>OU343131.1:3667500-6167500 GCA_910594945.2 Amphipyra berbera | reverse complement strand
GCATGGGACTTAAACATAACGGCAAAATGAGGGTGTTACTATACACCTTTACCCAACCCTTCGGGGAATACAGGCATGATTATGTTATCACCATTATTTTATCATACATCAGCCCGTAATCAGGCACTATTGAACATGACGTAAACGATAAACTTTTGCACGCATGTGTATTGCAAGATGCTGCACTTAGGGTGTTCCATTATGGAATGAGTTGATGACGTTGATGATTGAAACATCTGACTCCAATTAATATAAATGTATTATTGGATTAAACAAATGTGACACTGTACCAGACTAGTATGGTCTGTTGCCGATGAAAGAAGGAGGAAGCGGCGCGTGCGCAGCGTCCGGCTAAGTGTGCGGGGTCGCGGGCCGGGGTAAGGGCGCCAGCCATAGATAATGTTACTAATTATCTAGTGATGTGCCGTAACATAGGGATATAAAATAAAAGAAACGCGATATAATTCATAAAAAGCAAATATGGCTTAGTGGAAGAAGCAGTTATGACAGGCTCGGTTGAATGCTTGCCTCCTATGCAGGAGGGACTGAGCTCGATCTCGGCCCGCACCTCTGACTTTCAGAATTTATGTGCGGATCAAAATTTGATTATCACTTGCGTTAATGCTGAAGGAAAACATTGTGAGAAAACTTGCACACCTGAGGTGACTCTAAAAAGTTCTCGATAGTGTGAATCCGCCAACCCGCACCAGGCCAGCGAGGTAAACTAAGGGCTAAACCCTTCTCATTCTGAGAAGTTGCCCGTGCCCTGCAGTGGAGCTGATTATATATGTATGGATGTAATTCCTAAAGTAGTTTTGAATCAATGAGCCGTTTTGGACATTTGAGAACATAATCCGCTAGCCAAGGAACGCTGTATCACTACGCTTAGCAAATTTCCTGGTGATTAGTTAGTTCTGCCTAGCCTTTTTCCCATCTATGTTGGGGTCAGCTTCCAGTCTAACGACTTTCATAGGTATTCCTGTGACACCTGGGACCGACGGTTTAACGTGCTTTCCAGGACACGAAAGGTTTTCGATGTGGAATGAACGGTCACCGATCCACGGACTATGCGGCAAGCGCAGCTTAAGCTTGCTAATCATATGATCATCACGGTTATTACTTAGCTATGAGCCCCTGATGATTAGTAAAGTGTTATATTGAAAAAAAATCTACTCATCCTCCTGACTCTTACACCCATATTCTAAGACGTTCCTCCAAAACTCACTCGATTCGACTCCACCTCGACTCACTACCAAGTTGACATAAACGTCCTTGACTCGAGATTTTTCCTTTCGAGATTTTTTTTCGAGGTAAGGAATCATCTGTCAAACTCAAGGTACCTCGGAACCTACCTTAAGGAAGGAAGTGTCAAAGTTCGCATGTGATCAAAATGAATTTTGAAGACTTTATCGAATATGCTTACGATAATCCTTACAATTATTTATCGCGGCGTTATTTGCACGATGCAGATAATTCAAATTATGACGTAATGACTCCGTCGAGGAACCTCAAAGTTCACTCGAAATTGCGATTAAGAATACAATTTTGAAGGTGTTTTCGAGGCCGTTCTGATTCGAGTAAGTTTTGAAGGAACGTCTTAGAATATGGGTGTTAATCCCTTTATCGCTTTCTACACCAACCCGAGAAGTAATGGGATTGCATTTTAATTGCTGGGAACCATGAACCATCTTTGAGGTAAAAATAATATAACACTTCATTAAGAATCAGTGGAAAATACCTGAGCACCAGCGACGTCGAAATATGTTAACAGACACATAAATCAGAAATTATCTTACGTACAGAAAATGAACGAAATGTATCTCTATTCTACATTTCTCGTACCACCGACAAATGTTACTTCGTAATAAATTGCCTCTTTACCATTATGTTTCGTTGCAGATACGCTAGTTCAACGTTACCTACGAACGAACAGATTGTAGCTGTTATTATACCTATTTATTTAGCTTTTCGACTTGCATATTATATTATACAAGGTTAGTCGGAAAGGGGGTACTAAGCCGAAAGGGTGTTAGAATACCTATAATAATGGATAACTTTATTCTACAACTTTCCCCAAAAGTCATTATATTTCATAGAAATTGCTGTTCAAAGATTGCATAAAAAATACGCTAAATTCTATCTATCCTCAGCTATGATGATCAGCTGTGTTTACATTTTAGGTCATATTTGGGGTCACGGATTAGAAGCTCCATTTTTTTCATTCGTAACTAAAGCAGGGATGAAGAATTTTTGAAAAACTAAAATAAACATCATTTCGCATGAAAAAAATATATCGAATTTTTAAATTTTAACACTTTCTTTAAAACAGTCATCAGTGATACATTAAGTGGCCCGCGGCTTAGTACCCCCTTTCCGACTAACCTTGTATTTAGGAGCCAGTCGATTTAACTTTAAGATGTCGGCACTGCCCAGTAACTGGGTTGCGGAGGTTTGATGACAGTCGCTCCGTATAAAATACTGATACTCAGCTGTATCTGGTTAGAATGCAAGCTGACCCCAACAAAGTTGGGAAAAAGCTAGGCAGAACAGATAACATATTTAGGAGGAGTTCCTGGCTAATTACCAACCGCGTGGTTTATGCGATTTGTGGGGTTAAGCTGTGGTAGCCGCGGTCAGTCTGTGGATGGGTGGCCATTCGTTACACATCGAGACCCCTCCGTGTCTCGGAGAACACGTTACACAGTCGGTCCCGGGTGTCACCTACGACAGCTGCGTGTAAAATAATGGTAATCAGCCATATCTGGTTAGATTGGAAGCTGACCCCAACAAAGTTGGGAAAAGGCTAGGCAGAACTCGAACTTGCATATAACATATTTCTGGTTTAGCAGTGATAACCTAGCGGTTGAACGATTGCCTTCTATACTCAGGAAAGCATCGTGAGGAAACCTACACACATGAGATGGCTCCAAAAACTTCTAAATGGTAGGTGTGGTCCGCCAACCCGCCAGGTCAGCGTGATGGACTAAGGCCACTTCTGAGCCCTTCTCATTCACAGAAGAGGCTCGTGCCCAGCAGTAGGATAGTAATGGGCTGGATATGCTCATTAGGACCTATTTCTGCACTATAAACGGCGAAAGGCGACGTTCTCTCTTCCTGTGATTTGTAAAAGGCGATGTTTACGGGCTGAGGAGTGAAAGAGGCTATTTAGGACGCTTATGTTGAGCAGAGGACGCTTGCAATCTGATATGATGATGATGAGGATATCCACAACCTCCATTATGTCACGAAAGCTTCTAAAACCCCGTTTTGTTTCCTAACAACGTGCCATTCTTTATTATCGTCCCTTAAAATCCTTTTCAAGGTATTAATTTAATGAATTTTACTTGTCATAAAATTAGCCTGTTTTGAGTTAAGGGTCCGGGCATTAACTTCGGGGAATGAGCGTGTAAGAGGGGCATAATGGTTAATAAACATAATTATGTAGTGTTGCCTGCAACCGCCGGAAACTTTGTGACTTGCATTTTAATGGCGACGGCGGACGCGGCGAGTTACACTGAAGAGTTATTTGGGCATGTTTAGACTTATTTTTGGTGACAATTATTAACAGTTCGTGTTTTAATTTCGAGTTCTATTAACTATACTTTTATTTTGAAAAGGAGTTAATTTGTTTTGTCCAGCTGTTAATTAACAATAGGTTAAGTAATTCGTGATATTCTCAAGTTCATCTGTAAAGGGATTTTCTTTACTAAGATGGTGAGTATAGTCCTCTCGCAAGTGCTAGTCACCTCCTGAGGTATGGGCGTGGCAGGAAGGGTGTCTTCTTCTTATTTTCGTGTAGTTAGTGACTAAACTGGTGTCAGAGATTATGCCGCCCATGGGCCTCTGACTTGTCTTCACATGCCATCGAGAAATATCTCACAGGCATGCCGGTTTCCTCACGATGTTTTCCTTCACCGTTTGTAAGCAAGTGATAATTATACAATACGTACATGAATCCGAACAGTCAGAGGTTTGAACTCGAGACCTATGACTTGGCAGTCCGACGGTCACACCATTGTGCTATCTCTGCTAAGATGATGAGTATATTCCGCGCGCAAGTGCGTCACCCCCTGAGGTATGGGAGCGGCAGGAGGGGAGTAAGCGCGGTAGACAAGACGAAGCATACTAACAGAGCGCTTCTATTGTTTCGCATCCCCCCCTGCCGCTCTCATACCTCAGGAGGTGACGAGCACTTGCGCGCAGACTATAGTTACACAATTTATATCAATTACTACATTAGATTACGCCCTAGTATTAAGTGAGGTAACAAATGAGTAACCAATACGACATTGACGACACTTTTGGTGCAGTGGCTGAGCGATCGGCTTCTGCGCTACGGGCCGTGGGTTCGATTCCCACACGGAACAAATATTTGTATGGCCTACAAATAGTTGTTCCGGGTCTGGATGTTTGTACGTGTGAAGATTTGTGTCTGTAAACGCAACCACGATACAGGAGAAATCCTAGTGTGGGGCAATGTTTTTTAAAAAACGAAGAAAAAATTAGGTAACCAATAACACCAATACAGTTTAGTTTACGATCGATGTAGTGTGCCAGGACTAATCAGAATAAGATTATTCACTTTATAAAATATTGACGTAGAAATGTCTTGTTATCTTTATAAATAAATACATCTCACTTAATCCTGAAAAGTATTATGATAATCTCCGTTAAAATAACGTCACTTAAAAAATAAACAGCATTTATAAATGTGAGGGCAACCCAGAAAATTCCATTTACACAAGGCAAAGTGCTCCGACGCGCAACGTCAAGATGCATCGTCGAAAATTATGCACCGTAGTACCTACATACTAAAATATTGCCAGCAACAAATAGCGGAGTCGGTTCCTGCCGCCAGCATCCAGAATTTCACGGATTATTTCGTATAACGTATTCTTAACATAAATAACGTTTTACAGGAATTCCTAAAGACGGCCTTGCTGCTTAAAATGTAAGTAAACGTTCAAAGAAAAATAGGGCTTGTGTCCGTTTGAAGTTGATCATTTTTGTACTTATCTACCCAAAAAATGTCTGAATAAAGTACTCGTCAGATTTCTAATCTTGGAAAGCATAACTCTTTTGTATATTTTTCCCGTTATAAATATCTTATTTTGTGCAAAAACGTTTTAAATGAGACAGAAAACATGATATAACATCACGCTTGTATTACCCGAAGGGTAGGGCAGAAGTGTATTATTATTAGTAACACCTTCATTTTTACGTTATGTTTAAGTCCCATGTGAGGGCGAGCCTATTGCCATCAACCGGGCACAAATCCAGACTCCGGGACTGCTACTTAGGAATTCCACACGCAAAATCCCAATAACACTTTGTCCGACCTGGTGATCGAAACCAGAACCTCGCAATCAGCAGTCGCGCTTGTCACCACTATACCAACGAGGCAGTTAAAGAAAAAAGGAAAAAAGAAAACTATGTTTAAAACTAAAAGTGGAATTATTTGAAGGCTATAGAATGAAGCTATTAAATGGCCGACAACTGTGGAACGTGAAGAATGTTCATAGCGCAGCGCTTAAAACCCAATGACATAATGTATGGTCGGGGGCATTTCACGTCTGATATTACTATTTTAAGATAAAAAATATAAAATCTGTGATGATTAACATGAGATTATGTCCAGCTTATTATCCAACATAACATAACGTCGCTGCACCTGCAAAATCCGCTGTTTTTTTAAAAATCTGTGTTTGTTGCTATTTTATAATAGTTCTCAAGCCACGTGCAACTGTAAAATACTTTTTCTAATAATTTATATTGCTATCTTCTTAACCAAATAAATGATTAAAAAACAGATTTTACAGGTGCACGTGGCTTGAGAACTATTATAAAATAGCGTCAAAGACAGATTTTCAAAAAAAATACATTGCGGATTTTGCTGGCGCAGCGACGATAATTTAGCCCATTACAGTCCCACTGCTGGGCACGGGCCTCTTCTCAGAATGAGAAGGGTTTAAGGCCTTCGTCCACCATGCTGACCTGGTGTGGGTTGGCAGACTACACACACCATCGAGAACTTTATGGAGCCCTCTCAGGTGTGCAGGTTTCCTCACGTTGTTTTGCTTTCACCGTTAATGCAAGTGATGATCAAATTCTGATCCGCACACGAGTTTGAAAAGTCAGAGTATTATAAAACAAACTAGCGGCCCATCCCGGCTTCGCACGGGTGGACATTTTTCCCGTTTTTGCAACCTTTTTCATGTATGCTCCGCTCCTATTGGTCGTAGCGTGATGTTATATAGCTTATAACCTTCCTCGATAAATGGACTATCCAACACAAAAATATTTTTTCAATTCCAACCAGTAGGTAGTTCCTGAGATTAGCGCGTTCAAACAAACAAACAAACTCTTCAGCTTCATAATATTAGTATAGAATTTATTAATGATACAGTTTTTATGTATGGCTATTTGTTACTCAATAAGTGTTAAATGGATTTTAAATAAATTTCATAACATCACGCCTTGTATTCCCCGGAGAGTTCGGCAGAAGTGTTTAATAACACCCTCGTTTCGCCAGTTATGTTTAAGTCCCATGTAATAGGTGGCGAGCCTATAGCCATTAACCGGGCACAAATCCAGACTCCGCGCTTCTACTGAGAAATTCCTAATGGAAAAGCCCAATATCACTTTGCCCGACCTGGTCATCGAACCCGCGACCCTATGCTCAGCAGTCGCGCTTGCGACCACTAGACCTACAAGTCAATGTGGCGTGATAGATGCCGCCACAATCGTAAATTAATATTTTTATCAACACTGACAAAACCATCTGTCTGTGAAACTAAATCGGGGTCAAGATCAAGATTTTCTGGAACGAGCGGAAAAGAAAGCTCTCACTGTAATAGGGATCATTGTATTGTATGCAAGTGGACAAAGACTCGTTATGGAATTTTATGGGAAAATATGGCAACTGGACTCAATCTGGGTAATCCATACTAATATTATAAATGCGAAAGTGTGTTTGTTTGTCCTTTCTTCACGCCCTAACTAAGCAACCAATCGACTTCATTTTCGGCATAGAGTTAGTTGAAAGGATGGAGAGTAACATATAGGCTACTTTTGGTCCTGGAAAAACATCATGTTAATTCCACGTGAGCGAAGCCGCGGGTAAAAGCTAGTAAATAATATGCGAAAAAAAAACAAATCATGTACTTTATAGGTACAGAGCGGCCCATTAGGAACGTCGGATATTATTTAAAAATTAAACATACCTAGTAGAATTTATTTTGGCGTCAAGATAGCGTCCCCACTAATACCTGCTCATAACTCGAAAATTATTAAGTCACAAATTATTTCATTTTGGTCAATATTTGTCACTATTTAGGTAGGCGCTATTTTTTGCATATGACTAAAATCCTGGAATCGTTGTTGGGTTGGCTTGACGCCAACAAATGTATTTTATGTAAGATACCATAACATAACATCACGCCTGTATTCCCCGAAGGTTGGGCAGTGGTGTATAGTAACACCCTCATTACGCCGTTATGTTTAAATCCCATTTAATACGGGGCCAGCCTATTGCCATCAACCGGGCACAAATCCAAACTACGGCCTGCTACTGAGGAATTTTACACGGAAAAACCCAATAACACCTTGCCCGACGATCGAACCCAAGACCTTACGATCAGCAGTCGCGCCTGTCACAATTAGATCAACGAGGAAGTTTATTTAAGTTTTTTTTTTATTATTTCTTAACAAGATATGTTGAGGTTTATTATGGAAATATAAAGCCAGCCAAATGTCTGCCACGGCTGCGCTGGATACCTTGACTCTCGCCCTTAAATATCTTTGTGAATACCACAATATGTTTGTTCGGTGGTATACACGTCGTCGCCAACATGTGAAAAATCGTCAAGAGACTTAAATCGTCGATTATCGGATACTTGCGTCGCCTTCGGTACGAAGAGGCTTAACTATTTATACAATAAAATGTATGGGTCGTAGTGCCGTCGTACTATAAAAGTTTAGAAACTTGTTAATAGCGTCTAACGTCAGACTCTATAAATAAAAAGTTGTTTAAGCCCTGTATTGTCTAAAAAGCTGTGAAACACGATTTTGTGGCCGACAAATGTCCTGTTCCTATGGCCAATAACGAATCGTTTTTCTTACCAATGGTAGCATTTTTTTATTGGGAAACTGAGCATATAAATAGACTCGTAAGGAAATTGTACGTGTAATAGCTACTATCGTTGGGACGGTCTACTATGCAAAGCTATGTTGCTTCATTATTTTTATTAGTAAAGATAAGAGTTCTAATTTTAACCAATAACGGTTGGTAAATCATAGGAATCAGCTAAAAGAAGACATTACATCTATGTCGATTAAACCCCGGTTTCTGAAACGATATTCACCGCAAAAAAATACTATTTAACTGTCAAATCTTATGTCAAGTGCTGTAATTCATTGTTAGTATTTTTGACGATTAATTATATTATAAAATTTGACGACAGTTTAAATTCGCTCATCCAACAGAACAATGACGTAATTACATTTTTGCAATTTTTCAGAATAACGGTCAAATCTGCCAATATTTCTCCGTAATATTACAAAAACTGAGCCGATTCCCCAACGACATTCATGCCCTCTATCGAAAACTACTGTTATGAACAATTCTGTCGTTATTCTCTAAACACAACTTTCGAAACGGGAAGTTGTGACATCAAAATGTCAATTTCGACTTTTTGTAATTACGTCATTGTTCTATTGAATGAGCGAATTGATCTGCCTTTTTGAAACCGGTTATTATTTCCATACAGCTATGTATAAATCCATCTACGAACTTCTAGACTAATTGGCTAAGTTCAGTCAATAACTACACCTGAACTTTCTACTCGCGCGAGACCTCATAAATGTGAGTATTATTTGAGAGCTAGCGACAAATTCAACGCATGAAAGGGCATTAAACTATAGGCGAGTCGCCTTACGCTACGTAGCTATTCAAGTGGGCCTTTTCAAAAGCTGTGCACTCCGCCTTTCAATAAATGTTCAATGAATACCTTCAGTAACCTACCTGCTTCCCTCAAAATTAATAACGTTTTCGATTCTTGTGGATCTCGATGTCGTACGTAATGGTACTTGGGATTGTACATGGATAAATAGGAATATTAAACTTGGTGTACCTAATAAGCTCCTTGTCAGCACACTTAAATAAAACACCATACTGCTGTTGAAAATTCTAGCTTTACTAATTAGAGGTTATTGTCACAAATTGTTTGTATATAAACTACGCTTGGCTGATATTTGTCCACAAGCCCATGGCATAATGGGTTTCAAATCTGTAAGAGGCGGACGATAAGGTTGGCGAAAAGATTGCGTTTCCATTATAAATAATTAAAAACAATATTCCTTTGTAAATTGACGAAAAGAGAAGAAGTGACAGATGTAGATAGATTAGACAGTGAAGTAGAAGAAAACAATTAAGGCTCATTTACACTGTGCTAGTTTCTTGAAGCAAGTCTCATGCTATCTTTGTCTTTCTCTCCGACAAAAACAGAGATAGCATGAGACTTGCTTGAACAAACTTGCACCGTGTAAATTAGCCTTTAGACAGTCCTTATCAAGACAATATACACTTGTATGCTTATTATATCGAACAGTTATCGCCTATTCTCAGCCAAGTGTGATCTGGTTGTGCTATTATATCCTTACAAGGCCTTTCGCTAAAGGAACTCTTGCTTAGCAGTGTACGTCGTCGGGTGTATAGATTGTAATTGTTATCGGTAGCTGGTAACACTGGACAATGTTGACATAGGAGGGTAATCGTCAAGATGAATCAACGCACCCGAAGTTATAAAAACAGTGGTCATTCGACGGAGCAGTGGATTCCATGTCGAACCGCCGAAGAAGTCTGAACTTTTATATCTGATTTGCTTGTCCTTATTTTCTGATCTTGTGTAAATTATTATATTGTGAACTAGCTTCTGTAACTAATCACTAAAAGTACTCTCAGTGGTGGAGAGTCTGTTGGTTTCATTTAATTTATTTATCATGCTCCCAATCCTGACAGACCGATATTAGCTATAACTGTAATGATAGATTCTCCCCTGCAAGATTCTATTGCCTGTCTTTTATATAATGTTATTCATTTTTAATACCTCTAATGGATACATGTTCTATGTGTCATCTTTTGCCTCTAGACTTGAGAGATGAAAAGAATGTTACAATTTTCTGTCTACCTTACCATGTGTATTAGTTTTAATAATTTAACTACATTACTCAAAAAACTGCCTCATCTGTCTATTGGTGGCAAGCGCGACTGCTGATCGTGAGGTCCTGGGTTCGATCCCCAGTTCAGACAAGGACAAGGTGTTATTGGGTTTTTCCATTAAGAATGTCTCAGTTACAGCCTGGAGTCTGGATTTGTGCCTGGTTAATGGCAATAGGCTCCCTATTACACGGGACTTAAATGTAACTGGCGAAACGAGGGTGTACTAAAAACACCTCTGATGAACCCTTCGAGGAATAAATTGCGTGATGTTATGATATGTTACTCAATAGAATCATCGTGGAAAAAGTAGCGACGCCAAGCGTTTCAACGTTTGCCTCCCATGCAGGAGGGTCTGAGTACGATCCCACCAGTACTTCTGACTTTTTGAATTCATGTATGGATCAGTATTTGATTATCACTTGCGTTAACGGTGAATAAAAACATCGTAAGGCAATCTGCAAAAAAATATTCTCGCTTGTGTGTGTAGTTCGTTAACCCGCACCAGGTCAGTGAGAGGCGCTAAGGCCCTTCTCGTTCTGAGAAGAGGCCCGTGCCCAGAAGTGAGACAGTAATGTGCTGATTATACAAAAAAAAACACATTATAAAGTTAATAAAATTCATATAACCTGAAAAGAGTTTTCTTTTCACAACCCTTCAAGCTAACGCGCATAAATTTTCAACGACTAAAAAAGGCCAATTAATTAGTTTCTTGAGAACAATATACGAGTACTATATAACAATAAATTAACAAAAGGGTATTCGTTCATGTTATTTCGAATTAGCTGGATAGAACAAAGGATCGGTAGCCATAAGAATGGAATATTAATGGAATGGAGGGAGAAAAGCTCGCATGATGGGAAAACAATCAACTTGTTTGTGTTGGCATTTACAATATCAAATTCTGGTGCGGCTGTGAAGATTCAGTAAACTGTGAATGTTTTAAAATTTGCTGGTTTTGTATATTTATTGTTTGTGTAGGTACAATTTTAAATGGATATTATACGGGTTGGCAGTGCTCAGTTCAGTTGTACATTGCGATATTGATATGGTCGATTGACCATTGAATACTGTTAGTATAGGATCCCAGTATCTGCGAACTAGTCGCGGCGATCGGCGGTGACCTCTCGCGCTTCCGGCCGTGGTTCTGTCCATGGTCGGGGGCGAGACTGCGTGGGAAGCTATCGCCTTTTTTTGCGAGGAGGTGATGGCGACCAAGGAGGTAGCGGAGAGGGAGAGGGAGGCCGCTTCTTCTCTCCCTTCTCGCGCTAGACGCACCGGGCGCCGGAGGGCGCGTGACGACCTCCGGCCACCCTAGTGAGTGGCCTGCGGGTGGCGGGTTGGGGAACCCGTCGCCCGACCAGTAACGGGCCCAGGGAGGATGGCGCGTCGTGGCCTGCGCGCGCCTCTCGGAAGGATGTGGGGCAGGGGAACAACTGCCCCACCACAGGAGAGGTCCACCAGAAGAAGCTGGTGGACCGAGACCTGCCGGGGTCGCGGTGCACGCAACAGCGAATCCCGTGACCCCGGCCTTAGGGCAGAAGGAGGGACACCGTGGTGGTTTTAGCCAGTAAGAGTCTGGCACACCCCCCCGTCTTCCCAGGGATAGTCCATGAGGATTTCCCCACGCTAAAAAAAAAAAAAAGGATCCCAGTATAGAACGACCTTCACCGAGCTGGTTAATGGATGAAAAGTATTTTATATCAAATTATAGACAAACCAGTGAAATGTTTAAAAAAAATAAATATATGAATCATAATATTCTGGAATGAAATGTTTTAGTCAACTCATTTGCAATATATTTATTGACATATTTAATTTGTTATAAAAAAATACTTTTCATCCATTAACAAGCTCGGTGAAGGTCGTTCTATACTGGGATCTTAGACTATGTGAATTTATTTTAGATAAGAAGACTGGTAATAATATATGGATAGGTAATGCTTTAATATTTACTGTAAAAAAACCTACCCATCGTCTTGTTGAGATCTATGAGAAGCAATCGTTTGTCAAAGTTGCAAAACGCAATAATACCGCTAAAATACAAACGTCCAAACGTTCTGCGCCTCTGTAAAATCAAAATGTTCTCTACGACCTTGACATTAACAATGAAACAACAATAATTATGCCACAGTACAAGTACTCTAACAGCGATGAGCTCACATTATGCGGTGCGTACTGCTCATTATTCCTCTTCGTCCTAATAGTTGTTTTTCCCCAACGCTGGCTAAGTGCAATTTATATTAATGCCGTCATATTTTCACGTTGGTTACCCACATTTTCATATTAACCGTGGACCAAGCTCCCATGATAATGTGAAGGTCCCACCTTCGTCATTTGTTTGCGAGCTGATTAAATTTACAGGCTAACGCGGTTCGCTGTAAAATTAATTCCCTTAATACGTGTGCTGTGTAGGATTTAAAAAAATAATCCAGTGGCAAATCCTCGGTATGGAATGATGACGTCACTTGATATGTTACCTGCGAGTTGTGACCCCTATTTTGTGGGCACTGATTTGTAGTTTATATACGGTTTAAGTAGAGAGTGTCCATTGTGTTGCCTCGTAAAATATAGGGTATAAGTGGTGCGGTTTTGACGCATTTTCGTAGTAGTAAACTTGCTCACTAACTTCATGTTAAAATAAATGTAACACTGTATTGATAAAACTAATACTGAATTGGATGCTAAAATAATTTATTCGTACTTACTAGAACTATTCTGAACAAAAACGCTAGGTAATTATTGTCTGTTTTTTTCTAAGGTCATACAGCATTTAAAAAAATGTACCTTCATGTATAGTTTCTTTAAGTAAATAGAGACATATTTTTTGTAACACTTCAGACTTTGTTGACCCAAATACGAGTCCTTTATGGACTTAACATAAGTAACGGGATGAATGCGTAAATAAATTCTTTATGGCCAGTATTCTTCAGTTAAACAAATATACACGAGGAAAAAAACGTGAACAAAAACGGGTATAATCTTCACGGGCGTCCCTCTCGACCGGCTCAACAAGGCTAGCCCGCATCACACTAGTAAACCGGATCCGCAAAGCGTATTTTCTTTGAAAACCGATCCTCTGAAATGCCTTACCCACACGGGTTCAGGGACCGGCGTCAAGTCTTTATAAAAACTACCCCAGATTATGTAGAATTTACACGGACGGTACGATGCGACTTATTTTCTGCTCATCATAAATAATGACGTCGATTCTGTTGAGCACTGACTAAACATGACTAAAAATATTGCTATCCTTTACTTGTAGATGAAATAAGAAAGAGATGTAAGAATAGAGCTGAACTATTTTCAAACAGATTTAGACGACACCTCAGCATGGTCTGGCTAGCCTTTTCTCAATTATGTTGGGGTCAGTTTCCAGTCTAACCAAATGCAGTTAAATATCAGTATTTTACACGGAGCGACTGCCTAAAGACCTCCGCAACCCAACTACTGGGCAATGCCTATATTCTAAAGTATATTCCATTATACCAGTTGTCAAACTTTCGGGCTTCTGACTGCCCGTAACGACTCATGGTTATTCGTATGACACTCAAGACCGACGTTTTAACGTGCTCTCTGAGACATGGAGAGGTCTCGATGTGTAACAAATAACGTATCCTCGGACTGACTGCGGCAAGCGTTGCTTAACCTCGCAAATCGTATGATTCGTGCGGTCGTTAATAAGCCACGACGAAGCCAGGACGACACCTCAGCATATGACTTTTAAAAACATGGTGATGTTTAACGGGAAAATTAGTTTGAAAGGTCTAATAAAATTCTGTCTGTAACGCCTCGTCATATGCCAGCTGAGCCACGACATAAAGATGAAGGAAGATGCGTCGAACTTATTACGTCGGGCCTGCAGTTGATTGGTGGTGACGTCACAACCGGCTTACCATCGCTATATCGCCTGATTTAAGGTGGGGGATTATGATTATATAGTCTGGGGAGCTCTTTTTATGGGATTCTGTCTGTACACTAGAGTATAAGCCAAAACTCTGTCCAATTATTGTCATAAATAAATAGTGTATAATCAACTCCCTGAGTGTTTCAATTCGTTTGTTACATGTCTTATTCTTGTTTTGCCTGTAAGTAAAAGATAGCAATATTTTTAGCTAAGTTTAGTTGGGGCGCCACATAATCAGTACCATAATCCGCCTTATACATTCACTGTTGAACATGGGCTATTCTAGCGGTCTCCCTGACCGCTAGAATAGAAAGGCCACCACGTTTAGCAGACGGCTTGGTGATCTTAGTTTGGTTATCATTAACAGAGAGGTCGACGTTGCTGTCCATCGTCTTGACGTTATCCAATATTCACCGTTTACGACACCCATGGGTAGGGAAGGGATGACCAATTCTTTGCCGAGAACAACAGGAACTCAATCGTTTGTTGGAAGCAGTAGTGATTTCCAGTCACAAAACGATGTTATTTATGCGTATTCCTGCTCACTAGTTGGACGATTGGGCGACAATTGTTCCGTTTACACTCCATCTACCACCTGTATCAAGACAGACTAGTGCAGGGGTCACCAATTAGTTTCGCTCGGGGTCCGTTTTAAGAAATGGAATGACCATCGCGGTCCGCACAACATTTTATAGCAAAAAATATTTATTAACAAGATAATGCGGGGCATACATTTTTATTAAATTACGTACTCTGTAGTGCAAGTTGCTATGATCTCACGGTCCGCACAAAATGGGTCGGCGGTCCGGATGCGGACCGTGGTCCGCCATTTGGCGACCCCTGGACTAATGTCTTCTGAATCATGTGTTAGCTTCAATGCTATAGCGACGACGTCATTTCGGCACTGGTACCGTCAGCGTTCAGTCCCAGTATTGAAATTACGTGTTCGCAACAGTAGAATTGTAAAAACGCTATGCAGAAAACGGTAGTTGCCGTCAAGAGTACTCGTATCGTGTGCGCCCAACATTATTTACATGAAACATAAACTCTCGCAGATAATGACGTGTCGGCGGCTCACAAAGCACCAGATGTAAATGTTAGCGGACCAACCCATTAAATGAAGTGTTATCGAGTTCCTTTCAACCAAATTTAATTTTGAATTTGCGATTTGGTTCATGAAATCCAATAACAGTGCTCACTAAATGATGAAATTCTAAAGGTTCTAATTTATTTGAAAATCCAATTCAAACGGGGCTTTTTGACTGACAACGTTTGAGCGACGCTATTTTGGAAATCAAACTATGGTATATTTAGATGTTGAATTGCTGGTTTTGTTTTGCGTCGTGCGGTCCCGACGAGGGAAGGGCACCCCTCTATTCCCCAGGGCGCCGTTAGGGGTGAGAAGGGGATTATGCCAGTTGAATGGGCACCAGCGTCCGTCTATATATTAATGATATACTCTGTGATCACCAGTTTGCACGCCACCTGATAGATGTGCTGATTATGGAACTTTACTCCCAGGACGATGTTTTTCTTTCTTGTTTTCTAGTTTATTTTAGAGATATCTAAAGGGGCTTACAGTAACTGCAATCTATATGCATATAATCAAATGCCGTGCGTCAGTCTCGCAGAATCTCGATAGTGGCTCGACCGATTTGTTTTTTTTTGTTTGCCTCTTTACTGGGGTGGTTTAAGAAAAAAGAAAATTAAGAAAAAAAAATATGTTGTACGAAGTTCACCGGACAGCTACTTAGTTACTTATAAATATATATTTTCAAAACTTTTCCCGTATTACTGATGATATGTTGGGTTTATGTTGAAATACATTTTTATTAAATACTCACACGCATATTTTGCTTAAACTTTATTTTGTTTATTATGCAAGGTCAATTAAGCGTCCAATCTATCTTTCGTCCACAGTTTAGTAGCCTTGCTTTAAATAAAACCAAAACGAATAAAAAAAATCCTAAAAAAACAAAGTAACTAGACAATGAAAATATCCGCCAATTGGGAATTGATTCCTATGCCTTGTTTGTCCCACAATAGCGAGGTAGGCGTCGTATTGCCGATAGTCTGTGGTCATGACCGCAGACCACAAGCTGACAAACTATACATGCGTTTATGTGTACCTACTGTACACCGACAGGTAATATTATTGTACAAACGGAATGATGTTTAATTTATAGACTTGCTGTTGATCCAATAATAATACTCTTGAATGTACG
This sequence comes from Amphipyra berbera, assembly GCA_910594945.2. Lineage (NCBI taxonomy): Eukaryota > Metazoa > Arthropoda > Insecta > Lepidoptera > Noctuidae > Amphipyra > Amphipyra berbera. Next base: position 6,151,152 of record OU343131.1, on the reverse strand, counting down.
CATAGTCTAATATAATAATGTACGCAAAGGAATTATGTAATACTAGCTGCCCAGACAGACTTCGTTCTGTCAAAAGTTATTGGCCTGTAGTGGGAAAAAAAAAGTGTTGTTTTTACTATTTTCCACGCAATTTTAATTTTTTCACACAAAAGAACCTTTCTTATGCCTTAAGGAATATGTAAAAAAAAAATAGCCGAAGTGGTCGAGCCGTACTTAAGTTTTGCGCTTAGCACCACATTTGGCGATTCATTTTTATTTATATAGACTGGTACCGATTCTGTTGCATCAACGAAACTTAACTAAAAATGTTGCTGTCTTTATTAATTGGTAAAAAAAGAAAGAGATGGAAGAATATTAGAACTGTAAAATAAACTACATTAAACTTCTTCTTCTTTTCGTGTGGTTAGTGACTAACCTGGTGTCAGAGTTTATGCTGCCCATGGGCCTCTGACTTGACTTAACATGCCGTCGAGAAATATCTCATAGACTGTTTCCTCACGATGTTTTCCTTCACCGTTTTTAAGCATGTGATAATAATACAATACGCACATGAATCCGAAAAGTCAGAGGTGCGTGCCTTGGGTTTGAACACGAGACCTATGACTTGGCAGTCCGACGTTCACACCACTAGGCTATTTCTGCTCTAAATTAAACTAAAATTTCCAAACAGATTTAGCCAACACCTCAGTATATGCCGCCTAAAACCACGGTGATGTTCAACAAGGAAACAAGTTACATCTCGAAAAAATTCTATCTCTTTCTTGTTTTGCCTATTAATAAAAGATAGCAATATTTTTAGTAAAGTTTAGTCGGTGCTCAAAGGGGCCAATGTTAATATAAAAAATAAAAAAACACACACATTGAATTACGAACGTTTGACACTGAATAGTAATGATTGGAAATAGAAAAAAAAAGTTTACGTTTTTTTTTTTATAAAAAACATTGCCCCACACTAGGATTTCTCCTGTATCGTGGGTGCGTTTACAGATACAAATTTTCACATACACAAACGCCCATACCCGGAACAAATATCTGTAGGCCATACAAATATTTGTTCCGTGCGGGAATCGAACCCTCGACTCCTAGCGCAGAAGCCAACCGCTCAGCCACTGCACCAAACGTGTCGTCAATTTCGGAATCAACTTTATTTATACAAGTACCTTTCAGGAATGTTTCATACATTATTTTATGTTTCTTTGATATCATGTAAAACAAACTTAACATAGGAGTTACTGTTCATCCTCATCTTTATTTATTCATTCTAAAGTGGTCGATGATAAGTGACACAAAGTCTTTGATGTAATCGTCCCCAACTTTGACTGTGACGTCATAGAAAAGCTTTTATCAAAAACGGTATTCTTTTTTCCTTATTATTTTTTATTTGAGATTATAATGTTGTCTCTGTAATCTGTGCTCCTTACAGCTAGTTCACACAGATACTGTTTACAGGACCCATTTTAACGGATCCGTTTTTATTTTGGTGATGGCACCTGTAGTTGTATGAGGGAGTTCACATACACGACAGTAGTCCGAATCCAGTAAAAAATACTGGTCCGACATTTTGACATGTTCCGTTTTGTCATCAAAAACTGGATACCGGAACAGTATAAAAAACGGATCTGTACATGAAGATGTATGAAGAAGTACACACATTCACACTCGATCCGTTATATTTATCGTATCCTGCTACCAGATGCGACGCAGCTGCCATTTGGTTAACGGATCTGTCAAAACAGGTGTGAATAACACATCCAGTAACGACGGATCCGCTGTGTGGACGGGCACTTACAGTGTAAGTACCTAAGTACAAATTTGTGTCAAGTGTACTATGTTCAACAAATTCTCAGACAGGGGAACGTAAATCTTTTGATAAGTCTTTAATGAGTCCTTATTTTCGATAAAGTTATTTGTTATACAACCGCCTAATTGGTCTTGCTAAACAGCTGGCAGGCATGGTGTTCCGTATCCTTATCGAGTTGTGTTAGTAGGTATTTCTGGGTACATTATTCTCAGAAACTGATAAATGGTGATAGGTTCACCTCTTATCACCATATCAGCTCGTAAACGTCCACTGCTCTTCTTCTTTTCGTGTGGTTAGTGACTAACCTAGCGTCAGAATTTATGCCGCCCATGGGCGTCTGACTTGGCTTCACATGCCGTCGAGAAATATCACTCAGGCATGCCGGTTTCCTCACGATGTTTTCACATGAATCCGAAAACTCAGAGGTGCGTGCCTTGGATTCGAACTCGAGACCTATGATTTGACAGTCCGACGGTCACACCACTAGGCTATCACTGCTGCATACACACACGCACACACTGCTGAAGTTGGGCCTACCAATGACAGCTTTTTTGTTTTTTTATTTATATTAGGTTATTACCTATGAAATCAGCGTTTTGTATGGAGAATTTTAAAGAAGTTGCATTTTTCATACTAACATTTTCTTAATTTATTTAACAACTATGAACACTAATGTTTTAAAACTTTTATGCACTAATTTTTAAAAACTAAGATAACGTATGCCACTTAGATTATGCGACAAAAATAAGTTTTGGCAAAGTTAAAACAAAAATAGTGGTCATTTCTGCTAACAAAAAGAGGAGTCTTTTTTAAGGTATTTTTAAGTTTAGAAAACTATAAGTAATAAGTTTTTTTTACTATTGGTAAATGTCTATGATGGTCATTATTCAATATAATATCAAGCAATTGATATATATTTTAAATCATAGAAGTGACGAGGTTCTCTATTTGTGAGAAAAAAACGCCAATTTCATAGGTAAGGACCTAATATTTAATGGACTTGCGTTTGACCGCCGCCTCACCTAATGTTAAGCGATGGTGATTTTCCCCTTTTTCCGCTTCAAGGAGAACTCAAAGGGGAAATTTCCATAATCATCAAGCTTGACAGACCGATTGTTGTTAATGAACTTTAATTAAAACACAAAATCTCACTTGAGTAATGACTTTTGTGTAATGAGGATGGTTTTTAGCATAAAGTGTTATTTTTCATGCCTGGTGCTGTTTTTTTTTTAATAGTCCTTTTTTACCAACATTTCCTGAACAACCCTTTTAAGTTTTGCGGGGATTTTGACAGGACTTTATACAATATGTAAAAAATGGCCTGACCGATCCGAAAGGGACCCAAAGGTACCGCAATAACATTACTAAAAATAAATAAAAAAACATATTATTAATGAATATAAAATGTTATTGCTATTACACCAATTTTCAAAAAAAAATGCAGATTCTCAATATTTGGCAATACCAGCTAGTCGGCGACGGTGTCTTTGAACGTGTGTTTTAAAGAAATTGGGGTAATTTGGGTACTCAAACTGTGCATTTTAAATAAAAATAACATTTTTTATATTCATTAATAATGTGTCTTTTATTATCCGTTTATTCATCTATACACATATTTATTTCGTTACATTTTTAAATATTTCTATAAAAAAAACATTTAAAAATATAAAAAATAGTAGCCCACCGGCCTCGGGAACAGGGTCCAAGCTACCGGTGGTCAGGGCCTCAGAGAGAGGAACCTCCTGACAATACGTGCCGTGTCCAGAAGTACCGCTTTCTGTATCAGGCCCTTGACCCAGCTGCCTAACGAGAGCCTCGTCAGATGTTGGTCGAGGCTCTTGGCTATTAAGCCATTGGCCGTAACGACTATCGGCACAATGACTGCTGAGTCAACCTCCCACATGTCGACAACATCGTGTGCCAAGTCTTGATACTTAATTTCTTTATCGTTCTCGGCTTTCACAAGGTTCTCGTCATGCGGGACAGTGATATCAACAATCATTGTGAGACGCTCTGTTCGATCTATCACCACTATGTCAGGCTTATTGGCAACAATAGTCCTGTCGGTAATGATAGATCGTTCCCAGTACAATGTGATATGACCATTCTTGAGAACTGGGTCGGGCACATACTTGTAGTATGGTAGGTACTTCTGCGTCCACAAGGTTGTATTTCAGAGCAAGTTGCTGGTGGATAATCCTAGCCACTAGGTTGTGTCTGTGTAAATACACGCCGTTAGCAAGACGAGAACAACCAGAAATAATATGTCGAATGGATTCACCGGGACAGTGACATGCCCGACAGATGTCAACCGTGCCGTCTTTCACAATATATTTCCGGTAGTTGTTTGTCATCATAACTTCGCCCATAATTGCACAGACAAAACCTTCGGTTTCCCCAAAGAGATCACCGAAACGTAGCCAGGCTACGAACGCTAGGAAGTCTACATCGGGCCCATGAAGGGCCCGGTAAAAGCGTCCGTGAAGCTCCTTGCTCTGCCATACCTCCCTGTGGCCATTAGTATCCAGTACAACAGGCTTGCGCCAGTTCTCTTTAGCCAAGGAGAGCGGGGTAAATACTTTGTCCACTGTGACTACATCTCGATGCATCCCCACGTCGGCTTGGAGAAAGTACTCCCTGAGGCTGCACACCTCGCAGTTATGGAGAGTCTTAGCATTTAGAAAGCCTCGACCCCCACACTTCCTCGGAATGTATAGCCTCATCACCGATGAACGTGGGTGATGCATTCGGTATGCAGTCAGGTACTCCTATCCAGGGCGTCATGTTCAGTCTGAGTCCACTTGAGAATGCCGAAGGAGTACATCAAGACCGGCATGACCCAACCGTTAAAGGCGCGCACCTTATTTCCGCCTGATAAAAGACTTTTAAGTACTTTTTTCAGGCGGCCATAGAAGCGTTCCCGCAACGATTGCTTCATGTCGGGCTCATTGACGCCTAACGCCTCCGACATGCCCAAGTATTTGTAGGTTTCGGTTGAAGAGAGGGATCTGAGGTGTATGGAATCCCAGAGTTGTGTTCCCACGGATTCCATAATCCCTCCTCGCTTTACATGCATGACTGCACATTTGTCCACACCAAATTCCATCCTGATGGAATTACTAAAAGTTTCAGTTACTTTCAGTAACTTCACCAGTTGCAAATTGTTGGGGGCAAAGAGTTTCAGATCTTCCATGTAAAAGAGGTGGGATATTACCTGACCACCTCTTCTCAACCGGTAGCCTAACCCTGAACCCTCAAGCAATGTGCTCAGAGGGTTCAAGGCTAAACATGTTTTTTATTTATTTTTAGTAATGTTATTACGGTACCTTTGTGCCCCTTTCGGATCGGACAGGTTTTCTTATACATCTCTATATAAATAAATGAATCACTATTTCCCTTGGACACGCCATAACTTGAGAACGACTGAACCGATTGAGGTCATATATACTCTACTAATTGTTTTGCCGAAACGATGGTTCGCAACTATGTTGGGATCCAATTGGTGGCGCTGTAGTCAAATTACCTATATTTACGCGGGCACAGCCGTGGGAGAACAGCTAGTATTGTATAATAACTATCTGCGTTATCCCTTCGGGGAATATAGACGTGACTAGTCTGAAATAATTCGACAAATAAGAAGAACTATGTTTGTATCCGAAAACGGATTGAAGCAATGAGATCGAACTTCAACGTCGGTTTATTGAAAGCTAATACCAGGTCCGCCTTGTATCGAATAACACGGGTATCATTTTTACATAACAATAGGAGATTGTGACAATATAAAGAACTTGGGTATTTTTCAAGGTAGTTTACCTATTTATTTGAGCTAGCAATTTATTTCTTGTTATTTCGTCTGTTCAGGATTAGCGTGAAACCAAATAACAAATAAATCTAAGACTTAGGTACCTATTTGTATTGAAAAGGAAAAGTTGAGATTGTTTAGAACCAAATTATATTTTCGCATAGTCAACAGATTATATTGAGTGAGTTTAAATTATAATATTAAATTATTTCTCGTAAAAGTATGGTACGAATTAATAACTCAAAAATAACATAACATAACATAACATCACGCCTGTATGCTCCGAAGGGTTGGGCAGAGCTGCATGGTAACGCCCTCATTTCGCCGTTACGTTTAAGTCCCATGTAATAGGGGGTGAGCCTATTGCCATCAACCGGGTACAAATCCAAACACCGGGCTCCTATTGAGCCCTTTGCCCGACCTAGGGAATGAACCCAGGACCTCACCGATCAGCAGTCGCGCTTGGCACCACTAGACAAATGAGGCAGTTATTTTATATTGTCAGCCTTTAAAAGTCCACACCTGGGTTTGACCTCCACCAAAAAGGCAACGTAGGCCCATTGTGATGAGGGTAAAAATAAAAGCAATATGCTAGCCAGTGGACAAAAAGAGATCAGATGGTACACAAAAACGGATAACCAAAATCTTTACATAGTATAAAACAAAGTCGCTCCCGCTGTCTGTACGCTGAGATCTTTTAAGCTAAACAACGGATTTTAATGCAGTTTCCAGCAATAGATAGAGTGATTCAAGAGAAAGGTTTATATGCCCCACATTAGTGTCTACATTGCGCCCGTGCGAAGCCGGAGCGGGTCGCTAGTCTATACTATCTATACTAATATTATAAAGAGGAAAGATTTGTATTTTTGTATGTAACGAATAAACTTAAAAACTACTGGACCGATTTCAAAAATTATTTTGCCGTTAGAAAGTTACATTATCACTGAGTAACATAGGCTACAGGTGGAGCCGTTAGGACACAGCTAGTAATCTATAAAATAAAATACAAAGCGGCTATTTCGATCTCAAAATGCAATCCCAATCTGAATAATAAAATATTTATTTACTTGTCATTGTAACAACATTATGTACGTATCCCTACTCACTACACCGTCCCTTTTGCTAAAAAATGAATGTGAAAAAGGCTTTTTTCCGCTCACCCTTAGTCGTATACGTGATGCGGATAAAGCAATGGAAGGTTATAAAGGGAAATGTGATCATAATCCGTTACTTCCATATTTGTTTGGGCGGCCTTCTAATACACTCGCGAGATGAAAGTACATCTACAATATTTTTTATCGGCATTGATTTGTTTATAAACTTTGTGATTCGACTATTATTTGAATCATTATTTGGTTGGGGTGCATGAAATGAGCCTCCACGAGTGACGATACCTACTAAAGTATCTACTGAACATCCGGCACACCCTGGGCAGTTAGCCCCGCGACCAAACTTGCTGACTGGCTAATCTTTTCACCACGAGAAAAGACACGTGAGAAGAAGAATACATCATTTTACCAACGGCAAAATACACACATGATTTTTTTTGTGCATTTCTTTGGCACACTACCTTTCGAATGAGATAAGACTCATTCCCGTCCTTTAATAACATATTTTTAAAAAAATGAATCCGTCGCGGGTGCTCTGTCGGATGTGAAACATCGAAACATATTATATGACGAGTTACGAAAGTCTGCCGTCGTGTGTCTGCCACCGCGAGCATCGCCACGCAACAGCCGCTCTCACACACGTTCCGCCGCATTAGATGTTTCACATCGAAGTGTAATTCAATGTTGCATGTAATTCGATGTTGATAAATTAAATAATGATTTAACAACGTTTCTATACGTCATTATCGTGATATATTATTAGCTTGTAAACTCCGCTCCTAATAGCCGCTACAATTCTTTTCATTCTTGAAAAGAATCAGCTGTAATCACAAGCCACAAATTACTGTTGTCATTTTTAACATCTTATTTGACATCCTTACTCTCAACATTCTATTATGTTTCACGTTTTGTTTGTTACTCAATCCCGTCTCCGCAGACCGATGGATGACGCTGAAACTTTGCACAAAGGGAGCTTACGCTACGGGTAACAACATAGGCGTACTCCCCTGATTAGGTGGGCAGGATAATAGAATGAGCTCACCGACTTTTGGTAACTTGAGACTTGTGTTTGTGGAAGAAACAGTTTCAAATGTACAATTTTTCTTACAATCTCTCTTACATCTATTGAATTGAAAATTACTACAAATTTCTGACAAATTATTTTGAGTTTTAGGTAATAAATAAGTATTGAGCCTAGTATTGATTATTTTGGGTGTTGGCGTCAAGTTTTCAAATTTGTGTGAGAATAATAATATTTAATTATTGTTATTAACCTTAGGATATCAGCATTGCCCAGGAACACGGTTGCGGAGGTCTGATGGCAGTCGTATAAAATACGCCGCATCTGGTTAGACTGGAAGCTGACCCCGACATAGTTGGGAAAAGGCTAGGCAGAACAGAACAGTGTACGTTTTATATTTGTACTTATCTAGACACGCGGCAGCGTGTCAAGCCAAGTTCAAAGAAAAAGGAACTGGCGATGCAGCAGCCGTGTGTTATATTACACGGACCATTTGAAGCCACTTTTGAGCCCTCAATAACTCAAAATCTATTCAACATAAACACATGAAATTTGGTTCATTTATTAAAACCCCTGAGATTAACTATAATCTCAAATTTCATAAATACAGCTCAAACAGTTATTGAGATATTAACGTCTAAAAATCGCCATTTTTAACACTGACTGACATATAGATCAAAAACCTAACCCACTTCCAGATGACCTAGAAAGTTGAAATTTGGTGTCCAGCTGGGTAATTGTGTGTATACAAAGGAAAAAGTCCGAAAACAGTGAATTGTTATGATTTGAAATATTTTTCAAAAATCGATTTTTATTACCTACCGCCTTGCGAAATTATAATAGCAACAATCTTTTTCTTTCGTAGGAGAATGGATTCCATAATTCCACGATGAAAGGTCGCTTTTATCGTTTTGTATACCAGATTATTTGATTCAAGTGGGAAATAAAAATATACTTAACAGGCAAATGATAAAAAAATAAAGGGGGGACTTTGTATTTCTAACGTTCAAGAAAATGTAGAAAATAGCACAAAAAAGAAAACTATACAGCATAAACGTTTTACAGATTACTTTTGAATGATGAATAATAATAATTTCTTTACAAAAAGTAATGATATCCCATCAAAAACATAAATGTGAAAATGGGAGCCATGTTCAATAATAAGAATATGCGTGGTTGTCGACTTCGCCCACAAAAGAATTGAGATCTAAATGTGTGCCAAGTTCTGTAGATAATCCTGAAATTTATTTACACAAAGCAGATAACTTAGGATAAATTGAAGCTCAAGATTTGACTTGGCTAGTTTTCACATACAAGTTATCTTATATTTGGCTAATCAACTTATCTTCTTTATGTTATAACATACAATAGCGTATACGCAAGTTACGGTTTTTATATTGTAAGGTCAACATAATTATCTTACTCTTTTAAAAAATCGGTTTGCTGGTAAAAACTAGCCAAGTCAAACTTGAGCTTCAATTTATCCTAAGTTATCTGCTTTGTGTAAATAAATTTCAGGATTATCCACAGAACTTGGCACCCATTTAGATCTCAATTCTTTTGTCGGCGAAGTCGACAACCACGCATATTCTTATTATTGAACTTGGCTCCCATTTTCACATTTATGTTTTTGATGGGATTATAATATACTTTGATTTATGTAATTGGTTTCTTAAGCCGTGTAAATCAAATAAACAAGATTCAATTGAACATCAGGATTTTGCACTTAGCGACAGCTGTCTGACCTCCACCCACAACCGATTTTTTTTTTATTAAATCGTTATTTAACCAAGTCTTTAAACCAAAAAATATTTTATTGCATTCAAAACAGTATCTTTCATTAATATCAAGAAAGAAATAGAAGAAAGAAAATAATACATACCTACCTAATCTTCAAAAACCAAATGCCATTTCCCTATTCCCAATACACGAAAAGATCGAACGAAATACCGTGCATCACGTAGTGACGTTCGTTTGATTCAAACAGTTTAGGACAATCAGTCCGCTACAACATGTCAGAACGTAGTGCAACCCCGGCTTTAAAGCTAAAACTGAAGTTGGGCTGTGAACAACTTGTTTATGACAACATGTCGCGCTGTGTTTAGTTTTGTACCTTGTTCTTTAAATTCAACTTGTCTTTTGTTGGTCGAGAAGTTTTAATTCTGTTAGGTTTGTAATGGACTGTTCTGTAATAATGTAACACAACATAACGGCTTCTGAAATCCTGAGGGGTGAAGCAGACAGCAAGTGAATTGTACTGTTAAATCTATCTACAGTTCATCGAATCCACTCTATCTCGTGTTGAGACGAGATATTGTATGGCTTATCTCCTAAGTAACATAGAGGCCTACATTTATCTCCATTATACAAGGTAAGTCAGAATAATTCGAAAGGATATTAAAGTACCTATTATTACCTATAATATTGAATAACTTTTGTTCTACAACTTTCCCCAAAAGTCAATAGATAAAAAGAAATAGCTGTTCAAAGATTTCATAAAAAATACGCTAAATATATCTATCCTCAGTTATGATCAGCTGTGTTTATATTTTAAGTCATAGTTGAGGTCACGGATTAGAAAATCCATTTTCTGAATTCATAGCTAAAGCAGGGATGTAGATATTATGAAAAACTAAAATAAAAATAATTTTGCATGGAAATAAAAATTTACGAATTTCGAAATGTTAACACTTGTTTTAAGACAATCATCAGTGATACTTTAAGTGGCGCACGGATTAGTACTCCCTTTCCAACTAATGGATGATTTCCGCCAAACAGCTCGCATCGCATCGGATAGGATAGGATACGAACGCATGCGGCGACAGCCGATCGCGTCCGGCAGGATGTCGACGCATACGATCGACTCCGTACCGTCACTTGCGAACGTATCCATTTCTGCACCTAGTCAAATAGTTTCATTCCTACCGTGTTGACAGCCGAAAGGATCTGATCGGATACGATGACAGGCAAACGGAGCCGTACGCGCGTCATAGCATACTTTCGGCCACGATCGCGTGTCGCGGAAGACGCCCGCGGTCAAGCTGCTGTGCGCGGCTTGGCAATACAGACTTTAAATACTGTGTACACGATTTTATATCGTTTAAAGATTGTAAAATCCGTTCAGATCCGATGCGATGCGAGCCGTTTTGTGGAAATCATCCTTAACCCTGTATTATAAAACTACAAGTGCCATGGCTCATTATAAGAGCCTCCAAAGTTACCAGGGGGGTACTCAATTAATGCAGCCGTCTTTACTATGGTTGTCATTAATATTTTTATTGTCTGCAATCTTTATTCTTTCGAGGTTGCAGATGATATTCCATCTCAGTCGGGCAATTTGATATTCAGTTTGCAATAACTTACTTATAAGGCCACCGTTTGTTTATTTATAAACAAAGTTTTAAGAACTAAATATTACAAATACAACCCTTACTGTAACAGTCCGTTTTGTAATATAATCTCAATATGCCCGAAACTTATACTTTACATAACTTTGTATAGATTCTATGGGCAAATAGGGTGTGCCCAACCGGTCAGTCCGCTTAGAGATTTTGGGCAAAGTCTGGGATTAGCAAAGTTTTAAGATGCCTTAAATGTGTTGCTGGTCGAAGTTCTAACCAAAAGAGGCCGCCAAAACCAAATTAGACCTGCAAACTATGTTACTTATCTATGTACTTTTGCAGACTTTGTCCAATAACAATGCACACCTTACGAACTTTTACCGTAACAAGATAATAATCGAATAAAAGGTCATTGGGTTCATATTTGACCCGTTTTACGAAGAGTGGCAGACATTAAACAAAATTATTTTAAAATAAAGAAAATTATATGTCCTTTCATTGCATATAATTGATTGATTAAAAATCGACGAGAGAAAAATGAACCGAATATTTTTTTTAAATAAAACGTCGACGGAAAATCAACTTTTTTGTTTTTAGTAAACGTAAAAATTGTTTCGGTAGTAAGGATTTGAACTTGCGAGCCTCTGGTTAAATACACCAGTTCCCTACATCAATTTAGTAACATTAGCACATCGACTACATACTAAAGTTATATTACGATACTTTTAATTTTTTCAAGATTCTCACGACCTACATTAATGCGACTAATACCATAGCATATCAGAGCCATACATTCTGCTATATTTTATTTGCGTCCGCTGTGGGTAAGGTTTCCATCTAAAGTGCCCAATACCCAAAACGTATCATTGGTAATTTTTGTTATAAACGAAAAATGGCAACGCGAGCATTGAACTGCAAAACCGAACCACCTAAAAATATTTTCCATTCAATTACTTATGCAAACAGAATCGCGAATTTTATGCAAAATCATAATATACGCAGCCACCGGAAAATTGGAGGATTTAATATTATTATATACTGGTCAAATAACAATGAAATTGTTTGACAACAGCATTTGAACTTTAGTCAATGAATTTGTTTTACATTTACGTAAATTCTACTCACACCACATGGTAACTGCCGATGTATTTTCCATTAATAACTAATATGTTCTGGCTAGCTTTTTCTCAATATGTTAGGGTCAGCTTCCAGTCTAACTAAATGCGGCTGAATACCAGTACTTTACACGGAGCGACTGACATCAGACCTCCGCAACTCAGTTACTGGACAATACCGATATCCTAAAGTTAGACCAGTTATCAGACTTTCAGGGTTCTGACTTCCTGTTACGACTGTGATAGATATTCTTATGACACCCGGCATCGACTGTTTTTTTTTATTTGATATGGGTTTGCTCTTGACTCTAGTCTAGGTCAGAGGTGACAGAGACAAAGTCTACGATGGATTGAGCTTATCCAGAAGAAGCCTGTTAACTGTAACTTTGAAGAGATTCAGATTAAATGCGTTCGGGAACACAGACGCAGGTAGTGAGTTCCACTCTTTTGCAGTGCGCATTATGAAGGATGTTTGGAAGCGCTTAGTGCGAATTGGTGGAATGGCAACTAAGTATGGATGGTAACTTGCAGTGCGTCTAGATGTCCGATGGTAGAAGGGGGCCGGTGGGATGAGGTTGTGGAGTTCTTGAGCATACTCTCCGAAGTGCAGCCTATAGAAGACCGACAAGCAGGCAACCTTGCGGCGATGAGCCAAGCTGTGAAGCTTGGCATCCACCAGTTTTTCGTCGTCAATGAGCCTCTTAGCTCTGCGTTCCACTGAGTCAAGCGTCAAGCTGTTTAACGTGTTCTCCGAGGCACGGAGAGGTCTCAATATGTAACGAACTGACACCCATCAACGGACTGACCGCGGCAAGCGCAGCTTAACCTCGGAGATCATATGATCCGCGCAGTTGTTAATTAGCCACGAGCCCTTTAACTATAAACATATTGAAATAAATAATAGCAACTATTTTAATGATTAAACGAGTGTTTTAACCCACCTTATACGTATTACTAATATCATTCACACCTGATATTACGTACTAGAAGGCCCATCCCGGCTTCGCACGGGTCGACATTTTTCCCGTTTTTGCAACATTTTACATTTATGCTCCGCTCCTATTGGTTGTAGCGTAATGTTATATAGACTATAACCTTCCTCGATAAATGGACTATACAACACAAAAATATTTTTTCAATTCCAACCAGTACTTCCTGAGATTAGCGAGTTCAAACAAATAAACTCTTCAGCTTTATAATATTAGTATAGATTCAAAATTTACGATCTGTTTTCTACTATAACACTACACTCAGTAAGTGACAGTAAATTTAGTACACACCGAATACACCTAGTAACAACAAATTAGTCACCGCTACAAACGAGTATAAATAGTTGACTGTATTTTAGTACTAGCATCGAGTGCCGGTACGAATAGTTATTGCTACTAAAATAATGTATTACAGTTAGGCTGGACGCATACGACAATCTAAGACCGACTTTTTAAGAGAAATTAGACTAGATGACATTCGGACAGATTTGAATGTTTACAGTAAGTAAAAACCACTGTTTTGTGTCCGTTTTGGTGCGGTGCGTTTAATGACGTATAAAATGTTATCCTTAATTACATTAACTGCGCGTGTAAGGCGTGATAGTTGATTCAGCACATAATTAATACAGCACAATCAGGTAAAACGTAAAACTATACAAATTATGTGGCGATGCTCGTACACGTACCTCATAAAGCATAAAACATAATTAGCCCATTACTATCCCACTACTGGGCACGGGCCTGTTCTCAGAATAAGAAGGGTTTAGACCTAAGTCAACCACGCTGGCCTGGTGCGGGTTGACAGGCTACACACACCATCGCGAACTTTATGGAGCCCCCTCAGGTGTGCAGGTTTCATCAAGATGTTTTTCCTTCACCGTTAACGCAAGTGATAATCAAATTCTGATCCGCATAAGAATTTGAAAAGTCAGAGGTTATGGCCGGGATCGAACTCAGATCCTCGCGCATGGAAGGCAAGCGTTCATTCGATATCACTGTTTCCGTACCTCAATGGAATGTTAACCGCCATTTTGATCTGCTGTAATTCACATTAACTACAACAAATGGATCTTACAAAAATCTGTGAATTTCGACTGATTGATCGGTTATACGAGGTTAGTCGGAAAGGAAGTACTAAGCCGTGGGCCACTTAATGTATCACTGATGATTGTTTACAAGAAAGTGCTAAAATTTCAAAATTAGATAAAAAAAAGTCCATGCAAAATGATTTTTATTTTAGTTTTTTCAAAAGATCTTCATCCCTGGTTTAGTTACGAATTCCGAAAATGGAGCTTCTAATCCGTAACCCCAAATTATGACCTAAAATGTAATAACAGCTGACGATAGCTGAGGATAGATAGAATTTAGCGTATTTTATATGCAATCTTTGAACAGCTATTTCTCTTAAACTAATGACTTTTGGTGAAAGTTTTAGAACAAAAGTTATCCACTATTATAGGTACTTTAACGCCCTTTCGGCTTAGTTCCCCCTTTCCGATTAACTTTGTATAATTATTATCATAGTATATGACCATTGACCATGACATGACACAAGAAGGTTAACAACCGACTCTGTCACCTATTCAGAGTTATATCAGAGTTACAAAGTAAATTTCGTTTGCAATCTACCTAATGAGAAGCTCGTAGGACAAACTCAGATGATTAATAATTTTCCTCATTCTGAAATACGCCATAAAGAGAATTATAAATGCCAAGTCTAATGTCTAATTTACTTAGCGTTTGAGCACTCAAAGGTTATAAAGAACGATTTGCCTTTACATAGTCTCAAAGGTGTTGCTGTACCCTTTTCAGAGGTCCTCCTAGCCTTTCCTAACTATGTTGGGGTCAGCTTCCAGTCTAACCCGATGCGGTTGAATACCAGTATTTTACACGCAGACCTCCGCAACCCAGTTATTGGGCAGTGCTGATGTCCTAAGGTTAGACCGGTTGTCAGACTTTTGAGCTTTAAAGACTGTCATTGGTATTCGTATGACACCCGGGACCGACTGTTTAACGTGCCCTCCGAGGCACGAAGGGATCTCGATGTGTAACGAACGGTCATCCATTCACGGACTAACCGCGGCAAGCGCAGTGATCCGCGCGGTTGGTAATAAGTCACAAACCCTTACCTAACCTGTTTCAGTGTAACATCTTACTAATATCATTAAGATTATGAATGGGAAAGTTCGGTTGTGTCTTCTTCTTTCGTGTCGGCAATAGTTATACGAGAATTAGCTCATGCTGTGGTCAAAAGCCAGTCAGCATGGTTGGTAGCGTGGCTAACTGCCCAGGGTGTGCCGGACGTACTAAGTATCGTTTCTCTCGGAGGCCCAGTTGTGCAGGTTTCCATATGATGTTTTCCTTCACCCAAGTGATAATCAAATTTTGATACACACATGAATTCAAAACGTCAGAGGCACGGGCCTTCGCCAAACGCAGATCTTTCTCCATGGAAGGCAAGCGGGTGGGGGACAACGGGCTATCATTGATTTACTGCACTGCTGTTGTTCTTGGCAGAAAACTAATCATTCCCTCTCATCTCGTATCGAAGTTCAAAAGAATTTACAGCTTTAACCTCTGATCATCGGTTACCCATCCGTATAACAATCAAAGCGTTTAGATTATACCAATATTCCTACATGACCGTTCATTGGAGCGCTCTATGTAAAGCCCCCAAGGATATTCACGTGGATAGAGTCACAAGCATAGCACCGAAGTGCCCGCTTTAATAATATTTAGGCGTGAGGCGAAATAATCAAGTAAAGTTAAATAGGTATACTGAATTTGACACATTGTTGACATTTTCCTTTGCAAGCACCGCCGACATGAACTACCATACAATAGGTACCACCTACTAAAACATAACTCCGCAAGTACGTTACACAATTGAACCATAAACAAACTGTTGGTGGATACCGAAACTAATCAAAAGTTTTCACACAAAGAAGTCGAATGCAGTCAAAGCAAGCAAGACATTGCTGTTTTATTGAACCAGTAGGAAAACTTATTGAATTGGTGTAACAGAAACTTTGAAGCGGTGTCGGGTTAAATATTGACTGAGATGTGTCTCACAAACTGGAGATGAAAGTTTCAATACTGGTTTTATGTTTCAATTTACGTTTATGAATGTTTTGAATCGATTGCCTGTGTTTTTAATATACAAGGCTAGTCGGAAAGGGGGTATTGAGCCAAAAGGGTGTTAAAGTACCCATAATAATGGATACTTTTGTTCTACAACTTTCCCCAAAAGTCAATAGTTTAAGAGAAATAGCTGTTCAAAGATTTCATAAAAAATACGCTAAATTCTGTCTATCCTCAGCTATGATCAGACGTGTTTACATTTTACGTTATATTTGGGGTCACGGATTAGAAACTCCATTTTCTGAATTCATAACTAAAACAGGGATGAAGAATTTTTGAAAAAATTAAAATAATTTTTCATTAAAATAAATTAATAGATTTTTTAAATTTTAACACTTTCTTTAAAAAAATCATCAGTGATAAATTAACTGGCCCGCGGCTTAGTACCCCCTTCCCGACTAACCTTGTATATATTTTAAGGATTGTTTTAGAAAAGGCAAAGCAGATCACTTAATGTACGTAATGGATGTAATATTTATTTCTGAACAACACACAGTTTACACAACGACATTCGCCATTAATCATGAAGTCACTCGAAATATGTTTAAATAATCTTCATTCTCAAAAGAACCTTACAGTTCACTTATATGAGAAGTTTACATTTATCTAATCATTCAGATCTATGCCATACAATAAGTAAATATTTCAACCAAAGTGTAACAAGACTGTGATCTTGTAATTTATGTAGGTCTCTAATCTATACTAATATTATAAAGCTGAAGAGTTAATAACGCGTTCTGTTTGACAAAGCCTTAATCTCAGGAACTACTGGTTGGATTTGAAAAAATATTTTTATGTTGGATAGTCCATTTATCGAGGAAGGTTATAGGCTATATAATATCACGCTATGACTAACAGGAGCGGAGCATAAATGAAAAATGTTGCAAAAACGGGAAAAATGTCCACCCGTGCAAAGCTAGTTAAGTAATAATAGTGTCACAACATCAACTTGTAACAGAACTGGCCATTTATTTATCAAAGGTTTTTTTTTTTTTTCCTATTCGACTATTGTAGATGGTCTTGCGGACCTTTTCTACGTAACCTGACTATTATTGGCGAGACCAGAAGGGTCTCCGAACCAATACCTACTATTCTAACTACCTAGCTAACTACGCAAAGCTAACTACTATAACATCATGGCTATGACTATAGCAGCGACACCTCTGAGAGTGTCCCCAAGGGGGGACTCGAACTCTTAGGGTGTCGAATGCAAGAGGACTGGGAGGGATACGACAGCTTGATGAGGGCTGTATTCTCGCGTCATGGTGACTGCGTGGAGTCAGAAGGGACGACCGGCTCCGCGGCTGCGGCGGGTGAGCACGGTGGATCGGGGGCGGCGGCGGTGGGACGTGGCGAGGGGCCTCGTCGGCGAGGGCGATACGCCGGTCGGCGGCGGCGGTGTATGTTTATAGTACTAGTCGATTTATTCGCCTCCTGGAGGAGGGTGATCTCATCATCGGGCTCTAGTAGCGCATGCCGGGGACGGCGGACTATGCTAATCTGGGAGGATTTATAATCGGACGCGGCGGTCACGAGGGGGTTCCGATGCCTCGGGGCATGGTCGAAGTAACGCTTAGACGTGCGTTTGAGATATTGCCTTACCGTTGGCATTTTTAGGTCTAAATGAAGCTGAACGTTGCGCATATACCACGGAGCGCCCGCGGCTCTGCGCAATACGCGGTTTTGCAGAATTTGAAATGCTTTAAAGCGACATGGCCTAACGTGTGCGAACACGACGCTGGCGTAGGTTAGTATGGGGCGAATGCACGTCAGGTAAAGTCTCAACTTATTTCTAAGCGAGAGCTTACTGCGCGCCCTAATCATAGGGTGTAACCGGCCCACAACAAAAGCGGCGCGAGCGTGCACCTTTTTGATGTGTTGCCGGAACGTGAGGTGGTGGTCTAGGATAACCCCCAGGTACCTGACGCTCAGTTCCCAAGGGATCTCTTTTCCAAACATGACTACTGGGGGACAACGCGAGTGGTTATCGCCGTGCCTCTCGAAAAGAACTGCTGCGCTCTTTTCGGGATTCACCTTGATACGCCACTTCCGAAACCAAGCGCCGAGGCGGTTGGCTGCGGTCTGTAAGATGCGAGAGATCGATTTTAAGTCACTACCCGTGTAGTAAATAGCCGTGTCGTCGGCGAAAAGTGCCAACTGGGCCTTGCCTTGAGTGGGAATGTCGCTGGTGTACAGCGTGAACAGAAGGGGGGCTATCACGGAGCCCTGAGGGACTCCGGCTCGGATCGGATGTGGAGACGAAAGCGTGCCGTCTATTCGGTAGCGAAAGGTGCGATCCGACAGAAAGTCTCGAATGATGAGCACGAGACGGTCTGGCACGTTGAATTGGTACAGTTTATATAATAAACCGTTGTGCCAGACCTTGTCGAAGGCTTTCGCTACGTCGAAGAACAGCATGCCTGTCTTGTATGAAAACATGAAGCCGGAGCTTATGTGTTCGACAATACGGTGAAGTTGCCTAGTGCAGCAGTGGGTGGGACGAAAACCAAACTGCTGGTCGGGAATGAGGTTATGGGAATATGCGAATCCCTTTAAACGTGAGTAAATGATGCGCTCATAAATCTTCCCAAACGAATTGAGAAGGCTTATGGGGCGATAACTAGACGGCTCACACTTGGGTTTGCCGGGTTTGGGGATGCCTATAACGGTGGCTTGTTTCCAAGCTTGCGGAAAGAGGTTATTGCTAAGAGCGCCATTGAAGATGGCGGTCATTAGGACTATGAGCTGGGCGGAAAAGAGTTTAATCACCTTGTTCGTGATGCCATCGTGACCGGGGGCATTTATCAAAGGTACCTTCAATAATGCTTTTATTTTTTACTAATGAAGGTACGTGAATACATACCTACTAGAATATACCAGAATATACTGCTACCAACTACCCAATAAAAACTTGTTTTAATTTTAATTACAAACTGCAACTAACAAGATTATTTTAGTCCCTTTTCTAATACCAAAAATTAATCTTTTGGTTTCTAATCTACTCTACTATTTGCAAGCATCCATATTGTCCAAATACTGGAGGTGTCACTATGACTAAATTTCATTTTAGTGAATATTGCACGGGTTTAGTTTTAACCAATAACTGTATCTATAAACCGGGCATACATAATCATAGGTGATCAACCCAACAAATTGCACCAACAGTTCGACATTCCAATTTCACTTAATCCAAAATAACTTCCACGTATTCAGTATAATCTCCTCTGAAATTAATAGTTGTCCATTTATTCCAACTAACAATTGTAAACAGTCGACAATAAGAGATTGTTCGGAACTAATTTCAAAGTTATCTTGAGGTCTCCTCACTTCAAGACGGTTCTAAAGCAGGGTGTATAACAGACTTTAATATCGCACCTTCTGAGCTCAGTGAGTCTTGCATCCCTAACTAGATCCAACTTATTAGCATATCTATGGCCTCTCGTGTCTACACGCCCTATTGCGCTGTATTGGTTGGGTGTCACTGCTGTGTTTTTGATAGCAATTGATTGTTAGGGTTGTTTGCGTGATCTTATAGTGTCTATGACTAAGTCTACAAGTGCGATGCTTGAATCAACCTATATTTATATTCGTCGTATAAAACTAATGAAATCTATATCTATACTAATATTATAAAGAGGAAAGATTTGTAGAGCCGTGAGGACACAGCTAGTATTCTATAATTATACAACAACTTCCTCGTTGGTCTAGTGGTGGCAAGCGCGACTGCTGTTCGTGAGGTCCTGGGTTTGATCCCCAGGTCGGGCAGTGTTATTGGGTTTTTCCGTGTGGAATTCCTCAGTTGCAGCCCGAAGTTTGGATGTGCCCGGTTGATGGTAATAGGCTCGCCTCCTATTACATGGGACTTAAATATAACGGCGAAATGATGGTGTTACTATACAACTCTGCCCAACCCTTCGGGGAATACAGGCGTGATGTTATGTTATTCTATAATATTGTACTTAAGTAAATGTGAAAGGTGATAAAGTCACTGAAGTATTTTGTTTGTTATACAATCACGGTTCACGACGGATCTGATAAAGGATTAAAGGTGGGACATTACTGGATTATCACAAAAGGTTTCATCTCGGAAAGCTAAAAACTTTGATTTCACAATTGAAACACCGAGCTCATGTTGCTTATAAAAAACTAGCGACCAACCTCGGCTTCGCACGGGTGCAATGTAGATACCAATATGGGGCATATAAACCTTTCTCTTGAATCATTCTATCTATTGCTGAAAACTGCATTAAAATCCGTTGCGTAGTTTAAAAGATCTAAGCGTACAGACAGCGGGAGCGTCTTTGTTTTATACTATGTAAAAAGATTCATAATGATAATAAGTTATTGTTGACCGGTGCGCCTATAAGCAATTCAATCAATCACATATCAAAACGTAACCAGTTAATTTTGAAGGCTCTCGTACTAGTAGCTTAATTAGTCGCGTTTGTGGCTTGTTTGTACCCAACAGCGTGACATAGCGCGGCGCGGCGCGACGACGCGCGGCCCGCGCCGTCCTTTCCAGTTTCCACCTACTAATAACATTTGCAAAATTAAACAAGCGGTTACTCGGGACGCCGCATATGCACAATTACAACGGCAAGCCAGCTTTTAGCACCTAGCCACCCAATAACAATTACATAAACAAACCGTAAAGCCGGTACAAAATGTTATTAAATAAGTACGTGCGCTACATGAATGCCGAAAGTTTTACAAGCTTTCATTCTACCTTTTGTGGGTTAATGTTTTCTTTTTTTTAGGCTCGGATTTTCTCGGCCTATTGCCATGGTTTGATTTGGTGGTTCGCACTTCTGTTTTTTTAGAGTGTTTTTTTTTATTTGATCGTTTGACAAACTAGTTGACAGCCCTGATGAAAAGTGGTTACCCCTGCCTGTATACAACTACAACACTAATACCAGGTTCACACGATTCGATTGTAGTTGATCAACTGCCAAATCGCATGCGATTTGAACCATCTGAACAGACTTTCAATCAAATTGAATCAATTTGAAGGAACAAAACGTTTCAACTTTTGTTGATCAACAAATGTTGATCAACGATCAACGTATTGCCAACCTTAGAGACAAAGTTGGTATCTTCTTCTTCTCCCTGTCCTTATCTCACACTAGGTCGGGTCGGCACAACATGTAATTTGTAAATCCATGTTGTTAGAGGTTTTGGCTTATTGTTTTATGACCGGGCGCCTGCCTGACACCAACCCTCCTTGGGAATACTCGTTGCGCCATCGGGCGGGTGACCCAATGTGCTCGCTGATATTATGCACTGGATACCGAAATGATATGCTTGTCAATCTTATTGCCGACAACTAAGTAGGCTATGTTCTTCTTGGTGGAGTATACTTGAAGTTCCTCGATCCACTCATTTAGATTTGCTATCCAACCAATAAAATTCTCGTTACCAGTATATTATGACAATCAAAGAAATCCATCCCTTAGTTTTAAAAATAGTACAGTTTAATGGAAACACATATGGATAGAAACTATAAATAAATCGAGTAACTGATCGCACGCTTGAATAACGCGAGCATCGTATATCATATAGATATTGAGTATATCCCATTCAAGCTAACTCAGGCACTAGAAAAATAATTGGCATGAGCCTTCCGTATTGTCTGCGAACAGCCTTACAAAGGCTACAAACGCAATCTTTTGTAGCGAAAGCTTGAAAATATTGCTAAATTATTATTATACATAATAACATACAAATGTATTTATTAAAGCAGTTTCAGTTAAATGGTTTCTTCAATTTCGTCAATAAATCTGATGCTTAAACAACGACGCAAAAAGAAGGGTGTTGAACCCTTTGTCTGTCTGTGGCACCTTAACTCCCAACCGGATGAGCCGATTTCAACACGGTGTTTTTGTTTGAAGGTTGGTTTAATTGGGATTGTTCTTATGTATATTTGATGATAATCACTTTAGTTATTACAAAGACGGCGGTTTTTAAACCATAAGTTTAAGTTTTAATTGTATATTCAGGAAATAAATATAATCTACATCGTCTGCCTAGCCTTTTCCCAACTTTGTTGGGGTCAGCTTCCAGTCTAACAAGATGCGGTTGAATACCAGTACTTTACAAGGAGCGCCTGTCATCAGACCTCCGCCATCCAGTTACTGGGCAATGCCGATATCCTAAGGTTAGACCGGTTATCAGACTTTCAAGCTCACAATCGTATGACACACGGCACCGACTGTTTAACGTGCTCTCCGAGGCAGGGAGGGATCTCGATGTGTAACGAACGGTCACCCATCCACGTACTGACCGCGGCAAGTACAGCTTAACCTCACAAATTGTATGATCGGCAAGGTTGTTAATTAGCCACGAGCCTCTGGTTGGTTTATCAGTAGCTATGACGTAGTAAGGTACAGTCATTTGATCTAGCTATTGCGAGAAGATACTATCTGTATTCTTATGGGATTAAGGAACATTCTTCAGTTCACCGTAACCCATCTTTATAGCCGAATGTGACCAAAATACTGTCAAATCACAAAAATTTACGTTGAAAATGTCACTAAAGTCATAAAGTTGACAAACTTTATGTTTCATGCTTTTATATAATGCAGACTACAGGCAGCAGGCTGCGACGTCGAATGCATTCTATTGTTTTCCGATGGAAGCCGACAGGAGATGGATGCCTGTACCATTGTCTACATATATGGATTGAGTGTTATAGAATTATGTTTGTATGCCAATCGTGCAGCAATGTAGTATGACATCCCGATTTAAATTCAATGTTATTTATACAGATGCCAATAATGTGATGCAAACAAGTCTGTGATTCCCATAACCCCTATTAACATCATACGATAGGGATGATCACAAAATACTAAAATATTATTGACAGTTATAAAGAGGGTCCGAGATTCAATGACTTTTCGAATTCATATACGGATCAGAAATTGATTACCACTTGCGTTAACGGTGAAGGAAAAACATCGCGAGGAAACTTGCACACCTGAGAGGGCTCCATAAAGTTCTCGATGGTGTGTGTAGTCCGTCAACCCGCACCAGGTGAGTGTGGTGAACTAAGACCTTAACCCTTCTCATTCTGAGAAGCGGCTCATGTTTAGTAGTAGGACAGTATTGAGCTAATTACGGTATGCTTATTTTGATATTTAAAATCTAAGAAAATATTGAAAAAGCATTTGATTAGATCATCAGAAATCTCCGTACATTTATTACGAAGTAGTTTTTTCCTAGTAGTGTTTTGAATCAATCGTGTTTTTCCGCCAGTCGAGGAAAGCTTGGCTTGCTACACAGGATTTGTACGGATTTGTCGGCTGCCAATCTGTGCCGTAACCACGAGGCGACCGAATATTTCGACCGGATAAAAAGGTCCTACTTATTCCTGTTAACAGACTCCTGAAGGAAGTTTCTAACAAGAAAATAATAAAAAAATATTTCTATTCCTTTTTGTTACACCAACAATGAACGCGACAGGTTAATCTTCCAAGTCCTTATTTTGTTACCTGTTACTTAATTTGAAGTACAATCGTTCAGATAATCTTAAGGATGACTCACCGAGTGTCGGCCGTAGCACGGTCAACTAATATTACATATATTTTGTATGGATACACTCACGCTATACCGAGCGACAACCGAGACAAAATATATGTAATAACTAGCTGTGTCCTCGCGGCTCCGCCCGTAGCCTATGTTACTCAGTGATAATGTAGCTTTCTAACGGCAAAAGAATTTTTGAAATCGGTCCAGTAGTTTTTAAGTTTATTCGTTACATACAAAAATATAAAAATACAAATCTTTTCTCTTTATAATATTATTAGTATAGATATAGATTAGTTGACCGTGCTACAGTATTTATTTTTTATTTGTTTATTTATATAAGCACGCTATTTATCTATTTGGAACTGGTTTACATCAATTACGTCACAAAGGGTTCAGTTGAAAATCAGCGTCAGGTACTAGTGGTCTGACATTTATGCTGAATTGAACCTATTTGGCTCAGCCGCTAGACACACAGCTACTTTATTTTTTTTATTTTGGTTTGTCTCCTATGATTTTTTTTGTTTGTGTCTGACTGCTTTCGTGCCAAATAAATTTCTTTCTTTCTTTCTTTCTTCTTTCTACGGTCGACACTCGGCTCGGACCCGACACGGTCGAGCGTGAGTCATCTTTTATGGCGAAATACTCAAATTGGTCTGAGACTCAAATGCTGCTTAATGTTAAGTTGCCATTAAATCTCGTGCCGTCACTGTCACTCTACGGTGAAATGACAGTGATAGCACGAATTTAACGGCAACTTAAAATTGACTAGCGTTTGAGTATTTGCCATTAGATTTTCACAGTACCGCTCAGAATATAAATTGAACCACGGAAACGAAAAATTAATTCAGCTCGTTTCTTCACACTTTAATTTTATAAACAAAACAATAAAAATAATAACAAAAACAAAATGCTGTGGGATTTTTTCCGCTTAACTTGTTTGGTGGGAGGGAGATAAAACAACAAGGGCACAGGTGGCAGCACTCAGCAAATTATGCAGAACCATATGGGCGCTAATCCATCAAGCGATCGCGATCGTGTGCTCGCTTTCATTAATCATCCCTTTATTGATTAATGTGTCTCCACACAAAGTAAGTAATTTACTCGGCATCAACAAATTGATGAAGTGTGCCTTGATTTTTTTGATATCATCCACTTTTCCCGCGACATCGTCCGCGTGAATTTTCATAGAAACTTCCATCCCTTTTTTATTCTTTAGGGGTAGAATTTCCAAATATATTTTATTAGTAGATGCCTACGTCACAAAAGGAACCTACTGTCCAATTTCCAGCATCAGTGGTTTAGGCTCTGCGTTTATGAATCAGTCTGTCAGTCAGTCAGGATACTTCTCCTTATAAGTATAGATTACTAGTAAATTATTTATAGACCTAAATGGCGCAAGGGCGGGTGGCGAGTCGTTCGCTTTCTGAGAGGTGAGTTGACGACACGTTTGGTGCAGTGGCTGAGCGATCGGCTTCTGCGCTACGGGTCGTGGGTCGATTCCCGCACGGAACAAATATTTGTATGGCCTACAGATAGTTGTTCCGGGTCTGGATATTTGTGCGTGTGAAGATTTGTGTTCGTAAACGCACCCACGACACAGGAGAAATCCTAGTGTGGGGAAACAGATTAAAAAAAAAACGTTTCGATTCGGCATCGGGACAATGTTTTTTAAGTATGTCCTACAGATATTTTTTCTCAGACTTGGTATTTTTGCTATTGTGCATATAAGAATTGTTTCGAACGATATAGGAGACGTGTGCGACATTGTTAGTAAAAAAAATCCAAACAAATATTGCTTTAAGATATTTTTTTCATCAAAAAAAGCTCGTTATTATAAAATCTGTTCAGTATCATGAAACATTTTTGAGGTCAATGTGTGTGCCTCATTAAATAGTTACGGCGGACATATTGTTTAATCCCGATGCCATCCCGAATGGTCTGTTATTAACCCGGAACATCAAGCTGGCGGCTCGCATAATTAATATTGCAAATGTTGTTAGCAGTTAGGGATTCAGATTGTGTATGAGCGAGCGTACGTTTCTACAATATGTAGATACGCGGATATAGCGGCCAGGGAACGTATATTATAAGCGCAGGAGCATTTGTGATTCAGTAACTGATTTGTTTTTTATTGATGCAATAATACAGTCTAGTAGGTATTGATTTGCAAAAAAACTGGGTAAGTTTCCTGGTTTTATCAAAAATCTAAAAAAATCTGTTCATGCTTTGCTTTTGCATTGCTTTTTTCCAAAATTGACCTCAGGACTGCCTTGGTGAATTTTCTATATTCCTAATAATTTCCTGATTGTGGATTTAGCCCCGGAGTCCTATCTCAAAACCTAACCCTGTATTATTATGATTAGGGCATCAAAAGTTTCTACGAGTGACGATTCTCAAGCGCAGGCCACACCGCCAGCTGGCGGGCGGGCGAGCGAACTGGCGGGCGAAGCGAGGCGAGGGAAACTATATAAACTAAGCGAAGCTTTGGCGAGCTAAACTATGTGGATTCACACCATAAACTACGGACGAACGGGCGAGCGAGCGGGCGGGAGAGCGTTTCGTCTTCGTCACTAGCGCGCAGTTGCATAGCATACGAACGAGCGAGCGAGCCAGGTAAGCATCGTTTCACCTCTTTTCATACTCCAGTTCACATCGCGAACTACAGAGCTAAGCTACGCTAACGAGGTGACCGATAGCATCGCTGGCATCGTTGGATATTTCGTTCGCATCGTTTGTATCGCTGACGTGGCTTATTTCTGTAGTTTGCGGTGTGAACCGAATTATGAAAAGAGGTGAATCGATGCTCGCCTAGCTCGCTCACTCGCCCGCCAGCTAGCGGTATGGCCTGCCCTTTAAGTACCTACGTCCGGCGTACCCGGGGCAGTCGGCCCCGCTACCAACCTTGCTGACTAGCTAATCTTTTCACCAGAGAAGAAGAAGAATACCTACACTTTATTTAATACCTACCTACACGTTTACGATTCATCATGCGGTACACTAATTTGGTTCTGAATTATTGTTAAATTGCAAGCTTTTAATTAACAAACTAACAATGATATCAGGCATAAGCTCCACCAGGAATATAATTTAGTACAGACCTAATTTCATGTATAATGTATTCTGTTTACAAAGGGTCCTAGGGTTATTCATAATAAATAAATTAATTATTTGGTTTATGGCGACATTTCGCTATGTTAACAGATAATTAAAACTTTTAGTTATTTGCTTTATTTCGTTTGGTTGAAGTAATTAAATAGTACATAAACGACTAAGTTTGAAGGCTATCCTACTATTAAATTCTATGTAAACTAGAAACGTATAAGTTAAACTATAGTTATATGGTTACAAGGATTTTGTTATTTTTGAGTAGAGTTAAAACTAACTTAATAACACTAGTTTTGATGATGTTATTGTCTATTCAATAGACTTCCGACAATTTTTAAAAGAATTTTAAAAATTTAATAATATTCTCATTCAATGTTCTTAATCTGAATAGTAATAATGAATGAGTCATACACTAACAGTAACACATCAACATGTTATGAATTAATACCACAAAATAAACCGCTATCACAAATACCTCATTTCATTAAAATTAATGCAATCAGTCGACCCGTGAAATTCAATGATTTTACTGTCTTTTGTCGACCATGATAAAAATAACATTTCTTTTGTTCAACAATAATACAATAAAATATGTCATTTTATAAGGCAACCAAATCTACACACTAAATACAATACAATATGAGGCACGTTCTACCTGACCTTTTTCCAACTATGTCGGGGTCAGCTTCCAGTCTAACCAGATGCGGCTGAATACCAGTATTTTACACGGAGCGACTGCCATCAGACATCAGCCGGTTGTCAGACTTTCGGGCTTTTGACTTCCCGTAGAGTATTCGTAAGACACCCGGGACCGACTGTTTAACGTGCTCTCCGAGGCACAAAGGGGTCTCGATGTGTAACGAACGGTAACCCATCCACAGACTAACAGTGGCAAGCGCTGCTTAATCACGCAAATCGTATGATCCACGTGGTTGGTAATTAGCCACATGCCCCTCATAATGCAGTAAAATTTATAAATCATAATTTACGTAAAATAATAAAAGGCCAAAAAATTGAAAAAATTGCGGGCCGATTATTCGCATTTACCTTAGTAGTTGCTTTTAACGGAACTATCTAGGAAGCTAGCAATAAACCGTATACTCGCTTTTACAAGACTGGGTATAGTAGATCAATGAGTGACGTGCACTACTAATGATAGTAGTACACGTCACTCATTGATCTACTATCTAGTGCACCATCAAATGCACTTGATATGACATAAATAGTTCATACGCGATTAAGATAAACGTGGAACAGGAATATTATTAACGTGCAAGACACATAAGGAGATTTTTTAGCTAGCTGAAGGAGGTGCCTACCTAGTATTTTTGGAAGAATCTATACTAATATTATAAAGCTAAAGAGTTTGTTTGTTTGTTTGAACGCGCTAATCTCAGGAACTACTGGTTGGAAATTAAAAATTATTTTTGTGTTGGATAGTCCATTTATCGACAAAGGTTATAGACTTAACATCACGCTACGACCAATAGGAGCGTGCAAAAACGGGAAAAATTTCCACCCGTGCGAAGCCGGGACGGGCCGCTAGTTTGTTATAAAACCAAACTAAAAGAATTATTAAGAAATGATTTTAGTATTTTTATCGCAGCTTTTCCAATAAAAAGAAAAATATTAATTATTACATTAATCTATCAAAGTGGCAATTAAACTGACCAACAGACACACTAATTTAATTCACATTAAAGTCAAGCCAATCTGTTTTGTGTTCTTGTGTGAGAGTGAGAGGGGTATAGAGGAATTTCTCTTTATCGTCGCTGGGCAGTGAAAACCTCGTAATTGCAATGAACGTAATTTTACAGGAGGTGATAATAAATTACTGTTATAAAAAAAGTATGAAGTGTAGATGTAAGGTTCTTCTGTTTTGTTATCTATTTATCAATCTATTTCATCTTAGAGCTGTGCACGTTCGTTCAAAATATGCATTACAAGGTCTTTTACCTAACAAATGAATAACAAAAAATTAAAATAAAGGTGAATGGGTGAAATGTTTAGAAGTTGGTCTACTCCTCCTCTAGCAATGAGTGTTATGTCATTAGAAAGGTCTTTTTAAGCAAAACATTTGCTACTAACACAACTAATGTCAATTGTTAGTACTGTCGGAGTTATAACACATTTAAAGTGAAAAATAGTTTATATCCATACTATATTTTTGTACAGTAGCTGTAGTACAAAAAAATATTCTACTTAAAATAACCTGTCTATTGATATATCACTCATTGCTAGAGGAGGGGTAGACCAAAAGGCCCATTCTTCTTTGTGCTTTATGAGGTTTTGCACTGCCCAGCGAGTATATGTCTGTTACTTGAATTCGTGTGCTCCATCTTAGAACCTGTTTGTGTTTACCATCAGGTCCGACTAGAGCAAAACGCGAAGAAGTCAAGTAATAAAAAATAAAACCATAGACAGAAAGAGAATACATGCGAAAGAAAAATATTTTGCTTCAATATAGTTTCTATTCCAGTAGCGGTATATCTTAGGCTTTATGCTGACAGGTTGACGACCTATAAAAAGGCTTCATGTGTATACTGCGAAGCCAGGAACTCTCCCCGCCTAGAGAGTGTCGTTAGTCAACGCAGGTAACTGGATAGTCGTGTACTCATACTTGTCTTATACATATACGGCCTTAGCGCTGCGTTATGCACTTTCCTTAAGGCGCCTATTTTATAAGATAGAAAATGATGAGTAATATTATCTTAGGTAATATACGTAATACACTTGCGTGCAAAAAAATTGGCCCTCTTCGCATTTTTCTGTTTGTACCATTTGAAAGGTTAATGTTTAAATTATCCATCTGACATTGATGGTTTGACAATTAACACTAGAAACTTGGAAAGACGAAAATTTTCTCATTTTAGTTTTTCTTATAGTTTTATTGCCATTGTTTACCTGAAAATATCTTAATATTTTGATTCTGGATTAATTCTATCTTTCTATAAAACATCAATAGCGTCATTAAGATTAATAACAAACATCAAAATCTTTGAACTTATAATATTTGTCAGATTGGAAACTGTAATTTTGCAAACAAAACCAGCAGACCGCGAACTTTTAAATCATTTCCCAATAACGAAGGAGGTCTCGTCGTGAGATTTCTAGGAGATCCAACAGTGCGTGAACATCGAGACTCCCCCTACACCCCCACTCGTAGGCTCCTTCTACAACCCCCTTAGCAAATCGTTGCACCATGTATGTTCATAAAAACCTTGTTTACATCCACGGTTGGTAAACAAACATCAATAACGTTATAAGCTGAACAAGTAGTACGCTCATGGACTTGGGAGTTTGAATTAGGTGTAGAGCGCTAATAAAAGTTACTTTATACAAAGTTGGCCTTAGTACAAAAATATATGTTACAGCTCTTTCTATAAATATAATGTATCTAATACATAGAAAAGGTTTTTTTTTTTGTTTCTTCCTGAATTGTGCCACTGCTTGGCAAATGCATAGATTACCCATTGATTAGAAAAGAGCTCTTATGTTTTTAAGTAATTTAATGTTCATATTTGTCGCTTAAAATATTAGAGGGGCTCGTGACTAATCAACAACAGCACCGATCATACGATTTGCGAAATTAAGCTGCG
This sequence comes from Amphipyra berbera, assembly GCA_910594945.2. Taxonomy (NCBI): domain Eukaryota; kingdom Metazoa; phylum Arthropoda; class Insecta; order Lepidoptera; family Noctuidae; genus Amphipyra; species Amphipyra berbera. The sequence goes on along the minus strand of OU343131.1, from coordinate 6,120,605 downwards.
CTTGCCGCGTTCCGTCCGTGGACGGGTGACCGTTCGTTACACAAAGAGATTCCTCGTCTGTCCTGAGTGTCATAAGAATACCTATGACAGCCGTTACACAGTCAGCAGCTCAAAAGTCTGACAACCGGTCTAGCCTTAGAATATCGGCATTGGCCAGTAAGTGGGTTGCGGAGCTCTGATGGTAGTCGCTCCGTGTAAAAATATTGGTATTCAGCCATATCTGGTTAGACTGCAAGCTGACCCTAACATATTTGGGAAAAAGCTAGGCAGAACATTTGTAACTTAAAATGTGTTAGCCGCTGCGAATTGTATCAGTTTTAACGAGAACGTATTTTAAAATACGAGTAGTGCACGCATCTCTTCAAATATTATGTCCCGGCAGTTTATACTCCGTAAACGCGCTCTATACTTATTCATACTCACTGACGACAAGCGCAATCTTCGATATGAAGTCGGCAAGAGAAACGCCAGCTCCATTGAACAGATTTTATTAGCCAAGAAGCATCACACAGGTCTCGTAATCCAATAACTGTCTGCGATGGTGTAGAGAGGATCCATATTTCAAATAACCACAATATAGGCAAGTTCAGAAGGGCCATGCATTTGCATAAAATCGAGCGAGAAACTAAAAGATTCTTTTAGGTAATAATTATAAGACAGAGAAAATATGTTTTTTACGGACATTTGCATTAAATAAATCTTGCTTAACGGAGAGCTAGCCTGCATATAATAATAATAATCTTCTTTACATAGTATAAAACAAAGTCGCTCCCGCTGTCTGTACGCTTAGACCCTTTAGCCTTTGGCCAGACTGCAAACGCGGGCGCGGGGCGGGCGCGGTGCGGCGAGTTCAAACAGAAGAACTTCATTTGAGTGTCCATAGTGGGCACGCGGGCGCGGGAAGCGGCGCGGGCTACTTTGCGCGGGGAGCGCGCGGGTAGCTCACGCCATAGGTCGTTCATACAAGTGGCCGCAGTGAGAGCGCGGGCGGCAAGCGACCACCCGCGCGGGAGCGTAGGATCTCAAACTAGTTCGAGCTGACCACGCACGTTGTTGTGATGGCGTCTTTAAAATTAAATGTTGAAGAATTAATAAGTGCTATTCAAGTACGATCTGCACTGTGGATGTCGAAACATCGTTTTTTAGTAAGAATTTTCCAGTAAAAATAAGTCTTCTCATCCATATGATATTTTGACAAACACTGGACACGACAACGCTCAGAACGAAGCCACGCTCCACTGCGGACAGGTAAATCGCGCGCGTTCCCGCACCCGCGCCGCTCCCCGCACCGCGCTGCCAGTCTGGCCAAACACTTAAACTACGCAACGGATTTTAATGCAGTTTTCAGTAATAGTAGTGATTCAAGAAGATGGTTTATATGCCCCACATTAGTATCTAAATTGCACCCGTGCAAAGCCGGGGCGGGTCGCTAGTATAATAATAATTTCTTCAAAATTCATTAGAACTAAAATAATACAAAGTCATACTTATATCATATTCACACGTGTAACTTGCCTGAACTAGGTACACGCATTTGATTCATTTTCGCTTAGTGAAACAGTTGTGTTCTTTACACTCCGAACAGGATTATCCTAGTTCTAGCTTTGTTTATGCTTTTGTTTTTTCTTTTTAATCCATAATAGAATTTCGTTTGACCGTTATCTCAGCTGATGGTCCGGTCGACGACTGTGCACGTAAAAACCAAACAAAAAGCAAAAAAGCACAAGATCAATGTTGTCTAAATGCATCTTATGAACTAATACATTTGCAGATTGTATGCGTTTTGCGATATATTTATTTCGTTTGGCGTCTCGCGTCGTATTTACTAGGTACGTAAGCAATGTCCATTGTATTTCGTAGACCTTCTGTTCCTATCTATTTTGTACAGGAACGCCCTAAATTGTATAAATGCGAGGGCTGTGTGGAGTTATTATATCAGGACTTATTAATGTCGCCTATCAAACCGTTCGGTCCTACATAATTGAATCAAAATTAATATCGTTTGCTAATTTTATTTGGTAGCTTACTCATCATTTTGGAACTTGCGACGGCTAGTTACTTTGTAATTAAATTAAAACTTGTAAGATAATAGTTAGATATGCCTATGAATTTAGTCATGCTTTATAAGAAAACTGTTAAAAGATTAATGCCCGGTTCCTATAAAAAAACGAATCGTTTTGCTTACCAATGGTAGCATTTTTATTACCAAACTGGGCATATAAATAGGCTCGTAATCTAATGTTACCTGTGATAGCTATTTCCATATGAGAGGGTCTAATATGCAAAGCTATGAGGTCTTTGCTTCATTATTGGTAAAGATAGAAGACCATAAGTATCAGCCATAAGTTGGCCAACTATTCTAAACATGGTGCTGGATTAAAAGTGAACAACTTTTTATTTTCTGTTTGAAAAATATAAATACTATCCTTTAAAGCATTCTTTATTCGATCATAACTTGTCTATACTAATATTATAACGAGGAAAGATTTGTATTTTTGTATGTACCGAATAACTTAAAAAATACTTGACCGATTTCTAAAATTCTTTTGCCGTTCGAAAACTGCATTATCATTGACTAACATAGACTATATTTATTACAGGAATAAAACTTCTTACGCGGGCGGAGCCGTGAGGACACAGTTAGTTATAAATAAAGCAATATTCGACAAGTTTCATTAAACTTCCTTTTGCAAGCAACAGCTTTGAAATACTTTTGATGCTATATTAAATTAGAAGTCCTACTGCTTTGCGTTGTAATTAACAGAAGTAGACTCGCCCTCCACTTCAAAAATTGCATGAATCGACGTCTGTCCTCTTAACCTATCAAAATAAATCAAAGAGGGGGAGAACTGAAGCATGGACCTCTTTGTGTAACAAGACAACATAAAATCTATCTCTCGAGCAAAAAAAAAACATTTACTTGACTTAGCACCCATATTTTCTTTATAAACAAAACATACAGCGTCGGATGTCAGCTTCTTTTGTCACTGCGTTCGTACAAACAGTATTTACATTATCTTTTATCTTTCATCTCTATTCTGTTGCTTCACTAGTCTTGATTTTCGACGACAATTGAGTTATTTGAATTGTTCAGAATTTTTGGGAATGACGATAAGGTAAAAAGCTTTTTAAAAATAAGATTTAGATATTAAAGCATATCCCAGACTACTACCATGAACTACTTCTAGACCCATAGATCTGTGCCAAAATAGAAGTACTTTTCACAGCAGGTATCTTGGGAATTTAAATGGATTAGCATTTACAGACCCAACTAAATAAAAATCGAGAACTAAACACACATTCCTGCAATCGTGTCCCTCATGGATACTATCACGTAGGTCTCACAAAGTAATCGCTAATTACATGTAGCTACTCCACATACTTCCACCACTTCCGTTGTATTTCAGAGCACCATTCAATCTCCGCGCGCTGTCGTTGTACCAGTCGATTTATACCGGTTCAAACACTCGAAATGGAACCGGCCCGTCTCTTGTCATTCGAATCGAATCGAATCGTTTGATAAACTAGAATATCCGTATATTGTATTAAAGGTTCTAAACTACATTGAGGGGAGATGTCGATTTTTGATATTCCTTCGAGTTTTACCCTTAAGTATAGCGCAAAACTCGATTTAAATCGTTTTTTTTATAAAATTCCAGCACGCTTTGGATACTACCTTTACCAGTAGGTACTTCTGAGTCAGTCTCAGTCATAACCATCCTGCGATCCTCACTATGTCACCAGGTTTTCTAAAGTAGGTTGTATGAAATACTGTCGTGAACATCCATTTGAAAATATTAAACACTAGATGACCCGGTGAACTTTGTACCACCGAAAATTTTATTTATTAATTTTTCCTAATTATTTTTTTTCAAAACCACCCCAGTGTGGAGTAGAACAAAACAAAAAAGAAACAAATCGGGCGCACCATTTTCGAGCTTTTGCGAGACTAACGCACGGCAATTATAGACTTTTATATACAACATGTAACGTAATTACACGCATACCCTCAAACACCCCAATTAGAATATTATGTTATAATCATAATACATACACTGACATTTTAGTTTAACATGTATATGCATTGTTATTTATTAAATTAACGTTCTTGAAATAAGTTTTATTTTTCTTTATTTTGTATTAAATGACGAAATTTGTATTAATACAAATAAAAATGCACTTTTAAAAGTCTTATTGCCTTGATTTATGGTCCATTTCAGTTTGTTTTGACTGTACAGGGGTAATGTGACTAATTTCCGTAGTTTTAATTATTTTTCGACAAAAAAATACCTATATTGAAAATGATAGAAATCGATTCAGCAAACGATTCTGAACAAACTACTTTCAGGATGTGCGTTAATTATGTTACATTATAATGAAAACAATCTTGTTTCATTAAGCGTAACGATCATGTTTGATAGAAAGGTATTTTGCGCTATCAGAGCAATTAATAATACTATTATTTCCTTTGATACAAGTGTTTTGAGGAATTGTTGATATTTAATGTGCCTAATGATTGAAGTTGCTAAATGGACGACTAGTGTCAGGTTAACCAATAGCCAGGTCTGGTGGCATAGCGGTGCAGAACATCGTTGGGTGATACTGGTTCAGTAGCCAAGCACGAATGATGTCACATTATTATTGACGTAAACGTAACGTGAATGTGAGTGAATTTTGAATTGAAAATATTCGTTTCCAACATACTATTTAATTAAATTGAAAACCTAATTCATATCTATGAATGATACAAATTATGCATGTCACAAAAACATAAACCAAAATGTTATAGGAAAGTTGTATTTTCGATTCAAAATTCACTTACATCTATACTATCTATACTAATATTATAAAGAGTAAAATTTGTATTTTGTATGTAACGAATACACTTAAAAACTACTAGATCGATTTCAAAAATTCTTTTGCCGTTAGAAAGCTACATTATCACTGAGTAATACAGGCTACGGGCGGAGCCGTGAGGACACAGCTAGTTAGCTATACGTTTGCGATACTATACGTCAAGCTTTCGTGCCTATAAGACTGGTTAAGTTGGCGTAAAGTAGTGGATGAGCTCAGCAGTAGTTGAATGTGTGCTCAAGACCTAACGACACATTTTTTTAACAAATTCCACCCATCCGCTGTATTACAATCCTTAACCTTTTGAACGCCAGAGCATAAATGCATCGTCGTACCCCCCACGCCAAGGTAACTGTAATCCCATCGTTTTTGTCACATATTTGTGACGTTGGCGTACAGGGTAAACTTTCGTTTGTCACATATGTATGACAATGGCGTCCAAAAGGTTAAATCAAACATCACAGCCCAACTTCGTAAACAGACAAACAAAGCAATTTACCACCTTCTGAATAAAATACTAATAGGAAAAGCCCGAATAAGTTACCCTAATTTGCTGGAGGGTACATAAAACTGTTACCCCAGCTTGTAGGTAAATGCTGTTAGAAAACAATGAAATCCACTCGAGCTCACAACGCGCGGTTCACATTCGACAAGCGTCACACACATTCACAGCTTGATATTGTATTAAAACGAATACTTTATTGGATAAATACTTTAATTATCTGTTTAAATTGTAACACTTTAGGGTGGCTTTAGGAGTCAACCCTCAAAGCATGTGCACATAAAATTTAGCAGGTGTGTACTTACGGGAGGATAAAGAATAACACTTGTAATCGTATACTAGGTATATACAAGGTTAGTCGGAAAGGGGGTACTAAGCCGAAAGGGTGTTAAAGTACCGATAATAAGGGATAACTTTGGTTCTACAACTTTCTCCAAAACTCTATAGTTTAAGAGAAATAGCTGTTCAAAGATTTCATAAAAAAATTGCTAAATCCTATCTATCCTTAGCTATGATCAGCTGTGTTTACATTTTAGGTCATATTTGGGGTCACGGATTAGAAACCCCATTTTCAGAATTCATAACTAAAGCAGGGATGAAGAATTTTCGAAAAAACTAAAATATAAAATATTTTTGATGGAAAAAAAATTAATCGAATTTTGAAATTTTAACAGTTGCTTTAAAATAGTCTTCAATATACTTTAAGTGGCCCGCGGCTTAGTACCCCCTTTCCGACTAACCTTGTATATTTGATTAAGAATTACAAATAGATGAATAGGGCGTGGTTCGTACAATGCAAGGAGTCCAGGGTCTTCTTGAACAGGTGAACACTTAGCTTGGCAACTGCAGCGGCGCGAGAGGGCCGATCTGCAGTCTGCCCGACCTTTTATAGGCCCGGACCACCGCGAGTCAGTCACCACCCGTCACAAAATAAATAATATCCTTCCTAGCCCGTTAGATGACAGAAAGTTTTCTGTAAAATTGTGTCTTAGAGTATTTGGTATGATATATGAGGTGCAGTCGCTTCGTGTAAAATTCTGGTATTCAGTTGCATCTATTTTGAATGAAAGCCGACCCCTGTTCTGCCTAGCCTATCCCCAACTACGTTGGGGTCAGCTTCCAGTATAACCAGATGCGGCTGCATACCAGTATTTTATACGGAGCGACTGCCATTAGACATCAACCGGTTGTCAGACGTTCGGACTTCTGACTTCCCGTAACGAATGTCATAGGTATTCGTATGACACCCGGAACCGATTATTTAACGTGCTCTCCGAGGCACAGATGGGTCTTGATGTGTAACGAATGTTCACCCATCCACAGACTGACTGCGGCTAGCGCAGCTTAACCTTGCAAATCGTATGATCCGCGAGATTGGTCTTCTTTTCGTGTGGTTAGTGGCTAAATTGGTGTCAGAGTTTATGCCGCCCATGGGCCTCTGACTTGGCTTCACATGCCGTCGAGAATTATCTCTCAGGCATGCCGATTTCCTCACCATGTTTTCCTTCACCGTTTCTAAGCAAGTGATAAATACAATACGCACATGAATCCAAAAAGTCAGAGGTGCGTGCCTTGGGTTCGAACTCGAGACCTATGGTTTGGCAGTCCGACGGTCACACAGCTAGGTTATCACTGCTATTGGTAATTAGCCATGAGAACGACACTGAAAGCCGATCCCTACATTAATAAAACATGAAGATAAAGTTACCCAAAAATTTCCAATAATATCATAAGACATAAAACTATTTCGCCAGTTTAAATAACAACGAAATCCACTCGACGACTCGTCGTCGACGTCCCGATGCGGCAACAAACGTCACTCACATACTCACACAGGCACTCTCAGATATTGAGACGAGCATTCGACTCTCGCATATTGACACGGAGAGCTCCTTGCACCGATAATAATGTGATCCGCGGATCGCATTGAATGGCACAAACTTTTATACGACTTTTAAATGGCGAGAAAAGAGCATGGTAGTAGACATTTAAAGGCGATATTGAATTGCAGGTATAACTTACACTAAATGGAAATTTACACCCATATTCTAAGACGTCCCTCCAAAACTTGCTCGACTCGACTCCACCTGGACTCAGTCTTTCTCACTACCATCGGTAGTTATAGTTGACATAAACGTCCTCGACTCGAGATTTATCCCCAGTTAGGTAAGGAATCATCTGTCAAACTCAAGGTACCTCGGAACCTACCTTAAGGAAGGAAGTGTCAAAGTTCGTATGTAACAAAAATGAATTTTGAAGACTATCGAATATGCTTGCGATAATCCTTACGTGTATTTATCGCGGCATTATTTGCGTGATGCAGATAATTCAAATTATGACGTAATGACTCCGTCGAGGAACCTCAAAGTTCACTCGAAATTGCGACTAAGAATACACTTTTCAAGGTGTTTTCGAGGCCGTCCTGAGTCGAGTATGAGTCGAGTAAGTTTTGGAGGAACGTCTTAGAATACGGGTGATAATATTTTTTTAAAGCTTTTTATACAAGGTGTAAATGCAAAACCTGAAAACCTCTTAAGGGCTCATTGTACTCACCATTCTGAACAAATTTTACTATGGGACCAAACCCGAAATCGCGAAAGAAAAATCTGCTGTACCATACATTTATGTTCGCATAATTCTACAAAATGTAAGGAACAGCTGGTTTTTTTTTCGCGGTTTATTGTTTGGTCCCATAGTAAAGGTTGTTCATAATGATATGTACAATGAGCCCTTAAGAGGTTTTCAGTTTTTGCATTTACACCTTGTATAGACTAAATCCTTATTAAACTTAGTACTTCTTCAAAAAATATTTATAGACTCAAAAATTATACATAAATGCTTTTTTAATCTCTAGAAAACTTACCCAATAATTTTATTTTTATTTGACACAATTATGTTAAAAAAGTTAAAAAAAAAACTGGTGAGTTGGGTGTAAGTTATTGTTATTTCTTATAATGTTGGTAAGAATTTTATTTAGTCGCACAATATTGTTCCAAGAAGTAATTTCAGTTATATTAGGCTCAATTTCAGTACCTAAGTAAACCTGTTTCTTTATTTAAATAATAAGCTACTGCTTATCTGTGGAACGCCAAACTTTTTCGGAACCAAAAAATGGCGCTGAAATTAGGTACTTAGACCTTTCAGTAAATTGAGGGGCTCGTAGCTAATTATTAACAACCGTGTGGATAAGGTTAAGCTACGCTTGCCGCGGTCAGTCCGTGGATGGGTGACCATTCTTTACACATCGAGACCCCTTCGTGTCCCGCAGAGCACGTTAAACCGTCGGTCCCGGGTGTCATACGAATACATATGACAGTCGTTCCGGGTAGTCAGAAAGCCGAAAGTCTGAACACCGGTCTAACCTTAGGATATCGGTATTGCCCAGTAATTGGGTTGCGCAGGTCTGATGGCAGTCGCTCCGTGTAAAATACTGTGAACAGCTGCATCTGGCTAGACTGGAAGCTGACCCCAACATAGTTGGGAAAAGGCTAGGCAGAACGAACCTTTCAGTAAATTAATAAATATAAACGACAACAGATCGAAGACTTAAGGCTGACTTAAGGCTCTGAATTGTGATTTTTGTGAACTGTTTTTTTTTACACTTTGCTCAACTTAACCTCAAAAATAAGTAGGTACCTATGATATGAAAAAAAAACAAGAAAAATATTCCGAATTGTTATCGGTAGCTGGTAACATTGAACAACGTTGACATAGGAGGGTAACCGTCAAGATGAATCAATGTACCCGAAGTTATAAAAACAGTGGTCATTCAACGGAGCAGAGGATTCTATATCGAACAACCGAAGAAGTTTGACCTTTTATATCTGATTTGCTTGTCCTTATTTTCTGATCTTGTGTAAATTACCTATTATGTCGTGTTATATTGTGAACTAGCGTCTGTAACTAATCACTAACCTAAATATAAGTACTCTCAGTGGTGGGGAGTCTATGTTAGTTTCCTTTACTTTATTTACCATGCTCTCAATCCTGATATACCGATATTAGCTATAACTGTAATGATAGATTCACCCCTACACGATTCTGTTGTATGTCTTTTATAGAATAGATGTTATTTAGCTAATTTACAGAATAAAGACATATTATTGCTCTTGTATCAGTAATGTGAATCGATGGCCGTTGAACAATCAATCATAGTGGACTACTCTGGACGTCAATTTCAGTCGCGTACCTACCTACCTACCTACGTATAAACAAAGAAACTAATTACATATTGTACTTACACATGTAACGTAATTAACGCACACCCTCAAATACTCCAATTAGAATATTATGTTATAATCATAATACACACACTGAAATTTTAGTTTAACATGTATAGGTATATGCATTGTTATTTACTAAATTAACGTTGTTGAAATAAGGTTTATTTTTGTATTATAACTTTCGTGAGACACATTTTACTCACGTGCATTTAAGGGCTCTGTTTGGGTCCGAAACTAGTCTGGCAATCCCGGAAAATGCACGTGAGTAAACCGTAACTAATCAAGGTTTATTTTTCTTTATTTTGTATTGAATGACGGAATTTGTTTTAATACAAATAAAAATGCACTTTTAAAAGTCTTATTGCCTTGATTTACGGTCCATTTCAGTTTGTTTTGACTGTACAAGGGTAATGTGACTAATTTCCGTAGTTTTAATTATTTTTGGGATAAAAAATTACCTATATTAAAAATGATAGAAATCGATTCAGTAAACGATTCTGAATAAACTACTTTCAGGATGTGCGTTAATTATGTTACATATTGTATAACATGTTTAATGCTGGACATGGTCTAAATAGACCACTACAATGCAATAAGGGGCTCATGGCTAATTACCAACCGCGCAGATCATACGATTTGCGAGGTCAAGCTGCGCTTTTCACAGTCAGTCTGTGGATGGGTGACCATTCGTTACACATCAAGACCCCTCCGTGCCTCGGAGAGCACGTTAAACAGTCGATCCCGGGTGTCATACGAATACCTATGACAGTCGTTAAGGGAAGTCAGAAGTCTGAAAATCTGACAACCGGTCTAACCTTAGAATATCGGCAATGCCCTGTAACTGGAGTTAGAGTTAACAGGCTTCTTCTGGGTAAGCTCACTCCATCGTAGACTTTGTCTCTGTCACCTCTGACCTAGACTAGAGTCAAGAGCAAACCCATTACAAATAAAAAAAATAAAACAGAACTGGATTGCGGAGGTTTAATGGCAGTCGCTCCGTGTATAATACTGGTATTTAGCCGCATCTGGTTAGACTGAAAGCTGACCCCGACATAGTTGGGAAAACGCTAGGCAGAACAATATAATGAACAATAATTACCACAGTTGAGAAATGGAATAATAGTGATTGCAGTATGTTATTATTAGCGTATAGTAAAGTACCAAATCCACCTGCAAGTTTCTTGCGCTTGTTGACTTGTGCAATAGCCTTACCGGTGGACACAACCGATGCAAGTCGACTTTCGCAAGTTTTAGAAACGAATGCCCGATTCCTATAAACGAAAACGAATCGTTTTTCTTACCAAATGTGGCATTGGTTATTGCCAAACTAAGCATATAAATAGACTCGTAAGCTAACTTTACCTGTGGTAGCTACTTCCATATGGGAGTGCCTACTATGCAAAGCTTCTTTGCTTCATTATTGATAAAGATACAAGAGTCTCGATTTAACCAATAAACATAACATAACATCACGCCCTGTATTTCCCGAAGGGTTCGGCAGAGGTGTTTTAGTACACCCTCGTTTCGCCGTTATGTTTAAGTCCCATGTAATAGGGGGTGAGCCTATTGCCATTAACCGGGCACAAGTCCAGACTCCGGGCTGCTACTGAGAAATTCCTAATGGAAAAACCCAATAACCCTTTGCCTGACCTGGGGATCGAATCCAGGACCCCATGCTCAGCAGTCACGTTTGCGACTACTAGACCAACAAGGCAGTCAACAAATAACGCTCCGTAAATTATAGGAATCGGACATAATCGAGCAATGGAGTGCAGTAACTTGCGCAGTAGAACTTGCTTGTGGATTTGGAGCTTAAGATCAACATCATCGTTGATAGCCTTGTTTCAACCACTACCGAGTATAGCCGTCTCCTCTCTCATGCCAGAGTCTCCTGGTCTGTACCAGGGAAGAATAACATAAAAGAGGCACTCTAGAAAGATGCTGCTGTCTATAATACTGCCGCGGGATTCATAGATGCAGTAAGTAACATTTTGGTCAAAAATGAGTTAAATATATATTCGTAATCACAATCCTATGGTGATTAGGTGATTACGAATATATATTTAACTCATTTTTGACCAAAATGTCATATACTGCGTTTACGACTAGCGCGGCAGAATAGGGTAGGAGACAATTTTTTGTATTATTAAAACACGCGATACTACTCCAAAAACTTCAAAACCGCGTAACTCCTCAATTTTTTTGTCGAATGTTTGTTATTATTATTATTAAACGGTTTTAATTGGTTTTAGTTCGTATATTTGTTTATTTGATTTAAATCTTGCAACAAATTTTTCAACTACTTCTGCTTAACCGATTCTTCTGAAACTTCGCACACTAATTTGATTCCCATGACAAAACAACTTCTTTTTTTCTTCTTAATTTCAACCATCGATCCTGAAATCATGATGCTGCAGAGATAATCTATACTAATATTATAAAGCTGAAGAGTTTGTTTGAACGCGCTAATCTCAGAAACTACAGGTTGGAATTGAAAAACTATTTTTGTGTTGGATAGTCCATTTATCCAGGAAGGTTATAGGCTATATAACATCACGCTACGACTAATAGGAGCGGAGCATAAATGAACAAATTTGCAAAAACGGGAAAAATATCCAGCCGTGCGAAGCCGGGACGGGTCGCTAGTGAAAGATAAAACCGTTTCAACTTGAAAGTTTTTTTAAGGGATTATTTTTACAATTGTATTCTCTCGATTCCTTAGTTGAAATCATTTTTAGTTCTTGGTCATTTTTTAAAGTATTCAAGTACCTATTTCTTTTGCAGCGCCCACGGATAGTGAGATGGCCTTCTTTTTTATTACTTGGCTCACCTGGTCACCCGGTCACGGTGTAACTATTAACGAAGAAACTAATAACAACAACACTAAATAAACATTGTTAATCCTATTCCAAACAACTTGTAGTGTGTTTAATTGGAACTCCAGGTTCATAAACAAAGTTCGTTCATTTGTACAGGTAAGTGCGAAGTGTCTGGGTGCCAGATAATTAAGATAGCAATTCGTAAAACCTATTAAAATGTGTGTAATAGTTTTTAATATAACAAGAAAATTTTAAGATAATTTTATCTTTTGTAAAAGTTTCGAGTTAACGAAAATTGGGTATGTCATTTATAAAATTATGAATTTTTTTGGGAGACGAGTTAACCTCCTCCCTTTTCCCATGGATGCCGTAAAAAGCCACACGAATAAGAAAGAGAAAGAGTAACAGCTTCCTTCGCCATCATCTATTCGTTCGCTAAGTGTGGTGATTACTCCTTGTGGAATTGAGTTTATTTTTTAATTGTCTGTAACATACTTAATGAGTAGGTATAATTTCTTCATTCGCATCTATAAAGTTGAATTTGATTGAATGTAGATTTTTTTAAACTTTTAGTCAGTACAGGCGGTACGAGGCGAGTACGTTGCTGCAACTTCAACTTTTTTTTAACCGACTTCCAAAAAGGAGGAGGTTACTATGTTCGTCTGTATGTATTTGTTTTTCTTTTTTTTGTGTATGTTCATCGTTATTTTCGCCATCAAAATCGGTTCACACCGATTTTGATGATTTTCTTTTTAGTGGATAGGGTATACTTCGAAGTTGGTCCCATTTAAATTTGGTGAAGATCTGATGAAAAACTTCGGAGATAGAATAGACAATGGAACTCCTCAATGACGGACAGTACGCATATTGCGATGATGTGATTATGTTACGAGCAGCGTCTTTAGTAGGTCCAACCAAGTTTTCATTAAGGCCACTAAAATTAAAAAAAAATAAAAACATTTTTTACAAAAAATTTAAACCGGCTTCATAAAAGAATAAAATAATTACCATATAAAATTAACAGTTTCAGAAGTCGGTGCTTTCAATTTGGTTCAGCGTGGATCAGCACCGACTTCTGATGCTGTTAATTTTATATGGTAATTATTTTATTATTTTTTGAAGACGGTTTAATTTTTTTGTACCCAATCAGCTGTCTAGTTGTACTATTATTTTAAGGATAGGTACTAAATAGAACAATTTAAGTACCTTTATATCTATGCAATAACCTGTATTTTTAAAAGGTTGGCTCATAACTCAACGAGGTTCTGATGGTTATAGCAATATACCAATAACACATGCCCGTTAACGTCCATTACTGCACATGGACTCATTCTGATTGGTTAGACTGCTACAAATCCCTTATCAAGTTAACTCGTACTTAAACTTACGAGAACAATCAAATTATTTTCCCAGACTTAGGCTGATGTTCACCAATATTAGCTCTCTGTTTAAACTACCGTATACACGAAAACTGTACTAGAATTTTAGGTAAACAGTTGTTTAACCAGAGAATTCATGTTGATAAACAGCAGCCTTAGGTACACCCGGCTTATGAGTATTCAACGTTAAGCAAGCGATAAGCGAGGTTTGAGCATGATTTTAAGAAAAACTCTATACAAAACGATTCTAAATTGGTATCTTCTACAATATGAAAAACCGACCGATAGATATAACGTAAAATGTCATGCATTACATCTGATATTTTTAAAATAATTTACAGCAAGATACAGAAAAATAAACGTCTTACCACCATCAACGAAGTGGAAGTCTATCGTAAAATCTCTTGAATTTTTTCTTGCATTATTATCAATAGGAATGCCAGGTGAGCTCATTTTATATGAATTCGTCGTAAATTTTATGCTCCCTTTGATCTCTCACCTCAAATCGTAAAGGACATGTAAGTAACATTTTTGCCGCTTCGTCTGTATTCAAATATCAATTTTTGTATCAAAGAAACTCAAATGCTTTTACGTATAGGTAATTTAGAGAACATTTTTTTTTAATATTTTATATTTTTGCGTTGCGTCCCTGGTACGGGATGAAAAATATGATGATAAAATAATTACAAGGGGATATATTAATGATTGCCGAATTTCATGAAGGACTAATTATAAGCTTTCATATTCTGATTTTAATAATAGTTCAAGGATAGAGCCAACACATCGGCGAAATATAAATTGTTGAAGTATTAATTACTGCTAAATGATTTCGGTATCACAGAAGTATACGTAGAAACAAAAATCACGATTTTGATGCCGCGGTTTTGTGCTGAAAGGCGTCAAATTACAAAAGAAATAAATTTAAATAAAACCCAGGATTTAAAATAGCCTATCTCTCTTTGTTATAATAGAAAGTAATAAGTATATTAATAAAAAACTTATTAAATGTTTTTCTTACAAGTAGAACTTTTCTTATTAAAATAATATTTTAAAAAATAACTTTATTTTGCCTGTCATCTCCGTAGGTTTAGGAGTACCTGGGCGAATATTCGAAATTTTTTAACATTATTTTAACAAATCATTCTTCTCCCGGGTTGTTAACGTTATAGTATTGTCAGATTGTTTTTATCGTTGTCTTATTGCTTGACTGCAGCGGTATAGTTTCAGTTTTCATTATCATAATTATAATATTAAACATCTGCATTCTTAACTTTGGGATGATGCTAATGACGTTCTCAATTTTTGTTAATATTTTTCGAAGAATGGCCCACCTACCACACACCGATTACCATTATTGATAAAAAATGCGTTAACTATTTTCCTCTAAAGCGATTTTAATACATAATTCCCTGAGTATAATCATACAAGTTCTAAGATTGCACACTGTATTAATAGTAATATGCAATAACAAAGCACCAGAATAATATTCCTTCAGAAATTACACAAGTAGCGCAGGATATTAATTCATAAACAAGCACATATTTACCTACACTGTCTTCCTTGCATTCCTTCCTTCCCATCGCTCAGTGAAATTGTACTGTAATCGGGTGTCTCGTGGTTTCCGGTACAGAAAAGGCCACCTCTGAACTTCCTATAGGTGTCGAAAAAGGCAACTTTAAGCGTTAAATCCACAAGCAAGATTTATTGCGCAAGTGTTTGCTTATCTGTTTACACTGAAATGAAGTTTTGTTAAAACCTTCATAGGAGTCTTGTGGTAAGTCTGACAAGTCCGTAAAAGTCATACTGGCGTGGTGCGAGTTGGTGGTTATGCACACCATACAGAACATTTTGGAGCCCTGTCAAGTGTGCCTCTCACGATATTGCCCATCATCGTTATGGATATTATAATAATGAAAAAATATCACGCAATCAGGGAAACACACATTCCAAATGAAAGAAAGGAATCTTGAAAAAATATGTTCTGAAACGATCATATCTACGTAAAGATTGTGTTCAAGCTACATCGCTTCCTCATCGGACAAATTTGATCCCGGACCCCTTGAAAAAAGCGGAACCAGTCACGCGTACCAGATTGACAACTGGCGAAAATACCAGCTAAGAGTCAAGGGTCACATCGACGGAAAAATTCTGATTATGTCGGGTGAACAAGGGAAGTTAAACTATACTGACATATTTTTGAATGGAGTACCAGATACTAAACATACCGGGTCATTAAAGAAAATTGGCCTGATCTACATAACATTTTTAGCATTTCTGAGTAAATATGTTTCGAGTTCTACTTCCTAATATATTGATTTGTGATTTCTGAAATTTAATCTTAGGAAAGTATTTAATAAATAGGTATTAAAACTTAGGTTTTCTCTCTACGAGGGAATTTGGTAGTGTATGTGCGATTTGATTATATTATGTAAATCAATTTTAACAGACAGGTGGCTTCAGGCACTTTTGTTTTATTTGTGGTTGTTTTCTCATGTTATAATCACAACTTTAAAAATATCTGCTAACAAATTACCTACAACTTAAAAATACACAATCTCTATACATTGTGTATTTTCTAAAAAAAGTTTTCACATAAATATAACAAAACTTTGAACGCAAAAGTAAATGCAGTAACATCATTTATGTCGCTAGAGCAAAATGAAATCTTATCAAAGAGGTGCGCACTTTTCTACAGCGCCGGTTGTAAAAAGAAATAATAAAAATCCCTTCAGTCTGCAAAACAAATTTATTTTGATGCTCTTTGAATCCGTTTCGAATATTTAACAGAACAAATGAATAAATATATTATGTTGGACTATTGTGACGAACTGCAATAAGCCTGTGACAATGTTTCTGAAATACAAAGCTCGATCGTACTGTACTTTGTGTGCGCCATGGTGGAGTTTATGAATCCTTTAAATAGGTTGATAAATATTTTGGGCAGCCCGTACTAATTTGTAGAGTTGATGCAGTAGGTGGTAAAACCATAAAACCGCACCATAACTGAGTATATGCGTACCATAATTTTGGTACATGCACCATTATTCAGGTGTTCGTACCATGTACCATAATAATTTTATATGGTACATGTTACGCCAGAGTTTATTTTAGGTACGCATGCCGCTCTGATGTGTGTATTTACCGAATTGTCTAAATACCTATCTGTCCTCAAATAAAACAAAATTGATAACCTTGGACGTGCCACAAGATCTTGAGTTTATCCGTAAAACTCTCTTAGAACCCGTACCATAGTTTATTCTAAAATACCAGAATGTTGACAGGTCAACACCATAATTCTTGAGTTGGCATCTAACCCTACTGGATAAAACAGTCTAGCTGTTAAACGCTTTCATTCCATGCGGAGGAGGGTCCAAGTTCGACCGCGGTCGCTAAATCTGACTTCATGATTCATGTGTGGATCAGAATTCGATAGTATTGGGCTGATTGTCCTATAGATGTTTTATAAGTACCTACTTGCGTACGTAATCATTGTATTCAATTTAGTTTCTTTTGACGATGAAACGTAAAATGATTTCAACAATAACATAAATTCCGCAGTATATATAAAACATGTTTAAAAGTCGTCTCTTTCAGTTTAAAACAACGGCACAGTTTCCGAATAAATTTTAATGCCTTTTCTCACCGATGAACCCGAAAATAGTATCGGCAAAAATACGACAAATCAATATCGGCTGCTGAGCCAAACCCACTAAGTTATTTAAAATGCAGTTGACACGTCATTCGAGTGAAAATGCAATATTCGCCTTGCCCATGCGGAAACGCGGTTATTTTCAATCGCGTTTTTGTCGGAAATATTCTGTACATTGATTTCGATGGCTTTTAAATAATTTTGAATATCTATTGAATTACATCAAATTGTTTGTGTTTTATTTATTTAGCGCAATTGTTTTATAAGGCTCAGTACACATTTAGATTTTCGTGTCGAACTCATAGGTAGTTTAATAAAACACAGATCCAAGTCTATACCGCGTAACAATTAGACCCAAGTCTCATTCCATAACGTGTACGAATCGTGAAAGTTTATTACCATTTATTTTGATCTAAGCTGAAAAAGATCCGATTATATTAGGAATCGGAACAATGTTTCTCTCATTAATAGTTCAAGAACTAAACTCATGTTTGGCGTTACATGCAATTCTTTCGTATTTTTGGTACTTAATAAAAATTAACTCTTTATGAGATGTTGATAATAAAATACATTTGGGAGCAACGAATCCGGGACACCAACATAACCTTTAATATTTCGGAAACATTGTTTAACATTGTTTTGTTTAAGTTGGTGACCCGGATTCATTGCTCCCGAGTGTATCTGTCATTGTAAATAACGTTTGACATTTGTATGCGCGTAATCGCAAGTACGTATCCTAGCTAACCGGTATCGACAACTTCGGGTCATTACACAAGCCTTGAATTTATCTTTAGCATTTTTCTTCTTTTTAACCACCGACGCAAAAAGATGTTATAAGTATGAACCCTTTGTTTGTCTGTGTGTCTGTGTGTCTGTTTGTGGCATCGTACTACTAAAACGGATGAACCGATTACAATGTGGTTCTTTTAATGTTTCATTTAAATTATGATGCTATTAATATAGCAATATGGGATGGAAGTTTATGAATGTAAATAAAAGACGTTGAGTGTTGAATGAATTTCGCAATTTTGAAAGTCCTATTCCTAACTGTCATTCCTGGGGAAAAAAAATAACTATAGTATCTAAAGCCACAGACAAGCATATACTTGAAGTTATCTATTCTTAAATCAAATCTCTCTCACACACAGTGATGGTAATGGCATGTTTTCCTCCAAGGAGGTAGATTCTTGTCAACAAACGGAAGCGGACGCGAGTGGTTGACGCTACTCTGAGCCTTACAAATGATAGCTTTGCTGTTCCTTCACACATAGGTGGCTTTTGCTTCTCTGTGTACAAATCCCGCGTAAATTGTGTTACTGTTGCTGTGAACTTGACTGATTATGTTTTTTTTGAAACGTCATTAGATTTTAATTCTCTTCTCGACTTATTTACCTAGATCATAATTATGAGACTGCCTTGTTGGGCTAGTAGTCACGAGCGCGACAGCTGAACATGTGGTCCTGGGTTCGATCCTCAGGTCGGGCAAAGTGTTATTGGGTTTTTCTATTACGAATTTCTAAGTAGCAGCCCGGAGTCTGGATTCGTGCCCGGTTAATGGCAATAGGTTCGCCCTCTATTACATGGGACTTAAAATCAGGGAGTACCAAAAAAAAAAACACCTCTGCCAAACCCTTCGAGGAATATAAGGCGTGATGTTATGATTTTATCATATTAGATACTAATGCTAGGGCTTTACATAAAGTATTGTGCATTCTTCTCTGGGTTTCAGGTTAAATCTGTGCCAATTTTCATCAAAATTGGTTCAGTACTTTAGTGACTAAAGCTTAGTCGATAAGAAGTAACAGACAGAAAAATTCACGTTCTCAATTGTAATATTTTTATAGTATGAATATACAGATTTATATACCAACCCGCGCGCTCGTGCCGCCTTTAATAATTAAACCTACTTCTTTAATAATTGTAGTTTATTAGTCGAGTGCTAAATAAAGGCTGAGCACCTCTGCTTTATTTCAAACGTGCATTTAGAATGGTAAATATTATGCAACATTAAATACAATATGATTTATTTACAGAATTATGATTGAATGCTAATTTAAATTATATTCTGTAGCAATAATATTAACCAAATTTGGTATATCAAAATGCTATATTTGATTTGATTGTAATCTACACATTTATCGTAATAATTATTCTATATGTATTTAAATCTATCATTCCAACTATCAATGAATATTTAATATTGAGAGGCTTAAAAACTAACTAATTAAGAGGATACCTAATTAAGGCTTTCTACAAAGCTAATTAATTATTTTATAATCAGAATAACGTAAACCCTAACGGTAATGTACCTACCTAGCTGAGCTGTTAAATTTTCCATACTTTTAATACAAAACACCTCGACGAGCGTGCAAAGGATAACCTTTCACTTAATTTTACCTTTTCCCCGTTATCATCTATATTAATATTATAAAGAGGAAAGATTTGTATTTTTGTATGTAACGAATAAACTTAAAACCTACTGGACCGATTTCAAAAATTATTTTGCCGTTAGAAAGCTACATTATTACTAAGTAACATAGGCTATATTTATTACTGGAATAAAACTTCTTACGCGGGGAGCCATGAGGACACAGCTAGTTTACTATAAAGTAGGTACTGCTACTGACATGCTTATCATGACTTTTTATCTTAAAATATCAAGGACAGAGAACTCGTTTTCTATATCTTTTTGTTTAAAAAATACTGGGGACAAAATATTTCAATTCCGTGACAGTTAACGTGCAAAAAAGTTAACTACAAAGAGGTAAAAAATGCTGTCATTTTATTTTTATTTATTTTAAATCATACATACATACATAATCTCACATAATCTCACGCCTTTTTCCCATGAGGGTAGGCAGAAATTATAGAACGCCATATGCTACGATCCTTACATACTCCTTTCGCTTCGTTCACATTCATACATCTTGTCATATACGCACGCCGGTTGAGAGTACTACGCACCTGTCCTTTATTATTAATTTTAAATCACGGCTGCTAAAAAAGCTGTGGGAAACACAAGGTACTGTAATGATATCGATCTAACTATTATTATCTTCACCTATTCCATATGTAGGAACATTAATGTAAACGGCCACTCATGCAAAATATATCACCTTTTTCAGGCGGTAGAAGGATACCTACTTAATGTATTCCCTCAGTTGCGGAGTTTCATAGTTATGAGTGTTTGTCACGCACCATGTTTTTGTAACCCAAGTATCCTCTAGACAGTGGGTGGCCAACCATATCAGCAGCAGGGCCAAATTTTGAAAATAAGATTTTACATCGGGCTGCCGACATACTATTTTTACAAGAAATATGTATATATAATTGCCCGGTTGGTCTAGTGGTGATAAACGCGACTGCTGATCATGCGGTCTTGGGTTCGATCCCCAGGTAAGGTAAAGGGGTTATTGGGTTTTTCCGTGTGGAATTCCTCAGTAGCAGACCGAAGTTTGAATTTGTGCCCGGTTGATGGTAATACACCCGCCCGCTATTACATGGGACTTAAACATATAGCGAAATGAGAGTGTTACTATACACCTTTGCCCAACCTTTCGGGGAATACAGGTGTAATGTTATGTCTATTTTTTTAGACAGTTAAATTAAATAGACTAGTTAAATTTTTTGTTCATACGACTCAGCTCGGCGGGCCGCTTGTTGGCCACCCATGCTCTAGACGCCTTTAGCTAAGTGGTACCAAGCGAGACTGCGGGTCTTGAAAACCATAATTCGATCCCCAAGTCACATAAAGTGTATAGTCAAAATAGTATGTTAGAAATTTCGCTGTGACCCTGGCATCGTTTACTCACTGACCATTTTACACAAGACGACATAAGTTATACTTACATTTCCAGTTTATAAACTACTCTATTTGTACGGAATTTTGGTACAATGACAGGTCAGTTTATACTGGACATGTATAGTTTAATTTGTCGTCGTATGTACACGGTTCAAAAGTCGAATCGCGAAACCAACTGAATGACGGGCGCTTCCTTAACAATAAAACGCTTGTATCTTGCAAGTTATGGAAGTTACCTCAAAATAAAAAATATGTATGACAAGCTGATTTACCAAGAAATTTTATATGTAATTAAATCAGAAAATTGCATTAACTACAATTGTATTAATATAGCAGTGATAGTCTAGTGGTGTGACCGTAGGACTGCCAAGTCATAGGTCTCGAGTGCGAACCCAAGGCACGCATCTCTAACTTTTCGGATTCATGAGCGTATTGTATAGGTAATTATCACTTGCTTAAAAACGGTGAAGGAAGACATCGTGAGGAAGCATGCCTGAGAGATATTTCTTGACGGCATGTGAAGCCAAGTCAGAGGCCCATGGGTGGCATAAACTCTGACACTAGATTAGTTACTAACCACACTAAAAGAAGAAGAAGCTGTATTAAGAGGAAATGCGGTCGGCATTTAGTCCATACAAACTTATTCCTCAGTTTCCTCCTTGAATAATGTCACTAGAGCAAATATTTTTACCATATAATTATATATCTACCACCACTATGTCCTTATGTTTCATTTTTGTCAATAAATTAATTATTAAAATAACTAGAAACGTTTAAATTTTACATAAATCGATCGGTTTTACCACCGTTTTCAAAGATCTGGCAAACAAATTTGACGATTATAAAAAATAAAAGAAAAACTTACAAACATAACCAAAGTCTTTCTTAAATTTTACAGAAAAACATTATTAAAATCGGTCCAGATTTGAAGATGGAAACAGGGAAATACGAAAGTACGATTTCGCTAATATTGCATAGGAGAAATCAATCCGAGATGCAGATGTCTCTTTCGCGCTCAATTGGAAAGGTTTGCGGAAGGGGTGGGACGGAAATAGATCGCAAAAACCTATTCAAATTATTAATGTTTTGCGGCGCGCGTTTCCTCTTAGTCGTCAGTTATTCTTACACCTAAGGTTGACAGGGCACTGTCGTCAGTACCATTGTCTAACCCTCCAGAGCCTACGGGAGTAACTTTTTATGTATGTTATGTATACAATGCAATAACTGCGTGATATTTATATTAAATAAATACCGCCCAGTTTGTCAGAAGGTATTACGTTTCACGACAGTTGTTATTTGGATTATGGACTACGTTTGAACAACTGGAATACACGAATAGATAATATAATCCAATAACAATAGCAAACAACGTTTTACCTTAGTAATTTAATTAGTTACATAAACATATACATGAAATCAACACTTCAGGCTGTACGGAGACAGCTTATGTTTTCTCTGTTAACTACCTACTAGTTAGTTTCTCAAATTGAATTATATACCTACCTATAGTTCAGCTATTTAAAACTTTGTATAAAAAGTAAATAAACAATTAATCGTGAACCATTCATTTTGATTTAAGAATCCATTAAAAATACACATTTCTAAACGGTTTTATAAGCTTAATTTCGTATATTTGTTTGTTTTATTTAAATCTTGATTTTTCTACTTAACCGATTCTCCTGGAACTTCGCACACAAATTCAATTCCCATTACAATACCACTTTATATTAATTTCAACCGTCAATCCCCAAATACACCTCAAATAAAACCGTTTCCGTTAAAAGTTTTTTTAAAGTATTATTTTAAAATAAGTATAAACATTATTAAAGAAGTATTTAAGTTTTCTAAACCTGTTTATGTTCAATGGATTCTTAAAGCAGAATGAATGTTTTACGATTAAATGTTTGTTTACCTTTTATACAAAATTGAAGTGGCTGGACTGTACTCATAAAATATCTATGCCCATACAATGGTACATAAACTGTTGAGTATATTGAAAGATCTATCTTAAGAGTCCTGTTAATTCGTGCTTATGCAATAATTATTACTTGGTAGGTATATAGCGTGCTATCCGAAACTGTGTAAATATATTAGTTTTAGTTACCCAGTAGGTACATACGATAAATTAGATAAAGATTTTCCAGTTGTGAATATAGCCCATATTATGGGCTAAGAAGAATCTAGTTTTAATAACAAGATAAAACATTCAATGTTGTCGTCAAAATACGTAGGTAGAGGTATAGTTTGCCGGGGTTGCGGTGCATGCTTTTGTGAATCCCGCGACCCCGGCCGAACGGTCAGGAGAAGGAACACCGTTGGTTTTTAGCCAGTAAGAGTCCGGCAGACACCCTCGTCTTCCCCGGGCGAGGGACATCCATGAGGATTTACCAAAGACAAAAAAAAAAAAAATGGTAGAGGTATAGTACGACACAACTAAGAAGTCGCATCGGCAAACTTCGTAAAACCGATCACTTCCGAACTGAGTGCGACTTCGAGACCACGAATGTTTATTAGTATTGCAGTAAAAAATGATCTTTACGCTGACGCAATAAGTGCGAATGGCGCATAAATGAGCGACTGCCATTGATTGTTTGATCAAGTTTGTCTGTGACTTCTTAGTTTTGTCGTACTGTACCTAAACATCTCCAATGGAATGGTCGGAATAACTTTGCATTCAAGTCAATTCAATAACAGTATAAAAATAGTAAAAACTATTTATCTCTACTTCAAGAACA
The DNA here is from genome assembly GCA_910594945.2 of Amphipyra berbera. NCBI lineage: Eukaryota > Metazoa > Arthropoda > Insecta > Lepidoptera > Noctuidae > Amphipyra > Amphipyra berbera. The sequence continues at coordinate 6,096,642 of OU343131.1, read as the reverse complement.
ACCGCAAAGTGGCGACGAGAACTGTAAATAGCTATATTTTTTTACTCTGTCGTGTTCTGCGGTCCCGGCTAAGGTTGCGGTTAGATATCACTACCAGACCAGCTATCTACTATTTCATTGATACAGTAATCGGTATGTATCTATTGACAAACATTGAGCCGCTGACATCACTAATTACGGTAAGTTCTGCGGCCATTTTAGAGGTGCATTCCACGTAGTGCACCAATTTGTCGAAACGTTTGGTGCAGTGGCTGAGCGATTGACTTCTGCGCTACGGGTCGTGGGTTCGATTCCCGCACGGAACAAATATTTGTATGGCCTACAGATAGTTGTTCCGGGTCTGGATGTTTGTGCATGTGAAGATTTGTGTCTGTAAATGCTCCCACGATACAGGAGAAATCAAAGAGCGGGGCAACGTTTTTTTAAAAAATAATAAAAATAATAATTGAATAGCACCAATTTGAATCTCATCATACCGATTCGAATTGGTGCTATTTAAATTGTTGCGCTAAACGGAATGCCTCATTTTAGAAGTGACCGTATTCAGCATGTCCTTATAAGGATTTTCCTATGATGATGAACTAGTAATTCGTATATTTCTTATACACGGTGTAAAAATATTACACGGTGTAAATATATTAAAGGAGTCATTAATTATATGCAATTTTTCCTCGTAGGCTATTCCAGACGTTGTCCTACATTGTTACACTCGCATAGTTTTTATACCACATTGTCTAGACTTTGAAAGAGACCTTGAACTCTTAGCGTGTTTCGCCTTTTCTTCTCAGAGCTAGTCAGATAGGAAATGCCGGCGCCATCTAGTCTTAAAAAACACATAACATTGACTTGTAAAAGTGTCTGTAACAGATTTATTTACAGAAATAAAAATTATTTATTATTTATGGAATATTATTTAAAGAATATATTCTTGAATCTTTTTTTTTTAGGGTCGGGCAAAGTGTTATTGGATTTTTCCGTGTAGAATTCCTCAGTAGCATCCCGGAGTTTGGATTTGCACCCGGTTGATGATAATAGGCTCGCCCCCTATTACATGGGACTTAAACATAACGGCGAAATGACGATGTTACTATACACCTCTGCCCAATCCTTCGGGGAATACAGGCGTGATGTTAAGTATGTTTTTTATTTTTTAAATGTGTTTTGTATACCGGGTGTTACGTACAATATTTTTTTTACACCTTGTATATTCAATGTTCCTAAAACCATACTATAGCGCAGAGCTCCTGCAACGCAAATACCCTCAGAACATAATTACCGAATACCTGCATAGGAATCCGGAGCTAATAAATAGTTAACTGTATTAAACAAGCATGACATTATATGACACACGCTCAGGGCTGTTCGCAAGGATTACTTGTCGAGAAACCAGTTCAGGAAGAGTCCGCTAAGACCTGTCAGGTTGTTGACACTATCGTGCACCTACGTAAGTCGTAGAACAGTTACGTACAGTTGGCAAAAACAATCGTATCTGATTAAGTTATTACGATTTAAGTAATAATTTTGTAATAAAAAAAATGGTTTTGTATATTTCAGTATATTATGTTGTGGAGTTCAAGATGGTAATTACTCTGTGTACAATACTCACATTCAGCCGCATTACGGGACCACTCAGATTGAAAATTTGAAATGTAACCACAAAAACTTCTCGAAGAAAAGCTCGAATGACGATGTTTTTTGTATGATAAATAATGATTTGTGACAAAAGTTTATTAATAAAGTACCTATATTAGTTTCTGGCGTTCTCGCCTTCCTACTGTTCGCTGAAGATTTTCACTTTATTAATGTTTTATTAAAATAGTGAAAAGTCGCTCCGAGGTTTATAACTTAAGTGTGATAAATGCCGTAAAACGACGGGCGATATGATGATAACAACGAAACTAGAGCATTTCATAAGTACCGTAACGACGGAAATAGGTACTTATCTACTATCGACGTAAAAATGCGTTCGGGACTTTATGATGTGAAAGCAATAAAATCGATTTTACAACTCGCTTTGAACTCGGATCGAATGGAAATTCTTATTTTATGGCGTGCTTTTCTGTCCTAATGTGTTTCATTAGATAAATAGGTTTATTAAGACACGTATATAAGTACCAACAACTGATTATTGTGGATATTTATTATATACATGGAGACCTATTTACGATTTTGCCATGTTCTAAAAATATTTTTATCCCATGTTTCGAATTCGGCCTCATTTCGGCCCCAATTATATTACACTTAGGGTAGATTATGGTATCCGTAACCCTTATTGTATGGGGTGTGCATTTTCCATAAAACCTTTTCGGGATTTAAAAAATAAAACCATTTTTTTATTATAACCCTGTTTCTATAAGGGATTGCTTTTGAATTATTACAATTTCTAGTAAATATTGTTTTTTTTAGTAATAGGTATACAAATTCAAAAGTTTTTATTTCGAATAGGCACCGAATACCGAATGTAAAAACATTCTGACATTTTGTAGGTAGGTACCTACATGAAAAATCAGGAGTTTTACTTGAGATACGTTGATATTTACGAGATTTAATATGCTAGGATAAGGTATGAGTTAGTGTATATGTCATTAAAAATTTAACCCCAATGGAGCTTTATTTAATGAATACGAATGGAATTGAATAGATTTTTCAAACAATTATTTTTTGTTCCCAATTAAGTATGATTCGAAAAAATAAAAAACTATTTTCGTTCATTCGTATATGCTGTCGGTACAAGTGCTTAGCGACACGTTGTTTAATAAAAACTAATCTAAGCATCCATTGCGGCTTTCGTTTCGCAGTAGTGAGTTTCACTGGCGCACTGTACTCGCCAGCTTGCCACACCAGTTACTTGGGCCCTGACTTTATATACAACCACATACAAAAGCGACCTTACAAAGAAAAAAAATATATTTCTTTCTGCTTTAACTTCATGAAAAATATGTACCTACGTAACTACATACTTATTTGCTATTTTATGTGTCATAGTTTTCTTTTTTCCCGACGTTTTAGTGTTTGAATGTTAGAATTTATAGTTCTTCGATTCTGTGGTATGCATTCATGATATTTAGAGTTGAAGTTGTTGATAATAACAAGAGCAAACCTTAAATAATGTGATGCTTAGAACCTTTATGAGAGAGGCTTTCGTATATCAGGGGGTTAATCTAAGTTTGAATATTCTGCACCACTAGACCAACTGCTCGTTGGTCTAGTGGTGGCAAGCGCGACTGCCGATCGTGAGGTTCTGGAATCGATCCCCAGGTCTGGCAAAATGTTATTGGGTTTTTCCGTGTGGAATTTCTCAGTAGCAGCCCAGAGTTTGGATTTGTGCCCGGTTGATGGCAATAGGCTCGCCCCCTATTACATGAGACTGAAACAAAAATGAGGGTGTTACTATACACCTCTGCCCAATCCATTGGGGAATTCAGGCGTGATGTTATGTTTTATGTACATTCTGCAAGCGAAAGATATAGATCAAACAATTATCATCAAATATTAGAATAGACTCTTTCATTGGGTTTGCAGCGAGGGATGAAAGCAACGCGGACACTTTGTGTTTTTCTTTCATTCAAAGATCAGCGCAAAAACAAGCAAAAGTTTATATCAATAACAAAGAGATTAATCCTTTATACTATAGAAGTCCGTTTATAATTTTTTAAGCGCTCTATCTTATTTCATCATCTACTATACAGGCTGTAGGGATAATATGATAAGGAGTTATATGAATTCGTTAACAGCCTGTAGTCTATTGTTTATAAACAGCTGTTTAGAAATTTAATAAACTCCATAGAAGTATTGTCGAATTTCTATCTCTAGTAAGGCAAACCGCGGATAGATACGATATTGAAAACTGCCGATAGTCTATCTCCGTTGTCTGTTGTCATCACGACAGGTAAACAACGGTTTTGGGACTCAGCGCCAGTGCTCTAGTACTTACCGGTGACGCTTCAACCGGACTGAAATATTAAGGCCTTTACTATTCAACCACTCTTACATGGCGGCCTCGTAGCATCCTATGTGAACCTATCAAGTGGACCTATCACAATGTAAACGTTCTTCCTAGCTTTTTCCCAATTGTGTTGGGGTCAGCTTCCAGTCTAACCAGATGCGGCTGAATACCAGTATTTTACACGGAGCGACTGCCATCAGACCTCCGCAATCCAGTTACTGAGCAAAGCCGATATCCAAAAGTTAGACTAGTCGTCAGACCTTCGGGCTTCTGACTATGTAACGACTGTCATAGGTTTTTAACGAATGGTCACCCATCCGCGGACTGACCCAAGCGTTGATCAACCTCACAACTCATATGACCCGCGCACGAGCCCCTTCTCACCTATCACAATGTAAACATCATCTGACGACATACTTTTTTTCAATTCAATTCGCAAATTGTTTCATAACGAGCTATTCATTCATATTATGTTTTTTTCTTTCTTCGACCCGTTTTTTCTATGTTTTATTGATAGAGGAACTGGGGTACTTACATCAAAACAGCCTCCACGAGTAGGGTTACCATCAGACCGGATAAATCCGGTCGAGACCGGATTTGAAGAATTTAGACCGGACTCCACCCGGATTTTAATCAAGACCGGATTTTATGTCATGTCACAATAAATCACAGATACGCGGAGTAGTTACCTACTTACCTAAGAAATAGATTAACAGTTGAGTCAATAAAGCAATATTACTCACACACGTGACATGTGCCGAATTTCACAGTGAAATTTCTACAAAAAAAAAACGTTTTGAAAGTTGCCAGTGGACAAAAATATGATGTGCCAAAAATGTAATTAAAGTTAATAAAGTGTATAACTGATCTACGGAGTTTTATTTATTGCAAAAGACCGGATTTTTTTACAAAAATCAGGATTTCTTACTGCTTGTAACAGGCTTTTCGATTTCTAGCCCCGGTAACCCTATCCACGAGTGAGGATACTTAAGTATATATATTTTTATGGAGAATCCTCATGGATGTCCCTCGCCCGGGCAAGGCAAGGGGTCTGCAGGACTCTTACCAGCTTAAAACCAACGGTGTTCCTTCTTCTGACAGTTCGGCCGGGGTTGGGGGATTCGCAAGAGCATGCACCGCAACCCCGGCAGGTCATACTTAAGTATCTAAGTTTGGTAGAACGTGGGGAGTCAGCTCCGCTACCAGCCTTACTGACTGGCTAATCTCACAACGAGAGAAGAATAATTATTATGTTTATTTAGTATTTTTACGTACCAATATCTTGTTTCATACCTTTTGATGACTTGTTGGTTATTGCCAAGGGAAACAAAATTAAAGTTACATTGTCTCAAAGAGCCTTGTGAAGGGCATTAACTAGGACAGGGTATTATCTTACTTAAAAGTTAAAGTAGCAACTGTAATTATGTAGGTATTATAAAATACGTCAAGATAAATTATTATTTATGGTAAGTATAAAATTATATTAAACTAAGTTAATTGACGGTACGTTCCTTTTGGGAACGTACTTTATGTAGTAGGTAGGTGGGTGATTCTTCGAAAATTTTTAACATTATTTTAACAAATCATTCTTCTCCCGGGATGTTAACGTTATAGTATTGTCAGATTGTTTTTATTATTGTCTTATTGCTTGACGGCAGCGGTATAGTTTGAGTTTTCATTATTTTATTTATAGTATTAAACATCTGCATTCTTAACTTTGGGATAATGCTAATGACGTTCTCAATTTTTGTTAAAATTTTTCGAAGAATGCCCCAGGTACTATAGGTCAGTATCCGTCGTATCGTCAGATGCGGCTAAATACCATTATTTTACACGGAGTCACCACCATCAGACCTCCAGTTACGAGCAATGCCGATATCTTAAAGTTAGACCAGTTGTCAGACTTGCAGACTAATGACTACCCGTAACAATGTCATAGGTATTCGTATGGCACTCGGGACCGACGGTTTGATGTGCTTTTCGAAGCACTGAGGGGTCTCGATGTGTAACGAACGGCCACCCATCCATAGACTCACCGCGGCAAGCGTTGCTTAACCTCGCAAATAGTATATTCCGCGTGGTTGTTAATAAGCGACGAAACCCTCAATTAATTGAGTAATGTTGTGTTATATTTCAACCTACATTATCTATGATAACAATATTTTGTATTCACGAGTTAGGCGTTTTTCTTTTGAGCAGACACTAAGCTTTACGTCGCTGTGGCTTTCAAAATAATTTTTACAATTGAGATTTTATTTTGTGTAGTATGTAAAAACACTTTAAAATTAATGAAAATAACAAAAAAAAATTTTAAGGCTGCGTTCAGACGACATGCGCTCGCTAAGCTCACGCCACGCGCGTCAACACCCGCGTCTAACACGCTTTAAATTTTTTTATATATAATTTGAGTCTTATGACACATCAATAGATCTCAAATTGCATTTATTGAAGCATGGCATGAGGCGGGCGCGAAGCGGGTGCTTGGCGTGTGCTGTTGGACTTCGATAAATGCAATTTGAGATCTATTGATGAGTCAAAAGACTCAAATTATATACAAAAAAAATCAAAGCGAGTTAGACGCGGGTGTTGACGCGCGTGGCGTGCGCTTAGCGGGCGCGTGTCGTCTGAACGCAGCCTAGAAACACTTCAAAAATAAATAGTTGCACTTTAATTTGAATACGTGTACTTAATTTTAAAACCACATGTTTCTGGATGCACTTATTTAAGGAATGGTGGAAAGTGATCGGCAGATCATTTTTGGTACTCGTCGATAACTCTGCTCGTGCGTTGAGAGGTCACGGTTCTAACATAACCTAATCTACCTTTCAGTTATCTATTTGTCATTTTATTTCTTATTGCGGGGGGACTTTGAAGTTAGAAGCGTTAAAATTATAGTGCAAGCAATTATTTTTAAAGTTGACGTATTAAATTAAAGTGCAAGTTATTAATTTTAAAGCTAGAGCCTTTTAAAGCGAGAACTATTATTTTTAAGGTTAATTTAAACATATATCTCTTTTATTTGTATCACATATTTTCAGGGGAGCTCTATACGTATTACATACATACATAAACTCACGCCTTTTTCCCATGGGGGTAGGCAGAAACTATAGAACGCCACATGCTACGACCCTTACATACCCCTTTCGCTTCATCCACATTCATACATCTTGTCATACACGCACGCCGGTTGAGAGTACTACGCACCTGACCTTTGTGAAGAACATCACCAATAACATCGACGTATGTCCTTCTAGGACGTCCTCTACTGGCGTTCCCATTGACATCCGCCTTATAAATTCCTTTTGTTAATCGCCGTTCACTCATTCTGTCAACATGACCAAACCACCTAGGCATACTCCTTTCAATTTTTGTCACTACATCATCTTTTAAACCGCAACTTTGTCTAATCTCTTCATTCCTCAATCTATCATTCAAAGTTACACCGCACATACTTCGCAAAGAACGCATTTCCACGGCATTTATTCTACTTTCATGCCTCTTCTGCCACGACCAACATTCTGTACGTATTACGGCTATAGTTATTATGACATCAAGTACCTACTGCAGGCCTTACGTACTTATTGAAACTAAAAACGCCTAATCCACTCACAATTTTTACTGCGCAAGTTATCGCACTCCATTACTCGCTTGGTTCGTAAAACTTGCAGAAGTCGAGTTGCTGCGAAAATGTCCACAGTTTGAAAGTCGGTTGCACAAGTCAACTTGCGCGGTAAAACTTGCAAGGGAAATTAGAGCTAAAAAAAATAATTACAACAACAACATAACATCCCGCCTGTATTCCTCAAAGGGTTGGGCAGAGGTGTATAGTAACACCCTCATTTCGGCGTCATGCTTAAGTCCCATGTAATAGGGGGCCAGCTTATTGCCATGAACCGAGCACAAATGCAAATTCCGGGCTGCTACTGAAAAATTGCACACGGATAAAACCCCATAACACTTTGCCCGACCTGGGGATCGAACCCAGGACTTCACGATCAGCAGTCGCGCTTATCGACACTAGACCAAGGAGGCAGCTAAAAAAATAATTGAAAAATAAAATTCTGTACCTATCTATCATGAATACACAAGTGCGGAAATCGTGTATGAATTGTCAGTAAACATATCACACAAAGTAATCTGCGAACATTGCTCGTACATCTGAAGGTAGCCGTTAACGTAAATACTATTATGTTGTTAGTTATACATCACTGCCTCGGGCCCGACCCATTCCCACGTCGAGAAAAACCTATGTCATGAGCATGTAATTTTTCTCCCCAACTGTAATAGATTGTATCGAAGTATGTGCCGTAAAAATTGCGGTCACAACCACCTATTGTATAACGTATATGTAATTGAATCTTCTTCTTCTTCTTCTTTTCGTGTGGTTAGTGACTAACCTGGTGTCAGAGTTTATGCCGCCTTTGGGCTTCTGACTTGGCTTCACATACCGTCGAAAAATATCTCTCAGGCATGCCGGTTTCCTCACGATGTTTTCCTTCACCATTTTTAAGCAAGTGATAATTATGCAATACGCACATGAATCGGAAAAGTTAGAGGTGCGTGCCTTGGGTTCGAACTCGAGACCTATGACTTGGCAGTCCAACGGTCACACCATTAAGCTATCACAGCTAATACAAGACTTGGAACATTGTATACAACGTGATACATAATTCCCCATGAAAAATGTAGGTAAATAATCAAATAGTCTTTTACGGTTGTTGTCATTTACCTCTCAGAGGAAATTAGGTAGGAATGTAAATAACTTTCTGGGTAGCCTACTCTTTAGTTTTATGTTTTTAGGGTTGCGTTTCAATTCATCGCAGTCGGGATAGTGGCTCACTAGTTTCTAACAGGTATACTACCAGGTCGATGACAGCAGGTAAATATGATGTACCGAGAGTTAGTAATTACTATGGCGACAGAACCTTAATAAAACGCGTTCCCTATTTAATGAACACTTTGCCTGCTGACATCAGACAAGAAGATAATAAAGTAAAATTCGGACGTAAACTTAAAAAACATTTATTAGAAACTATGTAAGTGGTATTAATTTCCATATAGGTTATAGATGTACCTACCTAATTATGTTTTACTATTGTAAGAGACTCAACGATCTCACAGTTAAACTGCGTAAGCAGTTTTGTGGGGCAATGTACCTTTCTTTTTTTCTCGTTGGAAAATCCTCATGGATGTCCCTCGCCCGGGGAAGGCGAGCGGGTCTGCCGGACTCTTACCGGCTAAAAACCAACGGTGTTCCTTCTCCTGACCTTACGGCCGGGGTCGCGGGATTCGCAAAAGCATGCACCGCAACCCCGGCAGGGGGCAATGTGCCTAGTTTTAAGAAATTTTTAAGTGAATATATCGTCATTAATTAATTAAATTAATGATGATTATTTTATGTTTTATCCATTTTTTTGGGTCATCATACCTACTGTTTTCAAATATTGCCAATAGACTCTTTACAAGAGACTTTTTAACCCCTTTCGGCTTTAGGGGTATTTTTGTAACACGTTGTATAGTATGTAAAAACGTATTTTTCTGTCCTTCACTTGATTAAACAATGTTTAGCGGGAATTATTTTTCAAAGGTTTTAATTAGCTTCACTTAGTATATTTGTTTGTTTCAAATCTTGCGACAGATTTTACAAGTACTGCTTTACCAATTCTTCTGAAACTTCGCAAACAAATTCAATTCTCATGATAATACAACGTTATAATAATTTCAACCTTCAATCCTCAAATCCTGATGCTGCAGAAATACTGAACGATTATACTGTTTAACTTAGAAGTTTTTTCAAAGAATTATGTACAATAAGGGTGATCTATTGAGGCTTTCAAAGCCACTTCAAACAGATTTTCAGTCCATTTTGGATTTATGTTCGAGTGCATATACAGCCTGCCCCTGTATAATGTGCACAAATGAAAATGGGTGAAACTAGATCACAATTTATCGATAAAAAAATGGAAAATAAATGAAAGTATCGAAGTTTTCGTTTTTTATTAATAAAAATTAATAAATTTATTCATTGCATGTTTTTCGTTTAAATGAAAATAATAATGATGACAAAGAGTTTAATGTTGCATAGGAAATAAAAAGCAACCCTTAACAACCAGTCATCAAGTCAAAAAAATGCGGTTCTTCGAAGAAATTAAAAAAAAAAATGTGATTTTTTTACAACGATTTTTACAAAAATAAACAACTTATGTTTTTTTTGTCGGTAAATTGTGGTCTAGTTTCACCCATTTTTATTTCATTTGTGCACATTATCAAGGGACACACTGCATTATGTGTGCATCGGTATGCTTGTATGACAGATTTTATAAATAGGTAGTTCACGTTGTTTTCATTATTAATTGTCTATTGCCTAGGTTTAACGTTAACCTTATGTGTCCTCAGGTAAAACGGCGTTTACAGCTAGTGGAATATAAAATATGAATAGAGTAGCACTTTCTGTTGGCCATGTAGGTCGGCTACAATAACTCTCTAGTCCCTACAGTGGCATGCGTCTCCATTTTTGCACCCGGAGCGTATATATTTTAGCCTCTAAAGAGCCGAAAAGGGGAAGTTAGTAATGTCTTTATTTTATTTCCAGAAATAAATAACTTTGTTGACGTTTTTTTGTTTCCGAGTGTAGTTTATACGTGTTTAGTTTCTCTGCTAGTCACGTTTTCTCAACCTGTCGAAATATGAATTAACTTTTGACAACCAGGTAGGTACCTAAGTATACAAATATTATTAGATGGGAAAGGTTTTTTTATGGAGTTTCCTCTTGATTAGAGATAACGAAAAAAACATGATTTTGAAGTTAATTTCCGGTGTCTACAAATAAGATATCCCAGTTGGTGCGATGTCTTGATAAGAGTTATATTCGTGATAAAAGTTGGGAATTCAAATATTATTAAATACTAGCTGTGTCCTCACGCTCCGCCCGCGTAAGAAGTTTTATTCCAGTAATAAATATAGCCTATGTTACTCAGAGTGATAATGTAGCTTTGTAACTGCATAATCATTTTTGAAATCGGTCAGTAGTTTTTAAGTTTATTCGTTACATACAAAAATACAAATCTTTCCCCTTTATAATATTAGTATAGAAATGTGCTATTTGACAATTAAAGATAGTTTTTGAACCGACTCTCCAACTATAGACTCATCGCGTCTACCGACACTACAGTAGCTCCTTCAACTTTTAGGACTATCAGAATGATATTAATGAACTACTTACGGGGCTCGTGGCTAATTACCAACCGTGCAGATCGTACGATTTGCGAGGTTAAGCTGCGCTTGCCGCGGTCAGGTTGTGGATGGGTTACCGTTCGTTACACATCGAGACCCCTCCGTGCCTCGGAAAGCATGTAAACAGTCGGTCTTGGGTATCGTACGAATGCTTATGACAATCGTTACGGGAAGACAAAAGCCCGACAGTCTGGCAACTGGTCTTACCTTAGGATATCGGCATTGCCCAGCAACTGGGTTGCAGAGGTGTGATGGCAGTCGCTCCGTGTAAATACTGGTATTCAGCCGCATCTGGTTAGACTGGAAGCTGACCCCAATATAGTTGGGAAAAGGCTAGGCAGAATAATACTAATGAACTAGTTTTTACTATATTTTCCTTCTACACCCAAATGAAGGTAGAACAAAAAACATTTGAATAGAGTAAAAAGGAAAATATGGAATATCACAACAGACAAGAGAAAAACAAATTCGTAGTAAGTAATTGAATCAAAGAGTAATCAATTTTCATTAAGGTCCATTACAATAATGACGTGCCGCCAGAAAATGAAACAAACCCATTGAGATAAAAATTATACCCTTGACAATTTCGTGTGGAGACCAGGAATACGTGGAATCTGGTGTTTTTTTCCTGTTTTTGTAGCTAGAAAGTTATTATAAGTAGATATACAAGGCTATTCGGAAAGGAGGTACTAAGCCGTGGGCCACTTAAAGTATTACTGATGACTAGGTATTTTAAAGTGTTAAAATTTCAAAATTCGATAATTTTTATTTACTTACATGCAAAAAGATTTTTATTTTAGATTTTGCAAAAAAAATATCATAACTGCTTTGATTATGAATTCAGAATATTAAGTTTCTAATCCGTGACCCCAAATATGACCTAAATTGTAAACACAGCTGATCATAGCTATGGACAGATGTCCACAGCTATGCTAAGATTTCGTAAAAAATATGCTAAAATCTATCTACATTTTAGCATATTTTGTACGAAGTCTTTGAAAACCTATTTCTCTTAAACTATCGAGTTTTAGGGAAATTTGTAGAACAAAAGTTATCCCCCATTATGGTTACTTTAACACCCTTTCGGCTTAGTACCCCCTTTCCGACTAACCTTGTATTTCTGGACGAAAAGTTCTTACGTTGGAATCTATGGGTACCTACCTATTTTCACTGTGTTTTTATGTGAATAGAAAAACTTTCAAGAATTAAATTAATTGTAAATACCAACTTACAAATGTTTATTCTTAGGCTTTTGAAAACATTAAATAAAAAAAAGCTATCCGTATAAATTCCATAACCTTTCTTTTAATAAACGCTCGATATAAAACTAATTTGGCGCCAATTTTGCATTCAAAAATACAAATTGACATAATTCGAATATCGAAGAATCGGATTTTTGTTCAAGAATAAATCGTTATACCAATTTGTTTAGGAACAAATAATTACTGTAAGTCCCTACTTATTATACTCCCATCCCGCTAAAGCTGAAAAAAGTCATTGAGAAGTATTTCAAGTAACCTCGTGTAATTGTAAACATAGCTTTACTTTACTTTACATACTTTACTTAGCGTCAGAAATCATGAATTTAATAACGAATATTTGTAGTCTGTAATGATTTCGTCACCCTATAATAAGTACCTATGCAATGATTACATGGAATATTCCCCTCACATACGACAAACTATCTAATCTTCGAAAGGTGTCTACGAAATCGGAGACCCAGGGAGTTTACTAGGGTGACACCCAGTACGTTCAGTGACCCGACTTAATACCAATATGGAAGAGATCAGTTTACCAGCGTACACGTAGTAGCCGACCACACGGGACCATTACAGAGCGTTCGTACTTCTTACAGGAAACCTCTTCCGCAATCTAATATCTTAACCGCGAGCGTATGTTCGGATTGGATGACAAATATTATGTTTGTTGTATCAAAACAAAAAAGTGTTACTCAAACTAAAGATAAAGAAAACTGAAACGGAATGGAGGAAAATCAACAAAACTTTTTATTCCTAAATCTGATGTCGAATAATTCCAATTCGAAGTTTATGCCAAAACGTTATTCGAACGTGATTTATTATCATTTAATTAATAGTTACAAAGACTAGTTTGTACCCAAATTAGACGAAAGTTTCAAACTTCCGCAATAATCTTATCTCTTCCCGCGCTTTTATGCCATTTATCGAGTTTAGTATAATTAATTGAAACGAAAGTTTGTCGTCTAACAAGATTGGTTTTTACGTGCTTATTCGAAATTAATGTTGTGAAGAGAAAGACGTCAGTGAAGCTATGCCAGACATTTTTCAATAAAACATAATTACATTGCTCTTTCAGGGGAGCAGAGTAATATGAAATTTTCAGGCACGAATTGTTCCGACAGACAGATACATTATAAAATACAAATGATTATTTAGACAGTCACGTAGGTACGTAAATAGTTTACATTACCAATAGAAATAAATAGAACAACATAAATTACGAAAGTAATTAGCGGATCTTTAAATACCGACACTAAATAATAGATCCACTTTTAAACAAAGAATTCCACACAGGTGCAGATTTATTAATAATCTTAATTACACTGATTGCTCACCGCTAGGTAATTAGAATTATGACGAAATAATTAAAGTTACTATCTACCCTACGTTTGTTGTCAAGATTAAAGCTATCCAAGAAAGATCTCTCTAAGGACACTTAAAAAACCCTGAAGGATTTTAAAAAGCAGACGCAGCAGGTACTCACCAAGTGCTTGACAGATGCAAATGAGACCGGGCGGCGCGGGGCCGGTCGCTATTCTCTACGTATGGTTTTCCTTTACCACAATCCAAACAATCCTTTATTTGCACCGACCTACAGTTCTACAATGCCGACTAACCACGTGTTAAGTCTTAAATCTAACGGTCCTTAAATTCCACTATTAAAAGTCCAAAACAAAAACTTAGGTAATAACTAAATGAAACTTTACTGACCGTAGTTCGGAGAGCTGGTGATCGGACCGTGGAGGGTATTTCACGAAAAAAGGGATATGTTTTTGATAAATGTCGCGTCAGACGCGGCACGCTCGATTTAGTACCGGTAGATTTCGGAGAGATCGTACGTCGCGGGTAGGAGAGGATCGGACACACGATCGGGGAGACCGAAACGATGTGAGTGACGCCGGCCCGGTGCGGGTGCCCTCCGCCCGCCTAGCCGCGCGGCCGCGAGCAAGAGGGATGCAGCGAGCGAACCCCCCAACTCGCGAATATCGCCACTCGGATCACCTCGCCAGAGTCTCAAGTGCTCTCCGCCGCCGGCAACGCTCTCTCCTAGAGGGAGGGCTCCCGGTGTCTCATAAGCGAAACGACGCAACCGACACCCGCGATCGCACTCCCGTTTGAAACTTAAAGCTGTTGTTTTAAAATAGAATTTAATAACTAGGTCACGAGATGAACACCTGACGTTCGGCGTCATATCGAAAAACGTATGCCCTCGTTGGCTAGGTGTAGCAAATACCATAACGAATACTTTGGCTGAACACGCGCCATATTATGCAACGTTACATCTTGTATCCTTCAGTTGAGCTTTTACAGAGTTCAGACACTTTGTACGACATAGGAAGGAAGTTATTATTTATTTATAAAAAAAATCCTCCATAACAAAACATAATATGTTTTGTTATATTAAACAATATTATTGTTTGCATGTAACAATTAAAGTGAACTACATGTAATTTTCTTTCTAAGCATTTCTGTTAATATAATTAAGTTATGCGAGAAATTCGGAACTCGGTTCTCGTAGGTGTGTTGTGCGTTTACGAAGAACGCAACACAACAGTTATCCATCAATCAATTACAGAAGGTTAACTCCTGTTATTTATTGAACATAAACTTCTAATGTTATGGTATGTATTTGTTTCGAGCCAAGTTGGAGTTCGTGTTATTGTTATTTTTCTTTAGAAAATGATCATAATTTTATTAATCGTTGGTCTAGTGGTGACTGCTGATCGTGTGGTACTGGGTTCCATCCCTAGGACGAGCAAAATGCTATTGGGTTTTTCCGTGTGGATTTCCTCAGTAGCAGCCCGGAGTTTGGATTTGTGCCCGGTTGATGGCAATAGGCATGAGGAAATGGGGAAATGAGGGTGTTATTATACACCTCTGCCCAACTCTTCGGCGAATACAGGTGTGATGATGTTATGTTATGTAGGTTCGCAAAATATAAACGCAATTTTTTTTACTACTCTCAGAAGCAATGAATCCGGGTCATCAACAGAAACAAAACAATGTTTTCTGACGTATTAAGTTTTTTGTTGGTGACCCGGATTAATTGCTCCCAAGTGTACCTATTATCGAGATCGTCATTCTTTACTTTGTAATAATACAGTCAGCAGAAAATGTACTTAATTAAAGTTTCAAAAGTGGCTTATTAATGAAAACTTGCCAAAGATAATATTTTTGTTACAAATTATCATAGATTAAAGAATACTTTAAAAAACAGTACCTTGATGGGTATAGTTTAGGAGCTAATTATTGCTCGAAAAACTTAATTAAATAATTTAAATTGTCGATCAATAGTTAGCTCCATATATCCAAATATCACTCCAAATATTAATAGGTATGTATTTGTTTCTACTTATGAGAATCGCAGGATACGTCTGGATGTAATAAGTTTAAAACCGTTCGATGTGAAAATTTATGGGGTAGGTATATCAGCAGTGGACGGATAAAAGCTGACATGATGACGATGATGAATATACTTATGATGCTAACCAGCATTATACCTAAGTATATTCTACATCAAACGTCAACAAATGTAGGTACTTGGTACTCCCGTACCTGGTATCAATTTTTTTATGTTCTATGTTTAGTTGACCTCGTATTTCGAATACAAAATTCGCTTAGAGCAGAGGTCCCCACACATTTTTGTCTCATAGACCACTTGCCATGTTTTTCAGTTTTGGGTAGACCCTCCCCCCTGCGTAGCTAATATTGCATTTTTCAAATTCATTGACTCCATTGAATGTATTTTTGACTGACTGATTTCTAACTTTAGTGAGATGTAGAGCGAAAAAACTATAAAAAAGCACACGTTAAGTTTTATACATTTATTAAAACTACGACAGTACCTACAATAGTACTTTCGTCGTCGGTCTGTTTGTTACTTTTTCAGGTAAACATTAAGAAACAAATCATTTGTGTATGTGGGTTATTCCATTAATGGAAAATCAAAATTAAAGTCACAACCTGCTTAAATGAGATCCACTGTCGTGGACCCCTGTTTACATCTCACAGACCCCCAATTATTATTTTTACTCACATGGACCCCTTGTAGGTCATCATCGACCCCTGGGGGTCGATATAGACCACTTTGGGTATCACTGGCTTAGAGTAACCCTACGCCGCCCGTTAGTAAAACCACAAAAAAGTCAGCTAATAAGAGAAATTGTGAAATAATACACGGGTAAGTTATATTTTATTCATGTTACAGAACAAGTTGTACAAATCCAGGTAGTAGTAGCTGTAGCCGCTGTTTCAGCCGGAAATCATTTTATTTCCGTGCGCAAGGAAATAATTTTATGCGGGATCTGTGTAAAATTAGCTTTTAAACTGTAAAAATAGGTGTTCAATCATTGTTGCATTTTTTAGTCTAGTTTCACACCTAGTTCTTAATAATATTGAAGGATATTTTTTGAGTTCTTATAATTATTTAAAATTAGACGATGAGAGGGAGCGATTTCCATATCAATCGTTTTGTACATCACTTGTAGTTCTGTAATCCTGGGTACCTGCCTATATTACCCCAAGGGTTGGACTGAGGTGTATAGTAATACCCTCATTTCGCCGTTATGTTTAAGTCCTATGTAATAGGGGGCGAGCCTATGGCACAAATAGGACTGAAATCCAAACTCCGGACTGCTACTGAGGAATTTCACATGCAAAAACCCAATAACACGTTGCCCGACCTGGGGATCGAACCCAGTTCGATTGCAATTTTAAACGATTTTATTAGTACAATTACTCTCCAGGCCAGGTCCGTTCATGTTTTGGACACCTGCCTAGTTTCGACCACGATTTAGTATAAGACTTCTATTTTCAATTTAAAAGCTTCACAAATAGTTTAGTTGGCCATCTAAAGTATTCCAGTTATTCTTTAATTACTACGTTTATTAATACCATCCTTTGTCTGTGGCATCTTGTGGTTTAGGAATTCGTCAGAATATGGCGGTGGTGAATCTTGATTATTACTCTGTGTGCTCAACTAGTAGCTTAAAAGGAGAGACTTGACTTATAAGCTGAATTAGCAAAGATTTAAACCCTCATTGACTGCTGAGCATAGGGTCCTGGGTTCGATCCCCAGGTGGGGCAAAGTGATATTGGGTGTTTCCATAAGGAATTTCTCAGTAGCAGCCCGGAGGTTGGATTTGTGCCCGGTTAATGGCAATAGGCTCGCCCCCTATTACATGGGACTTAAACATAACTGGCGAAACGAGGGTGTTACTAAGACACCTCTGCCCAACCCTTCAGGGAATACAAGGCGTGATGTTATGTATGTTATGTTAAACCCTCATAATGAGACTGGAGAAGCTCGTGGCTAATTACCAACCGCGTTGGACATACGATTTGCGAGGTTAAGCTGCGCTTGCCGCGGTCAGTCTTTGGATGGGTGACCATTCGTTACACATCGAGACGCTTCCGTGCCACGGAGGGCACGTTAAACCGTCGGTCCCGGGATCATACGAATACCTATGAAAGTCGTTACGGGAACTCAAAAACCCGAAAGTCTGACAACCGGTCCAACCTTAAGATATCGATATTGCCCAGTAACTGGGTTGCGGAGGTCTGATAGCAGTCGCTCCGTGTAAAATACTGGTATTCAGCCGTATCTGGTTAGACTGGAAGCTGACCCCAACAGTTGCGAAAAGGCTAGGCAGAACGAACAAACCTCAATCTTTGTGAGAACTATCTGTGCATCTTAAACTTCTACGTGAAATCGCAAAAGGTATTCGCAAACACATCCGATAGTCTTTCTATATTTTTGTTATATTCCCCGCCATTCGTATGATGTACAAACGTTTAAAAGAGAAATGTTTAAGCGAGCATTGGCCGGAACCTACCGACAGAGCGGGCTGAGTGTAAACATGCGAGCTTCGCCGAAACATTTCCGAGATTTCCTTTTAATTTTATTTCATTTCAATGGCCGTCGATATTTGCTCTGCTCGACATTATGAGCATAGTTGTTTCTAAATCGATATTTTTTGTTCTGTTTTGTTTTAGTATCTGTACTCATAAATGCAAGTCTATTTGCAATATTTTTACGAATAAACTGCGTAATCGATTGTTACGATTTTTGGCAAAAAGGTATGACACAACTAAGATGTCGCATCGACAAACTTCGTAAAACCGATCAGTTCCGAACTGAGTGCGACTTCAAGACCACGAATGTTTATTACTACTACAATAAAAAAAAACGCTGACGCATGTAGTGTGAGTGCTACGAAAATAAGCGACTGCCATTCGTTTGACGACACGTTTCGTGCAGTGGCTGAGCGATCGGCTTCTGTGCTACGTGTTGTGGGTTCGATTCCCGCACGGAACAAATATTTGTATGGCCTACAGATAGTTGTTCCGGGTCTGGATGTCTGTGCGTGTGAAGATTTGTGGTTGTAAACGCATCCACGATACAGGAGAAATCCTAGTGTGGGGCAATGTTATATTAAGAAAAAAAATGATTGTTAGATCAAGTTTATCGATGCGATTTCTTAGTTGTGTCATACTATAACTTTGTACTTGAAGAACATACGGGTACTTTTTATCCAGGAAAATTTAAAACATTAACCCGTGGGCACAGCCGCGGGTACAACCCAGAATACAATACAGAATAAAAGAAACCGCATCGCGACAACGATTTTAGTATGGAAAAGCTTAAACCCTTTCACACGATTGCGATTACACAGCGATAGACGAGGCACGCGCTCGTGTGAAAGGGTCTCACAATAGTAAAATAAAATATTATGTTTTTTAAATCAGTAGGTCTAGCATGTATATTATCAAATTTGTAACGTTTATGTGAGTTAATTTTAAATTGAAAATACCACTTCTCTATAATACTTTGGTTCAGTTTTTTGCGACATGCACAATTTGTATCGTACATAGATATGAATAAAGAATTCACTTTAATTTAATAGTAGGTATGTGCGAAACGAGCATTGTCAATGTAAAATTCATCCAAATTACCATTACGTTTACCTTACTTCTTCTTTTCGTGTGCTTAGTGACTAACCTGGTGGCAGAGTTTATGCCGCCCATGGGCCTCTGACTTGGCTTCACATGCCGTCGAGAAATATCTCTCAGGCATGCCGGTTTCCTCATGATGTTTTCCTTCACCGTTTTTAAGCAAGTAATAATAATACACTCATGAATCCGAAAAGTCAGAGGCGTGCCTTGGGATCGAACTCGAGACCTATGACTTGGCAGTCCGACGGTCGCACCACAAAGCTATCACTGCTGATTTTGATTTATTTACCTTTCTAATGTAACAACATTCGAGTTAGGCCTAAGTTATTAAGTAAACTGGAAACGAAATAAACTCTTCTATTGCAAATGTACTTATATTGGTGCCAGTAACACTCCTACCCCTCCCATAGAACACCTATCGTGAAGAAAGCAGAAATACAAATTTTATTATAATAATCTTCACGGTTATAATTCCCGAAGGGGTAAGCAGAGTATATTATCGAATACCCGCAGTTTGCAATGACGGTATTAAGGCCCGCCGGGAGAGGGTCGGGCCTATTCATCGGGAACGGTTCAATCCTCTATAACTGGGATTTTCTTTTGTAATAGAAAAACCCAATTACGGGTTTACCCTACAAGGTTGAGAAGTTGTGTTTATTACCGAAAACCATTGAATTGACTGTATTATACTGAGATGTTAAATGTAGGTTAATTAATATATTGACAGAAAATAAAGAAAAATATATTTTTGCGGTATTCTAAGAAAATTATCCACCAAAAAATCCTGTAAATGTAAATTTAACTATTATACTCATAATTAGGTTATTTTTCGTTTTTATAATTAGATACTACATTACCTAAAAGAACAAAAGACAGGCCTCAATCTCGGAGGATAAGCAAGAATTGAGGTAACGATAGATTGATTCTTGAAATGATAATAGGTACTCGTCATACGCAACGACAGAGAATATCTTAGTAAGTACGCAACGCAATCACACTCCATAGTGTTTCTAAATCATCTGCTTTCATAGAAAATGTTAGCATTGTTTTCCAGGTGTCGAAAAGAAAGAAAAGAAGAACCAATCGTTTATTAAAATTAGACTAAAACAAATCAGTATTTTTTGAACTTCAATTACAAAAGACAGCCCCCATATTCGCGCACCCTTCATTGTTTCCTAGTATTGTTGCTGGGAAGAAGAAATGGCGCAACAAATTCTCAAGCACACGTAATAACGTTTGAAAAAGCTAGATGTTAAGTGCCAAATTAACAAGTTTTTTTGCGCGAATTATTGCACTCCGTTGCTCGCGTAGTTCGTAATGCATGCAGAAGTCGGCTTGCTGCAGATATGCGCTTCAAAGTCGGTTGCGCAAGTCGACAACTTGCGCAAAAAAAATGCTAGTGAGTTTGTCGCTTTTTGCGTTTCTCTTTTACATATCTTCTTTGCATTTTAAATAATACAAATAAAAACTATTAAAACACAGTCGTAACTTGTTTTTTTTACTCGCTTTCGCTGTTCCCGGGTCCGCGACCTTACAACAATACTGGCACGTTTATGTTAACAGCACGCGTGACTTTGCATGACACATTCCAATATGTTTCCGCCTGATGTGCCACAAATCGATCTCGATACGGTTTGTCACCCCTTTTGATGGATGGATTGCCGTTTCATTTACCCAATTGCCTGTTTATATGTACTTTTTTTCCTGTTATGTTGCTATCGAGATAATAGGGGTGTGGCAAAGATTTGACGGCAGTATATTGGTGGCAATTACAACTTGAAGTGAAGGTTGAGGCAATATGACATCACAGGACAGGTCCTGTACATACCAAACCTATTTAAGAATAAGAGACCAGATGAGACTAGCGTTAAAGTCGTACAAATCAAGAATTAAAAAGAAGTCTCACTTATGGATTAGACGTAATTTCGCCTGCTATATTATTCGATAAACCATTTAACTTGACATTTCCAAGTACATGTACCTACATTTCTCAGATAGTACCACAAGATGCTAGTGCCAACATTTGAAAAAAAAACATTATGGCTATTTGAAAATGTAACAAAGAAATTATAAAAGTTTATAATAACTTTCACCTGTACCTCAGTTATTTTCACATTAATATCAGAAACTGTCATCTACTAATGGGTTTTTAAATCTTACAATGCTTAATAGATGCAGAATGACGTCCATGTTGTGTTCGAGCTATTTGCTATTAAATTCGCGGTAATACATTAATTTATATTAATAGCAATTTGATACAATTTCTATTTGCCATCGAATATGAAATCTTGCTGACATTGAATGTTCTAATTTTGAATGAATAAATTCGTAACGGTTTATTTTTATTAGCAACGATATAATATAATAATGCAATTTTATAATGATGTAATATTTTATGTATTTGGCAGTATTGCATAATTCTTGAGAAGTTTATAATAAATGCAATAAATAGTCGAATAACTTAACTAAATTTAAGAACGACACACCAAAAAATAATCTATATAAGATACGTCAAGGAACTGACTCGTTTATTTTTATAAAACTAAGAAGGTAAATTTTTATTAATTTCTTTATCCAAAAAACTTTGCGTAGATTTGATATCTTTGAGATATACTGAAAATAATAAGTAGAACAGCTCATGCCGTGGTCAGAAGATTAGCCAGCATGGTTGGTAGCGGGGCTGTCTGCCCAGTGTACGCAGAAAGTAGGTACATAAACATCATCACTCATAGAGGCTCTTTTCATTAATTCAACATATCTACTTAAGATACATCACACAACACTACCCAATAATCACATGTCCATACCAACAACAAACATGACTAACCACAAACTGGCGGTAATATTAGCCTACCTGTAGTCTACCTAGACATTCCGCACTGAAACTCAATAACCAAACGACCATGACTAAACGGTACCTAAGTAGGTACCTAATAATAATATACCATCGCCTGTACTACATAGAGGAGCGAATAAATGGAGTGATTATATTATTGTCAAACGCGCGAGACATCTGAGTAAAGTTCATTTTGTCTGTAATGGGAATCGTACAATAGGGAAATGAAAAGGTTCGTTAGTTTTCAAATTTATTCTTTTCCCATATCGTGGGCACATGTTACCTTTTCAAACTGTTGAACGGAACTGACCAATGCATGGAAAATTATGTTTAATTATTTATTTGTTAGCAAAGATTAAAATTGCTTTTTGCCTCCTTTTGACGTAGTAGTGCCATGTAATTAATGTCTTTGATTTGATTTAAGGAGTTTTGTTATAAAAACTACGAAGTCAATCAAGTCAGTGATTAAATAAATTGACATTACTAGTGTCTGTCACCCTGTCACCATTATAATTTAAATAAATAGGTATCCTGTCAAAAAATACTTGTGTTTTTATTTCTATAACGTTTGCAATACGTAGACTGTAAAATAGTTTGTTTCTTGCACTGTGCAAGCATAAACATACCTTAAGGTGCATAAACTATTCATTCCCCTAGTATGGAATACAAAGCTACCTAAATTATCAACCTTACGCACTCAACGCACGATAGATGGCGGAACATCTTTCGATTTTTCAGTCTAAATAGGAACCCCATGCCCAGTTACAAACAGCAACGTCGCCGGTTCGAATAAAAGTCTGAAAGTGTTCATACAGCCCAAACAAAAGATATCAAGTTAAGTTATCAAGAGGTCTGCCGAGAACATATTTTTGCTACGCTCTAACATATTTTTCTAACAAAATTAGGGCGTGGCCTAACTGTTTACTGTGTTGTAACTGGTCCGAGTGTTCGCTAAACATGTTTTGTTAGATTTTTGTCTCAGCTGATCCGACTTAACAGTAAGTGCTGACTCTGTGGCAACAAATCCTGTGGTCCATCAGTGGACTTCGACTATTAATGCTAGTAATTCTGTTTGAATGATGTCATAATTATGAGTGATGATCACTCCATTAAGTTATTATTCCAAGTTTCCCACGTAATGCGGATGTGGACTGCTTTCAAGTTAAACTAACTTCCGCTTCCGGTGTAATCGCATTTCCTTTGTTTCTAGCCACACTGGTGAAAATGTAAGCAAAATGTTTATATAGAAACTAAATGTTCTCGCTAATATTGTCAATTTTATGCTATTAGAATAAGGAGGAAAATCAATAATTATTTTAATTTTATTGGAAGACTGTTTATTACTTATTGAGGTGTGTTTAATATGAAATAACAACAAAATGCGATCATGAATATGTCCGGCAAGCGTAGTGATTACAGGAATTGCTCCTTTGACAGTTCTTGTAATGGTGCGTCCAGACCTGACGAATGCGCCGCTTGCGAGCCGTTTGCGAACTGCGCGCGTGCCGCTCGCGTGCAGTTACAGCGTATGTTTGGTGCGCCGCTCTAGTGCAACTCCGGCAAGGCTTGAGTGGGGCGCGCGTGCAGCACGCGCGTGGCTCGTGCGCACATAGCTTCTTTCGCGTTTGAACTATGAGCCTCAGTTGTGAATTTGCTTCCAAAGATGTCGGACCATACGACTGCCGTTAGCATAATTGCTGCAGCATCGGCTATTTTATTACTTACAAAAACTAAAAGGAAAAACAGAAGACGTTGGTGGCAGGTTCCACGAGTGGCACACGCGCATCACCTGCGCTGTTCGAGTGCGGCGCGTAGCTTGCGCGCGAGCGGTGCGCGGATGGCGCGGGAACTTCGTACGAACATGAAATGCACGCGTGCAGTTCGCAAGCGGCTCGCGAGCGGCGCATTTGCGGCGCGTTCGTCAGGGTTGGACGCACCATTACAGGTAACCAACAAAAAACAACGTGGTATGGGCAAGTTATGCGGAGGGAAGAAAGCCATGTCGTTAGAAGAGTGTTAACTATGAACGTGGATGGATTTATAAGTATAGGTAGCCCAAACAAAAGATGGATGGATTATGTGAAGGATGATATGGGTAAGAAAGGTGTGAGTAATGAGAAGACGGCTGATAGACGAGAATGTAAGACAAATCCATGTTGTGCCGATCCCACCTAGTGTGGGATAAGGGCAAGGAGATGATAATAAAGATGATGAATAGAAAAAGGTTAATATTTGAAATTTGCTAAACCAAAATTTGCATTATTGGATTTTTCCGTGTGGAATTCCTCAGTAGCAGCCCGGAGTTTGAATTTGTGCCCGGTTGATAGTAATAGGCGCGCCCCCTATTACATGGGACTTAAACATAACGTCGAAATGAGGGTGTTACTATAAACCTCTGCCCAACCCTTCGGGGAATACACGCGTGATGTTATGTGTATGCTAAACCAAAAAGTATTAAGTACTTATTGGTTTATATATAGGTATTTTCGATTATCACTTGCGTTAACAGTAGAAGAAAAGATTGTGAGGAAACCTGCATACCTGGGGGCTCCAAAAAGATTTCAATGGTGTGTTATCCGCCAACCCGCACAAGGCTATTGTGGTGGGACTAAGACCTTAACCCCTCATTCTGAGAAGAAGTCTGTGCCCAGCACTGGGATAGTGATGGGCTGAATTATTTAAATATTATAATAGGTAGTTTACTACTTAGCTAAATGGCCATAAACTTTATATTTTCCATAATAAAGCTTCAAAATAGTGCAGTTTGTGTATAAAACTTGTCATTAAACTGCTGGAAAACGTCATTTTAACGCCCAGCTGTTAATTACTGCAATTGATTAGTTTGTGACGCCGACGCATATAATTAAACCGCTGATACATTTGCGTCATATAGGTATATACAGTATAAACCGATTCCAATCGTATATAATGAGAGCTTGGAGTTATTTTATTTTTCCATGTATGTGTGTGTGCATAAAATATGAAATGTTTTTATTTATTTATCGTTTACTCTGTCTTTGTGTCCTTGGCTGAATAAAATTTGTTTTTCTTCTTTCTTTTCATGTAGTTCTATGCAAAAAAATAGGCTCATTTAGTTTTATTAGGTACTTTTCTTCTTTTTCGTGTGGTTAGTGACTAACCTGGTGTCCGAGTTTATGGCGCCCATGGGCCTCTGACTTGGCTTCACATTCCGTCGAGAAATATCTCTTAGGCATGCCGGTTTCCTCACGATGTTTCCTTCACCGCTTTTAAGCAAGTGATAATTATACAATACGCACATGAATCCGAAAAGTAAGAGGTGCGTGCCTTGGGTTCGAACTCGAGACCTATGACTTGGCAGTCCGACGGTCACACCGCTAGGCTATCACTGGGATCGAATTAGGTACTCTGTCACGACATGGCTACTGAAAGCGTTTAGTGGTCTTCTTCTCTCATGTCTGCACGAGTTATACGAGAATAGCTCATGCCGTGGTGAAAAGATTATCCAGTCAGCAAGGTTGGTGGTGGGGCTGACTGCCTAAGGTGCGCCGGATGGACTTGAGTATCGTCACTCGTGGGGGCTCTTGTAATACACCCCAGCTTTTACTGGTAATGAGAATGTATCTTGAGAGTGTTTATACAAGGTTAGTCGGAAAGGGGGTAATAAGCCGAAAGGGTATTAAAGTACCCATAATAATGGATAACTTTTGTTCTACAACTTTCACCAAAAGTCATTAGTTTAAGAGAAATAGCTGTTCAAAGATTTCATAAAAAATACGCTAAATTCTATATATCCTCAGCTATGATCTGCTGTATTTACATTTAAAGTCATATTGGGGTCACGGAGTAGAAGTTTCATTTTCTGAATTCGTAACAAAAGCAGGGATGAAGAATTCTTGAAAAAACTAAAATGAAATAATAATTTTGTAGGGTTTGTTTTTATCGAATTTTGATATTTTAACACTTTCTTTAAAACAATCATCAGTGATACATTAAGTGGACCGCGGCTTAGTACCCCCTTTCCAACTAACCTTATATAAGAGCTGGATGTATCTTGGCTCATCACAACATAATGTTTTCTTTTTTCCTGGAAAATTATAGAATTTTATTTTTATTGCCACCCAGCAGTAGCCATACTCGGCATCACGATCATAGTAGCAATATTGAGACAATACTGCCGGACAACTGGTCAATGTTACCCTAATGTTGACGAGTAACATAACATCACGACTGTATTCCCCACAGGGTTAGGCAGAGGTGTATAGTAGTAACACCCTCATTTCACAGTTATATTTAAGTCCCATGTAATACGGGGCTAGCCTATTGCCATCAACCAAGTACAAATCCAAACCCCGGGCTGTTAATGAGGAATTCCACACGGAAAAACCCAATAATACTTTGCCCGACCAGGGGATCGAACCCAGGACCTCACGAACAACAGTCACGCTTGCCACCACTCATCGACATATTCTCAGCCACACATTGCGATAAAACGTTGATCGTTTACCGGCTCCTTAATACCTTTTAATCTAGTAGAAATTTTAATTTCGTTAAATACCCGGCTCAATGTAAAAATCAACGCTTATATGGAAATTTTACAGAGGCGTTATCGTGTTATACACCTGAATGTTCTGAGGCCCTACTACGGATTATCGTTCGAGTATCGTCAATAAAGACATGAGTAAACAAAATGTCATTCAGACTCAAGATATGGCGTGTACGAAGTGGGAATCGTACAAAAACCAGCTTCTTCAAATATTTTCTTTGCTAATATGTGAAGCATTCTGCTTATAACTGACGTCGCATGTGCCTTTTTTTTTATTTATTTTTTTCTCGTTGGAAAATCCTCATGGATGTCCCGCGCCCGGGGAAGGCGAGGGGGTCTGCCGGACTCTTACCGGCTAAAAACCAACGGTGTTCCTTCTCCTGACCGTACGGCCAGGGTCGCGGGATTCGCAAAAGCATGCACCGCAACCCCGGCAGGTCCCGGTCCGCCAACCCATGGCGGACCTCTCCTCTGTGGGGCCTTGCCCCACGTCCTCCTGAGAAGCGCGCACGGAACACGGCGCGCCGCCTTCTCGGGCCTGTTACTGGTCGGGCGGCGAGTCCCCAAACCCGCCGCCCGCAGGTCACACACTAGGGTGGCTGGAGATCATCGCGTACACGCGCCCTCCGGCGCCCGGTGGACGTCGCATGTGCCTGTAATTTCACCGGCACCCATACCCTTAGAACAGAAACACAGCAATGCTGCTTGGTGACAGAAATAGTTATGGTGGGAGTACATCCCCGAATGAACTCTTTAGCAAGGAGCTGTACTTACTACAACTATCTGTGTTTCGCCGGTCGGCAGTGAAAACCACGTATGTGTAAAATACAAATTTATAAAAGAGAAATAACTGTCTCCTGCCCATTGCCCAGTTACTGGGTTGCGGAGGTCTGATGGCAGTCGCTCCGTGTAAAATACTGGTATTCAACCGCATCTGGTTAGACTGGAAGCTGACCCCAAGATAATTGGGAAAAGGCTAAGAGGAACTGTCTCCTGCAAAAAAAATGGCCATTCAAATGTTAATACAAGTTTGTCATCGTACGTCATAAATAGCTTAGAAGCATTTGAATTGAAAGTTTGTTGAACTAGTACGTGTATGACGAGTTTATCAATCTAAAGAACAAATAAAACACTTTTGGAGAAAATTTTATTTACGAGTTTTTCACTGCCGAGCGTCGGTTTGTGCCATGGTATACTACAAGGTAGTCTCTTACCATGACAGCTAGATCACGTGATTGACCTATTAATCCGTTATAGCTACTGATGGGGCTCGTGGCTAATGAACAACCGCGCGGATCATATTATTTGCAAGGTTAAGGTGCGCTTGCCGCGGGTCCGTGGGTGATCGTTCGTGACGCATCGAGACCCCTCCGTCCCTCGGAGAGCATGTTAAACCGTCTGTCCCGGGTGTCATGCAAATACCTATGACAGTCGTTACGGGTAGTCAGAAGCCCAAAAGTCTGATAACTTTAGGATATCGGTAATGCCCAGTAACTGGGTTGCGGAGGTCTGATGGCAGTTGTTCCGTGTAACATACTGGTATTCAGCCGCATCTGGCTAGACTGGAAGCTGACCCCAACATATTTGGGAAAAGGCTTACAGAAGAGAAGAAGAGCTCCTGATGAATCAATGATCTTCAACTTCTGTTATCAAACATCATTGTTATTGGTGGGAATACATCACAAATCGTGACGTAATACGGGTCATCGTCAGAAGAAAACACCACATGTATTATTATACCATAGTTTGTGTCACATAGTAGCGGTTCATGTTTACATTTGAACGAGGCCCAATCACGCGTACGCTTCGGCACATCACGTTACAATAAGATAGCAACGCCATTGTCGTGTATTTTGTTCATATTGGAACTGCTATTATTTTGGAGAGCCTTCCGAAAACTATGACAATGTTGACGGTATCATTGTTCATAATATCTGGAAAGATGATAGTTAGATAACATTGACAATCATCCTTTTGTTACTCGAAATATTAAATCGGCAGACATCTATTCTACACACTTACCGCCTTATTAATAGTCGATGTGTAAAGTTATAACGCTATTTATAATCAGTGTAAAGGATGATTTCCACCAAACGGCTCGCATCAGATCGGAACGGATTTTACAATCTTTAAACGATATTAAATCGTGTACACAGTGGTGTAAAGTCTATATTACCAAGCCGCGCACAGGAGCTTAACCGCGGGCGTCTTCCGTGACATGCGATCGTAGCCGAAAGTATGCTGCGACGTGCGATCGGCTCCGTTCGCCTGTCGTCGTATCCGATCGGATCCTTTCAAAAATTTGAAGTTGTCAACACCGTAGGAATGACACTATTTGACTAGGCGCAGAAACGGATACGTTCGCAAACGACTGTACGGAGCCGATCGTATGCGTCGACATCCTAATAGACGCGATCGGCTGTCGCCGCATCCGTTCGTATCCTTTCCGATTCGATGCGATGCGAGCCGTTTAATGGAAATCATCCCTTACTATACTTTTTTGATGTGAAACATCTACTGTGGCGGTACGGGTGTGAGAGCGGCTGCTGCGTGGCGACGCTCGCGATGGCAGACACACGACGGCAGACCTTCGTAACTCGTTGGCTCTCTTCTTTTTGATTCGGCCAGTTTTTTTTAACTAATTGAGTGTCGTTGTTTCACGTCTGCCAGGTATCTTGCGATGGCTTAATTTTTTTGATGTATCAGATTAAATAACTTAATAACAAAAACCATAACATCACGCCTGTATTCTCCGAAGTGCTGGGCAGAGGTGATAGTAACACCCTCATTTCGCCGTTATGTTTAAGACCCTTGTAATAGGAGGCGCGCCTATTGTCATCAACCGGGCAAAAATCCAAACTCTGGGCTACTACTGAGGAATTCCACACGGAAAAACACAATAACACTTTGCCCGACCTGGGAATCGAACCCAGAACCTATCAGCAGTCGCGATTTCCACCACTAAACCAACAAGGCAGTTATACCTAGCGTTACACAACGATTGTTCATAAGGGGGTTAGTCGATAACTAATTAGGTCTAAAGTATTCGAGGGTTTTTAATTGCGGCTCTACTGCACGTAAAAAATTGTCATTGACCTTACCAACCCTACACAAAAAAAAAGAAACAAAAATGCCAAAAATAAATCCAAGTCCCACTTAAACCGATTAAACGAAGACAGTCTTCATTTTGGAACATAGAAGTCACGTATCGTAGCAGCTGCAATATTTCCGTGCACAAACAAACGTAGTGTAAATGTACAAACAAGTAAGACTGACCACGGCTCGCTCAGGTCTAGCGTCCCATGAATTTAGATTGCAAGTTTATTCCAAGTTCTAAATTCGTCCGATACGCTCACTGCCATGGTTAATTCGATGTGGGAAATATGGTCCAGGTATGCATCACCTGTCTTCATCCTATAACTAACGCAAGAATTTTGAATTTAATGCTTTCGTCAAATATAGAACATTCAAACATAATGGAATTAGAATTCCTATTTTAAAATGCAATACAGCCGCCCTTCTGATTAAGTGGTCGCATGCGCAGGTTCTTTCCCCAGGTCTATATAACATAGAACTGAATGACATTATCTGTGAACTGTAGGTAAAGGCCACAATTTCAGGAGATATACATCTAAGAGCTCGTTCGCACAGCGGATCCGTTTTCATAGGAACGTTTTTACCGATCCGTCGGTACCGGATGTGTTGTTCACATCTGTCAAATTCCGTTCTGTTCTCCGATCTCGATAGACAGCATCTGGCAGGCAAAAATAACGAATCGTGTGTGAAGGCACCCATACTTCTCCATACATCTTCATGTTCGGATCCTTTTTTCATACTGTTTCGGCGTCCAGTTTTTGATGATAAAACGGAATGTGTAAAAATATCGGACGAATATTTTTTTACCGATTCGGAATAGGTACTATCGTGTATGTGAACTCAATCATACAACTACAGGTGCCATCACCAAAATAAAAACGGGTCCGCTAAAAACGGTTCTGTCAACAGTTTATGTGTGAACTAGCGGTAAGATGTTTAAAAAAGTACGCAGAGCGAAACAAAAATTTGAAACAGAAATAAATATTATTTTTGATTCTAAATAATAAATAACAAACTCCAAGTAACTTTTACTTCATAAAAAATAAATGACTCAACAAGCAGTTTTGACAGACACTGTCGAGTCCAAGAAATGTTTTGTAAATATAAATGGTAATTTTGCACAAATTCTTCAACATGACGGCTTTGTATTATTATGTGTAGAAGCGTGTTTTCTTTACCCGTTATCAGCTAAACACGCATTTAAACCCAAACGCACAAAGACGTGAGTCTGACATGACGGGAGTCTATGGTGACAGGTCGAACACTTCTCAGTAGGTATGTATGTTACGCTATTTTGGTTACGGTACCTTAGAGCATGAATAAGACGAGCCGTAGAGCGCGCGTATTGAAATATGAATTGCTGGCAAAAGTACGAACGTTGAAACGATCTTATACAGTGTCAAAACTGTCACAAGTAAACGCAGCTTACAAATTATCTGTCCAATGCTGAAAAAAATGGGTCTTTTATTATACCACTACAATGAACTGTTGGCAGGCCGGTAAAAATCCGGTTTAGGTATGAAAACATTGTATGCGCCGCTGCGCCTCCGGAGTGGAACAGAAAAGAAATCCGAACCGAATGTTTGTGAGTGACTGACACAAAATGTAACAAGACCACGAACGCACAGCGGAATGGGAGCACTCTAACCTCACACTAAAGCTCAATTTCACATGTGCGGACCACATTTTTCGAGGTATTTGACGCATTAGTTCAGGAGTAAGTCTCCTGTGCGTAGCATAATTTATTATTCTGTGCTGTTGGCAAATACTATTGCTATAATCATCACGTTCTACAAACGGATTGGAGATAACACTTCTCGATAGATTACATGAGATGCAATGCTCCTGCCTATCTTCTTGACATAATCCTGTATTTTCCTTTTACGCCACACACGGAAAGAAGTCCTATGCTTTTCCGAGTAAAAGTTGTTAAATAAACTGTTATGATTAAATAAATTAGCGCTCTATATATCTTATCCATACCCAAAGTCCTATAACTGTGTGAAGTTACCTTCACTTTAATGCGATCTAATAGAGCTTCTCAAGTGCCGGCTCATAGATATTCAGTGTATGCTTTGACTCCAAAATCAAATAACAGATTCTGGAGGGAATAACGTGTTTATTGTAATGTAGGGTTCTTGATTCTATTCCGGTTTTGGGCACGATATAAATCATTGATTTATTTGTTCTTCTTTTGTGAAAAAGAAAATACAGGGTTACTGGTAACTCGACGTAACCCTTGCAAGACATTATAGAAGGGCTGAAATGCAACAAATTAAGCCACCAAAGTTCTACCGAAATTCAGTACTTTCTGAGATTAATTATTTTTTGTTGTTGTTGAAAAATCCCAGATTCAACAATTTGAAACCTATTTAAAAATAATGTCAGGCCCGAATGTATTGAAATTTATGTTTTTATCATAGCTGATACCATAGCAGGTCTCTGTGAATAATTAAAAGTTCAAAAATACCAAACAATTTTGCAAATATGGTTGAATCTGGGATTCTTCAACAAATATCTAAAAAAATTAATATCTCTAAAACTACTGAATCTCGGTAGAACGTTTGGTGGCTTAATTTGTTGCATTTCAACCCTTCTATAATGTCTTGCAAGGAATACGTCGAGTTACCAGTAACCCTGTATATTATGGAGATAGTCTTTGGTTCAAAAATCAGAATTAGAATAGTAAGTTCTTTATAGAAACGATCATAGTAAAAGGTAACTCCTTGCAATAGCAGATTTCAAATTGTTAACACGTACAGGTAAACATCCGTTAAGTGAGGGAAATATGTTTTCCAGTGTTTGGGTTGAGGCAAAGTTCAAAGTTCACAATCAAAAGTATAATTTTTATGTTGTAAATTTTTTTACAGTAATTAAGTCCTCTGTGCTCTACATTACACGACAAAAAAAAACAATGTTTATCAGAATCAGAATATCAAACCTTCAAATCTCAATATTGATTACGGTATGGCCGAAATAACTTGATCACCCTAAACTTCGTACAGGCGGCTGCGCAATAGGTTTTTTAGGGACAAAATGGCGACAAATTGCGCAAGTTATTGCAGCAAGTGCTCGGTTAGTTCGTTATACTTGCAGAAATCGACTTGCTGTGGGTTTGTAAGTCGATTGCAGAATTCAACTTGCGCATAATAAAACTTGCTTGTAGATTTTGTGCTTAAATAGATTCTACAGACATTTTATTCCTAATAAAAATGAAGGCATGCGAGGAGTTCGCATTCGTTAGCTATAAGCGACCACGCTTATTACTTATTTTGCGGGTAGATGGATGAGTTTAAGTTTTGTGTTTGTGGGTCTCATTACTATACGAAGTGAAATGCCAGGTACTTGCATAAATTAATTATTAGACAACAAAAACAATAGTTTTTATGTCAAATCTTTTACAATATTATATTTAAGTACTAAAAATGTTCTCAATTAAGTGAAATCTTTGTAATTTCTTATTGAGAAATAAAATTTCTTTAACCATAGGCGTCGCAGGACGACTGGCACATGTGAAACATTGAAAATAGTTGTGTAATAAAGAAACTGGCCGAATCAAACCGAAGAGAGCCGACGAGTTACGAAGGTCTACCGTCGTGAGTCTGCCATCGCGAGCGTCGCCACGCAACTGCCGCTTTCACACCCGTACCGCAGCAATAGATGTTTCACATCAAACATCTATTACGCAACCACCTGCACGAAGTTCAGAGCGGTCAAGCTATTTCGGTCGTACTGTATGTACTTCTCTAAACTAAAACATCTCAGAACCAGATAACCCAAGACATTATAATAAAGTAAACTAATATTTACTTACAGTTCTCCGAGTCTTCGTAACCTAGGGTCATAACGATATCTCAAGAGTAAACTCTCACAACTTTATTAAAAGTTTTCTACGTGATCTTTTCTTGGCATAGTAGGTACTTGGTAAGTAGGTACTTGCTACAATTTTCTTACGAAACTTAAATATCATGTCAGATTAAAATGGCATTTAGCATTGAGATTTTTTAAGAGATTTTATTATCCCACTTTTGGGCAAAGGCCCGTGTTTCCTTCCACTTTTCCCGATCTTTTGTGATTTGTGGCCAATATTTTAAGTAAACCTCCAGCTCACCATCTCTGATCTCATCTCTTCTGGCCCTACAGTGAAATCGTTTTCAGCTGTTTGCGATCCGTTCTATAGAGGGTACAAAACTCATTTGCTTTAAAAAAAATTCAATAGCAACAACAACTTCAGGCTAATAGAGAGTGGTAGTGAACAAATTCCGCCAATATTGATGAAATATTAATCTATACTGGCCTGCAAAAATAAGTATCACACTTTTAAAATTGCAATAACTTTTTAGGTACACAAGATATATTTTCGAAACAAAAAGGACTCAAAAAAGAGTTTAACTTTGTTACTATAGTTTCAAAGAAAGTTGATAAAAATTGCTATAAAACGTTTTTTATTTTAAATCTCTAACTTCTATAGTTTAGAAAAAATTGAAATTTTAAAAGTGTGATACTTATTTTTGCAGGCCAGTGTATATCTATACTAATATTATGAAGAGGAAAGATTTGTATTTTTGTATGTAACGAATAAACTTAACAACTACTGGACCGATTTAAAAATTATTTTGCCCTTATAAAGCTACATTATCACTGAGGAACATAGGCTACGGCGGAGCCGTGAGGACACAGCTAGTATAAAATAAACTCGTAAAAAAACGTTTAACTTAAACAGTTTTATCGTGCATTACTCCTGCCCCGCAGTATCAGGGTTTGAGGGTTGAAGGCTGAAATTATTATAATGTTGTATTGTCATGGGAATTGAATTTGTGTGCGAAGTTTCAGGAGAATCGGTTAAGCAGAAGTAGTTGAAAAATCTATCGAAGACTAGTTGTACGCGTGAAATATGTAACCCTCCTGCAGGGCCCTTGGTCCCCTTTAGCGCCTTGCTTTTATCATGGTGCGTCTGGGGCGTCTAACTAGGTATCTCATTTTCACGCAGTTATAAAATAATCACCAAATGTTTGAACTGCTCTGACTCAGACGCGTGCAAATAATAAATATTTTAATATAAAAACTGCCTTTATGTATACCTATATAAATATTTGAATATTCATATTTATAATACTTTACCTTTTAGCCAATAACTTTTTACGCCTAGGATAGATTTTTAGCACCCATAGAAAAAAGTATCCCTTTATAATGAGCTATAAAATAAAACAAGTCTCATCATCCGACGGCACTTGGCCCGCCCCTCCTCAGGTCTCCTTTAAAGAAAATTGTTTCAATTCATTACTTTATTCATATATCATCACGTATAAAAGCCAATCTCAATGTCAAACTAATCTTGCTATAGTGCCTGATTTACCTTAAGTTTAAATGTGGTACGTGATCAATTACACTAGGAAACGTCGGCAGTACCTACATACATAGGTACCTACATCATCCGTCGTTTAGACCGGTCCAAATATAATATGAGCTAGAGGCCCGTCCCGGTTTCGCACGGGTGGACATTTTTCCTGTTTTTGTAACATTTTTCATTTATGCCCGCTCCTGTTGGTCGTAGCGTGATGTTTATTTATTTATTAATTTTATTCTTTATGCACAAAATTAGTACAGAGGCGGACTTAATGCCTTTAGGCATTTTCTACCAGTCGACCTTATGGTGACGCAGAGACAAAACATGGTAGGTGCACACTTTATTAAGATAGAATAATATGATATCAAAAATAAGCTTATGTATATTTATAAACTTTCTAGAAATACTAATATACTACATTAAAAATACACAAATTTAAAATATTTTATTATTAATATAAATACATCATATTAATCATCATTTATCATCAGAGAATGAGTGAACGGCGATTAACAAAAGGAATTTATAAGGCGGATGTTAATGGGAACGCCGGTAGAGGACGTCCTAGAAGGACATACATCGATGTTATTGGTGATGTTCTTCACAAAGGTCAGGTGCGTAGTACTCTCAACCGGCGTGCGTATATGACAAGATGTATGAATGTGGATGAAGCGAAAGGGGTATGTAAGAGTCGTAGCATGTGGCGTTCTATAGTTTCTGCCCACCCCCATGGGAAAAAGGCGTGAGTTTATGTATGTACATCATATTTATATTAATAATTTAATTATAGGAATAATAGGATGTTATATAGCCTATAACCTTCCTCGATAAATGGGCTATCCAACACAAAAATAATTTTTCAATTCCAACCAGTAGTTCCTGAGATTAGCGCATTCAAACAAACAAACTCTTCAGCTTTATAATATTAGTATAGATTTGATGTCGACGTTAATTGACATCAAGTTCCTGCTAACAGCGAAACCCAGTGACTTCTCCTAACACCAACTGGCACGATAGTTCATGCTTTGACCGATATAAGAAAACCTCTAACAAGCTTCAATCATCAATGGAGCCTATCGCAGCGCGCTGCTGGATTTCGACGCTCGGCAGTGAAAACCTCATGGATTAAATTTTCTTCAAAAGCATTTTATTTGTTCTTTAGATTGATAAACTCGACATACATGTACTAGTTCAACAAACATTCAATTCAAATTCTTCTAAGCTATCTATGACGTACGATGACAAAATTGTATTACCATTTGATCGACCATTTTTTTGCAGGAGACAGTTAATTTGACGACACGTTTAGTGCAGTGGCTGAGCGATCGGCTTCTGCGTTACGGGTCGTGGGTTCGATTCCCGCACGGAACAAATATTTGTATGGCCTACAGATAGTTGTTCCGGGTCTGGATGTTTGTGCATGTGAAGTTTGTGTCTGTAAACGCACCCACGATACAGGAGAAATCCTAGTGTGGGGCAACGTTTTTAAAAAAAAAAAAAAAAAAAAAATTCTACCTCTTCTAAAAAAAAATATTTTACACATGTATACGTGATTTTCACTGCCGACCGACGATATAGACCTCTCCTAAGATGCCACCGAAGTCCGTCAATTCGCGCCAGCCCAGCTTGGTAAACGAAGGCCTAAACCCTTATTCTGTGAAGTCCCATGCCCAGCAGTGGGACAGCAATAGGTTGATTATAATTAGACGCGACCAAACACAACACAACGCGACAAACAAGAACAAACTGCCTCGTTGGTCTAGTGGTGGCAAGCGCGACTGCTGATCGTGAGCTCCTGGGTTCGATCCTCAGATCGGGCAAAGTGTTATTGGGTTTTTCCGTGTGGAATGCCTCAGTAGCAGCCCGGAGTTTGAATTTGTGGCCGGTTGATGGCAATAGGCTCGGCCCCTATTACATGGAATTTAAACATAACGGCGAAATGAGAGTGTTACTATACACCCCGTTCCAACCCTTTGGGGAATACAGGCGTGATGTTATGTTTATGTGTTATACTACCAAACACTTGGCTATCTATTTATAAAATAATTAAACTTTTTAACAAAAAAAACCGACTTCAAATTATCTATCTCCGAAGTGCTTCATTAGATCTTCACCAAATTTAAATGGGACCATTTCGAAAGAATACTCTTTCAAACATAAAAAGGATCATTAAAATCAGTTCACAATTAGCAAAGATATCAAGGAACAAACATACAAAAAAAAAACTTACAGCCGAATTGAGAACCTCCTCCTTTTTTTGGAAGTCGGTTAAAAAACTAGCGACCCGCCCCGGCTTCGCACGGGTGCAATGTAATGTGGGACATATAAACCTTCCTCTTGAATCACTGCATTAAAATCCGTTGCGTAGTTTAAAAGATCTAAGAGTACAGACAGCAGGAGCGACTTTGTTTTATACTACGTAAAGATTAGGAATTCATTTCTCTATTCGAACTTCGCAAATATTAAATTCATAAATACATAAGCAAAACAGTTTACCCTTCATAGAATACTTCCAACTTAGCTTTGTTTCCAACATTATGTTATAAACACGCCTTTAGAACTGATTTTGTGCATACTCGTACGTGGACCACTAACTCCTGGACTAAGTTTGCCCATAACTTAATACTCCGCCGGTGTATTCACGGTATACATTACAGATATATTGTATACTTTTAATACTGTTGCGATATAGAGTAATGTGTAAATTGTAAGTAATAGTAATAATAATAATAATAATAAGTATTTATTTCACAAAAACATAGCACTATGCACTGTATACATTATTTGGAAAATAATTTTTACATTATGTTGCAATAGTAGACTCTATCTTTTAAACTAGGACTAGCCTGTATCTTAAAAGATAGGGTTCAGCCAAATGGATTCTGTTAAGAGGAAATGCGGTCGGCATTTAGTCCATACAAATGTATTCCTCAGTTTCCTCCTTGGATAATGTCACTAGAGCAAATATTTTTTACCATATGATGTATATCTACCACCACTATGTCCCTATGTTTTGTTTTCGTCAATAAATTTATTAATAAAAGAACTAGAAACGTTTAAACTTTACAAAAATCGACCGGTTTTACCACCGTTTTCAAACATCTGGCAAACAAATAAAAAATAAAAGAAAAACATAAAGACATAACCAAAGTCTTTCTTAAATTATTACAGAAAAAAATATTAAAATCGGTCCAGATTTGAAGAAGGAAACAGGGAAATACGAAAGTACGATTTCGCTAATATTGCACAGGAGAAATCAGTCCGAGATGCAGGTGTCTCTTTCGCGCTCAATTGGGAAGGATTGCGGGAGGGGTGGGATGGAAATAGATCGCTAAAATCTATACAAATTATTAATATTTTGCAGCCTACGTTTTCTCTCAATATTCACAACCAGAAACAAGTGAAGACAGTGTCAATGATTTGTAATAACAACTGTACAAAAAAAAAAAAAAACTAATCCTAAGTTACACAAGGAGTGTGAATGTGCATGTGTTTGTACCTATGTATGTGTAGGGGTGAGTGGGAGTAGTAGATAGTAATTAACCGCTTTTATACAACAGTGGGATTAAGGCTTCGTTTAGTGATATCGTAGCGGTTGACCGCTTGCTTCCATGCATTAGGGTCTGAGTTCGACCCTGGTTCATACCTCTGACCTTTCGAATTCATGTGCGGATCAGAGTTTGATTATCACTTGCGTTAACGGTGAAGGAAAAACGTTGTGAGGAAACCTGCACACTGTTACGCACATCGTTTAGCCCAGAGCTAAAGGGATAGCCCAGTGTAATTTGCATGGCTGTGACAGGGAATTATTTGATTAGCACTATAGGCTTTCCATCCAATGGTTATCCGAAAGAAATTGCTTAAAGCATTAAGACCGCCATTTCTACTGTTCTTAATTTTGTGTGTTCGTTCTTTTCTGTTCAATAATAGTACATTACTGCCGCGGTCTGTAATGACTGCGTTGCTGGCAGCACTGGTGATGGCCGAAAGCGCAGTGTAGCGCAGCTCCAGGCCATCACAGCACGGTCAGCATTGCAGTTCTTGATGGACAAGCTGGAATAAAGGCCGAGACCGAAGGTCGAGGCCCTTTTAGCGCGGGCAGCAAGGGCTGCAATGATGACCAAGCTTGAAGGCCGAGAGCGTGGCTAACCTAAGCTCGAGGCCATCATAGCGTGGCCAGCAGCGCAGTCATTGCGGACCAAGGCTTGTATAGTGCTTTACTCAAATAATGCGAGTAATTTAAATAAAACCACCTTAGTATAGTAAGAATTTATTTAAAGTAACGATTTGTTTCTTCCCAGGGCTTTTAGCTTTATTTTTAATGTCTTTAATGATTGTGCTACCTGTACCTATACAGCCAAATTATGAATAAAATTTTTTTGCACCAGCCTTTTTTTTGAAACAAAACTCGACAATAATGGATTTTCAAAGGAAATTGCTGGTGCCTAAAACTCACCAGCAATGAATTTCCATACAACTTTGCTGGCGCCTATTCAAGTTGCGCGGAAACGTCGACTTTGCTCAAAGAAGGTTGTCAAAATGTCACATAACAAGCATTTTTTAGTAAAGTATATTTATGTAGAGGTGCGTACAAACATCACGAGGCATGCGCCGCGATAGTAGGTAGGCTTGTCACGCATACGTCAGGGGTTTTCCACCCCGTCCATATATCCTGAGGCATGCGTGGCAAACTATAAGCGGCGCATGCCTCACAATTTTGTGCAACTTTACGATGTTGTGAAAATCGGCCGTATACAGTTAAATAATATAGATAATCCTATAGGCTTTTTATGAAGTGCAATTGCAGCCTTCGATAATAAGAGAGGAAAACCTCATTAAAGTTAGCCCGACTTGGAGATCAGATTCGGGGTCAATAAAGATTCACAGCAGCTCTTTTCGCTAGAAGAGAAAAATGAGCTGAATTAAAATTAATGATTGTAGACATTATTTTAGAGATATTTTTCTGAAATATTTTATTAGTCTCTCCCACTACTAACTGCCTTGTTGGTATAGTGGTTCCAAAGGCGACTGCTGATCTTGAGATCCTGGGTTCGATCCTCAGGTCGGGCAAAGTGTTATTGGGTTTTTCCGTGTAAAATTTCTCAGTAGCTGCCCGGTTCATGGCAATAGGCTCGCCCCCTATTACGATATATTATGGGACTTAAACATAACGACGAAATGAGGGTATTACTATACACGTCTGCCCAATCCTTTGGAGAATACAGGCGTGATGTTGTGTTGCACGCCGTATGCTCGCGGAGCTATTTGATTTTCTGAATATTTAGATGCGTTTGTTTTTCAGTCTTACTGTATAAAAATGTTAGGTTTGATTATTATAAATAACATTAGTAAATATTATCTTTATTTTACTGGCCACACTGTCACTGCTGTAAAGTGAGTCACGATTGTTAAAGAGTAGGGGATACGGCATGACAGTGTTGCAGACATCTTGACCAAGCATTGTCGCTCGAGCTTCGGTCGTGATAGGACGTTTAAGCGTAGAATCTAGGACGAAAAGGAGAACTATTGTGTTTAATTTAAATATAATTAAGATAGAGGTTTAAGAGTGAAATAAATAAAGGCATCAAACAGTGTTTGGGAGTATCATTACAAATATAACCTAAACAAAGATAACTGGTACCTAAATAATAAATTTGATAAATAATTCACGTAGTTCTCAACACACTACCCTATCAATGTCGCATACAACCAATGTTGTTTCTTCAAAATCTGTTCTGGGTTCATTTGATATCGCGGTCACGTATCCCGGGACCTAACCGTCTCTTGTTAGCTAACAAATTGATATTTTTCAAATACTCCTCTTGCAAACAAACTCCTCCTTCCGAAGGTAGATATTAAAGGAACACGATCAAAGATTTACGTATTTTGATCGTTCTAGGGAATCATTTTATTTTGTGCTGTGAAATTATATTACGTTTCAGCTTATAAATGTAATTATGTATTTCAGAGAAGTAATATTACTCATAGAAATATAAATAAATTATTATGTAGATTTCTGCAGTATTACTTAATTGATTCTTTTGGTTTTTTTACTGGCTATCATTTTTTTTATATTTCAGTCGTTACGGGTTGTCAGAAGCCCGAAAGTCTGACAAGCGGTCTAACCTTAAGATTTCAGCATTCCCCAGTAATTGCGTTGCGTAGGTCTGATGGCAGTCGCCCCGTGTAAAATACTGGTATTCAGCCGCATCTGATTAGACCGGAAGTTAACCCCAACATAGTTGGGAACAGGCTAGGCAGGACAGGTAGTAAATAGCTTTTAGGTACTGCAGTTGCTTAGTAATTATTTATAAAAAACAAAAATACGGAAAGAAAGAAAGAAAGAAAATTATTTATTCTGGACTCACACAGACAGTTACAGAAACAAAAACAATACTTATTTCCAAAAAAAAGGATAAGAATTTATACTACCTGCACGAAGCCAAAAAGGGCTCCTATCTCAGCATAATGCTGCGACATTAAAAAAAAAAAACAAAATGTCGCAACGCTGGTTTTCAGATAGGACCATAGTGATACCACAGTATATAAAGAAGTATTATCAGACTGTGGTGATACCACGGGCAATAACGACACAAATAAATAAATAAACATGTTACGTACAATATTAAATTAGAATACTACTAAATAAAAGCAATAAATAGTTTATTATAAACTTATGTGTTACGTTGTGTGTGTGAAATAGTCAATAAAATTATATACATACGGGTAAAGAAAAAAAAAACAAACAGAAAAACTTGATAGCTTAGAATTTTGTCCCGTTTACAATGTCGACGAAATTAAGGATACATTTCATTGACCGCCTAATACTAATAAAATAACATAAGTAACATCATAGCATCACGCCTATATTCCCCGAAGGATTGGGCAGAGGTGTACCTATAGTAACACCCACATTTTGTCGTTATGTTTAAGTCCCATAATATATGTAATAGGGGGCGAGCCTATCGCCATCAACCGGGCACAAATCCAAACTCCGGCTGCTACTGAGCAATTCCACATGGAAAAACCCAACAACACTTTGCCCGACCTGGGGATCGAACCCAAGACCTCATGATAGCACTTGCCACCACTAGACCAACGAGGCATTTATCTTATATGCAAGTATGTTAAAAACGGTGAAATTACTGAAACCGGACACGACAATAATATCGGTTGAATTCAAGCTATTCGAGTAAGGTTGTTAAAACATACAACATAGTCGATCTATAGTAAGAAACTATTCCTAATTTCTAAATGGTTAAACGAATACGTGAAACCTTTACTATCTACTCACTTTATAGCTACAAAGTAACCAAACTCAACAAACTTAAATTAAAACAAATAGAATAGAAAAAAATACATAGAGACTTAGGTAGTAAGTAAACTTATAATGAAGTACCCAATGTTATCGTTCTAGCACCAGTTTGGTTAAATAATAACTAAAAAAATATCAACCAAAATTACAGATCTATACTTCTATACTAATATTATAAAGAGGAAAGATTTGTATTTTTGTATGTATCGAATAAACTTAAAAACTACTGGACCGATTTAAAAAAATATTTTGCTGTTAAAAAGCTACATTATCACTGAGCAACATAGGCTATATTTATTACTGGAATAAAACTCCTTAAGCGGGCGGAGCCGTGAGGACACAGCTAGTACAAGATAAAAGAAATAGTATGTAGTTTGTTACATTACAACTGATAGGTAGAATAATAAGATAACATAACATCACGCCTGTATTCCCCGAAGGGTTGGGTTGTTATAAGTTGCAAAAATCTATATATAATTTTACGTTGCCCCACACTAGGATTTCTCCTGTATTGTAGGTGCGTTTACAGACACAAATCTTCACACGCACGCACATGCAGACCGGAACAACTGTCTGTAGGCCATACAAATATTTGTTCCGTGCGGAAATCGACCCCACGACCCGTAGTGCAGAAGCCGATCGCTCAACCACTGCACCATACGTGTCGTCAATTAACCCTGCCTCTTAAACTAGGGTGCCCGGTATCTTAAATTTTTTTGTTTAATATTAACAGGATAAATGTGTACCCAATTCGGTTTCAGACTCCCTATTGCATACCTGTTAGAAAGAAAGAAAAAGTATTTATTTTTAATAAAACAAAAAACTTAAAATTAAATATTTAAAACTACAACAAAAATTTGGACTATTACGTGGTAACCCGAACACAAAAAAGACAAAAAAAATAATAAAATACAGCAATCCACACAATCTATGGCTACTAATTTATACTAATGTTAATATAAACTTAAATAAATAAATTAATATTTGCCAGTACCTAATATTCTAACTAGATTAATTAGGATAGTATTCGTATTTTAATTTTTTTAACACACATCTTCCCATCCTGTATGGCGGAACCCGCTGGTGCACTGCCGGGTGCTTAAATCAACTTCTGGAATCTGTGGAAGCTCAAAGGATCTTTCCTTTCTACAGCACTTCACTTACATCAGAAAGCATTTTGTAGATCCGATTATTATTTATTGAAGTGCCACGCTACAGAACTGGACAAGTGTCCTTGATTGCGAAATTCAATTTGATTAGTAACCATTTGATATTTTGTTCCAACAAATAACAATTAATAAAAACATCCTCTAACAAATTGTAATATGAAATTTTCAGCCAAACGCCCTGAAACATTGAGCAGCCTTTTTTATTTAACGAACACAATTTTATTAAGACTAACTCAGAGTGTAACTTTGATTTTCCTTATAGAATGTGTATTTACTAATTCAGGCCAGCTTATTGAAGCCAAAACCTCAAATCTGCCGCTGTAGCTCGCTACCAAGAATTTTAAGTTCTTAGGAGTAAATAAAACTGAAAAAAAAGCGCCCGAATAACAGTAATCCTACTAAAATTATTAAAGTGTTTTTGGAGATGTTTGTATGGATGTTTGTTACTCAATCACGGCTGGACTGATTTGCATGAAATTTGGTATACAGATAGACCATATTATTCTGGATGAGATCCACATGAGATACTTTTATCCGTATATGAAGTAGTTCCTCTAGGATACGAGTGATACTGCGGGCTAAAGCTAGTAACTACATAAATAAAGAAAATAATAACAACATAGGTATTGTACCGCAGATTTCCAACCGTATTTTCCCCATCAACGGGGTCAACGGAAACCATAAACCTATCCATAAATAGATATTTAATTAGGCAATTTCTCCCCAATGGGATAAACGATAGCGATAAGATAGGATAAGGAAAAATCAATGTAACTAATATAAGTATATCGGATAACAGAATATAATTATTTTCTCGTGGCGAAGATAATGGACGTGTTTTTTTCGGATTCAAATACTTTTTAAATTTTTTTTTTTGGTATACTTTGAAGTCCCTTTATTATAATTAAAGTCACGTATTTACTAGTAAACAATGTTTCGGATACAAGTTGTACGAAACAACACGTAAATGTTTATAGAAATAATGTTTCGGCGATTTTGCCATTAAAACTATCAGTAGTGTTTACCGCACTTGTTGCGGAGGTCTGATGACTGTCGTTCCGTATAAAATACTGGTATTCAGCCGCATCTGGTTATACTGGAAGCTGACCCAAACATAGTTGGGAAAAGGCTTTAATCTCTTTGGTTTACCGCAACATCTGTCAATGTTCCAGAAACACGTAGATTGTTATTTGTGATAGTGTTTACAAACAAATGTTTACAAATAAATACATG
Source organism: Amphipyra berbera (assembly GCA_910594945.2). Lineage (NCBI taxonomy): Eukaryota > Metazoa > Arthropoda > Insecta > Lepidoptera > Noctuidae > Amphipyra > Amphipyra berbera. The sequence goes on along the minus strand of OU343131.1, from coordinate 6,051,729 downwards.
GCTTTCTTCGTAACATTAAGATTATAACGATGAAAACTAACCTTGGGTATAGATGTCGTAAGGGCCTGCACTCACATGCGGCGCGGCACGGCAAGAGATATTTATGCGACGAATAGGAATATAATGATACAACAACAATTATGATCATCGTCTAATCTATACTATCTATACTAATATTATAAAGAGGAAAGATTTGTATTTTTGTATGTAACGAATAATCTTAAAAACTACTGGACCGCTTTCAAAAAATCTTTTGGCGTTAGGAAGCTACATTATCACTGAATAATATAGGCTACGAGCGGAGCCGTGAGGACACAGCTAGTAATAGATATTATTAGACCATGTTACGTATTATTTCAATGATAACCGACAATAATCTATTCGTCAAATCCCTTGCCGTGCCGGGCCGCCAGTGAGCGCAGGGCCTAAGGTTCGACGAGTAGTCAGACTTTCCGAGTTTCCGACTTTTCTAGTTTTGTCACAGGTAATCGTATGATCGTTGTAGGTATATAACTATATTTGTAAAGGAAAATCCTAACGGTTACTTCAACAAGGTGAGGCACATTAGCCCAAAATTGTTATTGTTTATTTTACAGCCGTGTTATTCTAGGATAACTAGGTAACAGTGCCTGTTATTAGAGAACTAGGACGCGTAATCATTTTCCAATATTATAATAATGTGAATGAGCTATCATAAGCATTTCGTTGTGAGCTGGAATTGATCACTGTTATAGTCTTTACATAGTATAAAACAAAGTCGCTCCCGCTGTCTGTACGCTTAGATCTTTTAAACTACGCAACGGATTTTAATACAGTTTTCAGCAATAGATAGAGTGATTCAAGAGGAAGGTTGTATGCCTCACTTTAGTATCTACATTGCAACCGTGCGAAGCCGGGGCGGGTCGCTAGTCTATACTAATATTATAAAGAGGAAAGATTGGTATTTTTGTAAGTGACGAATAAACTGAAAAACTACTGGACCGTTTTCGAAAAAATCTTTTGCCGTTAGAAAGTCTACATTATCACTGAGTAACATAGGCTATATTTATTACTGGAATAAAACTTCTTACGCGGGCGGAGCTGTGAGGACACAGCTAGTGTAACTATAACTTAGACTTTTATACGATGCAGTAACTTGACAGTTGGAAGGATACCAGTTTTTTAACAATAATAAAAATTTGAAAAACCCCCGACTCAAAAAAGAACCCCTAAAAAGTAAAAAATAAAATGTGTTTATTGGCCATTTAACTTTATTAAAAGTACCTAGTAATATTTTGATTCAAGCGTCGTCACGTCGGGGGACCGCTAAGTAAATTATCATTACCAAGCTTCTTTTTTTGTATTCTGTTTTTTTTTTATTTATTTAGTTAGCGGTCCCCCGACGTGACGACGCTGAATCAAAATATTACTAGGTACTTTTAATAAAGTTAAATGGCCAATAAACACATTTTATTTTTTTACTTTTTAGGGGTGCTTTTTTGAGTCGGGGTTTTTTTAAATTGTTAATTTAATTTTTATTTAATACTTTTTAAATTACTAGTAGACACCATCATCTATCTAACATCTACTCATTGAGACCATTCTTATGAGCCCAAAGATGCTATATCTGCTATAAGTTGCTGAGGGGTTGGGTATCCTGCAGACTACTTGATACTGCAGCACCAGCTCAAGGTTGCCATGTCTTGGAAATACCACCAAAGTAACAGTACACCAAATTTCAAATCAATCGGACCAGTAAAAGTTGGTAAGACCCTTTTGTCAAATAGGAAATGAGCTGATGATCTTCAAACGCCTGAACAGATATTCATAAATTATAGCTAACAAATACTGATCAAAACGAATCCAAGCACGACATATATCTGCTATTATTTTTTCAAGAGTGTACTAGTGTGCTGGATATCCTGGCTGCAGCATCAGCTCATCATGTCGCCACCATTGAAATGCATGTAGAATCAAATACTGATCAAAACGAATCCAAACACGACATATCTGCTATTATTTTTTCAAGAGTGTACTAGTGCACTGATTATCCTGGCTGCAGCACCAGACCAAGAATTTCATAATCTTGCATGGTTATATAGCTTACATGAGTGTTTTAAATTTTATTTCACACGTATGTTTGAAAGTAAAGTAATTCACATTATGCGTCTAAGAACCCTACCGCAGCTAACAAAACAGCTGATAACCTTGAAATGGCTGAACCGATTTTAATAAAACATGTCTAAGATCACTCGCTAAAAAACCAGCTTTCAAATAAAAAAAACCGCACTCAAATCGGTTCACCCGTTTAAGAGCTACGGTGCCACAGACAGGCACACACACAGACAGACAGACAGACACACATAGCGGTCAAACTTATAACACCCCTCTTTTTGCGTCGGGGGTTAAAAAGGTAGTGAGGTGAAAAAAAGAATGAACGAAATTGTGTATGTATGCAAACTTTTTATAGAATTCAATAACTTTACGATCAAAACAAATAGGTAATGTAAATTATTTCATTTTATTATTTTTAATATAAATACCCTCATCCTCTTTTATTATTATTATTGAAATTTTGTAGAGATTTATTTAAATTGATCCATTTTTCTCATTCGTTCTTTTCGCAAAATCGTTCACTACCCCAACACTCATCTTCTTCCTGCCCTGGTCCCAAGTTACTTGGGGTCGGCGCAATGTGTTTTTCTCTTCCACTCTTCCCTGTCAGCCGTCTCATTATCATTTACTCCCTTATCTTTCATATCCTCTCTCACACAATCCATCCATCTTTTCTTAGGTCTCCCTCTCCCCCTCCATCCACCAACATTCATATTCATCACTCTCCTAGTCACACGTGTTCACTACCCCAACACTATTAGTTTTAGTATGGTAACATTATTTTACCTTGAACTGTCAAGTTACTGCATCGAATTAAAAATCCGACTATACTTCACACATGGCCAAATACTCAAACGCTAGTAAATTTAAAGTTGCCGTTAAATTTCGTGCGGTCACTGTCACTCTAAGGCTTAAGGTGAAGTGACAGTGACAGCACGAGACTTAACGGCAATTTAAAATTGACTAGCGTTTGAGTATTTGGACAACAGTCGTTCATTACCAAATACCAAAAGTATCATCTTATGATAAAATATTATTAAACGTTAGTTTGTAGACTATCACCCTTATTCTAAGACGTTCCTCCAAAACTCCATCAAAATTGTATTCTTAGTCGCAATTTCGAGTGAACTTTGAGGTTCCTCGACGGAGTCATTACATCATAACTTGAATTATCTGCATCACGCAAATAACGCCGCGATAAATACTTGTAAGGATTATCGTAAGCATAGTCGATAAAGTTTACAAAATTAATTTTTGTTACATACGAACTTTGACACTTCCTTCCTTAAGGTAGATTCCGAGGTAGGCTTGAGTTTGACAGATGATTCCTTACCTCGACTGAGGAAAAATCTCGAGTCGAGGACGTTTATGTCAACTATAACTACCGATTGTAGTGAGAAAGGCTGAGTCGAGTCGAGGAAGTTTTGGAGGAACGTCTTAGAATATGGGTGTATGTCTTATGCACACTTATGTTAAAAAGCTTTATTTATTCAAGGATTAAACTGCTCATGTTTAAGCGCTGTGACAATAAAACAACAAAGATGTTGACGAATGTAATGAAATTCTAGACAATGTATGCATACGACTGTAATATAATTATTTACGTCATAATCTTTCTGTCTAGCTTTTTCCCTTGGATCAGCTTTCAGTCTAACCAAATGCGGCTGAATACCAGTATTTTAAACAGTTACTGGGCAATGCCGACATTCTAAAGTTAGACCAGTTGTAAGACTTTCGGGCTTCTGACTATCCGTATCGACTGTTTACGTCATAATGTTGCTCTAAAAAATAATAGAAAATAAGTACAGACTTGTCGCGAACCGGCGAGGGTCTAACCTGTCAATAATAGCCAAATGACAGGTAACAGTATCGCTGACTTTTGTGAAAGAGTTGGCGGCCGTCACCAACACACAAGAGCCAGGTAAGTACGGATCTCAAGTACCTACTTCCTTCGTGGAAGCCTCTTGTTTCCATAACATAACGCCTGTATTCCCCGAAGGATTGGGCAGAGGTGTAAAATACACCCTCATATTGCCATTATGTTTAAGTCCCATGTAATAGGGAGCGAACCTATTCTGCCGCGCGATTCATAAACGCAGTAAATAACATTTTAGTTAAAAATTTGTTGATCACATATTCGTAATCACAATCCTATGGTGATTACGAATATATATTCAACTCATTTTTGACCAAAATGTTACTTACTGCGTTTATGAATCGCGCGGCAGTATTGCCATCAAAAGAACACAAAATCAAACTCCGGGCTGCTAGGTACTGGGGAATTCCACACGGAAAAACCCAATAACACTTTGCCCGACCTGGGGCTCGCACCCAGGACCTCACGATTAGCAGTCGCGCTTGTCACCACTAGACCATCGAGGCAGTTATAACTTATTTAAACCTATTATACACTAGTTTAAATCCTACAGATGATAAATAAAAATATTTATTTACGTTACTTAAATTAATAAGTAAACGAATTCGCACCGAAGTGACACACGATGGATGATCATTATATTCTAAACTCGATGCTTACGTGATCGTTCAACGGCTGAAAACGTGCAAGCATTCAGAGCATAAGCCTCACTGTTTCAGCCTGCGCCTCGGAGATAAGTCACGTTTTCATTACACTAACTTTGGATTAACCGACATACGCTTTATAGACGTTCTGATATGACTACTTGAGTCTTTAAGGTCTAAACAGCGTATTCGGCTATTAATCTTTGTGTGTACGCCACAAAATCCGAAAGTATTTACATATTGGGTAGTGATATAAAGAAAAACTGACTGGGGCTCGTGGCTAAATAACAACCGCGCCGATCGTACGATTTGCAAGGTTAAGCTGCGCTTGCCGCGGTCAGTCCGTGAATGGGTGACCATTTGTTACACATCGAGACCTCTCCGTGCCTCGGAGAACACGTTAAGCCGTCGGTCCCGGGTGTCATACGAATACCTATGACAGTCGTTACGGGTAGTCAGAAGCCCGAAAGTCTGACAAACGGTTTAACCTTAGGATACCGGCATTGCCCAGTAACTGGGTTGCGGAGGTCTGATGGCAGTCGCTCCGTGTAAAATACTGGTATTCAGCCGCATCTGGTTAGACTGGAAGCTGACCCCAAGATAATTGGGAAAAGGCTAAGAGGAAGAGAGATATAAAGAAAAACTGTGCGAATGAAATGTGTGTGTCTGGCCACACATAAAGTGAAAACCGGATCCGTTCGTTCGCGGATCTATAAGATTTTTAAATAGTACCATCCCATACCTAGAAACAATTTAAAGTTAGACCTGTGGTTACAAACCGCACCTCTCCGAGTCACAATTATTTTATTTGGTTAGCCAAACCACTCACTAACCGCTCGACAGTTATCGTTAAAAATTCACAACGAATTGAATGCCTCGTTGGTCTAGTGGTGGCAAGAGCGACTGCTGATCGTGAGGTCCTGGGTTCGATCCCCAGGTCGGGCAAAGTGTTATTGGGTTCTTCCATGTGGAATTTCTCAGTAGCAGCCCGGAGTTTGGATTTGTTCCGGGTTGATAGCAATAGGCTCGCCCCCTATTACATGAGACTTAAAACATAACAGCGTAATGAGGGTGTTACTATACACCTCTGCCCAACCCTTCAAGGAATACAGGCGTAATGTTATGTTACGAATTCATAGTTTCGACTGTTTTTCTTGGTCAAAGAGTTATGACTCTTACAGATTGTTCACTTTTCTTACTTACGGTCGCTGAGATGATTTTCGCATGTGGAACAAATATTTTAAAAGCTTCCATAAGGTCGCCTTAGAGTGAAAACCTCGGGAATGCATTTTTGCTAAAATTTATTTTATTACGTTTTTAGGAAGAAAACTTCGCAACGCACATCCTGATCTGACTAATTTGTTCATTCGATACTCGTAGTGCCATTTATAACAGTAAATGAGAACCTCGTAAATACAGTTTAGCGTGAATACCTTGCAACGAACTTGTCGTTTCTTTATGCATTTCGGACAACCTTATAGTATCGAATAGTTCTGGATATAAAAGTGGGTTAAATTTCCATATTAATTAATTAAAAAAACATTAAAGACGCCGTACAAAAATTTTACAGCACGCAGTTTTTTCTTCCTCCTGAAAAGTTACTGCTTTTACACTTACGAGGTTTTCACTCTAAGGCGTTGATAAATATATTTACAAAATCCTCTAGTACTTATCTGTTCAGATTCTGACTGTTTGCGTAACATTAGCAACGACAAGGAATCCTGTGGGGCTATAAGCGTGAGGCTTTCATTTATTTACACTCGCGTTATTTTTCCCTAGGGAGAAGAGCTCATATCACAAAGTGCATTAGCATAGCTTGAAGCCACACGTAAATTATAAACTGCAACGCAGCGGAAGCTGGCTGGTTTAGAAGTAATGATTACCACGGTACCAACATCTCTTCGTTGTGAACAGGTCTTAAACATTTGGTAAGATGTTCTACCTAGCCTTTTTCCAACTATGTCGGGGTCAGCTTCCAGTCTAACCAGATGCGGCTGAATACCGGTATTTTACACGGAACGACTGCAACCCAATTACATGGCAATGCCGATGCCCTAAGGTTAGACCAGTTGTCAGACTTTCGGGCTTCTGACTTCCCGTAACGACTGTCGTAGGTATTCGTATGACACCAGGGGCCGGCTGTTTAACGTGCTTTCCGAGACACGGAAGGGTCTTGATGTATAACGAACGGTCACCCATTTTCAGATCGACCGCGGTAAACGCAGCTTAACTTCGCAAATCGTATTTGCCACGTGGTTGGTTATTAGCCACGAGCACCTCTGGTAAAATACTAAACATTTGGTAAGGGAACATACCCATACTAAGTGACCTATTTTTACAATTTTTTACCCCCCTCCCCGCCTCGGTGACCACCCGTAGTATGTGACCAAGTACCCTGAGACCAAGCGTGGTATTTTGAAGACCCCCCTCTGCCCCTGAATGGGTCATGTAGTGTGGGTACATTCCCTAAGATGCTATAGGTACCAAAGATATATCAAAGTATCACCACAAAACAGACAGGTACAGAAGTCAATCACATGTATGTACTTCACTTTTAATACCTACGCTCGGCGGTCGCTCTATCTATATATCTATCTCTCTCAAGCGCATGGCACTCGCGCTCGCACTCACTCGCACTCTAGTCCCAAACAGTCCGAGATATCGTGTCCGTGAGCAGTGTCTATGTGTGCGTTGCTCGAGCGCACTTGTATGTAGATTGACTTCTGTACCTATCTGTTTTGTGGTATCACTGTGAAATTATAACAGCGGGACGCACATTTTAAGGAGTTTGGTACACATTTGAGGAAACCTGTTTGGAAAGCAATGATGGGTCACTAGCAGCATTATTATATTGAGACTTTGAGAGTATCTTGCCCTTACTCCCAAAACGACTAAGTATTATAAGGCATCAGTAAATTAATAGAAATCCTTATTATTTTCATCTTCATAACTTTTAGGTCTAGAACGAACGTTTGACGTTTGAAGTTGTGTTTAAGTATTCGCCAGTGACAGACGATGGAGAAAATCTGAAAAAAATAACCGAATATAGCTGCATTTCCTCCGTTTTTAGATTACACCTTAGTGAAGATTTATTCCCATCCTAATAAACGCAGAATAAATTTAAGACAACTTCAAAAAAAATTGTTAATGTGACGTTATTCTGGTCTTCTTCTTTTCGTGTGGTTAGTGACTAACCTGGTGTCAGAGTTTAAGCGGCCCATGGGCCTCTGACTTGGCTTCACATGCCGTCGAGAAATATCTCTCAGGCATGCCGGTTTCCTCACGATGTTTTCCTTCACCGTTTTTAAGCAATTGATAAGTATACAATATACGCACATGAATCCGAAAATTCAGAGGTGCGTGCCTTAGGTTCGAACTCGAAACCTATGACTTAGCAGTCCGACGGTCACACCACTAGGCTATATATATTATATATATATTAGAATCAAACTAAAGCCAGAAAAGGCTCACCAACAAAAATCCAGAAATAAAGAATCAGTCTAACGAAATACAACACACCATGAAGCACATAACACGTGTCGCTTTGATTATAATTGGTAGTAAAACGGGCCGGCCGATCGCTCTCTGCCGTTCCGGTCCTGACCCCATTTCGGACACATATTAATTTTTCGCATCCGGCACCGGACACGGGCCTAATTGAGCTCTTTCACCTCCGCGCTCCACACTGACGATGATTAGTAGAAATCGGATTATGATGGCACAAGTGCATGTATGGTGTTGTTTTTTGCATATACTGCATTCAGTAGACTTAGAATGCTGTCGAGCTACTAAAGTAAATGTAACGTTAAAATAAGTGAATTTTGAATCGGAAATACTCGTTTCGCACATACTATTTAATTTGTAGCGGCATCTATCATGCCATATGAGAATTACGCAACACGACGAATGTCTAGCAGACTACAGCGACAACAATTACAGCTGTCAGATGAGACGTCACAAATCCTGCATTGCGATATCAAGATCTTACATGGAGTTAGTATTTAATTACAACGTTGGGCAGTATGTAGCCTGCCAGGCATAAGACGCGCCTGGTGTGCGGACCGGGAACCGCCGGGGTTGCTGTGCATGCTTTTGCGAATCCCGCGACCCCGGCCGTACGATCAGGGGAAGGAACACCGTTGGTACATCCATGAGGATTTTCCAACGAGAAAAAAAAAGGCATAAGACTCGCCTGGTTGGAAGATCCTCCCTTTTCGTTGGAGGAACACCAAACCCCGTTCCTGGGGCATTCTTCGAAAAATATTAACATAAAATTGGGAACGTCATTAGCATCATCCCAAAGTTAAGAATGCAGATGTTTAATACTATAATTATGATAATGAAAACTCAAACTACACCGCTGCCGTCAAGCAATAAGACAAGAATAAAAACAATCTGACAATACTATAACGTTAACAACCCGGGAGAAGAATGATTTGTTAAAATAATGTTAAAAAATGTCGAATATTCACCCTCTCCACAAATTAAATTGAAAACTTTATGCATATCTATGTAGGTATGATACAAATTGTGCGTGTCTGTAAAAAATAAACTATAACTTTATAGGACATTTATATTTTCAATTCAAAATTCGCTTATATTAGTGAACGTTTACGATACTATACTTCAAACGTTCGTGCTAGCCCTACTGTAGATTATAATGTTTGTATAAATACTTAAGGACACTTAAGGAAACATTTTTTAAAAAGAAAACTGTATTAATTATAGATAAAAATACAGGAGTGGTTCAGATGAAGTTTTAACGAACTATAAAATGCCACTTATCCCAAAGGTCTCGTTTATAAAGACGCGGGATCTGCCGCGCACGCCGCGGTGCTTACCACCGTGTTCTGTCATATCGGGTGTAATTCTTCCCATCATTACGAAGATTTTTTTGGTATTAATCCATACCTGGGAACCGACTGGTTATGGAGATATTGAAGGTCAAAGTCACCATATTTTTGAACGTTTTTCACGAAAACTAAGTTTAAATGTTATTACTAAACATTCTTCTATACAAACATTTTCGAAATTTAAGCAGTCTGATGCGCGCGCGCTTACATTGCGCGCTACAAATAAAAGCTGTTTTTTAATACCAAAAAATAAAAGGCCTTTTCCAGCAATAATTTTTGCTGTAGGTATGTTACTTAGTTTTATGTACAGTATGCGTAGACTTCGGCTTCGTTAAGGCCATTTTTACACTCAGTATAGGTACAGTCACGTGTAATAAGATGTATACACATAGCGAACCTGAAACGCGAATTTATTTTAGAGAATAATGTGTTATTTAGAAATATTCGAAACGGTAATTCGAATGTAATTGTAAAAACTTGTAAAAACTATGTGTAGAATATTTCATAATTCTAATATATATTTTAGAAGGAAATCGCTTTTTAATTTCGCTATGTATACACATAGCGAAATTAATATGTATACACATATTATTACACGTGACTGTACAACTACATAAACGTTCTAATACATCGTCATTATGTTTGAATTGTCCGCTTTACGCCCTGCATCACGCTCCGCGCTAAACTCCGCGAGTCCATAATCCGGGCCTTAAAAGTACCCTATATGCTAATTTGCCATAAACTCTACTTCATCTGTACGAAAATTCGTTATTTATTTATTATTATTTATTATATTTTTTAAGAGGTACATGGTAGGCATTAAGATCTAATAAAGTGTCCCACAAAACTGTATAAACAGTGTATAAACTGTGGAATCAAGTAATCTTGTATCATATTATACCTATATATTATAACATTTAGATTTATGGAGTGCACTTATATTAAGGTAAGGTATTTAGAAGATATTTTTTTAACATTTTTTTAACTTATTTTTATTAGATTCACGTCTGATTACCTCGGGCAAACTGTTGAGTATATATGGAATACGTTTCCTCAGTGTTCTATCACCATACATGTTTGTGACTTTGGGAACAACGAATTTACCCGAGGTCATCATCCTAGTGCTATACTTATTAACTATATTAATTTTGAATGACGAGTTATGTTCTTGATTGCCATGGTTATTAGTAGCTAGAAGGTATTTATGTTTTAGTCTGACCGGTAATAACTTACATATTTTAAAAAGTTTATAGTAATCGTTTTTGTATTTATGTTTAGTTTTTTTATCTACAAGTAATTTTATGAATCTAATTTGAATGTTTTCCAATTTATCAATGTAAGAGTTGAATGTGAGTCCATAGCAATCAAGAGCATAATCCAGAATTGATTCTACTAAAGATGTATAAAGAAGTTTTAGTGTACTAATAGGAATCTTATAACTAAGATGGTAAAATTTACCAAGTACCTATCACTCTAAGTTTATTACATAGGAGATCTATATGTTCAGCCCAAGAGAAATGCTCATCAACTTTCAGTCCTAAGTATGTAACACACTTTACTCTTTGTATCGGTTTACAGCTACACTGAATAAGGTTATTGTGGAAGCAATCAAAAGTATGGGTATATAATGGGCGAGGATTTTCTTTTAGTAGCAAGTAGGGAGAATGTATAATCAATAGTTTGGTTTTATCTGAATTTAGTACAATGCCGTTGTCATGTGACCATTTGACAATGGAGTCCACATCTTGCTGAACAAGTCGACAAGTTTCGGCCAGGTCAGTGCCGGCGCGCACTGCGCATAGATCGTCCGCGAACATGTGCGTTGAGCAATGTTGCACCACCCTGCATAGGCTATTAACATGCATTAAATAGCACACGGGCCCTGCCATAGCCCTGCGGCACCCCGCTCCGAACCGTTTTCTCGTCACTTAGTGGGTCACCAACCTTCACCCGGTAAGATCGTGAATTGAGGTAGTCTTTGAACCACTCGCTCAGAGGCTTCCTCACTCCACACTCTTCTATTGCATTCAATAATGTGTTCGCTTCTAAAGTATCGAACGCTTAAACGTGTAATAATTCCTCGAGTAAATTACGCAACGGAAGATCGACGACGTAACTTCCCTCAGATGTGGCTTGGCCCTAAAAGGAGAAACTGATTGACCGACTAATCTATCAACGCACAGCCTAAACTGTTGGGGTTACAAACTTGAAATTTTGACAGCAGGTATCTTTTATAAAGTAAGCCGCTACTAAGGATTTTTCGAAGTTCCTTACCTAATAGGGCGATGCCTCATTAGTGCGTTGCGTTGCGTCGTCGCAACGGATCAACGCATATGCAACACCTGCGTTGCAACGACGCACGACGTCACAGCGCAAGAGGACAACGCACGCACCTCAGTCAGTCTCGTTTGCCCCTCTAGCAGTGGAACACTGTCCGTCGTCGCACCGGAGCTCCGACAGCGCAGCGCAACACCCTCCCCCCGCTTCGTCTCTCGTCCGCCGATCCGTTGAAATGTCGCGTGCGACGACGCAACGCTTTGATGTGGCATGTCATTTAAAATATATGGAAAACGACGCAGCGTTGACGCTACGATGACGCAACGCAACGCACTAATGAGGCAGAGCTCATAGAGGGCAAAAAAACATGCAAGCGAAGCTGCGAATTAAAGCTAGTTTATAATATTAGTGAGATTTCAATTTACCATTTAATGTAATAACTCCATTTGAACTGTCTCGTTAGTCTAGTGGTGACAAGCGCGACTGCTGATCGTGAGGTCCTAAGCTCGACCCCCGGGTCGGGCAAAGTATTATTGAGTTTTTCCATGTAGAATTCCTCAATAGCAGCCTGGAGTTTGGATTCGTGCCCGGTTGATGGCAATACGCTCGCCCCCTATTACATGGGACTTAAACATAACGGCGAAATGAGGGTGTTACTATACACCTCTGCCCAACCCTTCGGGGAATGTAGGCGTGATTTCATGTTATGTTATTATGTTGCTCCCCTAATGGGGTGAAAAAAAATTCACACAAGCGAAGTCAAGGACAAAAGCTAGTTTATAATATTAATAGTTTATTATTATTTTATTATTAGTTTTAGCAGTGATAGCATAGTGTCGTGACCGTCGGACTGCCAAGTCATAGGTCTCGATTTCGAACCCAAGCACGCACCTCTGACTTTTCGGATTCATGTGCGTATTGTATAATTATCACTTGCTTAAAAATGGTGAAGGAAAACACCGTGAGGAAACCGGCATGCCTGAGAGGTATTTCTCGACGGCATGTGAAGCCAAGTCAGAGACCCATGGGCGGCATAAACTCTGACACCAGGTTAGTCACTAACCACACGAAAAGAAGAAGAATATTAGTGAGATTTAAATTTACCATTTAATTTAATATCCCATAAAAAACGCTATTTTACAAGTACCCAGCAGTAAGCGAGGAAAAGTTAAGATGAGGATGAAAAATTCTCGATGCATGAACTTGCATGGATCTATTTAAAATCCAAGCTTATTGCTTGCTTATTGATATAATATAATTCCAGATATTGCACCAGTTCACTGAGTACAATTTTTCCATAGCTCCTCTCAGCTTCGATAGGCAATCAAATTATCACGCTTTCTACTCGGCTGCAAATTATAATATTAATAAATAATATCAATGCATATTTACTTATTTTTTATATAAGATCCAACCAAAATACTTGGACAAACTTTTATGTACACAGTGTTCAGTACGTTGAACTAAAAATATCTATACAATAATAATTTAAAAAAATCATAAAACCCGACCGCGTAAAAAGTGAACCAAACTACGTACATAATAAAAAAAACTGAAAAGAAAAAAACGAGCACTTAGATGTCCGGTGGTCTAGAATTCTATAATATATTATTTAATAAATACTATTGAAGAAAATAAAATATATTCTAATAATGGAACATAACAACTGAACAGTCGGGATCCATTGAAAAATTAGATTGGCTGTCGAATAATGGATCCCGACTGTTCAGTTGTTATGTTCCATTATTAGAATATATTTTATTTCTAACCGACTTCCAAAAAGGAGGTGGTTACTATGTTCGCCTGTAGGTTTTTTTTTTGTGTAAGTTCATCTATATTTTCGCCAATTGTGAACCGATTTTGATGATTCTTTTTTTAGTGGATAGGGTATACTCCGAAATTGGTCCCATTTAAATTTGGTGAAGATCTGATGAAGAACTTCGGAGATAGACAATGGAACTCCTCAATGACGAACAGTACGCATATTGTGATGATGTGATTATGTTACGAGCAGCGTCTTTAGTAGGTACAACTAAGTTTTAATTAAGGCCACTAAAATGAAAAATATAAAAACATTTTTTACAAAAAATTTAAACCGACTTCATAAAAGAATAAAATAATTACCATATAAAATGAACAGTTTCAGAAGTCAGTGCCTTCAATTTGGTTCGGCGTGGATCAGCACCGACTTCTGAAACTGTTCATTTTATATGGTAATTACCTATTTAATTCTTTTTTGAAGTCTGTTTAATTTTTTTGTAAAAATGTTTTTTCTTTAATAGTATTCATTCAATAATATATTATAGAATTCTCGACCACCGGACATCTAAGTGCTTGTTTTTTTCTTTTCAGTTTTTTTTATTACCTATGTACGTAATTTGGTTCACTTTTTACGCAGTCGGGTTTTTTGATTATTTAATTTTTTTTTTTACTTTATACTTTTTAGTTAGGAGTACCTAGCTAGTTTCAAATAAAAAGTTGACCACATTTTTTTCTTCTTTTAATTTTTTTAAATATGTTTTTTTCTTCTTTTTTATTATTTTTTGTTTTTTTATATTTCTTTTACTGTTTTCTTTTTATTATATTTTTTTTAATCTGTGATATGATAATGAATAAATAAACATCCGGGCAAAATATCAAGTTAATACACGTCGCTCTTTAAGCTGAGAGTCATAAGTCAGTCAATGTTATTGTTATATGATGGCAAATTTCGAAATCTCGTCATTTCATTGAGAGAGTTGATATCATGAGGAGTGTTTAGTAGCTTGCAGTGGTCCAAAGTACTAATAATTAAACCATCTAAAGACCTAACCCGGCTCAAGACTACGTAGGCTTGGCCATTAGCAAAAATGCGCGAACTGAGATCGACAACGGCTCGATTCAAACTTGTCCCTTGCAACTTGTGTACAGTTATACCCCAACACAATATTAAAGGTAACATTTTTCTTTCAATTTTACCTTGTCCACCAAGCGCATACTTTATGTAGTCCAATATACCTACAAGATACTTTAGTACCTATATGTCCATCCACATTCACACGCAGAGTCATACGAAGTTTTCGTCTTTTCATCGTAAATTTCTACTGTCTAAAAACCTTTATGTGAGAATGGTTGTCACGCAACTTTAAATCGATATAGATCCTAAACGGTCAGTCGAATCGAAAAATGTTGAGGGAAAACTAAGAATGAATTTTAAATACCTATTCAACGATACCCCACTTGACATAGTTTGTTGACTTTAATTTTTTTCATTCTCACAATATGGCGTCCAGTAGTCGCCATATTGAATTTTCACTAACGTTGTCTTTAATGACACTCGCCAGACTAAGAGGAATCGATTGCCGTATGAATCATAAAAATCGGCCCAGGCGTTTGATCTGTATAGTGCTTCAAAGGAACATACAAACATACATACATAGGCTGATAAACACGTTACCACTCCTTTGCGTCGCGCAGTCGGGTAAAAAAACGAGATCCAAGTGTATTTTTGGTAACCAAAAATATTTTTTCATCATTAATTTTATTTTAATTAATTATTTTTTTATAATTTTTCACTTCGCAATTTAGGTAAAAGTTAAAACACGACGTGGAAGTAGCGCGCGCCCCGGCGGCGGTCGATGCATAAAAAGTGGATGAGTTTATTCTATAATGGCAAATCCGCAAAAAACAACAGCATGTTATGTACGACTCAGTACAGGCAATTTAAAACGTAATTATTATTTGGTTAGAAAAAAAAGAAAACTTGGATCTCGTTATTTTGCAGAGATATGTTTAGTTAAACGTATTGAACACTGTGTAAAAGTTTGTCCAGGTATTTTGGCTAGACATCTATATCTATACTAATATTATAAAGAGGAAAGATTTTTTATTTTTGGATTTTTGTATTTTTGTATGTAACGAATAAACTTAAAAACTACTGGACCGATTTCAAAAATTCTATTGCCGTTAGAAAGCTACATTATCACTGAGTATCATAGGCTATATTTATTACTGGAATATAACTTCTTACGCGGGCGGAGCCGTGAAGACACAGCTAGTTATATATAATTTTAAAACAAACAAAAACGTACTTTCGTTCTGCCTAGCCTTTCCCAACTATGTTAGGGTCAGCTTGCAGTCTAACAAGATGCGGCTGAACACCAGTATTTCACACGCAGCGACTGTCATCAGACCTCCGCAACCCAGTTACTGGGCAATGCCGATACCCTAAGGTTAGACCAGTGGTCAGACTTCCGGGCTTCTAACTACCCGTAACGACTATCATAGATATTCGTATGACACCCAGGACCGACGGTTTAACGTGCTCTCCGAGGCACGGAGGGGTCTCGATGTGTAATGAACGGTCACCCATCCACAGACTGACCACGGAAAGCGCAGCTTAACCTTGCAAATCGTATGATCCGCGTGGTTGTTAATTAGCCACGAGTTCCTCTAAAAATATACAAATACGTACAGTCAGCATCAAAAGTCGATGACCACATTCGGATTTTCAAAATCACTTGTCACTATAATATGACCCATAAATCGCTCAACAAGATAGGGCGCCAGTATTGAATGAACATCATTAAAGTTCAAAATTAACTGAACACTACTCGTCAAAGGTCACTGAACACCATTTTGTCAAAAATTGCTGATCGTTATACCTAATATCCGAAACATCATAACATTCAGTTTTACAGAAGTCACTGAACAATATAAAATGCTTGTTTTGGTTAGCTAGTGTAATCACGGCAATGTCCAAAAATAACTTAACATCATAAATAACAAAAGTTACTGAACATTACTTTGTTTCGGATACGTAGCGTGTAAACTTATACTATCAAAAGTAGCTGAACTGCAAACTAAAAAAGTGCTCGTTACTAAATAGTTAAAATTTAAATGGATGTAAATTTGGAATTTAACTTTCCTTTTTTTTTTTTTTTTTTTTTTTTTTAAGTTTTTTTTATTTTTAATTTTTAAGCTTTTTTTTAAATATTTAAGCCTAATCATAACTTTAATTGTAATTGATAAAAAATTAAACCTTGTTTTTGTTTTGATTATGAAAGTTTAAATTTGTTGATTTTTAATAAAAACAAATAATAATTACTAACTGTATTGATTTATAGAACCATTTAATTTAATTTTGTTTATAATAAATAAAAGGGTGGTGATTTACATGTGCATGTGTCTACTTAATTTATATACCAAACACATATACCGAAATAAAATACACACACATATTAAACCCAAAAAACATTTCATTTTGTTCAGGGACTTTAGAGATAAACGATGGTATGCTATTTTTGTCAAATATTTGTTCAGAGACTTTAGAGACGAAGAATGTTATGCTTTTTTTACTATAATTTTGTTTAGCGACTTTTGAAAAGTGATGGTCACCTACTTATGGCCTTTTATGATAATCATTCATTTCTGGCGCTTGTCATGTTGAGCTATTTAGGTATAATACGGTGTACAGCGATTTTGAAAATCTAAATGTGGTCATCAACTTTTGATGCTAACTGTACATACAAGGAATAATGCGGATTATCTACTTAAAATGTTGTTAACCCATTACTGTTGGACAGGGGCCTCTTCTCAGAATGAGAAGGGATAAGGCTTAGAGCTCAGTTCTATCTCATTAGTGCGTTGCGTTGCGTCGTCGCACGCGACGTTTCAAAGGATCGGCGGACGAGAGACGACGCGGGGGGAGGGTGATGCGCTGCGCGGTCGATTCTCCCCGTTGCGACGACGTACAATGTTCCAATCCACTGCTAGAGGGACAAACGAGACTGACTGAGGTGCGTGCGTTGTCCTCTTGCGCTGCGACATCATGCGTCGTCGCAACGCAGGTGTGGCATACAATGCGTTGATCCGTTATGACGACGCAACGCAACGCACTAATGAGGCATCGCCCTTACTCCACCACGCTGACGGCAGCTGTTGGTGAACTACACAAGCCAACGAGAAGATTATCTAAACTTTTATTCTTGCCCATCAGAAAAAGAAGAGATCTTATTTTGGGAGAAGACTACGAGAAGCTGCAAGGACTGCTAAAAAGCTAAAAGTTCCAAACCAAAACAGAGCCAGGAAAAATAACAACTGTTAGGTACAAAAGTAATTACCGTGAACGTAAACTAGCTCACGTTACGGACCAACGGAATGTAATTGCAAATCAACAGCCAATCACAGCTTACTGGATTACTAATCAGCCAATACTATTACGGGTAATAAGTACTGAGTTGCTTTAGGTCAATTCTATTTCGTTTTTGGATTGATTTTTATGTTATTTTGCTTTTGTTTTGGTGATACTGTGAAAATATCTTGTTTTAAATGACTTATGTGTTTTCTTACTGGGGCTCATGGCTAATAACCAGCCACGCGGATCATACGATTTGTGAGGTTAAGCTGCGCTTGCCGCGGTCTGTGGATGACTGTGGGTGACCGTTCGTTATACATCGAGAATCCTTCGTGACTCGGAGACCACGTTAAACAGTCGATCGGTCCCAGGTGTTATACAGTCGTTACGGGTAGTCAGAAGGCCGAAAGTCCGACTAACGGCTTAACCTTAGGATATCGGTATTGCTCTGTAACTGGGTTCCGGAGGTCTGATAGCAGTCGCTCTGTGTAAAATACTGGTATTCAGCCGCATCTGGTTCTACTTTTTTTTTTTTTTCTCGTTGGAAAATCCTCATGAATATCCCTCGCCCGGGGAAGGCGAGGGGGTCTGCCGGACTCTTACCGGCTAAAAACCAACGGTTTTCCTCCTCCTGACCGTACGGCCGGGGTCGCGGGATTCGCAAAAGCATGCACCGCAACCCCGGCAGGTCCCGGTCCGCCAACCCATGGCGGACCTCTCCTCTGTGGGGCCTTGCCCCACGTCCTCCTGAGAAGCGCGCACGGAACACGGTGCGCCGCCTTCTCGGGCCTGTTACTGGTCGGGCGGCGAGTGCATCTGGTTATACTGGAAGCTGACTCCAACATAGTTGGGAAAAAGGCTAGACAGAACATGTTTTCTCTTATTGAAATAGTATCTACCAAAGCTGTCAAAAATCAACTCGCTAATGACCGATTCCTATAATTTACTGAGCGTTATTGGTTAAAATTAAAACTCTTGTATCTTTACCAATGATGAAGCAAAGACCTCATAGCTTCACACAGTAGACCCTTCCAACAATAGTAGCTATCACACATAAAATTAACTTAAGAGTCTATTTATATGCTCAGTTTTGCAATAAAAATGCTACTACATAACATTACATAATATCACGCCTTGTATTCCCCGAAGGGTTCGGCAGAGGTGTTTTAGTACATCCTCGTTTCGTCAGTTATGTTTAAAGTCCCATGTAATAGGAGGCGAGCCTATTGCCATTAACCGAGCACAAATCTATCCGGGCTACTACTGAGAAATTCCTAATGGAAAAAGCCAACAACACTTTGCCCGACATGGGGATCGAACCCAGGACCCCACGCTCAGCAGTCACGTCAAACTGCTACTATTGGTAAGCATAACGATTCGTTATATTCGTGCATAAACTTACCGAAATCATTGTATAAACTCCATAAGGCCTCTTTTATCCAGTTCTGGTACACATTACTGATAAGTACATTAAAACGCAATCAAATAAGCTGTCAATTAAACATATTGATACCCACTATTCATTCATTGAACAAAAATATGAACCCAATAATTCACACAATCCCGAATATCGCAGTCAGACTTCGAATAGCTCGAATTCACAGACTGTAAAATACACTCCGGCTTCCGTAGTTAGTACACCAGATTAAATTGTTACAAATTCGTAGGTAACAGTAATAATTACGTCTAATAGAAGCGCCGGTAACATAAAGCCACGGTTTAACTGCAACCAGCTGTGTCTCGGGAGTTATAAACGTTCACTTTATCGCTCAAGTGTTACTCTGAAGACAATTTGTTTTAACTGTTATCTAACTTTGTATTAAAGGATTGATATAATCGACGTCCGTTAGTTATCCATCATTGTTAAAATCGACCCTAAACAGATTGCAAATCGATCAATCATTCTATTTTTGTAAAATACGTAAGGAGTTTCATGCCAATTCCACTCCTTTAAAAAAAATTGACGTATCACAAGTTTTTTTTACTCAAAAATTGTCCAGAGTATAATATGACCCCTTCCAATAAAATAATAATACTCGTCTCTTGAAATCTAACACTACGCAGACTATTTGAGTTCACTATTGGACAGTGGGCAGAGACGAGTGTAAATGTTACTAGAACCCATTAGTCAGTTCGATAGTACATTTTAGGCTAAACCAGAGCTTACCAAACGTGGGAGTGTCGCATCTCTAAATGGATTAAAAGCATATTCAATATCCGTGCCCTTCTGAGTATTGAAGATAAATATTATCCGTAGGCGCTGGTAGCTTAGTTTGTAAACATTTAGCAAAAGCAAGTTATAGGCACTAATAAACGATAGATCTTATCTTTATTTTTTTTTTATTTATTTTTTTTCATCTTCCTACCCGTATTTCAACTTACTTGTGGTCAGCGGAGTACGCCTTCTTCTTCCATACATCTCAGTTAGCCGTCATCTCAATATTCACCCCTTTCTAGTCATATCATCTTTCACACCATCAGTCGTTTCTTTAATCTTCATCTACTCTTATAATCATCCACATTCATACTTAAACGAAATACGACTGTTTTCCTTAAGAATTCTCAGGCAATAGAAGGCTACCTTTTTTTGAGAACTACTTCTTCAAGTCCAAGAAATGTCTAATGTGGTCAAGATCCCAATCTATTCATACCTTATCATACACTCCAGGTCTCCTCCGGATATTAAATCACCATTCCCCTCTATCATCCACTGTCATTCTACAATCATATGACCTCTTTATGATAATATGACGTAATAATCATAGTAAATATTATAGTAAGTATGACGGTTTGAATAGCCCACATTTTATCACATAATTTCTTCTAATATTAGCAACCATTATCAAACACTAGTGACCTCTCATTTGATAGCCGTTTTATCGTAGCCAGCGCTTTTTACTGGGTACTTCGCTTCTTGAAGCGATGCAGCTAAATGCTCTGCCATAATTGGCCATCCAAATTATAGCCCAGAAAATGTCAGGCTATAAAGAAAGACATTTCCAGTCACTTTTATTGTCACACAAACATTTCTAGGCCTTTCACAATGACCTAATTTATATAGACGTAACCACCATCAAGACAATACTGATAAAAGTCGTTGTTCTGCCTAGCTTTTTTCAACTATATTGGAATCAGCTTCCAGTCTAATCAGATGCGGCTGAATACCAGTATTTTACACGGAGCGACCATCAGACCTCCGCAACCCACTTACTGGGTAATGCCGATATTCAAAGGTTAGACTGGTGGTCAGACTATTGGGCTTCTGACTTCCCGCAACGACTTTCATAACTATTCGTATGACACCCGGGATCGTTTGTTTAATGTGCTCTCCGAAGCACGGCGGGGTTTCGATGTGTAACGAATGGTCTACCATCCATGAATTGACAGCGAGAAGCGCAACTTAACCTCGCAAATCATATGATCCGCGCGGTTGGTAATTAGCCACGATACTAATAAAACTCGTATTTCATAAAGTAGTTTTTCACCTTGTAAAGATTAAAACACAACTTTTACATAAAGCAGTTTAAAGTAAAAATTACGATGAAAAACATTCGTGAACAACAAAGTTACTAACTGAACTTGCAGTTTTAATTAAACTCTGACTTTGTATCGTTAACTGTTTACTAAAAGCAAAGCAAAAAACGAACCAGGTGACTATAAAATACTTTTTTGTGTCAAACGTGTAAACCTATATTTCCATCACTGATCGAAACTTTGAATACTTAACAGGCCAACAGCGTTCAGAGAATAAATAGTTTTAGGAAAAGTTTCAATGCGATATGTAGTTTTTTTAACGTTGTCTTGACTAAATGAAATAATTAATTAATTCATTGTCTGCACCTTGGCTTTCGTCAACATATTTTTTTAAATGGTGTTATCTTCTTTGCTACCCCTTGCCTTGAGAACACAGAGGATTGTGTTGGGCTATTGTCAACTAAAACAATCATGGTGTAGAGTCGAGGGATTCGCTAGTCTATAACCCCGTAGCTTGCGTCAACTTGCAAGCGGTGCAAGTTACCGCTAACCGACAAGGCTCTATTAAAATCAAAACCGGTTTATTGAAAATGGACTGAAAATCAATACTTTTTTAACGTCAAAATTACAAAAGACAGCCCAAGCGTCGATCCTTCATCGTTTCCTAGGCTTTAAGCTGACCATAACATCAGATATCATAAAGACCAAACAGATTTCCAACCTATATCCGGATCGGTGATGTCAGTGATGTGCGGCAAGATCACTAAAAAGACTGACTCTTTTACCACCAATGCAGATTACACCCCTTTTTGGGATAAACCTCTCTGCGACCGGCTGAAAAATCAATTAATCGAAATTTATCTGCCCTTCAAAGTCACCAATTAATTGTTTTACGGGACTTTTTTTAATAACTTTTATTACATAAAAGGTATCTTGTCGATGTATTATATTCATAAAAGTGTCGTAATTTTAATATATTTCTCCATAAAGAAGTACAAATGGGCTTTTTCACAATCACTTAACCAACGACATTGCCTCGGGCGATAATACAGCAAATACAGGGTTATTTGGCTCACGGAATTACTAGCCAGAAAATATCAAACACATAATAAAAGACACGACATTTCTATTCAATTGAACTATCATCGAGTGTGTTGTATTCGGGTCGTATTCCATGTTTCTTTATTTACGGAATGAAAAAATTGCGAATGTCTATGACAGTCGCCAGGAATAGTCAGAAATGCGAAAGAATTACATCTGGTCAATGGTCTAATGTTCCAAAATCGATATTGGTTACGGAGGTCTGAGATGACAGTCCCTTCGTGTAAAATTCTGACATCCAGCCGCATTTGGTTGAAGAAGAAACCGACCTAAACATATTTGGGAAAAGTCTGGAGTCAAGACTGATGATGACGTATTTCTGGTGACTGTGCTGTCGGCAGAAAATGGAAACAGGGCTATTCCAAAAAATGAACGACTAAGTTTATGGTCGAAACGAAACAACGACGAGCATCGAACTTATAAATATACGATAAAAGTATTGTCAAACAATGAACTAATAATAGATTTCAATTAACATCTGGGAATAGGATGAACGAAAGACAAAATGTCAAATCACGAAAATAGAATCGAATGTCGGATTTGAAACACTTTCGTGGTTTAAAAACGAGCGATCCGTCAGACGAAACTTCGCAGTTCGATTTTCAGAGGGGCCCCCAGACACAAGACGAGGCCCACTGATTCTTGCATTGATGTGTAGCCTTCCGAATTTTGAAACGTTTTGTCGCGGGTGCGATTTATCCTTTACACTATTTGAAAACGAATACAATTTCCATACACAGCGCTCACTTAGTTCAGGGTGGACACTAACAGCTGCAGCCACTTTAACGTCCGAACAACCGTAAGCGTATTTTGAATTTACATGCGGGCTTGATCATTATTCAAGAAGACCTTATTGAAAAACTTGCTTATACCGTGCAAAGTCGATAAAATGTAATGGAATGGCTAATTCATAACCGACAATAAACACATTTTTTACAAAAAAATTTAAACCGACTTCAAAAAAGAATAAAATAATTACCATATAAAATTAACAGTTTCAGAAGTCGGTGCTGATCCACGCTGAACCAAATTGAAGGCACCGACTTCTGAAACTGTTAATTTTATATGGTAATTATTTTATTCGTTTTTGAAGTCGGTTTAATTTTTTTGTAAAAAATGTTTTTATTTTTTTCATTTTAGTGGCCTTAATTAAAACTTGGTTGGACCTACTAAAGACGCTGCTCGAGCCATAATCACAGCATCACAATATGCGTACTGTTCGTCATTGAGGAGTTCCATCGTCTATCTCCGAAGTTCTTCATCAGATCTTCACCAAATGTAAATGGGACCAACTTCAAAGTATACCCTATCCTTTAAAAAAAGAATCATCAAAATCGGTTCACAATTGGCGAAAATATCGATGAACACACACAAAAAAAAATAAAAAATACATACAGACGAACATAGTAACCTCACCCTTTTAGGAAGTCGGTTAAAAAAAAATACATACAGACGAACATAGTAACCTCCTCCTTTTTGGAAGTCGGTTAAAAAGTCACAAACATTGCATGAAGAATTTCCAACACATTTCAGAAAAATCATCAAACAATAAATAAGACACCTAATACATAAGGCTTTACTACATTGCATTCGTTTAAAACTATAAAACATCGTCTGTACATTAATCAATCCATACTTTGACAGCTTAATTATCAATGCTAATCTTATTCATAGCTTTAACGGTGATAACTTTCGTTTTGGGAAAACTCAATAAATGAATGCTTGCCTTTTTCATTAAATATTTCGAGGATACCTAGCTATTTAAATATTAACTTATGGCCAAATACTCAAGCGCTGCTCAATTTTAAGTCACTGTTAACTTAGTGCTGTCATGAACGTTTCGCCTTAAAGTGACAGTATCAGCACGAGACTTAACGGCAACTTAAAATTGAGTAGCGTTTGAGTATTAGTCCATTAAACTGTTCTTTTTGATAGATTCTATGATACTGTAACGGATATGAACACGATACCGGTCACGGTTATGCTAAAGCTCGTATGCTTTGCCTATCATTGCAAGAGCGTTGTTGATGATAAAAGCATGATAAAGATTGTGAAATACTACACAACTGGTTTTTTACAAATAAACCTAATATTTATAGCACTTCCTAATGCAATACTAATAAAAATCGCATCCATAATACAGAATAAGACATTCATAACTACGTCGATAGACACATTTATGCATCAATCGGTCAAGTTTCTCCATACGAAACTGTCGCCACCATGTGGAAAAAATTTAAATCTTATTACAACAAAGACAATTGTGATTTCTCGAAAGGATATGTCGATCCTTTTGAGTTTCATCAAACATTTTACCGGTTGTTAGTCGCTTTTAAGGTGGCGAATCTTGAAAGCAAAGATCCGCCTTCGTAAGTAGATAGTAAAATCATCACAAATATTTATAAACCACTAGCTGCTGACTTCGGCTTACTGCTGGTTATAGCAAAAACTATTTAGATTTCACAGTAGAACCTAATTATAATTTTATTAAAACATTATGAATTTGTTAACTTTCTAGATACTTCAATCAAAATGCAATTCTCTTCATCAGTGGATTCTTGGCTACATTAATGATGTTCATAACCTTCTGTCATGGTCTGGAGATTGTCGATTTAGCAATGATTACAGAAGGTGGTACATATACGATTCTACTGGGTTACAAATTGCTTATACTTGCATGTACAAGAATAAATTTAACAGAATATCACAATTTTTTAAGAGCTTTAAAAGAAGATTTTCATTATATTTGCACAACGGGAGAAAAATATCGGTAAGTATTTGAAATTGCTTGTTAACTTATCCGAATACAGAATCTGTTTTCATTCTGCCTAGCCTTTTCCCAACTATGTTAGGGTCAGCTTCCAGTTTAACCAGATGTGGCTGCATACCAGTATTTTACAAGGAGCGACTACCATCAGACCTCCGTAACCCAGATACTGAGCAATGCCGATATACTAAGGTTAGACCGTTTGCCAGATTTTCGGGATTCTGACTACCCCCGTAACGTCCGTCATAGATATTCGTAAGACACCCGGGACCGACTGTTTAACGTGCTCTTCGAAGCATGGAGGGGTCTAGATGTGTAGCGAAACGACACGCATCCACGGCTGAACGCGGCAAGCGCAGCTTAAAGATAAGATCTGATCCGAATGGTTGTTAATTAACCACGAACCCCTCCAGAATGTGTTTTATTTTAATTTATATTATTACTTGATATAAGTATAATGCACTACGCTTTAAACAGAAAGGAAGGTATATAATGCGTTAGGACTTCATTTAAAAATTGCTTTAGTTTTAAAATTGATCTTGTCGAAAATGTCGGCGTATAGGAAATACGATCAGAATGCAATTTTGACGTAATTGGGGTATACTTACTTGTTTGTTTTTCTTTATATTCCAGAGTACCTTACTTTGAGAATCAGCTAAAAACTTGGAAGCTCTGTATAATAGTGTGCATATTCAATGCTAGTATCCCACTTGGGATGAACATATTTGCCTTTCTTTCCCTCTTCTACTTTCTGGCAACTAATAAACCTGAAGATGGAGGAAACAGACCACTTTTGTTCCCATATTGGTTGCCTAATATAGATTTTGATCAATCACCGGTGTATGAGATCGCTTTCATGTTTGCTAACTCGTGCGTTGTGCTCTACAGTTATAATTACACCTGTAAGTTTATGTTCTATGTCATGTTAAGTTTTTTGTACCAAATAGGTACTCTGTATTCTAGAATTCAGTAGAAATACTAACTATGCGCCCAGTAGTAGAGTTGATCATTCCTAGACATCAAATAATACTTGCTTATTTGATTGATATAAAAGCCTATTTATTTCGCAAACCCCAGTTAAATAGTTCGGAGTGATTGCTTTGGTGCCTTTTTGATACAAAGCTATAAGTATGGCCGCCGTAAGAATGCGTCCGTGACAGATCGTGTATAATATTATAACGTTAAACTATAACAGTTTAGCGCTAAATTTTATGGTGTCAGGAACGTATTCTCTCGACGGCCGCACTGTAAACTTTTTTAGTTTATTGTAAGTTGACGTTATAATATGAAACACGATCTGTCAGGAATGCATTCTCTCGGTGGCCACCATTGATTTTATACAAGGTTAGTCGGAAAGGGGGTACTAAGCTGGAAGGGTGTTAAAGTAACCATAATAGTGGATAACTTTTGTTCTACAACTTTCCCCAAAAGGCATTAGTTTAAGAGAAATAGCTGTTCAAAGATTTCATGAAAGATACGCTAAATTCTATCTATCCTCAGCTATGATTAACGTTTTAGGTCATATTTGGGGTCACGGATTAAAAGCTTTATTTTCTGAATTCATAACTTAAGCAGGGATGAAGAATTTTTGAAAAAACTAAAATAGATAAGATTTTGCATGGAAAAATAATCGAATTTAGAAATTTTAACTCTTTCTTTAAAACGACCGTCAGTGATACATTAAGTGGCCTGCGGCTTAGTACCCCTTTCCGACTAACCTTGTATATTATGCTTACGTAACGTACTAGATGCGCTGTTAAGAAGAACAACATGGTATCAACGAGTTGTGGTTCCGGAACCACAGTACCATTGAACTTGAAAGCTGTCTAGCGGTAGTTTGAACCTTATTGCGTCAATGCATTTGGCACATATTGTCTATACGAGATAGCGTGTCTATTTAATTCAATATCGTTGGTGGCCGCTCTTGTAATAAAGAAATCAATTGACAATGTTCAGTTGATAAGTAACATTTTCCAACCAAAATATTGTGAATTATAATGAACAGCCCCTTTAAAGCTAAAATAGTTTACGAGGCAATATGAGTTCCTGTTAAATACTTGTACTATTATAACTCCCTCGAGCCCTGAGATTCGCATAACTTTAGTTAGAGCAAGCTTTACTGTCGAGGGCTATGTAAACTGCTAATCTGATTCATTAATGAATTTACTGCCTATAGGGTTCTTCCAAGGAATAGGTCACCCTCTGTCTTCCCGCGGGTACCGTATATGTTTAATAGCATTTAGCGTAATCAACCCATTATTGTCTCACTGCCGGGCACAGGCCTCTTCTCAGAGTTTAAATTCTGATCCGCATATGATTTCGAAGGTCAGAGGTGCAGGCTGGGTCGACTCGGACTCTCCCATGTGGAAGGCAAGCATACAACCGCTAGGCTATCACTGCTTCTAGATTGTTCGAAATGCACAGTACAGTGCCTACATTATTTATAATCAGTAAAATTTAAATTTGGTTTTAATATTTGGCAAAGAATGCAAAAATATTATTATTGTTCTACACTTTTATATCATTTATAAATAGGGGAAACTTTTTTTTTTATCGTGGGATAATCCTCATGGATGTCCCTCGCCCGGGATAGGCGAGGGGGTCTGCTGGAAGTGTCCCAAATATAGCACAATTTTCAATACTTGTTTATCTTTATAAAGGTCGTATTTGGTTTGTTTGCAGTAACTATGAATTATAGCCAGAAGTCCTCGCAAACAATTTAAAACATTCTCTTTAGGTATAATGACATCTAATTATTCTTATTTATAAGCTTTTTTTAAATGAAAATGAGGCTTATGTTATCCAATTATAAATGAGTAAGTTTCAGAATATGTTTGTTACTCAATCACGCATAACCGGCTAAACGGATTTGGATGCAATTTGGCACACAAGTAGATCATATTTTGGATTAATGGATGGATTCTTTAAATTAGGGTATGAGAAGTAGTTCTCCTAGGATGCAAGGAAAACCGCGGACAACAGCTAGTTTTCTTAATTAAAAAAAAAATTTTTTGCTACATATTCCAGTTATGTTTCAAACACAAATAGTATGGATAAGGCAGATAGCTTCAAAAGTGGACATTATAATATGGAACCTTCAAGATCTTCTGGTGGACGTATATCCAGCGAAAACCAAGGAAGAAGACGCATATTTTTCTCATCTCATTAAGACCCGTATGAGAGAAATTGTTATTCACCACCTGTCAATGTACAGGTATAATATACATATGTTTCCTAGAAGATTCGCCGCGTTATTCGAAAGAGTTTTTTTTTTACTTTATTGGTCGGCTGGCCGACGGAACTGATGGTAAGTGGTTACCGCGCCGCCGACATCCCTAAGATAATTTCAGATGCATTGCCAACCATAGAGAAAAAGTTGAAAGTTTTATGTGGAACCCGAACAGAGCAATATTGCTTGGCGGCAGAAACAGGTATGGTGGTAGTACATCCTCGGACGAAGTCTTTCACAAGGAGCTGTATTACTATTACCAGCGAGAGAAGACCAATCATTCTCGCCCCGTTAGTGACGTAAAACTGACTTGATCAAGATGTCCATCAGTAGCAACTTTCTTTACGCTAACAGAACACGAACTACACATATAAGCATGGTTATTGTGGCAATATTCTCTAGAGGGCCACGTCCACGTAGTCCTTTGATGATTATGATGATGATTACCCCGAACTACCCCTCTCTTTTTTATCTGCAAACATTGTCCACCTAAGGACTCCTGGCAGAAATCGCCTAGAGCAATAAGACCCTCATATATTGCCATTTAAAATAATGTATTTAACTGTTTTGAGTACAATAATAGTACATTACTGCCGCGGTCTGTAATGACTGCGTTGCTGGCAGCGCTGGTGATGGCCGAAAGCACAGATCCAGGCCAACACAGCGCGGTCAGCATTGTAGTCCTTGATGGACAAGCTGGAATACCTTTATAGCGCGGACAGCAAGGGCTGCAACGATAACCAAGCTTGAAGGCCGAGAGCGTAGTTAAGCCAAGCTTGAGGCCAACATAGCGTGGCCAGCCACGCAGTCATTGCGGACCAAGGCTTGTATAGTGCTTTACTCAAAAATGTTTGTATTTTAAATAAAATCAGCTTAGTACCTATAGTAAGAATAAAAAAACCGCTGTACCTATGTATACAGCCAAATTCTGAATAAAATCTTTTTACACCTGACTATTTTTAAAACAAAACTGGGCAATAATGGATTTTCAAAGGAAATTGCTGGTGGTTAAAACTCACCAGCGATGAATTTCCATATAACTTTGCTGGCGCCTATTAAAGTAGCGCGGAAAGGTCGACTTTGCTCAAAGAAGGTTGTCAAAATAATGACCACATTACAAGCATTTTTGAGTATTGTATTTCACTATATGATTTCCCAACAATGTTCATTCAAAAAATGTATCTTTTTGGAGATAATTTCCACGTGCCAAATTTACCAGAAAAACGGTGCATATAAAACACCGTGAAATGCTTCAGAAAATTATATTAACCGTTAATGAAAAACGTGGCTCATATGTTGTAAACAAGTTTCATATTTTCTGCACATAAAATGATCTGATTTTGCGTATATTACAAATGAAATATGTACGAAGAAGTCAGAAATATAAAATTAAATTAGAAACTTAACCAAAAGATGGTTAAAGGTTACTATAATATTTATTATAGATAATACTAAACATATAGGTATAAACAAACATATCCTATGTACAGGGGAATGAAAAGGTTATACCCCTTAAGGTATATTTTTTCTTGCACAGAGCAAGAAACAAACTATTTCACCGACTGCGTACTGCCAACCTCATAGAAATGAAAATACAAGCATTTTTTGACAGGATATTAACAATCACAATGGTGACATGATGACAGACACTAGTAATGTAAATTTATTTAATGATCAAATTGATTGATGTCATGATTTTTACAACAAAACTCCTTAAATCAAATCAAAGACTACATGGCACTACTACGTCCTAAGGAGGCAATTTTGAACTTTGCTACCAAATAATTAAACATAATTTTCCATGCATTGGTCTGTTCCGTTCAACAGTTCGAAAAGGTAACATGTGCCCGCGATGTGGGAAAGGAATGAATTTGAAAACTTACGAACCTTTTCATTCCCCTATTGTACTTGCGATACCCAAAATTATTTTTCTGTCTTGCAATTTTTCTAAAACGTATTGCACCATATCAAGACGTCCAGTTGAATCACTTGATATTTATATTTTCACAGAAGCTTACTTTCAAACATTGTAGTACCATACAATTTTAGACAATTGCTATTTTAACTGCCTCGTTGGTCTAATGGTGGCAAGCGCGACTGCTGATCGTGAGGTCCTGGGTTCGATCCCCAGGTCGGGCAGTGTTATTGGATTTTTTCGTGTGAAAATCCTCAGTAGCAGCCTGGAGTTTGGATTTGTGCCCGGTTGATGGCAATAAGCTCGCCCCGTACTACATGGGACTTAAACATAACGGCAAAATAAGGGTGTTACTATACACCTCTGCCCAACCCTGAATACAGGCGAGATGTTATGTTATGTTTGCTATTTCCAGAAGCTTGAACAAGCTTGATGTTGAGCGAGCTTACTAATTTTAATACGGCACTACGTTAACCCAATTCTGAGCATCGAGAGCGAGACTCCATAATTAACAATAAATAGTACTCAGTAACAATATATGTATGCTCCGTCTGCGAGTCCTTATTCAATTTCCTAAGTGCATAGACGAATTTGTTTATGGCACAAACATGCCTAGACACAACACTATGCCTAGAAATGTGACGGCTAATTCAATGAATGTCCTCCGACCACCAATTAGGCCATGTTCTGTGGACATTTACGGCCACTTATGGTATGGTATGGACCAATAATTATTGCTTTCTCGAGTTTATTATTGGAATTTGGCTACTGCATTAGTTTTGTTTTTGTTTTACATATTTGCTTTTATACCGTTTATTGTAGATTTTGAGAGCAGTTTTAATAAATTCGTCGTAATTGATTAAAGTTAAGTCTTCTTAGATTATTTTGTTGTGTGGCTAGTCAAGCTTTTAGAGAAGAAAAGAAAGCGGCTTAAGATAATACCTTGCAGGACACCGATTAATTATACATATATTATGTTGACTTACATGATTCAAACTGTTAATAATTTTGTTTACTTTGGCTAATGTGGCTCTGTTTAACATGTAAAGTATGTGAAAGTAGACCATAAACTTTATATCAACTTCACAGTGTCGACAAACAAATAATTATGGTGGTGAACGAGGTATCGAATGCCTTGTTGGAGTCAAAAAATCATGAAAGCTATATTTTAAAGTTCTGCATGTTTGCATCGACAGGATTGTGAATTTGCCGCAATACCTTCCGATATGTGATAAAAAATGGAACATAGTGTGCATACAATTTTTTAATGTTTTTTAGCATGCTACTAGACTATGCGAAGGTCTACAAGAAAATATTGATGTACGAACAAAAATTTAGCGGCCCTGTGATTTTCCTAGCAGCCTATTGTATCGCAGAGGTAGGTATTTTCTTAACAACTTTATATTAGCATCACCTGTAACTAATATCTAATTAACTAAGTTTGTAAAAAGAACCTTGGAAATCGATTTTCACCCACATTTAACTATCGCATCGATGTGAAACTTTGCAAATATTGTAATTCTGATGATCATACAATAATCTGGTACCATCAAGCTGATGTCATGATGGAGCCGCAAGGTGGGTACTGGAACCCCTCAGAGGGGTCTCGATGTGTAACGAACGGTCACCCATCCACAGACTGACCGTGGCAAGCGAGCTTGACCTCGCAAATCAATGATCTGCGCGGTTGGTAATTACCCACGAGCCCCCTTTTTAACTATAATGTGATTTCTAATTAGTTATGTAATCAACCATAAAATTTTATATAAAATATTTTCAGAAATTGGACGAAGGCGAGTTTCAAGCAATACTTGTGTTACTTTTTGGTGCTACTGTCGTATTGCATTTTATTTCAAGTTATATGTGCACTTATCTTTCTTTTAAGGTATGAATAAGAACTACTTAAACGGTTATTTTATGCGTTTTTAATTAGATGTAAATAATTAAAATGAATAGCCTGAGCTGCCTCGTTGGTCTAGTGGTGGCAAGCGCGACTGCTGATCGTGAAGTCTTAGATTCATTCCCCAGGTCGGGCAATTTGTTATTGGGGTTTTCCGTGTGGAATTCCTCAGTAGCAGCTTGGATTTTGTTTGCCATTGAATTTTGTTTGATTTGCCCGGAGTTTGGATTTGTGCCCAGGTGATAGCAATAGGCTCGCCTCCTATTACATAGGACTTAAACATAACGGCAAAATGAGGGTGTTACTATACACCTCTGCCCAACCCTTCGAGAAATACAGGCGTGATGTTATGTAAAATGAATAGCAAAAATAATATATTTGGTCTTTATTTCGCTTGAATACTATTTACATCTACCTTTTATTTACATTTTCAGGTTAGTTCTATATGTGACGCGTGTTGGGACATTCCTTTCTGGAATGCAGGCCCCGTGATACGTCCTTACATGGTCCTTATAATGCAACGCTCGCTACGATCTTTGCCGCTTCAAGCTGCCGGCTTTGAAGATATTTCTGTTGAAACATTCTCTAAAGTAAGTTACAGTAAATACATAGGAGCTTAGGAAACAAACTTATCTCATACCTAATAAAACTGTTTCGTATTTTTTCCAGACAATCTCGTCAGCTTATTCGTACTTCAATATGCTAAGACAAACTAATCTGTAATAAGCTTGAAATATTGAAATTAAATTAATTTGCAGTCACCACAGTCAATGCACCGCCTTAATTAATCCGATTAGTTTAGACTACCCTACGATAAAATGTTGCACATAACTAGAAAAAAATTAAAATTATATTACTTATGCACAATTTTATGTGTTTTATTATCGACTTATTTCCTATTTAAACTTCCTAACCGGGACATTTTGTACGAGTGAATTCGCAAACGTTGAAATTCGCGTCACGTTAAAGTGGTGCCCAACGTGGGACCAAACAAACACATTGGTGTTACTAGCTAATCTTATTATTTAGGTAGGTACCTCTTAAGTTGCTTCGTGTTATTTTGAAACAAGGTTTTAACAATGAAATATTATACAATTAAGGTAAAATTTGTAAATTTTCGGTGATTTACGAATTATTTTAACCCCTAGCAATTGAACCTACTTTATCTACTTATAGTAGGTAAACACTACACTTCGTTGACTATAAATCGTATTTCGTTCTAATTGCTATCAATATCCGCAAATCAAATGCCCATAAAGTCAAGTCCACATTGGACAGACACTATAAGGCACTTTCACATCGTAAGATACCATATAACACGTAAATTATCACACTCCACTCGACACTGAAAACAAACAAGAAGGAAAGTGGCGAGCTTTATCCAATAATAATTCTCACTTGAAATGCTCTATTTGCTCGCCGTCGCACGATCTGATATTGAATATAGCTCACCATACTTACGACTCGGGATGAAATGCCAATGAGTGCTAACCATTGTCATTTTGTAATCTTTTAAGGATCACTGACTCAATTTTTCTTGTAGGTACGATGATTTAATTATTAAATAAAAGTATATATGCTCCTAATTTTATATAGCTAACAATACAATACAAACACAATTCTTACGCAAACTATAAGATCTAACATAATTAACATAACATACATTTTAGCCCAACCCAATAGATTCTCTGAAAGCCCTAAAACTTGTTTCTAAACTTTCCCAAAACGCTTAACCAAATCGCATTGTTCTCCTGAATGAATTGTAGGTAGTCTTAGATCCAATTAATTTGTGTGCTAGTAGTGTGTCGTTTAGGTACATTCAAAAGATCAATATCACAGCTAATACAATGTCTTGCATTTACATTTGAAACCCAGGTACCAAGATGAGGGGTTAAACAGAGGGATCCCCTGTCCCCTAAGCTATTTATAGCAGTCGTTTAGCAGGTTTTCAGAGCGCTAGACTGGCAAGACAAGGGATTAAAACTACACGGTAGAGCTCTATCTCACTTAAGGTTCGCAGATGATATTGCGTTGCTCTCAGAAAATCCAAGGGAAATGCAATTCATGTTACATTCACTTAGCCAAGAGAGTAGAAAGGTAGGTCTCGAAATAAACCAGAAGAAAGCAAAAGTAATAACCAACAGGGAACAGATACCTATGATTCTTAACACTAAACTGCTTTAATACGTTGAGGACTACATCTACCTGGGACACTTGATATCATTCCAAGCTTGCAACGAGAAAGAATTAGAGCGTAGAACCAAAAACACCTGGAACAAATACTAGTCAATGAAACAAATTTTCAAAGGCTATCACCAAAACTAAAAACCAAAGTTATGGAAACCTGTCTAATGCCATGTCTTACTTACGCTTGCCAAACTTTGTCAATGACTGAAAAGAATTTAGAAAAAGTTACAGTATGCCAGAGGGGTATAGAAATAAGTTTTATGGGTCTCAGGCTAAAAGATAGAGTAAGGAACACCACAATAAGAAAAAAGACCAAGACAAAGGATGTGGCAATGTCTGTACTACGTTTAAAATGGAAATGGGCCGGACATATTCAGAAGACAACCAACGAAAGCTGGTCCGAGGAAGTCATGAACTAGTATATCTTTAGCAGTGCGTAAATGACCAAGTGCCGGATCTAAATTATGTTTTTAAGACGAAATATAGAGCACAAAATCGTCTGCATATTGTGATATTGTAACACTAGAAATAACTTTGCAGATTTCCATGGTAACAATATTGAAAAGAAGAGGGGATAATGGGTCACCCTGACCTAAACCTATACTGGCTTGTCTAACGGATATATCATTATTACCACTCTCAATCTGTAAAAAGCTTTGACTTAAGAAACTCCAGAGATATTTGCAAACTCTACCTCTTATCGCAATTCTCTTCAATGTGTTAACAATGTAATTGATATAATCATTATTACATGCATTACTTATATCAACAAAGGGTGCTATAGTAGCCATGTTTTTAAAAATCCTATTTGAATGTTTGTAATTAGTCTCGTAAGATTGTCTAAGCATACAGACATACAGAAAACAGTTCTAACTTTTCAACATACTATTCAAGACGTTTTAACAAAATCATATTTTTTTTTAACAGAAATCTTACAGACTAATAACACAATTAAAAATCATTCGTAGGTAGGAAAATTTGCTAATTACACGCTTCCACTTATACACATCTAGTCACAAGTACTTTGCGTTGATTATGTTCGATAACAGTGACTTGCAAACCAAGTGAAAAAACAAGATAAAAAAAAGTTAAATTGATTATAAATGTGACAAAAGTTAATTAGTCGAGTCGTGCAACGTCAAAACAGTAGAATAATATATGAGCAACCACTTAAGTAACATTACATTAGATATCTAAGCAGAACTATTTAGTAATTATTCATGAGTGTTTCCTAAATAATCCTTGCTTAAGATCTTTCTAATACTGTGTGCATTGGTGCAAAATAGATCGATCTCGAGGTGCGATGGTAAACTATTGAAGGCTTTTACATTACAAATGAAGAATGCGTTGCGCCTGTAATTAGTCGATGCGCATGATACCTGCAGCAGCGGTCATCTGCGTAGGTTATTTTGGTTAGTGCGAAGAAGTATTTTGCTGAGTAGTTCCGGACGATCAATCGAGCCATTTGCAATGCCTACCAAAAAACATAATTATGTCACTAAAATAACGTCTTATGTTTAACGGTAAGAAATGGTAACGCTTACAACGGTGTTCATAGTCTACTGAGAACTGCTTTGTCTTAAAATCCAAGTAACGCAAAAATTTCTTCTGAACGGATTCAATACGAGATTTGTAAATCTCATATTGAGGGTTCCAGACTTGGGAAACGTACTCGAGGTGGCTGCGCACAAGGGAGCAGTAGCGGACTTTTACTGGTTTTAGAGACCGAAAGCTAAAGCAAGCTCTAGTAATAAAGCCCAGGGCCTTGAATGCTTTCTTGACAATGTTTTCTATGTGATCATCGAAAAGTAATTTGCTGTCGTGTACTACACCAAGATTTCTGATACTGCTAATCTTACTTATGTACGTACCCTCTAGTGTATATCCTGAGCCCATAGTAGTTATCCGGCGCGTGTATACTACGTGACAACATTTGGATACGTTAAGTTGTAACTTATTCGTTTTGCAGTATGAAAAGAATCTGTCAAGGTCTGACTGAAGTAGTTCGGTATCAGATAATGTACGCACAGACTTAAGAACCTTCAAGTCATCGGCGTATAGTAAAATATTTGAATTAGTAAAGCAGTTCTTTATGTCTGAAATAAATATTGTAAATAGTAACGGCCCTAAAATCGAGCCTTGAGGCACTCCAGATGGGACAGTTTTCCAACCGGACATGTATCCACGTAGGACCACAGCCTGCGTTCGATTATCTATATATGACGAAAACCAACGAAACAGGTCACCGTGTATTCCTGCAGCCAAAAGTTTCTGAAGAAGCACACGGTGATCTATTCGGTCGAAACACTTGCTGTAGTCCGTGTAGATAACATCGACCTGACATCGTTTATCCATCCCAGTAGTTATTCATTCATTGGACAATACCAAATTGGAAGCAGTCAACCGTTTTCTGAGGAACCCATGTTGTTCGTCGCCAAAATAGCGCTGCATGGCCGAGTAAACTCCCGTGTGACCCACTCGTTCCAGAACTTTAGAGAAAAGTCATTGTTTAGATATGGGACGATAATTTTCAATCATCGATTTGTTCCCGTTTTTAAAAATAGGTGTGATGAATGCGGATTTCCATATTTTCGGGACAACACCCTTTCCCAACGATCGTTCAAACAACAAGCAGACTGGCTCCACAAGACTCTTTGCACAATTGATTGTAAAAATTGGGGGTATCAGATCCGGCCCACCAGACTTAGTGAGGTTCAGACCTTTAAGTAGCTTGAGTACCAAGTCAGGGCACACGCTAACAGTACTCAGGTTCACTGAGCTGAAAGAATTAGTGGCTACATTAGCATCTAGATCATCAGAGTCTGAGTCTGGTTGTTGGAAAGTTGAATGAAAGTAAGATCAGAATAGCTCAGTGATACCCTCGCCGGTGTCTGCGTACAGGTTCATATAATGCAGTACGGTAAGTAATGAGTCACCACTTCTTTTACTTTTAACATAAGACCAGAAAGACTTAGGGTTTTTGGAGATTGAGGGTTCAATTTTTTCCATATAAGCATCAAAACAAACCGCCTTTATTTGCTTAACTCGGTTTCGTAAGATGCACCCATTAAAGGAATGGTGGAAAGTGATCGGCAAATCGTTTCTGGCCATTTCTGGCACTCGCCGGCCACTGCTGTGGCACCGCTTGCTTCGCTCGTTCGACTCGTGCGTTGAATGTTCACATTTCTAACATAACCTAACCTACCTTTCGGCTATCTGTTTGTTATTTTATTTCTTATTGCGGGGGGACTTTGAAGTTAGAAGCATTAAAATTAGAGTGCAAACTATTAATTTTAAAGCTAGAGCCTTTTAAAGTGGAATCTATTATTATTAAAGTTCATTCATATAATATCCCTTTTCTTTTTACTGTCATGTATCTCACGGTACCGTACTGTCTGTGATGGTACTGGATCACCATTTTACGTAATAATTTATTGTGATTTTTCTTTAACTTACACTACCTTATTCACGTATCACTTTTATATCAGTGGAATCATTATTTCGGGCACTTTTTATTGACGTAGTATTTTTAAAGAATTGCTTTTTGATTCAGATATCTATAAGAAATTAAGTAGGGACGCTGGCTGTTAAAATAGCCTCTCCAATAAATTGAAATATCTCAAAACCTATGTGATCACTATTTCTGAGGTTTTGTATTGCGAGGTCACTATTTGGGCACTATTTTCTGAGCCTTAGTCCTTTGTCAAGACTGTAATAGTTCTTAAGTTACGCGATGGGGACGCTGCCTTGACGTCAAGCTAGCGTCCCCATTAATAACTGCTCATAACTCAAAAATTTGTGAGTCACTAATTATTTCGTTTTGGTCACTATTT
Organism: Amphipyra berbera; assembly: GCA_910594945.2. Lineage (NCBI taxonomy): Eukaryota > Metazoa > Arthropoda > Insecta > Lepidoptera > Noctuidae > Amphipyra > Amphipyra berbera. The sequence continues at coordinate 6,013,464 of OU343131.1, read as the reverse complement.
AGGCACTATTTTTTGGATATAACAAAAATCCAACCACAAAATATTAGACGAAAGAGAAAAAATCTAATTTACTCTTATTACACTTACAATGATGAAACTAAAATATCAAAATGTCTGATGGAAGGATGACAGCAAGAAATACGAATAAATATTAATTAAATCTACTTGTTCTTGTTGTAGATTGTAAATCTTTAGACTAGATAAGGCCTATTCAGCAGCACACAAAGTTAACTAAACACTCCGTACGTAATGTCAACATTTTAAAGAGTACTGTAGAATACAGAGTGCCTTTGGTCCTCTACATATTTTATAATTCTCTTTAAAATGTTGTCATTACGTAGTGGATTGACACCTCTCTCGAAAAACCCAAAAAAATGGAAAAAACTGTTAAAAAGATTTTATTAACCGAAAATGATTTAAATTTTGTTCTTCGTCAAAAACGTTTTTCATAACGTTCCGTTCGAACGTAACAGAAATAAATTGTTTCTTAGGTATTTAAGACGAAACCGTTTCGAAAAATATACCGTTATCCGAGCCCTGCTCTTTCATACAAAAAATAATTTTCCAAATTGGTTTATTAATGACGGTGATATGCGGTAACAAACATTTAAAAAAATAAAAATATAGTCGAATTGATAACCTCCTCCTTTTTAGAAAGTCAGTTAAAAAGAAAATGGTACCACCTTCATCCTCAATCCATATCTATATACATATGAAAGTAAAATAGGAGCATTGAAACATATGCGGATACTCTCACTCTTTATCCATTGCCCTTACTTATCCCTTTTGCTCAAACGCTTGACAGATAAAATCTCCAGATCACATTCTAATATATAAGGTCCAACCAAAATACCTGGACAATCTTTTACACAGTGTTGAGTACGTTTAACTAAACATATCTATGCAAAAAAAACGAGATCCAAGTCTCTTTTTTAACAAAAAAGTTATATCATTTTAAATTGCCTGCACTTTCTACGAATAAACTCATCCATTTTTTATGCATCGACCGCCGCCAGCCCGCGCGCGCGCTCCCCTCCGCGCCATGTCTACCTAAACCTAAATTACGAAGTGAAGAATCAGCTGATAGGTACAATAGGTAGGTACGCGCGACTAGCAAGCATGGAAGGCTATACAATAAGGGGTGAATGAACTGTCGCCGAATAAATTGTTGTGACCAACCACCCCAATTTCCCATCACACTTTAGCGGGCATTGGACTGTCTAATTTAGTGTCGAAGTGATATAAAATCTGCTATTGCAGTCATTTTTTAAAACAAACAAGGGCGCATGTGCCGTCTACCGCACGTGAGTGATACCACAACTGAGCAACATTAATTTAGCCTTCTTCCCATCCTTACCGACCGTAATAAAATTATCAGTTTGAATATCCTCTTCAATACTAGAATCATTCCTTACTCTTTTATTGGGATTTTTAGTAGTACAATTAATATCATTATCATCCCATTCCAGATCTGAAATTAAATTATTTTGCACATTAACACGTAATGTTAGCTGACTACGACAGTCGAAGCCATCCTCGTCATCGCTATCACTGGCCATCACGTTATTGAATAAAAATAAAGTAAACTAAATGTTAATGTTACGTCAGTTAAATTTATAGGTTTTAATTATTTAGAAACTAAACTGAAGGCAAATTATCACTAAAGAATATACTAAATAAACTAATGTTATTCCGAAACATCACAAATCATCAATTTTACACTCATAAACATAAAATTGCCTAATTAACACATCAAAAACATTAATTTAATAGCGCACAAATAGAACGATCTTGACTGCGTCAAGATGATGTTCCGAATGAAGTCCTGTATTTCCATCACTGATTAAAAGTTTGAACATTCTTAATAGGTCAACAGCCTTCAGAGAATAGTTTCAGGAAAAGTCTCAATGCGATATGTAGCTTTTTTACCTTCGTCTTTACAAGATGAAATAATTAATTAATTAATTGTCTGCATCTTGTCTTTCGTCAACCTTTTATTTAAATGGTGTCATCCTCTTGCATACCTCTTGGATACTTTTGGGAACATAGATGGTTATATCGTCCCCGTAGAGCGAAGAGTCATTTAGTCGAAAAATCGTGTTTTGAGATAAGGAGAGTTAAAGTCCAATTATATACGTCTCATTATCTCAAAGCACGATTTTTCGACTTAATGACTTTTCGCTCTACGGGGAGGATATTGCCAACTAAAACCATCATGGTGTAGAGTCGAAGGATTCGCTAGTCTATTTAACGCAACCCCATAGTTTGCGTCAACTTGCAAGCTGGCGAAATTACCGCTAACCGACGAGGCTCCAATAAAATTAAAACTGATTTATTCAAAATGGGACTGAAAATCAACACTTTTCTAACGTCAAAATTACAAAAGACAGCCCACAAAAGCGTCCACCTTTCATTGTTCCCTAGTGTTTAAGCTGGGAAGAAGAATCGCATCAAACTCTCTAGCAACCGCGTAACATTAGATAATCAGAAACCTCTCTGCGATCGGCTGAAAAAGGAATTAATCGAAATTTATCTGCCCTTCAAAATCACCAATTAATTGTTTTTCGGGAGTGTTTTTTAATAACTTCCATTACATTAACGGTATCTTGTCGATGTATTATATTCGTAAAAGTGACCTAATTTTAATATATTTCTCCATAAAGAAGTACAAATGGGCTTTTTCACAATCACTTAACCAACGACATTGCCTCGGGCGATAATACAGCAAATATGGGGTTATTTGGCTCACGGAATTACTAGCCAGAAAATATCAAACACATAATAAAAGACAAGACATTTCTACTCAATTGAACTATCATCGAATGAGTTGTATTCGGGTCGTATTCCATGTTTCTTTATTTACTGAAAGAAAAAATTGCGAATGTCTATGACAGTCGCCAGGAATAGTCAGAAATGCGAAAAATTACATCTGGTCAATGGTCTAATGTTCTAAAATCGGTATTGGTTACGGAGGTCTGAGATGACAGTCACTTCGTGTAAAATTCTGATATCCAGCCGTATCTGGTTAAAGAAGGAGCCGACCTAAACATACCTGGGAAAAGTCTGGAGTCAAGACTTTTGATGGTGTATTACATGGTGACTGTGCTGTCGGCAGAAAACGGAAAAGGGGGGGGCGGGGGGGGGGGGCTATTCCGAAAATCGAACGACTAAGTTTATGGTCGAAACGAAAGAACGACGAGCATCGAACTTATAAATACCTATACGATAAAAGTATTGTCAAACAATGAACTAATAGATGTCAATTAACATCTGGGAGTAGGGTGAACGAAAGACAAAATGGCAAATCACGAAAATAGAATCGAATGTCGGATTTGAAACACTTTCGTGGGTGGAATACGTGCGATCCGTCAGCTGAAACTTTGCAGTTCGATTTTCGGAAGGACCTCCAGACACAAGACGAGGCCCACTGATATTTCCATCTGTGAGTTCTTTCCCATTCTTGCGTCGTTGTGTAGCTTTCCGATTTTTGAAACGTTTTGTCGCGGGTGCGATTTATCTTTTATAGTATTTGAAAACGAATACAATTTCCATACACACCATTTCCATACACCTTGCTGAAAATCTTGCTTATACAGGGCAAAATCGATAAAATGTAATAGAACGGCTCATTCATAAACGACAAAAAGTCAAGACAAACATAGCTTGAAGAATTTCCAACACATTTAAGAAAAATCATCAAAAAATAAATAAGATACATAATACATAAGGCTTTGCTACATTGCATTCGTTTAAAACTATAAAACATTGTCTGAACATTAATCATAAAAACCATATTTTGACAGCTTAATTATCAATGGTAATCTTATTAGCTTTAGCGGTGATAACTTTCGTTTTTGAAAAACTCAATAGATTTATGTTTGCCATTTTCACTAAATATTTTGAGGATACCTTGCTATTTAATTTTTATCCCATGGCCAAATATTCAAACGCTGCTCAATTTTAGGTCACCGTTAAGTTAGTGTTGTCATGTACGTGCCGCCTTAAAGTGACAGTGAGTATTGGGCCATTAAACTATAAGTTTAGCTATATTCTATGATACTGTAACAGATATGAACATGATACCGGTCACGGTTATGCTAAAGCTCATATGCTTTGCCTATCATTAGAAGAGCGCTGTTGATGGTGAAATCATGACAAAAATTGTAAAATACTACACGGCTAGTTTTTTTCAAATAAACCTATTTTTTACCGCACTTCCTAATCCAATAGCAATAAAAATCGCATCTCTAATACAGAATAAGACATTCATAACTACGTCGATAGAAACATATTTATGCATCAATCGGTCAAGGTTCTCAGTGCAAAACAGCCGCCAACATGTTGAAAAAATTTAAATCTTATTACAATAAAGACAATTTTGATTTCTCTAAAGGATATGTCGATCCTTTTGAGTTTCATCAAACATTTTACCAGTTATTAGTCGCGTTTAAAGTGGCAAATCTTGAAAGCAAGGATCCGCCTTCGTAAGTAGATAGAAAAATCATCACAAATATTTATAAACCACTAGCTCTGACCTCGGCTTACTGCTGGTTATAGCAAAAACTATTTATATTTCACAGTAGAACCTAATTATAATTTTATTAAAACATTATGAATTTGTTAACTTTCTAGATACTTCAATCAAAATGCAATTCTCTTCATCAGTGGATTCTTGGCTACATTAATGATGTTCATAACTTTCTGTCACGGTCTGGAGATGTTCGATTTAGCAATGATTACAGAAGGTGGTACATATACGATTGTATTGAGTTACGAATTGCTTATACTTTCATGTACAAGAATAAATTTAACAGAATATCACAATTTTTTAAGAGCTTTGAAAGAAGATTTTCATTATATTTGCACAACGGGAGAAAAATATCGGTAAATATTTGGAAGTGCTTATAAACTTATCCGAATACAGAATCGGTTTTCATTTTGCCTAGCCTTTTCCCAAATATGTTGGGGTCAGCTTCAAGTCTAACTAGATGCGGCTGCATACCAGTATTTTACAAGGAGCGACTGCCATCAGACCTCCGCAACCCAAATACTGAGCAATGCCGATATACTAAGGTTAGACCGTTTGTCAGACTTTCGGGATTCTGACTACCCCCGTAACGTCCGTCACAGATATTCGTGTGACACCCGGGACCGACTGTTTAACGTGCTCTTCGAGGCATAGAGGGGTCTCTATGTCTTACGAATGGACACGCATCCACGGGCTGAACGCGGCAAGCGTTGTTTAACCACGAGTTCCTCCAGAATCTGTTTTATTTTATTTATACTAGTACTTGATGTGAGTACATTGCGCTACGCTGTAAGCAGAATGGAAGGTACATAATGCGTTAAGATTTAATTTAGAAATTGCTTTTGTTTTAAAATTGATTTATGTATTGGAAATAGGATCAGAATGCAACTATGACGTAATCGGGTATAGATACCTACTTGTGTGTTTTTATTTATATTCCAGAGTACCTTACTTTGAGAATCAGCTAAAAACTCGGAAGATCTGTATAATATTGTGCATATTCAATGCTAGTATCTCACTTGGGATGAACATATTTGCCTTTCTTTCCCTCTTCTACTTTCTGGCAACTAATAAACCTGAAGATGGAGGAAGCAGACCACTTTTGTTCCCATATTGGTTGCCTAATATAGATTTTGATCAATCACCGGTGTATGAGATCGCTTTCATGTTTGCTAACTTGTGCGCTGTGCTCTACTGTTATAGTATCACTTGTAAGTTTATGTTCTATATTACATTAAGTTTTTTGTACCAAATAGGTACTCTGTATTCTAGAATTCCGTAGAAATACTAACTATGCGCCCAGTAGTATAGTTGATCATTCCTAGACACCAAATACTACTTGCTTATTTGTGTGATATGAAAGCCTTGAGTTAGTAGTGATTCCGTGGGTGCCTTTTTGGTACAAAACTACAAGTGCGGTCGTCAAGGGAATGTGTTCCTGACAGATCGTGTATCATATTATAACGTTAAACTAAAATAGTTTAGCGCTAAATTTAATGGTGTCAGGAACGTATTCTCTCGGTGGCCGCCATTGATTTTCTATGTAGGTACTTCCGTACTGGGTGCGCTGTTAAGATGTTCAGTTGACAAGTAACATTTTACAACCAAAATATTGTGATTTATAATGAACAGCCAGCCAGCAGTTTTAAAGCTAAAATAGTTTACGAGTAAATATAAGTTCCTGTTAAATACTTGTGCTTTTATAACTCCCTCGAGCCCTGAGATTCGCATAACTGTAGTGAGAGCAAGCTTTGCTCTCGGGGGCTATGTAAACTGCTAATCTGATTCATTAATGAATTTACTGCCTGTGGGGTTCTTCCAAGGAATAGGTCATCCTCTGTGTTCCCGCGGGTACCGTATGTGTTAATAGCATTTAGCGTGATCAACCCAATATTGTCGTACTGCCGGGCACAGGCCTCTTCTCAGAGTTAAAAGAGTTTAGACTTTAGTCCACCACGTTGACCTGGTGCGGATTGGCGGACTACACACGTCAGCTCAGGTTCCTCGCAATGTTTTTTCTTTTCCCGTTAACGCAATTGATAATTAAATTCTGATCCGTACATGATTTCGAAGGTGAGAAGTGCAGGCCGGGTCGAACTTGGACTCTTCCATATATCAGGCAAGCATTAAACCACCAGGCTACCACTGCTTCTAAACTGTTCAAAATGCACAGTACTGTAGAATCAGTAAAATTTAAATTTGGTTTTAATATTTGGCGAAGAATGCAACAATATTATAATATTATTATTGTCCTAAGCTTTTATATCCTTAAAACTTGGGGCACTTGCTCGAAAAGCAGGGAGAATAAATCATTTGAAAAATGTTCTGCAAAAGACTCCTGCTCGTTCTGAAATTACAAACGCGTTTTAACTTTAAATCACATTTATTCAAATTATTTAATCAATTGTAGCATGCATATTTGAAACGCTTAACTTTTTAAGTGTCCCAAATATAGCACATTTTCAATGTTTGTTCATCTTAGTAAAGGTCGTATAAACTCAGGATGGATATGAATTGTTTCTAAAATCACGTACGATTAAACTTTTGGTAACTTTCAATAACAAAGGCCATTAAGATGTTACCTATTTATTTTGTTAGTTTGCAGTAACTATAAATTATAACCAGAAGTCCTAGAAAATAATTTAAAACATTTTCTTTAGGTATAATGATATCTCATTATTCTTACATAAGCTTTTTTTAAGAAAATAACGCTCTTTTTTTTCCTACTAATATTATAAAATTATAAATGTGAAAGTTTGAGAAGATAGACGTTTTTTACTCAATCACGCATAACCTGCTAAATGGTTTTGGATACAATTTGGCACACAGATCATATGCTGGATTCATGTAGGGATTCTTTTTATCCCGGTACAAGAATTAGTTCTCATAGAATGCGACGGAAACCGCGGACAGCAGCTAGTTTTCTTAATAAAAAAATCTTGATTTTCCTACATATTCCAGTTATGCTTCAAACACAAATAGTATGGATAAGGCAGATAGCTTCAAAAGTGGACATTATAATATGGAACATTCAAGATCTTCTGGTGGATATATATCCAGCGAACACCAAGCAAGAAGACGCATATTTTTCTCATCTCATTAAGACCCGTATGAGAGAAATTGTTGTTCAACACTTGTCGATGTACAGGTATAAAACATTTCTGTATTTCCTAGAAGATTCTCCGCGTTTTTTGAAAGAGTTCTTTTTAACCCCCGACGCAAAAAGAGGGGTGTTATAAGTTTGACCGCAGTGTGTCTGTCTGTCTGTCTGTCTATCTGTCTGTCTGTCTGTGTGTGTGTCTGTCTGTGTGTGTGTCTGTCTGTGTGTGTGTCTGTCTGTGGCACCGTAGCTCTTAAACGGGTGAACCGATTTGAGTGCGGTTTTTTTATTTGAAAGCTGGTTTTCTAGCGAGTGATTTTAGACATGTTTTATTAAAATCGGTTCAGCCATTTCAAGGTTATCAGCTGTTTTGTTAGCTGCGGTAGGGTTCTTAGACGCATAATGTGTATTACTTTACTTTCAAACATACGTGTGAAATAAAATTTGAAACACTCATGTATGCTATATAGCTATGCAAGATTATGAAATTCTTGGTCTGATGCTGCAGCCAGGATAACCAGTGCACTAGTACACTCTTGAAAAAATAATAGCAGATATGTCGTGTTTGGATTCGTTTTGATCAGTATTTGATTCTACATGCAATTCAATGGTGGCGACATGATGAGCTGATGCTGCAGCCAGGATATCCAGCACACTAATACACTCTTGAAAAAATAATAGCAGATATATGTCGTGTTTGGATTCGTTTTGATCAGTATTTGATTCTACATACAATGCAATGGTGGCAATAATACTAACTTTAAAAAGTTTAAAATAAAAATTAAATTTAAAAAACCCCCGACGCAAAAAAAACGAACTTTTAAAAAGTCAAAAATAATAGTATCGTTGAGCCATCAAATTCGATTGAGTAACACCTATATATTTTAATTACAGAAATTGGTGGATGGCACGATAAGGTTTTCTCGTTGAAATGGGGATATAATATCACGTCGGGGTACCGCTAAGTAAATTAGCTAGCTAGTAAATTCATAGATGGTCAATTAAAATGAAGGGTCTGACTTACTTTCAAACATTGTAGTACCATACAATTTTAGACAATTGCTATTTTAACTGCCTCGTTGGTCTAATGGTGGCAAGCGCGACTGCTGATTGTGAGGTAATAGATTCGATTCCCAGATCGGGCAGTGTTATTGGATTTTTCCGTGTGGAATTCCTCATTAGCAGCCTGGAGTTTGGATTTGTGCCCGACAGATGGCAATAGGCTCCCTCCCTATTACATGGGACTTGAACATAACGGCAAAATGAGGTTGTTACTATACACCTCTGCCCAACCCTTCGGAGAATGCAGGCGTGATGTTATGTTTGCTATTTCCAGAAGTTAGAACTTTAATGTTGAGCGAGCTTACTAATTTTAATACGGCACTATATTAACCCAATCCTTAGCATCGAGAGTCAAGACTCCATGATTAACAATAAATAGTACCCAGTAACAATACATATATGCTCTGTCTGCAAGTCCTTATTCAAGTTCTTAAGTGCATAGACGAATTTGTTTATGGCACAAACATGCCTAGATACAACACTATGCCTAGAATAGTGGCGGCTAATTCAATTAATGTCCTCCGACCACTAATTAGGCCATGTTCTGTGGACATTTACGGACACTTATGGTATGGTATGAACCAATAATATAATTATTGCTTTCACGAGCTTATTATTGGAATTTGGCTACTTCATTAGTTTTGTTTTACATATTTGCTTTTAAACCGTTTGTAACCGATCTTGAGAACAGTATTTATAAATTCGTCGTAATTGATTAAAGATACCTAAGTCTTCTTAGATTATTTGGTTGTGTGGCTAGTCAACCTTTTAGAGAAGTAAAATAAGTGGCCTTAGATAATACCTTGCAGGACACCGATTATTTATACACATATTATTTTGGCTTATATTGTTCAAACTGTTCATAATTTTGTTTACTTTGGCTAATGTGGCTCTGTTTAACATGTAAAGTAGACCTTAAACTTCATATCAACTCCACAATGTCGACAAACAAATAATATAGTGGTGGAGGTATCGAATGCCTTGTTCGTATCAAAAAATCATAAAAGCTAAATTTATAAGTTCTGCATGTTTGCATAGCCTGGATTGTACATTTGCCGTAATACCTTCCTATCTATACTAATATTATAAAGAGGAAAGATTTGTATTTTTATATGTAACGAATAAACATAAAAACTACTGGACCGATTTCAAGAATTCTTTTGCCGTTAGAAAACTACATTATCACTGAGTAACATAAGCTACGGGCGGAGCCGTGAAGACACAGCTAGTCAGTTATAAAAATGGAACATAGTGTGCATACAATTTTTTATATTTTTTAGCATGATACAAGACTTTGCGAAGGTCCACAAGAAATTATTGATGTACGAACAAAAATGTTGCGGCCCTGTGATTTTCCTAACAGCCTATTGTATCGCAGAGGTAGGTATTTTCTTAACAAGCTTATATTAGCTTCACCTGTAACAAACTGTCTAATTAACTAAGTTTGTAAAAAAAACCTTGGAAATCGATTTTCCAGCCGCAAGGTGGGTACTGGAACCCCTCAGCGGAGTCTCGATGTGTAACGAACGGTCACCCATAACAGGCTGACCGTGGCAAGCGCAGCTTGACCTTGCAGATCAATGATCCACACGATTGGTCATTACCCGCGAGTCCCCTTTTTTAAACTATAATGAGATTTTTAATTAATTATGTAATCAATCATAAAATTTTATATAAAATATTTTCAGAAATTGGACGAAGGCGAGTTTCAAGCAATACTTCTGTTACTTTTTGTTGCTACTATCATATTGCATTTTATTCCAAATTATATGTGCACTTATCTTTCTTTTAAGGTATGAATAAGAAATAATTAATATTTAAACGGTTATTTTATGTGTTTTTAATTAGATGTAACACTTTAGGGTGGCTTTAGGAGTCAACCCTCGACTAGCATGTGCACATAAAATTTAGCAGGCGTGTACCTACTTACGGGAGAATAAAGAATAAAACTTGTAACCGTACACTATATATATATTTAATAAAGAATTTACAAAGAGTACAAAGAGAACAAAGAGAACAACAGGGCGTGGTTCGTGCAATGCGAGGAGTCCAGGTCTTCTTGAGCAGGTGTTGAACTTAACTGGGTAACTGCAGCGGCGCGAGAGAGGGCCGATCTGCAGTGCGCCCGGCCTTTTATAGGCTTGGACCCCCGCCAGTCAGCCACCACCCGTCACATAGATTGTAATAAATTAAAATGAATAGCCTGAACTGCCTCGTTGGTCTAGTGGTGGCAAGCGCGACTGCTGATCATGAGGTCCTGGGTTCGATCCTGTCCTGGGTCCTGGGTCGGGGAATTTATTTTTGGGTTTTTTTGTGTGAATTCCTCAGTAGCAGCCTGGAGTTTGGATCTATGCCCGGTTGATAGCAATAGGCTCGCTCCCTATTACGTAGGACTTAAACATAACGGCGAAATGAGGGTGTTACTATGCACCTCTGCCCAAGCCTTCGGGGAATACAAGCGTGATGTTATGTAAAATGAATAGCAAAAATAATATATTTAGTCTTTATTTCGCTTGAATATTATTTACATCTACCCTTTATTAACATTTTCAGGTTAATTCTATATGTGACGCGTATTGGGACATTCCTTTCTGGAATGCAGGCCCCGTGATACGTCCTTACATGGTCCTTATAATGCAACGCTCGCGACGACCCTTGCCACTTCAAGCTGCCGGCTTTGAAGATATTTCTGTTGAAACATTCTCTAAAGTAAGTTACAGTAAATACATAGGAGCTTAGGAAACAAACTTATCTCATACCTAATAAAACTGTTTCGTATTTTTTCCAGACAATCACGTCAGCTTATTCGTACTTCAATATGCTAAGACGAATTAATCTGTAATAAGCTTAAAATGATTGAAATTAAATTAATTTGCAGTCACCAAAGTCAGTGCACCGCCTTAATTAATCCGATTAGTTTAGACTACCCTACGATAAAAAGTTGCAAATAACTAGAAAAATTGTAAAATTATATTACTTATGCAGACTTTTATGTGTTTTATTACCCGACTTATTTCCTATTTAAACTTCCTAACCAGGACATTATGTACGAGTGAATTCGCAATCGTTGAAATTCGCGTCACGTAAAAGTGGCGCCCAACGTGGGACCAAACAAACAAATTGGTGTTACCTGCTAATCTTATTATTTAGGCACCTTTTAAGTTGCTTCGTGTTATTTTGAAACCAGGTTTTAACAATGAAATATTATCGTACTAAGGTAAAATATATAAAATTTAGTTGATTTACGAATTATTTAAGCCCTAGCAATTGAACCTACTCTATGTACTTATAGTAGGTAAACACTACACTTCGTTGACTATAAATCGTATTTCGTTCTAATTGCTATCACTATCCGCAAATCAAATGCCCATAAAGTCAAGTCCGCATTAGACAGACACTATAAGGCACTTTCACAGCGCAATATCCAATACAACACGTAAATTATCACACTCCACTGGACATTGAAAATAGACAAGAAGGAAAGAGGCGAGCTTTATCCAATAATAATTCTCACTTGAAACGCTCTATTTGCTCGCCGTCGCACGATCTGATATTGAATATGGATAAAGTGAATTATATTCCAAACGGCGAGCGTCGACTCGCAGAGTTTCAGATAAGCGGATTACTTACAAGTTATAATTGGTTCTCGCTATTCGAGTGACTAAAAGAAAAACCCGGAGTCATTTCAAGCACCTCTTAAGTTCTTAGATAAAGGCAGCAATTTCTTTTTTTCCCCTTTTTAATTCGTTATCTGCGGTGAACGCAGTTTTGAGCAGTTTGTAATTTATAGCACAGTCATAACAGAGATTAACAAAACAATTGCAGAGTTTTGTACGATTAAGAAAAGCATTGAGCAAATCATTTTGAATTGTAATAAAACTATGTTGCTTTGGAGAGTAGAAAAACAAAAAGTACGAGCATGTTACTGGACTGTTTAATGAACCGGTAATGAGTCAGTTTTCAGAACTAAGTTTATCAGCGTTTTGCTGACCATACTTACGACGCGGAATGAAGTGCCAATGAGTGCCAAGCGTAGCCATTTTGTAATCTTTTAAGGATCATTGAATCATTTTTTCTCGTACGATGATTTAATTATTAAACAAAAGTATATACTGTTATTTTTAAACAAGGTTAGTCGGAAAGGAGGTGTTAAAGTACCTATATAATAAGGGATAACTTTTGTTCTACAAATTTCCCCAAAACTCGATAATTTAAGAGAAATAGCTTTTCAAAGATTTCGTAAAAAATATGCTAAAATCTATCCGTCCATAGCTATGATCCACTGTGTTTACTATTTAGGTCATATTTGGGGTCACGGATTAGAAACTTAATTTTCTGAATTCATAACTAAAGCAGGTATGTTTTTATTTTGAAAAATCTAATATAAAAATCTTTTTGCATGCAAATAAAAATTATCGAATTTTGAAATGTTAACACTTGCTTTAAATTAAATTAAAAATTAAAAAAACCCCCGACGCAAAAAAAACGAACTTTTAAAAAGTCAAAAATAATAGTATCGCTGAGCCATCAAATTCGATTGAGTAACTAACACCTATATATTTTAATTACAGAAATTGATGGATGGCACGATAAGGTTTGCTCGTTGAAATGGCGATATAATATCGCGTCGGGGTACCGCTAAAGTAAGTCAGACCCTTCATTTAATTGACCATCTATTAATTTACTAGCTAGCTAATTTACTTAACGGTACCCCGACGTGATATTACATCGCCATTTCAACGAGCAAACCTTATCGTGCCATCCATCAATTTCTGTAATTAAAATATATAGGTGTTACTCAATCGAATTTGATGGCTTAACGATACTATTATTTTTGACTTTTTAAAAGTTCGTTTTTTTTGCGTCGGGGTTTTTTTAAATTTTAGATTTAATTTTTATTTTAAACTTTTTAAACTTAGTATTAAGTTAAAAAAATTTAGTCGTGTGAAAAGTTTACAAAGTGTTGCAGTTTGTGAATTGGATCAAAGAAAACTATTCAATTGTCCTCATGATAAATCAGCATTGGAAGAATTGCAAAGAATAAGAAATCAAAACGAAGCTTTATCTCAATAACATTTAGTTTTTGCCACCATTGCATTGTATGTAGAATCAAATACTGATCAAAACGAATCCAAACACGACATATATCTGCTATTATTTTTTCAAGAGTGTACTAGTGTGCTGGATATCCTGGCTGCAGCATCAGCTCATCATGTCGCCACCATTGAATTGCATGTAGAATCAAATACTGATCAAAACGAATCCAAACACGACATATCTGCTATTATTTTTTCAAGAGTGTACGTTTGCACTGGTTATCCTGACTGCAGCACCAGACCAAGAATTTCATAATCTTGCATAGTTATATAGCATACAAGAGTGTTTCAAATTTTATTTCACACGTATGTTTGAAAGTAAAGTAATACACATTATGCGTCTAAGAACCCTACCGCAGCTAATAAAACAGCTGATAACCTTGAAATGGCTGAACCGATTTTAATAAAACATGTCTAAGACCACTTGCTAGTAAACCAGCTTTCAAATAAAAAAAACCGCACTCAAATCGGTTCACCCGTTTAAGAGCTACGGTGCCACAGACAGACACAGACAGACAGACAGACAGACACACATAGCGGTCAAACTTATAACACCCCTCTTTTTGCGTCGGGGGTTAAATAGTCATCGGTGATACATTAAGTGGCCCGCGGCTTAGTACCCCCTTTCTGACTAACCTTTTATAGCTAACAATACAATACAAACACAATTCCTACGCAAATTATAAGATCCAACATAATTAAAATAACATAAATTTTAGCCCAACCCAAAAGATTCTCTGAAAGCCCTAAAACTTGGTTCTAAACTTTCACACAATGCTTAACCAAATGTCATTGTTCTCTTGAATGAATCGTAGGTACTCTTATATCCAATTAATTCGTACGTCGGAACTATTAATAATAAAATTTCCATCCAACTCGTATGTAAAAAATGGTCACATCGAATGAGCACAGTTAGAAGCCTGGACATGTTTGTTGCTAACGCAATTACCACTGCTGCCAACAGCGTCCTGCAATCTGAAGCCGATTCAATTAACAGCGGCTTTTAAGTTCATCCATTATACACATACGACTATACGACTATTGCCACTCGTGTGCAGTTTGTGTGCGTGAATGTTAATATGCAATTAGGATGAATTGATAAGTATGATTTTTTTCTCAGCGCACTTTGTGTTTTCGGTCTAAAATAGCAACTTTCCAATAATTACTGACCCTTTTGTGGCTGAATTCACAGAAATATTTTTGTTTCACAGAACTGTAACAGCAAAATTTAATCTGCCCACATAAGCTTTTGAATTTATAAGCTTTGAACGTGACAAAATTCAGTTCTAAAGCTCTCGTAAATTTTTTGGGCCAATAACTGCACAGTTGTACACCAAACAATAGACCAGTCCTATACTTCTTGCAACTTCAAACCACGTAAACAATCACTATATAACGAAAACCGAGGTTCACTATGAAAAAAATTGAATAAAAATCTGCATGTAGACGCGTCCAGCGGGTGTAGGGTGTTGCCAATATTTGATTGTTTCTGCGCTCCAGCGGTGCGAGCCGCACTCGCGTCATTCATGTATACTCGTGCTATGTACTCAACCCAGTTCGAACCACGTGTTAACTTTTGCTACGTAAAAGCGATTTTTACACTCAACTTATTGCACAAACTACGGTGATCGGGGATTAACAAACATGGGAGGGACATTTATTCTTAACTCCTAGCTTTATTAAAGGCTTGCTCTTTCAGATCAAATAACTGGACTAACAGACTTGATCTTCAATTTTTATACCCAAGTCCAGTAAAGTATGCTGCGATTTTATCTTGATGAACATGTTCATTTGAAAAATCTCAAGCCGAAATGATGTGACGAGTGAAAACACCAATGCATGGCCGTTGCCTTACCCTCCGGTATCCAAACAGGTTGCGGTTATTAGATTAATTGCAGTAATCAGTTGAAGTACGGAAGATATTAAGATACCTTATATTGTAAGCAAAGGGTCAATTAAACACTACATACACCCGATTACGATCTTAACCCCTGTTTTAATTTAGCGTTAGCCTGCCAAAAAGCAAGTAGACATCTTTCGATGGTGTTGAATTAGAGGTCAAATCAAAGGTACATCATTTTCATAGTAATGACAATGATGTACCTTTGATTTGACCTCTAATTCAACACCATCGAAAGATGTCTACCTGCTTTTTGGCAGGCTAACGCTAAATTAAAACAGTATCTGTCTGCCTTGTGAACTTCGAACCTCTAGAAAAACCAGAATATCATGGTTTAGCGACAGTCTAGATTTTAGCAATATAGCGGAAACTTAATAATATAAGTACTGTCATCTCCTATGACAGCCATAGAAAGACACAGAAGACGATGACGAAAAAACTATGACACTCAATGATAAGACACAGCTCACTACTCATGTACACATAATGTACACGAGCACTACTAAAAATGAGCCTTAGAAATTTAAATATTAGTCAATATTTAAATTTCTGTGCTCTTGGTAGTCCACAGCTCCATAAAAGAGGATTTTGGGCTGAAAAGGTAGAGAAGATATCAGTACAATCCATTGCTACCTCGAGGACTTCAACATGAACAATTTAGTAACAGAAAGTAAAGCATTATAACGCCTATATACCTATGTAGAGCATAAATCAATCAAAAGACAAAATTGCGGTTTAAAAGATGATGTAGTGATAAAAATTGAAAGGAGTTTGCTTAATGAGTGAACGGCGATTAAAAAAAGGTATTCATAAGGCGGACGACAGTGAAAACGACGGTAGAGGATGTCCTAGAAGGACATACATCGATGTTATTGGTGATGTCCTTCGCAAAGGACAGGTGCGTAGTACTCTCAACCGGCGTGCGTGTATGGCAAGATGGATGAATGAGGACGAAGCGAAAGGAGTATGTTAGGATCGTATTATATTGCGTTCTATAGTTTCTGCTTTCCCTCATGGGCAAAAGACGTGGGTTTATGTATGTATGTATTAATTTTAAAATAAGAATATAATACTTTACATATTTTTTTGCCTAATTAACTTGTTCGACCGTCATTTGGTCGAAGTTTTTTATTTCGTTCATTTTAGTTCTTCACCGCTGTTTTGGTTGAGTGAAGACGGTAAATGAGTCCGTCGCCCACTTGTTATCAAACTAACTGGCTGCAAAAACGTTTCTGATGCTAATATATGAAACGAAGCCATAGTTTTCGATGGAGTTTCATTGTAACTATTACACCTTTTGTAGTCAATCTAGAAGAGACGAAGTTTACAATTAATGATTCGAATTAATTTGTTAGTGTCACTTTTATCGATAATAGTAATTTGTTTAACGAATTGAATTTGTATTTCGACATACATTTAATTTTGTATATTTGAAATATGGTTATATAAGTAGTTCTAAATTGTAAAGAATGATATCTATTTAATGATAAAACTAAACTATCCAGTAAAGTAAAATTATGTTACACTATGTCCTCACGGCTCCGCCCGTAGCCTGTTACTCAGTGATAATGTAGCTTTCTAACGGCAAAAGAATTTTTGAAATCGGTCCAGTAGTTTTTCAGTTTATTCGTTACATACAAAAATACAAATCTTTTCTCTTTATAATATTAGTATAGATTGTGGAAAATTAATTAAACATACATTCATAAACTCACGCCTTTTTCCCATGGGGGTAGGCAGAAACTATAGAACGCCACATGCTACGACCCTTACATACCCCTTTCGCTTCATCCACATTCATACATCTTGTCATACACGCACGCCGGTTGAGAGTACTACGCACCTGACCTTTGTGAAGAACATCACCAATAACATCGATGTATGTCCTTCTAGGACGTCCTCTACCGGCGTTTGCATTGACATCCGCCTTATAAATTCCCTTTGTTAAACGCCGTTCACTCATTCTCTCAACACGACCAAACCACCTAAGCATACTCCTTAATTAAACCAACCTACATGATAGGTATAAATAATTTTCGTATAATAATATTTCAAATTTTCAACATTAATAAAATATCCCCAAAAAGCCGAACCTTTCTGGCGCCTTTGAGATAAAAAGGAGTACCTATTACAAAATGTTCAGTTACATCTGCATTCACGAGTTGTCGACCGCACTCGGCGGTCAGCTGGACCACAGATCATAGAAACAAACGGGCCCATACATGATTATTAGCACAGTAATTCCTTATAATTTCTAATGACTGCCATGTCGGTTTAGTAGTCGCAAGCGCGACAGCTGAGCATGGGGTCCTGGGTTCGTTCCCCAGGTCGGGCAAAGTGTTATTGGGTTTTTCCATTAGGAATTTCTCAGTAGCAGCCCGGAATCTGGATTTGTGCCCGGTTAATGGCAATAGGCTCGCCCCCTATTACATGGGATTTAAACATAACTGGCGAAACGAGCGTGTACTAAAAACACCTCTGCCGAACCCTTTATGTTGATTCCTTAATTAACTTTTATTCAATCAAAATAATTGTTGATAATATCATATCTCCTTTTCCGGGTTTGAGATTAGCTCTGTACTAACCAAGTTTCATCAAAATTGGTTTAAATTGTGAAGAAGTTAGAAACAGGTAAACGGAGAGACAAACTGATTTTCCCATTTATAATAGGTATTATTAGTTTAGACACGATTGTTGATAATTAATTTTTAAGTAAAGAAAAACTAAATATGTCTAAAATTCGTTCATTATGGAAATCTTGGGTGAATCTATGTCCAACAGTGGACATATTTCGGGATGGTAACGGCACGATTATTGAACCTTATTATTTTTTAATCGACTTATACTAGATGTGTATGTGTGTACCTTGGATATTTTAATTGATGTAATCTGCAGTTTTCTCCGCCATATAAATAACAACCGGACACGGATGCATCGCAAAAAAAAACGATTTTTCTGTCAATGCTAGCACGCTTCTCAATTTCTCTTCTGTTTAGCTTGATACATCCAAGTCCGTATATTACAAGTCAAAAACGAAACGACGTTTCGCTACGCTTTCGGTTCGCTCTATACAAGGTTAGTCTGAAAGGGGGTACTAAGCCGCGGGCCACCTAAAGTATCACTGATGACTATTGTAAAGCAAGTGTTAAAATTTCAAAATTCGATAATTTTTATTTGCACGCAAAAATATTTTTATATTAGTTTAAAAAAAACATACCTGCTTTAGTTATGAATTCAGAAAATTAATTTTCTAATCCGTGACCCCAAATATGACCTAAATTGTAAAAACAGCTGATCATAGCTATGGACAGATAGATTTTAGCATAGTTTTCACGAAATCTTTGACAAGCTATTTCTCTTAAACTATCGAGTTTTGGTGAAAGTTGTAGAACAAAAGTTATCCCTTATTATGGGTACTTTAACAACCTTTCGGCTTAGTACCCCCTTTCCGACTAACCTTGTATAACGCCAAAAGCCGCCAGCGCACATTCAAGCACATAACTACACCGCAATACTTCACCATCATAAAGCCAATTCTGGGCATACAAAGAAGTCAATGGCCCCGCCCCTTGTGGTATCCCCTTCATTCTACGTTCTGTGCTGAACCTATTTGCCGGACCGACATTATCGGCGCGGCAAATTTCTACAATCTCTGTCCCTTTGTGACCTCAACTGGTCATGACATGTCAATTACGATATCCTGTAAGCTTCTGCTCTTGATACATTATAATCACATTATACTCTTTCGAAGGAAAACTCAATCGTAATTACTGGTACGTAATGGTCGAATGGTAGTATTTTGTAAACTGAATTGGATCTCATTACAGTCGCATTATTGGTAGTGTATGGCGTAATACCTAAGGATAGATTGCTGAAAGGCGAAGAAACAAAATTATCTGATAAAGGAGTTGCTAGAATAATTAAAATCAAGAAAGTCTATACTAATATTATAAAGTTGAAGAGTTTGTTTGTTTGAACGCGCTAATCTCAGGAACTACTGGTTGGAATTGAAAAAATATTTTTGTGTTGGATAGTCCATTTATCGAGGAAGGTTATAGGCTATATAACATCACGCTACGACCAATAAACGCGGAGCATAAATGAAAAATGTTGCAAAAACGGGAAAAATGTCCACCCGTGCGAAGCCGGGACGGGCCGCTGTATCTTATAATGCGGAGGTGCTGTCATTGTTAATAGAAATAAGTTGAAAAAGTATGATAAGATTGTAGTACTTAGGAGTTAGGTCTACTTATAGCTTTTGAAGTTGCCTAAAGTAACTTAAAGAAAACTTCTTAAATTAATTCTTTAGATGAACGAGAATCCAAATATATACTACCTACGTCAAAAATAGAAAGGTAATAACATAATAGCTTTGTTACAACCTACACACAATAGTAGGATCCAATGGAGACGGACCCTTGTAACACCAATCACAGTTTAATGACGTCGAATACTAGTTATTGATGACGTCACCAATCCGCCGGGTGTCAGCAACGCAACGAGCCACTTAACGAATGCGGACATAAATCCCGCCGCCGTCCGATCCGATTAAAAGCGTCCAAATTTTCTGCTTATATGCGTAGGTATCTATCTTTGAAGGTTTAGGGGTTTGTTGATAGGTATAGGTACAGTCAACATCACAAGTGACGATAGCTCAAAGTTACAAAATTATTTTATGACTGAAAACTTACCCATTAATATTTGTGGTAACGAATAAGGATATAAAAGTGTTTTTTTAAACAATAGTCTATACTAATATTATAAAGAGGAAAGATTTGTATTTTTTTTTATGTAACGAATAAACTTAAAAACTACTGAACCGATTTCAAAAAATCATTCCCCGTTAGAAAGCTACATTATCACTGAGTAACATAGGCTACGGGCGGAGCCTTGAGGACACGTCTAGTGTTATGATAAATTAAAACAAACAATTTACTGATAAGATAATTAATTTTGAAAATCCAAAATATTTATCGCTTTTTCTGTTAACTGTACACCATAAAATTAATTTTCATTTCCCTTTCTTTCCTAGACCCTAATATGATCTAGAAACTGTTGTTGTAGATAATCAAATCATACTTCTCTGGGACTGACTGCTTGTTGGTCGAGTGGGCGCAAGCGCGACTGCTGAGCATGGGATCCTGGGTTCGATCCCCAGGTCGGGCAAAGTGTTATTGGGGTTTTCCATTAAGAATTTCTCAGTAACAGTACGGAGTCTGCATTTGTGCCCGATGAATGGCAATAGGCTCGCCCCTCATTACATGGGACTTAACATAACTGACAAAACGAGGGTGTACTAAAAACACCTCTGCCGAACCTTTCGGGGAATATAAGGCGCGATGTTATGTTTATGTTATCTGGGGATCTAAGATAACTCAAAATATTCGTCAGTGATTCTTTTTCTCAGTCTATTATTTCCACCACCAAATTCATTCTGAAAATAAGTGGTCGGTATATCAAAACTTCATTAATTACCCAAAAACTAACTGGCTTCAGAGCTGAAAATAGAAGGACTAATATCGGAAATGTCACCGAAACCTGAAGTCTGAAACTCTACGTTTACATTCTATTTATACCCGTTATGCACGCCTGAATTTAGCGTAACGTAAAAGCTTTTCGCTGTTTGTATGTTGCAGCAATTAACCCTTTATAAGGCAGAAGATTTTAGGAAAGTAAATAACAAACAATTTCGTAATTATTTTAAATACCTACCTAATAAATTAAAATCACAGCTTTTTTTAAGTGAATTTTTTTATGTTATTAAAAAACATGTAAACAAAATTGCATACAGTCAGGTTTGAAAATAAAAATATAACAAGGAGCCTTACGCGACATCTGCCAAAAAAGTTGGTGGCAAACATGTTGCCACTGCCTTATAAAGGGTTAAAAAGCCTTTTAACATTGTCTTATGGATCCAATAATGGCCAATGATGCCGCATTTTGGAGGTACCTACGTTGATAAATTGTTGTTTATCAATATAATGTCCATCAATATGGACATTCACACTATCTACGTATTATAAAACGTCGCTTAAGTTCTAACACCGCGCAACTCGAAAAATAGTGGTTTTGAGTAATGCACGTCTTTCGATAGGGAATCGAAAAACGCATCGTTTGACCCATCAAAATCAATGGTTAAATCCAATAGCAACGCGTTATTTCACAAATAAAATCCAATGCGTATGTAATATTTTTTCGATCAAGCTATATAAACAGCTAAAACAGCGTGTAAGTCGGGTGAGTTCCATACTGGATCGTGCCGCGAAAGTGCTCCGTCGAAAAAACCAATATAAAATAGAATTAAAAGAACAATTATATGATAAGTAGAAAAAAATCTATTTTTTGCTCTCCTGAAAAGTTAACTGTTTTGAGTTACCTACGCGGTGTTAGAACTTAAGCGACGAAAAGCAAGAGTGAGTTTGTCTGTCTGTCTGATTTTCACTTGTTCACAACTAAACAACTGTACTAATTTTGATGAAACTTGGCACAGAGATAGGCTGAGATTTGGAGTAGGACATAGACTACTTTTTATTGACATACCAGACGATTTTGACGGACAAAGGTCATTTTGTGTCTTTATCTGATTTTGTTATGGAGGGGCTCGTGGTTAATTCCCAACCGCGCGGATCATACGATTTGCAAGGTTAAGCTGCGCTTGCCACGGTCAGTTTGTGGATGGGTGACCATTCGTTACACATCGAGACCCCTCCGTGCCTCGGAGAGCACATTAAACAGTCGGTCCCGGGTGTCATACGAATACCTATGACATTCGTTACGGGAAATCAGAAACCCAAAAAGTCTGATAACCGGTTTAACCTAAGGATATCGGCATTGCCCAGTAACTGGGTTGCGGAGGTCTGATGGCAGTCACTCCATGTAAAATACTGGTATTCAGCCGCATCTGGTTTGACTGGAAGCTGACTCCAACATGGTTGGGAAAAGGCTAGACAGAACGATCTGATTTTGTTATTTCATACTTGTATGTCGATAGTTAATATTTTTTTGAATATCGTTAGTTAAAATTATTGATACTTTTATCAGTTTTTTCACCCCTTTCTCCCCAAACCCTTATTTTTTATACTAGTACTGATGATGTCCATCACTAACTTAAAAATTACATATTTAAAGACTTGACACTACCAGTAACATGTTCCAGAAGCGCAGACTGCGTAGGTGCCTTCGCTCCTCATTTTTTATAAGTCATTAAATTAAATTATTACATTTGAAACAAATACTCATCATAATCATCGTCCTTGTTCTACCCTGGTCCCAAGTTACTTGGGGTCGGCGCAATGTTTTCCTCTTCCATTCTTCCTTGTCAGCCATCACATTATCATTCAGTCCCTTATCTAACATATCCTCCCTCACAAAATCCATCCATCTTTTCTTTTCCTTGTAGTTGAAACAAATACTGTTCTAAAAACTCCTAAAGAACTCCTAAATTACAAACTTCTCTAAACGCCAACAATTCTCATTCTATTCACACATAATGTTTGTCCGTTATGTAAATTCCGCTTTATTCCTTTAAAATATCAACCATTCAAAATAACGGTGGCGACAGTAACACGCGTGACACGTCCGCTAGTCACCGCTGCCGAGTTTTGAGTGACATCTTATTTCCTCGGCACACTAGCGCCACGTCCGTGTAATAGCCACGTGCTATTCTATTGAACGTTGCCGGAACTACCGTCCCACTTTACATACTACATAAACGTCATTGTTTTTGCCATTTCAACTTGTATGAGTATGTCATCTGTTTTGATGTCTAGTTTGATAGAGGTCTACGCTTTCGGGTTATGAATTCAGTCCATTGTAGGTTGCTAAATATAGGCTTTTACAAAAGACAGCTACGGATCTGCAGTCAGTACCACGAAGGTATAGGTAAAACTGGAGACTGCACTACAAGTACATACACCTAACTGAAGTCGATCAGTTTAGTGGTCTATCTCTTTCTAAATAGTGTATTTAAAAAGAGATAGATTTCCAAACTAAATATTCTATATATTTGTAAATATGGTACCTATTTAGTAAGAGATAGAATTTTTCAAGGTTAAATTTTTCGACTACAGTTAGGTGTTCGTGGTGTGGTCTCTATTTTTACCTACACCTCCATGGTTAGTACCTACCTACTATGTGCAAGCGATGTTGACGACCGGAAAGCTCAGAGACTGAATGTTCTGCGCTTCCTTGAGTGCTTTATCATAACAATTCTTCTACTTCTTCCTGCCATTATCCCACACTAGGTGAGGTCGGCACAACATGTATTTCATAAATCCATGTTGTTAGAGGTTTTGGCTTATTGTTTTATAACCGGCCGCCTGCCTGACGTCAACCCTCCTTGGGAACACTCGTTGTGCCGTCGCGCGGTTGACCCAATGTGCTTGCTGATATTATGCATTGGGTCCCAAAATGTTATGCTTATCAATCTTATTGCCGACAACTAAGCATTTATGATTATCACCACGCGTGTAGCGCAGCTCCAGGCCATCACATCACGGTCAGCATTGCAGTTCTTGATGATTTTTATTTCTGTAAATAAATCTGTTACAGACACTTCTACAACTCAATGTAATATTTTTTTTAAGACTAGATGGCGCCGTCATTTCCTATCTGACTAGCTCTGAGAAGAAAAGCCGAAACACACTCAGAGATTAAGGTCTCTTTTAAAATCCCGACATTGTTTATAGAAATATATGTTTATAGAAAACCTAAATTGTATAAATCTGTAGGTTGTAACCCCAAACAAACAAAAATATGGTATTCCTAAAATAAGAATTTCTTTTAATAAAAACGGACTTCAAAGTAAAGGAAAAGAACGGTTATCCAAACATTTTAACTTTTCCGCGAATTTTTCACTAAATAAGCAGAGCAGCCACTTAGTCATTTTTGTGAAACGATATAATTTTTACACCGAAATTGTTTTGACGCGTTTCACGAAAAAGGTTAAATTTCCATCAGACATTCAAATTTTTCCGAAACAATGTTGCATGTTAATAATAAAGCGTGACAAATAATTTTGAAGCTGAATAGCGCAGCTCCAGGCCATCACATCACGGTCAGCATTGCAGTTCTTGATGGACAAGCTGGAATAAAGGCCGAGACCGAAGGTCGGGGCCCTTTTAGCGCGGGCAGCAAGGGCTGCAATGACGACCAAGCTTGAAGGCCGAGAGCGTAGCTAACCTAAGCTCGAGGCCATCATAGCGTGGCCAGCAGCGCAGTCATTGCGGACCAAGGTTTATGTAGTGTTTTACTCAAACAATGCAAGTAATTTAAATAAAACCAGCCTTGTATAGTAAGAATTTATTTAAAATAACGATTTGTTTCTTCCCCGAGCTTTAGCTTTTTTTTGTCTTTAATGATTGTGCTGCCTGTACCTATACAGCCAAATTATGAATAAAAACTTTTTGCACCAGACTATTTTTGAAACAAAACTCGACAATAATGGATTTTCAAAGGAAATTGCTGGTGACTAAAACTCACCAGCAATGAAATTCCATACAACTTTGCTGGCGCCTATTCAAGTGGCGCGGAAACGTCGACTTTGTTCAAAGAAGGTTGCCAAAATAATGACCACATTACAAGCATTTTTGAGTAAATATAGTTTGTATCTACCTATGAACATCGGAATATCTAAACTTCAGATTTTCCGATGTACGTCTAGATTCATGTATTTTTGGGATACTTATTTTATCTAATTTCTGTAAAGCTTTTCATGAAAGGACAAAGTAGGTTGCAAGTAAGGATCTGCAAAGGCCCAGCCGGTCCCGGCTTTACTCTAACCGAGCACCTTTGTCCTTGTGTTTGGATTGTGTTAGATTGGTTGTGTTTCTCTGACTGAAGAGATTATACGAAACTGTTTTATTTTTTTAACGTTTTTACATATTTTTTCAAAATTATTGGTTTTCCATAAAATGTTTTTGGTTTGGTTTGGTTTTGGTAAATCGGTAGGCCTAGCACGGCCTGTCGGGGTTGCGGTGCATGCCTTTGCGATTCCCGCGACCCCGGCCGAGCGGTCAGGAGAAGGAACACCGTTGGTTTTTAGCCGGTAAGAGTCCGGCAGACCCCCTTGCCTTCCCCAGGCGAGGGACATCCATGACGATTTTCCAAAGATAAAACATATTTTACAAAAAATTTTAACCGACTTCAAAAAAGAATAAAATAATTACCATATAAAATTAACAGTTTCAGAAGTCGGTGCTGATCCACGCTGAACCAAATTGAAGGCACCGACTTCTGAAACTGTTAATTTTATATGGTAATTATTTTATTCTTTTTTGAAGTCGATTTAAATTTTTTGTAAAAAAGTTTTTATTTTTTTCATTTTAGTGGCCTTAATTAAAACTTGGTTGGACCTACTAAAGACGCTGCTCGAAACATAATCACATCATCACAATATGCGTAGGTACTGTTCGTCATTGAGGAGTTCCATTGTCTATCTCCGAAGTTCTTCATCAGATCTTCACCAAATTTAAATGGGACCAACTTCGAAGTATACCCTATCCATTAAAAAAAGAATCGGTTCACAATTGGCGAAAATATCGATGAACATATACAAATAAAAAACATACAGACGAACATAGTAACCTCCTCCTTTTTGGAAGTCGGTTAAAAAAAAAGGTCTAGCACGATCGTAAATGTATCGCTAATATAAGCGAATTTTGAATCGGAAATACAACTGTACTATAACATTTTGGTTTATTTTTTTGCGACATGCACAATTTGTATCATACAAAAATATGAATAATGCTTTCAATTTAATTAAATAATTTGTGCGAAACGAGCATTTCCGATTCAAAATTCACTTACATTAAAGTTACCTATGTTTGCGTTAGTAACTCGACAGCATTCGTAGAAAAAAATCTGCTTACAGAATATATTTAACAGCCCACAATCAATCCTCTTTTACCCGATTTAAAGTGACATTTAAAAAGGCAGTGACATCATAAATATATAATTCAAATTATAGGATCGCAAGCGAACATAAAGCGAAGGCTGTAACTCTCAGGTCCCCGGGAAGACCTCGTAAGTAAGGAACTGTTATTGCGGAAGCAGGTTAACGTTTGTAGAGAACGACTTCACAGACTGTTGAGTAACCAGTGCACTGAGGAGCTCCTACCAAAACAGGGGTAGCGAACCTTCGGTACGCGTCCTTAGGAGGAAACGCGGGCTGAAAAATATGAATAATTTGAATAGGTTTTTGCGATCTATTTCCGTCCCACCACTCCCGCAAACCTTCCCAATTGATCGCGAAAGAGACACACCTGCATCTCGGACTGATTTCTCCTGTGCAATATTAGCAAAATCGTATTTTCGTGTTTCCTTGTTTCCTTCTTCAAATCTGGACTGATTTTAATATATTTTTTCTGTAATAATTTAAGAAAGACTTTGGTTATGTCTGTATGTTTTCTTTTTAACCGACTTCCAAAAAGGAGGAGGTTCTCAATTCAACAATGTTTTTTTTTTGTATGTTTGTTCCGCGATATCTTTGCTAATGGGGTAGCACACTGGGTAACTAATGGCGCCACCATCGCTGGTACTAACGCAATTTCATTAGTTAAAGTTTGTTTGACATTATTGCCAATGTTAATTTAACCCGTTCCGATTGGTTGTAATTGGTACCAGCGAGGGTGGCGCCATCTGAAATTAGCTTTGCCTGTACCTCCCCATTGTGAACCGATTTTAATGATTCTGTTTTTGTTTGAAAGAGTATTCTTTCGAAATAGTCCCATTTAAATTTGGTGAAGATCTGATCAAGAACTTCAGAGATAGACCATTTGAAGTCGGTTTTATTTTTGTTAAAAAGTGATTATATTTTTTATATTGCTCAAATTTGTTTGCCAGACATTTGAAAACGGTGGAAAAACCGGTCGATTTTTGTAAAGTTTAAACATTTATAGTTCTTTTAATAACTCATTTATTGACAAAAACAAAACATAGGGACATGGTGGTGGTAGATATTTATCAAATGGTAAAAAATATTTGCTATAGTGACATTATCCAAGGAGGAAACTGAGGAATACGTTTTTATGGACTAAATGCCGACCGCATTTCCTCTTAAGTCGTAGAATAATGGAAGATATGACACAGCTAATAGTGTTTTGTCAAACTTAAATAAGTTGTTCATGTTAACATTGAGATTTCGATCAATTACCAATATGTTAAAGTGTTTTTAAAGGTGTATGAAATGAAAACCGTTTGTTGAAATTTACTGACTATTAAGTACCTAATCAATGTACGAAGGAGCTACTACCTAATTAAATTATGTGAACCTAGAGGTTTAAGCTTATTTTACAATCATTGGATAGCTCTGCTTGATAGATTTTCTGCCAAACCCTCACATTTATTTCTCAGATATGAGTTAATCGACGACCGTGAAATAGACCTTAATTATACATGACGGCGAGGGAGCATGAGTGCTACTTCCAGGCACGCGTTCCTCCTCGTACATTAGTATTCACGATGGAAAATGATGGATGGAGGTCGTGAGGTCTTCCGATCACCAGCACACGTTTTCCAGCAGAGCAATGAGTGACACCCCCACTGACACCTGTCAAACAATCGCTTCTTTTGTTAAAAAAAGACGTTTAGAAGTTTCTTAATCTACGGCCTCCTTGCTGCGACATACATAATACTAGAGTGCGCGAAAGATAACTCTGCGCGCGGCCAAAATCAGAACTAATCATGGTCCGCCATAGTGTTGCCGTTATCTTAACTTTGTCACTAGATCAACCTGATTTTAGGAATAAAAGAAAATATAATAATAAAGATTATAGTAGATCGCCTCAGACGATAATAATTATAATGCATTCGTATTCATTCACGGCACATTTATAAGCTTAGTTCTTTTCCTTTGCAAATTAAGTAAAAATACTAATTGATTTAATAGATAGGTAGTCAATTTTAACGTACATAATTTAGCTCAATTAAAATATAATAAATTGCAAAAAAGGGATGCCCAATTTTGATGTTCACGAATATATTACTTTTCCTTAAAAAGTAGGACTTTGTATTTTTGCGATCATGGCAACATTTAGCACGCCCTCCGTCGCGCGCAGAGTTATCTTGCGCGCACTCTAGAACATACTCAAAATGTTCCTATTGACAGCAGACCAGTACACACACACTTATGTACTTACACAAGACTGTACACTACGGTATATTATTGTTCACTTTGTTTATATTGAGGTTCCAAGCGTTGTGCTTTATCGGTCACTCTCCTTTGTCCGTCCGTCACATAGGAGGCACATAGGTCACGCGTCAGAATATTATTCGCATGTGATTGATTTTGATCTAGCTTTTAGTATTTAATAACTAGCGGCCTATTCCGGCTTCGCACGGGTGGACATATTTCCCGTTTTTGCAACATTTTTCATTTATGTTCCGCTCCTATTGATTGTAGCGTGATGTTATATAGCCTATAACCTTCCTCGATAAATGGACTATCCAACACAAAAATACTTTTTTAATTCCAACTTGTAGTTCCTGAGATTAGCGCGTTCAAACAAACAAATAAACTCTACAGCTTTATAATATTAGTATAGATTAAATAGCTAAATTAAAACATGTAATCTGCTTTAATACTTGTTGATTAATAAAAAATACTTTAAATGAATAGCATCATTACTTTGGACTGCCTTGTTGGTATAGTGATGGTCGCAAGCGCGACTGCTGAGCATAAGGTCTTGGGTTCGATCCTCAGGTCGGACAAAGTGTAATTGGGTTTTTCCATTAGGAATTTCTCAGAAGCAGCCCGGAGTCTGGATTTGTGCCCGGTCAATACCAATAAGCTCACCCTCTATTACATGGGACTTAAACATAACTGGCGAAACGAGGTTGTACTAAAAAACACCTCTGCCGAACCCTTCGGGGAATACAACGCGTGATGTTACATTATCTTTACTTTCTTTGTTATCGCAAACATAAAATAACTACCTATTAGCTAACTTGATACTAGAATATCAAAAGGTTTAACATCTCTGTTATAAAGCTTTCGTAGTACCTTAGGTACTCGTATACCGACGTACAAACGTTCAAGTGTCGTGCAATGGTTAAGGTTATAAAAGACGTTAGCAATCATGCTTACGACCTTTACCTCCAACACGGTCCCTTATAAAGAACAATAAGATCTTTTCCGAATTCAGACAATAAGGTCCCGTCCGGACCTTTTGGGTATGGAAATACAATAATATTGTATCAAATTGTATGCTAGTTAAGTAAATAAAAATAACAAGAATGCATCAAAGACGATTTTCTCACGCGATTCCAATGATTTGGGTGGGAAAAGCTAGCTAAAAATCTCTTTGTCCGTATTTTTATGTGTCAACGTATTTAATCTGATTTAATTAGTACACGTGAAAACGTGCCAAAACGGATAGTCAATTTTTAAATGTTTTTTTCTTTTAAGATGCTACGCCATCTACTCAGCCTTTTAGTATGTGCTAAATAAATGTATTTTCTTTCTTTCTTTCTTTAGGTATAGTCCGCGTGCAAGTGCTAGTCATCTCCTGATGTATGGGAGCGCAGGAGGAGGGTGCGCGCGTTAGACTCTTGTTTGTCAGTTTGCAAAATAACAGAGCGTGACTATTGTTTCGCACCCCCCTTCTGCCGCTTTCATACTTCAGGCGGTGACTAGTATTTGCACGCAGACTATACTAGAGCTCCTCTCGAAAGAATTCGTCCAAGGAACTACAACCACCATACCTATTTTTACCGCCAAACAGTATTGCTGTGTTCAGGTTTGAAGGGTATGGGTTACAGTGAAATTACAGCCAAAAGAGATTTTCACAAAGGTTGAGAACGCACCAGCAATACTCTTAGATACCCCCTTATAATCTTTTCTTATCTTTACATAGTATAAAACAAGGTCGCTCCCGCTGTCTGTACGCTTAGATTTTTTAAATTACACAACGGATTTGAATGCGGTTCTCAGCAATAGATAGAGTGATTCAAGAGGAACACATTACATTGCACTCGTGCGAAGCCAGGGCGGGTTGCTAGTCTTATAATAATCGTTGTGTAAAGTTATAACAAGCTTATACATCAAAAAATATATGGTTACACTGACGTTAAACAGCGTTGTAACTTTACACAGCGATCATTAGTAAGGTGGTATGAGTTCTTTCTGCCTAGCCTTTTCCCGACTATGTTGGGGTCAGCTTCCAATTCTAACCAGATGCGGCTGAATACCAGTATTTTACAAGGAGCGAATGCCACCAAGCCCGACTGCCTTTAAAGGCGGTATGTGTTTATAGGCGAAGGTAACCGCTTTCCGCCATGTGGACCGTGTCGATGTGTTAGCAAATCCACGGGAAGTCACCTCCTCTACCAACCGTGCTGACTAGCTAATCTTGTCACCACGGTATGGGCTATTCCCGACACGAGAGAAGAAAAAGAGGAATTTCCTCAGAAGTAATTTTCACAGCAAGCCATAAAGCAAATTGTACTCATTGTTTCATAACCCTTGAATTTTATTATAGACATAACTACCCCATTTATTACCTAAATAATGTGCGCTAATTATGAAGTATTATAATTACACTGAAACTCATCTTTCCTGTTTCCTTACAATTCTCAGTAACAATTAAAACTAATGAGAGGAAATTATGAGGACTTAACCATTCCAATATTTTGAAGATAATGATGTATCAAAACGTTTAGAAAAGTCACAAAACAGATAGGTACAGAAGTCAATCTACATACGAGTGCGCTCGAGCAACGCTCACATAGACACTGCTCACGGACACGATATCTCGGACTATTTGGGACTAGAGTGCGAGTAGTGTGAGCGCGAGTGCCATGCGCTTGAGAGAGATAGATATATAGATAGAGCGACCGCCGAGCGTAGGTATGAAAAATGAAGTACATACATGTGATTGATTTCTGTACCTATCTGTTTTGTGGTAAAGTGATGTGATATTTCTACTCTAATTATTTTTTTTCCTTCCCTATGTTTCCTGAGCCAGGTGCTCTTGTATCATCAAGATATTATCAGCCAATAAACGACTGTAGGTATGGTTCTCATAGACCCGTACAATTTATTTCTGCCTAGCCTTTCTCCTATGTTGAGGTCAGCTTCTGGTCTAACCAGATGAATACCGGAATTTAACACGAAGCGACTGCCATCAGACCTCCGCAACCCAATTACAGGGCAATGCCGATATTCTAAGGTTAGACCGATTTTCAGACTTTCGGACTTCTGACTTCCCGTAACGACTGTCATAGGTATTCGTGTGACACACGGGAGCGACTGTTTAGCGTGCTCTCCGAGGCGTCTTTAGTGGCCTTTTACGTAACATAAGGAAACAGAGAGGTGACGGCTTCTTTGCTGGAAACCACACACCCAAGTTCCAAGTTCACGTAATATAAAATTAATTAAACAACTTTGTAAATACCTTTACATGAGTTTGTCATATTTTAATTTCCGTAATTCCACCTCCCTAACGAAATATTCGATATCGTCTCGATCATTTCGTAAACAATTTCCTGCCTAGAGTAGTAGCAAAAAAGATTCAGAATTCAGTCATCCAGCCATCCACTCGAAAGGTTTCAAAGCGATCTCAATAATAAAGGTGCATACAGACTCATCGGCAGGCGGCCGTTAATAATTCATGAACATGCTTAGCGTGCTCTCGTCACGGCACACTTAACCTGGCGATCGCTTACACGCCCTTTATGTGAAGTTCACGTAAAATTCTCTTTAATTCTTGCTAGGATGAAAATTTTGCGCAATGTTAAACCGGTCAGATTATGGGTCAGGTTTATGGACGAATGATTAGCGTAGGTACAAAATATTAATGTGTTTACGAAAAGAGATGTTCTCCGGACGCTAAATCGTCTGAAAAACGTAAATGCTTGTGATATTAAATGATAAATTTAAAAAAAATTAAGCTTCACGTCGATGCCTGGCAGAAGTGTAAAATCGATACTCATTTTGTAAAAAAAAACTGGCGGGATAAAACCGAAGAGAGCCGATGAGTTACGAAGGTCTGCTGTCGTGTGACTGCCACCGCGAGCGTCGCCACGCTCTCACACCCGTACCGCCGTAGTATATGTTTCACATCAAATACCTGTTTATTTGCAGGGAACGATCATAGTCCGTTAGTGAACAATGACATAACCATCGTGCCAATATCACAAATCTTGATAATCAAAACATCCGCTAATCTACACAAAATACTGATAATTTCCTGTCTCCAATCAAGGTCCCACTTAATGATTCAAATACGTGAATAAAGCCGATAAAAACCGAAGTAATACGTTTTTTTACGAAGTTAGATGACAATTAAATCTTGGCACTTCATGGTGGCGCTGCTCGCAAAGGTAAATGCCAACAATATGTCAAAGAACAACGGCCATAATTGACCTGACCAAATTTGCATAAGACCCGTAACGAGTTATACGTCAAAAAATAGTCAATTAAAGGAGCACTAATTTACAACTATTCAATTATTTATTAAAAGCCGGAATAAAATGTTGATATTTTTAAAAAAACCTTACTTTTTTACGACATTTTTACTAATTTTGAACGCACCTTAATACGTTTCATCGTGTACTGGGTACACGTTTAGTTATAGCACCAGCATTCAAGCGTTTACGATTTTTAAAATACCAGTTTTTTTATAAACATTATAGATTATGTTGATTGTGTCGTTTTTATTCTTACAATGTTGTTATTTAATGGTTAATAACAAATAGATCAATTACTGGGCCAAATTATCAAATACATTTAATGCTTCCAATAGATGGAACGAAACGTATGACATATTGACATCCCGGTAGCTATCAAAGCTTCTCCCGCGCAGTAAATTGAATAGGTATGGCCAAACACTAAGTCTGAAATAATTCTTTTCATCAAGAAAAACTGTCAATGTATATTATTTTCGCACAGAAGTGAGACTGTGAGTGACACAGAACACGTAACTAACAATGATTAGCATGATTGTAGTTGTGGTTGTCTAGTTTCCGACTTGTCAAATTCCAACCTCCATAAGAACAAATAAATATTTTCATCCGCTTCTTAAAAAAATATTTTCTTTAAAGCATGGATTATTATAAGTAGGTGAACCAATTAAACCATATCCCATCAAAGGTTGCGATACTTTATAGTCAGGTCATAGCATGTATGGACCGTGGCCGACGTTCTTTAGTACATTGAAACTTAGTTTATTATTTTGCCGCATGTCAAGATACATTGGGCATTCAAGGTCGCCATTTTAAATTCATAGAGCTCAACAAATAAAATGTCATAACGGTTTTAACATAAGATTAGGCAACCGGATTTGTCCGCCACTCATAGTTTACAAATAATTTGTATGTTAATTAGTTTTTCTTCTGCGTTTGACACTGTTGACTACAATTGGGTAAATACAATGGATGTAATACAAACGACTTGAGATATGGCCTTTATTATTCGTCAACGGAAAGTCTACTTAAGCGCCATTTTGGCTAAAATGAGTTATGTATTATATCGTTGAATTGGTTTTTTTTTCTGCGTCGATTAGTTGGAATTTCTTATTTTATTCTATTATCTTACGAAATTCCAACTAATCGACGCAGAAAAAAAATCCAATCCAACGATATAATACGTAACTCATTTTAGCTAAAATGGCGATTAAGTAGTATTGGCTTTCCGGTGACGATATGTTTTTTTTACGTGGGGGATCCTCATGGGTACTGTGCACCCTGGGGAAGGCGAGGTTATGCCTCGCTCATTGTGTATAACGTACAATCAACAGCAAAAGAATTTTAAAACTAATTATCTATGGAGTTAATTGTCTGTCTGCCTCGTTAGTCTAGAGATGAAACACGCGACTGCTGATCGTGACGTTCTGGGTTCGATCCCCAGTTCGGGCAGTGTTATTGGAAAAGTCAGAGGTACAGGCCGGGATCAAACTCAGGCCCTACTGCATGGAAGGCAGAGGTTCAAACGCTAGGCTATCACTGCTACAAGAGAATATAAGACACAATAATTCCTGTATATTTTAAAAACTCATTTAAAGAATTGAATTTGGCTATGTTAGCAAAGTTGGTACTTAAGTACGGCCGACGTATCCTAGGCAGTCAGCCTCGCTACCAACCTAGCTGACTGGCTAATCTTTTCTTCATGGCATGAGCCATTTTTAATCGACTTCCAAAAAAGGAGGAGGTTCTCAATTCGGCTGTATGTTTTTTTTTAATGTTTGTTACCTCACTACACCCTCATTTATGAACCGATTTGATTTTTTTTATTTTTGTTTGAAAGAGTATTCTTTCGAAATGGTTCCATTTAAATTTGGTGAAGATCTGATGAAGAACTTCGGAGATAGACAATAAAACTAACTCCTCAATGACGAACAGTACGCATAATGTGATGATGTGATTATGTTTCGAGCAGCGTCTTTAGTAGGTCCAACCATGTTTTAATTAAGTCCACTAAAATTAAAAAAATTAAAAACATTTTAACATAAATAAAACCAACTTCAAAAAAACGAAAAAGAAAAGAATAAAATAATTACCATATTATAAAAGTAACAGATTCAGAAGTTGGTGCCTTCAATTTGGTGTAGCGTGGATTAGCACCGACTTCAGAATCTGTTACTTTTATAATATGGTAATTATTTTATTCTTTCTTTTTAAGTTTTTGAAGTCGGTTTTATTTTTGTTATAGTACCTAAAGCTCGTGTTGATATACGAGAGATAAAGAAGCAGAGTTGTTTTTCAATTGTTTTTAGTAGTTCGACTATCTTCTGTATTCATAAGAAACTGACAGACTAACTGATCTATCAACGCACAGCCTAAACCGTTGAGGTTAGAATCTTGAAATTTTCACAGTAAGTACCTTTTATAACGTAGGCATCCACTAAAAAAGGATTTTTTTAAAATTCCTTCCCTAAGGGGGTGAAAAAAATCACGCAAGCAAAGCTGCGAGTAAAAGTTACTTTGTTATAAATCGAGGAAAAAAATCTTATTGTATATCATATAGGTATAATAATACAAAACAGCTTCCCGCCCTGAAACTGATGAAATAAAAACAATCGAACTAAAACATTATTATAACACAGCCTTTTAAATCGCTTCGTAGTTTTTATGATATAAAGCGGTTATCCGACATGGGAAAAGCTTTTAAAACAATTAGTTGTGTTGTTCGATAAAGGCTGGAAAGCACTCAATATAATTTACGCTGATTCACTGTGAGGTATCAATCATAAACATGTAGCAATGATATTGATAATACCGTAATAATGTTGAAATGTTTCCACTGATTGGTAACGATACTAATGATCATTATCATTTAGTAATAAAAGACGTTGATATCGATATCTACGTCTTTATATTACACTAGCTTTTGCCCTTTTTGCTGCTTTTTGAATTTCGAGAAATCCCTTCTTAGTGGATGTTTACGTCACAAAATGAACCTACTGTCAAAATTTCAAGTTTCTAACCCCAGCCGTTTAGGCAGTGCGTTGATAGATCAGTCAGTCAGTCAGCTTCTCCTTTTATGTAAATAGATAATGGTAATGATCAGTTCTGTAGATAATCCTGAAATTTATTTATAAGAACATACAACATTCTAAAATAAATTTAAAATACAATTTCTTGTTTTTTTCTGCTACAACAATGTTTGCTATTTAAAAATATAACTTCTTAAATTTGAACAGTCGAATTATTTACACAAAGCAGATAACTTAGGATAAATTGAAGCTCAAGATTGGACTTGGCTTCAAACTAGAAATCAGCCATAATATTTCAAAAATAGTGTTCCTTGGATTATAACAGACAGGAACAGGAGTAAAAACATTGTTTTCTCCGAAAAAGCACCTACAAAAAATACCACTCGTTGGATCCCAAACAACAGCAAACAAAATCGCTGCAGGCCCAGAAGGAGATAGTGGGATGAAATGGACTCTTATCTAAAGGATTTCCCCCAGACAGCAGAAGTTAGAGATAAGGTGGAAAGAGGAAAGTGAGGCCTACAGTGAATTCTATGGACTAATAATAATATCAAAAAGACTGTAGTAACGTTGAATTTACATTAAACACTCGTGGCCGTTCTATTGACACTGCGCTTGTTACTTATGCCCAACATTAACTGCCAAACCGCAGTAAGGACATTAATTATACGAGTACGTACCTTAATATCCTAATTAATTTACCTCAAATCAATCGGCCTATCATAGCCAAGCATTAGACACAAACATTTCTCAAATTGCGTTTACGTTTACACTCCGGGTTCTTTGCTGTCCGCATCCAGTGAGCAAGATGCTGGGTATCTACCTATGTTACGTAGGTAGTATCTGCCTGCCTTTTCCCAACTATGAAGGGGCAGCTGCCAGTCTAACCAGATGCGGCTGAATACCAGTATTGTACACGGAGCGACTGCCATCAGACCTCCGCAACCCAGTTACAGGGCAATGCCGATATCCTAAGGTTAGACCGGTTATATTCACTTTTATCTATTTTACGTAGGTAAAAGTGAATATAACACTTCATTACATCGTAGCAATAGATAAACCAACGTTTTGAAACATATTAACCTAAATGATTTACTCCACTTAACACATCAGCTCGGCGGGCACCGCGCCGCTGAATTTTATTTATGCCTACACTTTGAAGTGAGCCAGTCCCCTGAAAGGGTTAATTAAGTGAAAGATTCTCACGGTCTGTGGACTGAATGATCATGTTAGACAAATTAGAACGTATTATTGAGCAAAGAACCCATTTATAACCGAACAAATATAACAATGCTGTACATTTTTCGTATATTAACCTTTAATATGAAGGTGTATGGAAGAAATTCCAATAAATTTGTAGCATAAAATTGATTTTCATAAATTGTGATACATAAGGGTAGGATGATTAATAATAGCATATTGGTTTCGAGCAGTAAACGATGTTAGAACATTAGCATTTGGTACGGTACATGGATATGATCATAGAGGTTCGATGGCATAATTTATTAGTTAGGCAGATACGCGTGATTGCCGAATCAATACCTGTCATCACTGCAAATATTAGGCGTTGTGTAGATGACGACAGGTTTGGTGCAGTGACTGAGCGATTAGTTTCTGCGCCACGAGTCGTGGGTTCCATTCCCGCACGGAACCAATATTTGTATGGCCTACAGATAGTTTTTCCGGGTCTGGGCGTTTGTGTTTGTGAAGATTTGTGTCTGTAAACCCTCCCAGGATACAGGAGAAATTATAGTGTGGGGTAACATTTTTATAAAAAAAGAATACAGATATTGCTTCTTATAAGATGCCATCTTCTTTTTTAGCATATATACGCTTGATGGTAGGATCTATACGGTCCACCTGGCTAGCTACTTCATATTAAAGTTCAGCGCCAAGCAGATTACTGTGTACCGCCGTGTGTATGTTCGAGCCAGAGGAAAGGGAATCCCTCTATATCTCCGTTCCTTGGATTCGTGTGTTCCATCTGAGATGGAACGCACCATCAGGATGGATGGATGAGCGGACGGTGAGCACGATAAGGGTCAAACGCGACCCAGAAAAAAACTGTCAGAATGAAGTTTGGTTGGTACTTTTTCTAAGACCAGCTATAATATTTTTCACAATGTAGGTAGGTAGGTAGGTAGGTACCTAATCATGAAATAGAGAGGCAACATACTATTGTATGGAACCCGACGTAGCTAGAATTTTACATGACATCAGAAACCTTGGCCTTTGAGCCGGATTCCCCTTTGATAAAATGTAGGGATTTTCGTAAAAGTTGTCCCTTTAGATAAATTGATTAATGGCAAAGGTTTTACTTATACCTACTTCATAATAACTACGTATACATACATACATATATTCACATCTGTAACCTCCGCAGGGTTTAGTAGAGGTGTTCTCTCATTACAAGAGTCTATACACCCATGTTTCGCCTCTAGTATTAAGTCTCATGTTGTAAGACTTTTGACATTTTTCGGGCACAATAAAATAATTAAAAAGAAAGAAAGAAAATGTAGGTATTTATTTTTTCGCTCAAACGGACGCACACTCATATTTTTTTTTTTTTTTTTAAGAAGCATTGCCCCACACTAGGATTTCTCCTGTATCGTGGGTGCGTTTACAAACACAAATCTTCACACGCACAAACATCCAGACCCGGAACAACTATCTGTAGTTCTGTATCTGTAATTAAAAATATAATGCCTATTGCTTAAAATTAAATACTTATTACTACAACAATTTTGCACTTAAATTTAAACATGTAATAACCTGGTAACCCAAACACCAAAAAAAGTTTAAAAAAATAAATAAAAAAACAACAATCCACACACCACACAATCTGTCTACTATTAAATTAAAATGAGGGTGTTACTATACACCTCTACCCAACCCTTCGGAAAATACAGGCGTGATGTTATCTATACTATTACTATATAATATAATATTATAAAGAGGAAAGATTTGTATTTTTGTATGTAATGAATAAACATAAAAACTACTGGACCGATTTCAAAAATTCTTTTACCGTTAGAAAGCTACATTATCACTGAGTAACATAGGCTACGGGCGGAGCCGTGAGGACACAGCTAGTGTTATATAAAATTATGGAACCAGGTTCATCGAATCGCTTATCCGGCGACAGAGAGGAAATGTATTCCTAATCCGTCCCCCCACAAAGTCAAAGTCAAAGTTTTTTATTTCAAATAGACCAAATTTCAGGCACTTTTAAAACACAGACTTCATAATAACTATACCTGTAGTAACCAAGGCACTAAAATCATACGTTTAACTATTCAAGTGTTTAATTATACTAAAGTAATAGACAGTACGTTTCACTACAACAGTAACACAATATTGGTCTAGTTAATAGCCCGGAGTCATGAACATTATAATGTTGATTGGTATATTGTATGTATCTACTTCGGTCCGTTAGCTCGGAGGTATACGTTTCGGCAGATTACTGTAACGTGCCATAGACAATTAAATGTCAAAGTGTCGAATTTAATAATTATTCCTAATCGGAGTACAGATTAAGTCGATGGCAGCAAAGTAAAAGAAGACATCTACAAAATCGCAATTTTACAGGAGAGCACATTTAGTAAAAAACAGAAGCCATTTTGCTGCGATGTGTCTTAGAAATCGAGTGTAGATGTCTTCATTTGCATGCCTGATTTTATTCATTATTTTGAAATTTGAAATTATTTTAATACAGACTTGTAGATAGGGTTGATTTAAACTCATTTTTGTAAAAAAAAGCATTTTGGTAAAAATGTAGATGTCCGTATTTACTTTGCTGCCATCGAAGTAGATAACTGTGCGTATAGCATAATGAGCCCATTGCTGTCCCACTGCTTGGGACAGGCCTCTTCTCTGATCAGTTTTTAAACCTTTGTGGCGGCATCTATCGCGCCACATGCGAACTATCCTGCATCGCGATATCAAAGTTTGACATGCGGATAGTATACCTAAAGTTCCCAACATTAACTGTTGGGCAGTGGCCAGCCAGGTATAAGCCTCGCCTGGTTGGAGGGTCCTGCCTTTTCGTTGGAGGAACACGATACCTCGTTCCTCCACACCTTAATCAACCACGCTGATCTGGTGCGGTTTTTGGCCAACACACACCATCGATAACGATGTTTCCCTTCCCCAATAACGCAAGACATGACATTTAAATTATGGGCCGCTCATGTACTTGAAAAGTCAGAGGTACTGGACAGCATCGAACCCTACTGCATCAAACGCAAGCGTTCTAACGTAAGGCTATCTAATACAAGGTGTAAAAAGACCCTTCACGAAGCCGTCAACCATGCATTCAGTACATCAAACTAAGTAACCCTACGCAAAAATTGTCGCTGGGAAACGACTTTTCTTTGGGTGAAAAACATCATTTTACGGTAAAGCTCAATGAAATGCACTCAAAACATTGTGCTGATGGATGCAATGAATAGTAAACGGGTAATGGAGGTATTTCAAGTAGGTACATTTGCAACCCTCAAATATAGTATTTAAAAAAAAGTTGTGAAAAAAATGGAACTTTGACCCCCAATATCTCCGTAACTAAAAGGTTCCCAGGCATAGTCCGGAACAACAAAATTACCGCAATGACGTGGAGAATAAGTGCCTTTCGGCTTCGTTAAGGGTATATTTACACCGTTTATAGTATATGTTGCACTTATGACCGTACGGTTTCTTGAAATATCTAGGTGCCCTTTAAAGAACTTATTCGCGAGGAGTCGCACAAGTCAAAGGCACATGACGTTTTGACGTCGGAAGCCAAGATCCTTGGATTGCTGTCTCACTAAACATGCCGTGTTCTGTGGCCCCACGGTACAAATAGCACGGAGTAATAAACTCTTCAAAAAAAATTACGACTCTTCATTTGAACTTTCAAACAGTCGTCGTTTTTGTTTTAAAAGCCTTAACTAAGTTGACAGGACGTTTATAGCAGTTCTATTTTTAAAAGACGCAGGCTTTGCAAATGCAACGCGTTTGCTGAAGCTTAATTTTGTTAATTACGGGTGTAACAGAGAGGCTCTCTGCATTTTTAACTTGATGCAATAATGGAAAACCGTCTCTTTGTCTCATTAGAGAACAATGTGTTTTGTGTTTTTATGTTACACCCGTTTGATGCATTTTTCGTAAAAGTTATTAATTTTAGTGTAGAAAATGTTTAACTACATTCAGGAGCAATGAATCCAGGCCACCAACATAAACCTTAATATCTCGGAAAACATTGTTTAACATTGTTTTGTTTATGTTGGTGACCCGGATTCATTTCTCCCGAGTGTATATCAATGGCAATTTACTTTCTTTCACTTTTTCTGCTCTCTTCTCATGAGTGTCGCAAAGGGCAACTAAGAGTTTATGGCAAGTGTCAGTAATTTTGCTACGTAACTCTATAAAAAAACTACTTCTAGCAAGTTCACTCCACTCCGTTCTGCCTAGTTGTTTCCTAATTCTGTTGGTGTCAGTTTCCAATCTAACAAGATGCGGCTGAATACCAGTATTTTACAAGGAGCGACTGCCATCAGACCTCCGCAATCCAGTTACTGGGCAATGCCGATATCCTAAAGTTAGACCAGTTGTTAGACTTTTGGGCTTCTTACTACCCGTAACGACTGCATAGGTATTCGTATGACACCCAGGACCGACGGTTTAACATGCTCATGCTTTAACTTCACTCCATAACATTGGAACATAGTTAAAATTTAATGGAGCACTTAAAAACTACCACATGAGTGAAAACACAAATTCCACTTGCACGGCAAATATGATATTCCCATTATTGCAAGCACTCAAGAAAAATCAATCATGCGTTCACTTAGACCCCTCATATACAGGGTGTAAACGAAATCATGTAATTCTTTCAAACCTCGTGATGTACTGCTGATATAGATCAACCCTGAACGGGACACTTTTGGTTTCAATACAAAAAGATTTATAAAAAGTAAACATTTGTGTTCTTAACGAACGACATTTTAGCGCCCCAAGCGAATTGTGCGGCTAGTTATTTAACTCGGGGCGCTAAAATGCTTCACGTTAGAAAGAAAGAAGAAAGAAAGAAAAAGTATTTATTTTTAAGAACACGTGTTTACTTTTGTAATTTTTTTTTATTCAATCCCAAAGTATCCCGTGCAGGGTTAATCTATGTCAGCAGTACATTACGAGGTTTGAAGGAATTACGTGATTTCGTTTACACCCTGTATCTTATAACTTATCTTTTTCGCTACACATTCCGCTGTTATTTTTGTTTGTCGTTTATTCGCGTGGAATCTCTGTAACTTTGTACAGGTGTCATGTTTCATAAGAATCGTAGCTACAACGAACTGTGATCATTAATGCAGTATACTGGGTTTATTTTTAAGAGCAGTACAGGGTAAGGAACTAAGTTTTGATATTTTTGTTATGGAATTATTTGGTACGGAAATTTTGTATAAAATGTGAATCACCGAGAAAAACTACAAAATAATGCATTTATCTATATCTATACATATATTATATCTATATCTATATATATATTATAAAGAGGAAAGATTTGTATTTTTGGATTTTTTTATGTAACGAATAAACTTAAAAACTACTGGACCGATTTCAAAAATTCTTTTGCCGTTATAAAGCTACATTATCACGGAGTAACATAAGCTACGGGCGGAGCCGTGAAGACACAGCTA
Source organism: Amphipyra berbera (assembly GCA_910594945.2). NCBI lineage: Eukaryota > Metazoa > Arthropoda > Insecta > Lepidoptera > Noctuidae > Amphipyra > Amphipyra berbera. Next base: position 5,970,675 of record OU343131.1, on the reverse strand, counting down.
GTAAATTATAAATAGCATAACAACATAACATCACACCTGTATTCCCCGAAGGGTTGGGCAGAGATGTAAACTAACACCCTAATTTCGCCGTTATTAATTCCCATGTAATAGGGGGCGAGCCTATTGCCATCCACCAAGAAAAAATTCAAACTCCGGGCTGCTACTGAGGAATTCTACACAGAAAAACCTAATAACACTTTGCCCGACCTGGGGATCGAACCCAGGACCTCACGATCAATCGCGCTTGCCACCACTAGACCAAAGAGGCAGTTATTTTTTTTAAATAAAATATGTATGTCGGAGAATAAGTAATTTAAAAAATAAAGGGGGGTAGTCGTCAAGATGAATTAGCGTATCCGACGTTATAAAAACGGTTGTCATTCGACGGAGCGAGGGATTCCGTATCGAACAGCCGAAGAAGTCTGACCTTTTATATCTGACTAGCTTGTCCTCCTTATTTTATGATCTTCTGTAAATTGTGTTAATTATTATATTGTGAATTAGCTTCTGTAACTAACAACTAACCCTAATACAAGTACTCTCAGTGGTGCAGAGTCTATGTTGGTTTTATTTACGAAATACCCGCTTTACCTTCTGATAAGCAGACACTGGTCTAAACTGTAATGCTATACTCAATTCTATCTAATTCTATAAACGGTGTGTGTCTGCGACATTTATATAACTGAATTGAAATGCTATACCTGATACGTTTTATACATTATTTTATCATCGCAAAACTCAAAGACAAAACACAGACACACAGAACTTGAGATACAATACAACGCAAATATGATATGAAAATTGTTTCCATGAAAATTTTGAATGAAATTCAATTAAAAAGTGTGGTGTGTACCAGACGTTGTTCGCTTTTTTAACGTTTTCTATTTACCCAGTTCATTCTTTTGTTCGTGATGGAATTTGACAGTTCAATTTTAGAGGGAGAGGTCGGATTATGGTAAAAAAAGGATAGATATAGGTGTAAATATGAACAGAAGAAAGAATCATAAAAGTAGTCGTGTTAGGAATTCAGGATGTTATTTTACAATAATAATTATTATTCGGAATAACTTATCATGAAAAAATATGAAAACAGAAATATCTTAGGGCCAATTCCACAATTGTCGGTTAACTTCTATCTGGGAAAAATAAAAGGCCATATTATTTTATCTCTCAGTTAAGAGTAACCCGTGGATTGTGAAACAGATCCTTAGATTTTCTAGAGAACTGTGATGTTCCATCTGGTTGTCGGCAAAGGATAGGCCAACCCTTGTCCACCTCGTCGTTTTGATTCCACTTTCATTGTGAAAACCGCCAAACAGTGGAATGCGCTGCCTAAGTGGGTGTTCCCCGACAGTTACAATCTGGATGTCTTCAAGTCACGAGTGAATCGGTTTCTTCTGGGCAAGCGTGCTCCATCGTAGACCGCATCATCGCTTAACATCAGGCGGGATGGCGGCCAAACGCAGGCCTAGTAACAATTAAAAAAAAACCTATGAGTGTCGTGGAAGGTGACTAACGGCTGTTTACAATAACCTATCTGTCGCTCTCTTAGCCTTTTCCCAATTATCTTGGGGTCAGCTTCCAGTCTAACCAGATGCAGCTGAATACCAGTATTTTACACGGAGCGACTGCCATCAGACCTCCGCAACCCAGTAACTGGGCAATGCCGATATCCTAAGGTTAAACCGTTTGTCAGACTTTCAGGCTTCTGACTACCCGTAACGACTGTCATAGGTATTCGTTGACACCCGGGACCAACGGCTTAACGTGCTCTCCGAGGCACGGAGGGGTCTCGATGTGTAACAAATGGTCACCCATCCACGGACTGACCGCGGCAAGCGCAGCTTAACCTCGCAAATCGTACGATCGGCGCGGTTGTTATTTAGCCACGAGCCCCCCCCCTAACCTATCTGTCTACAGTTTGTTTTATATAGATACCTATAGCAATTTGACATTTCAATTTCATGGCATTCTTCGAAAAATATTAACAAAAATTGAGAACATCATCCCAAAGTTAAGAATGCAGATGTTTAATACTATAATTATGATAATGAAAACTCAAACTATACCGCTGCCGTCAAGCAATAAGACAAGAATAAAAACAATCTGACAATACTATAACGTTAACAACCCGGGAGAAGAATGATTTGTTAAAATAATGTTAAAAAATTTCGAATATTCACCCTGCAATACAGATGTCGTCGATGACAGATACGATATAATGATGACTCTTAACTCAAGACTTTTACAATCAACAATTTGTTTATTCTATTTACAAATACACTCCATGTTACACAAATAAGATAATATGATTACAATAACACAATACGAGACGGCTTAAATCCCATCGAAAAAATGGGCAACAAAATATATTTTTTTAAATCCAGAAAGCCGAGGGCCGCTCTCCGTATTCGGACACGTTTTATAAACGCAGGCGCCATGTTTCTATTTCGATTACTGAAATATTGGAAATAAAATATAACCGCTATCGTGTTTCCACGTGACAGGCGGAAATAAAGCTTGCCGACAAATCGACACGGCAGCCGCATCGCGGTGGAAGAGTGTGGCGTCACACAGCCCAATACTGACGAAATTGTATTACTCCGATTCTGGATATTAACACGACACTATGTACGAAAATGCAGAAGGATCATTCCTAATAATTCTTAATAATGAAAATAGTCGCTACCATACAAGTAAGACGGATGGAGTCAAAAATCAAGCAAATTACACGCATCGTATCAGTCTGCTGCAGCCACGAGACCCGTTTGGGAAATTTGTCAGAACCGCCTGGGCGTAGGCCTCTGGCATTAGAAGAGAGTCCTATCCTAAATTATCACCCCACACTGGGCAGGCGGATAGTGGCCATAAAGTCATCCCTGTCGTGCTGATGAAACTGTGAGCCATCACTGCTTTCGGCTTTTGGAATGGTTTGAATGATTAATCCGCCATCCGTCGGTTGCGTTTCATTAATATTCTTGTTTCGTTCGGCGTCTGCGTGTGCGCTTATAGTAGAACTTCTGTGTCTTTTTTGTTTTATGAAGCCCCTCCCCGTGTCCGCTTAAGGGCCTGCGCAGATGAGGGACAGTGGCGGACAAAAAGTCCGCTGTGCGCTCTTATTAGTACTGCAATAAGTTTGCTCTTTGTCCGCGCAATATCTCATGTCGACTTGAGGGGCCCTAACAATGAACTATTATAAAAGATACTACCCTCGCTTTGAGTACCTGTTTATGAAATTCATCGACGCCTCATCGTGCAATATATACTGGCCTGCAAAAATAAGTATCACACTTTTAAAATTGCAATAACTTTTTAGGTACACAAGATATATTTTCGAAACAAAAAGGACTCAAAAAAGAGTTTAACTTTGTTACTATAGTTTCAAAGAAAGCTGATAAAAATTGCTATAAAACGTTTTTTATTTTAAATCTCTAACTTCTATAGTTTAGAAAAAATTGAAATTTTAAAAGTGTGATACTTATTTTTGCAGGCCAGTGTATAATATCCGTTTATTAAAATGGGACGGCAAAGTCGGTTTTACCTTCAAATTAGCTACGTTTTAAACTACTTGTTGGGTTTCTGAGGAACTAAAAATCAACTCATGTCTAATGTTAACTGGCCCTTGGCCTTTTAAACCTTCCTTTTCAACTTACAATATGGTCTTACGAGTCGAGCGAGCAATAGCGTAAAGCAGATATCGTGAAAAAGGTGATAATTTACAAGTTAAAATACCATTTAGCAGGACATGACGATGTTTACAATACTGATTCACTTTTAACTGTTAGGTAGTTCTTGCTTCCTGGTACCAAATTTTGTTAATCAAATAGGTAAAAAAGACAAATAATTCTGTGTCCTTCATACAGCCACCTTCATTTTTTTCCAGTCTTTTCCATTATTAAAAGAGTTCTCTTTTCATCAACAACAAAGTGTTTATGAGGTTTTGAGGGGCTCGCGGCTTATTAACGTCCGCAAGGATCATACGATTTGCGAGGTTAAGTAACGCTAGCCGTGGTCAGTTTGTGGATGGTGACTATTCTTAACACATCGAAACCCCTCTGTGACAGTCGTTACGGGTAGACAGAAGTCCAAAAGTCAGTCAGGCATTGCCCAGTAACTGGGTTGCGGAGGTCTGATGGCAGTCGCTCCGTGTAAAATACTGGTAGTCAGCCGCATCTGGTTAGACTTGAAGCTGACCCTGGTTAGACTGAAAAGCTAGGCCGAACGAGTAAAGTTCTTATATATTCCCTAACATGTTTTATATTGGTCTTTTAAGTGAGCCAGGTTGAGCAGCGAACTTTTAGAGCTGGTGTATGAGTTTGACTGATTTTCACCAACATTAATTGTCGGGTTAAACAACCGTTTACTCGAAAAATATACTATCGATACCTCAGTTCCAAAGTGTAACAAATTCGAAATTTAGTGAAATTGAGATAAGTGTGAGATATTGTTCCCAAATCGATTACGCACTATTTCCAAAGAGTAACAAGTCGATAACTGAATGTAGTTCAATTGTTACACGCGATATTTTTTCCTAAGGCTAGATTATTTTATTTTCATACAGTAACAACTCTATTTGTTTCCTGAGTCTCATGAAAACCTGTTTCTGAATTGTTACACTTTGGAACTGAGGTATCGCTATTATTTTAGGTAAACGATTGTTTAACCAAAGAATTAACGTAGGTGAACGCCAGCCTAAGTAGTAGGTAGGGTCTTAACCGACCCACAAAAACTGAGATAACCTCTTTACCTTTATCAATATTTATTAACGTTATTTACAAAGTAATATATCTACTTACTGCTCAAAAGTAGTTTCAGCACAATGGAATTACATAACATTTTACCTAACATTATAAATATTATAAGTTCGTTGGCATGTTTGTTAGTAGATACACACATGCTTTACATAATTCGATAACATAGTAAGTAAAACAAACAAACAAAATTGTTTTAAAATAAAATGTACGGTACAAAGAGTGAAATATAAAACTAGTAATTTTATCCCCGATTTATAAAATGAACAGTATTTGTCAAATAAAAACATGGTGGCCTTTGATTATTTTTGATCCGATTTTCATTTTTGTTTTCTATGGTGCATAAAATAGCGCTGATTTAATTTATTTCGATAATATTTTTGTAGCTCAACGGTGACCAGATGTCTACTAATACTTTCTTAACTGTTTTATTGACAAATGTGTCAAGTGGTGTGTAGGTTTTTTTGAAACAATCCTTTACTTAAGAGGTTTTGGTAGAATTTCAATTAATCTTAGTCATAAAAGCGAAACCGTATGTAGCGTATAGTTCATTGTATTACAATACTTATCGTTCTCGTGAAAATTTTTGCAAGTATATATATATAACAGTAAACAAGTTTTAAAGAAATACATTTTATTTTTACATTTATTTAAAACAATACACTTACATGTAATTGTTCACTGTGAAAGTGTTATTTGATACTAACAATCCGTTGTAGCAGTATATTTTGATACCAGGTAGGTTTAAGTATAAACAGAGTATACCTATACTACTAAAATTGTACCCTTTTCTAAAGCAGTAATTCTTTCTCCAAGCAATTTTATTTGTGAATATATCATCCATATATACTTAATAATTTATTTTGCACCTAATGTGGTATGATATACGTAGAAATTTTAAAAGATCTTGATTCGTGACTTAGTTACACCACAACCCGAGTAGATCATTATATAAACTCTAAAGGTAAGGTTTCATATGTAACTTAAAAAATATGCTTCTAACATAATCAGCAGAAAGGCATTCTGAAAATCTAACTCTAAAAGTTAGATTTTGTATCATTATGACCTTACTGTTCGATTCAACGTCTCGTAAAGTACCTATCTTACTTTTTCAAAACCTCTAGGAAGTGTCAATGAATATTAAATACTTACTTACTGTTCTTTTTAACGGACCGAAGTAGGAAGTACTCAACTCGACGTGTATTTAAATTTTTTGTACGTACGCCGATTCCTCTAATAGGTATTCCTCAACCGATTGAATTGACTTAAACTAGGTATTGTGTTAGGATTGGTCCCAAGCTAGTCCGTGTTTGATTTTTTTTGAAATCCGTAATGTATAGTTTTCATAGATTCTGAAATAACTATGGCCTCACAAGAATGATGATGTCGCCTGCAGACTGAACCCTGTTCTAACTTTATTTAAACATTACTTGTTTCCTAAATAATTACCCATGCAACACGAAACGAGCTGACCCCTTACCCTCGTGTCCCCTTGTCCTCTTTAGTTGCTCGTGGCGCGTTGTCGTGCCAATTCATCCGTCCTCCCCTCGACACGTTACCACTCTCCTGGAAGCTTACCTTATGATGTGTTTACGGATGAATAGCAGATAATTTTGGGGTGTAATGTAGCGTTGTGTGGAGTATGGGTAGTGTCGTTAATTAGGGTAACCAACTGTGTTTGCTGAGATTCTCTAATACTCAACCACAGTCTTGTAAATGCTCGGAAAAATCAATTCTAATTGAAGCATTTTTTCTATCGCAACCGTTGTTATGTATCTCAACTTCCGAAGTCTTAATTCATAGGACTATGGATTACAACTTTTACTTTAGCGCATCCTTAATATTAAACTTATCAGAAAAGAGGTAATAATATAAACTCTGTAAAACTGAAGTTCTACAATAAAATTATAAGCTTTGTCATATCAACAAAAGCAACACGCGCGAAATTCACACCTGTCTGTATAACGTATGCGTATGCGCATACACTCCTCACCTAGAACAGCTTCTAAAATGGTTAGCAAGAAACATCGCTCCGCGTGTCAGTTAATTGTTATTCGTATAATAAATATTCATAATGTTATAATCTTATTTCGTAAGGAAAATTAAGATCGTGATTCAAGGTGATAATAACCAGTCAAGGCCAACAAGTCTATTAAAAATCGGCGTAAGTTTTTGCGGAACAGGAAAAAAAACCAAGACTATTACATAAATTCTTATTAATATCGAATTTATGTATATTTCATATTATACGGAAATCTATAATAAAAGAATATAGAGAGGACCATTAGGTACTTACTCATGAAGTATTCGGGATATTATATAACTTGTTGCCAGGCAGTGAAAAAATGCAAAACATTTTGAAACATATCTTTGGATATTTGGTAGTTTATAGAAGTAATCTAGTTGAACTGTTTTTGACGTGCAATTAATAAAAAAAACAAGAAAGGTCTTTTCATGTATCTAGCCTGTTATATTTTCCACTGCGAAGCAAAAGGCCTCCCTTTTTTACCCCCGACGCAAAAAGAGGGGTGTTATAAGTTTGACCGCTATGTGTGTCTGTCTGTCTGTGTGTGTGTCTGTCTGTGGCACCGTAGCTCTTAAACGGGTGAACCGATTTGAGTGCGGTTTTTTTTATTTGAAAGCTGGTTTTCTAGCGAGTGATTTTAGACATATTTTATTAAAATCGGTCAAGCCATTTCAAGGTTATCAGCTATTTTGTTAGCTGCGGTAGGGTTCTTAGACGCATAATGTGTATTACTTTACTTTCAAACATACGTGTGAAATAAAATTTGAAACACTCATGTATGCTATATAACTATGCAAGATTATGAAATTCTTGATCTGATGCTGCAGCCAGGATAACCAGTGCACTAGTACACTCTTGAAAAAATAATAGCAGATATGTCGTGTTTGGATTCGTTTTGATCAGTATTTGATTGTACATGCAATTCAATGGTGGCGACATGATGAGCTGATGCTGCAGCCAGGATATCCAGCACACTAGTACACTCTTGAAAAAATAATAGCAGATATATGTCGTGTTTGGATTCGTTTTGATCAGTATTTGATTCTATATACAATGCAATGGTGGCAATTAATACTAAGTTTAAAAAGTTTAAAATGACGCAAAAAAACGAACTTTTAAAAAGTCATAAATAATAGTAGGTATCGTTGAGCCATCAAATTCGATTGAGTAACACCTATATATTTTAATTACAGAAATTGATGGATGGCACGATAAGGTTTGCTCGTTGAAATGGCGATATAATATCACGTCGGGGTACTGCTAAGTAAATTAGCTAGCTATTAAATTAATAGATGGTCAATTAAATGAAGGGTCTGACTTACTTTAATATCATTATAATTTTCTCTTCCAAACCTCTCTATTTTGGGCAATGTATTCTTTTTTAAATATATTTTGAAGCCAGAATATCCATCAAAATACAGTTCGAAACATTTCGTATCAAACATTCCTATCCCAGTGTTCACAAGTGTTAACATTTATTTTGTTGTAAAATAAAAATGCTAAAGTGTCATTGGTCAAGTATTTGCGTTAATCATGATTCGTAAATGAAGAGCTTGTTGACTGTCCCAGGCCAGGTAGCCGTGTTCATTACCTAGACAATGCAGAGTGTTTTTCACGATTAAATTGAGCGTAGAGAGGCAATTTGAACAGGGCGCCTGTTCGTGACACCATTTCGGACAGACTGAGTTTTTTCATTTTTCGTCCCTCCGCTCACCAGATATACCTCCCTACCTAGTAGTTAGAAAGCTCTGGTATGTATATTTTTAAGTGATCTGTGCAGTCTTCATTTACATAACATCTTCGGAAATTAATAGTGTATTTTTAAGGATGCATTTTAATGTTTAAAATATTGAAGCTGATACGTGTAAATAATTATAACTTTTTTGTAATTTATTTAGGCCCCAAAATAGTATAAAATCAACTTCTTAGCGTACTTTTATCTGAAGGCCGAGGTATCATCGTACACTTTTATAGATTCCCTTGCATTAATTCTACTTAGGTACTATAGGTACTAGGAAATACTTTTCGTTTCATTTCGATGAACGGATCATTTTTGTCCTCGGCTCCCCAACCAGACGTGTACCAACATATTCATACATAGACATGTTTCAGTTTGCGTTAGTTTTACACAGTACAGGTGTGTTGTGCGCGACTTTTCAATTATGTCCGCGCATTCGCCGATATTTATAAAATGTTTCGACGAAACCTATTCAATATTTGGCACGTGTGGCCCGAACAAATGACGTTGATAGACTCGGGAGTTATTAAAATTTTGTTGTAGAATTTCAATACAGGGTGTGTTGCAAATAAAAATGGCGACCCCTTCGCGAGGGGTAGTTAGAAGCATTCATCGCTGACTTATTGGATCACCATTGCGGTCTACCAACCAAGCGTGATCATTATGATGTAATGCTGTAAGATCGTGTGTTATAGCAATTTTTGGGGCATATTATTTTATTTAATTAGGTACATACATATTAAATTACATTCGGGGTTGTGTTACTGTAGAAGTTTGTGGTTTCTTCTTCCCGTGTAAAAAGCTAGAAAAAAATGAAGCTCACAAAAATATTTTAAAGAAACTTAATTTTTATACAGAAATTTCCACGTGCTATCATCATAGCCACCTTTATTTATCGTAATCACATAATAGCAGTACTTACTCATAGCTTAGTCTACTTCGATAGGCTGTGTTGAATGTTTTTAAACAGGGTCAATATGAATAGCGCTTTGTGTCATCTAGATTCTAGACTCTCGACCCGACATCCGATATTGTACTGTGTATTATTTCCAAAAATATTTGTACGAGGAACTGGGATTTAAAGTTTCAATAAAACATAGGTCTGAAATAGCAATGAGCAGTACACACATTTATTTAGACATACATGATATGTGTTAAACTCAATTAAGAATTTGATAAGAGGTAGGTATAGATACAAAGGTAATTATACAAGGTTAGTCGGAAAGGGGGTAATAAGCCGCGGTCCACCTAAAGTATCACTGATAACTATTTTAAAGCAAGTGTTAAATTTTCAAAATTCGATAATTTTTATTTGCATGCAAAAAGATTTTTATTTTAGTTTTTCAAAAAAAAAACATACCTGCTTTAGTTATGAATTCAGAAAATTAATTTTATAATCCGTGACCTCAAATATGACCTAAACTGTAAAAACAGCTAATCATAGCTATGTATAGATAGATTTTAGCATATTTTTACGAAATCTTTGAAAAGCTATTTCTCTTAAACTATCGAGTTTTGGGGAAAGTTGTAGAACAAAAGTTATCCCTTATTATGTGTACTTTAACACCTTTTCGGCTTAGTACCCCCTTTCCGACTAACCTTGTAGAAACATAATTAAAACATTCACAGAAAAATAAGGCAAGGCCTTGGCGAGTGCTATAATTAAACTAAATATTAATAAATAAGGTACTTGAAAATTCTACAAACATGACTTACATTTCCTGGTAACACGACAAATGGTTCAGCATAATATCAAAGTTAATTAATAACTCGCAAAACAATTTAGATATTTAACAATTTCAGGTGTGAATTTTAACATGTCGCAAAATCTCACAACATAACATTAAACAAGCATAATTTATCAACAATAAATAATTTAAACTAACTAGCAAAACGTTTGCCACACTGGACTTTTTGTAGTGACAGAATCATAAGTCAATGAATAGCACCTTATTTATTTTCTAAGGACGATAGCCCACGACGAGTTTTTGCGGAGATAAAGTAGAGATATAATCGCAAAATGGCCGCGATAGGTACTAACACGATGCTGTCGCTGGCCGTGTACCTGAGCACACGCCGTCATGGTTCTGTTATATATCGCTGCAAAAACTCGTCGTGGGCTATCGCCCTAATGTATCATAATATATAATTTTATACTGTAAAGTATCTTCTACTCTATCATAATTTGTTACAAAAATACAATGTTTTCCGATATATTAAGGTTTATGTTGGTGACCCGGATTCATTGCTCCAGAGTGTAGTCTCAAATTAGTTTTCATTGACCAGAAAAACTTTTGTTTTTGTTACCATTGCTACATACATTGTTTATGCTGTGCATTGTATGCTTTTGCGCACACCACAAATATTTTGGAGATTAAAATTTCATATTGTAAAGGTCATGTGCTCAATGACTCGAGCCATATAGGCTGCATGCATAGTCGATCGGAGCCAAATTAAACGGTACGATCGAAAGCACTGCCCGAGGCTTCACTGCTCATGGAATATTTACCTACACCCTTAACTTAGATGAATGACTTCAGTTTTTATTTCACTACTAAACTCACATAGACTATCGGTATAGGGGATTCCCTTTATATCTCTATTCTTTGGATTCATGTGCTCCATCTTAGACCCTGCTTGCGATTACCATCAGGTGAGACTAAGGTCAAACGTGGCAAGAATAAAAAAAACGGTACTTAAAACTAATTCTCTCAATTAAGTACTACTTAAGTATAACCAAACAAGCCATAAAAGCACTAATAAACGAAGTACTTATTATCCAGTTTCTTAAAAATAAGTTACCTTTTCTTATGAAATTCCAGGCTTTACTTTTCGATACCTTAACAATTTAATCACACATCTTCAAAAATTGCTGAATAACAGGAACATTATTAAGTGTCATATAATTTTAAATAGGTCCGCGTAGAATATTTATTGTAGAGGAGTAAGCAAGCGTGTTTGCAAAATCTCCTTCAAAATAGCGCAATGATTGCAAACCCGTTCGTCCCCAGTTTCATCCCCTAAGTAATTTTACCCCTATCAATGTACCCCATAGTCCCACACAGGAAGCCAAAACGTGTTTATTTTATATTACAATTTTCGAAATGGGAAATTTAATTTTTACCCTTTTTTTCATTACTGAGTATATTTTATTTAGTAGAAATTCCGTTGATTCACACTTTAGAGAGCAATGTTTTTTATACTACATAGTTAAAAAAAATTGATTTGTATGGAAAAAATAAAAAAATTACACGGATTTCTAAAAGTTGTTCTACGGTAGTTGGATTTAGTTTAGCAGAAAGGACTCAATCCACAAAATTGACAAAAATGAGTTATTGGTACCAAAATGGTCTATAAGGTATGGCCTTTCATTCAGCAAAAAAGATCCAAGAAATAAACAAAGGAAATACGTTTTTTGTGACAGGGAACCAAAACACATATTAGGCAGGTATTTTCTTTGTATTACCTCTAAAGACCCAACCTGCTTAAATCATCTAACCCTATATTTTCCTAAATAAGTCCAGAAATACACAATATAACCATCAACCAATATATAGATATAAAAATACGATTGATTTTACCAAGGATGTGTAATTACGTAACAAAATCTGATTACAGCATCACTGAAGAAAACCACTTTGAACTTAAAACATCAATAACTCAAAAGTGACTCTGTGTGGGTTGACTCCTTTCTGCTTAACTACGTCCAGTTGTTCCATTTCCGATACCGAGTAACCCCATAATTCGTAGAGATATTTTTTTAACATCCTGTATATACCTACATCTACCACACCACAAGGGTTGCTAATGCTTTGCCTAACAGACAAAATTGGAAAATCTCATGTGCCTGTATGTTTACCGGCCGGTAGGTACCCATACCTTTAAGCCGAAACACAGCAATGGTGTTTGGCGGCTTAAATAGTAGTTGTGGTAAGTAGTATTTCCCCGGACGAGAGCATTCTTATGGAGCTCTACTACAAAAAATAAATAATTGTAAATTATATTTCATAATTATCTACTTACTTACAAAATAATGTCATATTTCCACATAAGTCTTACATATTTTCTATTTTTATTGTCTACATCAATGGTTTGAAAGTCATATGAAATTAAATAAATACTATGTAATCTAATCTACAAATCGTAGGTAATTTTGATTCTCATAGTAAAACAAAACTCGTACCTAAATATCTATTCTTTAAATAAAACATTACTTTGACTTGTAAAAGTGTCTATTGTAACAGATTTATTTACAGAAATAAAAATCATTTATCATTTAACTGAAAATGTTACCTACATCACAGCCCATAACAAAATCCCTACATTTATACCTAGAGGCTTCCTGAAACAATTATATTTTACCGGAAAGTATTTTTTTAATATCATCATTAATGATTTCATTTACTCGGGTACCATAAATGAATTCCAAATGTGTGAAATCCATAGATTTATTCAAAAAAACATGTCGGACCACATTAGGGAGACTACTTGATAGTCTCTCAACGTCTACTGGAGTACTAAACCAGTCAACTTCACTACTGAACATATAAATAGGAGCAGTTATCAACGATAGCTCGTAAGAAGGAGGTTGCACCCATGAATACATCTCCTCATTAATTGTAGTACCATAATCAAATCTTTGGAATTTTTTACTCAAGTAACTTTGAAAATAATGGACGAACGTCTTTGTTGACACTCCAGCAGGAATATGACTAGCAAGGACTGGAAGCTTTTCTGGATAAAGATTGCTTATGTTCCTTACTCCATAACTAATATAATACTCTAATTTACACAAAATATTCTCAGGCACACCTAGCCGACACACTTTAGCATGATATAGATTGTTCAAAGCATTATTAGCGTATAAATCGTACACTCCAATGTTGTCGAGAAATGATGTAAGTGCGTGTAAGTTTTGCGTTAAAATATCTATAAACGGATATTGTGTGTTGGTTATCGTAGCTATCGGTGCTAATAAGATAGCTCGATTGATCTTTTCGTTGTATTCCGGCTTCATGCTACACATGACGAAAAAAATTGCTGTTCCTTGAGAAAACCCAATATAGGACAGGCTACGTCGCGATGTTGTTTGGAGTATATAATCAATCAACGCGGGCATATCTTGTGTTCCCATCTCTTCATAACTAAAATTCCAATATGCTTTTTCAGGGAGGTTTTTGATGTGCCCTTTGCTGTATTTATTCCCCCGAGCATTATACAACCAGACGTCGTATCCTAGATCAGCTAACTGGAACGCCACTGACTTTTTTGGTCCTAGGACCAACCACGAATCAGAACTATCACCGATTCCGTGAACTAACAACACTGGAGGTCCATTGTTCTTTATTCTGTAAGAGTTCACTGTATAACCATCTTTCGTTATCACTGTATGGCGTTCAGGTACATGATTGTACTTAGCTATCAACTGTAAAGAGTTCAAATATATGTCAGAGTTCCGGTCACTAAAGTCTGCTGCGCTATTGGTTTTTATTACACGACTATTCTGTACATATTCGAAGCAGAACACTAAGATAACACAACGAAACACATTCGCGTCACCGAAATTCATCGTGATTGCGAAACGTCTCGCGGTCGCAAAAACAAAAATTCATCTGTAGTTTTACGCACACAACAGCGTTATTTACTCGCTTATTGTCAGCCAATGCCATGCTGCGGCAGTTTGCCGCCTAAGATCAGGTAGCTTTAACCTCAAACAACGACCTACAGTCAAGTTTGCGAGGTACCGATCGGAAGCAAACAATTTGTTGACACGATAAACTTGATAAACTTGTTTAGATTATTTAAATTTACTATTAGCGCCTATAGAAGATCACAAGAATGATTACAAATACAGAAACCAGTTGCTTGTTCCTACGCAATGCTTTTATAAATTACTTAATATATCCAACCTGTTATTTTAGTAACAGGCATTATTTAATTAAATTACGGTGATGGATATAATATTTATAATTGTTTACGGTTTACTTATGTGCATTTTCGGGATAGCCCAACTAGTTTCAGATCTAAACTACAGTCAGAGGATTCACCTCATGATTAAGGGCTCTATAATATAGGTCCAAAAAATGCGAAGTAAACAGTAAAAAAACAAAAATATGAATGTGTCTCACGAAAGTTATAATACAATTGGGAGCAATGAATCCGGGTCACCAACATAAACTTTAATATCTCTGAAAACATTGTTCAACATTGTTTTGTTTATGTTGGTGACCCGGATTCATTGCTCCCGAGTGTAAAAAAGGTGGCTACAATTGTCGAATCAACGGCAGCAGTCATTGACATCAGGCAGTAAACACCCACTACGGGATATGACCCTCCTATAACAGCTACAATGAACGGAACTATCACTGCGGTCACGAGGGAGTATGGGATCATGAGCGCAGTAATAGCTATTAGGTATTACATAAACAATCACTATATTTATACAGTATGCATGCATCAAGTTATCATGCGGAAATTACTCAGGGATTCTCCTTATACGGTTTACTCTTGAAATTCAATTAACAAGGTTATGTTTTTTTAATCAACCTTTTGCCTTTCAAGGAACTGGACTATGTACTTTATAATAACATAATAATACTTTCGTCTTCACACGAAGGTACTGTAATTGCCATGGTCGTACTCTTAAGGCACGTAAAGTGATATTTTGCAATATCCCCCACCAAATTGCCGATGGAGTAGGTTTTGTCGGAAGTTACACAAAGGTCAAGGTCGCAATCTTGTACTGCCTTGTAACACTAGTCCAGTAGCTACCGAAGATAGTTAAAAGAATTAAATATTCATAAAAACTTTAAACAAAACCTACAAAGTGCTTACTAGCAGTTGAACGCTTGCCTTCTATGCTACGGTCTGAGTTTGATACCAGCCTGTTCCTCTGACTTTAAGAGTTCATGTGCGGATCATAATTTGATTATCACTTTCGTTAACGGCGAAGGAAAACAGCGTGAAACCTGCAAACTAAAAAAGATTAAAAAAGTTCTCGATGGTGTGTGTAGTCTGCCAACCTGCATCAGTCCATCGTAGTGAACTAAGAAAAGCTTCTCATTCTGAGAAAAGGCCCGTACCCAGCAGTGAGACAGTTATAGGCTGATGATGCCATGCAAAGTATTGGTTTAAGACCGTATTAATATACCGTACCATATCCGTACACCACATTTAGGAGTTATATCCCAAGAGTTGCTGTCAAAGTGTCATTGGAATTCATAAGTACCTTCGAGAATATGAAATATGTTCACTAATCAAATCAATATCTGAAGAGTTATCAAAACGTATCTAAAAGAGGATGCTCTCTTTGCGATTTAATAGAGGGCTCTTGGCTATCGCGCAATTCAATCGGCAAGGCTAATAGCAACTATCGGCGGCAATGTTAAGCACTTGGTGGGCGACCACGATTTACGTCGAGGTCTTCAGTGCCTCGAAAAGCACGACTGCCAGACAGATTTTACGGGCACGGTTATGATAATATTAAATAAAAGTCGTTCTATAAAATCACTTTGTAGTGCGTTAACAGCCGTTTCGTAAACCTTCAGTAGTGACTGTACGAATATTGCCTGACCTTTATAGGATCCTATAGAGGCATTTTTTTCTAATTACTCTACTTAGTTGAATAAGAACGCGAACGTGCGAAACATGTCGTTATTACCGATTTTTTCCGAAACTTGAATGGTCTGTCATTTCATTTCATCCAAGATTCGGAGTGCATGAAAAAAGCCTTTATGCGTGACGGGACTTAAGCACCTATGTCCAGCGCATCCTAGGGTCGTATTTTGATGCTGGGCAGTCAGGCCCGCGGCCAGCCTCGCTGGCTGGCTATTCTTTTTACCACGGCATGTTTGCACCACGATATTCTTATAAGCACCTATAACTCGTGCCTATATGAAAGAAGATTCAAGATTCGTCAAACTAATGTGAACCGTGTTAGGCCTGTAGGAGTATGAGCGACAGTAGGTATTCATTATTCACCAGGTGAATACTCTACTCATGCACCAACCATATCTTAAGAAAATACCGGTTTCCACCAGTTGTACCTATTGGTTATACGGCAGGTAACAGATTCCTTAAAGAAGTATTTTATAAATAATAGACTGCTAGCCTATAGAAATTCAATTACGACAAACCAGTGTAGGAATTTTATTTAATGTTATTCAATCATAATTTCTGGCTGTGGCTTCCCCCGGAAATTCGACAGTTTATATTTCTTAGTGTTTAATTAAATCCGGACTAGTATGTATTATAAAAGGTGAAGGTTTAACAATGTACACTCGGGAGCAATGAATCCGGGTGACCAACATAAACAAAACAATGTTAAAATATTAAACAATATACCTATAAAAATGTTTTCCGAGATATTAAGGTTTATATTGGTGACCCGGATTCATTGCTCCCTAGTGTACTTACAATACAACAAAATATTATTAGATTAAAGATCATTTTGTAGAGCGATCTGTAACACACAAACCCACTTGCCCAGGGTGCTGACTGTCCGGTCGTCGAGCTAAGTTTAATTGCGGATGGTGATAGGCTATCGATAATGACGTTATGACCAACGGTAGAATACTGCTAGACGAAGGAAATTTAAAATTGGTTCGGATTCTAAAAATTAGAAAGTATAGTAATATATTAAAAAATATCAGATTCAAAGATGATTGTGAAAAGGTTTAGCTGATGATCGATGATGCAAATGACGTTGAAATGCAGACTCCAATAACATTAAACTGATTGAAAACAAAATATTTGCTACAAAACATATGCATGCAAATAATTTAGAGCGTTGAACTTTAACTTTTATTCAATGTCATGTTACCTGATGGCAAACGACTCACTTGAAGGATCATCATTATCAACACGTGTGAATTAAATGGTTTTTGAAACATTCAAAATAATATAATTAATGTTTAACATTATCAAACTTATTATTATTAACATAAAATGTAGTAGGTAACAGTAAATCATAAAATTATAACAAATTAATATTTCGATTCGATTATGAGCGAGACACTAGGTACCTAAGTGCATTTTATTGTCATAATAATAGCGATGATATTCATAATGAAACTATTTAAATAATAATATTTACTAATAAATGTGTCATGTTTGTAAACACGAGGTACACGCGCGCGAGATGACATAAGTTAAACACCCTTTTCATTCAAAGCAAGAACGGCTTGAGCGAGACAGTTTTTTTAAATCTATTGTTTGTCGATATCCTCTATATGAATGGTAGAAAACAATAAGACTGTGTCAACTGAGGCTATAAGTATGAGGTGATTGCAGTTACTGAACTCATTTGTCACCTACGCAAAATGAGATCAACCAGAGGTCGAAAAAGGTTAGTGAGCATTTTTTATTTTATTTATGTAATCCTGTTACCTACACAGGGTTTGTTTTCAAAGACGAGCTAAATTTATTAAGTAAGATTTAGAGATCAAACCATTGGCCCGTTTACTTTACCTTTTTTTTCTTGGTCACCTTTGGACCTTTTCGCATGCGTTGTCAAATTTATGTTTGTGTGCTTTCTAGGTTTTTTTTTAAATTGTGTTATATACTATCCACTCATTGTGCTTTTTAGTGGCGGACAGGAATAAAATCTTATTAAAAAAAGATTTTATTTTATATAAGTAGGTACTTACTTATCGAAATTATTATCGATTCTGAACCGTCTGAAATTTGGCCGGTCATTGAAAACTTAATTTCCTCATTATGAATGAAAGAATGAATGTTTATTTATTTCGGACAACAAAAGATCCATTGTTTTAGTAAAATGCCTTAAACTAGTGTTAATAAAACAAACGGGCGAAGTAAATATAAAATTAGAGTTTGAAGCATTCTGTGCAGAAAACGATCAAGGAAAAGATACGTTTCCTAATTGACCGTTCTTCCCACAAACTGCCTAAAAATTGTGGAGTAAGGACTCTCCGCCACTGTTTCCAGGCTGCTACTGTTACTGACCCGTATTCAGATGCGATCTTTTCGCTAATTACTTCATGAAAATCATCAGTTCAATTCTGTGCAAACGTCTCCGATGCGCTACAGAAACGGGACAGTCCAAAAGCATTCTAAAAACATTATTATATTGGACGCTTATGACGTCTAGTGACTTTTGGTGTAGTTGACCCATAGACTTCCCATGTACAGACCCTGGCAGACCGCCTTGAATAGGGTGATTTTGTTTTTTTTTTCTTGGTTATTACAACGTTAATATTTACATTATGAGCCATTAAATAAAATTACAAGATTTTTAATTTAAATAAATCGAATGGGTACCTACCTACTTATATAAATATGTTTATTTTTTTATTTCATTTACATAAATAATAATTGATCGCAAATTAGAATTTGTTTTTTGTCGAATTTTCCTAAATATTTCTTTATTGTAAGATCATTATTGTCGTCATCGTTATCTTCCTGCTTGGTTCCAATTTAAGTTACTTCGGGTCGACGCAATATGTTTTCCTCTTCCATTCTTCCCCGTCAGCCGTCACATTATCGTTTACTCCCTTTTCCTTCATATTCTCCCTCGCACGATCCATCCATCTTTTTTTTGGTCACCCTCTCTCCCTCTATCCATCAACATTCATATTCATACTCCTCATCATATGCCCATACCAAAACAAAAGATTTCTTTTCAACTTTTCTGTCACTGGTGCCACTTTTCAACTCCCTCTAATATACTTATTTCTTACTTTATCCATTCGCGTCGCGTCACTCCACACACCCATCTCAACATTCTCATATCCGCTACGTGCAATCTTCTTTCAACCGTCTTCCACACGGCCCAACATTCCGATCCATACAGAACGACAGGTCTTATAACAGGTTTGTAAATTTTGCCCTTTAGCTGGTGGAGCACCCGTGGTACACAAGTTGTTCCTGTGACCTATCGCCATTTCATCCAACCGGAGTTGATCCAATGCGAATCGCCTCGGTCAAATTCCTCATCTCCTTGGATGAGTGACCCAAGGTACCGGAAGTTGAAGCAGACTGGTAAGGATATTCCGATGAGAGTTATAGGCACAGGACTGGAGAGACCGCCGAAATCGCAAATCATATACTGCGTGTTGCTTCTGCTCATTTTCAAACTAACTCTCCAGTCTTTGCCATAATTCCTCAAATTTGCTCTGGACCTCTAGCCCACTTTCGGCAAACAGCATACATTAAGGAGCCTGTTCCTTTATGTCCGACGTAAGAGCGTCCATTATCACCAGAAAGAGGTAAGAGCTGAGAGCCGACCCTTGGCCTACAGCCACATTGGAGCTGACAGTCGTGCCCACTGTGGACCGGACTTGTGGTACTGCATCTACCGTCCATCGCTCGGATCAACTGCACATACTTTCCAGGCACACCTTTCTCCTTAAGGGCCCACCACAAAACCTTGCGTGGTTATGGTCGTATGCCTTCTAACGAAAATCATGCGCAGGTTTTTGTGAGCACCTCTGTGTTTCTTACATAGCTGGTGGATAGCAAAAATGGCATCCGTTGTTCTTCGACCAGGCATGAAACCGAGCTGGTTTTGTGACATCTCACTCTCCTCTCTCAGTCGTCGCTCAAAAACTTTCTCTCAAACTTTCATATTATGCGGTATTCATGTATAGTTGCTGCACTCCAACACATTTACTTTGTAAAAATACAGAGTTTTTTATTTATTTAATAAACCGAATAGGTACATGGGGACTCACCTACTTTTTTATTTCGTTTATTTTATTTTATCTCACCTATTTTGTTTAGCCTTTTCCCAACTATATTGGAGTCAACTTCTAATCTAACCAGATGCGGCTGAATACCAGTATTTCTTACGGAGCCATTGCTATCAGACCTCCGCAACCCAATTACTGGGCAATGCCGATATCGTAAGGTTGTAACGACTGTCATAGGTAGTCAATGTGTAACGAACGGTCACACATCTACAGACTGACCGCGGCAAGCGCAGCTTAACCTCGCAAATCGTACCTATGAGCCGCGCGGTTGGTAATTAACTACGAGCCCCTTTTTTATTTTATTTACAAATTGACAGCAAATTAGAATTTCTTTTTGTCGAATATTCCTAAATATTCCTTATTATTAAATACAGGTATAAAGATAGTCTTTTTGTGATAATAGTCCAATCAAAATAGTCAAAAAATGCTTAATCTTCGGAATAATTCGCATAGAGCTAAATAATTGGTACAGACCTTAAATATATCAGTTTTCTTAAATTAAATGTCAAAAGTGCTCATCGATCACACTTCTGTAAACAAATAAAAGGTCAAAGGTCAAAAATCGGTTTTACGCTTCTTACATTTACCTATTTATGAAGCCAATAGTGTTTAACGTTTGCTGTATGCTGCTCTGGTGTGCAGCGTTCTTAAGCCATTTGTAATATTTTATGTTATTTTATAGTTGACTAGCGACCCGCCCCGGCTTCGTACGGGTGCAGTGTAGATACTAATGTGGGGCCTATAAACCTTCTTCTTGAATCACTCTATCAATTGCCGAAAACTGCATTAAAATCCGTTGCGTAGTTTAAAAGATCTAAGCGTACAGACAGCGGGAGCGACTTTGTTTTATACTATGTAAAAAGAAGATGATTAGATACCGTTTTTTTTACATTTCTAAAGCATTAAGGTATGTATATGTCTAAGTCACAAAAAACAGAACCTTCTCTTACGTTAGAGTAAACCCTACTTCTGCATGTATCTTAAACTTCTGCCTTCTTTATTGCCATGTGTTTAGAACGATTTTCCACCAAACATTTCTAAAGCCTAATTCACAAACTTCTTTACCACTGAAGCGTTCACTTGTCAGGACGTCCTCTAGGAAAAGTGCAAAGCGGTAAAGCGAATGTTCTCTGTCATGGCCGTCAATTCACTTAGGGGAAGTCGATCATGCCCCGCTTGATACTAAAAGCTCCTAAAAGCCCTCCATAAAAGCAATAATTAAATTGGTGTAACTCAATTTAGTAAGGCGATGCTGTCGAAGGTGAACCTACCTACGTATGCCAACCTCTTTGTGCAATAGACTAACTATTAGTGCCTACTCTCTCTTTTATTAAAGTTTTTTTTTATATTTCCTTTTAGGGAAGCTCTCTTGACTTGAGTAGATTTTTTTTTGTTAGCAAGTTATTTTCATTTTCATAAATTTTATGCAGGTAGGTAATCGTTAACTCGTTATTATGTGAGTATTTTTCATTTTAATACGACAATTTGAGTTCAACTCTAGTCCAAACGATTAGGTGTAAGTATTGGTAAGTATAGTACTAAAAACCAAACGGATTTTTAATTTTATTTGACCAGAATGGCGTGTTTGCAGACTGCCAACGCCATCTTTCGAAAGTAAAGTAAGGCTCTGCGCCCGTAGCGGATAGTGGTGAATAAGCGAACATTTTATAAGTGTTTAAGAAGTGTACTGTGGTTAACACTAAACACCTGCCAGGTCCCAGCCCCCTGAAACAAAATCCCTTTTCCTTAAAAGTTAACGCCTGCGAGAAGATCACATTGTATGGAAATTAGGTACAGTTGGTACAAATATAAAAAAAAGTTACACAGGCGCGTACGTGGTGTACCTGTGTATAACTTACAAGGTATAAGTTTATGGAGGAGACTCCGCCATTCGCCACAGCTGTATAAACCATGCTTATGGAAGAGGGATTTAGTCTAGTGGGCCAGGTCATGCAAAAAATACCTATTATGTGAGGCAACAGCAATATAAATAAGTCTAAGCAGCAATAATAAGGTAAGATAAAACAAACAAAAAACCGGTTAAATGCGAATCATAACTCGTACTGAGTTTTTTGTACCATAGGTACCTACTAATTATAGCAGTGCAGTGCAACATTTATTAATTGTGGTAAATAAAAAAAACCGGCTCAATTCGGTTCTTGGGAGTTTAGTCTTTTTTCAAATTAAGTCGGTAAAATACGTGGATTATTTTGAAAAATCGACATAATCTCGTTGACACCCTTTGAGTAGGTACGGAACTTTAAGGAATATAGTGTACCCAGTATAAGTTAACATTTCAAAGCGGCGCTGCTTGCCAAGCAAAACGCGACAATACGTCAAATTCAATACAATTAAAAATTTATTTCTCTACTTCGTCGCGTGTCAAGTTATACTTGAAGGAGTGTACTTGTCGTTTGTCAAACATTGGAGGAAGAAGCTTTCTTCGTTCCCTAACCTGTGGCTCTCTAAGCACTCTAAATAGTCATTAGGCTCATAAGGGGATTCGAGTGTAATAAATTGAAGTCTGACCACCAAGACCTAGCGTACCTATCCCAATATAATTATAAGATTGTGTTAGAAAAAAAAAACAAAAAGCGCTTATTGTTATATCATTGGACAATCACTTAAAATTATTAATTTCTGGATTATGGGTAGCAATAGTTTATCAGCTAGTTATTTGACTTTTAGAGGAAAGGGAAATCAATGGTGTCGATTCTGTAGCACATTTTGACGGTACTAAACTAGACTAACCGCAACTGTCACCTTCTTTTTCTATTGAAACAGAAAGAGACAAACACCCTTAATTTAGTCCTGTCAAAGTGCGCACCAGAATCGACACCAATATTTCCCGGACCGCTAAAGTTGTTTGCAGAGTTGCAATAATTATGATAAGCAAATTCATTATTGGAGCTGGAAAAGAGGAAACATTATATCATTTTTACAAAAATCGTGAGATTGTCCTTAAAGCAAAATTTCTCAATGTCCTCGACGGGCAACAAAATATTAGGAAAGACATTAAAACAGTCATGGAATTCATTGAGAGCTTCAATAAGCCTTTTGTCAACTATATTAGGATTCAATCTATCCAGATGAATATTGAATGTTATAGAGATACCAATATCCTAAGTTTAGGCTGGTTTTTAGAGTAGAGGGCTTTGTCAATCTTTTAGGATGACTGGGACCGACTAAGCATGATTCTCGATGTGTAACAAACGTTTATCCATCTCAGGCAGAATTACGGCAGGCCCTTTTACTTGCAGAACAATCTGCCTGTTAGCCATTTACCCAAGATTCACTTACCCATCTTTTTAAAAACAATAAATAAACTACATTTACAAAAGTATTTTTATATTTTATTTTTTTGATAGAAATATTTAAAAATGTTATTGTTATGTATATAAAATGAATAAATGAATGATAAACTAATATTAATTTTTATTGAACTCTGTGGTAAAACGTCAAAACAGTAAAAAAAAAACATGTCAGTCAGACAGACCAGACGTCAGTCATCAGTCAGTCGTCAGTCTAAATGTCAGTGTCAGTTGATAATGTGCTTTCAATGAATGTTGTTTTTATACTCATTTCCAGATAATAACTTATTATTACGAACACTTACTTGTTACATTACCAGCGTACAAGGTTATACAAACGAGATGTAACTATTTATTAAGGGTCATCGTAATAAACGATGTGTGTTCATTTAGTTTTTTAATTTTACTTAGCAAATAGGTATCGTGATTTCGTGAACTTCTTAATTATTTTTTTAACGTTTGTTTATCAGTTGGTTCGATTATGTCAGGTTCCTTTGAAGAACCCCCCGAGATGAGCTTATTGAGTCAAGTGATTGATCATGAACAAATGACCAAAATTACGTCAAATTTCACAAGATTGGGAGGTGAGTGGTACCTATCTAAAATTTACTTTTTATGACATAGTAATTAAGTGTATTATGGATTTTTTTTATAGCAACTTATATTTTAAAAAGTTCTCATGTAATGTGGGGAAAGTAGGTCAATTATCGTTAAGAAAAGAATACTTATGTCATTCTGCAAAGTGATGATGAGTGCATTTATAAAAAATAAGATTTTGGCCACATAATTGTTTGGATTTAGGTTTCAAAACTTGGTAAACATTTGCAAGGTTATACCTACCCACTTCTTTAATGCTATTTGAGGAAACTTCTGTTATATTATAATTTCAGAGAAAGATATATTTTATTAATTTTACTATTAACTATCTGCTTGTAATAAAAGAGCCTGCTTTACATTTATTACAAATGCCAGCAAAACTGATAAACAATATATAAAACTTGTATAACAGCATCTGAATTCTTAAACAAGTCTCACAAAACCTATAATAATATATTATACCTCCTTAACTATTTATTTGTATCAGTACCTAACTAAAGTCTGTGTTGACCAATTTAAAAAAAAATTAAACAGCCTTATAAATAAAACTTATTAGAAACAAAGTTGCATACTTACTGTCAAATTAAAATTATTTTCAATCATATTTGGTTTGTTGGTTTTTCATTAAACATGTGATTATTTTTAACTACATTTTTTTTTCAATAGTCACCAAACTTTTGTATAGGTTCTTTTATTATGATTTTTTCAAATTGATCTGGGCCAGATTTTAGTTTGGAATGAATTAAGGTGAACGCACATTTGCCCGCACCTCGAATCATTCGCCTGATTCCGTGCTGATTAGTGAGAGAGGTTTCATAGGATTTCATATACAAAATTTAAAATTTGTTTTGTTAGACTCGTTTCACTCGTTCAACTTATTTGACGCGTTCGACGCGGACAAATGTGCATTCACCTTAAATGAGTACTTAGTTGCACCTAACTACTAAGTAATTACACTTAAAGATTTCTCTATCCTTGAAACATTGTTTCCTTGCTTCATTTTGTACTTGAATAAAGACAAAACGGCCATAACATAATTAAGTATCTAGGTATCACCTGTACAAATACTTATTTGACATATATAATTACCTAATATATCTTTTATATGATTACAGAAAAATGTTACTTGGAAAATGCTGGGGCTACTTTATATCCAGAATGTTTACTGTCTTTAGTGCATGAGGACCTTGCAAGCAATATTTACATGAACCCACACACTGACAAATATACCAAAGACTGTATAGAACAAATTAGGAGCACCATCTTAAAGCATTTTAATACAGATCCTGCCACATACACAGTTGTATTTACTTCAGGAACAACTCAGGCACTGAAATTAGTTGTAGAGTCATTCCAATTTGCTGCAAATGATACTGCATCAAACTGTGGCTCGTTTATATATTTGAGAGACAACCATACATCAGTGCTTGGTCTGAGAGAAATAGCTGCTGATAAAAATGCTGATATCATACATTTATCTCATGACGACTTCCTACTAGCAGTGAAAAATAATGAAAAATCATTTTCACCACGGAAACAAACATTTCATACCAATAATGATGCCAACACATTGTTTGTATACCCTGCACAAAGCAACTTTAACGGTTTTAAGTATCCTATTGAA
Organism: Amphipyra berbera; assembly: GCA_910594945.2. NCBI lineage: Eukaryota > Metazoa > Arthropoda > Insecta > Lepidoptera > Noctuidae > Amphipyra > Amphipyra berbera. The sequence continues at coordinate 5,944,917 of OU343131.1, read as the reverse complement.
TGTATAGAAAATATAAAAAGTGGATGCCTCAATAATCATTTAAAAAGAAATTTGTGTGGAATAAATAGCACCTGGTATGTGCTGTTGGATGCAGCTTCATTTGTGTCGACAAATAGATTAGATTTGTCTAAAATACAACCAGACTTTGTGTGCCTGTCATTCTACAAAATTTTTGGATACCCAACTGGATTGGGAGCACTTTTAATTAAAAATCGTAGTCATGGTGTCCTTTGCCAAAAGAAATATTTTGGTGGTGGTACAGTTGATATTGTGTTAAGTACAGAAGATTTTCATATGAAGAGAAAAAACCTATATGAACGGTAATTACGAATTATCTTTTTTTTTGTTTGATTGTTCTGCCTAGTCTTTTCCCAACTACGTTGGAGTCAGGTTCCAGTCTAACTCGATGCGGCTGAATACCAGTATTTTACAATGCTGATACTCAAAGTTTAGACCAATTGTCAGACTCTGAGGCTACTGACTGTACCTGTAATGACTGTCATAGGTATCCATATGACACCCGGGACTGACGGTTAAACGTGCTCTCGGAAGGGTCGCGTTATACGAACGGTCAGCCATCTGCACAGGCTGACCGCGGCAAGCGCAACTTGCACCCATATTCTAAGATGTTCCTCCAAAACTTACTCGACTCATACTCGACTCAGGACGGCCTCGAAAACACCTTCAAAATTGTATTCTTAGTCGCAATTTCGAGTGAATTTCGAGGTTCCTCGAGAAGTTATTACGTCATAATTTGAATTATTTACATTGCGCAAATAACGCCGCGATAAATAGTTCTAAGGATTATCGTAAGCATATTCGATAGTCTTTTCATTTTTGTTACATATGAACTTTGACACTTCCTTCCCTAAGGTAGTTTCTGAGGTACCTTGAGTTTGACAGATGATTCTTTACCTCGACTGAGGAACAATTTTGAGTCGAGGACGTTTATGTCAACTAAAGGCTGAGTCGAGGTGGAGTCGAGTTGAGTAAGTTTTGGAGGAACGTCTTAGAATATGGATGTTAGCCTCGCAAATCGTATGATCCGCGCGGTTGTTAATTAGCCACTAGCCCCTCTATTTTTATTTTTGTTGACGCATATTAATTATTCAACCAACTGTTTCATTGCTATGGACGTTGTATAACGTACACAGTATTTTTTTTGTAGAGTCTATTTGGGCAGTTTCGATTATTTAAATATGATAATACCTAAAACTAGGTACTCAAAAGTTGCTAAATCATTTTAAATGGATGAAAAGGTAGCAGTCAAAGCATACAGGGAATGATGTAGCATATTCGGAGACAAATATTCAAAATTTGATCAGCTGTTCTTGAAAACAAATAAAGTGCCTGCTTATAATACAGTAATTTTTAATTTAATTAATTGTAAAGCTGAAAGTATGTCGTCGTTAAATATTAATTTAAATATGTTTTCGATTACAGCTTGGAGGATGGAACTATACCTTTTTTATCAATAATTGGTCTGAAGCATTGTTTTGACACTATGCACAGACTAATACCTAAAACAATTTACGATGATTTAATGGAAACCATATCTTATCACACATATTTTTTAGCTAAAGACCTTTATTACCAACTTCTTGAATTACATCATTCAAATGGTAATAAGGCAGCAGTAATGTATATGGATTCCGACTTCACTGATATTAAGAAGCAAGGTGGAGTAGTTACATTCAATCTTCTTAGAGAAGATGGATCATATATTGGCTATACTGAGGTAAGATAAAAACTTTTTAACAAAAATAAAACCGACTTAAAATTGTCTATCTCCGAAGTTCTTCATCAGATCTTCACCAAATTTAAATGGGACCACTTCGAAAGAATACTCTTTCAAACAAAAAAAGAATCATTAAAATCGGTTCACAATTAGCAAAGATATCGCGGAACAAACATACAAAAAAAAAACATACTGTCGAATTGAGAACCTCCTCCTTTTTTTGGAAGTCGGTTAAAAAGTAGACGCATTTTTTAAATTTATCTTACTTAATATAGCTGACTCCAACATCTAATCCAGACGGAACCAGCTAGCGTAGTTATTTGTATCATTGTTGAAAACAACCTATTTACAGAATAAATATTTGAATTATTATTTTAAGAAAGAAGATGTAAACAGAGACATGATAATTTGTGCGTTCATGTAACGGAGAAAATAGTTAGAAATCACAAAGAAAACCTTTAAGTAGGTATGAAAATATTGGAATTAGATTGACCGGCGCGGTATATCGACAAGAAAAAGGGCGGGGAGGGCGGAGTAAAGTATATTAGTGATAGATACCTTTCGAAGATCTGCTAGTCACTGCTTGAAGAATAAGAGCGGCAGAAGTAGTGTGAAACAATAGGTGCGCTATGTCATTTTGCCATGTCTTGTCTACCTCGCGCATGGGGATGCTCCTACCGCTCCTATTATCACGATATCTGTACCCCTAATAGTTTTTGTGAGCTCGCTAAACTGAATAAAAATATATTTGTCTCTTTTTCTTGTGGGTGTGTTTAAGAGAGGTTCGAGTTTGCCCGTTCTCGTAATTTGTAAACTCGCACTAAGGGTACAGTATAGTGCCCCTAGACGCTGTCTGTTATAGTCAAAATTGTTGTTTATTTATTACTTACTGCTTCACTCGACAGCTGCACTAGTTTTGAACTCAACCCCTTAATCGCAACATGAGACCTTCAGGCTGGAAGGGCGCGATCTAAAAATCATACACGTGACTAGAAAGTTCTTTGACAAAACAAATAACAACACATCTATAATACAAACACTGTCGCATCCACAAACAAACAATGTCTAAACAAATTATCTTTAGTAGTCTTGTAGATATGATTATGATCTTTCGAGTCGTTTCGTAAACATCTGGATGACGAATGACTATTTAGTATCCAGCGTTATCATTTTATTGATGACGCAGTTTCTTAAATCGGACTGTGTTGTGTACAACCATAATATTGTTGCTAGAGAACAGATTACGGACGTATTTGTAAAAAGCGTAGGAAAAAAATAAATTACGATATGCTGACGGCCCACACATACAGCGTAGACGTACTATCTTCCAGCTAGGTCAATCCAAATCAAGAGTAGCGTATCCTCAGCTTGCCATAACTAGATGTTATGGCACGCTACGGATAGAATGGTCCTCCTAGGTGGAGAAAACATTTTTAATTTTGTCAATTTTGAATTCAGTAATATTTATTTTCCGTAGCCTATTCCAAAGAAAATGGGGTTAGTTTCAGCTAAGTTTCAGATTGGTCGATAAATGTACCAAGAAAATAGCTAATTTACAACAGTTTCGTAAATACGTCCTGAAACGCAGCGTTTGTGCAAAACAAAATAAAAACAAACTCTAAAATAAGATTAATTAAAAAGAACATATTAAATAATAATGAAATAAGTATTTGTTATCACGGTATTTATAGTATAGGTATAGGTAATTGTTTTATGTAGTTAGGTACCTAATATATCTTGCAAAGTACTCACATCATTTTATTAAATATTGCGAAATTATTTTATTTTAATAAAAGTGTTTTCAATTAGTAGCATTGCATAATTGTAAAGAATTATACGAAATAAAATGCAATTGTTCCAGAGCTTTCTAATGATGTATTACATTTACATTTACATTGGCACCAAATCGACTAGCAAATATTGCGCAAGTTGACTTCTGCGACCGACTAAGCTGCAGCAAATAGACTTCTGCAAGTTTTACGAACCAAGCGAGCAATAAATGTCCTTTTATTTTGTCGCTGCAGACAGTCATAAAACGTGGGAGCGGTGCAGCGAGTATTTCGCCCTCTCTCTCTTTCGCTCTCGACATGCTCACCGCCGTAGCCTTACTATTAGGTTATTACCTATGAAATCAGCGTTTTGTATGGAGAATTTTAAAGAAGTTGCATTTTTCATACTATCATTTTCTTAATTTATTTAACAACTATGAACACTAATGTTTTAAAACTGTTATGCACTAATGTTTAAAAACTAAGATAACGTATGCCACTTAGATTATGCGACAAAAATAAGTTTTGGCAAAGTTAAAACAAAAATAGTGGTAATTTCTGCTAACAAAAAGAGGAGTCATTTTTAAGGTATTTTTTATGTTTAGAAAACTATAAGTAATAAGGGTTTTTTACTATTGGTAGTTGTCTATGATGGTCATTATTCGATATGATATCAAGCAATTGATATATATTTTAAATCATAGAATTGATGAGGTTCTCTATTTGTGAGAAAAAAACGCCAATTTCATAGGTAAGGACCTAATATAATTTATGATCACGTCTGCAGCGAGAAAAAAAACACTACTCAACAATGATTCGGCGCCATATAGGGACAATAATTGATTAACAATAATTATAATCATATATGTACCTATATAAATAAATAAAGGAAATAATAATTATGTAGGTACCTAATCATATTTGAAAATTAAATCCTATATTCCAGTTTCAACACATGGCGGACCTATTCGGCATAAGTATTCGAACGGGCTGCTTTTGCAATTCCGGCTCCTGCCAGCGCCATTTCGGGGCGAGCAATAAAGAGTTGAAAGAAATGTACAGAGCTGGACATGTATGCGGCGATGAAGTAGATCTAGTTGGTGGTAGACCAACGGGAGCTGTAAGGGCTTCATTTGGCTATTTCAACACATTCAACGATGTCGATAAACTAATAAATATGATATGCCGATGCTTCGTTAAAGGGAAAATGAAACCGCGAAAGCGATTAGCACGATATAATCACAGAACTATAGTAGACTCATTAAAATCGAACAAATTACATAACGGCATAACACATACACAGAAAATATTGAACGAACAAGAATTCTTTATCAATAATATACGTGAAGCCGAAGATGCACAAACAGATTCAAAGATCTCATTAAAGGAAGTAGCAATCTTTCCTATCAAATCATGTGGTGCTTTTAAAATACAGTCTTCTTGGAAAATAGGGCCGAAGGGGTTCGAATATGACAGAGAATGGATGATTATTAAAGATAATGGCGTATGTTTAACACAAAAACAAAATGCAAGAATGTGTATGATACGACCGAAAATAGATCTGCAAAAAAGAACCATGACCTTAAATTTTAAAGGTATGCAGTTTGTCGTAACCGTAACGAAGTAAGTGTCAATAAATTAATGCATTTTCGAATATCTAGGATAATGCTTCAATATATTTTTTCAGGTAAATCTCCTATAACAATATCTTTGGATCTCGAGTCTAGTAACAAACTCAAGAACACATCACTCTGTCGCAGCAAAGTGTGTACCGATACAGTACAAGGCTACGATTGTGGTGATGAAGTGGCAGACTGGATTTCTGAAGCTTTAGAAATTTCCTACCTACGTCTGATCAGACAATCAAGTGACGACTGTCGAGTTCAAAAGAAAAAACATGGTGGAGATCAAAAACAACTTTCGCTAAGCAACCAGGCGCAATTTCTTTTGATCAACAAAGCTACAGTACGATGGTTGAAGCGAAAGATTGAAGATTCACAATTTGTTGACGATGTAGAAAGTTTAACAGATCGTTTCAGGGGGAACCTCATTATAGACATGGATAACGAACTTGCCGAAAGAGATTGGCACAGGCTCATCATTGGGAATCAAGAGTTTATGGTAAATATTTGTTATATTCCAAGATATTAACAGATAATCAGCAGATAAGGCCACATAGGTTTCTCTAAAGACCACAACAACTAGATAAGTCGTTGTAAAACTAAAAACTAATTTCTTGAGCTTGCTGACAAGCTTACAGGTTTTAACGTAATATTTTCCGATTCTTACGCGAATCGAATCCATTGATGCTAGAAACTATGGATTATATCGAGTGGCCTTTCCTTATTTTATAACCTTAAGTCCACGACAGGTCGATGACAATCGGGTATGAGGTGGGTCGTGGACCCCGGGGAAACCCCGCACACCCGCACAGCGCCGTACGCTAGCTTTGCACGAGTCCGCATAGACCGCATTTATCAATTTGGATCTCGCCCTCGTTGTTGCTTGTAGTTTTGTATTGAAAATGACTAGAAAATTGCCATGTCGACCTGTCGCCGACTGTACACGCACGGTTTAACGCTAGGTTGCTGCGTGTAGTTATAAAATTAAAAAGGAACGCGTTATAATCGGTAAAATTGTTTGCATCAATAAACGTTAACGGTTTTAAAAGCTGCATTATTACATTTCAGGTCGAAGGACTCTGTCCCAGGTGCCAAATGGTATGCATTAATCAGCAAACTGGTGAAAAAACAGTAGAACCTCTCAGAACAATATCTGAACAGTTTGCAGGAAAGTTACGGTTTGGTATTTATTTAACCTATATAGGTGCAGCTGATGGTTCAAAAGATAGGGTTCTGAAAATACATGCACCAGTAAAACCAATTATCAATGATGACGATATAAGTAGGTGAAATATTTGGATAAGTGTGTAGTTAGATCACATTTTATTTTAAGAAAAAAATATTTTCTTATTATGAGTTAAATACAGGTATTGGGGTATAAACTAATGGGGATTTTTAGATTATTTGGTAATGTGAAATACCAGACGTATAAAGTGATATATTATTTAAAATCTTGGCATCTAGGGTTATGATCCGTATCTCATCAAGTAGTCATTATTTTGTACATTAACAATATTTACAATCTATATTTACCGTTATATGACAATGATTACTACCTTATTAATGTAGATATTATCAAGGTCCAGCGAATTATTTTTCTCGAATAAATAAATAACATGTTCGAATAGTAGGTACCTACCTACCTAATTAGAAAATGCCACGGTCAGGTATAATTTATGTAATTAATTATGGTTGCGCTGATTTGATATATTTTTTTTTTTGTTAGTTGGTAAACATGATTGGTTTGGTTGTTGCACTTCCTTATCCCGATCCTTTTCCCGCACACTACCTCTCGTATGCGTGCAAGCGAGACCGCTACACGCAGTGGCGCCACCCCGCGCATCTTTCGCCGCAACACGTTCGAAGAACGTAATGGCCGAACCACCGCGCTCGTAACAAGTGTAGCTCCGCTTAACTTCGAAAAACCGCAAAGGAAGAAGTGTTTGTTGTGTGTGGACTCGATTGAAAGTGCTCTGTGTCGTCGCTACAGGCTACTACCTCGACAATAAAGGTATTGTGCCCCCTCCTTACACACAAACTGCTTCTTCCACATATTTTTTCCTCTCAGTTTGTACTCGTCGTCCATTTTCGCAGCAACCAATTTAATTCGATAATTTGCTCTCGCGCATCCAAATTATTTCTATTAACTTTTAAAACGATTTAACGTTAACCGTTCAAACAACAGTGCACATTTTTAACATTAACGTGAATACACGTCTGTAAAGACTAGCCTGAACCAATTTCAAAAAAAGGTACTTCAACAATCTTTTTATTTTAAATCTACGTGCCCGGTGAACTTCGTACCAACAATTTTTTTTTTGAATTTTTTTTAAACCAATCCGGTTTTGAGGCGACCCAAACAAAAAATAATTATTCAAACCGTCGAGCCATTTTCGAGTTTTTGCGAGACTAACGCACGGCAATTGATTTATATACAAGGTTAGTCGGAAAGTGGTACTAAGCCGAAAGGGTGTTAAAGTACCCATAATAGGAGATAACTTTTGTAACTACCGATACGGATTACCGCTACCAAGTACTATTAGTTATTCTGTGCCGCTACATCGCTGTCCCCCCGCCACGCCAAAACGGGGTATCACAATTAAATGCATTTACAAAAAAAATTCATGCCTGTCCTATTCACTATTGAGGAGTTCCCTCGCCCTATATCATGATGGAATTTAGAAGAGGCTATTATGGTTAAATCCGTTTACAAAATGTTGTCTGTACTATTCACCGTTGAGGAGTTCCCTCGCCGGAAGTCAACCCTGGATGCAGCAGCCATGTCATGATTGAGTTTAGAACAGGCTATATTATAGTTAAATCCATTTACAAAATTTCGTGTCTTTGCTGTTCGCCATTGAGGAGTTCCACTATCCACCTCCTGACTCCATCATCAATTGATGTAGACTTTAAGGAATTGTAAAGCACTGTTTTTGGCAAATAAACAATTATTATTATTATTACTCCATCATCAGATCAGCTCAATAGTACCAGATTATTGCATTGTTACTAAACTTGCATATGTATGCAAAATTTCAGCTCAATCAAAAACCGGGAAGTTGGTCAAAATTGACTTCTAAGTTTTTATTACATTGTAAGTTAGTTTTTCCTCGATTTTCTTGAGATTCCATCATCAGATCCTGACTTGATGATAATGGGACCACCTCGGGAGTATATATATACCCTTTCGAACAAATTTTTTTTTTTTAATCGTTTCACAATTGACGAAAATATCGATGAACATACACAAAAAAAAACAAACAGGCGAACATAGAACCCCCTCCTTTTTGGAAGTCGGTTAAAAATACAACACATGCTCACCAAGCTCAGCACCAGTAGAGAGACTTTTTTCATATGCTCGGATGATAATGAGACCTCACAGAAGAAAAATCAGTAATGATTCGAACAACTGGTATTGTTAAAAAGTGTAATAAATATAAAAATAAAGAGAATTGAATTGGACAAAAGGTATTTGTATTTTGAAAATACCTATTTTGCATTTAGCATTTAAAATACTAAACGCAAAACTATTTGGTATTTTGAATTTGAAATAGTAAATCGAAAAAGTATTTGCATTTTGTATTTAAATACATTTCTTAAACTATTTTGTACATCTCTGTTTAATTGGCATAACGAAAATTGAGCCTTATGTCAAGGGCATAAGACTGCATTTTTAATGAAGTTAACAATGAAAAAGTAATACTGTTTTCTTGAATAAACAATATTTAAGCACATAAAAATAAAATTTCAGTGTATGTATTATGATTATAACATAATATTCTAATATGGTGTTTGAGGGTGTGCGTTAATTACGTAACTTGTTGTATAGATCGATTAAGGTATTTACGGTAAGGTTTTAATCAAATCTAATTTATTGCCAATTGTATTCTACGTCTGTGGTTCATTCGTTAAAACACGTGGTTACTTTTAAACACTTTTTTTTTTAATAAATCACCAAAAGATTGTTTAACTTTTTTTCAAATCAGTTTGGGCAGTAAGAATGTTAACATTAGAAGTATAGTGCAAATAATAGTAGTGTCTGGTGGAAGTATTCACATAGTGATTATTATCTCTTTAGATGTTGTATATAAAATACACTACTTAATACTAATTGTGTAGGTAAATCTCACTGCATTCCTACCCATTACTTTAATATATTTTTATATTGTACATACAAAAGCAATGCAATATTTGTCATCACAAATTGAGAATCTAATCATCTTACTTTATTTTGGCGTAACAAGTAATAATAATTCAAAAAATACCTTTGAGATATGGACCTATCCTAAAATGTAATAATTTAGATACTTACAAATAAATGGGTAATATTTTCCGACTATTTTATACATATCTACTTTTTTATGCAGATAAGTATTATATACATATTCCACTGATAATGTATAATATAATGAGTGCAGGAATTAATGGCTGTGATCTTTTTAAAGAAATCAGATAAAATACTTACAAAAAGAATTGTTTGAATATAATAATGGAATATAGTTACTATTCTCTTTAGAAAACTGTGTTATAGTAGTGTGTACACATTTATGTAACATGTAAAATATGGATTTTAAGCAAATACAATATAGAGTGACGGTGTAAAGTTAACAAGTAGAATGTTACATCATGTTGTAGGTATGTGTCTGTGCCCACCCTAATGTATAATAGAGATTATGGGTAAGGTTATTAGAATTAAAAAAATACTATTATTTCCTAACTCTGTACCTTGAGGATACCTTGTTTGGTTAAGATAATTGAGTGATTAGTTTATTAGAGGACTGAAATATTCAAAATTTACCTTTATTATAAAAAAAACAATTTTATTAATAAATAAGTAGGTACTTATTTTTAACGAAATTGGTGTCGAAAACATTCCATATTAATTAGTTTTAAAGGTTTACATAGTTAAAAAAGAACAGATCTCTACATCATAATTTGAGCCAAAAAGAAAATTAATTGTTATATAATAACAAAAATATTGTATTTAATTTTACTGAATAATCTATGTTAAGTATAGTATTTATGAACAGAAAAAATAATGTCAAAGTGTAAAATTAAAACAATCATAAATATTTTATTATAAAAAAAAGTTTATTTTCTATACAAAATAGAGTGTAATAATTATGCTGCCTCATTAATATTTATTCTTGTATGACTAGTTTATATTACAGTTTTTAATGTTTAAAATATATTTTATGATATTGCACAGTTGATTGGTTGTTGTCCTTTTATTAGCTGAGGCTCCTCCCCTTGAGAAACATTGTTGACTACCTGAGCTACTTCATCAAAGTCTGGCAGAGCCATTGTCTTTAGCTTTGAATATATTAACTTATCATTTACTTCAACTTCAAACGCACCTGTTAAAGAAATATTACTTGTTATACTCTTCAATTACTTATTCAAAAAATAAAATTTAAATGGGTGTAGCTGACACTGATCAGAATGTATTGATTTTGTGTTCCAAGTTAATTTTTCCTTTTATAAATAGGTACTAGTGTTTTTGTTTATGTAATACCTATTGGCAAAAGCTGACTGCCCAACTGATGGTTACTGGTTACCAACATCACAACCCCCAATGTTTTCCTGTGCCTATATTTTCACTGGCACCCATCCTCTTCCAAAGAACATAGCAATGCTGTTTGGCAACAGAAATAGGTAAGGTGGTGATACTTCCCTGATTTAATTCAGAAAGAATTGTACTACTATTCATACTCTACTTTCTACTACCTAGTATAGGTATTATAATACCTGTGTTACTACGAAGTGTTACCAAATACAGTACAAGTACAGATAGCTAGCCAAGGCACCATAGAATATCTATGCATAAACCACCGGATAAGCACTCTGTGTTATAAAGATTTCTACCAATAATATACTGGAAGGGTTATTAATAAGCTTGCGCTCTATTTAATTGATCCCGCTAAAAAGGAAATGTTCTTTGCAATCAGATAGAAATGATAGAATACACAATAGGTACCTTGTCTTCCACGAGCACAAAAAACTGTTGCATTAGGAGTGATCTTCCTTATAGTTTGTCCAAGAGCTAAACAATGACCACCATAATCACAGACACCACTGAAAAGATACAAAGGTATTGGACAACAATAAAACAAGAACTGCTTCTCATTTTTTTGTCAACCATATCTAACCATTTTGGTCTTGTGGTCATGACCACAGACACAGAGTGATAGGTTCATGATTTGATTACAAGGTAGCAGTGTTACCGAGTTCTCTGTGAAGAAATTTTCAGTAGTGTAGCACAGCAATGTTTTAAGTTGTGCCTGGTAATTGGCAATAGATACCTACCTAAACATAGGCATCATAGGTATTCCATGGCAATAATTGTTGAAATAAGGAAAAAATCTTCATCTTTGCGTTATCCTTAGGGAATAAAGGTAGGATATCGTTCATCAAATGACATTCTGCCCATCATGTATACATATCTAAGATTCTTCTTATGCAATTCGGAATGTAACCTAACCTCATATCAAGCTGTGATTGAGAGCAATATAGATTCTATAGTTTATATTCCTTGCCTTTTAATAAGGCAGCTATAGAAAGTTGTATTGCTGTTTATGTTATTCACAACACGAGACTTCTAAATGAATCAAAGTTAAAGAAGCCATACCAGTATTCAACTTTGACTGTTGGACTGTTCTTTTCCACAGTTTCTGTTTTGGTTTCAGTGCTTGACATGGTGATAAGTTTTATAATAGTTCCATCTCACACCATACTGGGTTAAAGTAAAAATCTGAATAACAACCTATAGAACAGCTGAATCTGAAATTGGTAAACTTAAAACAGCTGATCCCACTGACAACCAGCCCACAGATTAGTGATAACGACACAGACAGAGTCTAGTAAAAAGTAAAACCCTAGTGATTATAATATTATTATTCTGTCTAGCCGAAATTCAGTTGATAAAATATAGAGTTCCCAATTACAAATGTAAATAAAATTACAGATAATAGTTTAAATATTTTAGAATTGAATTATTAATAAATGGCAGCATTGATACCTGATATGTCATCATTCATTATTAATTTTGACAGTGACATTAATAAAAGCGATCGATCGATTGTTGATATTTTTTTAAGTTTCGTAGATAGTACTTATTAAATCTAATATTATCTATTAAAAAGTATACTATGAATCAGTATTATTAAGAAAACAGCAGTTCACGTGAATAAGTCCACAAACACAAGAGGAAACGCGGGAGGTGGTAAGCTAATGCATCTTTCCTGGAATTCAACTGTTGCGCTCACAATATTAACAATATGGACTACGACTATCTCATTAAACTCCTCTGTGTGGGGGATTCTGGAGTTGGGAAAACAAGCTTCCTGTACAAATATACTGATGGGGTCTTCCATACACAGTTCATTTCTACGGTCGGCATTGACTTCAGGGAGAAAAGTGTGGTAAGTTCATAATCAAACATTAATATTTTATCATATTCATTAACTTTATCTCAAATTACTGACACAGATAAAATTAATGAAAGTCGGTAGCTTTTTGTAGTGTATTTTAATTAAGCCCTTGAAGTAATTTATTATGAAAAAGTTCTGACCAGAAGATTGTTTCAATATTGATTTGTCATTTTTGAATATTCAGATTTATCAGCAAAATGGAAGGCAGCACCGTATTCATTTACAACTATGGGATACAGCTGGACAAGAAAGGTAAATAACAAGCTTATTGTTTTTTATTAAATACTTTATTAACATTTTTAAGCCTCATGGAACATTACCACTTAAATTTAACTATTTGGTATATTTAGTTATAACAAATAGTTAAACTTTGATTATTTTATGAATTTAATAAAAAAAGTAAACCTTGGCTTTTCCAGATTCCGTAGCTTGACCACAGCTTTCTACCGAGATGCAATGGGCTTCCTTTTGCTGTTTGATCTGACCAATGAGGCATCTTTCCTTGAAGTCAGAAATTGGATTGAGCAATTAAAGGTATTTTATGACATGATTTTTCTTTCTTCTAGACTACTGATGTGCTTAGCTAGCTAATAAAGAGGGTGAGGTTACTGGCAGTATGGTAAAGCATTATTTTATTTATAAGTTGATTTAAATTAAACCCACAACAAACCTGCTTTAACTGCCTTGTTGGTCTAGTGGTCGCAAGCACAACTGTTGAGCATGGGGTCCTGGGTTCAATCCCCAGGTCGGGCAAAATGTTATTGGGTTTTTCCATGTGGAATTCCTCAGTAACAGCCCAGAGTTTGAATATATGCCCGGTTGATGGCAATAGAAGGATGGATGATCCTACGTAGCAGCTCGAACAGTCCGGGTGTTGTCCGAGCGGTGGGACTTGTCCTTGATACAGAGGTAGATGCAGCTTCATGTTAGCGCCTCTCCTCGTATTTTTTGACATTATTGTGTAAATTGTGTATGTCAATTTTTTTGTAATTGGTTGTGGGAACGTTTATTATTTTTAATTTGATTTAATGTTATCTGATTTATGGACTATATGTCTGAAATAAATAAATTATTATTCCTTTATTCATTTTAAAATACTTACAAATTACATTTTTAAATATTTCTATAAAAACACAAAAACATTTAAAAATATAAAAAAATAGTAGTCCACCGGCATCGGGAACAGGGTCCAAACTGCCGGCAGTCAGGGGTCCAGAGAAAGGAACCTCCTCACTATGCGTGCCGTGTCAAGGAGTACTGCTCTCTGTATTAAGCCCTTGATCCAGCCACCCAACGAGAGCCTCGTGAGGTATTTATCGAGGCTCTTGGCTATTAGACCATTCACCGTAACGACTATCGGGACAATGACTGCTGAGTCCACATTCCACATGCTGACAACCTCGTGTGCTAGATCAAGATATTTTTAAATTATTATCACCTTTATTCACACTGTATCATATTATTTACATTTTTAAATACATATAAAAAGAAAACAAAATACATATTTAAAAATATAAAAAATAGGGGTCCACCGGCAGCGGGAGCAGGGTCCAGGCTACCGGCAGTTAGGGCTCCAGAGACAGGAACCTCCTCACAATACGCGCCGTATCGAGGAGGACTGCTTTCTGTATCAGGCCCTTGATCCAGCCACCCAACGAGAGCCTCATGAGATGTTTGTCGAGGCTCTTGGCCATTAGGCCATTGGCCGTTACGACTATCGGCACAATGGTTGCCGATTCCACATCCCACATGTTGACAACCTCGTGTGCTAAGTCAAGATATTTGATTTGTTTATCTTTCTCAGCTTTCACGAGATTCCCATCATGCGGGATGGTAACATCAACAATCATTGTGCGGCGCTCTGATCGATCTATCACCACTATATCAGGTTTATTGGCAACAATAGTCCTGTCAGTGATGATAGATCGATCCCAATACAACGTGATACGACCATTTTCAAGAACTGGGTCGGGCACATACCTGTAATACGGTACCTCCGATTCCACAAGGTTATACTTCAAAGCAAGTTGCTGGTGGATAATCCTGGTCACTTGGTTATGCCTATGCAAGTACTCGCCGTTAGCAAGACGAGAACATCCGGAAATAATATGCCTGAGGGACTCGCCGGGACAGTGGCATGCCCGACATATGTCAACCGTCCCGTCCTTCACAATATACTTCCGGTAGTTATTCGTCATGATAACCTCGTCCATAATCGCACAGACAAAACCTTCGGTTTCCCCAAATAGGTCACCGAACCGTAGCCAGGACACGGACGCGAGGAAATCAACGTCGGGCCCATGGAGGGCCCGGTAAAAGCGTCCGTGTAGCTCCTTGCTCTGCCATATCTCCCTGCGGTCATTAGTACTAAGTACTACAGGCTTGCGCCAGTTCTCTCTAGCCAAGGATAGTGGGGTGAGTCCTTTATCTACTGCGACCACATCTCGGTGCATCCCCGCGTCAGCATGGAGGAAAAACTCCCTTAGGCTGCACACCTCACGATTGTGGAGGGTCTTAGCATTTAATAAGCCTCGACCCCCACACTTTCGCGGGATGTACAGCCTCATTACTGATGATCGCGGGTGATGCATCCGATTTGCGGTCAGCAAAGTCCGGACTCTCCTATCCAGGGCATCTAATTCAGTCTGAGTCCACTTCAGTATGCCGAAGGAGTACATCAAGACCGGCATGACCCAACCGTTAAAGGCGCGCACCTTGTTTCCGCCTGACAAAAGACTTTTTAGGACTTTTTTCAGGCGGCCAAAGAAGCGCTCCCTCAACGATTGTTTCATGTCGGCCTCGCTGATACCCAACCCCTCCGACATACCAAGGTATTTGTAGGTATCGTTTGCGGAGAGCGGACTGAGGTGTATGGAATCCGAAAGTTGTAGTCCCTCGGATTCCATAATCCTCCCTCGTCTTACATGCATGACTGCACATTTGTCCACACCAAATTCCATCCTGATAGAATTACTGAAAGTTTCAGTTACCTTCAGTAAATCCACCAGTTGCAATTTAGTGGGGGCAAAAAGCTTTAGGTCATCCATGTAGAGAAGGTGGGATACTACCTGACCTCCTCTCCGCAGCGGATAGCCTAGCCCCGACCCCTCCAGCAATGTGCTAAGAGGGTTCAAGGCTAAACAAAACCATAGTGGGCTCAGACTGTCGCCCTGGAATATTCCCCGCTCAATCCTAATCGGTTCGCCGCTCCCCCGAATCGGTTGACACCCTGGATAGCGAAGCACCGTCCTCCATTGCCCCATACATGACCTCAGGAAGGTGCGTAGTGTTGTATTTATTTTATACAGCTCTAGCACCCTCATGAGCCATGTATGTGGCACCGAATCATAGGCCTTCTTATAATCTATCCAGCATGTATCCAAATTATTATTATTATTAGTAGGCTAGCCCCCTATTACATGGGACTTAAACATGACGACGAAATGAGGGTGTTACTATACACCTCTGCCCAATCCTTCGGGGAATACAAGGCGTGGCGTTATGATGATGAAACCTGCTTTGGCCGTACTATACAAGTACAATGTTAATATTATAGCATTCTTATTAGAAGGGACTATTTCAGTAGTGAAAGTTTTTTTACTAATATGGTGATGATGATAATTAAACAACATCATATTTATACCTTATTTTTCAGACCCACAGCCTAAGTGAAGACCCAGACATTGTACTATGTGGTCACAAATGTGATTTACAAGAAAAGAGGCTGGTTAACCAGAACCGAGCCCGAGAATTTGCCAAGAACTACAATTTGCCATATCTAGAGACCAGTGCCAAATCGGGACAAAATGTTGACCGTGCCATTGAGATTTTACTTGACCGCGTCATGAACAGGTAAGATATTCCTATTTTTGGTTAAAAAGTTATAAATGTGCAACAACCTGAACACTTAACTCTTACCTACAAAAATATTATACATGTCTTGCATAGCGATAAAAATGTGCACTTCTTGATCCATAAAAGTAGCTGTCTTGGACGAGTGCCAGAAGGCTCACGGACAGGACGGCACGTCAAAGGCCTTATTTTAATACCCTTAGCACTCGTATTTACTGTACCTCGGAATGTTCCAGGATGCCACAGCATGACAAACATCCCGTAGTATGCTCTACCATGAACTTTACATGCATGAACTCTAAATATAAGTAATAAAATGCGTGCGTCCATGCAATGAATGTGCTTGTTTGGCGCTAGCGGCGCTTACACGCTATGTTACAGTCGCCCGCAAAATGCGCATGCCTAACATACTTCTTCATATTCTAACTACCCCAGTATGATAACAACATACATAACATCACGCCTTGTATTCCCCCTAAGGGTTCGGCAGAGGTGTTTTAGTACACCCTCATTTCGCCAGTTAAGTTTAAGTCCCATGTAATAGGGGGCGAGCCTATTGCCAATAACCGGGCACAAATCCAGACTCCGGGCTGATACTGAGACATTCCTAGTGGAAAAACCAAATAACACTTTTGCCCGACCGGGGGATTGAACCCTCCTGGGTTCAACAGTCGCGCTTGCGACCAGTACACCAACAAGGCCGTCGACAAAAAACACGACAAACTTACAAAAAAAATATCTTTGCAGAATGGAATCTTCAGTGGAATACGCGATGCTGTGTGCATCTGGTCGACGTCGTCAATCACTCCAAAGATTGCAAGCAAGCAAAGACAGGAAATTTTGTTCATGCTAAAGTTTGATAATAATGTGATTTTATACTGTCTTATACACTCTACTATCTTACCTTGAAACTGAAAGAATTTGTTATACACTTTGTAAAATATTTTGTAAACGTCACAAAGGTTTAACTTGGAACCAAAATTATTTATTCCAAAAGGGTCTATGGTTAATGAGACTGATTTTTTTCACAATCCATTCCATTATACTTAAAGTAATGATAGCTTTGCTATTTCAGTTATTTTGATTCTTTTTTAACCAACTTCATAAAAGGAGGTTTTCAATTTGACCTGTATGTTTGTATGTTTTTATATATATTTTACTTTTGATTGTTTGCTATAGCACCTAAACATAATATAGCTTTAAGAATGATTGCTATTAGCAATATTTGATTGTGTTCTGGTGACTGACTGCGGTCGATTGACCTTAAGTCAGTTTGGTCGGTCGATTATAAAATATCGACTGGTCGACATCGATCGACCGCAATGTAGTTGCACCTTAAAATCATCAAAACGATGTCTAAATTCCTATATTAATACCTATCTATACAGAGTAAGAGGAGCTTGTGGCTAATTACCAACCCCGCGGATCATACGATTTGCGAGGTTAAGCTGCGTTTGCCGCGGTCAGTCCGTGAATGGGTGACCATTCGTTACACATCAAGACCCCTCCGTGTCTCGGAGAGCACGTTAAACAGTCGGTCCCGGGTGTCATACGAATACCTATGACAGTCGTCACGGGAAGTTAAAAGCCTGAAAGTCTGACAACCGGTCTAACCTTAGAATATCGGCATTGCCCAGTAATTCGGTTGCGGAGGTCTGATGGCAGTCGCTCTGCGTAAAATACTGGTATTCAGCCGCATCTGGTTAGACTGGAAGCTGACCCCAACATAGTTGGGAGAAGGCTAGGCAGATCGACAGTGCAACGGACATTTAACCAATAGGTACCGAATATTCGTTAGGAGTGTCTGCATTATACTTTGTTATTCTTCGTTTGTTAAAATAAGTGCAGGGTACATAATCCTAGTCACATAGAAGATCGGGAGAGTTGTGTTATTGCTAACTAGTACACAATAACACTAGGCACTAACCTTTTAAAGGTTTCTTTATATTTTTAACGTGTACTTAACTACTGCTTGGCTCGGTTGTAATTAACTGGTCTTTGGTTCGGTTAAACTTGGGTATAACTGATCTTCGGTTCAGTTTAACCTAACTTGTATGATCGCTCTTCGCTGGGTGTAACTGCATTTCGGCTTTTAACCGTAGATAACGGTAGGGCCGGGCTGGGACCTGAAATCGGCCCGGGCATTTGAGAGACGGTCGGCCCAGTGCTGGCAAAAAAAAAACATTCCCAAGCGATTAGACGCATGACGTTCTTTTATTAACCGACTTCCAAAAAAAGGAGGAGGTTCTCAATTCGTCTGTATGTTTTTTTTTTTTTTTAACGTTTGTTACCGCAGTATACCCTCATTTATGAACCGATTTGAAAAAATCTTTTGTTTGAAAGAGTATTCTTTCGAAATGGTCCCATTTAAATTTGGTGAAGATCTGATAAAGAACTTCGGAGATAAACAATGGAACTCCTCAATGACGAACAGTACGCATAATGTGATGATGTGATTATGTGTACGAGCAGCGTCTTTAGCAGGTCCAACCATGTTTTAATTAAGGCCACTAAAATGAATGAAATAAAAAACATTTTAACAAAAATAAAACTGACTTCAACAAAACGAAAAAGTAATAAAATAATTACCATATTATAAAAATAACAGATTCAGAAGTCGGTGTCTTTAATTTGGTTCAGCGTGGATTAGCACCGGCTTCTGAATCTGTTACTTTTATAATATGGTAATTATTTTATTACTTTTTCGTTTTATTGAAGTCGGTTTTATTTAGACGCTCTCCTCACTCTTTCTCCTGTATGTTGGGTGCATTTACAAACACAAACAATTTGCGGCTCCTTTTCAAGCGATAGTTGGACGACTTTTTTTTGTCGTTCCCCTCACTCTTTCCATTTCTCCGACTGTGTGACCGGTCCATCGGATATCCAGCCCATCGGGCATTTGCCCGTATGGCCAGTCTGGGCCTGGATAATGGTGTCGATTCTGTTGCGCACTTTGACAGGACTAAACTAAGGGTGTTTGTCTCTTTCTGTTTCAATAGAAAAAGAAACTGACAGTTGCGTTTAGTCTAGTTTAGTACTGTCAAAATATGTAACAGAATCGACGCCAATATGTGAATATTCAAATGAGTTAAATAAAGGGATGTATTTAAAAGCACTTTAAAATTAATGAAAATAACAACAACAAATGTTTTGAAGCACACTTCAAAAATAGTCCTTTCCACAACAAAATAATAGCTGCACTTTAATATTAATATTTCTAACTTTAAAAATAATGGTTCGCAATATAATCAATCAAAAACCACTTGTTTCTGAATGCACCCATTAAAGGAATGGTGGTATGCGATTGGCTAATCTTTTCTGATCATTTCTGGCATTCGCCGGCCGCTGCGCGCGGCACCACTCGGTTCGCTCGTTCGGCTCATGTGTTGAGTGGTCACAGTTCTAACCTAACTTACCTTTCAGCTATCTGTGAGACATTATATTTCGTATTGCGGGGGCTTTGAAGTTAGAAGCACCTTTATCTTCTTTACATACTATAAAACAAAGTCGCTCCCGCTGTCTGGCTGTCCCTATGTATGCTTAAATCTTTAAAATTACGCAACGGATTTTTATTGCGGTTTTTTTAAATAGATAGTCATTCAAGAGGCAGTTTTATATGCCCCACATTAGTATTTACATTGCACCCGTGCGAAGCCGGGGCGGGTCGCTAATCAAAATTAAAGTGCAAACTATTAATTTTAAAGCTAGAGCCTTTGAAAGTGGGAACTATTATTATTTTTAAAGTTCATTTAAATATATCCCTGAAATAAATGTTACATTACGTCTGACATGCATGGGTTGTTGTGTACTAGAAGCCTTTAGATATTGAATTATTAGCTTGTTTCTGTTGTTGAATATTTTGCACAAGTGTGATATTTGCGTAGCACAAACTAATATATACAAATTATACCTACTGAGTTTGGATCTACTTATACAATATTATGGGAAAATCTTATGATATTTGATATTCATGACGTTAACCCTAGTCTATTGAAATAAACATAATCTGAAAGAATTGTTATACACTTTTACATTTGAATAATATTTACACCCATATTCTAAGACGTTCCTCCAAAACTTACTCGACTCATACTCGACTCAGGACGGCCTCGAAAACACCTTGAAAATTGTATTCTTAGTCGCAATTTCGAGTGAACTTTGAGGTTCCTCGACGGAGTCATTACGTCATAATTTGAATCTGCATCGAGCAAATAACGCCGCGACAAAAAGTTGTAAGGATTATCGTAAGCATATTCGACAAAGTCTTCAAAATTCATTTTTGTTACATACGAGCTTTGACACTTCGTTCCTTAAGGTAGGTTCCGAGGTACCTTGAGTTTGACAGATGATTCCTTACCTCGACTGAGGAAAAATCTTGAGTCGAGGACGTTTATGTCAACTATAACTACCGAAAGGCTAAGTCGAGGTGGAGTCGAGTCGAGTAAGTTTTGGAGGAACGTCTTAGAATATGGGTGTTGTTAGATTGTAAGTGAAAATTATCGTATAGGTGGGTTTAGACCGAACGAACGGCGAGAGCAAAAACTATCGTTGTCGGTCATATTTTATCATGTTTTAAGATCTTATTAAGACTTTGAACTGGATTTTTCTCAATCTGGCTCTATTTTGCTCTATGTTCGTTTTGTCTGGACGCACCTTTTGTTTTATCATAATCATAAGTATACTTGATCTCGAATATGTTTATCGTTATAGCATGTATGACCTAGCGCCCCCACAGAGGCTTCGTCCCCTTAGAATTATTCGAATTCGTTCGTCGTATAGAATTATTATACCAAAACCTTTTACAAAAACCTTTTTTAGTCGTGATGAAATCAAAATTTAGCCTATAGGTATAAATTTAGCCTATAGGTATAAAACGCTCAAAACAACGTTTTCCGTAGTTAATTGAATGTAAAAGATAATAAACATTGTACAATCCAATACCTATTTCAAGATAATCTAGTCAAGATCGATCTCAAATGAGGAGGTCAGGAACAAACTGTCATTTACACTTTAGGCTTGAAGCTTTTTTTCTCATTGGACTCAAAGCTTTGGATTTTATTGATTTCTGAAGAGATTTGGTTCAAAAAGTGTCATACTGAAGAGGAAATAGCATCTCGCAAGTCGCATTCTGATCAAAAAGTGACATTTGCAAGGCAAACAGACATACCGTGAAATAAAAATCTACATGAAAAAATGAAAAAATGCAAACTACTTCAAAAAGCTAAACAGCAGGAGACATAAGTTCAATATATGTTTACCAGAAAACAAGACAGCGTTATTAAATAAAAGTATATTATGCATGGCTCCACGTATTTATAATCATTTACCAAACTCGGTCCTCTCCATTATTGATATAAACATATTTAAAAACAGTATTAAAACATTGTTAGTAAAAAAAGCATATTATTCTGTTACTGAATATTTACAGGATAAACTTTTGTAATTCTTCTTTTACTGTCTTTTCTTTTATCATTGGTACATACGTGCAGTTTCATAGGTACCTATTTTGTAATTTTGCATGCCTCATGGTAGGATATGGCTAATGGTCACTATTGTTTGTATAAGAACGAAGAATGAATAAATGATTTGATTTACATTTTTTAACAAAAATGAAAAGTGTAAATGACACTTTTTGTCCCTGAGCTCCTTAAATATGAGAGTGGGTAATACAGGCTTGAGATTAGTAGTTATATTATAATCTACCTATAGACATAAACATTGCCGAAAACTTTGTTTTGTATTGAATAATATTTAATTCTTATACTCTATTTAATATAACATTAGACAAATTGACTGCCTTGTTGGTCAAGTCGTCGCAATCGCGACTGCTGAGCTTGGGATCCTGGGTTCGATCCCCAGGTCGAGTAAACTGTGATCGGGTTTTACCATTAGGAATTTCTCAGTAGCAGCTCGGAGTCTGAATTTGTGCCTGGTTAGTGGCAAGACTCGCCCCCTATTACATGGGACTTAAACATAACTGGCGAAACGAGGGTTTACTAAAACACCTCTGCCGATCCCTTCGGTGAATACAAGGCGTGATGTTATGTTATTAGACAAACACAACGCATTTTAGCAAGGTTTATAGAAATAAGCAACATGTTTGCTTCCAGCAGGGATTCAAAACAGTATTATGCTTTTATGAACCTGAATGGTCAATCAAGATTAGCTGAAACACTAATTGAAAAAATGGATCAAAAGCTATCTTTGATCCATTTTTTTCAATTGATTGCTCTAGTATGAGTTGACCCTAGTCGAAGCGCATCGAAGCGTCAAATTCTTCACAAGTAAAGCGAAGAACCAATCAGCGTTGGTTGCGCTCCGACGCGCGCATTCTGTGGAATGCTCGCGAATTCGCGCGTCTTTTTTTATCTTAGAAGAAATATGTGTATTATGTTGTGGAGATAAGGGTCAATATGCTATGTTAAGTTTCAGATTGACGCTTCGATGCGCTTCGACTCTGCTCTAGTATGAGTTGACCCTTATTCATGCCTTGATGAGCCAGTTTTGTCTAATATTATATGAAATAGAGTACCTCATATGTATGTTTAAATAAAAGTCTTGCCATAATCATTAAGTTAATATAATTAAAACTAGTCATACTTACTTAATATTTCGCTCTTAAACGAAAATGTTTTAAAAATTGTGATCGGCTTAAATATTTATTAAAATATATTTTATAATGTATTATTACAAAATATTGAGATTTACCCTTGACCAAATTGCGATTTATATACATACCTATTATTATAAAGTGTCAATTTTGTAAACAATCATTGTCTATTTGATGTTTTCTGTGTCATTAAATTAAAAATGATAAAAGTTTGTTTGTATTTTTTTTACATACATAACATAACATCACCCCTGTAGATTGATTGGGCAGAGGTGTATAGTAACACCCTCATTTCGCCGTCCCATGTAATAGGGGGCGAGCCTATTGCCATCAACCTGACACACATCCAAACTCCGGGCTGCTACTGAGGATTTCCAAACGGAAAAACCCAATAACACTGCCCGACCTGGGGATCGAACCCAGTACCTCACGATCAGCAGTCGTGCTTGCCACCACTAGACCAACGAGGCAGTATTTTTTTACGTACGTAGGTACCTACATTTCTCAAAGATGATAGCAAAATGACAAGTTGAAAGTCAACGCGTTATACGACACGCTATTTTATAGTGTGGATTTACAAAAACGCACAATCATGAATCGAGCAAGTGAGCAGGTTCACCAGCTTCAGAAGTCTGTATACCACGTTTCGTCAATGGTATTAAGTCCCATGTATAGGTAACGAGTCTTGCCATTTTCCGAGCACAATGGTTTTTAAGAAATGATAGCAAAAAAATCGTGATTAACCTTTTAAGCGCGTCGCTAAATATCAATTGCCGTGCCCCTAGCGCGCGACTACGATTCGATAAAATAATACCTACAATAAATATATTAAGCTTTTTCAATACTTAGAGCAGAACAATTTTAAATAGGTAATTGTTGTAAATCATATCTCTATTGAATAATCGTTTTAGTTGTACCACGCAGTTCATAGGACGAAAATAGAACAAAAAAAAAACCATGCATGTTCTCTGTCGCAGAAATACGACACGCGCGGTAGTTTCCCGAAAATATTTGTCACAGAAATGCGACTCAAGCGGTTAAAAGGTTAAACTGAAGTTCGATCAAGAGTTCTTTTTGCATAGCATTTTTACAAGGGACTTAATAGGAAAGCTTGCAATGGTAGTATGCTGATTTCCCAGACGTTTAATAAATCCTAACAGCAAGTACCTACTGCTCCCTCTAATAAACCAGGTTGACCTTTAACAAATGGTGGAAACGCCATTTTTCTTGCAAGAAAACTCCAGGCTGGTTAGGAGAAACAGTGCCCGCAGTCTACGAGATCAGCGGGGATCATACTACTTGCTAGCCTTATCATTGCTTCATTTTTAATTATTTTTACCTATTTTAGTATAGGTAGTAGGTAATTTTATTCTAAATCGTCTTCACATATAATTAATGTACCTACCTATACAAAATATTGTATGAAATTTTAAAAGAGTAACGGTGGAGTTTCTTACCCATTCTTCTCCATAGGTACGAAACTACCTTTTGGAAGGGGCGACTAGAATCAATTCTATTTTTTTTTTTGTAAATTTTAACGTTCAAAAGTGAAATAAATACCTAATTGAAATAAATACTTTGACTTTGACTTAGCGTATTTGCACCATAATAATTATTAATACTACCTAGTATAGTATAGGTACCTAGATAGTACCTACCTACTATCTCTTGTAAGAGTCCCGTATCCACTGTCAGAGCGATTCTGCTTCTAAGTAGTAGGTAGGTATTAACTTCTTCTAAGTTGTGTTTCCTCATAGAAGCAGAGCAGGGGCTAATAACGTCTCATTTGGAGAATCAACAAAAACTGCCTCGTTAATTTAGCAGTGGCAAGTGCGACTGATGATCGTGAAGTCCTGGATTCAATCCCCAGGTCGGGCAGTGTTATTGGGTTTTTCCGCGTGAAATTCCCCAGTAGCAGCCCGGAGTTTGGACGGCGAAATGAGGATTTTTCTATACACCTCTGCCCAGTCCTTCGGGGAATACAGGCGTGATGATATGTTATGTTTGGTGAATCATATAATAATATTTCGTTTCATTTTTCAATTCTTTGTTAGTTTCATATCCACGCAAATTGAGCCATATTAGCACATAAATGCTCCTTAGTACCCATATCTGTAGTATCTACGGTATCTTTCTACCGTATCTTTTTTCTCGTTTCGATAATACCTAAGTACCTACAATATTATAAATTGTGTTTGGTAACACTTACGAAATTGTATTTAGCTCAAAACCGTGCACCAAGGGGTCGTGGGTGAGTTCACCAAACTACGATCATCTGGCCCCCCTGCACGCACGTGATACGTCTGCCTGCAGTATATTTATCACCCCTCACGCAAAACTAGACGCGAAAGTCGTTGTGTTTAAGTCTAAAATTGTCTGTTCAGTATAAATAAGCTGCAATATACAGTGACAATGTCTATCCGCGTGGACTCTGTTGTAAGGACATAGGGTCGAAATTAGCCCCTCTAGAGGACGCGACCCCATCACGCAGACGCGGAAGCTTTAGTACTTCGTCACACTAGCGCTAATCTTGTTCTTACTTAACGTTGTTTTCGTTGTTTCTACGATACTATAACATCATGTGACCTTTTGTTTTGATTATCAAATAAACCTTTGTTCATTTTTGTTTCGTGTTTTCTATTTTGAAGTTTTCGTGTCGGCAACACGCCTGTCTTCTTCAAAAACGATAGTAATAGTGCCCCGCTTCGCCCGTGGCTAGCTTCATTCCGTTTGCCAGTTTGTTTATGTGTTGAAAGACAACAGATTGGTGCACCCGGCTTCTGTGAGCTCCGTAATTCGAAGCACCGTGTGTTTTCAGTAAGACGCGAGTTATGAATGAAGCTGCCTGAATAGACAGTTTCGCGATCGAAACATGAACACAGTGTAGAAATACATCCGCATGCTCGTACGGGGAGTGAATACCAGAATATCCGCGTGGTTTTCAGTGAAGTGTTGACATTTTGTATTATCGAACTGTAAAACGATACGACAACGATATAAATATTTCAAGATTAATCGTATTTTACTAGTAATTTAAGCAGTGATTATAAGGATATCTAAAGCGTAAGTTTTTTATTTTATAAAAGCTTGAGTTACACGCACTGAAATCTAAATAATAAGACCACACGAATTTGTGTAAATTAACTGCGATAATTATTATTCCTAGGAAATACTACTACAATATGTGTGTTACTGTTGCTGTAAAAATATGCACTGTGTCGGTAGGTAATAGTCAACATTTATTATATTTAACCACAAATAATATCTAATCATAATCAAGGATACGATGCAGCGTCGTAATCAAAACATTATCCCTGCTGGATTCTTATCAGTAACGATGAATAAATAAACAACACATTATTTTATTTAGAATTTCATAATACTTGCGTGTAATTTATTTAAGTAGGTGCCTAGGTACCTGCTATTTTTTAATGCTACAAACTTTACGTTTTGTGCTACGATCAGTCCTCGGGATTATAATATTATTGTCTAAAGATCTAGTGACGATAATTATGCATGTAAATTTTATTAAAGTAAGTACCTTTACCTATTTAAATAAATTTTCATAATGTACCTATTTACTTAGCGTGAAAATGTTATAGATTTATAGTAAGATTACTACATGGGGTGCATGGCCTACAGTCTACGATAACGAGAGGTCACGGGGGTTCGCAAAACCCCTATTTTAGGCCACATGGATATAAAGTGTCGTATTTTACGATTATTCTTTAAAAAATTGGGGCTGTCGAGATAGTATTTATATCGATGGCTATTTTGTGGACACCTTTACATTATGTATTGGCTATTTTATGACAAAAAATAATCTAGTGTTTTAATATATTGTTCAACTCATTCTTTTTACTTATCTGGTCGTCTATTGACAGTGATTTCACAGAGAAGACATTCTAATTTACCTACCTACTGTTAAAATCACTTTATAATTTAACGTGGTTACCATTTGTCTTACTTAATGAGTTTGCAATCACAGCCCAGATTACCTTGCACAACCGTAAACTGATATAAAAAATTCAGGTTTTAATCTCGAGGAAGTTGAGAGGAACTGAATTAAAATTTTATAATGGAATCGCATTAGGTGCATGAGTACAGTGAATTATACCTAAAATATTCTGGAACTCGACCCGCTTCAAGGAATAATAAGGATCCCCCATTTCAAAGCCGGATTCAGAATGCTGGTAGTCTTCTTTAGCTAAAGTAAGACCAGCACCTTAATTGTAAAACACACTCAATCACAATCGATTTTGGCTAAATGAGGGTGTCACTATACACCTCTGCCCAACTCTTGTATTCCCCGAAGAGTTGGGCAGAGGTGTATAGTAACACCCTCCTTTCGCCGTTAAGTTTAAGTCCCATGTAATAGGGGGCGAGCCTTTGCCGTTAACCGCACAAATCCAGACCTCGGACTGCTACTGAACAATTCCTAATAGAAAAACAAAATAACACTTTGCCCGATCCGGGGATCGAATGCATGACCCCATGCTCAGCAGACGCGCTTGCGACCACGAGACCAACAATGTAGTCAACAATAGATTTTGTTTTGACAATACAACAATATTCATTGCGTGTTTCATAGTCGTCGAGAAAGCGGGTTGTTATAACATACGGCGCAATGAAAATGTTTGAACTGTCAAAATATAAGCTATAGTGATTGCGACTGTGTTCCCAATTGGGGTGCAGTTACTGACCAACACTGCATATCTGTGGCGACTTCCATTGTTTATCTATTGTGTCTATGTTTTTGGTAACTAGATAAACTTAAAAGCAGCTTAACTATTAGTATAGGATCTCAGTATAGAACGACCTTCACCGAGTTGGTTAATGGATGAAAAGTATTTTATATCAAATAAAATATGTCAATAAATATATTGCAAATGGGTTGACTAAAAAATGCCAGTCCAGAATACGATTAATTAAAAAAAAATTTAACATTTCACTGGTTTGTTTAATAGACAAATAAATTCCATACCAATCGAAAGTATGATGACTATAGAATATAGAAACGTTAGGTTGACAATTTTTTTCCCGTCACAACTCTTGGGTAGGCAGGTATAAATGCATATTCTGGACTGAAATTTTTTAGTCAACCCATTTGCAATATATTTATTGACATATTAATTTTATATAAAATACTTTTCATCCATTAACCAGCTCGGTGAAGGTCGTTCTATATTGGGATCTTAGACTATCTAAGCTTAAAAGAATATTCTAATGGTTCGAGTAAGTATTTCATTAAACTTGGCCATCATTGGTGCCGATTCATGTTCACCAACTAAACTAAAATTAGATAATTGCTTTCTTTTACTAACAGCCAGCGCGAGAAAAGGACAGCGATAGATAAGAACTAAGTTAGAGAAGTCAAAATAGTTCACGCGTCTGATCTGTGAAATTTTAGTTGAACTAAATTTGACAGCTATTGTTTACGTCCGTCTCTTTCTTATTTTATCAAAGTGAAAAAGATGGCAATAGCCTAAATTAAATTTAAATTATGCACAACGGAATGGCCTCCATTGGTGTCGATTCTGTTACATATTTTGACATTACTAAACTAGACTAAACGCAACTGTCACTTTCTTTTTCTATTGAAACAGAAAGAGACAAACGCCCTTACTTTAGTTTAGTCCTGTCAAAGTGTGCTACAGAATTGGCATCATTGTCTTTGAACAAGAGCCTTAAAGCTAAAATTAACATAGATCCTGTACAAATAGGCCAAGTTTAGGTTTATTTTGTACGGACAAGGTCATAACTTTGGCTTATTTGTTACTATACTATTACCCGCGGTTTCACCCGCATCCTAGAGGAACTACTTGATGTACTCGGATAAAAAGTATCCTATGTGTTAATCCAGAGCATAGTCTATGTGCCAAATCTCATCTAAATCCGTTCAGCAGTTTTTGCGTGAAAGAGTAACAAACATCCATACATACAAACTTTCGCGTTTATAATATTATTAGTAAGGATAAGGAAGTAAGGATTCTGTGCTCTAAGAAATTAAAGAAATTAATACATTTCTATCAGCGCACATCTGTACCAAATCTAATAATAGAATACAATGGACATAATTTGGAGCAAGTAACAGAAGCAAAATTTTTGGGGATATTGCTGGACAGTCAGTTGACCTGGAAACCCCAAGCAGAAGAGGTGTGTAAAAAACTAAGCGTATCTGCATATGTCCTATACAATCTGACGAAAAAAGTTAACACCGCCACAACATTAGTTGCATACCATGGTCTAGTCGCATCTATTTTGAGATACGGAATAATTTTTTGGGGAAATTGTAGCCTGCGAGAACAAGTATTCAAAGCCCAAAAGCGTTGCTTAAGGGCAATGTATAGCATGAAAACGACAGATAGTTGCATTCCTGTGTTTAAGTCCCTAAAACTATTGACATTTCCAGCAATGTATATTTTAGAAACAGGAATTTTTGTTAAATGTAACAAGAATCTCTTTCACACTTTAGCAGGAACTAGAAAGAGACCCATAAGAAGTCAGTATAAAAATCTTTTACATGTTGAGAGTTGTAATACCGCTTTATTTAAAAAAAATATTATCAATATGGGCACGATAATATATAATAAAATTCCTGACGTAATTAAAAATGACACGATACAACACTTCAAAAAGAAGCTAAAAATGTTATTAATTGAGAGATGTTATTATTCCGTTAACGATTTTTTGAACGATACATTCTAATTTTATTTAATAATTATATTCAATTTAAAAATGCTGGCATATAATTAATTTTTATATTATAATATATTCTTACATATAGGTAATTAACTAATTCAAATAAATAATGTTCACAGATGTAGATATAAATTGATAATTTAAAGATAAAATATATGTAATTATAGATTCACGCCCATATTATTGTAATTTTTGCATGCCTAATTTAAGGTAGATTGTACAAGGATCATTATGTTTATCTTTAACAACTATTTTTTTATGTACCTACAATATATGCAAATAAAAATTCTATTCTTATTCTATTCTAAAGCATTTTAATTTAACTTCTTATGCTATAATACTTAAGAATCATCTACATAGAGAGAATTAACGTAGGGTGGGAGTTCTAAATTAAATGCTCATGTTCTATTACAACCAATTAGTTTTAATTAATCTTAATAACTCGTTAATTTATACGCAGTGTTGTTGCCAAAACAAGATGGAAAACAAACGCAGTGTCCAATAGAAATGTTTAAACGTTAAGAAATATTGTCATCCATTTGAGAGGCTCATGGCTAATTACCAACCGCGCGGATCATACGATTTGCGAGGTTAAGCTACGCTTGTTGTGCCAGTCTATGGATGGGTGACCGTTGGCTACACATTGAGACCCCTCCGTGCCTCGGAGAGCACGTTAAAACGTTAAGTCGTTACGGGAAATCAGAAGCCTGAAAGTCTGACAACCGGTCTAACCTTAGGCTATCGGCATTGCCCAGTGACTGGGTTGCGGAGGTCTGATGGTAGTCGCTCCGTGTAAAATATTGGTATTCAGCCGCATCTGGTTAGACTGGAAGCTGACTCCAACATAGCTGAGAAAAGGTTAGGCAGAGCAAATATTGTCATCCGTTTCCCTTGATATCTGGAAACGTTAGGAGGTTCAACATTATAACTGGCAGGTCACAGTTAAATAGTAAACCATATTTTTAATTTGACAATGAAAATAAAGTAATTTTATGCAGAGTAGGTACCTACAAACAGTAATATCACACTATACATTATTCATACAAAGTAGAATAATTTGAAATTTTCATCTAAATTTAGAGTTTAGGTCGAAACAAACTTTACTTATTCATTTTCGTCGTAACCGTATAAGTAAGTAGTAAACTGAGAAGGCTTAAGGGCTTGTACACAAAACTGCGAATCGGCGCGATGCGAATTCGCAACGCAGAAAACTGCGACACAAATTGTTGCGATGCGATTTCGTGCGGCAAGGCGTCTTCCTTCCAAGGTTCGGATGACCAATCCCTCGACGATCGTCAACTGGATTGAACGTATTTTATAGGTATACCAGGTAGAATAAATTTGCGTAAAAAGATTTGCGCACTGCTGTTACTGATAAGAAGATATAGGAAAAATCAATTACGCGAATCAATCGATGCGTTGTGCGAGCTCGTATATTTCTGCGATGCGACGTCTCATCGCAGTTTTGTGTACAAGCCCTAAATATTCGCGATGGTGTGTGTAGAGGCCGCCAACCCGCACCTGGCCAGGCAACGTGGTGAACTAAACCCTTTCATTTTAAGAAGGAGCCCGTGCTAGCAATGAAACCGTAAAGGACTGATTATGTTATGTTATTCATCCCAGCCTTTTCCCAATTATCTTGGGGTCAGCTTCCAGTCTAACCAGATGCGGCTGAATACCAGTATTTTACACGGAGCGACTGCCATCAGACCTCCGCAACCCAGTAACTGGGCAATGCCGATATGCTAAGGTTAGACCATCGGTTGTCAGGCTTTCGGGCTTCTGACTACCCGTAACGATCTGTCATAGGTATTCTAATGACACCCGAGACCGACGATTTCACGTGCTCTCAGTGGCATGGAGGGGTTTCGATTTGTAACGAACGGTCACCCGTCCACAGACTGACCGTGGCAAGCGCAGCTTGACGTCGCAAATCGTATGGTCGTCCACGTACCCCTGATTATCTTATTATGTAATCTTTGCCAGGTATTTCAAACCTTTTTTTTTTTTTTTTTTTTTTTTATCGTGGGGAAATCCTCATGGACTATCCCCCGTCTGGGTAAGACGGGGGGGTGTGCCGGACTCTTACCGGCTAAAACCACCACGGTGTCCCTCCTTCTGACCTAAGGCCGGGGTCGCGGGATTCGCTATTGCATGCACCGCAACCCCGGCAGGTCTTGGTCCACCAATTGCTGGTGGACCTCTCCACTGTAGGGCCCCACCCCACGACCTCCTGAGAGGCGCGGGGGGCACCCCACATCACCGGCGCACCAGAACACATGGTACGCCGTGACCACCCCGGGGACCAAACAAGTACATGGGCGCCAGACTACCCCGTGTCTGGGCACCCCTGGTCCCCCTGCGACGGGTCAGATTAGTGGCCCCGCCGCCTACCACTTTTCGGCCGCAGAGGATAGGGAGAGCGGCCAACTAAACACCGACACTCCTCTCCCCCTGCGGCCCCACCGCGTCCGCCATCTGACGGTGGCGGCCCCGTCAGGCCGCGGAAGGTAGGGAGAACGGCGCACCGTAATACCGGCACTCCTCTCCCGCCGCGGCCTTCACCCTTCAGCCGCAATGCCTCCCATAAGACATCGCGGCCCTCCTCAGTTGCGATGTCGCTCAGGCGACACCGCAACCTACTTGGCCGCTACGTCGAGGGCTTCCAGGCCCAAGCCCCGACGAGCAGCCCCTCCTCGGGTTCCTCTTCGCTTCACCGTGGGGCTCCAAGCCACGGCTACTAAGCCCCCCCGCAACGACAATGCGGGAACCCACCGGGGGGGAGGTATTTCAAACCTTGCCCTAACTCGAAACATCTCTAGCTAGCGTCTAGCCTTGCTTATTGCTGGAATTTAGATCGACGAGCCGGTAGATGATTGAAATATAGACTGTTTACATTCCTTACAAAATCCAAATAATTTATTATTCACGTGAACGTTATTCATGAATATATTTTGGTTTTTGAACAAGTACGTGAAGAAATTATTAGGCAGAAATTTTTTGATGTAGGTAGGTACATCAAAGAAGACTGACGTCAAAGCTTGATTGACTGTTTCCAAAATATGTTTCTTTAATTTATGCTTACATAATTCTGTTTTTAGTTCTACCTGGAATTTCTATTTACTGTTTCGTTGGTCTTGTCATCGTAAGAGCAGATGCTGGTTATGAGATTCTTTAATTAGATCCCTTGTTCTATCGGAGATCCTGCAGGCGGTCTTTTGTGCGACCATCCCGTGGTTTTATTACGTCTGCTATTCCTCTCCGCCTCTACCAGACGGAGGATATCCATGACGATTTTGACTCGAAAAAAATGCAGAACAAAGTATAGCAGTCTATAGGTTGTTTTTTTTTAATATGTTCATTGATGGGCATAGCTAAGCCCTTTCACATTGAAATTGAATCTAATATCAACAAGAGTGAACTATGGGTGTACCCAGTGTTGGCAGTCTAGTCACTCCTTACGTTTACAGTCAGTCACCAACGCGCGGACGTTGTGTCCCAAGCTGCATTATAAATTGATAAACACTGTCACGAGCCTTTAAAAGTTGACAATGTATATCTCTCGTTGAACCACTACAGTGTATGGAATTTTACTTAAGTTAGTACAGTCAACACCAAACGTCAATAAATATTTAGGAATTTTAAAATAATCTATCTCATGAGTTATTTGTTCTTCTAAAATCATAATACCTTTATTTATAGAATTTATCCAACACCCAGTGCGAGTGCGGTGCTCCTGTCCAGACTACGTCCCACTTGCTGGAATGTCCCAAATGTCCGTCCACCTGCACCTTTGATAATCTGAAGAGTGCCACTGAAGCTTCTATTAATGTGGCCACCTAGTGGGCTCAAGCAT
The DNA here is from genome assembly GCA_910594945.2 of Amphipyra berbera. NCBI lineage: Eukaryota > Metazoa > Arthropoda > Insecta > Lepidoptera > Noctuidae > Amphipyra > Amphipyra berbera. The sequence continues at coordinate 5,911,338 of OU343131.1, read as the reverse complement.
TATAATTCATACATAATGAGGTACCGTCGATACAAAAAGTTACCTACTTACTTAGCTTTTTTTTTAATCTTTATTAATATTTGGAGTTTTTTGGGGTTTTTATCAGATAAGAAGCCAATAAGGGATAAACCTCATCATAATATCACTTAGACCATTATTAATAAACACCTCTCATTTGAGAGATATTCCAACAGCAGCTACCATAAAGTAGAATTCCATACATTTAACAACACATTTTTTTTAAATTCGTCTTATATCATTTTGAAACTACACTGAAAGCCGTGACAGCAGTGATAGCTAGTGGTGTGACCGTCGGACTGCCAAGTCATAGGTCTCGAGTTCGCACCCAAGGCACGCACCTCTAACTTTTCAGATTCATGTGCGTATTGTATAATTATCACTTGCTTAAAAACGGTGAAGGAAAACATCGTGAGGAAACCGGCATGCCTGAGAAATATTTCTCGACGGCATGTGAAGCCAAGTCAGAGGCTCACGGGCGGCATAAACTCTGACACCAGGTTAGTTACTAACCACACGAAAAGAAGAAGACTGAAAGGGAATCTTTCAAATGAGAGCTATTTATTAATACGGTCTTAAGCTTTTATGTTAACCTTAAGCTTTTATGTTAACCTCTACCTTAACTATTGAAGGTCATAAACACTGTTATATCTGTTGTTCTATTTTTATTTATATCTAAGATCGGTGATGTTGGCATCAATACTGTGGGTTGCATAGTTTGATAGCCTCAGATAACGTGCGTAAACAAACGTATTTTCATACAACTGTCATAGTTATTTCTGTAAAGTAAACTATGAACGTACAAACTGTTTGCGTAGGCGCAACTTTGCCCCCTGACGTAATTATACATATTAATCTTTCGTAAAACATGTCTGGACGTGCCAACTAGGACATGAGGTGCATTAGTAATATTAGTATTAACATGTTGATGAAAATTGAGGTTTTCACGTAATTATTTAAGACAAATAGATATATTCCCGGTTCCTATTAACAAAAACGAATCGTTTTGCTTACCAATGGTAGCATTTTTAATTAACAAATTTGCGATATAAGTAATATCGTAAACTAATTTTACCTGTGATAGCTACTTCAATACGGGAGGGTCTACTATGCAAAGCCTTGAGGTCATCATTATTGGTAAAGATACAAGACTAATAACGCTCCGTAAATTAAGTATAGGTTTCGACCAATAGAGACGTTAACATCAGATCGATGGCAGCAAAGTAGATACGGACATCTACATTTTTGCGAAAATGCTTTTTTTTTACAAAAATGAGCTTATATCAACCCTATCTACAAGTCTGTATTAAAATTATTTCAAACTTCAAAATAATGAAGAAAATCTAGCACGTACCTAAATGAAGACATCTACACTCGATTTTCAAAAAACATCGCAGTAGAAACGGACATTTGAACTTTTTCTATTAGAAGTAGGTAGTAAGAAGACAGTACTAATTATTGTTAAGTGTAAAGTATTGTTTTGTTTTTATGTTTCTTTTTAATTTTATATCACTCTGATGTGTACCTATTTGCCAATGGTGCCTTTAAATTCTATTTTGATAATATTTTTGTAATTGTAATATGTTTGTAATACTTTAAAAAAATACATTTCATAGTTGTTTTCTATAAGAAATACCTATTGTGAATAAATAAAACATAGTAATGTAATGTAATTCTATTTAAAAATATATATTTTGCTTGGGTTGGGAACTAAATAAATTACGAGTAGTTTAGCTGATAGACATAGGTAGATGAAATTTAGCGGTAGATAACTCATTAAATGATGTTTATAAAATGTTAAATGCAAAGTAAATAAAGATATCTACAAAATTTGGCCAAAAAAAGGGAAATAATGTTTACATGTTGCTTAGATTTTCTTTAAATATCCTTAAAAGTATTACTGGAAATTATTATCTTAGTTTATTAGATATTTTAGATGGAATGGGCGCTTTTTCATGATAACGTATAAACGGATATCAGGCAGATGTCTTCTTCTACGTCGAAGTTTTTTCAGAGTAAACAAATACATCTACATTATTACAGTAAAACAATGATATAGCGATAAAAAATGTTATAAAATCAATGAAGAAGGTTATTTTAATGCGTCATAGAAAATTTCATGTTAATCGGTCCATAACTCTCAAAATGGACACATTTTTTTGACTAAATGTGCTCTCCTGTAAAATTGCGATTTTGTAGATGTCTTCTTCTACTTTGCTGCCATCGAGATATAATATTATGTTTGAGTTTGACAGAATTCTCTGGACTGTAATTAGAAGATGTCATCGGTGCGAGAGAGCTAGTTCTGCGGTCACCGAGCGGATATAGTTCAGTGCAGTGACTATAAGCCAATAAACAATTAAGTACACGTTAGTACCTATCGTAAGTCTTAATTAACAGTATTTGATAACTCAACTGCCTCGTTAGTCTACTGGTGGCAAGCACGACTGCTGATCGTGAGGTAGTGGGTTCGATCCCCAGGTCAGGCAAACTGTTATTGGTTAACGGTGAAGGAATAACATCGTGTGGAAACCATTTTTTTATCGTTGGAAAATCTTCTTGAACGTCCCTCGCCCGGGGACGGCGAGGGGGTCTGCCGGACTCTTACCGACTAAAACCAACAATGTTTCTCCTCCTGACAGTTCGGCCGGGGTCGCGGGATTCGCAAAAGCAATATGCACCGCAACCCCGGCAGATGCTGTGCACACCTAAGAGGGCTCGATAAAGTTCTAGTTGGTGTGTGTAGTCTGCCAACCCGCAACGGGCGTGGTGGACTAAGGCTCAAACCCTTCTCATTATAAGAGGCCCGTGCCCAACAGTGGGACTGTAATAGGCTAATTATGTTACGTTATTTTACACTCCATCAACATTCCACTAGCCCATTGAATCATTATTACCTCACGCTCCATAAAGCTTATTGTACAGTCATTGCTAATTGAAGCATTCTCTGTTCGGAGATAGTTAATCAATTTAGTAGACGTGGAACTATATGGTGGGTGTTACTTATGTTTGTTCTAGCAAGCAACGGAATAATAATTATTAAAATCGTCGCTGCGCTTGCAAAATCCGCAGTTTTTTTTTTAAAGCCTGTCTTTATACTATTTTATAATAGGTACTTCTCAAGCCACGTGCATCTGTAAAATCTGTTTTCTAATAATTTATTTTGCTATCTTCTTAACCACATAAATTATTAGAAATAGTACATTACTGCCGCGGTCTGTAATGACTATGTTGCTGGCAGCACTGATGATGGCCGAGAGCGCAGCGTAGCGTAGCTCCAGGCCATCACAGCGCGGTCAGCATTGCAGCTCTTGATGGACAAGCTGGAATAAAGGCCGAGACCGAAGGTCGAGGCCTTTATAGCGCGGACAGCAAGGGCTGCAATGATGACCAAGCTTGAAGGCCGAGAGCGTGGCTAAACTAAGCTCGAGCCATCATAGCGCGGACAGCAGCGCAGTCATTGCGGACCAAGGCTTGTATAGTGCTTTACTCAAACAATGCAAGTAATTTAAATAAAACCAGCTTAGTATAGTAAGAATTTATTTAAAGTAACGATTAGTTTCTTCCCAGGGCTTTGGTCTTTTTTAAATTAGTCTTCAATGATTGTACTGCCTGTACCTATACGGCCAAATTCTGAATAAAAACTTTTTGCACCAGACTATTTTTTAAACAAAACTCGACAATAATGGATTTTCAAAGGAAATTGCTGGTGGCTAAAACTCACCAGCAATGAAATTCCATACAACTTTGCTGGCGCCTATTCAAGTAGCACGGAAAGGTTGACTTTGCTCAAAGAAGGTTGTCAAAATAATGACAACATTACAAGCATTTTTGAGTAAAGGGATTTTAGGTGCACGTGGCCTTGAGAAGTATTATAAAATAGCATCATAGATGGATTTTCAAAAAAAAATACATACCTAGCGGATTTTGCAGGCGCAGCGACAAAATTTTGAGTACCTATTTGATTTTGTGAAATCCTGACCTGCAAATTAAATCTCATTTAAATTAATTTGTAACTATAATCTCTAAAGAAAACTTTCATCATATAATAACAAAAGTTCTTTCGTAAATAACATAACATCACGCCTGTATTCCCCAAAGGGTCGGGCAGAGGTGTATAGTAACACCCTCATTTCGCCGTTATAATAGGGGGCGAGCCTATTGCCATCAACCAAGCACAAATCCAAAGTCCAGACTGCTACTGAGGAATTCCATACGGGAAAATCCAATAACACTTTGCTCTACCTGGGGAGCGGACCCAGGACCTCACTATTACCAGTCGCGCTTGCCACCACTCGACCAACGAGGCAGTTATCTTCCGTATTAGAAACGTTAAAACAAAAAGATATAGGCTCTTATTACAAAAGATGGTTTAAACCAAGACTAAGGTAAACCCAGATTTATAATATACCCATCATTATCTAACGTCATATAACAAAAAGAGACGGGGCTATTTTAAAACTGGGGTTTTTCTTAGTCCATGTCTCGTAATAAGAGTGATAGAGTCTACATTTTATGTGTTACAGATATTATGTGCTATTCGAGAAACAATAAGTATTATTAAAAATACTGGTCTGTCACAAAACAGATAGGTACAGAAGTCAATCACATGTATGTACTTCATTTTTCATACCTACGCTCGGCGGTCGCTCTATCTATATATCTATCTCTCTCAAGCGCATAGCACTCGCGCTCGCACTCACTCGCACTCTAGTCCCAAACAGCGAGATCTCGTGTCCGTGAGCAGTGTCTATGTGTGCGTTGCTCGAGCGCACTTGTATGTAGATTGACTTCTGTACCTATCTGTTTTGTGGTTCTGTCGACAAAGGTTACAGTTCAAATAATAAATGATAAAATGTAGAGCTTCTCTACACTCTACCGCATCCTCCCACGCAAGTTATAGAGTTCAAATAAGGGTCACTCCTTAAACAACCGGGACTAAACGCTTTCTTTATCAATACTAAGGGCGTGGGACATGATAATGATGACTAATGCCTCAAAAAAAAGAATGAATGATTATGTTATTATTGATATAAATTGTTAATTAACATCCATATAATTTATGTTCCACATAGTTCAATAAATTGATGATAAATCGACATAATGATCTCATATGACATGATCGGGTGCTTGATAGGGTCAAGATGGAACGGTTACGGAAATATTTCATATCTAGTTATAGCTCTTATTAATTAACTGATCTTCTTCTTTTGGTGTGGTTAGTGACTAACCTTATGCAACCTCTAACAACATGGATTTATGAAATACATGTTGTGCCGACCCCACCTAGTGTGGGATAAGGGCAGAAAGAAGAAGAAGAAGTGACTAACCTGGTGTGATTATGCTGCCCATGGGCCTCTGACTTGGCTTCACATGCCGTTGAGAAATATCTCTCAGGCACGCCGGTTTCCTCACGATGTTTTCCTTCACCGTTTTTAAGCAACTGACAATTATACAATACGCATATGAATTCGAAAAGTCAGAGGTGCGTGCCTTGGGTCCGAACTCGAGACCTATGACTTGGCAGTCCGACGGTCACACCACTATCACTGCTGTTTTACTAACTAACTAATTAACTATTGTAGAATACTTTCAGCCAGACGTCGACCCTCAACTTTGGCTCCCATATTGAGTCCAAAGCTCAATTGGCTGCTAAAAAGCTAGGTGTCCTCTCGAAGGTGCGGCGGTACTTCACGTCGGAACAGTTGCTTCAACTATACAAAGCCCAGGTTCGTTCGTGCATGGAGTACTGCTCGCACCTTTGGGATGGCTCAGCCAAATACCAGCTTGAGGCGTTGGAGTCCATTGAGAAGCGTGCCAAGAAGCTCATCAGCAACGACTCCCTTGTTCAGACCAAGCTCCAAAGTCTTGAGCATCGGCGCAAAGTTGCTAGTCTATCGGTTTTTTATCGGACACATTTCGGAGAGTGTGCTTCAGATCTGCATGATCTAATACCCCCTGCCCTTTTTTCTATCGGACGGCCAGAAACACGAAAAAGCGCCATCGGTTCATGGTTGATATACCAAAAACCCGAACGAAGCGTTTTGATTCCACTTCCATTGTGAAAACCGCCAAACAGTGGAATGCGCTGCCCGAGTGGGTGTTCCCCGACAGTTACAATCTGGGTGTCTTCAAGTCACGAGTGAATCGGTTTCTTCTGGGCAAGCGTGCTCCATCGTAGACCGCATCATCGCTTAACATCAGGCGAGATGGCGGCCAAACGCAGGCCTAGTAACAAATAAAAAAAAATAAAAAAAAGCCAGTACTGGTTATCGCTCCACACCACTCAAGGGTTTCAGTCTTCTGTCCCCTGATTTTGAAGGTTTCGATAAGTCAGTTGTCAAACGATTCGGTTTGTCTCGTTTTCTCTCATTACTAGAGTTATAGACAAAACGAGATGTCAACAACGTATTGAGGCGTTCTTAATTAGGAGACTACCTACTAACCTTCCAAACATTTTTAAGGTCTCAGGTCATTTAGAACGGATCCTCCTTCTCCACCGCATGTCGCTCCCTCGCTATTGATGATTATGATCCCCCTAGAAATTATACATAACATAGGTATCATCACGCGTATATTCCCCGAAGGGTTCGACAGAAGTGTTTTTAGTACTTCGTTTCGTCAGTTATGTTTAAGTCCCATGTAATAACGGCGAGCCTATTGCCTTTAACCGGACACAAATCCAGACTCTGGGCTGCTACTGAGAAATTGCTAATGGAAAAACTCAATAACACTTTGTCCAACCTGGAGATCGAACCCAGGACCTAGCTCAACAGTCGCGCTTGCGGCCACTAGACCAACAAGGCAGTCAGAAATAAAACATAGACACATTAAATTATTCACTCTAATGTGACAAATGTCCATTCATTTAAAGCACTGATGATTACGTCAGAACAGTTACACATAGTGTCTATTTTCTCCTATGTGCACATTGCATATTATTACTGTGTACGTCCAGAATGCGCAAGGCTGCGTACCTACACATCAGTGACCATGCACATTATTTTATTCAATACGTACAAGGTGTAAAAAGACCCTTCACAAAGCCGTCAACCATGCATTCAGTAAATCAAAGTAAGTAACACTACGCAAAAATTGTCGCTGGGAAACGACTTTTTTTTTTGGGTGAAAAATTTTGTTTTACTGTAAAGCTCAATGTAACGCACTCAAAACACTGTGCTGATAGATGAAATGAGTAGTAAACGGGTAATGAGGTATTTCAAGTACCTACATTTGCAACCTTCAAAATTAGTATTAAAAAAAAAGTTGTGAAAAAGTTGGAACTTTGACCTCCATTATCTCCATAACTAGAAGGTTCCCAGGCATAGTCCAGAACAAAAAAAATATCGCAATGACGTGGAGAATAAGTGCCTTTCGGCTTCGTTAAAGGTCTATTTACACAGTTTATAAGTGTCGTCTAGAGTGTGTAAGGACGCGAACACATCTGCAAATGTGCACATTGTTGTGATTCAGTGCACTAGGTACACGCTGACTACTAGAATGCAAAGCGAATAGGTACGTATCCATCCTAACCGAACGTCTATCTAACCGCAGTGCGCGGAGAAGTCATCCGCTGACTGCTGTGTATTGACCGCCAGATTTCACAGGCCAAAACCCCAGAGCTCATGACAGCTAGCAGTGTCACTGGTGCGAATGGAGCCGACTTAGTAACTAACACACCCATCCAATATAGTGACTATGGGCATAACATTCTGAGAAATGCATCTCTGTCTAGAAGAGGACTGTGATATATACTGAACTAGCAACCCGCCCCGGTACTAATGTGCATATAAACCTTCCTCTTGAATCACTCTATCAATTACTGAAAACTGCACTAAAATCCGTTGCATAGTTACGTACGTCCGTCCGTTGTGTAGTAGTGGTAGATCTAAGCGTACAGACAGCGGGAGCGACTTTGTTTTATACTATCTAAAGATGTAGCAGAAATCACGCTAAAGTAGCATCCTACGCGTAACTGGATTAAAGTGTGTGCACAACGCTTGCACATTCACCGTGCATTCGCCACTTATGTATGCACCCTTAGATACATATAATTACACAAATTAACATACAGATAGACATTCCTTGCACTGCAGCGAATCATGTAATGGGTTTGAACATTATCATTCTGAGCAGTCCTTAAAGATTCATGTAATGCGATATTTAACAGATGGTAATTTCTTAATTTGAATGCGACTCTGTTAGGAAGCTTTATCTTTAAGATCACTAACTCTCACTAATTAGTATTTCTGGATTGTATCACTATGTCCATATACGAGTCGAGATTTTTTCCAATGGATAGTGAAATGCATAATGCAAATAAATTTCTTCACAATGTAGTCAGTTCATAATATTTTCTACTTAACTAAAAAATATAGTAAGGTACAAAAATACATGAATCAGAAAAAAATACCAGAAGAGTTTATAAATTGCATTTATTTACAAATTGCGGAAGCTGTGAAGACGGGCGACGCGGCGACGCGGTCTTTTAACAGTTTTTTTTTTCAATATCCGTCTGGCTTGATGACTGATGTAAAACATCTTAAATAAAATATGGCCTCAAATTGAAATTTTCTAAAAGATCTTGATAATACGGGGTCTTTTGGGCTTTATGGGCTGACAATGACGTTGGCAACTGTCCGGCCTTATCTATCGTTGACCCAACCCTTTTCACTGCCACTCAAAGTATTCTGTGCCTATCTACTTACGTTGATGCCCTCATGAAGTCGTGAGGCACGTATGTACTTAAGTGCCAAGGTACATACTTGGTGTCAGTTGCGAAAATTCGAGAATATTTTGCTCGACGGCGAAATAAAGGCGTGAGTTGTGAATCTGGGACTTTATATGAGACAATTGGTTTGACCCAGTGATCCAATTTTTTTTATCATGTACCTATTGAGAATGCGGAAAAGCAAATATACCTAACTTAGTCAATTTGACGTAAAATTTGTACTAACCGAGGTATTTTATTCGTGGCTAATAACAAACCGCGCGGGTCATACGATTTGCGAGGTTAAACTGCACTTACCGCGGTCAGTCCGTGGATAGGTGACCATTCGTTACACATGGAGACCTCTCAGTACATAGGAGAGCACGTTAAACAGTCGCTCCCGGGTGTCATACGAATACCTATGACAGTCGTTACGGGAAGTCAGAAACCTGAAAAGTCTGACAAGTGGTCAAGTGATACCGGCATTGCCCAGTAACTGGATTGCGGAGGTTTGATTGGCAGTCGCTCCGTGTAAAATACGTGTATTCAGCCGAATCTGGTTAGACAGGAAGGTGACCCCAATGTAGTTGGGAGAAGACTAGACCGAACGAATTACCTTTAGCTCAATAACATGCTGGACAAAGCTCTTTCCAAAAAGAAAGGTGGAGAGCACCTATTAACCCTTAAACAATACCAAGGTCATTTACATTCGCTATTAAAATTATCATGACAATTACAAAGACCTTCAAAATGTTTCATAATATGTAAATTTAGAGAACAACACCGAATTCTAGACAATTTAATAGGTCATAATCATTTTACGAGCCTCAATTACGTGGGCATGACGTAGTTAGTAGGTACATAACATTGTGTGAATTAAAATTTTATTGATACTTATACCTATTATAATGAGAGGTGGGTGTCGGGTTATATGAGACGCCCCATTTCTAATGTTAATTTTTGAAAATGTTACTCAGTGGACTTTCTCTAAGTACTATACTCACTCACTGTACTTTGTATAGTTTATAAACAACATCATGTATTCCGGAAGCTTTGGGCAGAGGTTGTAACACCCTCATTTCGCAGTTATATTTAAGTCCATGTAATAGGGGGCGAGCCTATTGCTATCACTTGGGCACAAATCCAAACTTCGGGCTGCTACTGAGGAATTCAGGAAGGTAAAAACCCAATAACACTTTGCCCGACTTTGGAATCGAATCTAGGACTGCACGATCAGCAGGTGCGGTAGCCACCACTAGATCAACGAGGCAGTTACGAGGTGTATAGTTTATGTCCTTAATTAAAAGAAAATAAGTAATTAATTAGACATACGTCTGCAAACTAATCTCTTGGGACATCGTTAGTGTAATTTATGAAAATCTGCGTTACTGTAGGGTCTACAATTTAATTAAATTGAGTATTTGATATCAATCTTTGTTCCTTTTTAATGAAGGTGTGGACTCCTAGATATAAAAAGAACTTAGCAGTAATACCTAGATTTTATTTAGAATTTAGGTACTAACTTTTTTAGTTCTTGCTTGAGAGGGATTCAGGATTTTTTTGCATTTAAAAATAAATATCACAGACACTTTTGATTGATATTAACATGATTTTTATTGTAAATAATAAAGTAAAGTAATAACGTTTATAATTAATAATAGCAGTGATAGTCTAGTGGTGTGACCGTCGGACTGCCAAGTCATAGGTCTCGAGTTCGAACCCACGGCACGCATCTCTGCCTTTTCGGATTCATGTGCGTATTGTATAGTTCTTCTTCTTCCTGCCCTTATCCCACACTAGGTGGGGTCGGCACAACATGTATTTCATAAATCCATGTTGTTAGAGGTTTTGGCTTATTGTTTTATGACCGGCCGCCTGCCTGACATCAATCCTCCTTGGCGTATTGTATAGTTATCACTTGCTAAAAAACGATGAAGGAAAATATTGTGAGGAAATCGGCATGCCTGAGAGATATTTCTCGACAGCATGTGAAGCCAAGTCGGAGGCCCATAGGCGGCATAAACTCTGACACCAGGTTGGTCACTAACCACACGAAAAGAAGAAGAAGATTGTAATCTTTACATAGTATAAAACAAAGTCGCTCCCGCTGTCTGTCTGCCCTATGTACATATGCTTAGTTCTTTAAAACTACGCAACGGATTTTGATGCGGTTTTTTTTAAATAGATAGAGTGATTCAAGAGGAAGGTTTATATGCCACACATTAGTATCTACATTGCACCCGTGCGAAGCCGGGGCGGCTGTCGCTAGTTAATATATATTTCTAGGCTTAGTCACACTATTTTAAAATTATTGCATGTCCAGAATGCGCTGATTGATGTATAGTGCACAGTATAAATGTATAACAACTGTAACTACTAAATCAAAAACAATAAAGAGTACTTTACTTTTTGGTTCGTGAGTTTCAATACAAAACTCAGTTACCTAGGTACTTATTACTAAGCCAGAGACACACTGATCGCATAAAAGGAACACCAAATAATTGCTCGTCGCCGCTAGTGTGTCCCAGGGGGCACCAAACTCTTTTGGAACCCGCAACGAACTTAGTTAATTACAACTAAATACTCTTAGGAGAAGCAGGATTAATTGTCTGTTAGAAAGAATATCTATCGTAACCACTAAAGGGTAGTGTTATCGGTAGCTGGTAACACTGGACAATGTTGATAAAAGAGAGTAATCGTCAAGATTAATCAACGTACCCGAAGTTATAAAAACACTGGTCATTCGACGGAGCAGAGGATTCTATATCGAACAGCCGAAGAAATCTGACCTTTTTATATCTGATTAACTTGTTCTTATTTTCTGATCTTGTTTAAATTATTATGTTGTGTTATATTGTGAACTAGCTTCTGTAACTAATCACTAACCTAAATTAAAAGTACTCTCAGTAGTGGAGAGTCTATGTTGGTTTCATTTACTTTATTTACCATGCTCCCTTTTTTTTTCTTTTTTTTTTTCTCACGTGGGGAAATCCTCATGGACTATCCCCCGTCTGGGGAAGACGGGGGGGTGTGCCAGACCCCGGCCTTAGGTCAGAAGGACGGTGTCCCTCCTTCTGACCTAAGGCCGGGGTCACGGGATTCACTGTTGCATGCACCGCGACCCCGACAGGTCTCGGTCCACCAGCTTCTTCTGGTGGACCCCTCCTGTGGTGGGGCAGTTGCTCCCCTGCCCCACATCCGTCCGAGAGGCGCGCGCAGAACAAGACGCGCCATCCTCCCTGGGCCCGTTACTGGTCGGGCGACGGGTTCCCCAACCCGCCGCCCGCAGGCCACTCACTAGGGTGGCCGGAGATCATCACGCGCCCTCCGGCGCCCGGTGCGTCTAGCGCGAGAAGGGAGAGAAGAAGCGGCCTCCCTCTCCCTCTCCGCTACCTCCTTGGTCGCCATCACCCCCTCGCAAAAGGAAGCGATGGCTTCCCACGCAGTCTCGCTCCCGACCATGGACAGAACCACGGCCGGAAGCGAGAGGTCACCGCCGATCGCTGCGACTAGCTCGCGGCGCTGCGACCCCCATGCTGGACACGCCTGCAAAGTGTGCAGCGCCGTGTCCTCGGGGCAGTCGCAGTGGTGACAACCGGGCGTCTGCTCCCGGCCTATACGACACAGGTACTTCCCGAAACAGCCGTGTCCCGAGAGTACCTGCGTCAGCCGGAAGCTGAGGGCGCCGTGACGCCTCTCCAGCCACTCCTCCATCACGGGTCTTACCGCCGCTATCGCGGCGTGCCCCATTTACCATGCTCCCTATCCTGACATACTATAACTATACAATTAGTTATAACTGTAATGTTAGATTAACTCCTACGAGATTCTGTTGTATGTATTTTACAGTAGGTAGGTCTATACCTATCTTACCATTTTTTTACCGGTTTTTTCATATTTTCAACAATTGTGTCGTTTCTATGAGTAGGTACCTTAATTATTTGAAATAATATTAAATACTTGGTATTTTTTTTAAGTAGCCATGTCATCTTAACACTTAGCGGATCATACGATTTGCGAGGTTAAGCAACGCTTGCCGCAGTCAGTCCGTGGATGGGTGACCGTTCGTTACACATTGTAACTCCTACGTGCCTCGGAGAGCACGTTGAACTATCAGTCGTGTCCTGTGAACCTCAGTCACAGTGACAGTCGTTACGGGCAGTCAGAAACCCGAAAGTCTGACAACTAATCTAACTTAACGATATCAGCATTGCCCAGTAACTGGGTTGCGGAGGTCTGATGGCAGTCGCTCACTGGTCCGTGTAAAATACTGGTATTCAGCCGCAACTGGTTAGACTGGAAGCTGACCCCAACACAATTGAGAAAAAGCTATTTATGTTAACATCATGATATCTAACATAAAATACATCATTTATATTATCAGCATTGGCATTTTCCCAAGTAGATATGTTTATTTCAGTTTCCAGTCTAACCAGATGCGGCAAAATATATTTATTGTGCGGACCGACTACTATCTGAAATCCACAAAAAAATTAGGAACTTAGAATACCCGAGATACAGATAATATCCTTAAATTAGTAATACTGGTTAACAATATTTTTGGCTTCTGGCTGACTGTGACGATTGTCAGAGGTGTCACCGGGACCGCGTCATACTCTCTGAGGTACAACATCATCAGCAAACTTGGCGGTAGACCACCGTTAAAGCTAAAATTTCTTGTATATGTCCTACGATGTCACCGGTAGGGGCGACCCTTGAAACCGGATTTGTACACAGGCGCCTTTTGCGTCACCCACGTGTGAGAAAGGGGTTCCCTGCTGGGAACCGCACGATACACTATTCACATCTTAGAAATGTCATAACTGTGTGAAAAGTGGGCGGGGCTACCGTATCAAGATCAGTTCAAAGCCTTTCGTTGTCAAATATACTAAAGCCAACCTGGCCCATAGTACCTATACCTACTTATTCTTTTTGTTTGTTAAAACAGCATTGCCTGATTCTAAAGAAGTTTTAAGATGCTTATGGAGTCAGTCAAGAAAAAACTTCAAAACATTTCCATTTTCCTTTAATTATGCTTTGCTTTTTCAATGAGAACTTTAAAATAAAACAGAAGTATTAATAGGGTATAAGTACTTTGCTGAAGCTGGAAGAAAAAGTTCGGTTACCTACCTATATTTTTTATACAGTATTCTGTCTACTATTCAATTTAATAACAAAAAGATCCACGCTTGTTGTTTGAGCTGAACATCCGAAATTAAATTTGTCAGATGAAAATTAACGCGTACGTATTTTAAGTGTATTCAATTATCATAATTAATGTTATGGGATCAATAATTTTATAACTTAACCCATTAATATTGGTTAATTCTTTATAGCCACTACGCTATTTAAATGGACGTGTATACACAAAAATAATTGGTTTAACAACACTGTCTTATAGGTATCGTCGGTCGGCAGTGAAAACCACGTATGTGTAAAATACAATTTTTTAAAAGAGATAGAAATAACTATCTCCTTCAAAAAAAAATTGCCGATCAAAATGTTAATACAAGTTTGTCATCGTACGTCATAGATAGCTTAGAAGTATTTGAATTGAAAGTTTGTTGAACTAGTACGTGTATGACGAGTTTATCAATCTAAAGAACAAATAAAACGCTTTTGAAGAAAATTTTATTTACGAGGTTTTCACTACCGAGCGTCGATATGAGGAAATTAAAACGAACTCGTCAGAATTCGCTAACTAACTAACTGCTTCGTTGATCTAGTGGTGGCAAACGCGACTGCTGATCATGAGGTCCTAGGTTCAATCCCCCGGTCGGGGAGATTGTTATTGGGTTTTTCTGTATGAAATTCCTCAATAGCAGCCTGAAGTTTGGATTTGTGCACGGTTGATGGCAATAGGCTCGCTCCCTATTACATGGGACTTAAACATAACGGCGAATTGAGGGTTTTACTATACACCTCTACCCAATCCTTCGGGGAATATAGGCGTGATGTTATGTTTATATCGTCAGAATTCTTGAAGCTGCCTTATTTTCCTTGGTCTAATTGACGTGTTGCAAAGCTTGCAATACGTCCACTGCGTCTGCTAAGCCAAACGCACTGGTTTCAGAATGGGGCACCTCTAATAATACAATTTGATACTTTACAACTGTAAGATAAGATAATTTTTATTTGCTCAAACATGAGTGTACATACATACAAAAACAATTGTCAGCATATATGCAAGATGTTAAAGTAACAATAGAGATCATCATGTTTGCCATGATCAATGGCATACAAATATTAATACAAAATAAAATTAAAAAAAAAAAAGAAAACTATTATTATTATATAATTACATTAAATTATGTAGAATGTTGAAAACCTTCAGCCAAACTTGTAGGAGGCCTAATGTCTTGCCCCGAGGACACGGCGCTGCACACTTTGCAGGCGTGTCCAGCATGGGGGTCGCAGCGCCGCGAGCTAGTCGCGGCGATCGGCGGTGACCTCTCGCTTCCGGCCGTGGTTCTGTCCATGGTCGGGAGCGAGACTGCGTGGGAAGCCATCGCCTCCTTTTGCGAGGGGGTGATGGCGACCAAGGAGGTAGCGGAGAGAGAGAGGGAGGCCGCTTCTTCTCTCCCTTCTCGCGCTAGACGCACCGGGCGCCGGAGGGCGCGTGACGATCTCCGGCCACCCTAGTGAGTGGCCTGCGGGCGGCGGGTTGGGGAACCCGTCGCCCGACCAGTAACGGGCCCAGGGAGGATGACGCGTCGTGTCCTGCGCGCGCCTCTCGGAAGGATGTGGGGCAGGGGAGCAACTGCCCCACCACAGGAGAGGTCCACCAGAAGAAGCTGGTGGACCGAGACCTGCCGGGGTCGCGGTGCATGCAACAGCGAATCCCGTGACCCCGGCCTTAGGTCAGAAGGAGGGACACCGTGGTGGTTTTAGCCAGTAAGAGTCTGGCACACCCCCCCGTCTTCCCCGGACGGGGGATAGTCCATGAGGATTTCCCCACGTGAAAAAAAAAAAAAGGCCTAATGTCTTGAACAACCACTTATTAAAAGGAGACCATTCATATTGGGCTGAAAATCGAAAGTAAAAAGTCAACGGCAAAGGATGTTTTAATCCGTTTGGAACATCATCATCATCCTAAGTATTTGGTACTATGCCATCAAAGCGGTTGAGCCATCATAATAGCAACTGCATCTGTTTTCTGATACATTTGACCAAAAATAAATAACATAATTCTACTATTATACTTAGTGATTTAGTTGATTATCGATTTTTAATAGATTATACGTTTGTATGCTGCAAACTGCCCTATATATTTTTCTTGACAATTCTTTCCATCCAAAGGTTGTCTGGAAGAAATTGCTTTAAGCGATAAGACCGCCATTTGTACTGTTCTTAATAATGTGTACTCCTTCTGTTTTATTTCTTTTAGTGTACAATAAAGTATATCTATCTATCTATCTATAATTCATATACCTATTTACGTAGACTTATTTAGTGGATCATTCTCAACTTTTTTGCCATGACTGTAATTCTGTAAGTGTGACGGTAATATTAAAAAAAAACGTTGAGTTCGATTTTCCGCTTAGATTTTGAGTTTAAGTATATTTGTGTTCTATGTTTTGTGCATGCCATGTCTTGTGCAAGGTTACTAATTTTCGCAAATAAAATAATGGCAAACATGTTCTTAATACTATTTTAATCAGTATACACAATATTTTAATTCGGTCAAATAAAACAATAGCAAAAATTTCCATAATCCATTTCATAGGTGGGGACCTAATATCCCCACCTATGAAATCAGCGTTTTGTATGGAGAGTTTTAAAGAAGTTGCATTTTTCATACTAACATTTTCTTAATTTATTTAACAACTATGAACACTAATGTTTTAAAACTTTTATGCACTAATGTTTAAAAACTAAGATAACGTATGCCACTTAGATTATGCGACAAAAATAAGTTTTGACTAAGTTAAAACAAAAATAGTGGTCATTTCTGCTAACAAAAAGAGGAGTCATTTTTAATAAGGTTTTTTTACTATTGGTAGTTGTCTATGATGGTCATTATTCGATATAATATCAAGCAATTGATGAATATTTTAAATCATTAGAAGTGACGAGGATCTCTATTTGTGAGAAAAAAACGCCAATTTCATAGGTACCTAATACTATTTTCAATAATTTTTTTAATACTAAAAAACATAATAAGTGACTGTTACACAATGCACACACGCTGCAATTGCACTCGGTGTGAGTCAGCTTATAATTCAAAATAGTTTTTAAAAGCATTCTACTATTGGTCTCCCTCTATAAATCTGTTGACAGATGTGTCTCCAGTTATCGGCTGACCGTGCAACCCTCTGCCCTCACCCTGCGGCGCGGTCCCGGGTTTTGTTATCGTCGGATTAACTTTTTTTTATTGCCGGCTTTAGGGTCCCTTCTTATCCTTGAATTTATTGCAATATTTTGCGAATAAATTATGTTGACGGTATATTAATAGTATGCTGTGTGTGTTTAGCGTTCTTTATTAAATATTGATGAAATTAATCACAATGATTAATTCCATTTGAAGATCAGTCATCGCGACGTGAATGTAGAACAAACAAACTTATATGAAAGAAATTAATATTTGAGTTTAGCCCTAAGTCAGCAATATTTTATGTAATGTTTTTAGGGTTGATAAAACTGCGATGCGACGTCACATCGTAGAAATATACGAGCTCGCACGACGCATCGCAAGAACTTACGAATTGATTCGCGTAATTGATTTTTCCTATATCTTCTTATCAGAAACAGCAATGCGCAAATCTTTTTCGCAAATTTATTCTACCTAGTATAAAATACGTTCAATATGGTTGACGATTGTCGAGGGATTGGTCACCCGAACCTTGGAAGGAAAACGCCTTGCCGCACGAAATCGCATCGCGTCGATTCGCAGTTTTGTGTACAAGCCCTTAAGATAAATAAAAACCCAAATAAAGCCCGTCCAACCTTAAAATAGATCATTGCAATATTGACTTTCAGTACTTACCACAAGTGTGAGTTGGGCAGTTTACTACAGGCTTCCGTAACTGTTCTGTCAATCGGGATTACTATAAACTATCTTTTGACTCATAACGTGCGGGTGTCATCCGTCATCATTTTTGGCTTGACGCAACTACACTGTAGTTAACGAAAAAACTCACACTAGGGGTACAGGTTATATTCCGTGCAGTACCTATCTTCATTATAAAGATTCAATGTACGAACATTTTATCGTGCTAATTAATAACCGCACCGATCATAAGATTTGTGAAGTTAAGCTCGAGGTTAGTCCGTGGATGAGTGACCGTTCGTTACACATCGAGACCCCTCCGTGCCTCGGAGAGCACGTTAAACTATCGGTCTCGGGGGTCATACGAATACCTGTGGCAGTCGTTACGGGTAGTCAGAAGCCCGAAAGCCTGACAACCGGTCTAACTTTAAGATATCGGCATTGCCCAGTAACAAGGTCGCGGAGGTCTGAAGGTAGTCGCTCCGTGTAAAATACTGGTATTCAGCCGCATCTGGTTACACTGGAAGCTGACCCCAACATAATTGGAAAAAGGCTAGAAGGAAGAGTGTGGCTGTATACAGTACATTTAATTTTAACCCATCAGCACCACTTAGAGTCCATTTTTCAATGCTCTTATTAGAGGTGAGGCGGTGAAGCGGCCCTAGATGAACTTTAGCGAAATAAAATACGGTAGGACTCGAGCCAGTAATAGTATTACCTTACCTACCTTTCTTTGTCTTGTTGCAACTTCTACGACAGAGTTTCCTTTTTAAGGCTATGCAGTTGAAGCATTTTAAGTAAATTGTTTACGAAGTTTCGCCGTAAAGATACCCATATTTTTCCAGTAAACTTCGAGTAATACCATTTGTTTGAATATGTACTGTATCAAAGAATTTTCTGTACAGCAAAGCACTACTTTTGCGAGAATAGTAATTATTTTTTCGGTTTCTCTTTACTTGTAGTGAATGCATTGGTGTACTACAAAAAATCTTTTGATTCTGCGGTATTTTCACGTGAATAAAAACTGAAGAGTTTTCAGCTAAGTGAGAGGTTGCCCCAGAATATACAAGCAAAGGCATATCTGACAATCTTCTTTTTTGAAATCAGTTAAACAAAAACATGTTCCATTTGTCTTTACGTGTGAATTTAACGAGATTAATACGGAGATTTTGTTTAGTTCTTGTACACTGGTCTACTTTGAGATCGATGTTATTAACAAATGTATTATCATTGACGACTGCCGCTTAATTAAATTAATAATAAACTAAAGTTAATCCAACATTTAACACCATTAAATAAGCTGTCCCTAAAAGTAAAATTTAGTCATATTTCTTTAGTTTCTAAGCACAGCCAGTCTGGTTAAGGGTTATCTTTACTGGCTTATTTCTATTTATAACTAGCTGCCCGGACAGACTTCGTTCTGCCAAAAGTTATTGGCCTGTAGTGGAAAAAGAAAACTGTTGTTTTTACTATTTTCCACGCAATTATTGTTTTTTCTCTCCATAAGAACCTTCCTTGTGCCTAAAGGAATATATTTAAAATAAAATAGCCGAATTGGTTGAGCCGTTCTTAAGTTTTGCGCTTAGCAACACATTTGGCGATTCATTTTTATTTATATAGATATTGAGTTTAGTGACAGTTTATAGCTAAACTAGGATCTAGAGTGCGCGCAAGATAACTCTGCGCGCGGCCAAAATCGGAACTAATCATGGTCCGCCATAGTGTTGCCGTTTTATTAACTTTGTCACTAGATCTACCTGATTTTAGGAATAAAAGAAAATATAATAATAAAGATTACCCCATCAGACGATAATAATCATAATGCATTCTTATTCACTCATGCCACATTTATCAGCTTAGTTCTTTTCCTTTGCAAATTACGTAAAAATACTAATTAATTTAATTGATAGGTAGTACCTAAATTTAAACGAACATAACTGAGCTCAATTAAAATATAATAAACCGCAAGAGCGCTGCCCAATTTTAATGCTCACGAATATATTACTTTTCCTTAAAAAGTAGGACTTTGTATTTTTGCGATCATGGCAACATTTAGCACGCCCTCCGTCGCGCGCAGAGTTATCTTGCGCGCACTCTAACGTCCTTCAGATAGTGTCATTTCCACCGATTGTCATCTTACAATTTTATTGTATTGTGTTCTACACAGGTGACCTTTCCTTTATCTTTACCATATTAGTGTTATATATTAAGCTAAACTTTAATTTATTGAAAGGATGCAAACCCATCGGAACAATAGTGTGCAATTTACCTATTTTTAGATGTTTAGTCAATTAATCCCCGGATTAGGATGTAAAGGTTGATTTACGTACTTTGTTGTTAAATTTCATGTCGATGGCGATATGCGCCTTTGCTCCCGCTTGGTGGCGATAGCTTCTTTGGGGGTCATGTCATTGAATTGAAGTTTCGTAGAGCTAGGTGAATAAAAAATTAAGTCTGTGTATTGCTGCTTGTTTATTTATACCAATTAATGTAACAAATACACACTATTTACTACCTATATTCCAGAATAGAATCCAGTGGCATTACGTAATTTGTTTCAACAAAATGTTGATTGCAAATACGTGCAATTATTGTTGGCATATATTTATTATATATTTATTATATATTTCTTATGACTACAATCCACCTTTTCATCTTATTACCTTTGGAAAGCCTGTATCCTGCTGTTCTTAATGAGAACAAAGCCACAACACAACACTGAGGCATTATAATTTCACAAAATAAACACCACACTCAGTATTTATTTGGATATAGACAGAGTTTGACAAATAGCATGACCTCCAACTACACTAGCGCCATCTGCTTTGAGCTTTTGAGATTACGTGTCATTCATGTGATTGGTTATTAATACTCTGGTCAACTATAATCACAGCATTGATCAGTGTTTCAGAAACCGGAGTTAAAATCATTTATTCGCTGGAGATATGGTACATAAGTTCTTAATATAATTATAATAATAATGTGTATGTTCAAAGACACATCTCGCCTTTAGCAGGCATGCAAAAACATTGGATGAATTTAATTATAATGATTAAAGATTATGAAAATACGAATGAATCTATCTCTAACAAAATGTAGGGAATATTCTGGCGACAAGAGTATTTCTTTTTTGTTCTTAGATCTCGGGCTAGCGGTTTAGTAGGTACCGTAGTTTATAGCTCACCTATCTCGTAGACTAGAGGACCTAACGTCCGTCTGATAGCGTGACTCGCACTGATTGTCATCTTCTTACGATTGTATTGCCTTTTACGATGGCGACCTTTCCTTTATCTGTTCGGGTCCCATTCTTTGAATGTGTTATATAATGTATTGTAACTGTTCTTGAGTTTCGAAATAAAGGGATTGAGTGTAAACGAAAGGTGTTTTGTAGTATTAGTATTTCAGTAGTTACAATTTTACCTAATATTTCGGGATGGATTTTTAAGATTTGTTTTTTAAGATGTTGTTTCTGCCTAGCCTTTTCCCAACTATGTTGGGGTCAGCTTCCAGTCTAACCAGATGCGGCTGAATACCAGTATTTTACACTGAGCGACTGCCATCAAATTTCCGCAAACTAGTTACTGGGTACGATATCCTAAGGTTAGACCGTTTGTCAGACCTTAGAGCATCTGACTGCCCGTAACCTATGTCATAGGTATACGTATCACAACCGGGGCCAACGGTTTAACATGCTCTCTGAAGCACGAAGGGTTCTCGATGTGTAACGAACGGTCACCCATCCACGGACTGACCGCAGCAAGCGCAGCTTAACCTCGCAAATCGTATAATCCGCGCGATTAGTAATTAGCCACTAGCCCCTGTTTTATAAGATGTGGCTTGTATAAAATTATAATTTGACAAATATAACCAATGATTGAAGATTCTAATGTGAAACAGAAATAAACAATGACATTTCATGGTCACAAAACAAGGATGACCCTTGTCACTCCGTCGACTTTTATGACGATGATTAATACGTTGTTCATGTTTTTGAAATCTGTAAGTACGAGTTGGTATGCTTACATATAAAATAACCTGGTTAATTTTATACCCAACTAGCTGCTCGGTGAACTTCATACCAGCTACATTTTTTTAAAATTTTCTCTTACGTTCTTTTTTCTTAAATCACCCTAGAATTGAGGAGAACATAAAAACATTTTAACAAAAATAAAACCGACTTCAAATGGTCTATCTCCGAAGTTGTTCATCAGATCTTCACCAAATTTAAATGAGACCACTTCGAAAGTATACTCTTTCAAACAGAAAAAGAATCATTAAAATCGGTTTACAATTAGTAAAGATATCGCGGAACATATATACAAAGAAAAAAAACATACTGTCGAATTGAGAACCTCCTCCTTTTTTGGATGTCGGTTAAAAACAAAAACAAAAAAAAATCTGTCGAGCCATTTTCGAGTTTTTGCGAGACTAACGCACGGCTATTGATTACTATAGATAGACTTGTTGGTAACATATTTATTATTGGTAATGGTTGGTGATAGGTACCTATGTTTTAATTAATGGACAATTTTCATACTTAGATAAATCATTCAATAAATAACATAACAACATCACGCCTTGGATCCCCCAAAGGTTTCGGCGGAGGTGTTTTTAGTACACCCTCGTTTCGCCAGTTATGTTTAAGTCCCATGTAATAGAGGGCGAGCCTATTGCCATCAACTGGGCACTAATCCAAACTCCGAGGTGTTACTGAGGAATAAAATTATCTAATATGAACATTGCATTATCTGTTATAGATTGTTTTAACGTTATTATAATATTTATGGCCAATAACACGCAGTGATAAAACCTTCGAATATAAATATATCTAAAAGGATATACTGATAGTGGTCGCCAAATAAGGATTTGGCAAAATTCCAATGGAAATAAAATTCCAGCTTTAAAATATGTAGCTGTTACGTCACCAATATCCTGCTAAAATGGCTAGGCCAACTTATAAACCGGTATTGGGGCAATATGTAACGTAAAGGCTCATTTACACGGAGCAAATTCCTTGAAGCAAGTCTCATGCTATCTTTGTCTTTCTCTCCGACAAAAACAGAGATAGCATGAGACTTGCTTCAAGAAACTCCGTGTAAATGAGCCTTAAGTACATGAAGGTCCTACTTGAAGATTATTTATGTACAAATTACGTTTAACTACTCTAAAGTTATATTCTTCTTCTTTTCGTGTGGTTAGTGACTAACCTGGTGTCAGAGTTTATGCCGCCCATGGGCTTCTGACTTGGCTTCACATGCCGTCTAGAAATATCTTTCAGACATGCTGGTTTCCTCATGATGTTTTCCTTTACCGTTTTTAAGCAAGTGAGAATTCAAACTCGAGAGAGGTACGATTTTGCAGTCCGACGGTCACACCACTGCTGTGGAGTTATATTTATGTCTAGATTTGTACGACAATCACTCTACTCCTGTCCTGCCTAGCCTTTTGCCAACTATGTTGGGGTGAGCTTTCAGTCTAACCGGATGCGTCTGAATACCAGTATTTTACACGGAGAGACTGCCCTCAGACGTCCGCAACCCAGTTACAAGGCAATGCCGATATCCTAAGGTTAGGCCAGTTGTCAGACTTTCGGGCTTCTGATTTCCCATAACGTAAGAGGAGTATAGGGGATGCTCTCTATATCTATGTTTTTTGGATTTGTGTGCTCCATCTTAGACCCTGTCTGCGCTTATAATTAGGTGAGACTAAGGCCGAACGAGACCAAGTCATGAATAAAAATAAAAAAATCTCCCATTTATCGAATAGGATTTCCCCCGAACTTCTAGGAGAGAGATAACTATAATAATTCCATTTCACCTATTATTTTATTCTGCATTCGCATCTACTCAGAGCACAAACATTTTTGTGCTCTTATTTCAAATTAGTATGTTCCAATGATAACCAAAGTTAAGACGTCAAAATGCCGCAGTGCGTGTTCAAAAATTGTGTAAACAACTACCGTAACACCTAGGTTTTTGAAAGGAATATCTTTTTTCGATAAGTTTATATCATTAAGTGTTTTTCACAAAATAAAAACAGAATTAAATAGTAAATATAAATCAATTAGCAAATATTATGATTGTTTGACCAATGTTTATGACAACTCGCCAACTATTCTAACAAACATCGACTGTTCTGGAACAGGGAGTGCATGGAGTAGTGTTGTTATTTTATATGTTATTTTTGTTTGTAGATTTCTTTGCGACCCATTTCACTGTGTATTTAAACGCATAAATTTAAAAAGATGTGTTTTCTGGGCGAAACGAACACAACCATAAAATAAGCTTCATGAAACTAATTATAGAGAAATTCATTAATGTAAGATAACATTATATTTGTAAAAAAGATACCGCTCAAATAAAAATTGATTCTAAAAGATAGCTTTATCTGCTTAAAGGTAATTAAACATACATTCCGTTTAAACAGACAGATTACGATTGTCCAGATACAATATTTAAAGAATCCACCTCGCACGTACTTTCATGATTGTTTATCATACACTCTTATTTGCAATTTTATTTAAATGAAAAAAAAAATTTCATTTCAATCAAATTGATTTAATACAAATATTTTTTTATAACTTCCAAATCGCGCACAGCGGGACAGGAGCAATACAGAACATTGACGTCAAGTTCTTACAGAGACGTTCACAGTGCTATACCGTATTAGTTTACGATATGTCAAAACCAAAGTCCCTAGCAAAACTGAATGAGTGGGTCGAGGAACTTCAAATATACTCCACCAAGAAGAACATAGTCTGCTAGTTGTCGACAATAAGATTGACAAGCATATCATTTTGGGACCCAGTGCATAATATCAGCAAGCTCTTTGCGCGGGTGATCCAATGATCACCCGCGCAACGAGGGTTGATGTCAAGCAGGTGGCCGGTCATAAAACAATAAGCCAAAACCTCTAACAACATGGATTTACGAAATAAATATTGTGCCGATCCCACCTAGTGTGGGATAACGGCAGGAAAATGACGATGAACTTCTAAATCGCGTACATAAGTAAACACACCCATTTCATTATACGGTTTGATTACAATAAGCCAACCCGCACATAATTAATAGCAAAATAACTATTGTACTATTTTTTTTTAAATCGGTCTAATATGGCTTTTGCCTAAAAAATGTATTCTGCATGACTCTATGTCTTTCTGTACTTAATGTGTTCTGAGGACTGTGTTCTGAGTTTCTGAATTTGAAATATAGGTAATACCAAGAACTATATAATGTCTACATAATGGTTTAAACCTAATTGCTTGGATTTTAAGTTTCAATTTAGAATAAATATTTTTGTACTTATTTAAAAACGACTTTTCATTTTCAAGTGATATTCTAAATTTTTTTGTTTTTACTTTTCTCTGATGACAGATGGACTTAAATATAAATATTTTGCAATCGTAATTAAACTTTATGTTTGAGTGTTAAGGTTTATAGTAAACTGAAGTTGTTAATATTATTAAACGTTTTTCTATATTTCGTAGTAAGAAATATAAATGTATAAAATAATGTGTGCAAACGTGGCCACTTCAGCGACTTATTTTTGTTCCTGATCCGTAATCTAGTACCTACTATTAATATTGATCGAAGTTTGAGATCTGAGTATTCACCGTGAAAACTTTATTCAGTAACGAAAGCGAAAGAAATGTCGTAGTACCTATGAAAATTCATGTTTTTAGGGCTATGTTGAAACATCGAAAACGTTCATCACAAGCGTTTACGTCGGTTTTTTACCCGATCACTAATGGCCGATTCCTATAATTTAAGGAGCGTTATTGTTTCAAATTGAAACTCTTGTATTATTACCAATAATGAAACCCTCACATATGGAAGTAGCTATCACAGGTAAAATTAGCTTACTAGCTAGTCAGTCAGGAAATGACGGCGCCATCTAGTCTTAAAAAAACAATTACATTCGACTTTTAAAAGTCTTAGTATCTGTAGTACCTATCTGTTTTTATTTACAGAAATAAAAATAATTTATAATCTTATACTAATATTATAAAGCTGAAGAATTTGTTTGTTTGTTTTTTTTAACGCGCTAATCTCAGGAACTGAAAAATTCTGTAAGTTGGATAGTCCATTTTCGAGGAAGGTTATAGGCTATATAATATCACGCTACAACCAATAAGAGCGGAGCATACATAAAAATGTTGCAAAAACGGGAAAAATGTCAACCCGTGCGAAGCCGGGACGGGCCGCTAGTTTATTTATATGCCCAGTTTGGCAATATAAAATGTTACCATCGGTAAGTAAAACGATTCGTTTTTGTTTATAGAAACTGGTCATTTAGAAAAAGTCTATTTTACGGTTTTTTGATCATCCTTCTGTTCCGTTTCTAAACACTGTAGCTAGTTTTATTCTCATTGTGAGCACAGTACAGTAGATCATTGTAAACTATTCCAAGTACTAAGCTTCATATACAAAGTGAGGTAAGTACGGGTCGTTGACTAATATTATCTCGTACCAACAAAGTGTTCTTTGACGCGCTGCAGCTGACTCCCGTTAATGCCACAAAAGCGCATAGTGATCCGACTGTTAGGAATTATTGCATGCGATGTGAAGCTGTGTTCTCAGAAGGCAGGGTACATAACTTAATGTATTGGTAGGTATGTACTATATTTTGCTGTGGGGAATAAGGTTTTTGTCATTATACAAGGTTAGTCGGAAAGGGGGTACTAAGCCGAAAGGGTGTTAAAGTAGGTACTCATAATAAAAGATAACTTTTGTTCTGCTATTTTCACCAAAAGTCATTAGTTTAAGAGAAACAGCTGTTCAAAGATTTCATAAAAAGTAGGTACGCTAAATACTATCTATCCTCAGCTATGATCAGCTGTGTGTACATTTTAAGTTATATTTAGCGTCACGGATTAGAAACTCCATTTTCTGAATTCGTAACTAAAACAGGGATGAATTATTTTTGAAAAAACTAAAATAAAAATTATCTTGCGTGGTATTTTTTACCGAATTTTGAAAATTTAACACTTTCTTTAAAACAATCATCAGTGATACATTAAGTGGCCCGCGGCTTAGTACCCCCTTTCCAACTAACCTTGTATATTTCTGGAGATCTACAGAATCTAACATAACATCACGTCAGTATATCCCGAAGTGTTGAGCAGAGGTGTACAGTAACACCCTCATTTCGCCGTTACGTTTAAGTCCCATGTAATAGGTGGCGAGCCTATAGCCATCAACCGGGCACACATCCAAACTCCGGGCTGCTACTGAGGAATTCCACACGGAAATACCCAATAACACTTTATCCGACCTGGTGGCAAGCGCGACTGCTGATCGTGAGTTCCTGGGTTCGATCCGACCTGGGGATCAAACCCAGGACCTCACGATCAGCAGTCGCGCTTGCCACCACTAGACCAATGAGGCAGGATCTACTGATCAGAAAAGTATCTTGATTTCCATGGCATATTGATGCTGCAAGGATTGGACAAACAGTCGCGCCGTGCTGGAATATTCAATAATTTTCGTGACGTGAGAAGTTCGTGACAACTAAAAAAAAATACACCAAATTTTAAAAACCAATGATAACAAATTAAAATTAATTAGTTGTAGACTTAAAAAAAGAAAAGAAATCAAAATTATTTATTTAAGTCTCGTTACAGACATACAAACACATAATAACACAAATAAAAAAAAAAACAACAAAATAAAAAAGTTAGGTACCTACATGCCCTAAAAAAGAAAATACTTAGTGACATGGTGACAGACATGTAATGCCAATCTATTTGATTAATGGCATGGTTTTTACAACAAACCTCCTTAAACCAAACCAAACCAAAGACATTACATGGCACTAATACGTCATAATGAAGGCAAAAGGCAATTTTGATCTTTGTTACCCAAAAATTAAACATAATTTTCCATGCATGTTTTTTCTGTTCAACAGTTTGAAAAGGTAACATGTGCCCGCGAAGTGGGAAAGGAATGAATTTGAAACTGACGAACCTTATCATTATCATTACATCATCTTTACTGTACATAAATTAATAAACTTCAACATGATTTTTGAGAATCAATTCTCTCCATATTATATCAACAAAGAATACGTACTCATGCCTCTTGGAGAAAGCTTACAAATATGAACAATAGGTAACTCCAATAGTTCTTTATTTATCAATACATACATACGTATTTGTATAATAAGAGAGACAGTAAACAGAGAAAACACACAATATGTAAATATTAATGCCAACATTATAATATTTATTGGCTTCATTTCTATGTAAATTGACATAAGGCTCGATATTCGCACAGGGAGTGTTTTTAAACTCAAGTAGGTAATATTAAACATGGTTATTATCCAACCGACATATGATAAGACAGCCATTCAATTTGCTAATCATGATATACCAGCAGTGACATCAAGTTTTTACAGAGAAGCCCACGGTGCTATATTAGTTTACGATGTGTCGAAACCAAAGTCCCTAGCAAAACTGAATGAGTGGGTCGAGGAACTTCAAGTATACTCCACCAAGAAGAACATAGTCTGCTTAGTTGTCGGCAATAAGATTGACAAGCATATCATTTTGGGACCCAGTGCATAATATCAGCAAGCACATTGGGTCACCCGCGCGACGGCGCAACGAGTATTCCCAAGGAGGGTTGATGTCAGGCAGGCGGCCGGTCATAAAACAATAAGCCAAAACCTCTAACAACATGGATTTATGAAATACATGTTGTGCCGACGCCACCTAGTGTGGGATAAGGGCAGGAAGAAGAAGAAGATATACCAGCAGTGAGACAGGGTCGTGACTAATTTAAAACTGCGCCAATCATACGGTTTGCGAGGTTAAGCTGCGCTTATCGCGGTCGGTCCGTGGATGGGTGGCCGTTCGTTACGCATCGAGACGCCTTTTGCCTCAGAGAGCATGTTAAACCGTCGGTCCCGGGTGTCATAAGAATACCTATGGTAGTCGTTACGGGTAGTCAGAAGCCCGTAAGTCTGACAACCCTTCTAACCTTAAAATATCGGCATTATCCTGTAAGTAGGTTGCGGAGGTCTGATGGCAGTCGCTTTGTGTAATGTACTGGTATTCAGCCGCATCTGGTTATACTGGAAGCTGATTCCAACATAACTGGGAAAAGGCTAGAAGGAAGAATATACCAACAATGACAGGCAGCAATTTCACCGGTGGAAGAAAGAAAGAAAAATCGTTTATTGACTGCAACAGGAGACAACAGCAATTAAAAACAACAATAAAAAAAAATATGTTCACGGTTTCGCCAAACAGGTCTCGTTCAGTATAATGCCAGATAACTATTGCCCGACGCTGGTTACAGAACTTTTTGAGTTGAATCATGAACAAACCAAATGAGAAAAGAAATCCACCTTGCCTAAGATGTGCCCGCTTAATCTGGGAAAGTCTATGACTAATCCTTGCAAACATATTCTATGATGCGTGTATGGCCGTAGAACATATCATAGAATACGTGGTATTATCTAAGTGAACTGCCTCGTTCTAGTGGTGGCAAACACGACTGCTGATCAGGAGGTCCTGGGTTCGATCCCCAGGTCGGGCATAGTGTTATTGGGTTTTTCCATGTTGAGTTCTTAAGTAGCAGCCCGAAGTTTGGATTTGTGGCCGGTTGATGGCAATAGGCTCGCCCCCCTATTACATAGGGCTTAAACATAACGGCGAAATGAGGGTGTTACTATACACCTCTGCCTAACCCTTCGGGGAATGCAGGTGTGATGTTATGTTAGGGTCGTATTAAGCATGATTCACACCTGATGAAGCGCGTCGGAGAGTACCAGCGCTCAGCACGGAGCAGCGCAGCCCAGCGGCGCTCATCTCTTTACCACCGCCGACTACGCTTTGCCACCACCACTAAAATTTTTTGCCTAGCTTTTTCCCAACTATGTTGGGGTCAGCTTTATAGATTAAATTGTGTGTCATCATTAACCTAGCCAATTCCAAATTATGTTTTAATCAACTTCACATTAAAATGACCATATTTGATCAGTCCAGAGATGGGTCATTGTTACGTAATTCACCTCTCCACTGTAACAGACCACAAACTCGACACGAACTTCCTAAATAGCCAGCGTAAAAGCTAAAACATACACATACGTGCTCAAAAATATATCAAGCATTTCCCGCGTAGTAAATCCGCCCAAATGAAAAGTGTCGCGTTTTATATTTCCAACGGAAAGCCGTGCAATAAAGTATGTTAGCGATTTGAGTAGAATATGCATTTAGTGGGCCGACAGCTATAAATTCAGGGGCAGCGAATGAACGAGCATCCGTTGCCCGCAACATTTTGTCGGCTTTTGTTACTGGGTCGCGGGTCGCGAGTTCGAGATATGGACTTGGAAACATGAAACTCGACAAAAACTACACTGTTTGTGGAATAATCATATAACTAGCCCGTTAACTATGATATGTGCCCGGAAACGTTCTATGCTGAACAAAGGCCTCCTAGAACCTTTACAATCAACGCTTGTGGAGTAAATTATGTTAGCCGCCTATAACGTGTGGTCGCCGGCAAGAGACAGGCCTAATCTTTGTGGTTTTGGAGATAGTGACCAATAAAATTTTAAGGAGATGAGCAGTAACACTCTTCTGTGGTAACAACTACAACTTCGATTACTAATTAGGAAGCGTGGTGATAATGTCTGGATTACCACAAGATCTCATGACAAGACTAACTTACGTTCATGTTGAAAATGTACGGTTCTACATTCATAACACATAACATCACGCCTGTATTCCCCAAAGGGTTGGGCAGAGGTGTATAGTACCTAACACCCTCATTTCGCCGTTATGTTTAAGTCTCATATAATAGGGAGCGAGTAAATTTCCATCAACCGGGCACAAATCCAAACTCCGGGCTGCTACTTAGGAATTCCAGACGGAAAAACTCAATAACACTTTGCCCGATCTGGGGATCGAAGCCAGGGCCTCACGATCAGCAGTCGCACTTGCCACCATTAGACCAACGAGGCAGTTCACGCACGTTCAGAGGGACGCTTTTAAATAAAAAATATCACGGCATAAGACCGTGTTGTTGACCCTGCACGAATATAAAACGAATATGAACCAATATAAAAACTTTTTTACAAAAAATTTAAACCGACTTCAAAAAAGAATAAAATAATTACCTATAAAATTAACAGTTTCAGAAGTCGGTGCTGATCCACGCTGAACCAAATTGAAAGCACCGACTTCTGAAACTGTTAATTTTATATGGTAATTATTTTATTCTTTTTTGAAGTCGGTTTAAATTTTTTGTAAAAAAGTTTTTATTTTTTTCATTTTAGTGGCCTTAATTAAAACTTGGTTGGACCTACTAAAGACGCTGCTCGAAACATAATCACATCATCACAATATGCGTAGGTACTGTTCGTCATTGAGGAGTTCCATTGTCTATCTCCGAAGTTCTTCATCAGATCTTCACCAAATTTAAATGGGACCAACTTCGAAGTATACCCTATCCATTAAAAAAAGAATCGGTTCACAATTGGCGAAAATATCGATGAACATACACAAAAAAAAAAAACATACATATAGACGAACATAGTAACCTCCTCCTTTTTGGAAGTCGGTTAAAAAAAGAATTGCAAGAAATAAATATGTGTTCTTAACGTGAGACATTTTAGCGCCCCGTATGAATTGCGCGGCTATCGATCGCCGCGCGGTCATTTCATTCGGGGCGCTAAAATGCCTCACGTTAAGAGCACATGTTTACTCCGTGTATTTTTTATTTTATTGAAACCAAATTCAGCCCGGTCAGTCTTAATCTATGTCAGCAGTAAATCACGAGGTTTGAACGAATTACATGATTTCGTTTACACCCTGTATATTGCCATACACAAACGTGGTACAGAGCATCAAACTAAGAACGCCCCTGCCTTTCGAGCTCGGAGCTTAAAAATTATAAGTAGTTTATTTGTTACAGAACTTTATAATACTTTATTTTAAAGTTATCAAACAACAACATAGGGTAATTTAAATTTTAATGCAACAAAACGTTTGACAAACAAAGAACTTTGCAATAAATTTCCAAAAACAACTTGCAGTATTGAAACTTTCAGAATTTATTAATAAAATAATGTTACTGATGCAGAGGACAAACATTTCAATATTTCCAATGTTGTCTTTAATTTTGAAAGTTATAGATTGTAAAATAATTCGTTTGATTGGCCTTGTGGTCGGAAGTTCCTTTGCCGAGCGTGAAGTATTGATTTTCAGTACTTACACGAACTGACTATTGAGTTTTTCTGTTAAGTTTTTTTTTTGTTATAATAATGATTATGCCCGATAAATACTACAGGGTGTAAACGAAATCATGTACTTAA
This sequence comes from Amphipyra berbera, assembly GCA_910594945.2. Classification (NCBI taxonomy): domain Eukaryota; kingdom Metazoa; phylum Arthropoda; class Insecta; order Lepidoptera; family Noctuidae; genus Amphipyra; species Amphipyra berbera. The sequence continues at coordinate 5,879,299 of OU343131.1, read as the reverse complement.
TTCCTTCTAACCTCGTGATGTACTGCTGACATAGATTAACCATGCACGGGATACTTTTGGATTCAATAAAAAAATAATTACAAAACGTAAACATGTGTTCATTTTAGCGCCCCGAGCGAATTGTGCGGCTATCGTTCGCTGCGCGGTTATTTAACTCGGGGCGCTAAAATGCCTCACGTTAAGAACACATGTTTACATATTGTAAAAAAATAAAATTGATACCAAATTGAATATATCCCGTGCAGAATTAATCTATGTCAGCAGTACCTACATCACGAGGTTTGCAGGAATTACATGATTTCGTTTACTCCCTGATTACCTAACGCCGTTGCTAGACTTGTAGGTGTTACACACAGAATAAAGTAAAATACATAACACAATTTGACCTACTTTGCGTGCCATAAAGTTGGAGCAATCCTCCAACATGTTCCACTGCTGTCAGTTCCCTCTCAGCCATTTCCGTTTCCGCAACCGCGAATGGATGCAGGATACGTGTGCGCGATCTGTCACTGCAAAGATGCGTGCGAGGCGTGCGCAATGTTTACTTCATAGCACTAATTTGCCCTCGTTACGTTGTTAGTTGGAATAAAAAATGTAACACGCTTGTTTTCATACAATTAAACAAACTTGCGGTTTCTTATAGCGTACCACCTATCGGTCAAACATTACGAGCATTACGTTATAGTTATGGATATAATATAATATTACTAGCGGCCCGTCGCGGCTTCGCACGGGTGGACATTTTTCCCGTTCTTGCAACATTTTTCATTTATGCTCCGCTCCTATTGGTCGTAGCGTGATGTTATATAGCCTATAACTTTCCTCGATAAATGGACTATCCAACACAAAAATAATTTTCCAATTCCAACCAGTAGTTCCTGAGATTAGCGCGTTCAAACAAACAAACAAACTCTTCAGCTTTATAATATTAGTATAGGTATAGATAATATGTAAACACATACTTTCCGCTATTACCAACCGCACGAATCATACGATTTACGAGGTTAAGCTGCGCTTGCCGCGGTCAGTCCGTGGATGGGTGGCCGTTCGTTATACATCGAGACCCCTCCGTGTCTCAGAGAACGCGTTAAACAGTCGGTCTCGGGTGTCATACGAATACCTATGACAGTCGTTACGGGAAGTCAGAAGCCCTAAAGTCTGGACTGGAAGCTGACCCCAACATAGTTGGGAAAAAGCTAGGCTGAATACATACTATCCGCTATTATGTAATTGTTCGATATTAGAGTGGCCAACATTAGCGCATTTCTGACATTCATCGATAGATTACCAACTGCTTTGATGGATGTCTGATATACAAATGAGTGAAATGAAGCAATCAATCTCCAACAGCCACAAGGTACCTAAAAGCTTTCTTGACTCTGTCGGTAGATTATGTAGAATTGTATATGAATCAGTAAGGAGGACGGATTAAGAATACAATTCCTCTCCATCACCAGAAAAGCGAGCCATAAGAAGCGACGAACCTGGTACCATAATTGTACCCGAAAATTGGCAATAGGCTCCTGTAATAGGAGAAAACTTCTGCTTACCCCTTTGAGGAGTATAGGCATGAGCATATGTATGTTCTGTTCTGCCTAGCCTTTTCTCAACTATGTTGGGGTTAGCTTTAAGTCTAACCAGATGCGGCTTACTACCAGTATTTTACACGGAGCGACTGCCATCAGACTTCCACAACCCTGTTACTGTGCAATGCCGATATCCTAAGGTTAGACCAATTGTCAGACTTTCGGGCTTCTGACTTTCTCAACGACTGTCATAGATATTCGTATGACACCTGGGACCGACTGTTTAACGTGCTCTCTGAGGAATGGAGGGGTCTCGATGTGTAACGAACGGTCACCCATCCACAGACTGACCGCGGCAAGTGTAGCTTAACCTCGCAAATCGTATGATCCACGCGGTTGGTAATTAGCCAGGAGTCACTCCATAAAATGTCTATTAATAAAATCTGACCATACGACCTCGGGTAAGTTCAAGTAACAGCTAGTTCACACAGAAACTGTTCACAGGACCATTTTTAGCGGATCCGTATTTATTTTGGTGATAGCGCTTGTAGTTGTATGAGTAAGCTCACATACACGACAGTATTCCGAATGGAGTAAAAAATACTGGACCGACATTTCTACACATTCCGTATTATCATCAAAAACTGGATGCCGGAATAGTACATATAAAAGCCGATCCGTCCACGAAAATGTATGGAGAAGTATGGGTGCCTTCACACACGATCCGTTATTTTTATCGTATCCTGCCTGCCAGATGCGACGCAGCTGCCATTTGTTTAACTGAGTCGTCGGTACAGATGTGAACAACACATCCAGTACCGACGGATCCGTTAAAACCGACCAAGTGCGAGTCGGACTCGCGCACGAAGGGTTCCGTACCATTATCTATAAAAACGGCAAAAAAAATACGTTTGTTGTATGGGAGCCCCTTTAAATATTTATTTTATTCTGTTTTTTAATATTTTTTGTTATAGCGACAACAGAAAAACATAATCTGTAAAAATTTCAACTGTCTAACTATAACGGTTCATGAGATACAGCCTGGTGACAGATGGACGGACAGCGGAGTCTTAGCGGTCCCGTTTTGCCCTTTGGGTACGGAACCCTAAAAACGGATCCGCTGTGTGAACGGGCTCTTAGAAGGGACACTGATACAACTTAACGACTGTTTCTTCAGACTCACTTTCTTCTCCTAGACTTGTTTAATGACAGTTACAACTTAGCCTTTGGCCAGAGTGCAAACGCGGGCGCGGGGCGGGCGCGGTGCGGCGAGTTCAAACAGAAGAACTTCATTTGAGTGTCCATAGTGGGTACGCGGGCGCGGGAAGCGGCGCGGGCTACTTTGCGCGGGGAGCGCACGGGTAGCTCACGCCATAGGTCGTTCATAGAAGTAGCCGCAGTGAGAGCGCGGGCGGCAAGTGACAACCCGCGCGGGAGCGGGGGATCTCAAACTAGTTCGAGCACTTCGAGCTGACCACGCGCGTTGTTGTGATGGCGTCTTCAAAATTAAATGTTGAAGAATTAATAAGTGCTATTCAAGCACTGTGGATGTCGAAACATCGTTTTTTAGTAAGAATTTTCCAGTAAAAATAAGTCTTCTTCATCCATATGATATTTAGACAAACACTGGACACGACAACGCTCAGAACGACGCCGCGCTCCACTGCGGACAGGCAAATCGCGCGCGTTCTCGCACCCGCGCCGCTCCCCGCACCGCGCTGCCACTCTGGCCAAGCACTTACAGTTCTGTTGTCAAACAAAGGTCGGTCACTCTCATAATGACGTCTTGTTTCTACTGTAATTACATAATCGCTGTAACTCCGTAACGACAGGTCTCATTATATCCAACCTATTACGTAATTATACCAAATTGCAGACTTTAAATTGCATGGGTTGGGTCACACGATGATTCAGTTCATCTTGAAATAATCAGTGTTTCTGTCGTTTAGCCATTGAGAGCTGGCCAATTTTATCAATAGAAATGCCTCATTGGATTCGTAATGCACTTGTCTTATTCATTAAAATAGACTACAGCCTAATAAAAATAAATATTTTGGGGATTTCAGTGCTGTTCCACGCAATAAACCTATTGATTGCATGAAACCGCTCGTAAATGCGTAATTTTTTTTAGACAAAGAAATGTTCATTCTTATTTTATATAGGTATTATAAAAACAGTGATAGCCTAGCGGTTGAATGCTTGCCTTCCATGCAGGAGGATTTGAGTTCAATCCCGGCCTCCGTGAGGAAACTTGCACAACTGAGAGGCTCCATAAAGTTCTCGATAGTGCGTGTAGTCCGCCAACCTGCATGAGGTCAGCGTGGTGGACTAAAGCCTAAAACCTTCTCATTCTGAGAAGAGGTCCATGCCCAACAGTGGGACACTAATGGACTAATTATGTTATGCTATGAAATATTTGGAAAGCATTTTCTATCCTGATCCGATGAAAGAACGTTTATACAGGAACATACTAACCTATCGTAGAGATACGAAACTCTAATACGACGAAGACTCGGTGACGTAATTATATTCCACGTTCCTACGTACACAGTTCCGAACTATGGTATCAACGTCAGATATTTCCGAACGCTGGTAGCTCATGCAATCACATTGACCTAAATCGTACGATCCAATATTCAGCCACATGGTATAGTTTTAAGCGTAAATTATAAAACATTAACTTCTGAAAAGTTCCGAAACATCTGTACTAACATATCAATCGAGAATAGCGTTATGGATGCTGTATTAGACGAACATATGTGCCGATTCTGTTCCGATTCAACTAAATTTAACTAAAAATATTGCTGTCTTTTATTAACGGGCAAAATAAGACAGAGACAGAATATTTTTAGAGCTGTCAAATTAGTTCCTTTGAAGATGACCATGTTTTAAGGTGGCATATGCTGAGGTCTCGTCTAAGGGCGCTTTCAATTTAGACGTTTCGTGTCGGACCGCTGCGGTGCCGAAACGGTCCGACACGAAACGTCTAAATTGAAAGCGCCCTAAGGGCCAAGCCACATCTGATGGAAGATACGTCGTAATTTACTCGAGGAATTTTAGTAACGCATCTTCAGTCAAATGTGTACGGTCTAAGGTGTTTATATGGAATTATGTGTACCGGGGGAAGATCGGCGACGTATCTTCGGTCAGATGTGGTTTAGCCCTAAATCTGTTTAGGAATTTTGGCTCAATCTAATTTGATAGCTCTAATATTCTTCCACCTCTTTCTTGTTTTATCTACAAGTAAAGGATAGCAATATTTTTAGTTAAGTTTAGTCGGTGCTCAACAGAATCGGGGCCCGTTACAAACTGGAACCATTAGCAAAATTAATTGAGCTGAAAATGATGTCCGACATACGTAACACAAAATAGGTAGATATTGTTTATTGAGATGAAATTGGGGTACAAAGCCCGAACTTGTTGGTATTTTGTGATTGAGCGGCAAGTAAATGCTGTGCAATGTTGATGCAGTTTTGGTTAGTTTCAAAACTAAAGTTGCACGATACAAGGAACAACTAATTAATTACAAGGTAGGTGGCTACCTAGCTACAAGAACATGGGTACAACGCAAACTGATGGTTTTTAGAGGTACACCAACATTGCAGGTGAATTGAAAGAAAGAAAGAAATTTATTTGGCACGAAAGCAGTCAGACACACAGACAAAAAAAAATCATAGGAGACAAAAAAAAAAAAAAAAAAATAAAGTAGCTGTGTGTCTAGCGGCTGCGCCAAATAGGTTCAGTTCAGCATAAATGTCAGACCACTAGTGCCTGACGCTGGTTTTCAACTGAACCCATTGTGACGTAACTGATGTAAACCAGTTCCAAATAGATAAATAGCGTGCTTAAATAAATAAAAAATAAATACTGTTGACCCGTAATTACGGATGTCTCGGTGGTCATGCCAGTAACCTTAAACCAACATGTGTGTGTATATGATATGTATGTGATGTATGGATTGGAAGGTAATTTATACTTTTCAGCCTCTGTGCTTCAGAAAACACGTTAATCCATTAGACCAGGGAGTCGTCACAGGCAGTCTGATATCCTGAAATAGTTTAGTAACTCAATCTTCTATAATTATAACATAACATAACATCACGCCTTGTATTCCCCGAAGGGTTCGGCAGAGGTGTTTTTCGAGACGTACCTAGGCGTCCACCAAGAAAGATTATTTTGGAAATTTTACCCCTTTAGATAAAGTAGAAGCCACCATTTGGCTCACAAGGTCAGACAGCTGTTGTTTATGTAAAATACTAAAGTCTGTACCTGATTAGAATGGAAGTAGACTCAGTGGCGGTCCGAGGGGGGGGGGGGGGGGTCGTAGAGGTCACGAACCCCCAAAATTGTTTAAAAAAAAACGTTGCCCCACACTAGGATTTCTCCTGTATCGTGAATGCGTTTACAGACACAAATCTTCACATGCACAAACGCCCAGACCCAGAACAGTTATTTATAGGCCATACAAATATTTGATCCGTGCGGGAATCGAACCCACGACCCGTAGCGCAGATGCCAATCGCTCAGCCACTGCATCAAACGCGTCGTCAAAGTAGACTCTTATAACTAGAACGATTATGAAACAACAAAGAAAACACAGGTGTGAGATAACTTTACACATATTTTCGGGTAGGACCCTTATTATATACACAGTATTGTATCGTGGGAATAATAAAGTGGGATCGAACGAGGCGCCTCGAATAAATCAAGGTCCCAAAGCCGCCTCGCCGCAACCGCCTCTGTCCTCACTATTGGATGAAGGTTTATATTAAGTTGTAAACCTTACAGTGAGATGGGATAGTAAAACACTAAAGTATATAATAGTTGTCCACTTATGTACTGCAGCTGCTGATTTGTAGGAAAGAAAGAAAAGACACACGGGAGTAATGAATCTAGGTCACCAACATAAACAAAACAATGTTAAAATGTTAAATAATGTTTAACAATATTTTGAGAGATATTAAGATGTACCTATGTTGGTGATACGGATTTTATTGCTTGCGAGTGTATTACTTTGCATCGTGAACTGACGCAAAAAAAAGTAAATAAAATACATAGGTACATAAAGGAAACAAAATCAAAAATTTTGACAAAATATGCGTATCAGCCGGGCAAATCAACCATCGCTCAAAATAGTCCTGTAACGATTCGAGTGTTCTAATAAATGTTGGATTAGACTTGCAGTAAAAATTTAAGCTCGGTTTAAAGAAACCTTTTTAATACACTTGAAAATAAATCCGTGTCCAAATTGATATTTGACTTTTTAGTGCCCTAAAAAGTACCTAAACACATGGCATACTGTAGTTGTCGGCTTTTAAATAAGAAAATCCATCTGGAAGTCAAATGGCAGTCGCTATGCCTTAAATACCTATAAATGCAACAGCAATGATGAGATGCTCGCATCGCTTGCTAATAAGAACACAGAAAGTACTGTGTGTGAGTAATATAATTATTCTAGCTGGTATTATGTTCAGCGCTTAGTCCACTACCAGTAGCATATCTTGCCCTAGATGGGCCCTGTATAAAAATTTGCTAAGGGGCCTTTCTGCCCGACTGCGCCGAAGCCCAAATGGAGAAAACCAAACCAAAAACCATGATCCATGGTTGTATGGAGTGTCTGGGGTGTGCCGAGTTTGGGGTAGTATTGCCGATCGATAGACGAATATCGATAGCAGTACGATAGTCTATCGATAGTTCAACGATAGTATGACTATCGATTATACTATCGATAGCTAAGAAGGTGGCAATAGTACTGTCAGAGTACAATACTATCGATACTATTGATAGTATTGAAGTTCAGAAAAGCAATACTATCGATATTATCGATACTATCGATAGTATGGATACTATCGATAATATAGATACTATTGAACCTTCAAAAAAACAATACTATCGATAGTGTCGATACGATTGATAGTATTATCTTTAGAAGCTTCGATAGTATCGATATTATTGATACTATTGATGCATGTCAATAGTACTGACGTGAACCATGCTATCGATAGTACTATCGATGGAGTAGCTGATTTTTAATTTAAACTATCGATTGTTCGGCAACACTAGTTTGGGGTACGGCCTAAGAGCTTGAGTGAGATTATGGATAGGTACATTTGAAACAAACGAATTGAAACACTCAAGGACTTGATTATTACACTATTTATTTATGTCAATAATTGGACAGAGTTTTGTCTTGTAATCTACTGTACAGACAGGATGACCCATAAAATGAGCTCCCCAGACTATATAATCATAATCCACCCTAAATCAGGCGATATGGCGATGGTAAGCCAGTTGTGTCGTCATCACCAATCAACTGCAGGTTGACTAAAGTTTGACGCATCTTTCTGTCGTGGCTCGTCGTTAGCTTGACTTATAGTGACGGCTGGCATATGGCGAGGCGTTACACATTTTACGAATTTTTGCTACACACATCGGGACCCCTGAAGCCCGGGAGCCCCGTATCATTGATACGGCTGATACGGCAGGAGCTACGCCCCTGTCACTAGCAACTTCTACTTCTTCTCCCTGCCCTTATACCACACCAGGTGGAGTCGGCACAACATGTATTTCGTAAATCCATGTTGTTAAAGGTTTTGGCTTATTGTTTTATGACCGGCCGCCTGCCTGACATCAACCCTCCTTGGAATACTCGTGCTAGCAACTTAAATTGTGCAATTTGACTTCTGCAACCGAATTACTCTATGGACACACCCGCAATCAGTCGACTTCTGGAAGTTTTACCGATTAAACAAGCATTTACATGAATAACTTGCGCTATATAACTTGTTATTGGATTTACTCTATATCGAAAGTACTCTAGTTTCAATTGTTCTCGATACAAATTTCAAGGTATGAATGGTATTTTTTTTTAATATGTTGTGATACCTTCCCAAAATCATTCGCGTTACGATCGTCTCCATCGATCATCTTGTCCACATAATAATCTTACTTATCCTAAGCGGCCACATTCTTGCCTGTTACCTTTATCAGCTTTCACAATATCCACCCAACGCTTCCCAGGCCTCCCACGAAGTCATACCTTGATAAATAATTTTGTATAAACCGAAATGACTCACCTAATCATTTATTAAATGGCTTCCAAACTTTACGGGACCTTGGATTTGTTGGAATCGTAAAATTAACACTGAAATACGAAATGTTTCTCTAATAACCCTAACTATAAACATGTTGCCAGAGCAGAGAAGGATAAACCCACTCCCTTAATAGCAGACCCTTTAGGAATCACTAGGTGAGCCATTGAAACTAATAAAATACGAAATTCTTGGACACTCGTAATTCTTGCCCGAAAATATCGAAATGAAATTTTAACGCACGGATTTAGAGTTCAAATTGGATTGTGTATCGGAGTGTTTGGGTGCTTTCTGTGGTCCAAGGGTAAGGGTCAATTTAATTAATTACAGAAACCACGACATGCGCCCTATTAAACCTTTGTTACGCGGTGGTATTATTTTACTTTCTACGATTGTAGTCGGTATTTATTTCTACGATTGTAGTCGGTATTTATTGTAATATTATTATTTTTTTCTTTTGTAGGTAAGTAATTGAGGTTGAATCATAAAGTAAGTTGGTAATTATAGTGATTAAGTGTAGTAGTATTATTAATAGTAGATTCCTATAATTTACCGAGCGTTATTAGTTAAAAATAAGACTCTTTTATCTTTACTAATAATGAAACAAAGACTACAGGTTTGCATAGTAGACCCAACCATACGTAGATAAATGGCTATCATAGGTAAAAGTATCTTACGAATCCATTTATATGCCCAGTTTTGAAATAAAAAATGCTTGGCAAGCAAAACGATTCGTTTCTGGTCATAGGCTGAGCATAAATACCTAACTGACTTCAAGTTTGAACATTAAAGAGAGCACTTTTTACGGTTAAATGTTTTTCTATACTAATATTATAAAGAGACAAGATTTGTATTTTTATATCCTAACGAATAAACTTAAAAACTTTGGACCGATTTCAAAAATTCTTTTGCCGTCAGAAAGCTACATTATCACTGACTAACATAGGCTGTATCTATTACTGGAATAAAATTTCTTACGCGGGCGGAGCCGCGAGGACACAGCTAGTCTAAGATAAATTGTTCAGGGAGTTATATTTTGGATAGATATTGCTGCTATACCTAGTTCATTATGTTGTACATCTAAAGTGAGTTTTAAAATTAATAAAATATTTACCAAAAAGTTTAAATTATAGCTATTAAAAGTTACGGTTAATATAAGCTTAAACTGTAATTTTCATTTTTGCGCCGGCCATAATCTTAATTAATCTGCACTACTATTAAAAATACGAAAATGAGTTTGTTCTACTTTCGCCGCTCATCTCGCCATAAAACTTCGAATAGCTTGTAGCATACAGTCTGTAACCTACTTTGGAGATACTTTTGCCCAGCAGTGGACTAAAAAAAGCTTCATGTTCGTAACATTTTAATTTACTTGTCATGTCCTTCAAGTAGCCTTCTTCAAAGTTTGGACCGATTTCCTATGTAACCAGATGCGGTTTTTCAGTCCCTGTCGATAGGCGCAGTCTGTATCGTGCGGTGGAATTTAGAATAGTCTTGGACACTGGACAGACTGCCCTAAAATATAACATAACATCACGCCTGTATTGCCCGAAGGGTTGTGCAGAGGTGTATAGTAACACCCTCATTTCGCAGTTATGTTTAAGTCTCATGTAATAGGGGGCGAGCCTATTGCCATCAACCGGGCACAATTTCAAACTCCGGGCTGCTACTGAGGAGTTCTTCACGAAAAATCCAATAACACTTTGCCCGACTTAGAAATCGAACTCAGGACTTCACGATCAGCAGTCGCGTTTGCCATGACTAAACCAACGAGGCAAACTGCCCTATATTCCACCGCAATCCACAGGGAAATATAAAAAAAAAACTAATTACATGCCACGGTCAAAAGCTGGACGCTAAACATTTTTTTAAATAAAATACTTACATCAGCGTCTGCGCAGTCAACTGTTATAAACATTGTGTAATGTTAACGTTATATTTAACCTTCGATTAACCAAATGCATGATGAGTCAGATCGCTCAGCTATTAAAAGACCAATCTTTGTACTGAGACTTGGCTTGGCGGTGATCTATTTACGTCAATAATGTCCTATGTGTCGATAGTACCTGATTGAAGATCTAATTTCGAACGGGGAAGACATAAACTGTTTAGAATATAACGGATAATGTTAGAGCGGTATATTGATTGATTACTAATTAGCGTAAGATTGATATCTTGTGTACAAAAAGAAAAAAATGGACATTGTGTATTAGAAACTCAGGAAGGTTGAAAAAATGAGGTATAGCGGAATCACGAATGGTCTATGAATCTTTAAAACTACGCTATGTTCCTAAAGAATATTTATATTTTCTGCCTAGCATATACCCAACTATGTTGGGGTCAGCTTCCAGTCTAACCAGATGCGGCTGAATACTAGTATTTTAAACCGGGCGACTGCCATCAAACCTCTGCATTCAAGTTACAGGGCAATGCCGATATCCTAAGTATATACTGGTTGTCAGACTTTCGGGCTTCTGACTACCCGTCCACACTGTTTAAGGTGTTTAACGTCAGGATTTAATCTTTTATAATTTCTTTTGTAACGATTAATGGTAAACAAAAGATACATAGATAACGGTACCTATAGTTGGACCATTAATTCGATGCAGTAACTACACAGTTCAAAGCAAAATAATGATACCATACTAAAACTAATAGGCAGTGAACGATTTTACGAAAAGAACGAATAAGAAAAATAGTTCAATTTAAACAAATCTCTACAAATTCGTTTGCAATATAAGAATAATAAAAAGGAGGAGGAACAGTAATACTCTCTGTATTTATGTTAAAAATAATTAAATTAAATAATTAATGAGTATTTATATACCTAAGTATGTGTTGGTATAAGATGATTTCATATATTGTACATTATTAAGTTCATTCGATTTCATTCATTCTTTTTTTCACCTCACTACCTTTTTTTGCCAAAGACTGGTATCCCTCTAACTGTCAAGTTACTGAATCGAATTAATGGTCCAACCCAGTATTATAAGTGCTCTGTGGGTCCAACTATAAGTACCTACTACACTATATTGATCTCAAATATTCAGTTTCATATGAAAATAATTGCGTACAAAATATTATCAACATCGCTACTGCCATGAACACAATTGTAATACCAAAGCTATAATCGAACTTTCCAATTAAACTTGTCCACGTAAAACCAGAACCACATTTTTTTTTACTCTTCGTCCAATGAATAAATAAATGCAATAAATGTAATAAATGTTCCTGAAAGAAGGTCGCTGTGGAGACGGGCTTGGAGTTGGCAGGTCTATTCACACGTCAGTCGCAGTTTCGACATTTATTGATCCGTGTGCACACTGCGCCCTCATAGAAAATGTAACGTAATTACTTTTTTGAAGAATACATCTCTTTTTTATTCGACAGCAAGTAACATGAGTACGTAAAAGTGATGGTAACACACAAAAACTCTTACAAAAATCTTTTACGTGTGTAGAATTGTCTGAAACACCGCCTTTGTATGTTTGTTAAGGATTATTTTTTCCAGTATATTATTAGGTTCTAATTCAAAGGATTGCCTACTGCCGATATCCTAAGGTTAGACCTATTGTCAGACTTTCAGGCTTCTGACTACCCATAACGACTGTCAGGTATTCAAAAACAGTTCTATTCTCATTTTTACCATCAACAGTCTCATCGGCATCAGGGGTCCATTAAAAGAGCCTCCACGACTCGCGATGCTTACGAGTAAGTACGTCCAGCGCACCGTGGGCAGTCAGCCCGGCTACCAACCTCGCAACTACCAATTTCGCCCTAAAGTGTCAGTGACAGCATGAGACTTAGAGCCATATTAGACTATCATAGAAATATGATCACAGATGTATGAGTCATTTTTATATGAGGAACCTATGACGGTATTATAACTACATATCGTCTGTGGAAAGCTAAAAAGACTAAAGCGCCAATATACCTACTTTACAGTAGAGAGATGCATAGCATTTTTTTAAGAAAATAAATATAGTTATTTCTCTTAAAGTATACATATTAAATAGAAAATTTATCTATTTAATATGAATACTCTTAAAATTATCTATTTAATATGTATCAATTTAAAATTTAGTAGCGATTGAGTATTTCTCCATAAATATTGTATTTGTATATTGGTCTAATAGTTGCAAGCGCGAGGAGCCCAAGCTCAGTAGTCCTACTGAGCTTGGGCTCCTGCGTTCGATCCCCTCAAGCAAAGTGTTACTGGGTTTTTCCATTGGGAATTTCTCAGTAGCAGCCCGGAATCTGGATTTGTGCCCGGTTACATGGGACTTCATGACTGGCGAAACGAAGGTGATACTAAAACACCTCTACCGAACCTTCCGGGGAATAAAAGGCGTGATATCGCCGTCCCCGGTGAATATAATGGCATTCGCAAAAACACAACTTTTTCAGAACAAAATAAAAACCGATTTTTGTCGACTGCTTGCCAAGTATTATTGTATGCCTATTTATTTAATTCCCTTTTTTTTAATTTCCGAAATGCTAGGTCTACGACACTCATGCTCCGACAAGCGGTTGTCAGGTTTATTCACACGTCAGTCACAGTACCGACGTATATTGAACCTTGTTCTCAATATCGTGTCCTCAGTTGCTGACATTGTGAAGCTATGTTATGTAATCTATACATATGGGTAGTTTCTTAGAATTGTACCTAAGGACAATTGAAAAAATACCCGATAGGTACCTCTTAGAACTAACTTCGTATCATGATCCGGCTTCTCGTCGGTCGTCACAGAATATGAAAACTATAGAGTATTTTCATAATTTCATATGAAAAAATAAGTTTCGAATTATGAAAAAGCGTAGAACAACGTTGTTCACATACTACAAAGTTAGTGCTAGAAGGTTTCGGGTGTTTTTTCAGTTAATCTGTATAGGTACCTACTTATCGACGGTCGGCAGTGAAAACCACGTAACTGTAAAATACAAAATTTTAAAAGAGGTAGAAATAACTGTCTCCTGCAAAAAAATGGCCGATCAAATGTTAGGTAATACAAGTTTATCATCGTACGATAGCTTAGAAGTATTTGAATTGAAAGTTTGTTGAACTAGTACGTGTATGACGAGTATAGCAAGCTAAAGAAAAAATAAAACACTTTTGAAGAAAATTTGATTTACGAGGTTTTCACTGCTGAGCGTCGCTATGTATCGCTGACTCGCTTTGCTTAGAAATTGTCCTCTTGCTTGCTAGACACAGAACAGTTTTGTAGTCGCTCCTTACATCATCGATAGAAATATAGATGGTAGGTATCTATGTAGGTACAGTCCACACAATAAATAATTATGATCTAATTTATGCTTGATGAACTGTACACGCCTTCAACCAATTGAGTGAATAAAAATTGATTGGCTAATTCTTATCGGGCTATAAATCTTCTAGTCATCGTAACTGATTCCACAAAATTACGGATCTCAATGTACTGCGTAGGTACCTTACATGAGTGGATTATACTATAATACTATACTATTTAATCCCGGGTGTCAAACGAATATTTATGACAGTCCTCACGGGAAGTCAGAAGCCCGAAAGTCTGACAACCGGTTTAACCTTAGGATATCGGCATTGCCCAGTAATGGGTTGCGGAGGTCTGATAGCAGTCACTTCGTGTAAAATACTGGTATTCAGCTGCATCTGGTTAGGCTGGAAGCTGACCCCAGCATAGTTTGGGAAAAGGCTAGGCAGAACGAACTATATTCTTGATACCTTCTAGTAAAATCTCGCGAAAGGTTATAGATTAGCATATTCGCCAGTTTTCTAATCCATTGGCGGTCTACACGCACCATAGAGAACTTATTTGTGGAGGCCTCTGAGTTTTGCATGTTCCTCACAATGTTTTCCTTCACCGTTAACACAAGTAATAATCAAATTCGAAAAGTCAGAGGTACGGGTCGTTATTGAACTCAGAACCCGTCACGCGTGTGATGGATATGTTACTAGTTTAAAATACATACAACAGAAACTTATAGGGGATAATCTATCATTACAGTTATAGCTAATATCGGTCTGTCAGGATTGCGAGCATGGTAAATAACTTAAATGAAACCAACATAGACTCTCCATCACTGAGAGTATTTATATTTCGGTTAGTGGTTAGTTACAGAAGTTAGTTCACAATATAATAATTTATACAATTTACATAAGATCAGAAAATAAGATCAAACTAATTTATACTAATATTGTATAGAGGAAAGATTTGTATTTTTGTATGTAACGAATAAACTTAAAAACTACTGGACCGATTCCAAAAAATATTTTGTTGTTAGAAAGCTACATTATCACTGAGTAACATAGGCGACATTTATATCCCAAAATATTAAAAAAAAATGTCCACCCGTGCGAAGCCGGGACAGGCCGCTAGTCAGATATAAAAGGTCAGACTTCTTCGGCTGTTCGACATGTAGGTAATCCTCTGCTCCGTCGAATGACCACTGTTTTTATAACATCGGGTACGTTGATTCGTCTTGACGACTATCCTTTATCAACATTGTCCAGTGTTACCAGCTACCAATAACAGTAGTCAACCAAAGTAACACGCAACAAATCAACAATTTACAAACAATGACAGTTCAATTTCCATCACAATTTAATTCCGATGAGTACCTAGTAACGGAACAAGCTGCGTGTCGCCATAACAGCGGTAACATGTTTACGCATTTGTCAAACGACGAGGTGCTCGCTTGCAGGCGGGCAAACCGCAGCGTTTCAGTTAGATCCCATTTGAAACGGTGCGGTCACATTCATTTATGTGGTTATCTGCGTTAGTGTTACACGTTTGTTGTGGATATTTGAGCGGTATTGAAAATTGTTCTGCCTAGCTCTTTCCCAACTATTTTGGGGTCAACTTCCAGCTAACAAGATGCGGTTGAATACCAGTATTTTACACACAGCGACTGCCATCAGACTTTTTTTTTCTCGTTGGAAAATCCTCATGTATGTCCCTCGCCCGGGGAAGGCGAGGGGGTCTGCCGGACTCTTACCGGCTAAAAACCAACGGTGTTCCTCCTCCTGACCGTTCGGCCGGGGTTGCGGGATTTGCAAAAGCATGCACCGCAACCCCGGCCGAACTGCCATCAGACTTCCGCATTTTTCCCAACTATGTTGCTAGGTTGGGGTCAGCTTCCAGTCTAACCAGATGCGGCTGAATACCAGTATTTTACACGGATCGACTGCCATCAGACCTCCGCAACCCAGTTACAGGGCAATGCCGATATCCTAAGGTTAGACCGGTTGTCAGACTTTCGAGCTTCTGACTTCCCGTAACGACTGTTGTAGGTATTCGTATGATACCCGAGACTGACTGCTTAACGTGCACTCCGAGGCATGGAGGGGTCTCAATGTGTAACGAATGGTCACCCATCAACAGACTGACCGCGGAAAGCGCAGCTTAACTTCTCAAATCGTATGATCAACACGATTAGTAATTAGCTTCGAGCCACTCGGTATTCAAAATTAATTCAAGAAATTATATTAAACGAGGGACTCGCCCCGGCTTCGCACGGGTGCAATGTAGATACTAATGTGGAGCATATAAACCTTCCTCTTGAATCACTCTAATTGCTGAAAACTAAATAAATAATAAATGTATAAAAGTAATAAATGTAATAATGCCCTCAGCATCCCGGTATCTCCATGAGAGATACCAAGAAATCAAACAAACCATAACATAATTATGTTGATGATGCATTCTGCGTTATCAACTATAGCATGTAAAATTAAAATCATTAAATAATATTTATAGTAGTAATATAGTCTTAAGTGTGTGTGCTGATGCAGGCATCGACTCTACTGAGTCGGCGCATGCATCAGCGCATAGCTAAGTTATACCTGCATGTCAAAATGATGCCTGCCGGTACATGCATCGACTTTATTGAGTCAATGCATGTACCACCAGTATCAACGAAATAATGTAAATTTTTTAATTAAAATAAAAAAAAAAAAAAAAAAAAAAAAAAAAACAATAATAATAATATTAAATAAGTAAACATATATATAATGTGATGGACTCGCATAGCTTAAGTAGAATAAGTAATATTTATAGTAATATAAATAATACATGTTGTATTTCCGATACAGGAGTATCAAATAAGTAAAATAAAATAAAAAGTACCTAAACAATTAAATAACAGCAAAAAAGAGCGCGGACGAAATGTCTGCGGTGAATAAACTCATTTTAAAAAAAAAAAAAAAATTGCTGATAACTGCATTAAAATCCGTTGTGTAGTTTAAAAGATCTAAGCGTACAGACAGCGGGAGCGACTTTGTTTTATCATCATCATCAGCCTATAATGTTCCCACTGCTGGGACACAGGCCTCCTCTCTGTGAGAGGGAATGGGCCGTAATCCACCACGCGGGCCCAGTGCGGGTTGGTAGATGTCACGTCTTCGAATTTTTGGTTCTAGGACATGCCGGTTTCCTCACGATGTTTTCCTTCACCGTTTTGAGAGCTGTGGTGATGAAATAAATTACACAAAGTAATGTGCCTGGCTGGGTTCGAACCCACGACATACAACTCGTAAGTCGGAGCCGTTACCACTGGGCCACCACTGCTCCTGGGCCTCCACTGCTCCACTTTGTTTTATAGTGTGTAATGAATACCTACCCTTTGATCAACAAAGAGTCCCAAAAGGAGCACATCAGTTTGTTGCTGCCAGTAATAATTGTCATGTGATGGAGCGTAAGGGAAGTAAACAACATCAAGTTGTCCAAAACGTCAATCTCACCATGCAGTACCGGTACTGTTACCGATATTCCGACAACCGACAGACCGTCAAAACTTTGCAACCGCCTGTACAGTACATCTGGTACAAAAACGAAGGCAAGCAAGCGAGTATTTGATTTCGCATGCATGCTCGCTCTATACAGGGTGTAAACGAAATCATGTATGTCCTTCAACCCTCGTGATGTACTGCTGACATAGATTAACATTGAACAGGATACGTTTCGATTCAATAAAAAAATAATTACAAAAAGTAAACATGTGTTCTTAACGTGAGGCATTTTACCGCCCCGAGTTAAATGACCGTACGGCAAACGATAGCCGCGCAAATTGCTCGGGGCACTAAAATGCATCACGTTAAGAACACATGTTTACGTTTTGTAATTATTTTTTTGATTGAATCCATACTTGTTCCGTTCAGGGTTAATCTGTGTCAGCAGTACATCACGACATTTAAAGTAATTACATGATTTCGATTACACCCTGTATAATAGATGGTAATAGGTTGAATAGAATAAACTACTGCCTCGTTGATCTGCCTCGGTGTCAAGTGCGACTGCTGATCGTGAGGTCCTGTGTTCGATCACCAAGTCGGGCAGTGTTATTGAGTTTTTCCGTGCGGAGTTCCTTAGTAGCAGTCCGGAGTTTGGATTTGTGCCCGGTTTTGGCGATAGGCTCGCCCCCTATTACATGGGATTAAAATATGACGGTAAAATGAGTGTGTTACTATACACCTCTCCCCTTCCTTTCGGGGAATACAGGCGTATGTAGAATAGGGCTTGGAAGATGGTCCTTTTTATTTTTTTACTAGCGACACGCCCCGGTTTCGCACGGGTGCAATGTAGATACTAATGTGGGGCACATAAACCTTCCTCTTGAATCAATATCTATTGCTGAAAACTGCATTAAAATCCGTTGCGTAGTTTAAAAGATCTAAGCGTACAGACAGCGGGAGCGACTTTGTTTTATACCTACTATGTAAAGATTTCTTGGCTCAGCAGTAGACAGCCAAATATAGGATCTTCTAAAAGAACAAGGAAATCCTATTGTCATTAGTGCCGCTTCTGTTATGCACAAGCTATAATTAATTAAGACTATTGCCATCTTTGTCACTCTGATCAAATAAGAAAAAGACGGACATAAATAACAGCTGTCAAATTTTGTTGAACTAAAATTTTCATAGACGATACATCGGAACTTGTCCAATGAAAACATAGTGAAGTTCAAGGCGTAAAATAGTTTGA
Source organism: Amphipyra berbera (assembly GCA_910594945.2). Classification (NCBI taxonomy): domain Eukaryota; kingdom Metazoa; phylum Arthropoda; class Insecta; order Lepidoptera; family Noctuidae; genus Amphipyra; species Amphipyra berbera. The sequence continues at coordinate 5,860,705 of OU343131.1, read as the reverse complement.
CATTACCAACTTAGTCCTTATCTATCACCGTTCTATTTTCGTGCCGACTGTCAGTCTTCTTCTTTTCGTGTGGTTAGTGACTAACCTGGTGTCAGAGTTTATGCCGCCCATGGGCCTCTAACTTGGCTTCACATGCCGTCGAGAAATATCCCTCAGGCATGCCGGTTTCCTCACGATGTTATCCTTCACCGTTTTTAAGCAAGTGATAATTATACAATACGCACATGAATCTGAAAAGTCAGTAGTGTTTGGGTTCGAACTCGAGACCTATGACTTGGCAGTCCGACGGTCACACTATTAGGCTATCACTGCTATTTAGTAAAAGATAGCATTTCTTTAATTTTTCTTTAGTTGGTGAATAAGAAAATCGGCGCCATTATTGCTAAAACACATTACCAAAAACTCCGACTGCAACTTAACACCGCAACAGAATAATCCAATAAATATGTAATTGGACTTTTCCAATTGATTTTTATTCAAATAACATTTTCGGAAAAACGATTAATCTCAGGATCTCATACCTTTTCTGAAGTCCAAATATAAAAGACAACAACAGTAACGTGTAGGGGTGAATCTATCATTACAGTTATAGCTAATATCAGTATGTCAGGATTGCGGATATGGTAAATAAAGTAAATGAAACCAACATAGACTCTCCATCACTGAGAGTGTATTTAGGTTAGCGGTTAGTTACAGAAGCTGGTTCACAATATAATAATTTACATAAGATCAGAAAATAAGGACAAGCTAATCAGATATAAAAGGTCAGACTTCTTCGGCTGTTCGACATAGAATCCTCTGCTCCGTTGAATGACTGTTTTTATAACGTCGGGTAGGTCCTTTAAACCTCGTATCCACTAGGCAACAATTGACGCGCAACACGTGACGCTCACAATGTTCGGCAACGTGGCGCAACATTGCGCGACGTTGTCAGCTGTCGCGCAACATGACCCACGGCTTGTTGTTTGTTTCGGTGCAACATGCAGTTAAGCATCAAATGTTGTCGAGTGGAGACGTGACGCGCAGAAATGTCTGTGTGGTGTAACGAATACACTGAATACGTTTTCTTTATTTTGTAAGTAATTTCTTACCTACCAACGTGGCTTTGTTCTTTTTGATGCATTTTTCGATACAATTATAACTACCGCCGCTGAAATCAACACTAGTTCCTCTGGCAACATGTTGTCGACGACTGATGCGAGCGAAATCATGTGTAGACAGACAAAGTTGCTAAACCAAAGTTCTGTGCTGACTTCCAACACGTTGAGTAACATGTTGTGCAACATGTCGTGCGCCAAATGTGGCCTAGTGGATACGAGGCTTTATCAACATTGGCCAGCGTTACCAGCTACCGACAACACAAATAGATCTCAGGACCTCATGAAAGCCACATTTGCTCCTAGATCAAACAACGCATTTGTTAAGCTTAAATTGAAAAATGATTCATATGGCACAACGTTCGACCTTCATACTTCATGAAGTGTGCATCATGAGCTGAAAATAATACAGCTGTTATACACTGACCTCGCTTTAAATAAAATTACTTTTAGTTTACGACACTGATCTTTACCTAGTAACGTTTAAATGTTGTACTAAGAATTAAGATCTAGTATCTAGTGTAGCCAATACACTCATGCTAGTAAATTAATGAGATAAGACCGCGGTTACACTGTGCGTTTTTGTCTAATAGGAATGTATGGAAGAATGAATGACTGTAGTTGTTCATTCATTCTTGTAGGCATAAATTAAGATAAATTGGTTTTAAATGTTGTTAATAAGCGCTATTTAGCATACCTAGCAATTGCTGTTAATCTATACTAATATTATAAAGCTGAAGAGTTTGTTTGAACGCGCTAATCTCAGGAATTACTGGTTGGAATTGAAAAAATATTTTTGTGTTGGATAGTTCATTTATCGAGGAAGGCTATAGGCTATATAACATCACGCTACGACCAATAGGAGTGGAGCATAAATTAAAAAGGGTGCAAAAACGGGAAAATTATCCACCCGTGTGAAGCCGGGACGGGCCGCTAGTCATCTATAAAATGGAATGTTATGTTTTATGAACAACCTCGTTGGTCTAGTGGTGGCAAGCGCGACTGCTCAGCATGGGGTCCTGGTTTCAATCCCCAGGTCGGGCAAAGTGTTATTGGGTTTTTCCGTGTGGAATAGAATAGAATAGAATATACTTTATTGTACACCAAAATTGTAACACAGCTCTTATACAATAACAAACATTAAAGGGTACAATGGCGGTCTTATCGCTGATAGCGATATCTACCAGACAACCTTTGTATGAACAGGAAGTCAATCACAATCATCAGTGATACATTAAGTGGCCCGCGGCTTAGTACCCCCTTTCCGACTAACCTTATATAACATGAATTTAATAAATACGATTGTAAAACCAAAATGTAGGAACTCAGATGTTCAATGAAATTGATTTAATTAAACCCATAACTCTATTTGACACTACAAAGCAACCATCCATAAATAGGTTAATCGATTCTCATTCATTTCGAGTTTCGTTTAACAGCATCTGTCGACTAAGTATAGATTATTTTATGAACTTCTTTATGAGGCATTTGAACGGTCCCGAGGACTGTTCATAAAACTAAATATATACCACCCAAGTTGTTAGAAGTGTTTAAGTACCGATACCGGTCGATACCATATATCTCATTCCCCTATTCCAATATCGGAAGCCCGCAACTCCGGCTGCCGAACTGAACGACGTAATTACTCACTTTCTAACTACTAAACTGCTTTCAGTAATTAGTCATGTCAGTCAACATGTACTACGTATTCTCGTAAGTCGAACTACATCACAGAATCTTGTTACACATTTAATTATATTTGTTACAGGCTCAAATCCCAACGCTCAAGCTTCCAGCGCAAAATTGACTGAATATAACGAAATTGTGATATAAAAATGACTACGGGCTTCCAGTTTACGCTTTAATATTTTGTACGACATGAAGAGAAGTTGCCAATCCATTGACAGTACATGTTCGAAGTGAAGTTGTGCATTGTGAATTTGTGAGGAAATGGAGTGAAAAGAAGGCGATGACTGCCAGGGAGGTGGAGTTGACAGGCGGGGCGCCGTGGGGCTTCCGCATGCACGGCGGCACCGATCAAAACCAACCACTCAGGATCTCTAGGGTACGTACAAAATGCTTTCTACGTTTAATGTTGCACATACTTTCACGCGAACGAACGCGACGCTTACAATCTATGCTCGCGAAATATTAAACGTTGTTGCGGCTTCTACCTTAACAGATGTAGCTCCAATTTCATAAATTGTTTCTAAATTCAGTGCTGGCTGTTCCATTTAGTTTTTACAACATCCGCCGAACCCTTTTCCTATAAATCGGATTACGTCATCACAGCTACGGTTTATAGAGCTAAGCGATATCAATGGGCGCGTAATAAGTCTTCAATAATAAAGTAGATTGCAATGCGATCTCGGTTTGTAATAAGAGTGCCAAGTATTTCTTCAAACTCCTCACAGGATCAGATTACGCAATTAAAGTTCGTTGTAAATGGTGAAACAGCTCGTTCTCGTCGAGAGCACTTTGTTTGTGGGAACTCGGCACAATTTATCAAGAGAATTGTATTGTTGAAAGGGAACTATAGTTTGTATTACTCGGTTCTGTCGAGAGTTAGTGGCACTATTTGGTTATTTAGTTCTTTTCTTTGAGAAAATATTAATTCTTATTACTGAATTAATAGTTCGGAAAGTTTCAGCATCTGTTGAATAGTTCTTTTGTGTTTTCGAAGTAATTCTTTTGTTATTTCTTTTTCAGGTTTATTGTGAATATGTATTAGATTTCTAATAGATTAGGTACATTTCTATGTTGTTTGTTATCCTTCATCAAGGTCTGTAGATATTAGATATAAATAATCACTTATCTAAGAAAAAAAATATACTTACAAAGTTATAAACGACTAGCTGTGTCCTCACGGCTCCACCCGCATAAGAAGTTTTATTCCAGTAATAAATATAGCCTATGTTACTCAGTGATAATGTAGCTTTCTAACGGCAAAATAATTTTTGAAATCGGTCCAGTAGTTTTTATGTTTATTCGTTACAAACAAAAATACAAATCTTTTCTCTTTATAATATTAGTATAGAAATCGTCTTTCTTGTCGGGAGTTAATGACGGAGTATATCTTTCCATTATTATCCAAAATACTTTAGTTTATAATAACTTTAACGTATTGCTTTAAATAATCACAAACAATTAGGTTCTGATTAAGAATTTATCTGAAACTGCATCAAGAATGTTACTTTTTGACCAAAAAGCGTTAAAATCAAAACCGTTCATGATATTATTTGTAAAGTTTTTGTCAACTATTGTTTACTTTAGATGAACATATAAAAAATGGTTCTGGTAAGTAACAATTAGTCCAAAGATGAATCACGATCGCAATTATCGTACTAAGCAATGTCAAAATCAAAATAAATTTTGTTATTATCTGCAAAGTCCAGTATAACCCATGTATGTAGAGTAACCATGGAGTTTCTTGGCGGCTCTTTTTCATAGGTAACGACAAATTAAAACCGTAAGCCATAAGCACTTGTAATGGTTTGCGTTTTTTTATTGATTTGATATAAATTACTTCCTTTCTTACGTTTTATTATTTTTCCAGCGCTACAGCGATACTCTCGAGCGCACCCTTGACGTAAGTAAGATTGTGTGCCAAACCGTTTGTTCACCAAACAATAATCAATCATCCCTATAACGAGACCGATTCTTCCTTAATAAAATTTGTTTTTGTTTACCCCACTACGATAACGAAATCTGTGACATTTTTCCCATTTGTCTTGCTTTTATTAACTTGTATATCTAACCACCTAATTTAACAGAAGTTTGAATGAGATTGTTCTGACTAATGAGTTTTCTACTGAGAATCTAGCTATTTATTTCTGGTAATCTTGTATCTAATCGAAAAACTGCTTTTTTTGGTTATTTGGATCGAAGCGGTCAAAATATGGTTACCTAATGAAAAACTGGTTGTTTCAGATAAGTGGTTTTTTTTTTCAACCTTTTGAAGGAAGTTAATACAAGGTTGGTAGGAAAGGGGGTACTAAGCTGAAAGGGTGTTAAAGTACTCACAATAATGGATAACTTTTGTTCTACAACTTTCCCCAAAAGTCAATGATAAATGATAAATGATTTTTATTTCTGTAAATAAATCTGTTACAGACACTTTTACAAGTCAATGTAATGTTTTTTTTTTTTTAAGACTAGATGGCGCCGGCATTTCCTATCTGACTAGCTCTGAGAAGAAAAGCCGAAACAAACTCAGAGGTCAAAGTCTCTTTTAAAGTCCAGACATTGTAGTACACAAACTATGCGAGTGAAACGATGTAGGGCAACGTCGGGAATGGCCTTTTGAGGAAAGTGCCATAGGAGGTTCGAGTTGACCTGTCCTAACTGACGGCATATCTGCATCAGTCATCGCGGAGCTCAAACCTTATTCTAGGGAGCTCAACAACCCGACCGCTGCACGACGCAATCAATAAGTTTGACATTTGTGTGGGTCACAAAAAAAATATATACTCAAGAACCGCCAAACGTTTACAAAATTCGTGTATAAAGCTACCTTACATGGTACTCACATTCACAATTTATTAAAAAAGTAAAATAAAAAATAAGGCGATGATAAAATAATAATAATCATTGAAAAAAAAAAATTCAATTATAAAATGTCAAAAGGATAAAAAATTATAATATCATGTTGTAAAATAATTTCAATAATTACAATGATGATTACCTACTATAATATAATAAATAAACGTTAAATATATCATAAAAATAAATTTTATTTATCTACAAATTGTGATATTACCGAAAGGAACTCTCAACATCTACATGTGTTATTTAATATATTTATTTCAGGATACTTATCTCGAGGACGAGGTGCGAGTATAATTTATGATTAAACGAACTTACCAAGTGAAGTTCTATCATAATTATACGAAGCACCTCGTCCGAAGAGATAAGTATCTCCCTCCCAACCCCTTAAGTTCTAACCCGTGTAAGCATCCGGTAATATCACATTATCATAACTCTAAACTAAATGACAATACAAGCACAGGATACAAAATGAACGACTGGTGGTGTTGCCAGTGTGACACCGGGGTGACCAGTACCAGAACATATTTTTTCCCTATTAATAATTTACTCTCAACTAATGTGCAACGAACGGTAGCACCTGGCGATACTAAACACTACACACCACTCGCTGTGACAACAGCGAGCGGCTCAATTCCAAGCATTTTTATCGTCCATATAATCTTTAACGTTATAGAAACCCTTTTTGCATAGTTTCTGCTTTACATAGGACTTAAATTTATTAAGACTTAAGTCTTGAATATTGCCTGGAATTTTGTTGTAGAAGCGTATACTTTGGCACCTAAAGGAGTTACTGATTTTCTGGAGCCTCGTCATTGGTAGGATGAGTTTATTTTTATTTCTAGTATTGACGTTATGGATGTCGCTGTTCTTAGAGAACAAACTGATATTTTTCTTTATATAAATCAAATTTTCATAAATATATTGTGATGCGACCGTCATTATATTAATTTCTTTAAATTTATCTCTCAGTGAATGCCTAAAACTAAGGTTATAAATTGCTCGAATAGCTCTCTTCTGCAAAACAAAGATAGTTTGGATGTCGGCAGCATTTCCCCACAACAAAATGCCGTACGATATAACACTATGGAAGTAACTAAAATATACCAATCTGGCTGTCTCTACATCAGTTAGCTGGCGTATCTTATAGACCGCGTAAGCTGCAGAACTGAGTCTTTTCGACAATTTATCTATATGTGGGCCCCACTGCAGTTTCGAATCTAAAGTTATACCCAAGAACATAGTGGTGTCCACAAGATCCAACTCGTCTCCATTTATTACTATACTGGTTTTCACCTGCTTAACATTAGGTGTCAAAAATCTGATACATTTAGTCTTTTTCTCGTTCAAAAGTAAGTTATTAACATTAAACCAGTGTACTACTTCAGAGAGAGCGTTATTTACATCGTCCGTAACCGGCTGCTGCCGTTTAAGTTTAAATAATAGTGATGTATCATCTGCAAATAACACAATCTCCTGATTATCTTTTATAAGATAAGGTAGGTCATTTATATAAACGAGAAATAGGAACGGGCTGAGAATTGAGCCCTGCGGAACGCCCATTGTCACAACAGACCCCGGAGATCACTTCCCATTGATGTCTACTTTCTGGATCCTATTACCCAAATAAGAAATAAGTAGATCCAGAGCAGTATTCCTAACTCCGTCGTGATGTAATTTCCTGACCAATGTATCATGAAAAACGCAATCAAACGCCTTTGACAAGTCACAAAAGATGCCTAAAGCATCATGTGAATCCTCCCAGGCATTAAAAATATTAGCTAAAAGCTCAACAGCAGCATCAGTTGTAGAGCGACCTCTTGTGAAACCAAATTGTTTCCTATGTAACAAATTATTTTTATTAAAGTGAGTTTGCAGCTCATCAAGGATTAAAAATAGTTCAAGAGAAATAGCTGTTCAAAGATATCATAAAAAATACGCTAAATTCTATCTATCCTCAGCTATGATCAGACGTTTTAACATTTTACTTCATGTTTGGGTTCACGGATTAGAAACTCCATTTTCTGAATTCATAACTAAAGCAGGGATGAAGAATTTTTAAAAAAACAAAAATAATTTTTCATGGAATTTATTTTATCGATTTTTTTTAATTTTAAGACTTTCCATCAGTGATACATTAAGTGACCTGCGGCTTAGTACCCCTTTCCGACTAACCTTGTATACTCGTAGTAGTACTACTTCAGTGTTTTTCATCGATACAAATATGTAACATCGAGTTACTGCATTAGCTAATAAAAAAAATTGAAACTGTATCGTCTCTTTTTGTGTAAAAATTTTAGTGAATAACCTGCACTCGCTGCAAAAAGCTCCAAAAAAAGATTATGCTGAAACCTTTTTAAATTTTTGAAAGCTCGTATTACAAAAATGAAACAAGAGCAAAGAGCGTCTATTTTCAAGTATGAAAATTTTAATCTTTGACCAATTAATTTTGACCCATTTCTATACCAGTTTTTGAAGAGTATAATGTTCTACACACAATAATACATCTTTGCAATATGTTGCACAATAATAACGTTACATTTCTTTCACTAAAAGTAAATAACTGCGTCCTTACAGTATTTCTCGCAAGAAAAGCTATTTTGTATAAAAGACCATTCTTTTTGTTGTTACCACAGAGCTTCGCCGCAATATCAATAGATGTCGCTGACAGTAGGGTAAATCCCCCGCTTAATGGACAAGATACCGTAATCCCTTTGTATAGGCTAAAGATTATTGTTTGATGGCCCGATGAGTGAGATAGGACCTTAATGAAGAACCTTTTCTTACAAATGTTTATTGTGCGTAGAAGATACGGAATCTTTTTTTTACGATGTGAATTAAGAAAAAATACTTTTAGGGAGTTGAGTTATATAATTTACGAATTACGTAATATTATTGTTTCACTTAGTTTTTTTTTATTGAATATATTTACTGAGGGGTGCTCTTAACTGAACAAAGAGAATGAAATTATTAATTCTATCGGATTGAGAGCTTTTAACACAATTTATTTACATAGTAAGGAGATTCTTTCTTTGCTATTGCTAATTGCACTCGATAGGAATAATAAATACCTGTGGGTTTACTAATGTTTGCCATAATATAAAATGCAATAATTTTATATACCATACTTGTATTTGCCATAATTTTATTAGAAATAACGCTTCAGTTGCTATACCTAATCGTGAAATTACATAAAATCATTTTCACTAATTTTATTGGTCATAATTGATCAAGTGTTATAATAATTTTAATCCACAAATTTATTTGCTATATTTTTCATTTTCAATAATGTCGTTTTCCATAATATTTATTCACCGTAATATTCATCAAGGAAACTGAAAAATAAACCTAATCTACCATGCATGCTTGCTTTGCAAAAGAGGAAATCTGGCGATCTGGATTACAGACCAAATGCCTTAATGACATTATTTTTTGTACAAAACAATAAACGTTTCTAAATTATATTAAATGTTGCTTATGTCAAGTATCGATTATGTAATGTGTTACTTATAGAAACAATGATTATAACACATGTTATTATGGAAACTTATTTTATGGCAAATAACAGTTATGATAATAATATGACTAATAAGTTTATATGACAAGCGTTATTAGTATAAATGATACTAGTGCAAGTTAATATTATGAGGGGGGACGATTATGGAAAACAATAATAGTACAAATGATTTTATGGAAAGCAAGACGATACCTATGCGCCTCAGTGTCCTATCTGTTAACAAAAAGATACTGTGATTAGGGGTTTTATAAGACCTAAGCGTTTACCGGTGAAGGAAAATAACGTGAGGAAACCTGCCCACCTGAGAAGGCTCTAAAAAGTTATCGATGATGTGCGTAGTCTCCCAACACACACCCAATAAGGATAGTGGACTAAAAAAATATTCTTTAAAACAGTAATAGGCTGATTATGGATTTATGAGGGATGGGCCATAGCGTCCAGTCTGCTAGCAACTACATATTGTGATCAACGTGTTTGACGCTTGTACTAAACAAAAGTAAAAAGCATGGTGTTCCTCCAACGAAAAGGGAGGATACTCCAACTAGACGGTTCTTATGCTTGGTGGGCTACTGCCCAATGGTAGATTTTTTTTTTTCCTATTCGACTCTTGTAGATGGTCTTGCGGACCTTTTCTACGTAACCGGGCTATTATTGGCGAGACCAGAAGGGTCTCCGAACCAATTTCAACTACTCTAACTACCTAGCTAACTACAACGCTAACTACTGTAACATCATGACTGACTATTATAGCAGCAACACCTCTAAGGGTGTCCCCAAGGGGGGACTCGAACCTCTTAGGGTGTTGAATGCGAAAGGACTGGGAGGGATACGACAGCTTGATGAGGGCTGTATTAATCGCGGTGTGACTGCGCGGAGTCAGAAGGGACGACCGGCTCCGCGACTGCGGCGGGTGAGCACGGTGGATCGGGGGCGGCGGCGGTGGGACGTCGCGAGGGGCCTCGTCGGCGAGGGCGATACGCCGGTCGACGGCGGCGGTGTACATGTATAGTGCTAGTCGATTTATTCGCCTCCTGGAGGAGGGTGATCTCGTCATCGGGCTCTAGTAGCGCATGCCTGGGACGGCGTACTATGCTAATTTGGGAGGGTTTATAATCGGACGCGGCGGTCACGAGGGGGTTCCGATGCCTCGGGGCATTATCGAAGTAACGCTTAGACGTGCGTTTGAGGTATTGCCTTACGGTTGGCATTTTTAAATCTAAATGTAGCCAATGGTTGATGTTGGGAAGATGTATAATATACTATCAGCTTGTCAAATCTTGATAGCGCGATGCAGGATTCTGTGACGTCATCTTTGAGGCATGTCGTTATTGTCGCTGTAGTCTGCTAGGCAATCGTCGTGTTGCGTAGTTCATATGTAGCGTGGTAGATATAACCACACACTATTTAGAGGTGGTTAATGCCTTAAATGCGGCAAGGCAGGCGCAAGTTTCATAAAGCTGAATGTTACACGCTTTGCCCCCACTGTCCTGTTGACATCAACCCTATTAAAACGAGGTCTTCTTCTTCTCGTATGGTTAGTGACTAACCTGATGTCAGAGTTTATGCCGCCCATGGGCTCTGACTTGGCTTCACATGCCGTCGAGAAATATCTCTCAGGCATCCCGGTTTCCTCACGATGTTTTCTTTCACCGCTTTTTATAAGCGAGTGATAATTATACAATACGCACATGAATCCGAAAAGTCAGAGATGTGTGCCTTGGGTTCGGACTCGAGACCATGACTTGGCAGTCCGATGGTCACACCGCTAGGCTATCACTGCTATACTGCGCGATGCCAGAACTGTTTGAATAACTCGCTGTGATTGGATAATTTTATTTTTTTTCTAACATCATTTGATGCGCCCCGAAAATATCTATCCAATGACGTATAAAATGTCAAATGACCAATTTTCGACTTAGGCGGTATTTTTACCTAAGCGACTATTTGTAAAAAAGCTTCGTTGAAGACACAGGCTTTACCGTGTGCGTTCATGTTTGGTAAAGCTGAATGTTACGCGTTTCACCCCCACAGTCCTGCTGTCATCAGCCCTATTAAAACAAGGTCGTTTACCTTTTAAATACAACTAGTAAATGCTTGCTATGACCTCGTTTACATAGGGCAGTTATAACCAATTGCGGTAAAATTAACCTTTTCCTAATTACCCTAAGATCGTTTGAACTAAAAACTTTTTAAACGGTGTGCAAGTAAATTATGTTCTCATATTTATTACATAGCATGACATCACGCTTGTATTCCCCGAAGGGTTAGGCAGAGGTGTATAGTAACACACTCATTTCGCTGTTATGTTTAACACCCTTATTCTAAGACGTTCCTCCAAAACATACTTGACTCGAATCCACCTCGACTCATTACCAAGTTGACATAAAGGTCCTCGACTCGAGATTTTTCCTCAGTTGAGGTAAGGAATCATCTGTCAAACTCAAGGTACCTCAGAACCTACCTTAAGGAAGGAAATGTCAAAGTTCGTATGTAATAAAAATTAATTTTGAAGACTTTATCGAATATGCTTACGATAATCCTTACAATTATTTATCGCAGCGTTATTTTCGCGATGCAGATAATTCAAATTATGACGTAATGACTCCGTTGAGAAACCTCAAAGTTCACTCGAAATTGCGACTAAGAATACAATTTTGAAGGTGTTTTTGAGGCCGTTCTGAGTCAAGTAAGTTTTGGAGGAACGTCTTAGAATATGGATGTAAGTCCCAGGTAAAAGGGGGCGAGCCTATTGCTATCCACCGGCCACAAATCCTAACTCCACTTCGCTCGACCTGACAATCGAACCCAGGACTTCACAATCAGCAGTCGCGCTTGCCACCACTAGACCAACGAGGCATATTTATTATGTAAAACTAAATTATTCACAAGGACCTGCACCATTGAACAGAGAAGTGTCGATTATGAATTTCCACTCACTCATCTTTCAAATTAAGCTAACAGCTATCCATATAGCCTGAAGAGTGACGTATCCCTGCTTTAAGCAACCCTGAAGACGTTAAACCAGTCTTTGTCGGTATGCTCTTAAGACATCCACCAAAGCCTTTGAGAGATTTCAGTGTAAGCGTCAAGCGCTTTCGTCAACACTACGAGTACATACATAATATGCATCCATGTATACAGTGCCGACCGTAATGTACGATTCACACCTGGCCAAGTGCATCGGAGCGGATGGAAGCGCAATTTACAATGCATTAAAGATAATTCAATAATTTTAGTCCATATTTGCGTGCATTAGTAAGCTGTCAGTCCGTGGATGGGTGACCGTTCCTTACTCATCGAGACCCCTCCGTGCCTCGGAGAGCACGTTAAACAGTCAGTCCCGAGTGTCATACGAATACCTATGATAGTCGTTACGGGTTGTCAGAAGCCCGAAAGCATGACACCTGGTGTAACCTTAGGATATCGGGATTGCCCAGTAACTGGGTTACGGAGGTCTGATGGCAGTCGCTTCGTGTAAAATACTGGTATTCAGCCGCATCTGGTTAGACTGGAAACTGACCCCAACTTAGTTGGGAAAAAGCTAGGCAAAATATTTGCGTGCTTTAGTCGGCGGTGGCAAAGCAATGAGCGCCGCTGGGCTGCGCTGCTCTACCCTGTGCGCTGGTACGCTCCGACGCGCTTTATCACGTGTGAATAATGCTTAATACAACCCTAACATAACATCATGCTTGTATTTCCGAAGGGTTAGGCAGAGGTGCATAGTAACAACCGGGCGCAAATCCAAACACCGGGCTGCTACTGAGGAATTCGACACTGAAAAACCCAATAACACTTTGCTCGACCTGGGGATCGAAACCAGGACCTCACGATTAGCAGTTGCGCTTGAGACCACTAGACCAACGAGGCAGTTACGACCCTCTATACCTAGTCTTGCCATAAATATTGTGACGAAGATTTTTTTTTTATTTTTATTGCAAATAATATTTATTACTTTTACAGTGTGTTAGTTTAATACATAAATATAAAACAATTTAAAATATAAAAAGCTTATTCGAAGTGGTCTCCATTGGCTGCAATACAGTCCTTTAAACGTTGAGGTCAGTTATCAATAGAAGCACACACTCTTTCCATGGGAAAATTCTTCACTGCCAATCGTATGGATTGTTTTAGGGACTCCAAATTATCATGGCGTTTAGAGCAAGCCGTACTCTCTAAAACTGACCATAAATCATAATCCAGCGGATTAAGATCGGGACTTGACGACGGCCAGTCTTCAGCTCTGATGAAGTCCGAAACGTTCACTTCCAACCAAGAATACGTGGACCGAGCTTTATGACCCGGCGCCGAGTCTTGTTGGAAGGACCATACTTGGTTATTGAACATGGTGTTGTTAAGGGACTTAACTACCTTCTCAAGAATGGTATCTTGATACACTTGTGCCGATGTTTTGATATCTTTTTCACAAAAATATGGCTCAGTCACTCCTTCATAGCTAACACCCCACCAAACCATCGCTGAAGTCGGATAATGCCCACGTTGCACTCTGTCGACTAATTGGGAAGCTTCCTTAGAGCTTTGAGCATAAATACGGTCATTTTGTTTGTTAAAATGTTGCTCAATTGTAAAGATTTTCTCATCCGTAAACAAAAATTTTCTGTGACCTCCCTTTGTGTACCGCTTCAGTAGTTGTTTCGATTTTACCACCCTATTCTTTTTTAAATTATCAGTAAAAAATGACCAGTGCGTCTCTTATAGGCTGCAAGTCCTAAGTCATCTTTTAAAATACGCAACATGGTTCTGGGTGCTATCTTCATCTCCCGAGATAAAATCTTTTGCTTTCGGACAGGATTTCTTCGAATTCTTTCCCTTACTGCTTTGACTACCTTTTTCGTACGAACACTACGTGGACGGCCAGATCTTTTTCTGTCACAAACAGAGGAGGTCTCATTGTACCTATTAAGAGCCCGGTACACAAACATTTGATTAATACAAAGCGAATGGAGAGTTTTAAAAATTGCATTTGGCTCCATACCAACTTTGCCTAATGCAATCACAGCGATTCGGTTCTCTTTATCACCCCACTCCATTTTAATATCGCAAAATATTGTACAATGTATTGGCGCCAAAATTAGAAAATTCAATGAACAATCGTATAAAAATAACAGATTCTAAATTCAAATGTAATATCTTTCTTATTTTTAATTGTAACAGTATTTATGGCCAGACTAGGTACATGTTATAGATATTTTTTAAGACAAAGAAAGCGCAATAATGTTTGTATTTAAGGTTCCGTGCCAGAAGTGTCACAAAGGAACGCAATTGTTGTCGCCGTACTGTAAAAGACACAACAGAAACGTGTAGGGGTGAATCTATCATTATAGTTATAGCTAATATCGGTAGGTCAGGATTGGGAGCATGGTAAATAAAGTAAATGAAACTAACATAGACTCTCCAGCACTGAGAGTACTTATATTTGGTTAGTGGTTAGTTACAGAAGCTAGTTCACAATATAATAATTTACACAATTTACACAACATCAGAAAATAAGGGCAAGCTAATCAGATATAAAAGGTCAGACTTCTTCGGCTGTTCGACATAGTATCCCTCTGTTCTGTGGAATGACCAGTGTTTTTATAACTTCAGGTACGTTGATTCACCCCCCCGGTGGGTTCCCGCATTGTCGTTGCGGGGGGGCTCAGTAGCCGTGGCGTAGATCCCCACGGTGAAGCGAAGAGGAACCCGAGGAGGGGCTGCTCGTCGGGGCTTGGGCCTGGAAGCCCTTGACGTAGCGGCCAAGTAGGTTGCGGTGTCGTCTGGGCGACATTGCAACTGAGACGGGCCGCGATGTCTCATGGGAGGTATCGCGGCTGAAGGGTGGAGGCCGCGGCGGGAGAGGAGTGCCGGTATTGCGGTGCACCGTTCTCCCTACCTTCCGCGGCCTTGACGGGATCGCCACCGTCAGATGGCGGACGCGGTGGGGCCGCAGGGGGAGAGGAGTGTCGGTATGTCGTTGGCCGCTCTCCCTATCCTCTGCGGCCGAAAAGTGGTAGGCGACGGGGCCACTAACCTGACCCGTCGCAGGGGGACCAAGGGTGCCCAGACACGGGGTCGTCTGGCGCCCATGTGCTTGTTTGGTCCCCGGGGTGGCCACGGCGTGCCATGTGTTCTGGTGCGCCGTTGATGTGGGATGCTCCCCGCGCCTCTCAGGAGGTCGTGGGTTGGGGCCCCACAGTGGAGAGGTCCACCAGCAGTAAGTGGACCAAGACCTGCCGGGGTTGCGGTGCATGCTTAGGCGAATCCTGCGACCCCAGCCGACGGTCACGAGGAGGAACACCGTGGGTTTTTAGCCGGTAAGAGTCCGGCAGACCCCCTCGCCTACCCCGGGCGAGGGACATCCATGAGGATTTCCCCACGATAAAAAAAAAGGTACGTTGATTCATCTTGACGATTACCCTCCTTTTTCAACATTGTCCAGTGTTACCAGCTACCGATTACAGTACTGTCCTTTGCATATTTGTCGAAGATGCATCAGGATACCACTTGCTGAGTCTGTTTCGAATCAAATTGCAAAAAATCTCGAAAGTACTTGTAAGTACCTTTCTAAATCCTGCTTCAATATTAGCCCAGAAAGCCTCAATATAATGTGAAACACTTTGAAAATAGACTTACGCAACTGCGTGTCATTTTCATACTAAGTAAGATAAAGTAACTCGTATTACATAATATTCCTCTAGATAAATATGACGTCATCAGTTAACCAACGCACAGTTATGATGACATATTTGCAGGCCAGAGACAAACTCATCGGTTAGCCTAGCTCGTTAGCAGGCCAGAGATGTCGTTAATCTTTTTTAATGCCGCGGTACCAATGTGAGCCGTCCGGTTTATGCAAAATGTGTAGCGCGGAACTTGTCTGGATTGTTTGAGGGTAGCGACGTGTCCCCTGCATCGTATAAATCCGAGCGATGAGGATAAAGGAATTTTGGATAGTTTTTAGTGGTACATAAACTATTTTCTAACGATAATAATTTTAAAAGCCTGAAGCTTAAAATTATGAGAAGCGGAGGGTGGAATATAACCATAATCTAAACGGAAATTAAAAATAGAATTCTGCTGAATATGGGTCTCCATTAACAAGTAAAATAATGGAGGAAAAATAAACAAGTAACATTTTTTTTAATCCAGCCTTTCTTTTTGGATTAATTCCTAAAGCCTTCTCATTCTCATAACTGGCCCGCACCGAGCAGTGGGAAAGTAATGGGCTGATTATGTATGTTATGAATGTATCGTTAGGAGAAGAATGGATCATACGATTTACTAGGTTAAGCAACGCTTGCCGCGGTCAGCCCGTGAATGGGTGACCATTCGTTACACGTAGCTGTTTCATATAAAATAAGCAATGTTGTTTAACAAAATGTATTGAACAGCTGTTTTTTTGCACGAATTCCAAGTTGGTCCCATAGTAAAAGTTGTACAGAATGATGAGCAGAATTCATGGTTTTCGGATGTTAAGCGACTAACCAGCCATGATGTATAAATAAAAAAATGAGAGAGCGTTTTCCGATACTTAAAATAAATATGATGTGTTTGCGCTTCAAGCGAGACGAAGCAACGTGCTTTACCTACCAACTTTAGCTTACATTTTATGTTTCACCGTGGTAAACATTACATAGTTACCTACGAAGATACCGGGCGAAGAGCTTCATGTTTTCATAAAATTAATGAATCTGCTGTAGTCTAAGGATCGTATTAATAAATATGTAGCTCTCATTAAACTTTGAGAGAACCTTATTTAGTGATGTGTTTTTTTTCTTTACTTATTCAGCCTTCTTGTTCGCCAGGTTTTGAGATTTGATCCCTCAGTTCAGATGCACAGCATTTAGTGCAACAATTTGAATAGCACCATTTCGAATCACACCAATACATCCCTATTCCTATTACTTCGGTGTGATTCGAAACGGTGCTATTCAAAATTATGCGCTAAATGGAATGACGCCCACTTGGGAGGCGAATACGAATATAAAATTTTGAAAAATATAAATGTTGCCAAATGCACAGAACAGATAAAAGAGGTGTGACAACGAATAGCGAACTCGAAATCTAAGTGCGTGTGGTTTATTTGTCTGCGTATTGCGCGTACGTATTGGTCTCTTGCTTGTAGTGGAATTAAAGAATACTAATCAGGAACTATTTCCTTTCTAACCTCTTTTATCTGTTCCGTGGTCAAATGTATGAAATTCAGACAATGACGTCTACATTTTGACAGCTCCTCTTGAGACGCTTCTCTTAGGCCACCGTGTTGGATGGGAGATTACTAATAATGGTGTAGGTTTCCAGGCAGTTGCGTTTGTGGTCACACGACCATGGTAGTCCTTTCATCCAATGATCCAACTAAAATATAACAGGCAAGAACCTTTCGTGGCTTCTGTATAAAATGAGAAAAGAAACCGATTTAAACCTTGTAATATTGTTGGATTTATAATATACTTACTTACAAACTAACTTGGTTCAAACTTATGGATAACTAAATACAACATAATTATGTTCTGCCTAGCCTTTCTCTAACTATGTTGGGGTCAGCTTCCAGTTTAACCAGATGCGGCTGAATATCAGTATTTTACACGGAGCGACTGTCATCAGACTTCCGCAACCCATTTACTGGGCAATGCCGATATCCTAAGGTTAGACTGGTTTTCAGACATTCGGGCTCCTGACTTCCTTCGTCTGACACCCGGGACTGGCTATTTAACGTGCTCTCCGATGCACGGAGGGGTCTTGATATATAAGGAAAGGTCACTCATGCACGGACTGACCGCGGCAAGCGCAACTTAACCTCGCAAATCTTATGATCCGCGCGGTTGTTAATTAGCCACGAGCCCCTCTAACTTGGTTCAAACTTATGGATAACTAAATACAAAATATGTTCTGCCTAACCTTTTCTCAACTACGTTGGCGTCAGCTTCCAGTCTAACCAGATGCGGATGAATATCAGTATTTTATACGGAGCGACTGGCATCTTACTGGGCAATGCCGATATCCTAAGGTTAGACCAGTTGTCAGACTGTCGTGCTTCTGACTCCCGTAACGACTATCATCGATATTCGTATGACACCCGGGACCGACTATATAACGTGCTCTCCGAGGCACGGAAACACAAAAGACCTAATATCTTATGGTAAAAGAAAATATTTGAAATTCACGCTCTAACCGTCCGTCTTAACCTTAGGGCCAAATTTGTTGGATTAAAGGTCACGAAATTCCGGTTTCGTGACCGTTAACCTTAAATAATGTCGCAATACTGAAACAATGCCTATACACGAGGACTTTGACATTTTTAGAACACCATGTAGAAGGTATCTGAGTATGTCAATTGATATCAGCACAGCAGCTCATAACAGCAGAGATAACTTTGTGGTGTGACCGTCGGGCTGCCAAGTCATAGGTCTCGAGTACGAACCCAAGGCACGCACCTCTGACTTTTCGGATTCATGTGCGTATTGTTTAATTATTATCACTTGCTTAAAAAACGGTGAAGGAAAAAATCATGCATGAGAGATATTTCTCGACGGCATGTTAAGCCAAATCAGAGGCCCATGGGCCTCTGATTTGGCACCAGGTTGATCACTAACCACACAAAAAGAAGAACTCATATCAAAACGACAATGACGAGGTAGCTCTCAAACGAGAGCTATTTACAAATTCATTGGTAGAGCCTCATAACCAGCAGTGGACTGATACCTATAGGCCAAGAAGATAGAATGCCTCGTTAGTTTAGTGCTGGCAAATGCGAACCTGACTGTGATGTCCTGGGTTCGCTCCCAGGTTGGTCAAAGTGTTATTGGGTTTTTCCGTTTGGAATTCCTTAGTAGCAGCCTGAAGTTTGGATTTGTGCTCGGTTAGTGGGAATAGGCTCGCCCACTATCATTGGACTTAAACATAACGGCGAAATGAAGGTGTTGCTATACACCTCTGCCCAACCCTTCGGGGAATACAGACGTGATCTTATGTTAAGATAGAATGCCTTTGGAATTATGACGTCGCGTCGCTCTTATTGTTATCATCTTGTGGTGTCTCACTGCTGGGCAACGGATTCCCTTCCCTCTTTTCACTTATCCCTGTAGACAGATACAAGATAAAAGTCCATCTCATTCCACCATCTCCTAGGCTAACTTCAATGTCGCGGCGTGTCATGTCTTCTGGTACGCCGATGATGTGGGGTGGTCCCCGCGCCTCTCAGGAGGTCGTGGGGCGGTGTCCTACGAGGAGAGGTCCACCAGCTATTGGTGGACCAGACCAGCTGGGGTTGCGGTGCATGCTTAGGCGAATCCTGCGACCCCGGCCAACGGTCAGAAAGAGGAACACCGTGACTTTTTAGCCGGTAAGAGTCCGGCAGGCCCCCTCGCCTATCCCGGGCGAGGGACATCTATGAGGATTTTCCCACGATAAAAAAAAGGCTAGCTGCAATGTCGCAGTTACTGAAATGAACTCAAAACAAAACTTTGTACTTTAATTATGATGTAATTGGAAGTACAGGCGACTTCAGTCACTAATTTAATTAATAAACACGTGGAATTATAAATGGGATTTTATAAACTCTATGACCCGTAAAAGTTTTTTTTTTTAATCCAAGTACCCTTTACGTAACGAAACATAAATGTAGGTTGGAAAGTCGAAAATGAACTGGGTTCAAATGGCTCTGAATAATTTGGAACCTTTTGGAACTCTCGGCATTCAGAAGTTTTCTCAAAAGTTGGGGTATTAAAATTAATAGACGCGAAATGTCAACTGGGGTTTAATGGTTTGTGCTTGTTTGAGGCAATGGGCCATACTGGCGACCATACTGATAATGTTTACCTCAATTATTATGTTCGTGTACATGTCCATCTAATCCGAGGTTTAGATTATGGAATCTTCATAACTAGCATAATACTGCCCCACTGAAGGGCAGTGGCCTCTTCTTAGAATGACAAGGGTGTAGGTCTAAGCCCACCACACTAGCCTGAAGCTACCATCAAGAACTTTTTAGAGCTCTCTCAGATGTGCAGGTTTCCTCATGATGTATTCCTTTACCGTTAACGCAAGTGATGAATTCAAAAACTCAGAGTTGCGGGCCGGGATTAAACTCAGACCCTCTTGCATGGAAGGCTAGCTTTCAACCGCTAGGCTGTATCAAAACTTTACACATTATTACATTACGAATGAACCAGTTTTTGATTAATGTGTATCAATAGGTACATAATAGAGATAGTACCTGATAGTACATCAATGATTTGTCCGCACCAATAGATCACTGTATGATGAGAAACAATATGGCTGATCTAAACCTGAGTTAATTCCAGTCAGCGACATTATCTGAATGGATACAAACAGCATAAACATAGACATAGTATAATCTCTACACG
This sequence comes from Amphipyra berbera, assembly GCA_910594945.2. Lineage (NCBI taxonomy): Eukaryota > Metazoa > Arthropoda > Insecta > Lepidoptera > Noctuidae > Amphipyra > Amphipyra berbera. Next base: position 5,840,183 of record OU343131.1, on the reverse strand, counting down.
TATAATATGATCAAAGCCTAGGTTAGGGTGTTGGCACACCAAGATATATTTGTTCAAGTACCTACGAGAATGTCGACGCAACAAGAACGGTTTATACATAGCTCATTGGCATATTTTGTTGGGTTAAAAAAACTCTGATTTTATAGGATACTAGCTTTTATCCGCAGCTTCGCTTGCGTGTTTTTTTTTCACCCCCTTAGGGGAGGAATTATGAAAAATCCTTTCTTAGTGGATGCCTATGTTATAAAGATACTACTGTCAAAATTGTAAGTTTCTAATCCCAGTGGTTTAGACTGTGCGTTGATAGATCAGTCGGTCAGTTAGTTTCTCCTTTTATATCAGACTCGCTAGTCTCGCGGGTCGCTACCCGCCCCGGCTTCGCACGGGTGCAATGTAGATACTAATGTAGGGCATATAAACCTTCCTCTTGAATCACTCTATCTATTGCTGAAAACTGCATTAAAATCCGTTGCGTAGTTTAAATGACCTAAGCGTACAAACAACTGGAGCGACTTTATTTTATACTTTGTAAAGATATCACTATCGTTTTGCATATAATAGAGTGATATAACAATACAAGTAGGCAATTATATTAAGGCCAAATACTCAAACGCTACTCAATTTTAAGTTCCCGTTAAGTCTCGTGCTATCTCTGTCACTTTAAGGCGAAGTAACAGTGATAGCACGAAATTTACGGCAACTTAAAATTGAGTAGCGTTTGAATCTAACATAACATCACGCCTGTATTCCCCTAAGGGTTGGGCAGAGGTGTATATCAACACTCTCATTTCGCCTATATGCAGTCCCATATAATAGGGGGCGAGCCTATTGCCATCAACTGGGCACAAATCCAAACTCCGGGCTGCTACTGAAGAATTTCACTCGGAAAACCCAATAACACTGCCCGACCTGGTTGAATCTACAAAATAGGCAGTAAATAAACTTCAAAATCTTTCGGATTATACTGGACTTTGATTATATCAACAATATTTATAAAAGAACTCCTGTATCATTCATCGCCATTGCACCTCAAACGAATAAGTGCATGATATAGTGTGAGATAATCCTACATGCAATCCAAACGCTAAAAAAAGAAAAAAACCCCATATAGCCGCCTGTCATTAAGGTAGGCGCCACGACTAAATAATCTACCTATACTTTCTAGCAGCTGTGGCGGCACCCCTGATTTCCAGTCCTCAGTGTGACGTCACAAGTCAGAGGGCAGGCGTCATTACGCAGAGATTGCGACGTTCAACACCCTTTGTCGTTTGCTGGCGCGTAAATTATACCCACGTTCAACAATTACGCGTGCTCATTTAGAAAATCGTCATGTAGCTTTTACATTTACGCGCGTTATTGCATAACCCGTAAAACGCAGCAATGAAAGGGTTTTTGACAGCGCTTTTAGTGTCTGAATTAAATTTAAACCGTATAATTGACACTTAATTGTAAAGACAGGCCATTGTTGTTACATTTTTAGGCTCTACATACAACGATTTGGTGAGTCAGTTGATGTATAAAAATAAGCATAGGTACCTAATCAACCCATGATTGTCCACTAATGGACACAGGCCTCTTCTTAGAATGAGAAGGGTATAGGCCTTAGTCCACCACGCTACCCGACTAGACCAGTATCTATCTACAAAATAGTTTTAAGAATTACTGATTAAATTGAATGTATTTATTTATAAATAAAAAAGTCGTCTTCTCCTTTCGACTCGTTCAGAATTCCAAGAAAAAATCCGAACTGTTATTTCTTTTCCTTCGAATCGGAAAGTATTCCGTTTACCGGGAATCCATTAGTTTGTTGCTGTTTACTTCGGACACAAAGGTACAGATGATAAAAATGCACAGAATATACCAAAATAAGTAGGATAAATTTGGGCTTAGGATTCGAGCAGTATAGTGAGTGTTCTATCGTGAAGCCACGCACGTGCGTCGTGGAGTCACGAGGCGGACGTGGCTCGCATTCGACAGCGAGCACGTTAAGTAACTGCCCAATAACGGTAGAACCTCAATAGTTTCTCGACTCATTCGTTTTGTGTGCACATCACTACTGTTTAGCGGGAGATGGAGGTTCAATTGAAATGGTTCCTTGTCTATGCTTCCCGTGCTCTAGGCCAACGGCATATCTTATTTATAAAGGACGCTGTAGCGTGTATTGTTTTAGCTAGTTGCTAATGTGTCTGTGATTAGACGTAATTTGTGTTCTAGTTATATTCAGGTCGATGTGTTTGACTACGACTTATCTCCGGATCATATAAAAAATAAAGGGAAGAGTATCAAGTTTTTATGAGATGTCAAAAATCTTTAGATATAATCTCATCAGACATCTATACTAATATTATAAAGAGGAAAGATTTGTATTTTTGTATGTAACGAATAAACTTAAAAACTACTGGACCGATTTCAAAAATTCTTTTGCCATTAGAAAGCTACATTATCGCTGAGTAACATAGGCTACGGGCAGAGCCGTGAGGATACAGCTAGTTAGATATAACACAAATTTAGATATAACTGCCTCGTTGATCTAGTGATGGCAAGCGCGATTGCTGAGTGTGAGTTCCTGGGTTCGATCCCCAGGTCGGGCAACGTGTTATTGCGTTTTTCAAAATGGAGTTCTTCAGGAGCCCTGAGTTTGATTTGTGCTCCATTGATCGCAAGAAGCTCTCCCCTATTACATGGGACTTTAACATAACGGCCAAATGAGGGTGTTACTATACACCTCTGCCCAACCCTTCGGGGATTACAGGCGTTATATTATATTATGTTCATCATAAATCTTTTTTTCTTGTGTTTTATTAATCCAATTAAAAAATGAATCCATTATGGTAGCTACCAGAAGTCACACATCGCGTATCCCGCACTAACTTAATCTCACATAAATTTAAATATTCTATGCGAATCTAAGTTTAAAACGAATAAAGTTGTAGTCACGAGTGCGACTCTTGATTTAATTGCACTAACAAGAGACCGTCCACAACTTGTGCATTTAATTATAACAATTCGAAAGACGTAACACTTCTGTTGAGGAGCTTGTGTTCTGACATGTTCACCACTGTTCAAGTTTTGGGACCACATCTTGTTACGAACAAATGATTTATGTTGTAATAAAATTGGAAAAAGACAATGTTAATTATTACTTACAGTTTCAATTAGTATTCACTCATAACATAACATCACGCCTGTATTCCCCGAAGGGTTGGGCAGAGGTGTATAGTAACACCCTCGTTTAGCCGTTATTTTTAAGTCCCATGGGGGCGAGCAGTCCGACGGTCACACCACTAAGCTATCACTGCTTGAAAATAATGATAACAATTGCAAATGATAATAAACAGCAAATAACTAGTTATAACTGAAGAACAACTTAAAACTGTATTACGACTATACCAAACTTGAATCGTAAATAAAATTATTGACACCAAAATCTTCGATTTCCATATATCGTACAGAAACTCTTACCCGTTCCAAGAACTGCCATTAATCTGTAACTAAGCCCGAACGTTGCCTACATGGTTAAGCTCTTTGTTCCCCGACTTACATGGTCTTGAAACAATGGCTTGCACTTGCAATTTGAATTTCCCCTACACGAGCGACCGCCTTTACTTTTCTATATTCATCGGTTAACTGCAAAGTGCAACTATTCTTACCGTTTGTTCTTTGTTAGATTTCTTTTGTTTATTACAGAAAGTAAATTACCTAGAAACCTAGAATTTGAGATCAAAAATGTAATAAACTATTGTGAATATCAAAGTGACATTCCAGTGGTGTAAAACATTTTTGTTCCAGTTTCATTTTTTCTAGAAGAAAAGTGCTTAAAATTACCAAATTAAAATGTTGATAGCGCTTGACTATTGCCAACATCATAAATTAGTTTCCCTGTCAAAATACTACTAACGATTTTTATTTAATGCTTGTGTTTTACCTTAATTAATTAAATATTTCCCTGACTACTAACTATGTTTAAAGTTATTCATATTCAACAATAGCTTTAGTATCCGTTGCCACATAATCTTTTGGTGTTTTATTTTTGTAGTCCCTTTGTTTTGAGGGGCTCCTGGCTAAATACCAACCGCGCGGATAATACAATTTGCAAGGTTAAGCTGCGCTTGCCGCGGTCAGTTCGAGGATGGGTGACCGTTCGTTACACATTGAGTCCCCTACGTGCCTCGGAGATCACGTTAAACAGTCCGTCCTGGGTGTCATACGAATACCTATGTCAGTCGTTACGGGTAGTCAGAAGCCCAGAGTCTGACAACCGGTCTAATCTTAGGATATCGGCATTGCCCAGTAACTGAGTTGCAGAGGTCTGATGGCAGTCGCTCTCTGTAAAATACTGGTATTCAGCCGCATCTGGTTAGACTGGAAGCTGACCTCAATATAGTTGAGAAAAAGCTAGGCAGTACAATCCAATGGTGGTGTCCCTTTGTTTACATTTTTAATCTCGAATTCCATTTCCAGGTTATGTATATATAGTATTTTAGGTAACAGCTTTTTGGGTCATTAATAAGGAAATGTCATTATCAGCTTGTAAACATGGCGGGCGAACTAATAGGCTGCTACAATTAGCGGCCGTGTGGAAATGTTGCCATAATCTCGTTTGGAAATTAGATTGGTAATAACAGTTTGTTGTTAATAACACATAGTAGAATGCATTGACGGTGATGGAAAACGTCATGAGGAGAACTGAGAATCAAAAAGGGACTCATAAATTCTGTTATCGGTGATGTATGCAGTCTGCCAACCCGCACCAAGCCAGCGTGGTGGACTAAGGAATGAACCCTTCTCATTCTGAGATTTGCCCAGCAGTGGGACAGTAATGGGCTGATTATGTATAATGCATTAAAAAGCCTCCACATATGTTGATACTAAGTTAAGACGGTGTGACCGTCGGACTGCCAAGTCATAGGTCTCGAGTTCGAACCCAAGGCACGCACCTCTGACTTTTAGGATTCATGTGCGTATTGTTTAATTATCACTTGCTTAAAAACGGTGAAAGAAAACATGGTGAGGAAACCGGCATGCCTGAGAGATATTTCTCGACGGCATCTGAAGCCAATTCAGAGGCCCATGGGTGACATAAACTCTGACACCAGGTTAGCCACTAACCACACGAAAAAGAAAGAAGTACGTCTGACGCACCCAGGCAGTCAGCCCTATTACCGACCTTGCTGACCGGCACAACCTTTCGCAAGCTGTTCTCTTATAGTTAGTGGCGACATGAGGTACAAAGAAGTAGAATGCTGTCCATCCTTTTACGATATCGATGAGAAAGAGATGATTTCTAAGGTCATCAAATCGACTACACACATACATTCATATACTCACGCCTCTAATCTGGAGTCTGTACACCCACATTAAACAGAACTAATTAACCAAGATGTGTTATCGTTAGCTGGTAACACTGGACAATGTTGATAAAGGAGGGTAGTCGACAAGATGAATCAACGTAACCGACGTTATAAAAACAGTGGTCATTCGACGGAGCAGAGGATTCCATGTCGAACTGCCGAAGAAGTCCGACCTTTTATATTTGATTTGCTTGTCCTTATTTTCTGATCTTGTGTAAATTATTATATTGTGATATATTGTGAACTGGCTTCTGTAACTAATTACTAACCCAATTAAAAGTACTCTCAGTGGTGGAGAGTCTATGTTGGTTTAATTTACTTTATTTACCATGCTCCCAATCCTGACATTCCGATATTAGCTATAACTGTAATGATAGATTCATCCCTACAAGATTCTGTTGTATGTCTTTTATAGATGTCCTCCAGATATAGTCATTAAGTTATTGCCCTTAAAGTAATTTGAAATATTCGCGTGTATCCTATATCTCGTATTATTTCCATACAATGTAAGTTCTAAGTTCATTGCCCTATTAAGAATCAGAGTCCTTTAGCGCGATCGAGCGATCGCATGACTTAAGTCGGCCTTACGCCTTCGTCGCGCCTTCGACAAGATTAATATTCCAGGCGGGTGATGGGCAACATAACAATAGGTGTGTCCAGCGCGCATGCATTTTCTATAATGCCCATATAATGTTTCGATGAAATTGGTTAGTTCGCGTGCTACCTTCTTAGGCTTAGTATCGTTCACGACTTTCTTTGGGCATGGTCCGGTTGAAATATACAGCGAGCGTCCCAAACTATTTGCCTTTACAACGTTATAGATTCTTTGAGATAGTTAAAATACTATTAAGATTTTTTGTAGTTTTGCTCATCAAGTAATTTTGAAAATAGGTATTGTGTTATATATAATAATGTGGTAACAATGACCTTTCTCAACGTAGATTCGCGTGTGAGTGTATATTAAGTGTTTTTGTGAACTGGGGTTGTGTGTGTGTGTGTGTGTGAGTGAAGGGTAGGTTCCCCCCGGAAATGTTGAAGTTCTGTTCACCGGCGGCGAGGCGGAGGGAACCCAATGCGGTTTGTAACTTTGCGTTGTCTTGTTCCGTACATGCCGATAAAATTATATATGGACTTTTAAGGACTAAACACATTTAATGTTACCAATTCGCATTTCACAAATAGAAAATAGATATTATACTTCATAAAAGATAGCTTGATCTCTGCGACAGCTGTCAGTAAAATCACGCCTATGAAGTCTTGTATTTCATAATATTACAGACAGTACCTACCTGTCAGTGTCATACTTTATGGGCATGCTGACCCAATGAATAACAATGCCGACCTAGGAATGTCAGTTTGACAGAGATCAAGCTATCTTTTATCTAGTATAGTTGTATTATTATTGTTTACTAACATATTTCTAAGTATTCCTAACAAAAAAAAATGGATTGTCGATCTGAAGTAAACATTAAATAAATAAATATTGGTACCTACCGGTTCTGTTGTGCAAAAACTAAAGTTAATGTAGGCTATTGTCCTCTTTTTCACTGATATAAAATAAGAAAGAGACGGGCGTAACTAAGAGCTGTCACATTTAGATGACATAATATTTCCATACATATTTAGACGACACGTAAGAACGTATCGAATGAAAACACGGTGAAGTTCAATGCGTAAACTATTTTGACATCTCGAATTTTGTTCTTATCTATCACTGTCCTTTTCTCGCGCTATCTGTCAGTAAAAGATAGCAATTCTCCAATTTTAGTTTAGTTGGTGAATAAGAGAATCTGCGCCTATGTCACAAAACAGATAGGTACAGAAGTCAATCACCTGTATGTACTTCACTTTTCATACCTACGCTCGGCGGTCGGTCAATCTATATAACTATCTCTCTCAAGCGCATGGCACTCGCGCTCGCACTCACTCGCACTCTAGTCCCAAACAGTCCGAGATATCGTGTCCGTGAGCAGTGTCTATGTGTGCGTTGCTCGAGCGCACTTGTATGTAGATTGACTTCTGTACCTATCTGTTTTGTGCCTATATGCTTTAACATGCGTACGCATGCTTGTTTCAATTCTTATCGATTCAGCTGTATAGAAATAATGATATCACAGCTGAAAGCACACAAATAATCCTAGACCATGTAATACAGATAAGTGTGTCTCAAAACTGCCTCGTTGGTCTAGTAGTGGCAAGCGCGACTGCTGATCGTGAGGTGCTAGGTTCGATCCCCAGGTCGGGCAAAGTGTTATTGGGTTATACCGAACGGAATTCCTCAGTAGCAGCCTGCAGTTTGGACTTGTGCCCGGTTGATGGCAATAGGCTCGCCGCCTATTACATGTGACTTAACATAACAGGGAAATGAGGGTGTTCCTATTCACGTCTACCTAACCCTTCGGGGAATACAGGCGTGATGTTATGTATTTTAAAACCATCCACCTTTTTGCGATTTCATGCTGATTAGTGTGAATAGTCCTTTATAACATTCAAATATGCAAAAGTTTTGTTTTCAACCTATCTCTCACCATCTCATTTCAACCCTTGTTCTATGGGTACATTTTACATTTAAATTATTGATATCTACTTGTGACCTCACTCATATTTAGGTCAGGACAGACAAGTCCAGCGAGTGTAGTCCAATTTATGTGAATGTTATTTACCTACTTATATTATCTAGGTAAGGTATCTGCACGTTTTGACAGTACTAAACTAGACTAAACGCAACTGTCACTTTCTTTTTCTATTGAAACAGAAAGAGACAAACACCCTTAGTTTGACACCATTGAGTTAATTGTGTACGCAGTGTTAGTTTACGATATGTCAGAACCGAAGTCCCTAGCAAAACATAATGAGTGGGTCGAGGAACTTCAAGTATACTCCACCAAGAAGAACATAGTCTGCTTAGTTGTCGGCAATAAGATTGACAAGCATATCATTTTGGGACCCAGTGCATAATATCAGCAAGCACATTGGGTCACCCACGCGACAGCGCAACGAGTATTCCCAAGGAGGGTTGATGTCAGGCAGGCGGCCGGTCATAAAACGATAAGCCAAAACCTCTAACAACATGGATTTATGATATACATGTTGTACCGACCACACCTAGTGTGGGACAAGGGCAGGAAGAAGAAGAAGAGTGTTAGTTTATAACATACATACATACATACATACATAAACTCACGCCTTTTTCCCATGGGGGTAGGCAGAAACTATAGAACGCCACATGCTACGACTCTTACATACCCCTTTCGCTTCATCCACATTCATACATCTTGTCATACACGCACGCCGGTTGAGAGTACTACGCACCTGACCTTTGTGAAGAACATCACCAATAACATCGATGTATGTCCTTCTAGGACGTCCTCTACCGGCGTTCCCATTAACATCCGCCTTATAAATTTCTTTTGTTAATCGCCGTTCACTCATTCTCTCAACATGGCCAAACCACCTAAGCATACTCCTTTCAATTTTTGTCACTACATCATCTTTTAAACCGCAACTTTGTCTAATCTCTTCATTTCTCAATCTATCATTCAAAGTTACACCGCACATACTTCGCAAGGAACGCATTTCCACGGCATTTATTCTACTTTCATGCCTCTTCTGCCACGACCAACATTCACTTCCATACATAAGCGTAGGTACCAACACACCATTATGGACAGCCAGTCGTGCCTTTAGTTTATAACATAACTAAGGAAAGATATTATGGTAGAGTCAATAAGCGTTTAAGTCCTTAAACCAAGGTATTAAACATAGATATCTTATTCTACAAGCAGTGGTAGCCTAGCGGTTGAACGTTTGCCTTTCATGCAGGAGGGTCTGAGTTCGATCCCTGTACCTCTGACATTTCAAATTCACGTGCGGATCAGAATTTGATTATCACTTGCGTTAACGGTGAAGGAAAAACACCGTAAGGAAACCTGCACACCTGAGAGGGCTCCATAAAGTTCTCGATGGTGTGTGTAGTCTGCCACCCGCACCAGGCCAGCGTGGTGGACTAAGGCCTAAACCTTTCTCATTCTGAGAAGAGGCCCATGCCCTGCAGTCGAACAGTAATGGGCTAATGATGTTTATGTAAGTGTTTATACCTATGGTAGATATTGAAAACCTCAACAACTACCGACATAAAAAGTGTCATCTGTCAAAATACTCAGTTTTGACACTAGAGTGCGCGCAAGATAACTCTGCACGCGGCGGAGGGTGTGCTAAATGTTGACATGATCGCAAAAATACAAAGTCCTACTTTTTAAGGAAAAGTTATATGCTCGTGAGCATTAAAATTGGGCAGCCCTCTTGCGGTTTATTATATTTTAATTGAGCTAAGTTATGTACTTTAAATTTACTACCTATCAATTAAATTAATTAGTATTTTTACGTAATTTGTAAAAGAAAAGAACAAAGCTTATAAATGTGCCGTGAGTGAAAATAATGCATTATGATTATTAGAGTCATTCCCAGTTGCCCCCACCATCAACGCCACCACTGGTGACGACTGGGATTTTTATTTTAAAATATCCCATTTGCCACCAGTGGGGGCGTCACCAGAGGTGGCACCTGGGAATGACTCGATTATTATCGTCTAATGAGGTCTACTATAATATTTATTATTATATTTTCTTTTATTCCTAAAATCAGGTAGATCTAGTGACAAAGTTAATAAAACGGCAACACTATGGCGGAACATGATTAGTTCCGATTTTGGCCGCGTGCAGAGTTATCTTGCGCGCACTCTAGTAGGTAATAATTAAATGCGCGCCGTTTTGTTGCATTTTAGCATTGTTGTGCGATTTTTAGGTACTGAGGTAGATGAAAAGGTCACTTTCTTTAAGATCAAAAGGGTGCAAATTCTGTATTATTTAATTGCAGTACCTACCTACCTGGCATCTAATTTCCCACAGCCTCCCTTATCAATGTTAACCTTTAATCTATGTAAGGACCACTTAAAAATATGTACCTTATTAAACTGATAGCGATGATATACCAAAATAAAATTGTATGACATGTACAGTCAGCATCAAAAGTTGATGACCACATTTAGATTTTCAAAATCGCTGTCCACCGTATTATACCTAAATCGCTCAACATGACAAGCGCCAGAAATGAATGATTATCATAAAAGGCCATAAGTAGGTGACCATCACTTTTCAAAAGTCGCTAAACAAAATTATAGTAAAAAAAGCATAACATTCTTCGTCTCTAAAGTCTCTGAACAGATTTTTGACAAAAATAGCATACCATCGTTTATCTCTAAAGTCCCTGAACAAAATGAAATGTTTTTTGGGTTTAATATGTGTGTGTATTTCGATACCTCCCACGCAAAAAGTCGTAACACGTTTTTTTGGTAAAATGAGATTTTAGTACTACAGTTCATTATTATAGAAATACTACACATCCTTGAAAACAATATTTTCATATTTACATTAAATACCAAGATTCTTACCCGGTAATAGTCTTATCATGTTTAAATTCCCGCGCATATGGTCGTGCCAACAGTTGCGACGATTTACGTTGAACTATTGGACCGCGCACCGGCTAATCACGGCACAGTACCGACGTCGTAAGATGTAAACAGTACAAAATATTACTTTGGAGTTTGAAAATCTAAAAAAACAAGAAACTGTGTGTGTTTTGTACTTTACTGTTTTGTTTTTATTAGATACTAGTACTATGAGTAATGTACCTTCATCAAAGATTTAAAATCAGCTTTAAATAACCAAAATGATTCGAACGTGAAAATAACGGCTAATGAACGTTGACAAAATGGTAAGTTTATTTCTTATTCTTATTCTTTATTGTACACAAAATAATAATATATAATACAGTTCCATTGGTAAAATCATGTACAAAGGCGAGCTTAACTCACAAATGAGTTTTCTAACAGCAAACCTTAGAGCGATAGAGAGATTTGATATTGAGGAGAACAATTACCTAAGTATACAAGTTATATGTATAAAATTACAAATTAAATACACAATAAATATACACATCTACATAAACTAAACAAATATGTGTATAGCACACAATACATAAACGTAATACATACAATATAATATATAAAATACTACATACATACATACATACAGGTCATGTAGACAGGAAATGTTCCCTAATTCTTTTCTTAAAAACATCTAACGATGGGCTATCACGTAAGGAGTGAGGAAGAGAATTCCAAAGGCGCGAAGCACGAACAGTAAATGATCCATTATAACGACTCGAGGTGTGGGAAGGCATACGAAGGAGAAGAGATGAGGATGAGCGACAAGGTTTCCCTCTAGGAACAAGAAATTAAAAGCGTTCTCGAAGATACATTCTTACTTTAATTTACTATCATGATTTGCATGTTTATCCTAATCGTGTTAGTAAATTGTTTTTAAGTATACATATGTAATTTTAAGTATACATATATAATGATTTTCATCACTATTTTCGTAAGTTAATAATTTGAAACACGTCCGACGCAAAACGTCGAAACATGAAAGTTGCGATTTTATACGCGGTCGAAATTATCGTATTTAAAAAATCTGTACGCAGCATTAAGTCTTGTCTGACATACGACCTTATTCGTGCTGTATTCGTTGTGCTTTTTAATAGTATAAGGTCGTAACAAATAGATACGACTTTGCGACAACAAGAATAAGGTCGTAAGTTTTTATTTTTGCCTATTTTTACGAAAATATGAGTTTTTAATTCAATCAAAAGGCCTCATTATCCCCTTTAACCTTCAATCATAGCTATATTCTAAAATTAATCCCACACTATCGTTTGCGGCTGATCAAGATAAAGATGAAGTTAAGAATCTCTCTCCTGAAAAATCACAAATTTGGACATACGACCTAATGCGCGGGAGGTGTCGATTTTTTTTCGGTATATGTGTTTGGTATATAAATTAAGAAGACACATGCACATGTAAATCACCACCCTTTTATTTATTATAAACAAAATTAAATTAAATGGTTCCTTATATCAATACAGTTAATAATTATTATTTGTTTTTATTAAAATCAACAAATTTAAACTTTCATAATCAAAACAAAAACAAGGTTTAATTTTTTATCATTTACAATTACAGTTATGATTAGGCTTAAATATTTGAAAAAAGATTAAAAAAAATAAAAAAGCTTAAAAATTAAAAAAAAAAAATTGGAAAGTTAAATTCGAAATTTACATCCATTTAAATTTTAACTATTTAGTAACGAGCACTTTTTTAGTTTGCAGTTCAGCTACTTTTGATAGTATAAGTTTACACGCTACGTATCCGGAACAAAGTAATGTTCAGTAACTTTTGTTATTTATGATGTTAAGTTATTTTTGGACATTGCCGTGATTACACTAGCTAACCAAAACAAGCATTTTATATTGTTCAGTGACTTCTGTAAAACTGAATGTTATGATGTTTTCGGATATTATAACGATCAGCAATTTTTGACAAAATGGTGTTCAGTGACCTTTGACGAGTAGTGTTCAGTTAATTTTGAACTTTAATGATGTTAATTCAATACTGGCGCCCTATCTTGTTGAGCGATTTATGGGTGATATAGTGACAAGTGATTTTGAAAATCTGAATGTGGTCATCGACTTTTGATGCTGACTGTGCCTACTTCAAGAAAAAATATGTAGGTACCTAGTCGTTTTGTGCGGTCTGAATTTGTGCGCAATTGTACTACACATTGCTATTTAGATTTGAACAGGCGTTATTGCGTAACAGATACAGAGTTAAACAATATATTGTATTGGATGTTAGTCTTAGTACCCATAGTCTGGGTACCCACAATCCCTTTGTGTTTGTGCCAAGCGGGGTGATGGCTATATTAATTTTCTTTGGAAAGCCACACAGTACAGGCACACACGATTACCTATATTGAATTTCCCAACTACGTTATCAATAATATACATATAATAGCGTACCTACTTAATACATTAGTAAATTGATGGGTTCGTGGCTTATTAACGACCGCGAAGATCATACGATTTGCGAGGTTAAGCAACGCCTGTCGCGGTCAGTCCGTGGATGGGTGACTATTCATTACACATCGAAACCTCTCCATGCCTCGGAGAGCACGTTAAACCATCGGTCCCGGGTGTTATACGAATACCTATGACAGTCATTACGGGTAGTCAGAAGCCCGAAAGTCTGACAACTAGTCTAACTTAAAGATATCGGTATTGCCCAGTAACTGGGGTGCAAAGATCTGATGGCAGTCGCTCCGTGTTAACTACTGGTATTCAGCTGCATCTGGTTAGACTGGAAGCTGACCCTAACACAATTGGGAAAAAGCTAGGCAGACTGATTATTATACATGCAGCGACTGCCATCAGACCTTGGCACCTAAAATAGTGGAAGATCAAACATCAGTTTGCATTTTCCCAAGACTAATTTTCAAACCTTTTTCGGACATCAGCATATAGCGTATCAGCTCCTTTGATACTGTCTCACTGCTGGGCAAGGCCTCTTCTCAGAATGAGAAGGGGTTAGGCCTTAGTCCACCACGCTGACCCTCTTAGGTGTGCAGGTTACTTTAAGAAGTTTTCCTTCACCGTTAACGTAAGTGATAATCAAATTATGATCTGCACATGTATTTGACTTGTTAGAAGTGCGGGCCTGGATCGAATTCATACCCTTCTGCGCCGTGGAAGACAAGCGTACAACCTCTAGGCTATTACTAGCCTTGCATTAATTCCAGTATCAAGTTAAATTGCACAAGTGATTGAAAACTAGCGGCCCGTCCCGGCTTCACACGGGTGGACATTTTCCCGTTTTTGCAACATTTTTCATTTAAGCTCCGCCCCTATTGGTCGTAACGTGATGTTATATAGCCTATAACCTTCCTCGATAAATGGACTATCCAACACAAAATATTTTTTCAATTCCAACCAGTACTTCCTGAGATTAGCGCGTTCAAACAAACAAATAAACTCTTCAGCTTTATAATATTAGTATAGATAAGTACCTGATTACCTGTTTACACTGAAAGCAAACTTAAACTTAAAACTTTCACCATCACCAAGTCGGACAAGTAGGTAAAACTTGCAGGAGTCAACCAGCTGCGGGTGTGCACAGTGAATGTTAATTGCACAAGTCATCTTGCAAGTGGATTTAGCACTTCATGCTTGCATAATGTATTTACTGACATCCGAGTGTCTGTAAATGTTAGGTCGACAACTTAACATGCTATCGAAGGCACTTAGAGTAAAGACAGTCACCCATTTATGACTTGATTACGACAACATTGCTTGATCTCTCTTACAGCTAAGTCGCACAGAAACTGTTTACAGAACCCGTTTTAGCGGATCCGTTTTTATTTTGGTGATGGCACCTGTAGTCGTATGAGCGAGTTCACATACACGACAATATTCCGAATCGTGTAAAAAATACTGTATCCGTTATTTTTATCGTATCCTGCCTGTCAGATGCAGGTGCCATTTGTTTTATCTGATCCGTCGGTACAGATGTGAACAACACATCCAGTACCGACGGATCTCTTAGATCCATGATTTGCGTGGCAACAATTAAGTCTCAAGCCCCCTTTATGCCTTCCACTCTTAAAATACTTACCAATTAACAGTACCTATAACTTTCTCTCTTTTCAGGTCAACCCTGGTCGCAAGGCCTCGCTGAGCGGCATCCGGGAAGGTGATGTCATATCCTCCATCAACGGCCGCCAGACCAAGAGCATGAGCAACGCTGATGCTCATGCCATGCTCAGGTCAGCTGGACCAGTGCTGCGCCTCGGATTGAACGAGTAAGGAACTAAATCTTTATACCTTTTAAAGTTATTCTGCCTAGCCTTTCCCCAACTATATTGGGGTCAGCCTCCAGTGTAACCAGATGCGGCTGAATACCAGTATTTACACGGAGCGACTACCATCACAGCTCCGCAACCCAGATACAGGGTAATGCCGATATTCTAAGGTTAGACCGGTTGTCAGACTTTCAGGCTTCTAACTTCTCGTAACGACTGTTATAGGTATTGGTATGACAACGCACGCACCTCTGACTTTTCCGATTCATGTGCGTAGGTATTGTATAATTATTATCACTTCCTTAAAAACGGTGAAGAAAAAACATCATGAGGATTTCCTCATGATGTTTTTTATTCACCGAGAAATATCTCTCAGGCATTTGCCTGAGAGATATTTCTCGACGGTATGTGAAGCTAAGCTAGAGGCCCATGGGCGGCATAAACTCTGACACTAGGTTAGTCACTAAACATAACAAAATAACATTGATTTTGGCCAAAATAAGAATTTTATTATAAAATTATTTTTACTCGCCAAAACTGCTATAGCGCCGTAGCACACCTACACTTAGCTAGAGTAAAAACCATCACCAAATTGCTAAAAAAAACATTTCCAAACATCCATTCCATATACATATTACCCAGCATCCTATCAACGTGTCCCACCTACATTTCCATCGGTATCTCCGTGTCTTACAGACGCATGCATTTCGATTCTGCTCGCCGACATCGGCCCTAATCGGATCACTCTTCACCGTTTCACACGAGAATCGAACAGTGGGCCGTCTACAGATTAGTCATGACATAAATTGGACCACTTAGCTCTCTGTATGACTCGCAAAATGGGTTTGGACCCGACTGAAGTTCAGACTTCTAGCTCTCAGAGGACACTGACAGGTTTAATTTTGTGTGCTAGTTTCACAAAAGGATATGTGCGCTTGAATAAGCTTAGACTAATCTCTGCGTGTATTTGCTAGACTGAATGCATATAGCGATTGTTTGAATTTGTATATAGGTAGTTATAGTTACTTCAAATTAACTGGTGAAACTTCACAGATTAACTAGGTATCATTAAATAGAACACATTCAAATGAAAAGCGACTGCTGATCGTGAGGTACTGTGGGTTTGATCCCGGCAAAGTGTTATTTTGTTATTTCTTATGGAATTCCTCAGTAGCAGCCCGGAGATTGGATTTGTGCCCGGTTGATGGCAATAGACTCGTCCCCTATTACATGAGACTTAATCATAACGGCGAAATGAGGGTGTTACTATACACCTCTGATAAATGATAAATGATTTTTATTTCTGTAAATAAATCTGTTACAGACACTTTTACAAGTCAATGTAATGTTTTTTTTAAGGCTAGATGGCGCCGGCATTTCCTATCTGACTAGCTCTGAGAAGAAAAGCCGAAACAAACTCGAGAGGTCAAAGTCTCTTTTAAAGTCCAGACATTGTAGTATACAAAACTATGCGAGTAAAACGATGTAGGGCAACGTCTGGAATGGCCTTTTGAGGAAAGTGCCATAGCAGGTTTGAGTTGACCTGTCCTAACTGACTGCACCCCCTGCGATACCCTTCGGGGAATACAGGCGTGATGTTGTGTTTAGGTTCTCAAATGAAAAATACCTAAACTTTAGGCAATTCGATAACAAGAAACCTAATAATATAACGTTGACGACACGTTTGGTGCAGTGGCTGAGCGATTGGCTTCTGCGCTACGGATCTTGGATTGGATTCCCGCAGGGATCAAATATTTATTTGTAAGGCTTAGAAATGGTAGTTCCAGGTCTGGGCGTTTGTGCATGTGAAGATTTGTGTCTGTTAACGCACCCACGATACAGGAGAAATTATAATGTAATTGCTAATAAAAATAAAATATACACGCTCTTCGCTATTTGATGGATGTAGTGTAGTGAATATTTTGAAGATAGGAATTAGAATGCTTCGATAGTTCAGTCACGTGATGGTAGGCGATAACTAAGGAGTAAATAATGCAAATACTGTGTAGTACTCGCAACAGATGAAAAATGCGGATGTATGTGGATGGAATTAATATTGTAGCTCGTAGCAAATGTATGGACGTAGCTGCCGATAGCATTTGGCGTAGCGATTTGTAGGTTCTGTCTACACACACATAGGTTACTTATGTAAGCTTATGTGTATGTTAGTGTTTTAGTTACACACATAACATATCGCACACTTAGATCTAAACTAAGACAACTCAAAAAAGGTCATTTTTCAGGGGGACAATGTAACACTTTAGGGTGGCTTTAGGAGTCAACCCTCAACTAGCATGTGCACATCAAATTTAGCAGGCGTGTACTTACGGGAGGATAAAGAATAACACTTGTAACCGTACGCTATATATATTTAATTAAGAATTACAAATATCAACAGGGCGTGGTTTTTGGGGAGGTATATCTGCAAATTTTGTTAGGGAAGTTATACAATTTCATTAGATTCTAGATTTTTGAGTTGTGTCAGTTTAGATCTAGGTGTGCGATATATCATCATGCCAGTATTCCCCGAAGTGTTGGGCAGAGGTGTGTTGTAACACCTTCATTAGGTCGTTGTTTTTAAGTCCAATGTAGTAGGGGCGAGCCTATTGCCATCAAACATCTTCATCATTGAACTGCCTCGTTAGTTTAGTGGTGTCAAGCGCGAGTGCTGAACGTGAGATCTTGGGTTCAATCCCCAAGTTGGGCAAAATGTTATTGGGTTTTTCCATGTGGAATTCCTCAGTAGCAACCCGGGGTTTGGATTTGTATTTATAGTAAAATTGGGAGATACCTACATAAGTACAAAACTTCTCTTGGCCTCAACTTAGCGCTACGAGAAAAGCAGATTAAGCTCAACGGGTCGCAAGTCGAGTTTCTTTTTAACCTATCTAGAAAAAAACTTATACCTAAGTAATATAGTTTCATTATTTGTAGAAGTTTTTACCTTATTCACAAGTTTTAATCTAAGTTTTCTTGTCGCCAGAGACAGGGAGGTGTCACCACGAAGAAGATCAATTGGCAAAGGCTCCGAGTTGAAAAGTAAGTTTTAAGTAGACACGTGACGTACTTACCTATATGTCACTGAGGCTGACTTGCAGAACTTCGTTAGCTCAGGGCTATCCAAGTAAATTCTTGTCATAGCCATACAAACTTCACTGGACTATCGCTGCAGCCCTGGGTTAAACGATGTTGTGTAAGTAGACCATATACAGGGTGTAGCCCTTTTAGTACCTCACGTTAAGAACACCATTTTTTTAAATTAGTTTTTTTGTTGATTCAAAAGGAATCTCATGTAGCGTCAATCTGTAGACCAGGAGGCTTGAAGGAGTTACAGGAATTAGTTTACACCCTGTATAATTGGTACATGTTTAAAAAACTTTTTTTATGGTAGGTAACCTTGTCTCTATCATTTTGAAATAATTAATTACCTAACAGTTGATGAAACAATACTACCTATATATAGGTAGAGATTTTTTTTATAAATTAAATATTATTAACAACTTGTAAACCTTTGCTACTGAAAAAGAAATTTCACATACATCGTTACAATTATGGTCGTCATGGAAGATTGCCATAAGCACGATGCATGGAAACAAATGGGTGATTACAGCATGCTATCTTTTCGCTAAAAGGCAAGTCGTAGCGTCACGTCTATTCTCGTGTCGGCATGAGGAATTATAAGAACAGCTCATGCCGTGGTTAAAAGATTAGCCAGTCATCAAAACTGGTAGCACGGCTGACTGCCCAGACTGCACTGGCCGTACTTAAGTATCGTCACACGTGGAGGCTCTGTTTAAGCCACTGACTACATGTTAGTGACGGCTGTGACGAGAGTACGTGTCTGTAAAATCTTAACATAGTATAAAACAAAGTCGCTCCCGCTGTCTGTACGCTTAGATCTTTTAAACTACGCAACGGATTTTAATGCAGTTTTCAGCAATAGATAGTGATTCAAGAGGAAGGTTTATGTGCCCCACATTAGTAAGTAGGTAAGTATGTTACTCTGAAGAATCTATTGTTGTTATTTTTATTACTTTCAAACATGACCTTTATTTGTTACTAGCGACCCGCCCCGGCTTCGCACGGGTGCAATGTAGATACTAATGTGGGTCATATAAACCTTCCTCTTGAATCACTCTATCTATTGCTGAAAACTGCATCAAAATCCGTTGCGTAGTTTTAAAGATCTAAGCATACATAGAGACAGACAGACCGCGGGAGCGACTTTGTTTTATACTATGTAATGGCACTCCAACGACTAGTTCACAAAAACATTTACAGAAATCTTAATATTTATAGGTACAGTCAGCAACAAAAGTATGTTAACACTTCAGTTTTTTAAATCATAACTGAACACAATAATATTCAAATTGAATCTGAATACATGTAACAATAAAATAACACAAACTCTTGACTATTACATGAAATGCTGAAAAGCAGTGTAACGAATAATTTTGGGTCAATTTAGATTTTATGTAAAAATAACAGTGTTAAGCAACTTTCGTTGCTGACCGTACTACAGCGAACTTGTCACTTAAAGGTGTGCGGAGAACTTACATAGTTTGACTATTTGTTATTCAAAAATAATAAAGACTAGAAGAATGTAAAACAAGAAGATTACAATAATGTTTAATTTATTACCAATTTAGTTGTCTAAAGATTTTTATGAAATTGACCCAGGGTGTTGGAGAAGATATCAATGCTATTGGTGCGAGTGACTATCATTGCACGTCCTCCATTTTTGACAGACATTCAATAGATGTAATTTCAATAACCTACGTGAATCAGTTTTAGATCGGTTATTAATATCGGCCGATACTGGGTTTCTAGTACACAGTACATTATTCAATAGGCGAGTCTAACAAAAGGAACACTAAAAGGGACCTAGGTTTAATAGTTGCTGCACGAATATCAAAGGAGCACTACGTATGCCATCGACGTAAAAAAGTGCAGTTAATATTTTGTTACCTGAGAGTGCATTTATCCGTACCAACTACCCTTTGTTTCGTTTTGCCAGAGAAAAATGGTTTGTATGAAAAAAACGTCAACCTTTGTCATTTTAGCTTCTGAACGGGGAACGAATTTTTAATGGTGCAGGCTGAGTATGAAAAATATCTTATTAAGCCCGGTTCCTATAAACCAAAACGAATCGTTTTGCTTACCAATAGTAGCGTTTTTTATTGCCAGATTGGGCATATAAATAGTCTCGTAAGCAAATTTTATCTGTGATAGCTACTTCCATGTGAGAGGGTCTACTATGCAAATCCATGAGGTCTTTGGTTCTTTAATGGTAAATATATAAGAGTCTCAATTTTACCCAATAACGCTCCGTAAATAATAGGAATCAGCCATTAAAAGATTTTTCTTTATTTAAAATAGATCCAAATTATTATTTTTTTCCTACCTACTTTTGTTAGTATTTTTCATTTATTTTGTATTGTTTTTTGTGTTCTGTTTTGCGGTACCTAATTGTATTGTCTGTGTCTTATTTGTGTTGTGTCCAAATAAATATTTTTCATTTTTCATTTCAAATTCTTGCCCAAGGCCACTTGAGTTATGCCCTATGGCAGGGATGGCGAACCAATAACGTGCCATATTTTGGGCCATATTTTGCCAATATTTTGGGCACGTCACTAATCACAAAATTCATTATGCACTTCGAAGAATAGTGTGAAGTAGGTATTATATGACCCAAAAATCTCCAATAATCACAAAGTCAAAATTATTTGATGGCACGTCTACGACCTCATTAAAGATTTCTTTAGAAACATGGCACGTTGATACGTAAAGGTTCGCCATCCCTGCCCTATGGTTTCCTGCAAAGAGTAGGCTATTCTTCTTTCTTTCTTCTTGGGTGTCTTAGAAAGTAACCAAGGACATATTTTTAATGGATGGACAATCGCATCATCATTTGCAACGTATTCCGATCACCAATCTCTGACAAGCCTGGTGATTATAGGAAATTTTCTTACGACCATAATATTGTAACGAGGAGTTCACAGTTAATTAATAATCGGTTAAGAACTAAAGCGTAAAAGGCGAATGGGCCTTTTGGCCTACCCCTCCTCTAGCAATGAGTGATATATCAATAGAAAGGTTATTTTAAGTAGAACATTTTTTCGTGTTACAGCTTCTGTCAATTATTAGTATTTATGGAGTCACAGCTCATTAAATGTAACCATTTAAAAACTATGATAACACTCAAATATTGCTATTTAATATCTTTTTTACACGTTTTGCCATAGGAACTTTATCATAATAATTATTTAAGATACCTACCTAAACAACATACATAACATGACGTCTGAATTTCCCGAAGGGGTAGGCAGAGGTGTATAATGCTCCCACGTTTGCCAGTCTGTTTATGTCCCATAACTATTATTTTCAAATAATATGATAAGAACGTAGCGATACTTTAGTATAAGTAACAAAACTCTTTAAAAGTGTTGTAACTCCGAAAATACTATCAATTGACTTTATTTGTGTTAGTACCAAATGTTTCGCTTAAAAAGACCTTTCTAATGACATTCACTTATTGCTAGAGGAGTAGACCAACGTCTAAACATTTCCCCCATTCTCCTTTGGGTAAGGGTTTTTAGGAATAATTTTAGCCTTGTGAGCTTTCTTATTCAGTAGCTAAACTGAACGGTGCATCAAAGCTTGGTTCGTCGACAGGATTAGCCGACGACATCGGCAGCTTAATGCCAAAACTCAGCGTCGCTATATTTGTGTTTTGTACCGTTCACTATCGATTTGTATTTAGACCTCAATTTGTTTATGTTTATGTATTCATCATGGTGGTTTCATTATTTATTGCGCGAATGTGTTTGGAATTACGAGTATTTTCTATTAAATAACTGTTAGGTATTTTGTTTGCAATACCCAATGAGGTAATTTATACGTTTGATTCTGAACCGGAACAAACACAAACATCATCAGATTAATTTTAAAAAAATACTCCTCCGTGCTATAGATTGAATTGAAATAGCTCTTTACATTCTCTGACTGCCTCGTTGGTCTAGTGGTGGCAAGCGCGACTGCTAATCGTGAGGTCCTGGGTTCGATCCCCAGGTCGGGCAAAATGTTATTGGGTTTTTCCATGTGAAATTCCTCAGTAGCAGCCCGGAGTTCGGATTTGTGCTCGGTTGATGGAAGTAGGCTCGCCTCCTATTACATGGGACTTAAACATAACGGCGAAATGAGGGTGTTACTATACACCTCTGCCCAACCCTTCGGGGAATACAAGCGTGATGTTATGTTATGTCTTTACATTCAATATGAAACAATTTATACAGTATGTTAAATAACAGAGGACATTCCCTTAAACTCGTTAATCTATATCATTAATATATTAAAATAAAAATATCAGCATAGACAAATAAGAATAAAAAATCTAATTAATTAAAATTAATTAAATTAATTGTTTCAATTTAATATTTTTTGTGAAAATTTAATAAAAAAACATAGTTTTTCAATGGTAATATTTTATTTCAAATTTTAACGCTATACTTAACGGTCAGCGGGAACACCTTTCGTTAGTTAACATACTGTATAAGTCTATTAAATACTGATTCTATTTCATAAATATTACAATTACGTATACATAGATACTAAAACTAAGTATTCAGAAAACAATTATTCCATAAAGCACACGTATGCTCCCCCAGTATGCTAATCCGAAGAAAACACACCCTAAATCTACATTTAAGCAAAAATAGAGCAATAATTTTCACAACATAACTTGTTTAGTAGACAAAATATGAGCATGCATATAAATCAGGAAAGGTAGAAGGTAGGCACTTCTCGCAGTCTGGAATATTCCTTTTGTGTTGTAGACATGTATTACTTTATCGCAAGTCTGCATATGTAGAGCCCCATTGCGAAGCCGGCGACTTTATCGCTCCTCAGTTTGCGAGGAAATGTCGAAAAGCACTGCATCACTAACTCAACTTTATGTTTGCGCAGTTAAAGTTCAATGTTGAATGAAACAACTTCGCTTAAATGTATTGACAGGCTGAACTTTATTCCCCGATGCTCGTTTTTAGTTTCGTAGTTAGGCTTTAAGTTCTATTTACTTGGCGCAATGTAACCAATTTTATTGATCTTCCAGGGCCTTCGCAACTGATCGCTGAAGTGCAAAGTGGCAGAGGAACTCCCCAGGCTCCTGTATATGCAACTATTCGACCATCTCAATCACCGCAAAATCGGCCTTCCCCGTCGTCTATACGGGCTTCCTTAAATTCTTTACCTGCGGCGCTTAACTCTACCCCACTTGTAAAATCAGTGGCACTGAACGAAGAACCACTTAGATTCCATCCAACGAATCCATTTTTTACAACTTTACCCTCAAATTATTCAAGTGCTTCTAAACTACCCGTACCAAACGGTAGAGCGTCGCTCTCCAGCTTAGATAGAAACAAATTCAAAGACAGCTCGTCAAATATTGACTACGGCTCAGACTTGAAGTCTCCTACATATTTTACGAAAACGTTTGACTCTGGGCCAAGCAGTGTTCCGTATTCTTATCACAACGAAAATACTAATGGATATCATCCTTATACACCGACATCCACTGCCAACGAAAGGCCTGATAATTTTTCTAATAGAAATCACGTAGATCAGTTCCAAAATCAAAGTCTTCCAACCAACGCACAAAGTTACACGAGGAATCCTTTTGAAACGAAAAGGAATAGTGATCCCTTTGAAAAATATTTGCGCCCAGATAGCAAGTTGAATGGTAAATGTGAATACGAAAGTAAGACTATGTCGAACTCCATCAGCGACAGTAATTTCCATTCGAAAGAGGAAATTACGAAGCGCTCGACGATATCTGAGCATAAGATAAGCGAAGTCGAAGAAGTGAAGACTATTAAGAAGATAATACTGAATGGATGCGACGACCAGGATAGTCATAACGATAGTAAACGTAGTTTTAAAACGGAACCGCCAACAACTAATAAAAATGGTGTAAACGGTCCGGATCCTCCGCGCACATACACAAAGAACATCAGTTTGTTGTCTCATCAATCACTGAGGAACGAACGTGACCGAACCACTCCGATACAAGAACGGAACGAGTATTACAGTACATTTAATCAGGATGAAAGGGACTGCAACTCCTCAACTAGGGCATATGAGTCAGCATACGAAGAAAACAGATCAGGTAAGTGTTTTATTTAAGTTTTAACGACTCATCCCGGCTTTGAGTAGTTAGCATAAGTTATTTGATTGAGCAGTGAGCTGTTAAAGACGTAATACCTATAAGCAATGATAGCCTAGTGGTGTCACTGTCGGACTACCAAGACATCGCACCTCTGACTTTTCGGATGAATGTGCGTATTGTATAATTATCACTTGCTTAAAAACAGTGAAGGAAAACATCGTGAGGAAACCGGCATGCCTGAAAGATATTTCTGGACGGCATGTGAAGCTAAGGCAGAGGCCCATGGGCGGCATAAACTCTGACACCAGGCTAGTCACTAATCACACAAAAAGAAGATATGATTGAGGATTTTCATCATGCTTAAACATTTGAGCAGGATGTAAGACAACTGCGTGCACAGCTTGTTATAATATATTCCACCGACAAGCGTGCTCGTTTTGATATACCATAACATTTTCATCGCCAAAGCGAACGGCTTATGACAGAAACTTGGAATAATAGTTCATAACTAGCATCACGCCTGTATTTCCCGAAGGGTTGGGCAGAGATGTATAGTAACTCCCTCATGTCGCTGTTATGTTTAAGTCCCATGTAATAGGGGGCGACCCTATGCCATCAACCGGGCACAAATCCAAACTCCGGGCTGCTACTGAGGAATTCCACACGGAAAACCCCAATAACACTTTGCCCGACCTGGGGATCGAACCCAGGACCTCACGATCAGCAGGCGCGCTTACCACCACTAGACCAACGAGGCAGTTCATATTTAGGGGTTATTACGTAATGTACCGCTATGAAAGGTTTTTTGTAAATAAGTTTTTACTGATTGTTGGTAATTTCGACCTTCTTGGTAAAAATTCGCCTACCAACCTGGTGAACGAAGTCAACAGCGAAAACTAGTATGTTTATGAAAATAAGACGAGTTCCAGGCGGAGATAGCTTTGTAAATGACTTTCTAAAACTACAAAATAATATGTTGGTTAAGTTTCATCACGCTTTATTAATTTAATTTTACCTAAGCAGTGATAACCTAGCCGTTGAACGCTTGCCTTCCATGCAGGACGGTCTGAGTTCGACCCCGGCCCGTACCTCTGACTTTTCGAATTCATATGCGGTTCAGAATTTGATTATCTCTTGCGTTAACGGTGAAGGAAAAACATCGCGAGGAAACCTGCACACCTGAGAGGGCTCCGTAAAGTTCTCGATGGTGTGTGTAGTCTGCCGACCCGCATCAGACCAACGTGGTGGTCTAAGGCCTATGCCCTTCTCATTTTGAGAAGAAGCCCATGCCCAGCAGTGGGACAGTAATGGGCTAATTATGTTTTATGTAAGATAAGTTCCAGACAGCGATAGCTTTGTAAATAACTTTCTAATGGCCAAAT
Source organism: Amphipyra berbera (assembly GCA_910594945.2). Classification (NCBI taxonomy): domain Eukaryota; kingdom Metazoa; phylum Arthropoda; class Insecta; order Lepidoptera; family Noctuidae; genus Amphipyra; species Amphipyra berbera. Next base: position 5,814,538 of record OU343131.1, on the reverse strand, counting down.
ACTCAAATGCTTTTCAATTTTAATTGTCGTTAAGTCTCGTGCTATCACTGTCAGCCTAAGTGCCCCAGCGCATTACGCGGCCAGCCCGCGCGGCCAGTCGCCGCGGCCTGGCCGCGCAGCCAGCTATCAATTCATCAGCGGCCACGTAGTGACCACATTTGTCAGCTGAATTCACATCGTGCTCCAAAATGGACGCCGAGGAAGGAATTATCGTTGCACTGATTTTCTTATTAAGTACAAAAGCGAAAGAAAAAAAGAACAGAGAATAAATTTTGGATTCACCCATTGTTACGGGGGAGGCTTACAAAAGGAATATATCATACATACTTTCCAGACATATTACAATATGATAATATTTAAAAAAAACTTTTTACGAGATCTTGAACATACTAAAACCACATATTACTGGATTCAGCCAATTTCGGGAATGCATCTCTGCTGAATAAAAATTGGTTATAACAAATTATCAGTCAGCTCCCACCATAATTGCCTTTTTAATTTTTTATCCGAATAATCATCCGACGACTGATTCCATATAATTGTCTGTCTTGTATTTCTAAAATGAAACGCTCCGTGTCAAACACCATCCTTTACACACAAAACACGTGTGGTCGCAGCGGCCGGCCGCGTGCGGGTCTCGATGTTCCTGCTGGCCGCGCGACGAATACGTGGTCGCTCGCCGCTGGCCGTCTAGTGCGCGCACTTGCATATGTCACGGAAGAATTATAATTGGCCGCGGCGACCTGGCCGCGTAGTGCGCTGTGGCTCTAAGGCGAACTGACAGTGACAGCACGAAATCAACGGTAACTTAAAATTAAAGAGCCTTTGAGTATTTGACCATAACACTATAAAATATGGTAGTGAAGTTTCATCACGCTTTATTAATTTAATTATATAATTTTACCTTATGAATAATTACTGACGTAATCCGTCGATTTACTATAGAATAACCGAATTTACACGATACCTAGAATAACATCGTACATTAATTAGCTGGGATTGTTAATTTGCTAAGCTGTACCTACTCTATATAATAAGACCTGTATTTATTAGTGTGCAAAAAATAGTTTGAGTTTGGGTTTGATTTGAGGCATAGAGTACATTAGCTTCATGGAAGACCTACATAAACACAAGTCAACGTGCGGTTCGTTGAAGGAGCTTATTTTCGATACGGGCACAAGTTTGAGGAGATGAGTTTCGAAGGCACGTTCCCCTATGCAAACTTCGATGTGTACTGAGCGTTATGTAATCGTTTATTATATTAAGTAGGTACCTTGTAAAAGACGCCCTTGTAAAACACGCCGTTGTAAAAGACGTTAAAATGTGCAAAATTAAAAGTTAATTACATAATTTCCATTATTGGTATAATGTTGTTCTGCCTAGCCTTTTCCCAACTATGTTGGGGTCAGCCTCCAGTCTAACCAGATTCGACTGAATACCAGTATTTCACACGGAGCGACTGCCATCAGACCTCCACAACCCAGTTACAGGGCAATGCCGATAACCTAAGGTTAGACCGGTTGTCAGACTTTCGGGCTTCTGACTTCCCGTAACGACTGTCATAAGTATTCCGTATGACACCCGGAACCCTTGGTTTAACGTGCTCTCCGAGGCACGGAAGGGGTCTCGATTTGTAACGAATGGTCACTCATCCACGGACTGACCGCGGCAAGCGCAGCTTAACCTTGCTAATCATATGATCCGCGCGGTTGTTAATTAGCCACGAGCCCTACGTATAATGGTGAAGGTAAAACATCGTGAGGAAACCTGCACACCTAAGAGGGCTCCATAAAGTTCTCGATGGTGTGTGTAGCCTGTCAACCCGCACCAGGCCATCGTGGTAGACTAAAGCCTAAGCCCTTCTCATTCTAAGAAGAAGCCCGTGCCCGGCAGTGGAACAATAATGGGCTGATAATGTTATGTTAAGTATTGGTATAGAGGACACGCGCGGTTATAAGACAGAGGTTTTTGACTTCAATTCCCAATTCCAGGTTTTGGATTATTATTTTATGACCGGCCGCCTGCCTGAGATCGACCCTCCTTGGGAATACTCGTTGCGCCGTCGCGCGGGTGACCCAATGTGTTTGCTGATATTATGCACCAGGTCCCAAAATGATATGCTTGTAGATCTTATTGCCGACGACTAAATAGACTATGTTCTTCTTGGTGGGGTATACTTGAACTTCCTCGACCCACTCATTCAGTTTTGCTAGGGACTTTGGTTCTGACACATTGTAAACTAATATAGCACCGTGAGCGTCTCTGTAAAAACATGAAACTTCTCGTACCTACTCCGTATTCGACATTGTTTACAATAGAAATAAACGGCGATTTATACTAATAAGTCTAAAAAAAAAACTCGAGAAATAAATTTTATAAAATATCATGTTGATATTCTGTTGCCACGGCGATGACACCGCTCAACGTAACATCACTAGGAAAAACATTATTAAACGAAGATAGTCTACCAGAATTGTTTTCGTTCATCCTTACCGTAATAAAGGTTTAAGGCTTTTTTCAGGCAGACTCATATATTGCGAAAGGAAGCTTAATTTGTATGACAAAAACATACCCTGAACACGTTATTAAAGGTTCTCTAGTGGATATTAAATTATGATGCGAAGAAATAATAAAGTTGTGGAAGACTAGTTCATGTTAATATTGTGGATGATTAAAACAATCATATACATAGGTACCTACTTACATGTTCTGCCAAGCTTTTTCCCAACTATGTCAATCAGCCTCCAGTCTAACCAGATACTGCTGAATACCAGTATTTTACACGGAGCAACTGCCATCAGACCTACGCAACCCAGTTACTGGGCAATGCCGATATCCTAAGGTTAAACCAGTTGTCAGACTTTCGGGCTTCTGACTTCCTCTGGCTGTCATAGGTCACATGATACCCGAGACTTGTGACTGTCTTAAGTGCTCTCTGAGGCATGGAGGGGTCTCGATGTGTAACGAACGGTCACCCATCCAAAGACTGACCGCGGCTAGCGCAGCTTAACCTCGCAAATGGTATGATCTGCGCAATTGGTAATTAGCCACCACGACATATTATAACTACAACTACTGTAATTTTTAGTATAAACTAGGTTTTGTTGCCATGGATACCTAATGACTACATTTTACTATTAACGAGTACTCATGTATCTATTTCTTTGCTATTGAATTTATAGTATAGTTATAACTACCCTTTAGAACCTCGTAGATAAATTCTTACAAGTGCAAGAATTTATACTCCATCGGTTAACCCAGCTTTGCATTTTAGAATTGCAGGCTAATTCTATTAACAATATTGTTAAAAATCCCACTCTAATCGCCAGCACCCGCAGCTCAACCACGGACATTTGACGTCCGGCGTTTCCTTTACTATACAAGGTTAGTCGGAAAGGGGGTACTAAGCCGAAAGGGTGTTAAAGTACCTATAATAAGGGATAACTTTTGTTCTACAACTTTCCCCAAAACTCAATAGTTAAAGAGAAATAGTTTTTCAAAGATTTCGTGAAAAATATGTTAAAATCTATCTGTTCATAGCTATGATCAGCTGTTTATAAAGTCAAATAGCCATGGTTGAGCTATGATTTTATTGCATTTTAAACAATTGGACGTAGTTAAGCGAAAAGGATCCAACACAGTTAGGAGATGTTAAATTTTTAAGTTTAGATTTTTAAGTTTAGACTGTATTTCTTCATTGGGTTTTATTGTAATTAAGGGACAAATGTACAATATTTTACTTGTTAAAATGTTATTATGTGTAGTTTGGCTTAAGAAGTTTAAGGAGTATTTTGGTATAAATAACTAATTTTCGATAATTTTGTGGGTTGGATCCTTTTCGCTTAACTACGTCCAATTTTGTTTGTGAAATTGGCCTCCTGCTCAGAAACTGGTCAGAAAAGTCGGAAAATTCTGAAAAGAACCACTCATTTTCATTTCAAAACAATAGGCTGAATTTGCTGTTTCAGTTTTCGTTACACTGTCCCTTACACCCGAAATACCTAAGCTACCTATACAATACATATTCAATTATAAGTGTACAGCTTCTTCTTCTTTTCCTGTAGTTAGTGACTAACCTGGTGTCAGAGTTTATGCCGCCCATGGGCCTCTGACTTGGCTTCACGTGCCGTCGAGAAATATCTCTCAGGCATGCCGGTTTCCTCACAATGTTTCCCTTTGCCGTTTTTAAACAAGTGATAACTATACAATACGCACATGAATCCGAAAAGTCAGAGGTGCGTGCCTTATGGTGCGTCCAGACCTGACGAACGCGCCGCGAATGCGCCGCTCGCGAGCTGCGCGCGAGCTGCGCGCGGACGGCGCGCGAGCTTTTGTACGAACATGAAATGCACGCGCGCAGCTCGCGTGCGGCTCGGGAGCGGCGCATTCGCGGCGCGTTCTTCAGGACTTGACGCATCATTAGGTTCGAAATCGAGACCTATGACTTGGCAATCCGAGGGTCACACCACAAGGTTATCACTGCTGTTAAAGCACAGCACATTCGCGTGACGGTAATCTGAGCGTCCATTGATATACAGGGTGTAAACGAAATCATGTAATTCCTTCAAACCTCGTGATGTACTGCTGACATAGATTAACCCTGAAAGTAAAAAAAAATTAGAAGAAGCAAACATGTGTTCTTAACGTGAGGCATTTTAGCACCCCGAGCAAATTGCGCGGTATCGCTCGCAGCGCGGTCATTTAACTCGGGGCGCTAAAATGCCTCACATTAAGAACACATGTTTACTGCTTGTAATTTTTTTGTTTTTGATTCTTTAAGTATCCCTTGCAGGGTTAATCTATGTCAGCAGTACATCACGAGGTTTGAAAGAATTACTTAATTTCGTTTACATCCTGTATAAACCATGATCCCACTGTACGACTTGAGACTTTTCCTAATGCAATCAACCTGGACGTCGTTCATCCATTCATGATTAAATTCTCTAAGTTCTAAACTTTACGTCATTATGGAAAATGTCGAGAACTTCACATTTTACTGAAGTTTAAAACTTGAAGTCGCGAGCGCAGTGTAACTAGGAACTGTTCTCGCATTATTTAAAGAGCTATTCGGTTTCTGAAGTATTATCACTGAGATTGAACTACTCTTTGGTAAACGATGTTTTATAAAAATATGAGAACATAGGGAGTTAGAGTATTTATTTATGTTTCTACTTGTACCTAGACGATAAGTGTCTTGGAGAGCAGGTATAGCCATTGGTCCCAGCTGTCATAAAAATATCAAATACAGCCGTTGTAGACAGTCCAAAGACTTGAAATGACAACTGGTCTAGCTTTAAGCGATCGTATCTTCCATTATATTAGGTCCTTACTTATGAAATTGGCGTTTTTTTCTCACAAATAGAGAACCTCGTCACTTCTATGATTTAAAATATATATCAATTGCTTGATATTATATCGAATAATGACCACCATAGACAACTACCAATAGTAAAAAAACCTTATTACATAAAGTTTTCTAAACATAAAAAATACCTTAAAAATGACTCCTCTTTTTGTTAGCAGAAATGACCACTATTTTTGTTTTAACTTAGCCAAAACTTATTTTTGTCGCTTAATCTAAGTGGCATACGTTATCTTAGTTTTTAAACATTAGTGCATAAAAGTTTTAAAACATTAGTGTTCATAGTTGTTAAATAAATTAAGAAAATGTTAGTACGAAAAATGCAACTTCTTTAAAATTCTCCATACAAAACGCTGATTTCATAGGTGGGGACCTAATAGTTAATTCTACTCGGCTACATCTGAATCGACTGGAAATATATTTCAACTAAGTACCTACTAATGATAAGATGCATCATCAGCAGATTATAGTTTTAGCAGAGCTCGGATACCGGTATATTTTTCGAAACGGTTTCGTCTTAAATACCTAAGAAACGATTTGATTCTGTTACGGTCGAACGGAACGTTATGAATAACGTTTTTGAAGAAGAACAAAATTTAAATCGTTTTCGGTTAATATAGATCGTTTTTAACCGTTTTTTTTTTCATTTTTTGGGTTGTTCGAGAGAGGTCTCATTCCATTTCGTAATGACAACATTTTAAAGAGAATTATAAAATATGTAGAGGACCAAATGCACTCTGTATTCTACAGTACTCTCTAAAATTTTGACATTACGTACGGAGTGTTTAGTTAACTTTGTGTGCTGCTGAATAGGCCTTACCTAGTCTAAAGATTTACAATCTACAACAAGAACAAGTAGATTTAATTAATATTTACTCTTATTTCTTCTATCAGTGTTTAAGGTACTAATCACATTAAAGTACAATATAGATGTCTTTTCCATTGCAGTGCTCATTTACACATCAGGTACATCCAAACATTTTCCTGTCCTTTTGTGAACGTCCGCTTCGTCTAATTAAATAACAATAGAATATTTCTGGAACATTTCTTTATTAAAGGTCAAGAAAGCTTAAAGCAGGGATTAATTAAGAGAAGGATATTTATTTAGAAAGTAGGTACTTTCCTAATTAATATCTCTGAATGCTGAGCACGTTGCTGACTGCTTACTGCGAGAAAATAATTAAACAAATGAGTATTTTTAAATACCATATTATATAATCAATTTACTGTGGATATTTGATGTTTATTTTGTAGAAGATTATCTAGGTAACATGGTTACGTTGAAATTAATAATATTATAGAGATTAGACAAAGTTGCGGTTTAAAAGATGATGTAGTGACAAAAATTGAAAGGAGTATGCTTAGGTGGTTTGGCCATGTTGAGAGAATGAGTGAACGGCGATTAACAAAAGAAATTTATAAGGCGGATGTTAATGGGAACGCCGGTAGAGGACGTCCTAGAAGGACATACATCGATGTTATTGGTGATGTTCTTCACAAAGGTCAGGTGCGTAGTACCTACTCTCAACCGGCGTGCGTGTATGACAAGATGTATGAATGTGGATGAAGCGAAAGGGGTATGTAAGAGTCGTAGCATGTGGCGTTCTATAGTTTCTGCCTACCCCCATGGGAAAAAGGCGTGAGTTTATGTATGTATGTATGTAATAATATTATGTACATCGCCCCTATTAGAATTTAATAGCAACGTGTTATGCTGCTAAATCGTGTATCTATCATTTTTTTGATAGGCACTTCGAGTTCCATATTTCTTAGTAAGTACCTAGGTATCATAATTTGTAAGCAGATTCTTGAACAGTGTGACGGAAATAGACATTTGGCCTATTTCATAATATTCAAACGCTTAACTCCTAGTTTCCTTGGTAGTCGTCGTTTTTTTATTTCATCTTTATGGTAACGGAAATTGGGCTTCCTATGAAGAAACTTTTATTGCACGCTTGAAGAAAATCAGCTTTGATCTTAGATATGTATCTAATTAGGTGTTTTATGGCTGTAATGTTATTAGTCGATCAATAGAGTCACGGCATTAATTCTCTGAATGTTTTGATTGACTTGGCTCTTTAATAGTTATAGTTTATTGGACAACTTTAATTGGGTATTATTAGTACTTGACATTGGTAGGTAGTTCCCCATGATTTGCTAGGTACACACTATACTACAGATTAGTATAGCAATTAGTAGTATTGTAGCACACTAGTAGATTTGATACTGTGAAATATAGGTATATCGGAATCTACGTAACCGGTCTCTACCTAAAAACACTTTTAGGATGAGTAGATAAAGTTCACGTGTTCTGTATTGTTTAAATAACTTCCTCTTAGCCTTTTCTCATGTTTGGGATCAGCTCCCAGTCTAACCTGATGCGACTGAATACCAGTATTTTACACGGAGCGACTGCCATCAGATCTCCAGTTACTGGGCAATGCCGACATCCTAAGGTTAGAGCAGATGCCATACTTTCAGACTTCTGACTACCCGTAACGACGGTCATAGATACTAATTCGTATGACACCCGGGACCGACAGATTAACGTGCTCTCCGAGGCACGGAGGGGTCTCGATGTGTAACAAACGGTCACCCATCCACGGACTGACAGTGGCAAGCACAGCTTAACCTCGCAAATATTATGATCCGCGCGTTTGTTAATTCGCCATGAGCCCCTGTTGTTTACAAAACAATACTGGTTAATAATAAAAATCTATGAACCAAATAAAAACTTTAAAAAAATCTTCTGCTTTATTATGAAATGACAAGTAAGCATCACGCTGAGAAGTCGAGAAAAATAATATTTCAATAATTAACTGCGAAATTAAATTATACTTTATTAAAAACTAAAACAGTTATATTTAGCGACTAGCGGCCCGTCCCGGCTTCACACGGGTGGACATTTTTCCCGTTTTTGCAACATTTTTCATTTATGCTCCGCTCCTATTGGTTGTAGCGTGATGTTATATAGCCTATAACCTTCCTCGATAAATGGACTATCCAACACAAAAAAAAACAATTCCAACCAGTAGTTCCTGAGATTAGCGCGTTCAAACAAACAAACAAACTCTTCAGCTTTATAATATTTGTATATAGGTAGATATAGGAATTCAAGAATACTACGTCAACGACACAAAATTTAAGTTCCCTACCCTACTGGCACTGAAAATAAAAGTAAAATCAAAGTTAGCAACAAAAACGAACATTACAGTAATACCAATTCCGCCATTTACAGTCGATTTACTCCAGTCTCAGTCTGATTGCGAGGCGTTTCTATGCTATTTGCCATTGAACAGTCATACGTAGCCTAATTCCGATTAATTACGACGGAGTAATAAGCCGGGCCAAGGTCCCAGGGGCTTGCCCTAAGGAGCGTCTTCACGGTCCACGGCCTTCCTGGATAGAACATCCTGAATCTCATACAGTTCCGTCGCCGACTTCAAACAACGTTCTTCTAGACTTCACGGTGAATAGTCGTTTGAAAGACGCATTATTAGATATAAACTAACATGTACATTTATCTCGTGTGTTGCCGTAATTTTTTCTTAAAACAGTGAAGTTTTAAATACAAAATGAACTCGCCTTGTTTTACGGGCAGTCCGTATATATTCCATCCCGTGTCGGACACTTCGGCTACCGAATCGGAGGAGAGTGTAGATTCGGGACGCGAGAAAACTGTCGGTGATGGTCCGCGAACGAAAAAGTACACCGATCCGAAGTTTAGAACGATTAACAAAGTCAGCATTAAGATACTGAAGGCGATAGAGAAGCTTACTTGTAATATTAAGATTAATAAGAAGTCGAAGAAAGTCGCTGTACCAACATTGGAGAAGGGTTAGTACCTATCTATTAAAATACACTCTATGTAGAACTAACTGACGGTCAAGGCTTTGCTCGCGTAGTATGTTGATTAAAAGTACTTATACAAGGTTAGTCGGAAAGGGGGTACTAAGCCGAGGGCCACATAAAGTATCACTGATGACTATTTTAAAGCAAGTGTTAAAATTTCAAAATACGATAATTTTTATTTTCATGCAAGAAGATTTTTATTTTAGTTTTTTCAAAAAAACATCATACCTGCTTTAGTTATTTGAAAAGCTATTTCTCTTAAACTATTAAGTTTTGGGGAAAGTTGTAGAACAAAAGTTATCCCTTATTATGGGTACTTTAACACCCTTTCGGCTTAGTACCCCCTTTCCGACTAACCTTGTATAAGTTTCTCTTCGGGGTCTCTGTGCCAAGTTTCATCAAAATTGGTTCAATAGTTTAGTCCTGAAGAAGGAACAAACAGACAGACAAAATCCCTTTCGTATTTATGATTTAGTGTGGATTTATCTTCGCTGTCTCAATCTATATTATCCAAGCCATTGTGCAGTAGTAGGTACTCAGGTGTTCAGTTTGTCATAATTATAACTTCCCTCATCCTGAGTATGACATTAGTGAGCACTCTATTCATTTCCTTGTCTTACTGTACAAAGTGATACATTTTAAAACGTCACTGTTCTGTTGTGACCTAGTTCTGATAAATGCATTATATAACTAATCGTCTCCGCTGTCATGAGTAAAAATCATAAATATTGTATTTACGTCTACTGAAAAATAATGTATTTAGAGCATACTCAATTCGTCTTATTCAAGTAGGTACAAACACGAATAATTTTGATTTTTCAAAAAAAAGAATGAAAGAAATTTATTTGGCACGAAAGCAGTTAGACACAAAAAAATCATAAGAGACAAAAACAAAAGAAAAAATAAATAAAGTATCTGTATGTCTAGCGGCTGCGCCAAATAGGTTCATTTCGGCATAATTGTCAAACTACTAGTGCCTGACGCTGGTTTTCAACTGAACCCAACTTTTGCTTTCTTTCTTTCTAAAAGTCCGAGTCTTATTTCGTTGTAACTCTTTTTTTAGGATATGTACAATTAATCGGATTAGACTGCGTAAGGCCTTTTAGTTGGAATGAATTGAGGTAAAAAATAATTTCACACATAAAAATCTTTTTGCAAAGCAAATGGAAAATTGTGGCCTCTATAGGGGAAATAGGGGAATGAAAATGTTATGCATCTTAAGGTCTATTTTTGTTTGCACAATACAAGAAATAAACTATTTTGTCGAATACGTATTGCCAACATTATAGAAATGAAAATACAAGGATTTTTTTAAACGTTGCCCCACACTAGGAATTCTCCTGTATCGTGGGTGCGTTTACAGACACAAATCTTCACATGCAAAAACTCCCAGACCCGGAACAACTATCTATAGGCCATACAAATATACGTGCGGGAATCGAACCCACGACCCGTAGCGCAGAAGCCAACTGCTCAACCACTGCACCAAATGAGATGGTGACAGACACAAGTAATATCAATTTATTTAATCATCGATTTGATTGATGTCATGGTTTTTACAACAAAACCCCTTAAAACAAAATAAAACACATTACATGGTACTACCACAGTATAAAGAAGTATTATTAGACTGTGGTACTACTACGTCTTATAGAGGCAAAAGGCAATTTTGATTTCTACTACCAAATAATTAAACATAATTTTCCATACATTAGTCTGTTCCGTTCAACAGTTTGAAAAAGTAACGTGTGCCCACGATGTGAGAAAGGAATGAATTTGAAAACTAACGAAACGTTTCATTCCCCTACTGTACATTATACTTTGTAAAGGATTCGCATTTTATATACAGTATCCAACAATCAAAAATTAATAGAGTATCATTAAGCAGTGATAGCCTAGCGGTGGGGCGCTTGCCTTCCATTCAGGAGCGTCTAAGTTCAATCCCCCCTCTGACTTTTCGAATTCATGTGCGAATCAGAATTTGATTATACGGTGAAGAAAAAACATCGTGCGGAAACCTGCACACCTGAGAGGACTCCATAAAGTTCTCGATGGTGTGTGTACTCTGGCAATGCGCACCAGGCCAGCGAGGTGGACTAAGGCCTAAACCCTTCTCATTATCCAGCAATGAAGTAGTAATAGGCTAATTATTTACCTATGTTTTTTTATCACCAATTATCGAAACTAAATATTGACTTGTAAAGATAAGTTAGTATCAATTTTCCCAGAGGTCAAATACCTACTTTATTGACTCGTTGATTAAACTGTAATACTAATCAAACGATACATGACACCCCAACCAATCAGCTTAATCATTTCACACAACTGTGCCCTCTTCTTCCATCGCGTTAAAGCTCAAATTCCGTTGCACGAACATTTTAGTGTGAAGGCGTTATTTAGGCAAGAGCTCGATAGGGCTTTACTGTCAAATAAGTGTGTATGTACCAGTAAACGTTTCCCGTTTAAATGTGGTTCAATTACAAGCGGATACGGCATAATACAGCGATGATCATAAAACACCAGGAGTTTGTTCCAAACAATCCAGTTTACGCGGGTAATGAGGGGAACAGGAAGCGGGGAACTATACACATAATATTACATACGAGTTTCAGACTTAGTTTTGCGATATACCTACATAATATTATGCATATATTGTACGGAACTAAGTGAATCTAGGATAGGATAACGCTAGGAAGATCACTTACCTAATTAATTGAGTAATAGTAAACAGGGGGGAGCTACGAGAGATCACTTACTTAATTAAAATGTACAGTCAGTAGTAAAAGTCGATGATTTTTTCGGTAGGTAGGTATCGTGAATTTAATCATCGTAGGAGCCTATCACTGTTTAAAATTAATAATAATATTAGTCTTTTAAAGTATTGTACTCACTATTATAACATATATAACATCACGCTTGTATTCCCCAAAGAGTTGGGCAGAGATGAATAATAACCCCCTAATTTTGCCTTTATGTTTAAGTCCCATATTATAGGGGGCGAGCCGATTGCCATCAAACGGGCACTAATCCAAACTCCGGGCTGCTACTGAGGAATTCCACATGGCAAAACCCAATAACATTGCCCGACCTGGGGATCGAACCACTATTACATCACTATTATATTTTTTACAAAATAATAATAAATAGGTATGTTTTATTCGTAAAACACTTTTGAAACTGAATAATCATCACTTACTTTTGATGTTGGCTGTACATCAATGTTGGTCCCTAAACCAATCGTTGCACGGGCAGAAGGGTCAGAGTCAAGGTCTTCAGTTCTTCTACACTAATCAGTAGGCAAAGCGTTGGATATGTTTGTTGAAAATAATCCTCATAAGCGTGCCATTTGATTTTTCATTTCATTCCCAGCTCGTTCTTTTTTATTTTATGTTATTCTGGGTTCTGGTAGGTACTCCCTGCATATAAGAACCTTTCGCCACCTACGGTTATCTTTTTAACCGACTTCCAAAAAAAGAAGGATAATGTGTGTACGGATAATGTGATGATGTGATTATGTTACGAGCAGCGTCTTTAGTAGGTCCAATCATGTTTTAATTAAGGCAACTAAAATGAAAAAACATAAAAAAACATTTTAACAAAAATAAAACTAACTTCAAAAAACCGAAAAAAAGAATAAAATAATTATTACATATATTGTAAAATTAACAGTTTCAAAAACTCGGTGCATTCAATTTGGTTTAGTGTGGATTAGCACCGACTTCTGTAACTGTTAATTTTATAATATGGTAATTATATTTTTTTTAATTCTGCCTTCGTGTACATCTAGCATTTAAGAACCTTTCACCTCCAATGGTTATTGTTTCTCCTAATCCTATGCTTAATCCAGAGGTAATGCTGGTTCTTTTAAAGAGTTTCTCCTAGGAATTATAATTTCCTATTTCTTATAGAGGCTTTCTTAGAGGTACAAGCAGAGCACGTTAAGTGATTTCGAGTTTCTTAGTGAGAGCACTCCCCAGACCAAGGTACCATGGACCAACTCTACCACTCTACCACCCATCAGAAAACACAAGCCTCTTACACATATGATGTAACTCAATACAGAAATAACCAATTTCTGAGAACATTGACATTTGAAATGTTTCATAATTATTAGAAATAGCACACGTAGCATGACCTAGATCTTTCTGTCTTCATATGACGATGTTAGGTATCTACTGTTCCGGTCCAACAGCTGATTTTTGGCACAGCTACCATTTGTTTTGGCTCAAAATGTTCTCAAACATTTGGCGGAAGTATGTACACAGATGGATTCGCTTCAGTGTCAAGAATGCAGTCTTAATGTTGTTGTAGAAAACACATTTGGTTCTATCAATTCTTTTTTAATAATTATTTTTATCGATTCATTAGTTAACTTTGGGTGACTCATGGAAGCCTCATAGGGACTTCCTATTTTATGACTTAAAAATAAAATTATACAAGGTTAGTCGGAAAGGTGGTACTAAACCGCGGGCCACTTAATGTATCACTGATGGTTGTTTTAAAGAAACTGTTAAAATATCAAAATTCGTCAAAAAAAACCATGCTAAATTAATTTTTATATTCGTTTTTTCAAAAATTCTTCATCCCTCCTTTAGTTACGAATCCAGAAAATGGAGCTTCTAATCCGTGACCCCAAATTTGACCTAAAATGTAAACACAGATCATAGCTTAGAATAGATAGAATTTAGCGTATTTTTTATGAAATCTTTGAACAGCTAATTCTCTTAAACTAATGTCTTTTGGTGAAAGCTGTAGAACAAAATTTACTCATTATTATGGGTACTTTAACACCCTTTCGGCTTAGTACTCCCTTTCCGACTAACCTTGTATATAAAAAAGATTGCATTCATAATATAAAATAAATGATAGGTACTCTTCTTCTCCCTGCCCTTATCCCACACTAGGTGGGGTCGGCACAACATGTATTTCATAAATCCATGTTGTTAGAGGTTTTGGTTTATTGTTTTATGACCGGCCGCCTGCCTGACATCAACCCTCCTTGGGAATATAAAATAAAAAAAATGATAAAATAAATGATACTATCTACCTATAAACTTATATATTGTAAAACGCTTTAACATGAACGAATTTCAGCATAGTTCTAAGTGATTTTAAATGTTGGAATATTTACCCGTTCTTGTATAGCCAGTGATAGGCAGGGTAGGGGGGCTAACTCCCGGTAGCTTCGAGTTCTGAACAATTCGAGTTTAACTTAAATTAGTGTCAATTCGTAACAAAAGCGTACGTGCGGAATTTCGAATTAAAACTAGGGATTCTTTTCGACATAACTTAATTTTAATTCGAACCTTCATTGATGATGTATTTTTTCTGTATCGAATTCAATATTATACCCGACTAGCTGTGTCCTCACGGCTCCACCCGTAGCCTATGTTACTCAGTGATAATGCAGCTTTCTATAGGCAAAATATTTTTTGAAATCGGTCCAGTAGTTTTTAAGTTTATTCGTTACATACAAAAATACAAATCTTTCCTCTTAAGTAGTAAGGATAACACGTAAAATAATTCTTAACATAAGTGAATAATTTGAAATGCTGCCTCGTTGGTTTAGTGGTGGCAAGCGCGACTGCTGATCGTGAGGTTCTGGGTTTGATCCTCAGGTCGGGCAAAGTATTATTGGGTTTTCCGTGTGGAATTCCTCAGTAGCAGCCCGGACTTTGGAATTATGCCCGGTTGATGATAATAGGCTCGCCCCCTATTATATGGGACTTAAACATAACGGCGAAATGACAGTGTTACGTTTTACTATACACCTTTGCCCAACCCGTCGGGAAATACAGGCGTTATATTATGTTATAACTTGAAAATATAGTCAACAATACGATTGTAATATCACCAAGATTGGAGCGATCAATGTCGCTTTACTCGAAAATCAAGATTAAAATAACAGAGGGCGCGAATCTTGTCAACTCAGCGGGGATATTAGAAACATCTGGATCAAATGTAATATTCACTTCTTTTTGATCAGAGCATGTCGCACCCTTAGTAATGTAAGGGCACAACTCGAAATATTGAGTTTTTAAGTTTCTGTGTTAGATGGGCTCAATATCAACTGTTCTACCACTTGGCGTTCACAGAAAGAGACACAATTACAATATTTGCTTTAATATTGTCTTTTTCTCTTTCTGTGAAAGAGAAAAAGTGGTAAAACAGTTGATATTGAGCCCATCTAACACAGAAACTCAAAAATTCAATATTTCGAGTTGTGCCCTTACGTTACTAAGGGTGCGATGTGCTGGCCTGGGTAATCAGGACTGGGCAAAGTATACCGTGTTTTCGTGTCCAGAAATCTAGTTATTTTCAAATAAGCCTTGGGATTTTAATTCCGCCCGTTAAATCGCCAATTATCGGACACAATATGAGTTGAACCGTGAATTTTCAAACAGAAATGTCCAATTTATAGTCTGATTATTATACGAAAATGAAATAAAGCAGTTATTTTATTATAATAATCACACCGCAGCTATTCCAAGTGATGAATTACCAATCATTTTATAAATATGGCCAGGAGTACACAATGTAATGTTTCCGTGAATGATCGGAAACACACATTGGTATTATACGGGCCACTATTTATTTGTACTGGGTCAATGCACTCGCACTATGTTGCACAGAAGTGCACATGGTTCGCTCCGGACATTCTCGGTCATTCTCGGGCCATTTGACCTGTAGCATGCATAGCCACGAATGCCTTGCTCAAAATACCAAACGACAGAACATTTGTAGCTATGCCAAGTATGTATAATGTCAATAGGAGTTGCAGACAATGTCAACAAAATATGGCAATACGTTTATTAAAATAACTACCTGTTGCTCGTGGTTTCATTCGCATGCTAGGGGAACTACTTCATTTAGGGCCGATTTAACCAACGTCGGATAACTTTTATCCCAGGAATAAGTTTGAAGTATTGAAATTAGAGGATTATATCCAGGATAAGAATGCTTGGAAACATGCTGGTCCAGCTCCATAGGACAATCTAGAGTCTAGACAAAATCATACTGGTTGCTATTTTAATTGTATAATTTATTATTATCATGCAATTTATTTTAGATTCTGTGAATAGGTACCTACCTCACACACTGACCTATTACTTTAAATTATTTGGGAAAACGCACACTTTTGCAATGTTTGTAAACATGTGATCACCATGTATCTATCACATAATTAATTTGTCATTGCTTCATTTTTAATTCTTTTTACCTATTGTCGTATAGTAATTTTATTATAGGTGCATCGTCTTCACATAGGTAATTGTATAAACAATGTACCTATACAAAATGGAGCTACCTATACAAGGTGGAGTTTCTTGCCCATTATTCTCCATACGAAACTACCTTTTGGAAGGGGCGACTAGAATCATATCTATTTTTTTTTGTAAATTTTAACGTTCAAAAGTGCCTTTTAAGTGCCTAATTAATAAACGCTATCCGACGTTGGTAAAATCGAGCCTTATCCGGATAAAAAGTATCCCATGTATTAATTCAGGACATGGTCTATCTGTACGCCAAATTTCATTCAAATCTGTTTAGCCGTTTATGCGTAATTGAGAAACACACATCCATTTATCTATCCATCTTCATAAACATTCACATTCATAATTATTAATAGAATAGTGTGATTAGTTTAATATACCTAAATCGTTATATGCAGGTGCCACATATAATGAAAACTAATTACCATCTCAATGTATTTATTATTTAGGTAAATGTTTAAGATAATCTATACTAATATTATAAAGCTGAAGAGTTTGTTTGAACGCGCTAATCTCAGGAACTACTGGTTGGAATTGAAAAAATATTTTTGTGTTGGATAGTCCATTTATCGAGGAGGGTTATAGGCTATATAACATCACGCTACGACCAATAGGAGCGGGGCATAAATGAAAAATGTTGCAATAACGGGAAACATGTACACCCGTGCGAAGTCGGGACGGGCCGCTAGTTTATCACTAAACATAAATCAGTTACAAAAATACATTTCGTGATAAAATAGTCTGTTAGGTACTTGCTTGCTATGCAAAATATACCTAGTAGACGATTAACGAAAGACTTTTAGAAATTATTAGTAGTTTTGACGAAAATTGTGCTTTTGGTATTAGTTTATTGCAGTGATAGCCTAGCGGTTGAACGCTTGCCTTCCATGCAGGAGGGTCTGAGTTCGACCCCGGCCCCTACCTCTGACTTTTCGAATTCATGTGCGGATCAGAATTTGATTATCACTTGCATTAACGGTGAAGGAAATACATCGTGAAGAAACCTGCACACCTAAGAGGGCTCCATTAAGTTCTCTGTGTGTGAGTGTGTAGTCTGCCAACCCGCACCAGACTAGCGTGGTGGACTAAGGCCCTAACCCTTCTCATTCTGAAAAGAGGCCCGTGCCCAGCAGTGGAACAGTAATGGCCTGATTATGTTATGTTTGACGAAAATGTTTGTTTACTTTGTCGGTAAGTTCCAAAGACGAATAGTTTAATTTATTTAATAGAATTTAATTCCAGTACCTACAGCCCCTAATAAACGTAATGCAGGAAGTTTGTTTCACTGACCCATAAAATGCAAAACAAATTTCGCTGTTTACATCGCGTGCTATGGCACCATGTGGTTCATATTAACTGTAAAGAGCACCTATTTGCGTATAGTGTTGTTGGCACGGAGTATTGAGTGTAAATGGAGTGGTTGAACGCTCCTGTTCTTGCTGTTATGGTCGTATTAAAAGGATCGCCGTATTGCGATAGAAATCGCTTAACGCAATGAAATGTGGAGGTTTACGCGATTTTTATTTCTTTAAAATATTAACAATAAATAGGATTTGCGTTATAGAATCAGGGATTCGTGACATGTGCAGCAATAAACAAATGCCTGTCTTCAGACAGGCATTCCGTGTGGAATTCCTCAGTAGCAGCCCGGAAATTGGATTTGTGCCCGGTTGATGGCTATAGGCTCGCCCCCTATTACATGGGACTTGAACATAACGGCGAAATGGGGGTGTTACTATACACCTCTGCCCAACCCTTCGGGGAATACAGGCGTGATGATATATTATGTGTGATATTTAAATATTGTAGTTGTCATTGAGAGACTCATATTCAGCAGCAGACGTTTAATGCAGGAAATTAATGTCTGAATAATTTATTTAGATGAATGAATGGATAATTTATTTGGACACAACAAAAAGATACACAGTGCTTGTTCAGATGCTCGATCGCAGCGTTCCCAAACACGTTATTACTCCATGCTTACTTCTTCGGTTTTTCATTTTCAAAGATGGCGAATGGTATTATCTTATCTATCGCTAGACCAGACTAGCAATTTCCTAGGAAATAATGTTACAGTTCTTTATCATGCTAGGTCAAGGTTGTAACGATAAGGTAAAAAGCTGATTACTCTACAGTATATTGTTGTGCAATATTTTTTGATAAGATGTTTAAACTGTCAAATATTTTCCTTCCAGATTGCATAGAGATACGTAGCAGCTGATATGATTATTTACTTGACTTTGTTTTTCATTACCACTAACGTTAACGATGAAGGACAACATCGTGAAGACATGCACAACAGATAGGGATAAAAAAAAGTTCTCGATGGTGTGTGTAGTCCGCTAACCCGCACCAGGCCAGCGTGGTGAACTAAGGCCGGAAACAGTAATAAGCTGATGTTGTTTATATTCTTCACAGTTTGGCACAATCAGCCCATTACTGTCCCACTGCTGGGCACGGGCCTCTTCTCAGTATGAGAAGAGTTTAGGCCTTATAGTCAACCACGCTGGCCTGGTGCGAGTTGGTGGCCTACACACATCATTGAGAACTTTTTGGAGCCCTCTCAGGTGTGCAGGTTTCCTCACGATTTTCCTTCGACGTTATTACATGAATAATCAAATTCTGAACCGCACATTAATTCAAAAAGTCTGAGGTGCAGGCCGGGATCAAATTCAGACCCTTCTGCATGGATCGCCAGCGTTCAAACACTAGATTATCAAAATTTACAGTTTGCGTATGAAGGATTCTTTAAGCGATTTCAGCATTGAATGTCAGGACTTAAAAGCGCTTGAAGCGCTTGACCCAAACAGTAACGAATTGAGTTTTAAATTTCCCACTGGTGTGCGCAGTGACAGGTTTCTGGCCCATTGCCTATACACAACAAACCATTTCATCAGTTGATGTACAACTATATTAGTTACGAAAACATAATACCCGTAAACTTTATGTAACCACCGGATGCAGTACAATACCTTTTCGTTCATCCTCAACATAAGGGTGCGCCCACGCATTGCGTTGCCGTGATGGCCATAGTTCCGCCCTTTTGATTGGCCAAACGGTTGACATCGACACGGTCCAATGATACCGTACATTTACAATTACTCTTGCATAACTATGCTATTGAAGATTTTTCCCGCGCAAATAAACGTAACCAGTTTATCGAGACCTCTGTAGAACTAATAGATTGATTTCTGCAGTTGTTTCGCATAGGTCATTTTATGTTGGTGTTTTAAACTGGATGAAAGCTATCGAAAGGACGTTACGGACGCGCCTTCCCACGCCAAATGAATTACTGTGGTGTAATTGGGACTAGAATGTAGTTTATTGAATGTTTACAATCTGTAATAATATACACAATTTTATGGGTTCTGTCGGTGGCTTTGTTAAATGATTTGCTGGTCTACGTAAGCAAACTGTATGTCGTATAGGATAATTTTACTTTATTACAGTTTAACTGGTTTGGGAATAAATAGGGTGTATCGACTCTTTGTTGTCTTCTATTTAGTGATATGAAACTAGATCGTGGGAGATCTGGGTGTTTTCCAATTTTTCACATAAAAAGAGACTATCCTAAATTTGCGTTCCTATGAAAACGCTGGGAAAGAGGTATAGTACGCGTGTGCCATTAAGCATGTTATTACATTTTGATCTCCATATACCACGTCCGAAATGCGTGGTCATATTTAAGGGAGTGGTTCAGACTCTTATTCAGAGCAAAATATGAAAGGTCAAAAAAAATATCTCTCATTTTTTTTCGACTCCGTATAAATGTCACCAGCAGATCGGGTCAATTCGTATGGAGAAACGATAATTCTTGTTCGATCTTTTTTATTTCAAATAAGTATCAAATTACTCTGAATAAAAGTCCAATCAAACAACCCCCTTAAATATGATCACGCTCTTCTGTTACACGTTAGCCTTATCATCTTCATTGAGTTCAACCGATAATATACCCCTCTCAACATGGCGAATGTTAGGTAGCCACGAGCCCCTCAATCTCAAGATTAATTCTCTGGTTAACAACTGTTTATCTAAAATCTATACTAATATTATAAAGCTGAAGAGTTTGTTTGTTTGAACGCGCTAATCTCAGGAACTACTGGTTGCAATTGAAAAAATATTTTTGTGTTGCATAGTCCATTTATTGAGGAAGGATATAGGCTATATAATATCACGCTACGACTAATAGGAGCGGGGCATAAATGAAAAATGTTGCAAAAACGGGAAAAATTTCCACCCGTGCGAAGCCGGGACGGGCCGCTAGTTCTAGTATACATATTTTTAGAGTAAACGGTGGTTTATCTAAAGAATTAATATTGTGGAACACCAACCTTAATGTTGGGATGTCTTCTTTTCTAATCGAGTGATATACCTATAGAGTGTTGTTTTTCCATCCTATCACATTAATTCCGTGATTTGGAAATAGAGAGGAAACAAGCAAGTCAATTTAATTAAAACAGTTAGTGATTCGGTAGACCAAATTAGGCGTAGGTACTTTATAAAGGCAAAACAAGTTATCTTCATTTGCCTTAAGTAATTGATTAACTAAAAACTTTATTAAATACTAGCTGTGTCCTCACGGCTCCGCCCGTAGCCTATGTTACTTAGTGATAATGTAGCTTTCTAACGGCAAAAGAATTTTTGAAATCGGTCCAGTAGTTTTTAAGTTTATTCGTTACATACAAAAATCCAAAAATACAAATCTTTCCTGTTTATAATATTTATTAAATATTTGCATTTCAATACATTTTAAATGTAGATTTCAGACACTGAGGAAAATAATAAAATATTGACGAGAATATATATTCTGATGAGGAGCATTATAATGCTTAATGTTTTGACTGAAAATATTGACGAGAATATATATTCTGATGAGGAGCATTATAATGCTAATTATTGCAATAATAAATAATAATAATTAATAAATAATTAATGCATTATTATTCTAATGCTTAATGCTTTGACTGAAAAAGACGTAAATTCATGCTTAATGATGATAGTAATATAACTGACAATGATGCATCCGCACGCTACGAATTAACACGTGTCATAAGATTCAACGAAACCCAGCACGGTTGGTGATAGGATCTATACGGTCCGCCTGGCTAGCTACCACCCTCACACTAAAAGGCCAGCGCCGAGCAGTTTATTGTGTCCCGTCGTGTGTATGTGAGAGACAGAGCTATAGGGGAATTTATCTCTATATCTCTGTTCTTTGGATTCATATGCTCCATCTTAGACCGACTGCGCTTATCATCAGACGAGACAAGGGCCAAACGGGACTAAAAAAGAATAAAAAGAAAACAGAATCCAAATAAATAAATAATTGTAAAGAGCTTGCGCAAAGATTTCGTTTGATTTTACCGCCTGTAACAGTATTTGACTAATTACCAAATGAAGTAATGTAATTTTAGAGCCTTAATATGGGTACCTTTTTATATCCCTAGTGTTACGAAAAATGTACGATATTAGTATTGCTGGTGATGTTATAGTTAGACGTAGTACCTATAAGCTACAAACATATCTATCTATATAAATAAAAACGAATCGCCAAATGTGTTGCTAAGCGCAAAACTTGAGAACGGCTCGACCAATTCGGCATTTTTTTATGTAGGTATTCCTCAAAACATATGGAAGGTTCTTATGGAGAGAAAAAACATAAAAATTGCGTGGAAAATAGTAAAAAAACTTTTCTTTTCCAACTACAGGCCAATAACTTTTGACAGAACGAAGTCTGTCCGGGCAGCTAGTTGATAAATAAAAATGATTTCACTATTAAACTAATGTCTCAAAATACGTTTATTAATGAAGTTGACAAGTTACACGCTAATAATCTTGATATTGATATGTAACCACCGCTACCTTAACATCCAATAAATGATTGAAATACGGTGGCTCACATACACCACCCTAAACTCATAACAAATGCCCTAAAGGGAACGTTTCCATAACCACCATCGGATTAGTGATCGAAGTATGATTTTATTAGGGGCGTTACGTGTATTTTATTAGGGGTAAACGAGAAGCGATGAGGTGCTCGGTTTCATTGGGGATAAACACACAATTTATATGTTTGTACATAACATAAATAGTATCATGTTTCCTTCATTTCATTAATAGCTAATTTGAAGCCCTTTTTAACCGACTTCAAAAAGGAGGAGGTTCTATATTCTTTTGGTATTTTTGTTTAATGTATGTACACCGATTACGCTGAGATTTATGATCCGTTTTACGTGAATCTTCTTTAGTTTAATGCGGAATAGTTGCCATTTGTCCCATAAAAATTTAACATAGTTTGGCCCCTTAGTTTTCATTTTATGAACATTTTGATTTTTTTTTGTTTACGTGGATGATGTAATTATTCTACCTGATGTAATCTAAAAAAATCCTACTGTAGTTTATAGAACAACCTATAACAGACACTAAAAAGTAAAAAATAAAAAAAACATCGTTTAAAAAAACCTACTTTAAAAACTAAAAAGTATAAAATAACTTAATAGAGATTTAATTGAATACACCTCTTATGCAAACCTAATACCTTTACCATAATTTAAAATTAACAGTTTCAGAAGTCGGTGCTAATCCACGCTGAACCAAATTGAAGGCACCGACTTCTGAGACTGTTAATTTTAAATTATGGTAAAGGTATTAGGTTTGCATAAGAGGTGTATTCAATTAAATCTTTATTAAGTTATTTTATACTTTTTATTTTTCAAGTCGGTTTTTTTAATTAGCTCTTGCGGTCCTGCGTCTCGAAGCTCGCATTGCGTCTTAAATTAGTTGGAAAATCATGTGAATTCTTTAAATTAATTCTCAATAGTGTCAAAATAGACCTCTTTTTGTTTATATCAATCAAACTGACATAATCGTACACAACCGCAAACAATTAATAAACAAGTTTACAATGACAAATTATTACGCGTTTCCGTGTCCCAGTTTTTAGTCGGCGTTGAATAGCCCAGACATGTATCAAAGTGATGGATGGTTCCAGCTAAACTTTGGTCTCGCACAATTAGGCTGACAATCCACCACACCTTGCCATCGGACAATATATTGTATGTCAATCACTGCGAACACGCACGGAATTGTGCATTTGGACTGTGGGCGATGTACTTTAGTTAGATACGATACGATAACGACGCGGTACGATATGTTTTCCCAACTATGTTGGGGACAGCTCCAGTCTAACCAGAAGTGGCTGAATACCAGTATTTTATACGAAGCGACTGTTAACAGAACTCCGCAACCCAGTTACTGGGCAATGCCGATATCCTAAGGTTAGACCCGTTGTCAGGCTTTCGGACTTCTGACTTCCCGTAACAACTGTCATAGGTATTGACACCCGGGACCGACAATTTAACGTGCTCGCCGAGGCACGGAGGGGTCTCGATGTATAACGAACCGTGACCCATCCACAGACTGACCGCGGCAAGCATAGCTTAACCTCGCAAATTGTATCATCCGCGCGGTTCTAATTAGCCATGAGCCCCTCGGATGCATTACGATATGACATAGGATAATTTAGACGAGATGCAATCACTGTTAATTTTCGCGTAACTTTTGGCAAAATTACAACCGCGCAGATTTATCGATCTAAGGGCTGGTTTTTTGATTCCTAGTTAAGCCAATCAATGGTTAAAATTTCATACAAATTTAACCATTTGTTGAAAATTCATATAAACCAAGACACCGGCTCTAAGAGGAAATCCACGCTTACTGCGGTTGTACACATCGAGAATTCGAGAACCTTCCGTGCTTCATAGAGTAAGTTAATTCGTGATCCCAGTTATCATACAAATACCTTTGGCAGCCTTTACGAAGTTATATGCTCAAAAAGGTTGATAATTAATCTGACCTTAGTGTATTGGCATGCTCCAAATAATTGGGTTTCAGTGGACGGGTAGCAGTCGCTCCGTGTAAAATTCTAATTCAGCCGCATCTGGTTGGAGTTGGCTTCCAAATAATCACTAGAAGCCAACCTCAAGAGAAAAAAGGCTAGATAGATAACAACAGAGGGTATGTCGTTTTTAAATTAATCCCGTGTGTTATCCATGAAGTGTAGTTATCGGATAGCAGTAATAGCCTAGTGGTGTAACCGTCGGACTACCAAGTCATAGCTCTCGAGTTTGAACCCAAGGCGTAATACCTATAAGCAATGATAGCCTAGTGGTGTCACTGTCGGACTACCAAGTCATCGCACCTCTGACTTTTCGGATTCATGTGCGTATTATATAGTCATCACTTGCTTAAAAACGGTGAAGGAAAACACTGTGAGGAAACCGGCATGCCTGAGAGATATTTCTCGACGGCATGTGAAGCCAAGTCAGAGGCCCATGGGCGGCATAAACTCTGACACCAGGTTACCGCCTGTTCATACAGCGGATCCGTTTTAACTGATCCATTTTAACGGATGCATCGGTACTGGATATGTCGTTCACATCTGTGCCGATGGATTAGTTAAACAAATGGCAGCTGCGTCGCATCTGGCAGACAGGATACGATAAAAATAACGGATCCAGTATTTTTTACTGGATTCGGAATACTGTCGTGTACGTGAACTCGCTCATTCAACTACAGGCGCCATCACCAAAATAAAAACGGATCCGCTAAAACAGTTTCTGTGTGTACCAGCTGTTTGTCACTAACCACACGAAAAGAGAAGAAGATCGTGTCGTATCATGTAAATATCAAACGCGCCATTTAGTTAAATGTTCGTGTAGCTACGATAGTCTTGAATCTGATGCTATCGCTATTGTTAAGTATCGGTAAGCTGCGTTTCTGCGTATAATACCTGATATTTATCCCTTTGGTGTTGTTTATTGATATTGGATAGGTAATTGCCTCGTTGGTCTAGTGGTGGCAAGCGCGACTGCTGATCGTGAGGACCTGGGTACGATCCCCAGGTCGGGCAAAGTGTAGTTGGGTTTTTCCGTACGGAATCCTCAATAGCAGCCCGGAGTTTGGATTTGTGCCTGGTTGATGGCAATGGGCTCGTCCCCTATTACATGGGACTTAAACATAACGGCAAAATAAGGGGGTTACTATACCTACACATCTGCCCAACCCTTCGGGGAATATAGGCGTGATGTTATGTTATTTTATTGCTGATAAGCTTCAGTTTACTTGCATTTTTGGCATAAACTTAGGTGGAATTAGTAGCTTCTATATCATTATCATCTCCTATTTAACTATTGCTAGTCCTAAAGCTCCTGTCTTCTACAGTGCTTACTATATCTTCTGTGCTTTTTTCAACCAATTCCTGTGATCCTAATCGGACCACTGGACGTCCGTCGATTCCCTTAAATTCTCTGCCATTCGTTTTTTTGGTTCCCCCATGTTTCTGCTACCAATACACACGTGTAACCGTATCATGTACCAAATAGAGTCAATATTCGCTTATAAAACCAACTGTACCATAGATGACGTTCGGTGTTTAGTTTACCGTGTCGCAATCAGAGTACAAAGCGGGTATTTTATTGTGATTTACATACAGAAAGTGTCCATTGTGAGTGCGCGCCCTGTCACAGTTGCCCTCTGGCCTCCGTAGGCCAGCGTGGTCTAGTAGACCGGCGGCAGAATTTGGTCTATGTAGACCCGCGATAAGTTGGTATATGTAGACCCATTTACCCGTTCTTCTTTTTCTTCTAGTGTTGTGATTCTCTCGTTTTGCACGTGATTTTGAATTTGTGACGTAAGAACATACGTAATTGGAGTATTGTATACGTAAGTTCTGTTCATGAGTGTATTTTTAATTAATGTTTTAATTGAAAGCTTATGCGGTAACGTGCGTAATAGCAGATGGCTAGTGTGGGACGTTATCAATGTCAAAATTAACAACTCTCCATTTAAATTATAGGAAGTTTTTATACAATTTCGCTTGTTCAAGATTAAACTGAACTTTATGCCAAAAAAATTTGGACAAATAATTATGAGAACACGAAAGTTTTTAGCATTTATTTAGGCCAACGGCCCCAATATCAACTAAAATCCTGACTAACGATATCTTAATGAGATCTCTTAGATTGGATTTAAAAATAGCACAAAGAGAAAAGAGAGGAATAAAGTACCTATATATTCAGGAAGTTGAAGCAACAATCTTAATTTTAAATTCCTCAGAAGAGAATCATCTAATATTGACTGGTTACAAACAAGGACTTATTGAATCGGATCTTATTTCATTAAATCAGATCTTCCTCAATACACAATCGGAATTGATTGCGGCCATAAGCATCGTTCAGAGATAATCTATTGAAATAAAGCTTTATTCTAACTTTAAGGATTTCATTTAGATAGATAGCTTTGGCGCGCAGATTTAGACGCGTTTTGTACTTTAAGCATAACACAGCATAGGGCACGGGCCTTTTTTCAGAATGAAAAGTGTTATGAATTTAGACCTTCGTCCACGCACACTGGCCTGATACGGGTTAGCGGACGGCACGCTCCATCCGTACATGACTTTGAACGTAGACACTCCTGCATGGAAGTCCAGCGATTAACTGCTACGCTATCACTGGGTATCGTCTTGTTTTCCATAAAATCATTTGTACTATTATTGTTTTCCATAATCGTCCCCCCTCATAATATTTACTTGCACTATTATCATTTATACTAATAACGCTTGTCATATCAACTTAGTAGTCATAACTTTTATTTGCCATAAAATAAGTTTCCATAATAACGTGTGTTATAAATTAGTTTCTATAACTAACACATTACATAATCGATACTTGACATAACCAACATTTAATATAATTTAGAAACGTTTATTGTTTGGTACAAAAAATTATGTCACTAAGAAATTTCGTCTGTAATCAAATGATTTATAACAGCAAACAATCTTTAGACAATAAACAGTTTGACAAAACCGAAACAGCTAGGTTAGGTTAAACTGTGACCACACAACGCGCGAAGACGAGCGAGCGTAGCGAGCGTGCCGCGGCAGCGGCCGCCGAGCGCCAGATTTCCTCTTTTGCAAAGCAAACATGCATGGTAGATTAGGTTTATATTATGCTGAATAAATGTTATGGAAAACGACATTATTAAAAATGAAAAATATAGCAAATAAATTTATAGATTAAAATTATTATAACACTTGATCGATTATGACCAATGAAATTAGTGAAAATGATTTTATGTAATATCACAATTATGGCAACTGAAGCGTTATTTCTAATTAAATTATGGCAAATAAAAGTATGATATACAAAATTATAGCATTTTAAATTATGGCAAACATTAGTAAACCCTATCACTGCTGTTCTGTACTTTACAGATCCTTAAACTATCTCATATTTATCTCCGTGTTTAGATTTTTTTTAAGAGTTCATCTCAGACCCTGGCTGAGCTTACCATGACCAAACCAAGAACCAAGAGCCAGAATAAAATAAAATAACAAAAAATTAATAAACTCGTCATTATGAAAACATTCCTTCATGGTTTATGAGGAAGCCCTAGTACAGTGAACAAGGAACACTTACAGGCTAAAATTATAACAATATTAGTTAACTGCGAAGTGAGGGTGTTACTATACACCTCTGCCTAAACCTTCGGGGAATACAGGCGTGATGTTAGGTTATGTTTATGTTTTATGTTATGTTAATATTAGCTAAAATTTACTTGTTACTCAATTCAGAATCCCGCATCGGTTTGATTTGTTCACAGAATGATGAGACAGTTTAAATTACAATCCGTCTCCCCTTCTGTTCCCAAGCACACTTCAGACCCCATCAAATTATAGAGTTTTTCCTTTAGCTTCACTTAAATAAGGTTTAAGTAAGACAAAGTATTTTGTTTTAGTAAGCGCCTACTATTAACTGTCGGTCTAATTTATTATGGGCACGCTACGAAATTAGAAATACTGCTTACTTATAAATAAACTGTGTACCTACTACTGTTCTGTTATTATATTCAGTCGTTAACATATACCGGAAGGCTAGACAGATGGTTAGAAACTTTGCCTTAAGTTTTTTTTAAACAGAAAACCCCGTTTTCGTTTTGTTTCGGCCTACAGTCCTTCAAAGTTGTGGAGGAATATTGATACTGGTATATACAAGATGTAAATGCCAAAACTGAAAACCTCTTAAGGAGTCATTGTATGTACATATCATTATTAACAACTTTTACTATGGAAACAATCAAGAAATCGCGAAAAAAAATCAGCTGTTCCCTACATTTTGTCGAATTATGCGAACATAAATGTATGGAGCAGCAGTATTTTTTTCGTGATTTCAGGGTCTGGTATAAGTAACCAACAAAAAATTTCAAGATGTCGGCAATGTGGCCACAAAGGTTCTAACCCCTTTTTGGTGTAAAACGCAGATGACGAAGATTCACGAAGTCTAATTTGTGACTTCGTGAATCTTCGTCATCTGCGTTTTTTATTCTTGGTGTGTTTTGTTAATTCGTTGAAATATTCTTTAAAGGAAATTAATCTTGAATGCCAATAGCGCCAACGTAAATAAGATTCCCCATGGAGTAAGAACAAATTCATGGTCTTTCCATATTATATCAGCTTCGTTATTCATTCAACTTTATTTACCATCCTTATAATAGGACACACATGCGTTCGAAAGATGTGATTTATTTAAAGTATCGTTTCAATAGGTTGTTGGAACACAGCTCCGTGCCAAATGTACCGAACGCATGCATTTCCGGGTACCAGATTCTAAACAGGAGCGACTGCATCGCATTTAGTTTAACTCTGTAGTTAGTGGTCAGCAAATCGCAACGCACTGCCGGGAAGTACTGTGATTTGATTACAACAACACCCCTTATAAATAACAGTGTTCTGTGCCTAAATATAGAATTATCGGAACTGCTGCGAAAATTGATCCAGCCGTGTTTATTGGTGCACATGTATTTGAAACTATTGCTGTTGTATCAACAGCTGTAGGTACTTGTAAAGCATCGGCAGCTACTGTATCATTGTTCGATGACATTTCCTAATCGAATCGTTTTACTTGATCCGATATTATGGTAAGTGGACTTCTCTTTCTTGGAACACGTGGGTGGCTATTTACGTTAACGACTCGGCTGTGTTATTTATTTGATTCATGTACTTACGTGGTTACAGAATTTGTATTAATTTAGTTGGGTGGTGTGATTCATGGTGATTCGTTTGCTTTGCATAAAGGTGTATAGGTATTAAGGATTGAAAAAATTAGCTGTTCTGTGAATTTCATCATATATCGGAGGCTATCTGTTGAGTAAATGCTATGTTCCACTTACGACGTTGTTATGAATAGGTACCAAACTGATCCTATAATTACCTACTCATTTATTTTCTTTAACAGTATTGATACTCGATCAACACGATACCCACTTCCTTCTTAGTATATCAAGTAGGTTGTTTATAAGTGATATTGCCTCTTTGTCAAGGATTATGCTTTTATTCCCTGGAAAATGAGCAAACAATAGTTCGTTTACTAAGGATAAAAAACTTGTTCCCCGAAACTTTACTACTAGGAAATATTATATTATCTCACTCTGTATCTCTAATATCAATACAAATTTCCGGAAAATTCCTTTTCGACCCAAACAGTGCGCGTTAATATCGGGACTTGTCGCAGGCTTGTCAGGCAAATATAAACAAAGTGAGCACAACCTTCTGTTTCCGAATAATTTATTGTTTCTAAAGACGCGTCCTCATATTTGCTTTTATTTTTCCTTCTCTGCCTTATTATAGTCAACTCCTTTGTGACGACGTTTACCCAAACACTTTGTGCGATTACGGGTTTGCCCACTGATGCTTT
The DNA here is from genome assembly GCA_910594945.2 of Amphipyra berbera. Lineage (NCBI taxonomy): Eukaryota > Metazoa > Arthropoda > Insecta > Lepidoptera > Noctuidae > Amphipyra > Amphipyra berbera. The sequence continues at coordinate 5,784,302 of OU343131.1, read as the reverse complement.
TCCTGTTTAAACAAACATGACTAAAATCTTTTGATGTTTTTTTGTGTTTAGGTACTTTGAACTTTCAAGGTTAATCTGCTACTAAAATTAAAGGATTTGTGGTCATCAGTGCAACGATGAACTCACTCTGATATTTAAATGCATTTAATTTTATAGTCAGATAGTTAAAAGAAGCGGTGTGTTTGTTCAAATTGCGGACAGTACCTATACATATTTTTGGGAGAACCCACATCCACATAAGTTAGGTTCTAGGGAACCTTTGTTCAATAGATACAACCCAAGTTCAGCATTGGGCTACAATATATTGGTAACTAATGATTACTGTGTTCCAAAAACTCTTGGCCAACTTGTGCTACATTGTTTAGCCCAGAGCTAATGCAATAACCTAGGGTTAACGAAAGAAAAACTTGTCAGCGGCCATTAAAACTTCACTAGCCCCTTCGATAGCCCAGGCTACAAAAATACGTCAATGTGGCGCCAGTGGGCTTAAGAGACAATTCGAAATTCAAACGACTTTTGCTTATAAAAAATAGGTCTGGTACTGAAGTACGGAATGTCGTTCCATATTTGAGGTAAAAGAAAAAAGTTTGTAATACGACGTTTTTGTTTGTACAGCGGAGACGAAGGCGAACGAGGTGGTCTCGAACCAGCCAGTGAAGTCACCAAACACACCAACAGCGCCCAGCCCGTCACCGAAACGTGAGTACAACCTTTTTGTACTAAATGGCCCGTTGTTTTAAACAAAAAAACTCCATTGTTTTTACGTAACCTGAAACTTTGAAACAACACACAACCTAAACATTGAGTTATTTTGTTTTGTTGAAATGTAAAAAGTGGTAGGTCTACATTCGAAAAACTGTGAAGCAGGTTTAGTGCAAAAAAATCTTATGAGTTAGGTTATAATTTAGGAGCTCTAGAACGTTGCTGATGTAGGTTTTGAAGATAAGCTCATTTAAATGTTATCAAAAGAAAATCCGATTGTAAATGATATCATTATTTAAAACCTCTTTGACGCAATTGTTGTAACTTACATTAATACCTAGTGCTATTTCTTATCTTTTTTTTATCAATCTGCGAGATCGTTCCACATTTTAAAACATTAATTATTATTAAGTACACCATGACAACAATCTTGTTACCAACCAAACCATATTTTGAAAAGATAATCCATTGAGTTTCTTGCCATCTCTTCTCTATAGGACCTACTATTTGGAATCTTGTGTTGACCTTTCAAAGGCACCTGTAAACTGGTCTACTTGAAAAAAAACCTTTAACTTTTGGCTTTGATATTTGTTCTTTTTAACCGACCTCTCTATTGACTATTCCTGTAACCACAACAACAAAGCTATCAGCAAGGCTATCTTTGGTATATTATGACTCGAATCGTACATTGTTCAAAGCAGGAGTTAGGCTTTACCGAGATATAGCACAAACATGGTAAGGAACAAGATAGCAGGTTACATTATGCGCTGGTCAGTGTTATTAGCAAGTAAAATGACACGATTGTCATGCGGCGACCGAACTTAGTTGTCCCTGTTTGGGCTGCATGCGTCCCTCAAATTCTGAATATTATTACACTTTTCTTACAAATAAAATTTATAACTATTTCAGGTAATATTAGCAAGAGTATATACAAAATCTCTAACTCCAGAGTTATCATTACTAAGTTCATTTTAGTAGCTAGAAATTCTTTTGTGGTAATTCGGTATAAAAATTTGGATATACGACTTTTGGAAAAGACAAATAATAAAGCAAAGCAGTGCCTCTATAAATGTCTTTAGTACACTTTCAAAATCATCGTGGTCAAAGATAAATTCTCTTAGCACGATGGAAATAATACGACAGTGTTGTTCCACGTTAAACCACAAATACTCCATAATAATGGATGGGCTGATCGAGTGCATACTAATAAGCTCACAGACTTGCATTGTACACTTTGCCAGTAGGCTGAAAATACGCTGCAGTGAAAGACAAGTTGCATATCCAAACTGTTTTCACAATACACAAGCGCAAACACATGTTCATTACTGCACAAACATATTTTAACCTTATTACAGTCCGAATTTTAGTTCAGTTTGTACAAGTTCTTCGCTCGCTCGTAAATAGCGGCCTAATTAGAAATTGTTAGCGTATACCGAAGACGAGTCGAAATGTATTTTTAAAGTGTTACAATAAAACATGTTGGTTAGTCGACACATTCACCTTATAACCCTTTGACGCCGAGCCAAAAAAGCGGCGCCGGAGTTAGCGGCCGTGTCGTTTTGGCACACTGGCACGGATCTATGCGGCGATTATGTCATGCACCGTGATCCCGAACGCCTGTTTGTTATTTCGTTCCCACAAACAAATATTGGAATCGTTTTATTGTGGAGAAAGCTGCAGAGGACGATCTGTAGATATTTCTGGAGCTTCGAAGGTCGTTGCATCGCTATTTTGTTGCTAATGCAGACGCATATTTGTATCACCCACGGTATATATTACTGAATTTTAGAGATTCAGGTTAGATCGAGACATTTAGCTTTACATTAATTTGAGCCTCCCACACAATTCGTGGCAGTAGCCGGTGCCAAAAGGCTGACTCTGCGATCACCGCTTACTCAGCGAGGTGACAACATAGGCCCATTTTTGGGCCCATCATATTCGGCAGTGCACTGCATTATACTAAATTGATTGATTGAAATATATACAGGGTTAAACTTGAACACGTCAGCTGATCTAGATTGTAGCAGAAAATAACTTTTGAATGAGAGTAAAATCCCGATTTAAACACGTTTAATACAAGAGTGAACGACTTGACCTATTTATACGGCTGTTTTTTTTTCTTTATGACTTTGTTTCAATATAATACGATGTAAAAATATACGTCGGTTTACTATTTCATTAAAAACATTATTCACGTTGTAACAATTGTCAAATATTCAGATGTTCCGTGACTAAAATTTCCTAGTATAAATTAGTTGTATTGATTTTGAGCTATTTAGATAACAATACGTCAATCAAATCGTCTTTAAAACAGATTAATTCAATGATACCTACAATGTTACATATCACTTCGTGCAAATTGCAAAAGATAACTGACGAATAATTAAAATAATAACTGTAGAAGTACTACCTACTACAATTATCATTATACCTAATTATCAAGAAAATTCCTTAATTATATCTGTTAGTACGTGACTTTGAATCATCATGTTCAAGACAGATGATTGCACCGCCATACTGGAAGAGTTTGCATCGTTTTAGTACAATCTTTGCCGATTGCTAGTGTCTGCTTTCTGAGTAGGTATCATTCACGTTGCTTATAATTCTTGTTATACCAAAAAATACTTCTAAAACACAAATATCTTCAGAATTTTATTACAATTATACTCTATTTCAGACATTTGATGACACAACGCAAATTCTTTCACGTAAGATTTTTCATTATACTTATGTCATCGTCAAATGTGAAAATTTGTACCAGATTCCAGATATTTTGTAGGTACAAAATAGCCTCTAACAATGTTTTATTAAAAACTATTATAGAGCGTTACCTCACCACGGGCGCTAGGCGATTCGGCAATGAAAGATATGGCTCATTGGCACAGTTGGACGCTATTTTTGGAAAATTACTTAGGTAGTTAACGTCTTTAGATAAATTTCACTATTTTACGATGTACCTTTACTATTTGTTTTGTTGTTTCTAATCAATTAACACGAATCTTCGACTTTTGGGTAGTTCATACAACGTGCTTTTTTAATGGTTAGGAGAACTCTCAGGTGTGGCTTTAAACCTACAGTACGTAAATAGTGGCCTTAATAAAATATTTAACCTTTTTTCTTGTCTTTCTTAATAGCATCTTCGTAAGGATGTTTTCTTTCTCAAAGTATTTTGTTTGTAAAAGAGATAAGATTATTTTGTTTTTAAAAGGGGATGATGTAGTATTTAGTTATCTGTGGAAGTATTACTCTGTGGTTTTCGACCAGAGACGTTGCTATTTAAAAAAATTGTTATTTTTAAAATATTTTTTTATATTAAGATCTTATAAAAATAATTATAAAGAAGTACACAAATTAAATGAATAAGTAAAGTGTTTTATGAAAAAGAATACTATAATGCAATTTTTTTATATTTAATTATATTTCTACTTGTGGTTTTCCACATTTCGTTTCATATATATATCAAGCATGCATAATTTCTACGTATATCAACTACTGCTGATAACGTAGGTTCTCTAGGAACTAACTCTGAGATTAATTTAGCTCATTAGCAATCAAATATGAGAAAAACAATTAAATTACGCAGAAATTGCAAACAAACTATTAATTATTTACTCGGTAATTATAAATGCTCTACATACGTATATTGTTCTTATATACATAAGATGTACTATCTAAAACTATCTCTATACAATTATCTTCATGTTTGAAAAGTCAATGTTTTAACAGAAGATAGAGATAGTGGTAAATATTCAGTTTTAAAATATTACGTTGTTGAGATCGGATCTTGTACTAATTTGAGTAATGAACCCAGACTTGGACGGATGTGGGAGCTACATTCCATTTCGGCAACTTCCCAAATGTACAACATTTCTCATTTCATACATTCACTTCCAGTTCGTGAGCTTTAAATTTAATTTCGGTATGTAAAAATGAAGTGGCCCTTTCCAAAGTTGTCAAAATGGGATGAGTCTATAAAATAGCCATATATATCAAAAAATGCACTACACTAAAAAAACGCACTACACTAAAAAAGGAAAAACAATAAAAAAAATTCAAAACGTCTTAAAACTCATCTTGTAATCCAATAATACTTTACAAAAATACTTACTACAAGGTTAAGCTGCGCTTGCCGCGGTCAGTCTGTGGAAGGCTGACCATTTCAATATACATCGAGACCCCTCTGTGCCTCCGAGAGCACGTTAAACAGTCGGTCCCGGGTGTCATACGAATACCTATGACAGTCGATACGAGTAGTCAGAAGCCCGAAAGTCTGACAACTGATGCCCTAGGATATCGGCGTTACCCTGTAACTGGGTTGCGGAGGTCTGATGGCAGTCACTCCGTGTAAAATACTGGTATTCAGCCACATCTGGTTAGACTGGAAGCTGACCCCAACATAGGAAAAGGCTAGGCAGAACAATACTTAATGAACAAGGTTACAACTTCAAATGTCCTTTTACATATTGTCACAGTTCTAATACAAATCTTTGTTTGTTATTTATATGCAGTACGTAGGTACACTTGCATATTGTGAGAATTCTATAGTAGTCTATAAGTATATCTCTTTCTATATCTTTGCAAGCCATTGCATTATTTCTATACGTGCTTCGTTTAGATCGCTGCGAGTTTTCCTGTAAAAGAAAACACTATTTCTATCGTCGCTAAAGGTTTTATTCTGTAGAAGTTTAAATTATTTATTTTCATGAGGAAATACAAGGTTTTCTTTTTCATATTTCTGTAGTATTATGTTGTTTATTTTAATAGCACTGCCTTTTATAAAATTTTGAAAATCTATATACCTATGTTAAAATGAATCCCTATTTCCCTTGGTCACGCCATAACTTGAGAACAACTTTACTAATTGAGGTCATATTTACACAATATATTTGTTTTGTCAAGGCGATGGTTCGTAGCTATGCTAGGATCCGATAGGTCGCGCTGTAGTGAAATTATTTACGCGGGCACTGCCGCGGGAGAACAGCTAGTCTAGAATAATAATCGCATGCGACATTGTATAATCTGAATAAGTCTAGAAATTGATTGTTGATCTCGGTCAACGACCTCCAGCAGACCACAGCTGGACATGGGCCTTGCCTAAAATATTCTGTTTTTTTTTGCTTTTTTTTTAATCGTTTTCCCCCACACTAGGATTTCTCCTATATCGTGGGTACGTTTACAGACACAAATATTCAAAAACACAAACGCCCAGACCCGGAAACACTATTTGTAGGCCATACACATATTTGATCCGTGCGGGAATCGAACCCACAACCCGTAGCGCAGAAGCCAATCGCTCAGCCACTGCACCAGACGTGTCGCCAATATAACGTACCCTTAGTAATGTAAGGGCACAACTCGAAATTGAGTTTTTGAGTTTCTGTGTTAGATGGTCTCAATATCAACTGTTCTATCACTTGGCTTTCGCAGAAAGAGAAAAAAGACAATATTAAAGCAAATACTGTAATGTAAATATACTGTGAAAACATCGGGTTCCCTGAATTTTTTAACACGTTTTCACAAAAAAAAATATTTTTGAAATAGACCTTTACTTTATTAAGGTTGCGATAAATATAATTAACGATTATCTAATAAACATTCAGACCAATGAAAAAATTGTGAACATGTAGTTACTGTACTTATAACTAGCTAGTACATACATGGTCGTAACAGCGTTGCGACAGTGGAAGTGGTCAATCAGTCCACATGACCCGCAAGTCTAGATTCTAGATAGTCTAAACCTAGTAGGCCAGTTAGTCCGCTTCTAGACTACCCACCCTATTACCTAACGCGTAATATCCCGCCTCGACTCGTTATGTTGTTACGTACACAGATTTTTATAGGAAATTACCTTATCCGCGTTTTTACTAGTGAATGACGTAATAGGGTACAATCGTCTACTATTTTGTACCGAAACTTGGTACTTAGTACTTGGTACATAGTTGTTTATGTGTGAATGAATAGTGATTTTTGTAGCCTCATTCTTGCTAAACATAACATCACAACTGTATTCCCCGTAGGGTTTAGCAGAGGGTATAGTGTAATAGGGGGCAAGCCTATAGCCATCAGCCAGGCACAAATCCAAACTGAGAGCTGCTACTGAGGAAATTCCACACGGAAATACCTCATAACACTTTGCCCGACCTAGGGATTGAATTCAAGACCTCACGATCAGCAGTCGCGCTATCACTAAACCAAAGAGGCAGATCTTCATTAATGTTAAATAAAATTATAATGTCCGAAATTATTCCGTCATGATCAGTTTATGCATTCGCAAAGAGTTAAATGTCTCATTGGAAAGTAGAAGATCTATGGTCATGAACTGATGGGGCTAGAACATTAAGTAGATACGCCTTATTTCAAAACCTTTTCACGGAAATATGAGTCTATGATGCGCCGCGGTGATCTATTATTTTCTATATCAAAGTTAATTGATAGAAAATTGATTTAGCAGACTTGCCCGGTGCCTGGTTCCAGTCGAGTGAATTTGTCATTATTTTTTTCCACTTAAACTAGTTTTTAACCCAAGAACTGCTCAGGCGTTACAAACCCATTGATTCTGATCAATGTCATCAAAACTGTACTAAGAAATCTGAAATTGATTATTTCCAGAAGAAGCAAATAATTTTATTGAAGGAATTCTGTACTTTCTTTGTTAAAAATATTTGATTGCATTTAGGTAGTTGATTTACTTATCATTCATAGTTTTTGATACCTAAATGAAGACATAAATGAAGTTATTTATTAAAATATTTATCACCATAGTGTAGGTACTTTTTATGTTAAATAAGTAATTAAACATAACATCACGCCTGTATTCCCAAAAGAGTTGGGGAGAAGTCTATAGTGACACCCTCATTTCGCCGTTATGTTTAAGTCCTATATAGGGGGGGCGAGCCCATTGCCATCAACCGGGCACAAATTCAAACGCCTGGCTATTACCCAATCTGGGGTTGGACCCGGACTTCACGATTAGCAGTCGCGTTTGCCAACACTAAACCAACGAAAATTTGTTAATATAATTAGTAATATTGATGGATTCTAACCATGCATTTTGTAGGCTTATTTCTACAAAACCAATTTTAAAACTTGCAAATCCAAATAAAATCTTTGTTGGAACATTTTATTGTTATCCTCAAGGTAATAAGATAACGTTGGTATTATCGACCACTTTTCATATTCATTGATGTTTATCAAATTGAAAACCGTATTTTACTTTATATACAGGCTTCAGTTACAATACACAATACGTCACAAATGTTGAAGGTCGTGATTTCCTCTTTAACATGATGGTTTTTCTGAGTATTGTATATTTTTAGGTATTTATTTAATCGTGTGACATCTACACAACGTATTTTTTTAGGTATGAACCACTGTGATTCGTAATAATTCTTAAAAACTACACACTTTCATTACAAATCTAGAATAAATGTATTAATGAAACAGCAGCTTACACCTGATCAAATATTATTTTCAGTATAGATACCTATTTTTCACTGTTAAGACTAAAAATATAAGTACCACCACACAATCCAACTGGAGAACACTGAATCATCATAAACAATTAATTCCAACTTACCTAAGAGTTTTATTGTTTAGTGAATTGAACTTAGAATTTTGTTTGCGTCCTATTCAATCCTAATAAGTAATAGAAGCCATTGTGTTTTTGAGTTCCTTCCCCGTTATTCCTCCCTAAAATGGTTAAGATGCGTGTGTGCAATATTAATTAGCAATATACGATTTAAAGTGCGTCCGATGATAATACAGTCGGACAGTATTAGAAGCGGGCGGCGGCGCGCGGGCTCCCTTCGTTGTGTAGCGTCGCGCGCGCACCACTAGCGTGCACGTCTCCGCGTAAAAATAAAGTCCACGGCCCGCGCTCTCGCACTTCAACCCATTTATAATTATCAGTAAATCGCCGCGCGAGTGCATGACTGCCGCGGCCGGCGACCGCTCGCCTAAAAGAAAATCACATTCGCTAACCTCGAACCCGAATCTCACCTCCCTGTACACCGGGCCCTTGTTCGATTTACAAACGAACGACGCGATATCCCTAAAATACGCTTAGACGAACCTCGACGAAATCGTCACTCCTACGCAATAGATACCGGTGTCGCGACACGCGCGAAGCCGTCTGTGAATGGATCGTATGTGTTGTGTGATAATGATTATGTTGTGCTAGTGATAACAGTGTAGCGATTTTTAAACATGCCTGAAAGACCGAAGCGCCGTAAAAATAATAAAAACAAACGCAAAAATAAGAACAATAAACTTGATGCGAATAAAACTAATAGTGACGTACAAAAATTGGACAACAGTGAATCGTGTAACAGTCAAAATGACAATGAAGATGATTGCGCAGAAAGTGAAGTGACTGAAACAAAGGAAATTAAAGATGAAATTTTGCAACCTTCAATACTAAACCAAAATCCAGGTAGTACTTCGAGTGATGTAGTTAATTTAAACGGTGATTTAAATAATAACAGCAATCAAGTTGTTAACGACGATGTGCCACCAGTTGAAAAAGTTCAGGATCTCGATACCACAGATACTCTAGCCTATGTTGTAGAACCTCCTGAGCAGTCCCTTCAAAGTAAAGCTAAGTTAAAAAACAAAGTGAAAAGTAAAAGTTTGGATGATGATGAGGTTACCAAAATTATTGAAATTACTGAAGATATCATCGCTCAGTCTGAAGATGAAAATGCGCTGGCTTTAATAGATAGTCAAAATGTTGTAGTTACTCACGTTGAATCCGATATAGAGTGGGAAAATGCTACCGATCTAAATGAAATCGACGTAGCCCGATCCCAAGAGGTTGCTACTGGGACGATGTCAGTTACCACGATCCCACTTAATGTAGCACAATGTGACCAAACGAAGTCATTGACACCTGACGAAGAAAAATCCCTAAGAACTTATTTGAATACTCTTAATTTAGCAACACAACCAGAGGGTTTGAACTCAATTGAAATAAAAACAGAAATCGAACAAATAATAAATCAAGAAATTAAACAAAGACTACGCAAAAAAGGATTAGCTGATGACTTTTTCTTGCCTCGACTTGGTCCTCCAAGAATGTTAGACGTAATTGATGAAGAAGGTAGCGGTGAATCGTCTATCACATCACGTCGTCAGTCTTATCTAAGTGACAGGAAAAGTGATGTTGAAGACTTAGAAGACGATGTCTTTGAAGACAAGAATTATAAACTAACGAAACAGAAAAAAATGATGTCTAGTGCTGTCCACAAAAAATGTTATGGACAGTTGGTTCCCCAAGAATGCGTCTTAGTAGGGGCAAAAATTAAAGAACCTGAAGTTACGGAAGCCAGAGGTGACTGGACTATGAAAACTGTAGAAAAAATGACTGGTGCTGAAGTAGTATACCTAACAGACACATCAAGTAGTACTAGTTCTTTACATGAAATTGGAGATGAGGACGATGGCGTTGATACTGACGTCTCAGTGCGCATGATTACACCAACTATAGAAGTTACCGATACCGAAAATTTTCTTAAGAAAACATTTATTTCAAATAATGAAGACAATAAACAAAATAAATTAATCGAAAATCAAGAAACTGATCAGAATAAAATAGTTAAAAATAGTGAAAACGAAAAACAGTTGTGCAATAAAAATGTTAATACTGAGCATATAATAAAAGTGGAATTTGAAGAAGACAAACCCAAGAATGCTGAAATACTTGATTGTGTGGTACCAGGTACTGAGAGCATTGTAGAAATTTTGCACCAAAAAGAATTTAAAGAAAACTATCAACACGTGATGCATAATAAAACCAATAATAATGAACGTATTGTAAAAATGATGTGTGACCAAGACTTAAAGGAAAATGATCCACCCATTAATAATAATACTACTACGGGAAATGAGCACATTGTAAATATTGAATACGATAAAAAATCCAAGGAAAACACAAATGATATAGAAAACCTATCTAGTCAAAACACGCATGAAATTGTAGTTTTGTCGACAGATAATATTAAAACCAATTTGTACGTCAAAGATATTGAAGAACCTACAAATAAAAATGATACGAAAACAGAGGCAAATCAAAGTAAATACGATTTAGAATCAAAAGTAATAAAATGTGAATTTAATGACGCAATAAATAACTTAATAAAGGAAGTTGCCTCTGAATCAGAAGAAGCTCACGAAAATTTGAAAGATACATTTACACGCCAAGACTCGTCAAGCAGTGTGGATTCCTCCCAGTGCACGGCAAAATATAACCCTAATTATTCATCCCTAAATGACATATCTAATCTCACGCATGATGAAACTAGTGTGAATAATAAAACAAATTCAGAACAATTGTCTGCAACCAAAAGTCATGTCAAAGATGTGTTTGAATGTGTTACAGGAGCTACTACCTCAAGTAAGGCCAACACTGATGATGGCACGAAAGAACCCTTAAAATTGAGGGATTTATGTGTCAGAAACATAGCATCATTGCCTTATGGTAAGAAGATACTAGAAGAATTGGCATCAGTATCTGAACGTTTACAACAAATCGCGCTCTTTGGAACAACTTCAAAGACAACCGACAAAAAGCAAGAAAACGTAGATAATATGCCACATTATCGTTTACCTGATGTTTCGTCTATAGAGACGATATCTATACCGACGAAAACAAAGGATCCAATACCACCACCGATACAACCTCGTCATTCATCTTTGAAAAAATCATCACAGGATGACGAACACTGGACTGGCATACCGACCAAATCCGAGCCTGTTTACGTTTGTCTATCGCCTTCTCAAAAAATGTTGATGGAGAAAACAAACACTGTTATAACAAAAGATGATGCTAGCCACCTCGTAGACATGCACAGAAAATACGTCGACCGCAGAGGCTACAATGAACAATATAAGAATGAAAAAGAGCGAGAAGAAAATGAGTTCGACAATACTCCAATTATACCATTTAAATCTCAGACTGGAAGTAGATTGCTTGCATTAATTCGTGATCCAACCCTTACAAGTAATATTAATTCTTTGAACCAACGTCTTAATAGCAGTTCTGACGAGATGCAAAGAAAACGCATAACCACAACATTTTCAAAAAATAGCCATGATCGGTTTTCAAATCGAGATGTTTCATTCAAGCCAATTCCTCCACCAAGACCTAAGAAATATTCATCTTCATTTTATGAGAGCGATGAAAGTTCTGATTTTACTGATAATTCTATGCGTTCAATGAAGAGTGAAAAGAAATTTTTCCATTATTCTACTGGAAACCTAAATAAGGAAATAGAGAGTGATATATCTTCAATACAAAACATGCATCGCTACTTCACGGATACCAGAGATGAGATAAGTGACTACAAATGTCCTAGAAGACCTTCACTTCCAAAAGATTTGTGTGAACAACAAATGGAATATATTCGTAAAAAAGAAAAAGAAGTAGAAGCCGAAATTCAACGTCTCGAAGCATTAAAAAGCAATATACCTCAAGTACAAAGACAAGGACCTAAAGCACCTTTAGTATCAGAAAAAGAGGTTATTGACGAAAGAATAAAGGATTCAAATAATTATTACATTTCGCGTAAAAAAGATTTAGTTATGAGCTCGCAAGGATTTGATAAAAGTAATAAAAAAGGAAAGATGTCTTCTGTATTTAGCAGTAGCCAGGAAGAATTACTTCGTGAGAAAATGTATTCGGAATATGTATCACAGATGGCAGAACGTGAAGAAAGGAAGCAACACAAAGTAATTAAAATTACAAATGGTCCGGCTACGACAAACAATATCACTATTTCTAAAAGTATGCCAACACTTGAAGTTCTCGATTCAAAAGTCAACAATAAAATAGAGAAGGAGTTCATATCAAAGGCTAGGGAACGGTGGGACAAGTTAGGTATTAAAGATCCCGAAACAGAAGACGAACGAGAATCTGCTAAAAATGTGTATAAAGAACCTAAAGTGATAGAACATAAAATAAAAGTGATCGAAGGTGGTCAAGAAAAGGACGTTAAAAAGTTACCGAGTCATTTGCAAGAATTCGTTCGTTTTACGGCAAAAGACAATGAACAAGGCGCGAGCAGCTCTGGTGAGTCCAATTCTGGACCAGCATCCCCGCATCTTGTGATTATGTGTGCAGTGTTTATTATTGTGATAGCAATTGGCAAATACTTTTTGCGATTGTTGCGAAACAAATGACAACTAACTTTACATGTACATTGTGACTGATGCCCTAAATAATTCGAATGCTTAGTGTGTAGTATTGTTGTGTTTAGCATTGCATGAATGTTGAAACAAAATTGTAACAAATTGTTTATTTTAGTCTTATCATCATTATTAGTAATACACAAGACTTTTCAGCAACTTACATATATCTCATCAACATTAGAAATATACAGGTAAGTTGTTTATTTAATTTTATGAATATTCTATATGTACATAGTAAATATAATGACCTCAATACTGTAAATTAGGTATCATTACAATACGTTCCATTTGCTAAATGGAAATGATCAGAATGAGTCAGAACATTTTACAAACGCATGGGTATGCGTATTGTGTTATAAATTAAATGTATCCAACGTATCTAAACGTCTTACTTATATTAAAAATATATCGGATATTTTATTCGTTCCCTTGGATTATTTGATATTTATTCCACTATACTATTAAGGCTGTTGTTCACCAACATTACCTTTCTGGTTAAATTACCGTACACCTAAAATAATTGTAAATTTTTCCAGTTAACAGTTGTGAGAATTAATGTTGTTGAACACCGGCCTTAATCAACGAAATAAATTGACAAATATAACTGACCTACATCGCCAAGTAACGCTAGTAAATTTCATTTCTAATATACATAACATCCAATATATCCTGCCACGGCTATAATTACCGGAACCAAAGCAAATATAATGAGTGCAGGAATGAATTTTAATTTTGGATCTGTTTCAAATTACTCCAGTATTTTCGTTTTACGATTCTAATAACGCCTTGATCTGACTCGCCTGGTATAGGTAGTCTGACGTAGTTAGAGATAGCGATTATATTATCCTCTACATATTTGAATATATACAATGCTATGTATGTTTATGACATTGTTAGTGTACAATACTGTTGCAATGTAGTCAGAGCGGCTACATTTAATAATACAATTTCACGGTTCTATAACAAAAGCTGAGCAGGTGACAGACAGCTGTTCGTAACTGCGGCACTGCGGTCAACAGATAAGTCTTATCATGAATGCACACAATCACAAACGTGATAATTAGATTGAGAACAAATATCGGTCGAGCTTGTAATTATTTGATAACCATGTTTGTTGCAAATGATCGGATTGTTTTTATCAGTTTGTTTATTGGTTTGGTTTTACTTAGGCTTTGTATTGTATAATTATCACTTGCTTAAAAACGGTGAAGGATTACATCGTGGAGAAACCAGATGCTTGAGAGATATTTCTCCAGGTTAGTCACTAACCACACGAAAAGAAGAATACTTTATAGACATAGCCTATTAGGTTCTGAAATATAAATAGTGGTAGATTTCCTCACGCGATTTTCAAAGAAACAGCGACTAGATATTCCAAAGAATAAATCTGTATGGAAGCACATTTCTGTGTCGCGTACAAATTTCACTATATCAGACAAGAATAATTTGCCTGCCGAGTGAGGCAAGAGCGTCGTCCGTGAAAATATTTGGATCGTCTAAATCTGTGCTAAATGGCCTTTGGTGACTCAAAGTCGCAAGCGCATACCTTGTTATTTTGCACCGTGCCTTTAAATATGAATGTAATAGTCCATTAAAAAGTTTCAAACGGGAATACATAAACAAGAAACATAATTTACATTAAACTTTGTTACGACAGTATTCATAATTCATTATCAGTTGAAATATGAGTTTACAGAAATAAATCTAATATTGATTTACGAGTACCTACTCGTATAATTTGTTTGTGTATTGATTTTCATTATGCTTACGTATCTATACAAATAAATAAAATTGAAGTGTCTATTTTTAATGTCAAAATAACACCTTTTTACTATATGCATATGAAAGTATATTCGGTACTTATAAAAAAGAATCTATTTTTTTTAATTTTGTCTTTCTGTCGGTCTGTTTGTTCCGGCTAATCTCCGAAACGACTAGACCGATTTTGACAGGACTTTCACTGGCAGATAGCTCATGTTATAAGAAGTAACTTAGGCTAATTTTATTTTAGAATAATAGAAAGAATTAAAAAGATACAAAAACCCATCCGTTTTCTACGCAGACGAAGTCGTGGGAACAGCTAGTTTGTAATAAGTCTCGAAGTCTTCATCTAAGTTAAAGCCGTTAAACTTATCTACTTAATTGAATCCCCTAGTCGTATCGTATAATACTGTTAGAGTACTTAATAGCTTCCATTTATTCTGCAATGCACTGCAATTACGCGTTACAATTATTTTCTTCAACACAATTGTATTTTCTGCGTAAGAATTAAGAACTGAAGCGATTTAATTGTGTTTACTTACATTTCGCATAGCAACAATGTGAAAATAAGCTATTAAAATAAATAGGTAGGTATGTATAAATAAGTAATGACGTGTCGACATCAACGTCACTAAGGGTTCGGTAATAATCTCTATCTAAATTATCAATCACCGTCAATTAAATTGTCCAATCACGAGCGCTCTGGTGGCGCGAGGGCAATAACGATGGCATTTCAATTAACATCGCAGCGACTACATTAATCCAATATATATAATGAACTTATCCCTGTCCACATGTTGACTTTACATTATTATTATAATTCGAGCACGAGAAAGATGTTTAACATTCCAGAACATGTTTGGCAATCGATTCGATTAGTTTCCGTAATCGATTTGTTTCGAAATCGGATTTGCGTGGAGGCAAAGGAATTTTCTTTTATAGGAATGTTTAAGTGGTCGGGCTAAAATAACTTTTGTCACAATATGGTCGTATATTGTTTTACGTTTGCTGGTGAAATAAAACTTCAGTCGCTATGAATTCGACACGATACTTTAGTAAATGTATTGCGAAGACGTGGAGGACAGAAATACTCCACAATGTTTTTCGTTGTATTGAAGCTGCAGTGAACGTATCGCATAAAATTTTGCATCCGTTTACGTCAAATACATCATCATTTTATTTATATTGCCAACCAGCTGTCAGAGTATTTTACTAGCATTTTTTAAACATATACTTATCATCCTACACTTCGGCAATTTTTCTGGAAAAATATTTTCCCGTAAACCTAGACATAGTCTAGGTTATAAATACATTGAATCGTCTGGAAAGAATGCAGTTTAGACGTATTTATCTCATATTTGCCTTACGAAGAAGCATAGCCGACAATAGGAGAGTACCTAGTTACTATAAGTCTAACCCACGCGTGACCTATAAATTACCCTTTTTACATCTCAAAACAAGTTGTAAACAACTTTTAAACAAATTAGATAAAGTTTTTTTTAAATAGTTACTTATTTTTAACACGTAATCAACATGAATAAAATATTTAAAACGAGGGTTTAAAAAATACTGATACATGTTTGCTAGCAATTATTATTTTGAACTGCCTCGTTGGTCTAGTGGTGGCAGGCGCGACTGTTGATCGTGAGATCCTGGGTTCAATCCCCAGGTCGGGCAAAGTGTTATTGGGTTTTTCCGTGTGCAATTCTTTCCATCCAATGGTTGTCTGGAAGAAATTGCTTTAAGCGATAAGACCGCCATTTGTACTGTTCCTAATTATGTGTATTTCTTCTGTTTTATTTCTTTTAGTGTGCAATAAAATATATCTATCTATCTATCTAGCAGCCCGGAGTATGGATTTGTGCCCGGTTGATGGCAATAGGCTCGCCCCCTATTACATGGGACTTAAACATAACGCCCAACCCTGGGAATACAGGCGTGATGTTATGTTATTATTTTGGAAAAAAATACTTAGATATGGAAGGGTTATACTCATACGTTACTACATTTTGAAGCTCCTTTACCCGCTGCTAACACTGCTTTGTATGAAGGTCATATCTTCAATGGAAAGGTAAAAAGACTAAAGCGCCAATATACCTACAATTTAATTATTATTTGATTACTAGCTGCCCGGACAGACTTCGATCTGTCAAAAGTTATTGGCCTGTAGTGGGAAGAGAGAAATGTTGTTTTTACTATTTTCCACGCAATTTTTATGTTTTTTCTCTCGGTAAGAACCTTCCTTAAGGAATATATTTAAAAAAAGTAGTCGAGTTGGTCGAGCCTTTCTCAAGTTTTGCGCTTAGCAACACATTTAGCGATTTATTTTTATTTATATAGATTAAGTAGGTATATTGGCGGTTTAGTCTTTTTACCTTTCCACTGACGATATGATACCAGCAGACTTTGTTTGAACACCCCATAACGTTCAATGTTGCACCTAAAAACGTAACGATACGATATAAACACACTACACTTTCCAATCAGTTTCCAAAAATATCTGAAACTAACAAACACTCGCCTTCCATTTTACTATGAATGACGTCAGAAGCTGTGCAGCTTACGTAATCACTCAAAAGTATTAGATAAGTGAGCTTGCGCAGCATCCCACAATAAGTTTTGCTCATTCTAACAAACAAAATACGGCTTCATGATCAGAAAATTATATATTCAATGAGTTTTGTACGGCTACGTGATAAATTATACAGTATTGATGCCAAAAGAATATTCTATCAATACAATTTCCATTTTCGTTCATATTAAAGTTACAAAGATACTTCTTGTCTTTATAGAATCTACAAATATGTTTGTAGCATTTGTTTTTGTTGCTTTTGGACAAAAAATCGTATAGACTTCGTGACCTTAGATATTATTCGCTAATGACATGGAAATAACTACCTAAATAATAATATTTAGATAAAAAAAATACTTACTACATTTTTTCTTTTTTTTTTTAGATTTTTTTTTATCGTGTACATGTTTCGTGGATGCGTTTACAGACACAAACGCCCAGACCCGGAAAAACTATTTGTAGGCCATACAAATATTTGATCCGTGCGGGAATCGAACCCACGACCCGTAGCGCAGAAGCCAATCGCTCAGCCACTGCACCAGACGTGTCGCCAAATCTATGGGCCTACAGCTGTTGTGTGTCTCTAATAATCATTATGGTAATGTAATCCTTAGGTACCAATACTCGAAAATCATTCCATCATCAACATACTCATAAACAGCCTGTAGGGGAACGAGGTATGGTGTTCCTCCAACGAAAAGGAAGGATTCTCCTACCAGGCGGGTCTTATGCCTGGCGGGCCACTGCCCAGCGGTTGATGTTGGGAAGTTGATATATACTAACTCCGTGTCAAATCCTGATACCGCGATGCAGGATTTGTGACTATTCATTTTGATAGCTGTCATTGTTGTCGCTGTAGTCTTTTAGACATTCGTCATGCTGCGTAGTTCTCATGTGGCGTGGATAGATGCCGCCACAGGCCCATTACGTAGGTACTGTCCCACTACCGGGCACAGGCCTCTTCTCACAACCAGAAGAGTTCAGGCCTCAATCCACCACGCTGGCCTAGTACAGGTTTCCTCACGATGGTTTTCCGTCACCTTTAACGCAATTGATAATCAAATTCCGATCCGCATATGAATTCGAAAAGTCAGAGTTACGGGCTGGAATCGAGCTCAGACCCTCCTGCATGGTAGGCAAGCGTTCAACCGTTAGGCTATCTATCACTGCTTTAAGTCATTCCAAAGATGAAAAAACTCGCAATAACTCGCATCCAGTCACTGTTTTTCATTATAATACAGGATGTAAACGAAATCATGTAATTATTTCAAACCTCGTGATGTACTGCTGACATAGATTAACCCTGCACGGGGTACTATTGGATATAAAAGTATCCCGTGAATGTTTAATCTATGTCAGCAGTACATCACGAGGTTTGAAGGAGTTACATGATTCCGTTTACACTCTTTATACAAGGTTAGTCGGAAAGGAGTACTAAGCCGAAAGGGTGTTATAGTACCCATAATAAGGGATAACTTTTGTTCTACAACTTTCGCCAAAACTCGATAGTTTAAGAGAAATAGCTTTTCAAAGATTTCGTAAAAAATATGTTAAAATCTAGCTGTCCATAGCTATGATCAGCTGTTTTTACAATTTAGGTCATATTTGGGGTCACGGATTAGAAAATTAATTATCTGAATTCATAACTAAAGCAGGTATGCTTTTTAAAAAAAAATAAAACTTTTTACATGCAAATAAAAATAATCTAATTTTGAAATTTTAACACTTGCTTTAAAATAGTCATCAGTGATACATTAAGTAGATGGCCCGCGGCTTAGTACCCCCTTTCCGACTAACCTTGTACACATAATTATAAAATGTTTACCAAATATTTGCTCAACAAATTATAACCGCTCTTCTAAACACTACCATAAGTTAAGTAAATTAAAACTCCTTTGTTTGGCGGCCACTAACTCACGTTGGGTACCTGGGTACATTTTCCACGTGGCTAATCACACGAGTCATCCAGGAGATAATTTTGCGTGTCAGGGTCCCAACAAAGAGAGAATGTCAAAGCGCCCGCAGGCGCGCCGGAAGCGATTTGACTGCGGAAGTGACGTCACTGGGGGGCTCGCGACGCACACATACACACGCATATACAGTGTGTCCGAATTAGTGTAATTCTTGTGATTTACCGCTGCTTTAGATTTACCTTCCATGGAATTATTTCTGATTCAAGATAAAAAATCAAAAAGAACAATCATAATATACGTTTTTATGTAATGCATTTAAGGCGTCCCGAATAAACTGCACTAAATGCAAAAATAGAAGTCAACGCTTGTCTATGTCACTGTCGCTTGCAGTTTCGTAGGGACAAAAACTGCAATATAAAACAAAGGTGTATTTATTGGATCAAACATAAAAAATATTGCTTTAAAAAAATACACGAATTTGGATCCACCTGTACATACTTTATGCGTTTTAAGTTATTTTTATTGACATTGACTTTTGATTTGTTTGCGTATGGATGTTAAAAGTCATACGTTGTTAATGTGACATTAACAAATTGGTTTTGTAGTACAGGGTTAGTTCGCGTTAGAATCTTGTTTTCTTGGCTTGTTTTGTAAATAGTGTTCGTCATTCCGTAGATAATTAGGTATTGAGATAACAATTAGATATAATATAATAAACAATTGACATCTTATTACTTGATGTTCTAGGAATATGTGCAAAATATAACTTTTGTATTTTTATTATGAAATATTATACAATAACTAAAAGCTGAAAGAAATATTTGGCTGAGTACCTACTTATATTTTTATTTTTCGTTACTAACCACCCACTCATTTTTTTTGTTGGTATCGTCTTTGTACTGAATATTTTTTCTACAAAATATCACGTCATGCAGAGGAAAACTTCCTTCCCGTCCGCTAAAAACTTTTTTATTCAAAACTTTTCTTCCAGCACCGCCATCTATGTGTGAACACTGAGACTACAGTAATAAGTTCCATATTTCTCCACAAGATGTCTGTTCGGTATCGATTCGTATTGGAAGTTTTCTTTTAGATCCGCAGACTAAAAGCACTAAAATATCTTGTCTTTATTGGAATTTAAATTCGGCCGCGCTATTTTTAGTTTTCTGTGATGTGACAATGATTTAAAAGTTGTTGTTTAAATATACCCTATACATACCTACCAAAATGTTACCATTCGTAGCGATTATTGCAATGGTATCTAGATAAAGAGAATACTTATTTTCCAAGGAGTAATAGGAATGGTTCTTGACCCGCAGAAGTCGCTTCGTAATCTACCCATAGATGCGCAAGAGTTCAAATGTGGATACATTCCACTGAACGGTGGAACGGGTACCTACCAAACCAATACCTACTAGGTATCAAATTAGGGGTTGTTAGTCAATTGATGATTAACTTACTCTCTCCGACTTTCTACCGTCGCCCTGGGAATACCCAGGGCCACTGTAACGTAGGGGGTTAGGTAGGTGAGTAATAAATTAAATTATTAGAAGTAGGAAAAAATAATTATTTATTTTACAAAAAATATGAAGGTAGGTACTATGTTAAAAATATAAAATTATCGGTTAAGCCGGAAGGAAGTGAGTTCATTAATATCGAGCGCGTGTAAAGTTTCTGGACGACAATAGAAACACCACTGTCCTGCGTTAGTAGCCGCATGGCGCGGTGTGTAGCGTGGTAGGCAGAAGTCAGCTCCTCTTAGCGTCGTAGCACTCAGCGTATCTTGCCCGAAGTGTAGCCGTAGTAGTAGTGGTAGAAAGTTGAAGGTAGGAGAAGAATTAATTAGGGAAATATCCCTATGCCTCGCTTACTTGTTCACTTATTTACCTTCAGGTTACCTTCTCTGCTGATTCAACCTTGTCTTTTCAATTTTGCTTAAATCTTGTTTAGAAAAACAAATTTTACAACCGGTATATTCTTACCCTATACAATAATAATAATATATATTATCGATTTTTAAACTAATAGAACATCCACAGTTTTGGGCTCAGAACAAATACAGAAATTAAAGCATGTTTAAAAAAATATATATTTGTTGATTTTCTTCGACATTGGCAACTGTAGTAAAAAATCTAAAAATAGTAGCAGTTTAGTCTCAACATTCACCTCACTTCCACAATAACAAAGATTTCTCCATCGACCCGTTACCGAATAAATGAAAGCTCATGAAATACTCTGTGCTACCATACTATTTTCATATCTGTAACGAGTGTTAGACCCAGTGTTGTAAGGGCGTCTGCAATCCTCCTTTCCAAATTAACTCCACACATAAAATGTAAACAAGAAAATGGAGTGTCTTCCTCAATATTTGCTGAAGTCACAGTTCTATCACAGAATACAATGAGCTACTCAATGAACGCGGCTGTTATTTTACATTCAGTATCTATGCGGTAGATTAATATCCTCCGAGTGTGAACAAACATAGGTTTCCATTATTATTTATATCTCAGATTCAGCCATGATTTTGTTATACTTTAATTTATATTACATTACATAACATAAAATCACGCCCCGTATAGTAACACGCTCATTGCGCCGTTATGTTTAAGTCCCATGTAATAGGGGGCGAGCCTATTGCCATCAACCGGGCACAAATCCAAAATCCGGGCTGCTTCTTAGGAATCCCACACGGAAAAACCCAATAACACTTTGCCCAACCTGGGGATCGAATCAAGGACCCCACGATCATTTATATTAATAGCGCGTTTTAGCTGAGGATAAAGACTTTACCTAGTCAAAACTATGATTTTAGTATGTATCTATAACTATTCTACTTCTAGTACCATCGACGTATGAAAAGGTTAGTAAGGCTCAATAAAAATGTAACGTAACACACAGGAAAATGCATATTTTGTGTTACGTTTCCCTGTGTGTTATGGTATAATTTTTGAACTTGATCACGTATACAAAACTAGTTAGCATCTGTTACATTTTGATCCTATATATTGGCGTATACGTATAGTCATAGCTGATCGCGGTTTTAATTACGATGCGGTAGGGGGCGAGTAGATTGCTGTTTATTGGACACAGTTTTGACCCCGGGCTATATTAAAATCAAATTTGAACCCCGGTGCTCACAATCAGTACCTAATCATCACAATGAATCGATACATTAAAAACATGATTGTTATTTTTGTTACGGATGTAAGATTATCTTATCAAAGTAATAGATAGATACTCAGATAGATTATATTCAATCGGATTTAAAAGATTAAATGAAACTGAAAAAAAATACATCGTGAAAAGGATACATTTTATTATAATCTTTCATCTGCAGCTTTTGTTAGGAAAGGTGATACTTATGTATACCTACTAATATTATAAAGCTGAAGAGTTTGTTTGTTTGTTTGAACGCGCTAATCTCAGGAACTACTGGTTGGAATTGAACAATTCTTTTTGTGTTGGATAGTCCATTTATCGACGAAGGTTGTAGGCTAAATAACATCACGCTACAACTAATGGGAGCGGAGCATACATGAAAAATGTTGCAATAAAAACTTTTTTACAAAAAATTTAAACCGACTTCAAAAATAATAAAATAATTACCATATAAAATTAACAGTTTCAGAAGTCGGTGCTGATCCACGCTGAACCAAATTGAAGGCACCGACTTCTGAAACTGTTAATTTTATATGGTAATTATTTTATTCTTTTTGAAGTCGGTTTAAATTTTTTGTAAAAAAGTTTTTATTTTTTTCTTTTTAGTGGCCTTAATTAAAACTTGGTTGGACCTACTAAAGACGCTGCTCGTAACATAATCACATCATCACAATATGCGTACTGTTCGTCATTGAGGAGTTCCATTGTCTATCTCCGAAGTTCTTCATCAGATCTTCACCAAATTTAAATGGGACCAACTTCGAAGTATACCCCATCCATTAAAAAAAGAATCATCAAAATCGGTTCACAATTGGCGAAAATATCGATGAACATACACAAAAAAAGAAAAAAAAAAAATACATACAGACGAACATAGTAACCTCCTCCTTTTTGGAAGTCGGTTAAAAACGGGAAAAATGTCCACCCGCGCGAAGCCGGGACGGGCCGCTAGTTAAAAATATAACTGAGATTAAATGAATTCTCGGTAAAATCCTAGTATTGAGAAATATAAATTAAAAGACGAATAAAATTATTTTCTGAGAACGATAAAAATATTTCGTAGAAAATTTTATTCTTGTTAATTATTTATTATTTTAATACAGTTTTATTAGATTGTACAGTGATTAAAAGAAAGTGATAAAACAGCCTTTTATTAAAAAGTTGAGACATAAAAAATTAAACCACGTTTTTAATTAGGAAGCAAGATCTTTTTGGGTGATTCTGGTTTTCCATTCCAATCTTAGCTTTAACGATTGATATCTTCATTAATCTTCTGCAAAGATTAATAAGGTGAGAAAAATGGATTATTACCTTTTTTTGGGATATTGAGTAACATAACATCACGCCTGTATTCCCCTCGGTGTTGGGTAGAGGCGTATAGTAACACCTTCATTTCGCCTTTATATTTAAGTCCCATTTAATAGGGGGCGAGCCTATTGCCATCAACCGGGCACAAATCCAAACACCGGGCTACTACTGAGGAATGCCACAAAGAAAAATTCAATAACAATATGCCCGACCTGGGGATCAAACCCAGGGCCTCACGATCAGCAGTCGCGCTTGTCACCACTAGACCCACGAGGCAGTTAGATATTGAGTAAGACCTTCACTTGTGGACTACAATCAGCTGAGTTACGTTACGTCAAATATGTTACACAAACACATAGATCTTACAAACATCACAGTATAAACTGTACTGTCTGTCTGTACAATATACGAGCTTGAATCAGATGAGCAGATTTATGTAGTACGATAGCAGGCATCCAGTTTCAAGTCCTTTGTCTTCTAGGATACCTTTGTGCGAGAACTGCAAGAGAAAGGTTGAAAGGTCATTGACCCCGAGCATTACAGTGCTATCTATAACAATATGCATAATTATGTAAATGAACGAACATCATTCCAGATTCATTCATTTGAAGATACAATGAATATGTTTAAAGTGAATGTTGAGGTTAATGAAATTAAATTTCGTATAGGTGATGCAGAAATCAGTTCAGTTGAACAGTATTATTTTTACATTCTTACATCAGATTTGTTTAATGATCTGTCGTTCTAGAGACTTAAGGTAAAGACTGGACTCAAAACTTTCTAGAAAGTGTAAGTCAAAATCATATGAGCTTATTCCGAATATAATTATGTATAATGCCGTATTCACACTAGACTTTATGTGCCGTGTCCTGACGCGTAAGTAGGTGCATCGGATTCATATATTAGGTCATTACCTATGAAATCAGCGTTTTGTATTTTATATTTGAATTTTAAAGAAGTTGCATTTTTCATACTAACATTTTCTTTATTGATTTAACAACTATGAACTTAGTGTTTTAAAACTTTTATGCACTAATGTTTAAAAAATAAGATAACTAACTTAGATTATGCGACAAAAATAAGTTTTGGCAAAGTTAAAACAAAAATAGTGGTCATTTCTGCTAACAAAAAGGGGAGTCATTTTTAGGGTATTTTTTATGTTTAGAAAACTATAAGTAATAAGGTTTTTTTTACTATTGGTAGTTGTCTATGATGGTCATTATTCGATATAATATCAAGCAATTGATGAATATTTTGAATCATAGAAGTGACGACGTTCTCTATTTGTGAGAAAAAAACGCCAATTTCATAGGTAAGGACCTAATATTTTGTACCAGTGGCGAAGAGTCAATTTTGTTAAGAGTGAAGCCGCAGCTAAAAACGCTTACCTTGTTTGATTATTCTTTTAGTACTCGATTTTGAAGGAGCGTCGCCTGCTTATTTTAGACAGAACCAACTTTGTTGCCGAAACTAACATTTGCCACCATAAAAAATGTAGGCGTTTTTGTAATGTTTTAATCTTATTAAGTACCTGTAAGTATTCTGATTATATTATTTGGCAATAGTAGACACTAGAAGTGACTATCCAAAAGGGAAGCTGGTAAGAATCGGCTTCTATGGAGCCTTCCCCACTGTTTTGTACTCTCAACCGGCGTGCGTGTATGACTAGATGTGTGAATGTAGATGAAGCGAAAGGAGTATGTAAGGATTGTAGTATGTGGCGTTCTATAGTTACTGCCTAACTTCGTGGGAAAAAGCCGTGAGTTTATGTATGTATGTATGAAGGCGTGCACACTAGAATTACGTGTCGTGTTGTGTCGGGTAGGACATGACATGTAAGCCTAGAATGAAACCGGCATTATAATAATGTTTAACTAGATTTAGAACCGGGTGATGCTATGACTGGAATCTGGAGAAGTACTTCTTTAAAATTATTTACTACTAGCGACCCGCCCCGGCTTCGCACGGGCGCAATGTAGATACTAATGTGAGACATATAAAGCTTCCTTTTGAATCACTATCTATTGCTGAAAACTGCATTAAAATCCGTTGCGTGTTTTATACTATGTAAAGATTAGGTGGAAGTAGTCGTACCCGTATTAAATCAGTTGTGTGATGATAAATTGATTTGCATGCAGAGAACAAAACAAACTTCAATAAATGAATACCCGTCTGAAACAAGCATTACAAAAAAATATTGAAGCATTTAGGGATTGCTCAAATTACGTTATGATTTAAAACGATATTGAGATTTGTATTTCAACATCGATATTGGAATCCAAATACGCACTGTTGTTTATGTAAAAAGGGTATTGGAATATATATTGTCAAATTGGGTGGGAGAATAGTATTAATAACTTAGCATGTGATTATGGATGGAGGGGTGGTGTCTACCATGTATAAGGGGTACCAAACGAACTTATCTAAAGCTGTAAAGTATGAGCATCATGCAGCTATTAGTGATACGCTTATAATCATATCATATTACTGCCTATTGTCTGGTAGTATGAGTCTGTCATGCTCACTTGAATGTCTTGCTGATGGTGGCGTTGTTTATCCGGTGGTTGAGTTCCCTATAATATGGTTGAGCTGACCGATGCGGATGTGCACGTCATGCTCGTGAACGGGTGCCGTCTGTCGGGACTGGTCAGCCCTTAATTGCTATGGCAATCCTAGAAGGCATATTTTTCTATGTGTTACTCTTATGTGAGTTTATTTGTAACATTAACCTGCATTATTCTCATTCTATTTCTCACACTACTGTAATGGAATTGTAATGAACTACTATTTTGAAAAGAGTATTCATGGAGTTTCTTGCCGGCTCTTCTCCATAGAACCTACCTTTTGGAACCGTGCACCTAGTTTTGACGTTTTAAAAGTGCCTGAAATCTGGTCAATTTGAAATAAAAAACTTTGACTTTGACTTTGCAGTGATGGGCCGAATAAGGGTTTTACCGAATACGAATAATCGGCCGAATGTGCGGTTAAAAGTTTACCGAAACGAACATTCGGCCGAATATTCGGCAAGATTTAGCGGGCTTTATCGTGCATTGCAAGAATTCAAGTCTGTGCTTATCGAGCGCATTGAAGCGCGCGACCCTTCCTTTAGCTATAATATGTGCGTTTGTTTTTGTGCGTAAAATTGTTAAAACTAAGTAAATTGCCAAAAATACAATGAGTGGAAGGAAGAGACACACTTGATACGGAAACAATTATCTAACTGTTCTAATTCATACAAGCATAGATGCAACTTTTTAATGCTAGATTATTCGGTAGAATGTTCGGTATTTTTGCCGAATAATCGGCCCAATATGAATGTTCGGTAAATCTGCGGGATACCGAACATAAAACGAATATTCGGCCCAATCCAAGGTAGTCACACGTTTGAGAAGTAGCATAGTTGCTTAGGACCTGGTTCCTTGCGCGGTCACTTCCCTTGGTCACGGGTTGAATAATGGCATGGATGAACTATTTTTACAACCCATTTACAGATGGTGTTCCAAGTCTTGATGTGTGTTTCCAAAAGCACCAAAGACAAAGGGTGAAGTGCTGAGCAGTAAAGCGAAATTATTGTTTTGAACTACGTGACATTCAAACAAACTTCTCCAGAACTGTGTTCTGTCTTAGACCACGTCATTGTTTATTAGACGGGTCAGAGCCTGTTCGACTCATCTATTTGACCTTAAAGCAGTCTTTTACAGTTTTTTCTAATGAAGTTGAGATTTTGGTCCCTTAGTACTTTTCGTTCTTAAAGCTCATGTTTAGATGAAGACATGATGATGGCGCACTCTTGGCATTCAGCTCCAGTACCAACCTTGCTGACTACCTAATCTTTTCACCACAGCATGAACTATCTCGTATAGATAGATATAAGAGAAGAAGAAGAATAATGTGAACAATAGTAGGACCCTACCATGGACAAATAATGGCGCAGGTTTTCTTGTTTACCAACTAAGAGAATTGCAATTGTTATCTTTTACTAACAGACAGCCCGAGAAAAGGACAGTGATAGATAAGAACTAACGGGGTGTCCTGCGTAAGCGACAAACGCGACGCAGTGCGACGCGACGCGACACGACGTGGAACAAATACGCGTTACGTCGCGTCTCGCTACTTAGGCCGCTAGTAGGGAATGCCGATGTCTTGATCGCGTTTGTCGCGTTCGTCGCTTACGCAGGACACCCCGTAAGTCAGAGATGTCAAACTCGTTAACGCGTTAAACTTCACTGTCTTATTACTTAACACGTTCTGACGTGTCGTCTAAATGTAGTTCAACTAAATTTGACAGCCCTTTACGCCCGTCTCTTTCTTATTTTGTCAGAGTGAAAGAGATGGCAATAGCCTAAATTAAGTTTAGTTAGTGCTCAACAGAATTGGCATCATTGACGTATTTAAATTCCTTGGCTATGTATTAAAGTTAGCCCTACCTACGTATGTCCATACATAAAAAGGGCAAGTCAATATTTATACTCACACTCATCTTGTAAGAATTCTGCACGTTTATTCAATAGCTCATAAACTTTCCGTAGTTAGAAAGTTCTGACTAGTTAAAGCTCTGTAGGCACGACGCTTGGAAAATGTGAATTACCCACTTTCCTATAATAATCGATAGAAAATTCCTTTAAGTATGTACGAGTATTTTAGTAATCTTTAGATAGTATAAAGCAAAGTCGCTCCCGCTGTCGGTACGCTTAGATCTTTTAAACTGCGCAACGGATTTTAATGCAATTTTCAGCAATAGATAGAGTGATTCAAGAGGAAGGTTTACATGCCCCACATTAGTATCGACATTGCACCCGTGCGAAGCCGGGGCGGGTCGCTAGTATAACATAAAAACTTCATGTGTTACACCGCAGACTTGTGTTATAAGTGAACTTATTCTTCTGACTGCCTTGTAGGTCTAGTGGTCGGAAGCGCGACTGCAGAGCAATGAGCATGGGGTCCTGGATTCGATCCCCAGGTCGAGCAAAGTTTAAGTGGATTTTTCCTTTAGGAATTTCTTAGTAGCAACCCGGAGTCTGGATTTAACCGGGTACAAATCCAGACTCGCAATAGGCTCGCCCCCTATTACATGGGACTTAAACATAACTGGAAAAACGAGGGTGTACTAAAACACCTCTGCCGAACCCTTCGGGGAATACAGGCGTGATGTTATGTTATGTATTTGCATTTAAACATTTGCCTTCTGGCCGCAAGCAAAATTTCTGTTTAGAGAGAACTGAGATTCGTATTTCATTTCTGTCTTTTACCAGTACCACCGCGTTGGTGTCACGGGTAATCAGAATCTGAAATGTGGCCAATAAACTGTGCTAGTCTCACCATCAATTACAAGAGTTAGGCTAAAATTCTGGTACATTTTTCGAGTAAACGATTATTTTACCCCGTGTGGGGACGGGTTAGAATATAAAACTTCCTCACCGCACGATGGAAATAGACGCTTGTGGTAAGATTCAACAAAACCCAGCACGCTTGGCGGTAGGATCTATACGGTCCGCCTGTCTAGCTACCACCCTCACATTAAAATCCGGCACCATGCAGTTTACTGTCTTCCGTCGTGTATAGGGGAATCCCTCTATATCTCTGTTCCTTGGATTCATGTGCTCCATCTTAGACCCTGTCTGCGCTTACCATCAGGTGAGAGTAGGACAAAACGCGACAAAATCAAGAATAAAAAAAAATGTATACACCAGCCTTAGATTTCTACCGTCATCATCTATATCTATACTAATATTATAAAGAGGAAAGATTTGGATTTTTGTATGTAACGAATAAACTTAAAAACTACTGGACCGATTTCAAAAATTATTTTGCCGTTAGAAAGCTACATTATCACTGAGTAACAGACTACGGGCGGAGCCGTGAGGACACAGCTAGTAAACAATAAATCTGTTTGAAATGGTCAGTATAACAGCTCTCCCGAACCCTTCGCTGAGCAGCCTCGGCGGTAGCGTACTACATTAATCAAACGTATTCTGTCATCATTATAATACGATCAGGCACATTAACAGTACTCCATCCTACTTCCCAGTAATATTCAAGCCTACATAAAGGGTAATTTACATGTATCCAGTCATTGTAGAGTACGAGATTGGTTCTATCTGGGAATTTAACAGTTTCTAGTGAACGTTTATATGTTACTAGTAGGCCTAGCACGAAAGTTTGAGGTTTAGTAGGACCTATCGTAAACGTATCGTATCGATAATATAACTTTTTAACAAAAATAAAACCGACTTCAAATTGTCTATCTCCGAAATACTTCATCAGATCTTCACCAAATTTGGACCACTTCGAAAGGATATTCTTTCAAACAAAAAAATAATCATTAAAATCGGTTCACAACTAGCAAAGATATCGAGGAACAAACATACAAAAAAAAACATACAGTCGAATTGAGAACCTCCTCCTTTTTGGAAGTCGGTTAAAAATACAACTGTCCTATAATATTTTTGTTTATTTTTTTGCGACATGCAGAATTTATATCATACATAGATATGAATAAAGTTTTCAATTTAAATAAATAGTTTGTGCGAAACGAGTATTCCCAATTCAAAATTCACTCACACTAACATTACCTACATAGTTCACACAGAAACTGTTTACAGGACCCGTTTTAGCTGATCCGTTTTTATTTTAGTGATGGCGCCTGTAGTTGTATGAGCGAGTTCACATAATACACGACAGTATTCCGAATCCAGTTTTTTTTTTCTATTCGACTGCTTGTGGATGGTCTTGCAGACCGCTTCTACGTAACCGGGCAGGTATTGGCGAGACCTGAAGGGTCTCCAACCAATGGGGACGAGAGCAAAATACTTAACTTAAGCTAACTACGACAACTAACATCAGGACTAGCTTGCAACAGCAAGAGGGCGGCCTCTAATGGGACTCGGACCTTGGCTTAGGGCATTGCTTGCGAGAGGTCTGGGAGGGAGACAGCTTGATGAGGGATGAATTAACCGATGACCAGCTCCGAGGCTGCGGCGGACCAGTACAAAATACTGGAACCGTTATTTTTATCGTAACCTGCCTGCCAGATGCGACGCAACTGCCATTTGTTTAACTGATCCGTCGGTACAGATGTGAACAACACATCCAGTACCGACGTATTCGTTAAAACTGATCCGTTTGTGAACGGGCTCTTACGTTTACGTTACCTACTAACGTGGCATCATTCGAGTTAGGCTTTTTTTTTCTTTTTTTTTTCTCCTTGGAAAATCGTCATGGATGTTTCTCGTCCGGGGTGGGCAAGGGGGTCTGCCGGAATCTTACGGGCTAAAAACCCACGGTGTTCCTCCTTTTGACCGTCGGCCGGGTTCGTGGGATTCGCCTAAGCATGCACCGCAACCCCGGCAGGTCTTGGTCCACCAACTGCTGGTGGACCTCACAGTAACGAACAAGAAATTGGCTGGGGCAACACGTATCTAACGTGACATTGACAGCATATGAAACAGCACGGAGGTAACGCGTGGGTGAGGATGGTTACTTGTATTACACAACTAGCGGCCCGTCCCGGCTTCGCACGGGTGGATATTTATCCCGTTTTTGCAACATTTTTAATTTATGCTCCGCTCCTATTGATCGTAGCGTGATGTTATATAGCCTATAACCTTCCTCGATAAATGGACTATCCAACACAAAAACAATTTTTCAATTCCAACCAGTAGTTCCCGAGATTAGCGCGTTCAAACAAACAAACTCTTCAGCTTTATAATATTGGTATAGATAATTAGAAAGCCGTCACTCCTTTATTCCCGCACTGAAACTTGATCTGAATTCCCATTAAAATACTAGTTACTTTGTGGTTTTTTTCCACGGTTCGATATACAACATTTTAGAAACCATAGACTCATGTGCTCGTGGCTAATTACCAACCGCGCGGATCATACAACTTGCGAGGTTAAGCTGCGTTTGCCGCGGTCCGGTGTGTGGATGGGTGACCATTCGTTGTACATCAAGACTCCTCCGTGCCTCGAAGAGCACGTTAAATAGTCGGTCCCGAGTGTCATACGAATACCTATGACAGTCGTTGCGGGAAATCAGAAGCCCGAAAATCTGACAACCAATCTAACCTTACAATATCGGCATTGCCCTGTAACTGGATTACGGTGGTCTGGTGGCAGTGGCTCCGTGTAAAATACTGGTATTCAGCCGCATCTGGTTAGACTGGAAGCTGACCCCATTATAGTTGGGAAAAGACTAGGCAGAATGAATGAGACTCCCAAAGGGTATACATGCCATTTCAACAACTTCAACCTTCTAAGAAATGTCGAAACAAGTTTCAGTAGACATAAAATAGTTTTAGAGTTTGGAAGTTCACGAAATGCGATATAATAATACTATACAGGTGTAAACGAAATCATGTTATTCCTTCAAACCTCGTGATGTACTGCTGACATAGATTAATCCTGCACGGATTACTTTGGGATTTAATAAAAAAAATATTACAAGAAGTTAACATGACGTGTTCTTAACTTTGAGGCATTTTAGCGCCACAAGCGAATTACATGGCTATCGCTCGCCGCGCGGTCATTTAACCAGGGGCGCTAGAATGCCTCAAGTTAAGAACACATGTTAACTTCTTGTAATTATTTCTTTATTGAATCCCAAAGTAATCCGTGCAGGATTAACCTATGTCAGCAGTACATCACGAGGTTTGAGGGAATTACATGATTTCGTTTACACCCTGTATACCTTACCATTGAGACGCGTAAATGGAGTTTTGACGTGTAGGTACATATAACATTACGTAGTAGTTTCTAGATAATGTTGTTGCTATCACAATCAACAACAGACGACGTAATTGTTGTCGCAAGTACGGGAGCTGTATATATCACCGTCAGAAGGTTCTAGGTAAATTATTACTCCTGCAAATGCCATAAACATCTCACTAGAGGAAGGTTTATGAACACTCTGGCGCCGGTAAATGAAATGAAATAATTTTGTTTATTCAAAATGTTTGAAGGATACCTTGAGGTTATTTATTTCTTTGTTATTATTTAGATATTTTTTGAACTCATAGAAGCCTTACATTTCAGTTTTAAAACTTAAATATTCTTAACTGCCTCGTTAGTTTAGTGATGGCAAGCGCGACTGCTGGTCGTGAGGTCTTCGGTTCGATCCCCAGGTCGGGCAAAGTGTTAATGGGTTTTTCCATGTGGAATTCCTTAGTAGCAACCCGGAGATTATTTGTGCCCAGTTGATGGCAATAGACTCGCCCCCTATTACATGGGACTTAAACATAACGGCGAAAAGAGGGTGTATACTTTACACCTCTGCCCAACCCTTCGGGGAATACAGACGTGATGTTATGTTATGTAATATTCTTAAACAGGGTAATTGCTTGCTAAACTAACCAAGAGGAGGTCAATTCTAAAAACAAAATTGTTTAAAATCGCAATCGACCACGGCCGTTTGACCGTGCTACGATGCTACGATTCGACTGTGATTTTAAACAATTTTAACAATTTTGTTAGTAGAATTGGTCTCCTGGCCAAGAACATACTAGTCCTCTTCTGAGTGTGCAGGAAGAGGTGAGAAAGGATTTTGACATGTGAATGGGTAGCAACAGTAGTGTTGTTTACAGCCGATAGAACCCTAAGCCGGGGACTACACTGTAACTGTCTTTAGATATAGTAGGTACCTACAAAATCTATACAATAATATCAGGTACCTACGAAGTGGAATCCGCTGCCGACATTTGTGTTTCTAGAATTCCAAGTATCTGACTGAAGGCGTTTAGGTAGACGTGTCCCACCTAAAACTATAATATTAGGTCCCCACCTATGAAATCAGCGTTTTGTATGGAGAATTTTAAAGAAGTTGCATTTTTCATACTAACATTTTTTTAATTTATTTAACAACTATGAACACTAATGTTTTAAAACTTTTATGCACTAATGTTTAAAAACTAAGATAACGTATGCCCCTTAGATTATGCGACCAAAATAAGTTTTGGCTAAGTTAAAACAAAAATAGTGGTCATTTCTGCTAACAAAAAGAGGAGTCATTTTTAAGGTATATTTTTTGGGTAGAAAACTATAAGTAATAAGGTTTTTTTTACTATTGGTAGTTGTCTATGATGGTCATTATTCGATATAATATCAAGCAATTGCTGAATATTCCAAATTATAGAAGTGACGAGGTTCTCTATTTGTGAGAAAAAAACGCCAATTTCATAGGTAAGGACCTAATATATGATTACTCCTATTAAAAGTCAAAAGCCGAAAGTCTGACAACTGGTTTAACCTTAGGATATCGGTATTGCCCAGTAACTGGGTTGCTGAGGTCTGATGGCAGTCGCTTCGTATAAAATACTGGTATTCAGCCATGTCTGGTTAGACTGGAAGCTGATCCCAACTACGCTGAGAAAAGGCTACAAGGAAGGGGGGGGCTGTTATTAAAAGTCAAAGTCAAAAGCAATTTATTGATCCTATCGCAAGCCATTTCCAGACATAATTCTCTTTCATAACATCACGCATGTATTCCCCAAAGGGTTGGGCAGATGTGTATAATAACACCCTCATTTCGCCGTTATGTTTAAGTCCCATGTAATAGGAGGCGAGCCTATTGCCATCAACCAGGCACAAATCCAGACTCCAGGCTGCTACTGAGAATATCCTAATGGAAAAATCCAATAACACTTTGCCCGACCTGGGAATGGAACCCAAGACCTCACGATCACCAGTCGCGTTTGCCACGGCTAGACCAACGAAGCAGTCAATCCTCTTTCAATTTGCGTCATATACGGTTCTCTACCTTCCGCATTCAGTCAACCACAGCTGTTTCCTGTAGCTCATCGGTCCACCTGCCTGAGACTAACAAGCTTGTTCTAGAAAAATAATCCTCGATTTCGTAGCTAAGTGATAAAAAATACTTTTGTAGTTACTAGATTTTAGGTCATTGATATCGGTAAGAACATTATTCAATAAGTTATTGATAGACTACACGATGGTACTTGATCTTCTTCACTCACATCTGCTTCAGCGCTGGATCAATCATAGTGTACAATGTTCCGTGAAAGCGCTTTCCAAAGTGGATATGAGAGTAATATTTTTTTCATATTGCGGCAACTGTGATAGTTGGTCTGAAGTAGGCAGCCGGTAGATGTGCGATGTTTTACGAGATATGTTTTGAAATGTTTTTTTGTGAATATTCTGCGCTGGATTATTTTGGTTGGAATGGGAACGGGATACACAGTTCTTTCTTGATTGGCTGGAGACCCTTCGGGTCTCGTCAATAACTGCCCGGTTGCATAGAAACGGTCCGCAAAGACCATCTAGAAGAAGAGAATTAGAAATTAAAAACCTGATCTGTCTTGACCAACCTGCTTACCTACGCCTAAAACTGTCAAGCGCTAGACTCGAAGAAGGTTTTTTTTTAATCACCCACTTGGTCGCATCGCGTTTGGTCCTAGTAGCTCCTGATTGTAACTGCATGAAGACCCTGTCGGTCTAAGATGAAGCACACGAAACCGAGCAACAGAGATATAGAAGGATTCCCCTATACCCCTCTGGCTTTCAAATACACACGACGGAACACAGTAAACTGCTTGGCGGCGGACTTTAATGTGAGGGTGGTAGCTAGCCGTGCGGACTGTAAAGATACCACCAAGCGTGTGCTGTGTTTTGTTGAATCATACAACACGCGTCTATTCTCAGCGTGCGGTGAAGAAGTTTTATATAGTATTTTAGTTACTAAAGATATTGTTTTAAGTTCGTTACTATTCTTGGCAAAAATGGCTCCCACAAAATAAAGAAGACCAAGAAATATATAGAAAAATGTTGTGTAAAGAAATCTAAACAAGCGAACATGTGCAATGCTCTGAGAGTAACGATCGATGATCACCTGAGTCGGAGTCACGTTGTATATGACCTATTACAAGTATCACTTGGAGTCTGTTTGTGCTGTGTGGTATAATAGATTGTTTCTTTTTATAGAATGAAGTATTACTATGAGCTTATTTTACAAGTTAATCTGTATATATAACATATCATCACGTCTGTAACTGTGGGGATCAACGACGACCAATGAGTTATCTGTATAATAGGTATATAAAAGGAGAAACTGACTGACTTATCCATCAACGCACACCCTAAGCCACTGGG
This sequence comes from Amphipyra berbera, assembly GCA_910594945.2. Taxonomy (NCBI): domain Eukaryota; kingdom Metazoa; phylum Arthropoda; class Insecta; order Lepidoptera; family Noctuidae; genus Amphipyra; species Amphipyra berbera. The sequence continues at coordinate 5,748,603 of OU343131.1, read as the reverse complement.
GTTAGAAACTTGAAATGTTGATAGTAGGTACATTTTATAACGTAGGCATTCACTAAGGAAGGATTTTTCAAAATTCCTAAGGTGTGAAAAACAAATCTGCGAGCAAGAGCTAGTTACCTATATTTCGGATCCCAGTCATAGCTAAAACAATCTAATTGTGCTCTGCGTTCGATCCGAATCCGAGAAAGTACGATCCGAACTAGCTGTAGTACTATTTGTATGACTGCTTGTGTACTATATCCGAACCGAATTTCATAGATTCGTATCCGAGTTTCCTTGGATCGTATTTTCTTGAATTCGGATCAGAAGCATACCACAAACACTCTAAACTTAAAATTAGATGTCGATCATTTAAAAAAGAGTTTTGTAGCTACTATTTTCATTGTGGATCATAACAGCTAGACTGTAGCTGAAAAAACACCAAATTTTCTGTAAAAATAAATAAAGACAACATTTTTTGTTGATATAGAGCTTCTGAAAACAAAATCAGTGAACTTTTTGTTTTTCCAATAACAATAAAGGTCACTGGGGCAGACAAACAAAATCGGAAACATCACTTTTGGGCATCAATGTTTAACTTGCCATTTTGCACAGACGATTAAACACGACTTTTCCATAAACCGGCTTCATTCCACCCAAAACAGGGCCACAATGCACAGGCTTAAACATTGTTTAATATGACATTTACACGATTTAATTTAGGTTGTCAGATGGTCGGCTTTATGTAATACAAGTCATGTCAGTGGGAATTTGGCTGAAATGCGGCCACTTCGAATCGTAGTGCGGCGGGAATCCGCAACGGACAAGATTAATTAGAGTTGCGGTTAAATTAATAACAGGGCAAGCACGCACCCGTCCGGCCTTCAGACCACCCTACACAATGGCTAATCAAATCGTATTATTGTTCATGAAAGTGCTTTGCAGATTATTCTAGGGATTATTTTCGCTTGTTATGATATAAACTGGTGCAATGCCATTTATGTGCTGTGCAGATTAACGTGATTGACCGGCAACTTCAGTATAGTGATTTTCTGTAATGGGTCTCCTTTTCACGGTATTCACCCCTTAGGTCTCCTTTTCGGGATGTGTACCCTTCATAGTGGTGAGTTCAGCCTTTCATCTCTTCTTTGTATCTTTGATGACCATATCGGAAACATGGCATTGAATGGAACCGTAACCCTATGAACTCCAATATCAACCTGAGTATAGATCTTGAATTTTATTTCATAGATCCTGAGACTGGGGCTCGTGGCTAATTAACAATCGCGTGGATCATAAGTTTTGCTAGGTTAAGCTGCGCTTGCCGCGGTCAGTCTGTGGATAGGTGACGATTCGTTGCACATCGAGACCCTTCCGTGCCTCGGAGAGCACGGTAAACTGTCGGTCCCGGATGTCATACGACTACGTATGACAGTTGTTACGGGTAGTCAGAAGCCCGAAAGTCTAACAACCGGTCTAGCCTTAGGATATCGGCATTGCCCAGTAACTGTATTGGCTGGTTAGATTGGAAGCTGACCCCAAACATAATTGCAAAAAGGTTTGAGGGAAGAAGAGATTCTGAGATTTAATGCATGGTCAAAATAAGCAATAGGAGTCCTGTTAGGTTTTTGTAATATAATTGTTTTTCGCGAGGAATCTTTCAGGCGTCCTACCTTTTAAAGGGGGGAGGGTGGTATTTTTACTGCACTAAACCCCTCCAAGTAGCTATCTTCAGCACAATATGGGAAACTCCGGAAACAAAGTTATGTTTTCAAAACCCCTCCTGTGCTTCCTCTGGAAGGTATGGAACCTAACACCACCGTGTGCAAACTTTGGTACCATAGCAATACACTTCTCTCTTACATGTTAGCAACAGCAAGAATGACGGTTACACTTCGTAAAACTAATAAACTGCATAGCGAATTACCCTGCATCTTTCCACGTAGGTTGCTGGAGTCAATTGGCAAATTGGATCATTTGACCGGTGGGAGGGGTTCAGCTAATCTACCTCCATCTGTCGCTAGTTATGTAGTATTGAAATCATTCAATCAACTTAATGAATGCAGTATTGTACCGTTATTAGCCCGTTAACGTCTACAGTTGAACTTGAACCTCAAAATGATGATGACGATGATCACCACAATTGGCTGACGAAGTGGTGATTGCCGTTTGTGGTTATTAGCAAAAAGGAGGGTGATACTGCCCTTCCATTTGAGTCAATCTTTTAGTCGCTTTACAGTGGGGCTCGTACGATTGGCGAGGTTAAGCTGCGCTTGCCGCGGTCTGTCAGTGGATGGGTAACCTTTCGGTACAAATCGAGTCCTCTCCGTGCCTCGGAGAGCACGCTAAACAGTCGGTCACGGTTGTCATACAAATACCTATGACAGTCGTTACGGGATGTCAGAAACCGGTCTAACCTATATAGGTTGCGGAAGTCTGATGGCAGTCGCTCCTTGTAAAATACTGGTATTCAGCCACATCTGGTTATACTGGAAGCTGACCCCAATATAGTTGGGAAAAGGTTAGGCGGAATTTGAACCTTAAGTCGCTTTATACCCACGGATGGGAATGATGCCCTTATATTTTCTAGTAACCAGGTGGAACATTATACTATAATTACCAATCGCCCTACAAGGACATACATCGATGTTATTGGTGATGTTCTTCACAAAGGACAGGTGCGTAGTACCTACTCTCAACCAGCATGCATGTATGACAAGATGTAAAAAGCGAAAGGAGTATGTAAGGATCGTAGCATATGGCGTTCTAAAATGTCTGCCTACTCCGATGGTAAAGAGGCGTGAGTTTATATTATGTGTGTATACTAATCGAATTGAACTCGTTGAAGCGACCCAGAATCCTAATGTCCGTGTGAGTTTACATACGTTCATTATACATTCATAGTAACTCTGAACTGAATAATCATGTGCAAACAGTATGAGAAATTCTCTAATGACTAGGTAGTTATTACTTGCTCTCACAAGGAATTACTAATTCATCGTTATATTACCATTTTTTTAATTTATAATATTTTTTTTAAGTGTGTTGCTGTCGGCATCTATACTAATGATATATGAATGATTAGCAATATTCACATAGAGCGGCACACCTGGTAGGGCTCCATAAAGTTCTCAGTGGCCACCAACCCGCATCAGTCCGGCTTGTTGGACTAAGGCCTAAACCCTGCTCATTCTGAGAAGAGGCCCGTGTCCTGCAGTGGGATTGTAATGGACTGATTATGTTATGTACATAGAACGTCGGCAATCTGATCTTCGCAACATATCTAGTGCGGAAATAATACCCTAAAGTTATCAGACTTTGAGGCTTCTGTCTTCCCGTGACTAGTAGGTCACCCACACACGAGCCATTCGCCACAAGCTGCGGACTCACCTTTCCATACATTTTGCAGAGACTCACCGCACACGCGTGGCCGGTGGCAGCTACTCGAAATGTATGGAAACAGTTTGTGGCCGGCCGCTTGTGGCTGTGGCGAGTGGCCCATGTGCGGGTGGCCTTATACAGCCAAAACCGGTGACGTGTATTTCAAGGCACAAATGAGTAAACAGTAATTTTCGCAATTTAATTGATCTACTATGTAGCTCTTTAGCTAGGTGTCGCAGTAACTTTGTAATAGCAGTGCTACGAATCTTTTAATGCATCGTTACGTCACAACCGTATTCCATAAAGGACTTATGGCCGATTCCTATAATTTACGGAGCGTCATTGGTTAAAATTGGGACTCTTGTATATGTACCAATAATGAAGCAAAGACCTCATAGCTTTGCATTCACAGGTAAAATTAGCTTAACAGGTTATTTATATGCCCAGTTCGAAAATAAAAAATGCTATCATTAGTAAGCAAAACGATTCGTTTTTGTTTATAGGAACCAGATATAAGACTTTAGTGTTTACACCCTATTAGATCCTATGCAGTCGCCTCCTACTTACACTTTCTTTGCCTTTTTTTTTCTCGTTGGAAAATCCTCATGGATGTCCCTCGCCCGGCAAGGCGAGGGGTTTGCCGGACTCTTGCCGGCTAAAAACCAACGGTATCCCTCCTTCTGACCTAAGGTCAGGGTCACGGGATTCGTAAAAGCATGCACCGCAACCCCGGACACTTTCTTTGCCTGAGATTTCCTCATCTAGAATATTGAACTCAGAACATCACGCCGAATAACAGCACTTGACCAAAAATGCATTTATAGCTTACTCGTAAGAATATTAAATGCGCTGTTTAATTACCTTTCCACAGCAAAATGGCAAGTATTAGTACTTTAATAGAATCAGAGCTCGCTCGCTCGACACGACAGGCGCATTGGGATGCAAATTACATTACAACATTCTATGATTATTATGAATGAGTTCACGCGGCAAATGGCAATGACCCAAGGTCATAGGAATTGACACTAGTTAATAATATATAACTGTTGAATATTAAGTTACCGGAAGATTAGACAATATTTTTGTGGTGACGTATTTTTTTTTGTTCAATTTAAATTGTTGAGGTTAGATATAATTTCCGATCTTGGCTTGATACATTGCCGTGTCTATCTAGAGTTAGCTTTAAGATAATATAACATCACGCCTTATATTTCCCGAAGGCTTCGGCAGAGGTGTTTGAGTACGCCCTCGTTTCGCCAGTTATGTTTTAGTCCTTTGTAATAGGGAGCGAGCCTATTGCCATCAACCGGGCACAGATCCAAACTCCGGGCTGCTACTGAGGAATTCCACACGGAAAAACAGAATAACACTTTTACCGACCTAGGGATTGAAACCAGGACCTCATGACCAACAGTCGCGGTTGCCACCAGTAGACCAACGAGACAGTTAGCTTTAATGCAGTTTATTTTACAAACGCTACAAAAAGAGTTGAAGAAGATATAGTAGAATGAGCTAAATTCCTTGGGACCTCGAACTCTGAGTTTGTTTCGGCTTTTCTTCTCAGAGCTAGTCACATAGAAAATATCAGTGCCATCTAGTCCAAAAAAAATCATAACATTAACTTGTACAAGTGTCTGTAACAGATCTATTTACTGAAATAATAATCATTTATTCGTAACGCAGTGAGTGCCTAAGAATGGGTTTCGTCACGAGGACCTTGGGCACTGGTGACTCGATGAGTTAATGTATTTTCCAATGTTGATAGAATGCAATGCAAAGTGGTACGATATAGGTTAAATAAAAAAGTATTTATGTTTGTATTAATCGTGCATTTTAATTAAAACCTATTTACCTACCGCTACGCAGTTTAGATAGCTATGAACTTATCGCATTTACTGTAGATTTTTTACAAATATGTACTCGAGCATAGTAGTGATAGCCTAGCGGTTGAACGCTTGCTTTCCATGCAGGAGGATATAAGTTCGATCCCGGCCCGTACCTCTGACTTTTCGAATTCATGAAATATAGTGAGGAAACCTACACACCTGAGAGGGCTCTATAAAGTTCTCGGTGGTGTGTGTAGTCTGCCAACTCGCACCAGGCCAGAGTGGTATACTAAAGCCTAAACCCTTCTCGTTCTGAGAAGGAGGCCCTTACCCAGCTGTGGGACAATAATGGGCTAATTATATTTGGTATGTTTTGTACCCGAGCAAATATAATGAATTCAAATAATGTTTCTCTTCAGGAGAGCTTTCCATTGGTAGTTATGTAAGGTATATATATTATTTATATTGGGACGTGGAGTAGATCTACCCGTCCTACTTTTACCGTTTTCCAAACTCAAAACTCTGAACGCAGCATTTTATTAAAAGTCACCATCTGTAAATCAAATGGCTCCAAATTTTGTGAAATGGGGAATCTCAAATGAATAATGCAGTTCATTTGGCGACCGAATGCGATGCTCCTGACATCGATATATAGGATGAAGCTAATTTAGCAGTGGCAACTGCAATAATAGCGCAATTTATTTTAACCTCTGTTGCATTTCTGAACATTCTGTATACGCGTTTCGAATTTAATTAATGTACAATTCTAATTAGCTAGCCAAACGTTTTAGCTGGCACCAGTTTTGACAGGACTCGTTTATGGAGCATTAAGAAGTAAGGAGAAATTGTATTTCGTATTGCGTTTTGTAAGAGCAGTGATAGTCTAGCGGTTTTGAGTTCAATCCCGGCCCGTACCTCTGACTTTTCGAATTCATGTGCGGATCAGAATTTGATTTTCACTCGCGTTAACGGTGAAGGAGAACATCGTGAGGAAACCTGCACACCTGAGAGGTCTCCATAAAGTTCTTGATGGTGTGTGTAGTCTGCCAACCCGCACTAGGCCGGCGTGGTGGATTAAGGCCTAAACCTTTCTCATTCTGAGAAGAGGCCCGTGCCTAACAGTGGGCGTATTATGTTATGTATGTGCATTTTGTATCTTGAAAAAACAAAATTATAATATTTTATTATGACTGTTAATGATATTTTTTATTATGACTAATCTGCGAGATGAATGTAGAAATACGATTATAACTTCTAAGCGACATGGCAAAGCTTCAAAGCTTTTGCTTAGTATGTACTTTTACGGCGTATTAAGTCCACCTTATGTACCACCATTGTGCATTAAATAATTAAATAAATAGTTTCCTTTTATAATGCTTACTTTTAAAACAGAAATAATACAAAATTTCTACTGGGGCTCTATTATTCGACTTCTCTATTTCAAGACATATTAGTAGATTAAAGTTTACTAACTACCTGACATTTATTCTGCTATGATATTCCAATGCCATGGCAGACCTATGCTGGTCCAAATAATGTTTTTGGAACGACTTTCAGTTCGGGTATATTATAAGATGGCGTATATACAAGCCAATATGTCAAGGATGATATTATATAAATTCATGATATGTTCAGGTTACGAGTTCAAACCCGTAGAGCAGACTTCAATACTCGAACTTTAGCTATTTCCATTGGGAACAGCCATTTTTACTACCGTGAAAACTCGAATAAATTCAACTTCGTTCTAATCGAAATTATATTCTCATGCGGAATTTACATCTCTCTGGTGTGAAGGTATGAAAATTTTCTGACTCAAATCCGTGTAAAAAAATTTAAACCACGCAAACAATAACTCTCTTATCTATTTCGTTCTGCCTCTCCTTTTTCCAACTATGTTGGGGTCAACTTCCAGTCTAATCAGACGCGGCTGAATACCAATATTTTACATGCAGCGACTGCCATCAGACTTCCGCAACCCAGTTACTGGGTAATGCCGATATCCTAAGTCTTCTTCTTCGTTCTTTTTGTGTGGTTAGTGACTAACCTGGTGTCAGAGTTTATGCCGCCCATGGGCCTCGGACTTGGCTTCACATGCCGTCGAGAAATATCTCTCAGGCATGGCGGTTTCCTCACGATGTTTTCCTTCACCGTTTTTAAGCAAGTAATAATTATACAATACGCACATGAATCTGAAAAGTCAGAGGTCTTGTGTTGGAGACCTATGACTTGGCAGTCCGACGGTCACACCACTAGACTATCACTGCCACTTAAATCCTAAGGTTAGACCGGTCGTCAGACTTTCGGGCTTCTGACTTCCCGTAACGACTGTCATAGGTAGTCGTATCCACCCGGGACCGACGGTTTAACGTGCTCTCCGTGGGATGGAAACTCGCTTATCTACTACATACCTACTTAAAAAATGACGTCTAAAAATTTTAAAACTTGATTCTTTATCTAGACGCACCCGATGGTAAGCGCAGACAGGGTCTAAGATGAAGCAGACACAACAGAGATATAGAGGGATTCTACTACCCCTCTGGCTCTCACAATACACAGGACGGAACACAAAATGAGTATTTGCTTCGAGTAAGAACCCAACTTTACTATACAAGGTTAGTCGGAAAGGGGGTACTAACCCGAAAGGGTGTTAAAGTACCCATAATAATGGATAACTTTTGTTCTACAACTTTCCTCAAAAGTCATTAGTTTAAGAGAAATAGCAGTACAAAGAATTCATTAAAAATGCGCTAAATTCTATATATCCTGAGCTATGATCAGCTGTGTTTACATTTTAGCTCATATTTGGGATCACGGATTAGAAGCTCCATTTTCTGGATTCGGAACTAAAGCAGGGATGAAGAATTTTTGAAAAAACTAAAATAAAAAATCATTTTGTATGGCTTTTTTTAACGAATTTTGAATTTTTTCCGACTAACCTTGTATATAAAAACTATTAAAATCCTAGATTTAATAAACCTTATTACAAAAAAAACAAGAGTTTTAATCAAGACATCGAAAACATTCAAAAGAATTTTAATTAAAGCGGCAGAAAGATAATTTATTTGCATCTTTCATTCAAGACGGGAACTACAGTTTGCTCAACTGTCCAAAGCAACTCTTAGTGGGATCGCTTCGAGTTTATTTCCAGATATTTTGTTCCAGTTTATTTCGGGGCCTTCCTGTCGCGACCAACGACGTGCGAATCTAAGGGCTAAACACGTCTAAACGGGTCGATAAAACCGTGAACTAAACTAATTTAGTAGTTCTAATAATATAACTTAGTATTTTAATAATCTGTCTTTCTTTTATGTGTAGGATATCTAGATTTTTCTACAAAGATATGACCTTTACAATGCGTAATTATAGGTATAATTATATTTATCTCAATTACCTACAGGCAATTTCGCAACACAATAGAGTGTGATTTATTATGTGGAAGTATTAAAAATAAGGAACCAATCATATCTGGAAAATATATAAAGTAAATCTACGAAACACATCAAAGAACTGCATTTTTAATCAACTCTACTAAATCCCCGCTGAAGTGAATAGAACAACAAACACTTCACACCTTACAAGCGAGTCAAGTGTTTGCTAGAACGTGATGAACACTCCATTATACGATTTCTTCCTAATTCAATCCCATCATCCATTAAAATTGGAACACCGAAAGGCATTCTAATCATATTATATAACAACTAAATCAAACCATGCATAATCTCGTTACCGTTATCTCGCGAAATAACCATAACACGTCGCGTTTCCATTGTTTTCCATTTTTCGTCGAACATCGTCGTGTTATCAGTGTGTGGGTTTAGTTGGACGGCGGCCGCCTTGCTCGACGCACGCTCGCTCGCGGCCATTTTCCTGTAACCCCGAGTTTCCCGCGCGGCCGTCCGAACGTGCACGTACCGAACCCACTCCCCTCACCGTATCGTGCCGCATCGGGATATGTCACCCTGATATCGAATTAACGGTGTGTATAAACAAGCAGTGTTTATTCCTACGGATAAGTTAATCGAGTTAATGATAAGTTAATGTGTGTCGGCCCCGTGTGTGTGGCACGTGATCGGATTACTGAATCAAAGGATAATATTGTTTTTACTGACGTAAGTAGGTACATACGTTTAGGGATTTGTTAATGAATTAGATCGCGATTGTGTAAGATAAGTGATAACGAGGACACCGTGTCGAAGGTCGCACAGATTGAGTTGTTTATCTTTTTATCGCCGTGTACTGACGCTATCTGTATGCTGTTTGTCATGACTTTTTATTGTATTTTTAGAAGGTTGCTTCGACATTTTTTGTAGTCATTTACCGTTACCGAGATTCTGAAGTTATAATTTTTTGACCTATTTTTTAAAATTAATCAGAACCTACCTGTAATACCTGAAAATAATCAACACAAAAAAGAAGAACAATATTTGATAACAATGCCAAGGGTATCGTTACTAATGTACCTCATAAAAAATCCTCTTTTTATATTTCACCCTCCCTACATATTGGTCACCCCACCTCCCTACGCACCCCTGCCACCATAATGCGTATGCATATTTGCTATATTGTATACTTGTGGTCGTATATCAACAATATATCTTCATATCAACCGCCTTTTACACGTCGAATTATGGAGACGTGGCACAAATTTTACTATTCTTTATGATACTATTATTGTAGGTTATTTTCGTAATAATGATATGAATCCTTTCTAATATGATGAGATTAATACATTTAGATTTGTATCTTCATTAATAAAAGAGAAGATCTCTATGTCGTTGATTTAGTTAAGCTTTTAGCTGATAAGCTCTATCTATCGTCGTTTATCGAGCTTTCATGCAAATCATAGTACGATTAATAATAAATAACACATCATAACAGCTTAATATATTGCATTCGTTAAAGCTAATTGCATTTAAAATCTGATAGAACATAATAATCAAATCATTTATGGATCTAGATTTAAATCAAACTACATTGGCATTCACCTACAGAACTCGAATTCATTATAAATACAATTTATTATTTATATATCACAGAACAAACACATCTGTTTAAACATTTATTATTATCATAATGTCACGCCGTATTTTCTAAGGACAAGGGAGAGGTCAGAGGTGTGTTGCTAGACGCCTACTATTCACTGATGACTGCATTAAGTCCCCGTCCCCCACCCTTATGTAAAAGACTATGAGCTCATTGGAATTTTAGGCCACAATTTTGAAACTCCAGTAAGGAGTTTGTGGTCTATTAACGACCGCGCGGCTCATAGGATTTGCGAGGTTAAGCAACGCTTGCCGCGGTCAGCCCGTGGATGGGTGACCATTCGTTACACATTGCGACCCCTCCGTGTCTAGGAGAGCACGATAAACCGTTCGTCTCGGGTGTTATACTAATACTTAGGACAATCGTTACAGGTAGTCAGAAGCCCGAAAGACTGACAACTGGTCTAACTTTAGGATAACAGCATTGTCCAGTAACTGGGTTGCGGAAGTCTGATGGCAGTCGCTCCGTGTAAAATAATGGTATTCAGCCGCATCTGGTTAGACTGGAAGCTGACCCCAACACAATTAGGAAAAAGCTAGACAGAACAAATTATGAAACTCCAGAAGCTACAAATTTTTTTTTGCTGTATTCCTTTCTGTTATATTCCATCTATTTTTTTACTTTTTTAGCTAGGCAAATCCTCACGGATGCCCTCTACCCTGATTAACGTGAAGGGTTATGTCAGACTCTTACCGATTAACGATCAATATTACCTAATATCTGAATTCAATCCAAAATCCAAAGATTTTTGACATTACTTCCATTGAATTTCTGTCAAAAACGTACATCAATCCAGATATTTTGGGTTAAGATCGGTTATTAATATTGGCCATAAACCACTACGGTGTTCTTCCAAGGACCTATGGCTGTCGTCGCGGATTTGCACGTGCATTCCCCTGCATCCCCGGCACTGAGTACTACCTAACTGCGTATTCTGAGAATCGAACCCTAAAACGGGGCACCAATGAGGCGCTTGAATAAAAATAATTATTAATTCATCAAAGAACAAAGCCATCCATGCAAACTATAAACAAACTGATTATAAAACCTCTTAAGTATTATTGCTTAATACGTAGGGTCGCAACCTTCTTACAAATTAATTATATGAAGCAATAGGCAAAATTCAAAGAAACACGACATATCTAACATTCCAATCTCGCAATCACGCATCTATTATACTTAAAAGGAAATATATATACTTAATTATACACTGGACAAAGTTCCAGTTAGTAGGTTGTGGGCGATCAGTTGCAATGATGACAACCGGCGGGTCAGGGTTAAAATGCTCAGCGGACACAGTGTTATCAACGATCTAGAAGAATAGACCTACATCTTTATTATTATCTACCTTGACAACCCACGGTAATGAAAATTTAGATACGTGGGCTTAGAACTTGTGACATCCGAATTAATTTATCGATTTTAAACGTAATCGATTTTTGTAAGCGTATTTAACTAGCTTTTGCTCTGCTCGCATATAGATTTTGATAGAATAATAGATGTTAAATACTCTACTAAAACTTTGTTCTGACTGCCTTGTTGGTCCAGTGGTCGCAAGCGCGACTGCTGAGCATGGGGACCTGGGTTCGATCCCCAGGTCAGGTAAAGTGTTATTGGGTTTTCCATTAGGAATTTTTCAGTAACAGCCTGGAGTCTGGATTTGTGCCCGGTTAATAGCAATAGGCTCGCCACCTATTACATGGGACTTAAACATAACTGGCGAAACGAGGGTGTACTAAAAACACTTCTGCCGAACACTTCGGGGAATGTAAGGCGTGATGTTATGTTAAAACTTTGCTCAATTGTAGAGCGAACGTTGCAAGCTGCCAAATTCGTACAAGAGATTAGAAGTTTAAAGGTAACACATAGATATAGTCACCGGCACGTAACTTGGCAAGAGTAAAGAAGAGAATTCCTCTCCTTTCCTTCTTTCTTCTAAACAGACATGTTTAATAATAAATTATGTCAATACCCATAGAATAATGACAAGCAATAAAAGTGACCATTTTTTGTTGCACTAAGTGTACATGCGCAAACTTACTCCCACTACGCCAAAACCTTGCCAAATTACGTGCCGGCGACTACATAATTTGCGATACTAGGTACTTAAGTCGTTAGTTACCATATTGAGGGGCTCCTGGCTAAATAATAACCGCATATAACATACCATTTGCAAGGTTAGTCCGTGGATGGGTGACCGTTCGTTACAACCCCTCAGTGCTTCAGAGAACACGTTAAACCGCCGGTCCCGGGTATCATAAGAATACCTATGACAGTCGTTACGGGTAGTCAGAAGCCCGAAAGTCTGACATCTGATCTAACCTTAGGATATCGGCATTGACCAGTTACTGGGTTGCGGAGGTCTGATGGCAGTCGCTCCGTGTAAAATACTGGTATTCAGCCGCATCTGGTTAGACTGGAAGCTGCCCCCAACATAATTGGGAAATTATTTATTTATCCAAACTTTATCAAGCAATTATATCCTGGTCCAACTTTTAATCACGTTAGATGCCACTAAAATTAAATATTATCATTGGTTATTTAAATCACTCCATATAATACATATAATTTTCATACAATCATATGTAGAGCAATCGTGCGGGGTTTCTGTGTGAAATGAGTTAAGTAATTCGGGAAATAGCATTTGATTTCAACGTTCATAAATAAGATTCACAATTTTTTTAAAAACTTACTTACTTTTTTTCACTTTATTGTGAAGTTTCACGATGGTATTATAAGATACGCGGTGTTCGTTAGTGACTCGCCAATAGACAATACTCGCTACAATTTACATAATATGCCGTAGGTATTATTTTTATTCTGTTACTGGAATACATATTCTATATCATGAGTCATACTTTACCAAGACCATACATGTGTCACTAGTTGCTCTACTAGCAAGGAAAACCTTAGATACATTCGTAATATGCATAAAATTATGGTAACTGTATAAAGGACTTACTAGTTACCCATTACTTATGCCATAACTTATAGTTGTAACTCCACAACGGACAGACATAGAAATTATTTCATAAGTAGTTAGTAAACACACCATTTATACCTGCTTACCCAAGAGTTGTGACAGGGAAAAAATAGTCAAGCTAACGTTTGCATATTCTATAGGCTTCATACTTTCGATTGGTATGGAATTCAGTGAAATATCTAAAAAATTAAAAAAACATATTCTGGACTGAAATTTTTTAGTCAACTCATTTGCAATATATTTATTGACATAATTATTTAATTTGATATAAAATATGTACTTTTCATCCATTAACCAGCTCGGTGAAGGTCGTTCTATACTGGGATCTTAGACTAAGTGCTTTGTTTTTTTTAAGAGATACTGTAAATTAATGAGACAATATGAATGAACCTTAAAATTAATAGTTTCCACTTTAATTTTAATACTTCAACTTTAAAATAATTGTTTGCACTATAATATAAAACATAATTTATGAAGTGTGCCTTAAATATTTGTTGTTATTTTCATTAATTTTAATGTGCTTTTTAAATACATTCCTAAATTAATTACTGTGATTTTTGGCATTCAAATACTACTTTTCTTTTGGTGAGTGTTTTTCATTTAATGTCCATTTTACCAATAGCTTAATTTGTTTGTTTTACCATTGTGGTATTATTCAATAAGTTCGGTAACTGCAGTTATGAAATTACAAATGGCCAGTACCAACTCATTAGTCCTTACAAACAATTAGTTGGACAAATAGCCGGAATGCTCGCGTTCAGTTGGGAAATGCAGTGTACGTTGTAACTTATTGTGAAATTGACCAGTTCTAAATATAGGTCACTAGCGACCTGACCCGGCTTCACACGAGTGCAATGTAGATACTAATGTGGGGCATATAAACCTTCCTCTTGAATCACTCTATCTATTAAAAAAAACCGCATCAAAATCCGTTGCGTAGTTTTAAAGATCTAAGCATACATAGGGACAGACAGTCAGTGGGAGCGTTTTATACTATGTAAAGAAGACAAAGATAATGTTTTATCTTTGTTAATAGCCTAGCGGTTGAACGTTTGCCTTCCATGCAGGAGTGTCTGAGTTTAATCCCGGCCCGTACCTCTGACTTTTCGAATTCATGAGCAGATCAGAATTTGATTATCACTTGCGTTAACGGTGAAGGAAAAACATTGTGAGGAAACCTGCACACCTGAGAGGGTTCCATAAAGTTATCGATGGTGTGTGTAGTCTGCCAACCCGCACCAGGCCAGCGTGGTGGACTAAGGCCTAAACCCTTCTTATTCTGAGAAGAGGCCCGTGCCCAGCAGTGGGACAGTAATGGGCTGGTTATATTATGTATGTTTCATCTTCAAAAATTCCCACTAATAGAATAAGAAAGTTGAAAATAAATCAGTCTAAAAATGAAGCTTTTAAAAGTTCCTCAAGTTATTTTCGATTTCACACCTACATGAGTTTATTAAATAATGTAAGTTTTTTCAAAACATCTAAGACCTTAACCCTTCTCTTTTTGAGAAGAGGCCCGTGCCCAGCAGTGGAACAGTAATGGGCTAGTTATGTTTTTATGTTTCCAAAACTATTAGACTATAATAAATCTATTATTATCCTCTAAGTTTTATCTGAATTTCGTTAATAATCATAACAACATTATCATAAACGCGAAATCAATACTTTTGGATCAGTTTAAATACACGAAATTTTTATTTAAAAAAAACTACTCTAAAATGACTTTTCTACCATTCATTAAAGAGATTAAAGTTCCGTATCACGGTCCACGGACGAAAATAAATATATTATCGGAGTGTTTGGTAAACACACGTTGCAGGCAAGACCATCACGAAGTATTTAGGTCAGGGACTTAGCATGTGGACTACGCCCATTCAGCCATTATGTCCGCACACTCAGATAATCCCTATACAAACTTATTCGGGGTGTACTCGTCATTAATTGAATATGACTGGTTAATAATTTAGGTTATTAATGAAGAGGGTTGCCACCTTTTTTTTGCAGTTAAAGTACATTGGTTATAGCGAAGAAAAAAAAAGTACATAGTATCGAAATAAAGTACAATTTATTTTTATTTATTATTATGTTTAAAAACATATTTTTATTGCTTTTTGCAGTTTGTATCAAATTAGTAGTGATGTGGCGCTGGCGAGTGGCGACATCGATTTAGCACCAATCGATAAATTTCGTTTAACGAAAAAATACTTATGACTAAACTTTTCAAAATCCCAAAGATATCAAACCATGCGGAATAAAGTATTTTCGTGTACTTTATTGTTCTCATAAAGTATAGAGTACTATTATCCGAAATAACGTACAATACTTTATTATAAAGTACGGGTGGCAACCCTTATGGAGATCCACCGCTTTTCATGTAGGTACACCTACTAATTGATTCAAAAATTAGAAATCGATTGGGTTCACTGTTTATTCATTGACTGATTTAGTGACGGTGAGTATGACTGGGGTCAGAGTTAGGTGTCCAATGGCCGCTTCCTATAATATACGAAACGTTATTGGTTAAAATTGAGACTATTGTATCTTTAACAATAATGAAGGTTTTGCATAGTAGACCCTCCCATATGGAAATAGCTATCACAGGTAAAATTTGCTCACGAGACTATTCATATTTTAGCAATAAAAAATGGTACCATTGGTTAGCAAAACGATTATTTTTTGTTTATAGGGACCGGGCACAAATCGATACTAATATTATAAAGCTGAAGAGTTTGTTTGTTTGTTTGAACGCGCTAATCTTAGGAACGACTGGTTGGAATTGTAAAATTATTTTTGAGTTGGATAGTCCATTTATCGAGGAAGGTTATAGGCTATATAACATCACGCTACGACCAATAGGAGCGGAGCATAAATTAAAAATGTAGCAAAAACGGAAAAAATGTCCACCCGTGCGAAGCCGGGACGGGCCGCTAGTCACTCATAAAGTAATGGTAGATAGTTAAATTACTGTGATAAGAACATTCACAACTGCTTTAATTTTGATATTGAGGACGAAGACAGGCTAAGTTACAACTCAAATCTGCTATGGCACTTTCCTCAAAAGGCCATTCCAGACGTTGCTGTACATTGTTACACTCGCATATTTTTTATACCACAATGTCTGGACTTTAAAAGAGACCTCTAAGTTTATTTCGGCATCAATTCTTAAAAAAAAAACATTACATTGACTTGTAAAAGTGTCTGTAACAGATTTATTTACAGAAATAAAAATCATTTATCAGTTGAAATAGCAATAGGCTTGCCCTCCATCGCTAGTGTAGCAATACCATTGACATTTTTGTCATTGGTAGTATTAAGTCCGTCAATGACAAACAGTAATTGTACAACAGTGCCTAACCAAACTCTAAGATCAAAAGCATGACCAATACCATCAATTACAATTTTATTATCCTTAGACATAGTAACAATAGCCCTTATTTCACGGTAATCAATCTGATTGCTCTTCACGGCGCCTTTGACCGGCTGCCGTTACATCATAAATTGGCAGGGCAATCAATTTCCATGCTTGTTGTAGTAAATTGTAAGTCCACACAAGGCTTTGAGATGCCTTTTACGGTGTTCAAGACTAAGCTTTAGTCATAGACTATGGAACTGGTATTGGCACATATGGATTGCGCAAGCGATGGTAATATTAGATTTTCTACCTTGTATTTATTTGTAATGAGTAATACTAAATTTATGTTTGTCTTACACAATTATCGATGTACTTACAGCTATGTACTTGCTTGTATTTATTATCAGATATTTTCTTCACAAATTGACAAATGTGACAATTTGTACTTGCATTGAGCTATCACTTATCTCATCAATAATCTCATACAATACCTACCTATAGTATCAATACAGAGGAAAGATTTGTATTTTTATATGTAACGAATAAACATAAAAACTACTGAACCGATTTCAAAAAATCTTTTACCGTTAGAAAGCTACATTATCACTGAGTAATATAGGCTACGGGCGGAGCCGTGAGGACACAGCTAGTTTTGTATAAAATCATAACAACGGAATGTATAAAAATAACCAACGTAATAATGTATTTGCTTCCAGCAGGGATTCAACTCAGTACTATTCTTTTATGAACCTTAACGGTCAATCAAGACGAGCTGAAACTCTAGTAGAAGAAATGGTTCAAAGGATATCATGCGTTGATTCGCCACATTCGTCTAATGTTACATTAAATGGAGTATAGTTTGTTTCTGCCTCGTTGGTCTAGTGGTGGCAGGCGCGACGGCTGATCGTGAGGTACTGGGTTCGATCCCTAGGTCGAGCAAAGTGTTATCGGGTTTTTCCGTGTGGAGTTCTTCAGTAGCAGCCCGGAGTTTGAATTTGTGCCCGGTTGATAGCAATAGGCTCGCTCTTAATTATGCTTTAATTTATTCATTCGGATTTATTTTATTCGGCTTTAATTATGCTCTAACTATCATAGGTAGAGCTTCATTTGTAATTATATCAGATACTAGCGGCCCGTCCCGGCTTTGCACGGGTGGACATTTATCCCGTTTTTGCAACATTTTTCATTTATGCTTCGCCCCTATTGGTCGTAGCGTGATGTTATATAGCCTATAACCTTCCTCGATAAATGGACTATCCAACACAGAAATATTTTTTCAATTCCAACCGTTAGTTCCTGAGATTAGCGCGTTCAAACAAACTCTTCAGCTTTATAATATTAGTACCGATTATCAAAACCATCTAATATGTAAGATGCCTAGATTACGGTATTGTACCGCATATTTACTAGATACTATCAATAATTACATAGATACTCTGTTTACTTCGATTACTACATGTAACTATGATCATTATTAGTCGTTAGGAGCGCTATGTTCACAAAGTGTCGATTTCACCAACGTCGAATAACTTTAATCGAGGAATAAATTTGACGTTTTGACAGCTTTCGTATAGAAATTCTGTCAACACGTCTGTCTTATTCCTTGGATAAACGCTATCCGACATTGGTAAAATCGAGCCTAAAAGACCTATAGTTAACAGAAGTCTGTATAAGGACATTAGTTTACTATATCATAATTAGAAAAATTATACATGTATAGGAAAAGAGAAACAAACTACACATAACATCACGCCTGTATTCCCCAAAGGGTTGGGCAGAGGTGTATAGTAACACCCTTATTTTGCCGTTATGTTTAAAGTCCCATGTAATAGCGAGCCTATTGTCATCAACCGGGAACAAATCGGAACTCCGGGCTGCTACTAAGTAATTCCATATATATAGGTATTATACGTTTATTAAGGGTTATTATAGAATCAATAAATAAATAAATCAAATAATCTTTATTGGAACAAAAACACATTTTACGAACTGATTGCGTACGTAAATAGCCATATTAGTTAAAATAATAAACAATTAAAATAGTAAAAATTAAAATAATAAGCTGTTAAAATAGTAAAAATTAAAATAATAAACAATTAAATTAGTAAAAATTTTAATTGGTAAGTGTTTAATGTTGTGTTGTATGTGAGTGTAGTGCGTGTCTCTGGGAAATGTTCTGTGTAGAAATGTTATACACGATTTGACATTAGGACTATAATATCTGAAGGGGTAAAGGAACACTTAGTTCGCCATTAACGATGTTATTATAGTTGCCAAGTGAAAGGGCGCGCACTGCACATTTGCAGTCAATGGTCGTATTTGGTCGTATTTAACTCTCAATTTCTATGGTATGTTCTTATGCAAATATGTGCGCACCATGTTCGTGTTGACTCGAGGGAAATTACTTGAAAAGGTTGGCTAAGCGTGATCTTTACTTATGAGTGGTATGGTACCTTAGGTACTAACAAATAATTGTTTTGAAATAGTATAATTGTTTTCTTCTCTTAAATCCCTCGTTGGCCTAGTGGTGGAAAGAGCGGCTGCTGATCGTGAGGTCCTGGGTTCGGTCCCCAGGTCGGGCAGTGTTATTGGTTTTTTCCGTGTGGAATTCCTCAGTAGCAGCCCGGAGTTTGGATTTGTGTCTGAATGACGGCAATAGGCTTGCCCCTTATTACATGGGTCTTAACCCGGCGTCATGGGGGTGAAAAATGTTACGTGGACGTGGGGGTGGGTCATTATGACCCGATATTTAGACTTAAGATATTACAATTTTTTTAAAACAAATTACCTACTAATTTATTTTAGGATAATGGCTTTATTGTTTTATGGTTTACTAAATGAAACAAGAATTTGTATTACATGACATTTTAATTAAACTCTTAAACCTATAAAAACAAAAACACGTAGAAATCCACAAAAGTGCCGTTCCTTAGCCTAATCTCACATTTCTTAGCATTAATTGACCGTATTTAATTTTTTATGGCACTTTTATAAACTCAGTTAAGTTTATAAAAGTGAGACAAACATCTTTAGAAAAAAAAACAAAGAAATTATCAGACTCATCATCTTCTGTCGTTCTCTTTCCTCTCGATCCATTTTTTCGATCTACCGACAAAATGTAAATACGTTAATAACAAGAAACGATAATTCAAACGAAAATTGCAGAAAATAGCACCAAATAATGACAAAACATAAAAACCATCTATGGAGAAAATAGCGCAAAATTGTTACATCGAGTACGGGGTGGGTCATATTTACCCTTTTTTTAATTTTGGGCACACGTAGGTCCATGCACGATCGCCGTACAACTGTTTCTTTGTCAATAACGCTTAGCGCAACTCATAAACTCCAGCTACTGAGAGAAGCGGTAACGTCGCTTGCGTAGTTACGAATCTGTAAGCTAACAAAAACGTTTCGGGTCATTTTGACCCAACCCCCATGACGCCGGGTTAAACATAAGGGCGAAATGAGGGTGTACCTATACACCTCTACCCAACCCTTCAGGAAATACAAGCGTGATGTTATGCTATTTTTCTCTTCTCTCGTGTATATACGAGCTATACTAGAATAGCTCATGCCGTGATTAAAAGATTAGCTAGTTAGCAAGGTTGATAGCGAGACTGACTGCCCAGGGTGCACTGGACGTACCTACTTGAGCAACGTCGCTAGGTTCTTTTAATGCAATATACCCTGATGACTGAAGAAGTCTTAAGTGGTATCATAACATAACATCACGCCTTATATTCCCCGAAGGGTTCGGCAGAGGTGTTTTTAGTACACCGTCCAAAAAAAACCGTCGAAAAACCCAATAACACTTTGCCCGACCTGGGGATCGAACCCAGTACTCCATGCTCAGCAGTTTAATACCAACATTAATAACATTGGCATAGTTCGGCAGAATTCAAGATACTCATTAACCTGATATGCCCATTTTAACGCCTTTTTCAACATAGATAAACGAATGCATATATTTACCGATTACTTAAAACGTTAAAAGGAATATACTTCAGACTGCTTTATAGGCAGTACTCGAGAATTGTTAGGCAAATACTCAGCCAATATAAGAAAGATCAACAAAAGCGAAGTGCTCCCAACACACAAACATCACGTAGGAACACCGAATAATTACTACGAATAGATTACTCATACCTAAATCTCGTTAAACGAACAAGAATTGATTCAGGAATTTCGATACACTAATCGATTATTGTTACTCGAGTGTTCAGATTCGTGGTAATTTTCTACCATTAACATACTCTCGGTTTGTAGGTGTTAGAACCAATAACACGTTCATTCTAATTGTGAAATTCTGTGTTACTAAGTAACTGTAATGGGTGAGTCAGACTTTCATTCAGAAGAAGCGGAAGTATGTCGTTTAGATGATTAATAAAACGCTATTTTATACAACGTGTTACAAAAATACCCCTAAAGCCGAAAGGGGGTTAAAAGGTCCCTTGTAAAGAGTCTATTGGCAATATTTGAAAACCGAAGTATGACACAAAAAAAAAACATTTTGGATAAAACATAAAAAAATAATCATTGAAACGCAACCCTGAAAACATAAAACTAAAGAGTAGACTACCCAGAAAGTTATTTACCTAATTTCCTCTGAGAGGTAAATAAATATCAATAACTATAAAAGACTACTTGATTATTTACATTTTTTATGGGGAATTATGTAACACGTTGTATAGATACTAACTAATAACTGCCTCATTAGTCTAGTGGTGGTAAGCTCGACTGCTGATCGTGAGGTCCTGGGTTCGGTCCCCAGGTCGGGCAAAGTGTTATTGGGATTTTCCGTGTAGAATTCTTCAGTAGCAGCCCGGTGTTTGGATTTGTGTCCGGTTACACCTCTGCCCAACCCTTCGGGGAATACAGGCGTGATGTTATGAAAAAAAAATGTAATTACGGTTATAGAAAGAATAAATTTAAAAAAAGGCGTTTCTTAAGTAAACCTCTTATAATTTTAATTAAGTAATGAACTAACCTCAAAGAAATATGACTATCTAAGAGCTATCCTTGTAATAATTAATTATTCTAATTAGTAACTGTAACACAGAACATTAATTAAGATAGGCCAAACTAGCTGATAATGTGTAGGGTACGTAAGTGACCATTTTTGGTCGACTGAGAGCTTTCATGAGCTTTTACGGTTATCAGCAGATAGCAGCTTATAGTACTAGGATATTGGATCGGATAAGGTACTGAGTTACTTGAGTAATCACTTACTTAAGGGGTTTAATCTAAAGAACCAGTCAAGTCTTCTTCTTTTCGTGTGGTTAGTGACTAATCTGGTGTCAGAGTTTATGTCACCCATGGGCCTCTGACTTGGCTTCACATGCTGTTGAGAAATATCACTCAGGTGTGCCGGTTTCCTCACGATGTTTTCCTTCACCGTTTTTAAGCAAGTGATAATTATACAATACGCACATGAATTCGAAAAGTCAGAGGTTCGAACTCGAGACCTTTGACTTGGCAGTCCGACGGTCACGCCACTAGGTTGTCACTGCCACTTACCAGTCAAGTACAAACCATATTACACAGGGTCCCGTACCAACAATAAAAATAACAAAAAAAAACATACCTTGTTCTCCCCGAAGGGTTCGGCAGAAGTGTTTTTTTAGTACAACCTCGTTTCGCCAGTTATGTAAGTCCAATGTAATAGGGGGCGAGCCTATTGCCTTTAAGCAGGCACAAATTCAGACTCTGGGCGGCTACTGAAAAATTACTAATGGAAAAATCCAATAACACTTTGCCCGAACTGGGGATCGAACCCAGGGCCCCTCAGCAGTGACGCTTGCGACCACTAGACCAACAAGGCAATCAGTAAAAATTGTTTAACAATAGCCAATTTTTAGAGATTTATATGGGATTTGTTTTCTATATCTATACTAATATTATAAAGAGGAAAGATTTGTATTTTTGTATGTAACGAATAAACTTAAAAACTACTGGACTGATTTCAAAAATTCTTTTGCCGTTAGAAAGCTACATTATCACTGAGTAACATAGGCTATATTTATTACTGGAATAAAACTTCTTACGCGGGCGGAGCCGTGAGGATACAGCTAATCTATATCTATACTAATATTATAAAGAGGAAAGATTTGTATTCTTGTATTTTGGTATCTAACGAATAAACTTAAAAACTACTGGACCGATTTCAAAAATTCTTTTGCCGTTAGAAAGCTACATTATCATAAGCTATATTTATTACTAGAATAAAAACTTCTTACGCGGGCGGAGCTGTGAGGACACAGCTAGTGTTTTATACATTTTAGCATTTGTCATTATTCACGCCACAACAACACAGTATGTGAAAATTTCAACTGGCTACGTTACGGCTGCCGAGATAGGTAACCCTTGTGATAGACAGACAGACAGTGTAGGCTTAGTAATAGGGTTCTGTTAGCACCCTTTGGGTACTGAACCCTGAAAAATTGCTGCTATCATAATGTTATGACTCTAACAGAATTTTAATTATCAAAATCTTTTCCCATACAGGATCTCCTCCAGAAGGTATATCTGATGTATTTTTGACTTGAGGGTATTGTAGTTCAAGTTCTAATGTATTAACTTTTTTACATTAAGTAGGTACTAAATAACTGCCTCGTTGGTCTAGTGGTGGGCAACGCGACTGCTGATCGTGAGGTCCTGGGTTCGACCCCAAGGTCGGGCAAAGTGTTATTGAGTTTCCCCGTGCGGGATTCCTCAGTAGCAGCTTGGAATTTGGATTTGTACCCGGTTGATGGCAATAGGCTCGTCCCCTATTACATGGGACTTAAGCATAACGGCGAAATGAGGCTGTTACTATACACCTCTGCCCAACCCTTCGGGGAATACAGGCGTGATGTTATGTTACTAAATGAACAACTTCTTTTTATTTTATTCTATTGCATTCTATGCAGCTGCTATTACCTACTAACCTCGCCTTATTTCCCTTGGTGGGTTTCATATACCTAAGTAATAAGAGGAACTTTAATACGATAACCGACAGCAGAAAGTACTCTTTTATAGGAACACTACTTAATATTAGTTATAGTAGGTAATCAAGTTTGTATGAATTATATTCTTATCTCAAGACCAATAAAGCTTCAATTAGTGATCAGTTTTAACTATAGTTGTTCAAGTTACGGAATTATTGCGTAGTTTTCCATCCTGTTTCCTTAATTTAGCCCACTTGTGGTAATGATTCAGCTCATTCATTAGACCGCAATGAGTATGACGTCAGACGACGTAGGGTTGTGACTCAATTGTGTTGTAATACTTGTATTTTTTAGACTGAAAGAGTATGTTCTATATTTAGTACAAATCTTTGGGATCAATAATAAGTTATTTTTAATTGAAATTGGCTTTTCTTTTTCCCATTGGGACAGATACAAACTATACAACGCCACATGCTATGATCCTTACATACTCCATTCGCCTTATCCATATTCATTCATTTTGTCATACACATACGCCAATTGAGAGTACTAAGCTACAGTCCTTTGTGAAAAACATCACCAATAACATCGACGTAAGTTCGTGCTACTAGAGCGTCCTCAACCGGCGTTTCCACTGACATCCGCCTTATAATTTCCTTTTGTTGATCGCCGTTCATTCATTCTCTGAACATGACCAAACCACCCAAGCATACTCATTTGTCACTACATCATCGTTTAAAACCGCAACTGTGCTTATCACAACATTCCTCAATCTATAATTCAAAGAACGTGTTATATTATTTTAATACTAGACCATTATCCGCGATTTCACCCGCATCCTAAGGGAACTACTTGATGGACCCGGATAAAAAGTATCGTATGTGTTAATGCAGGGCGTAGTCTGTGTGCCAAATTTCATCCAACTCCGTTCAGCCGTTTTTGCGTGAAAGAGTAATAAATATCCATACATCCATCCACACATACAAACTTTAGTATTATTTATAATATTATAATATAATCTATACTAATATTATAAAGAGGAAAGATTTGTATTTTTGTATGTTTGTATTTTTGTATGTAACGAATAAACTTAAAAACTACTGGACCGATTTCAAAAAATCTTCTGCCGTTAGAAAGCTACATTATCACTGAGTAACATAGGCTACGGGCGGAGCCGTGAGGATACAGCTAGTATTAAGTAAGGAAGTAAGGATTCGTTCACTAAGTTGACCCCCAAATAAGACGAAGACAACAATGTTACTAGGTCCTAAATATAGTACTTACAAATATTTGGAGATCTGTTTTATATCAACAATGGAAATGGAATATTCTAACAATAGTTTACAAGAATGACCTCTAAATAAGATTATTGATAGTAAAACAATGCTTCTTGTTCTAAATTGAGTACAAATCTTCGGCGATCTGCTTAATATCAATTATGTGAGTGGGATATTAGATTAGATAAACATTAATTCTTCAGAAAGCCCGACAAACTTCGCAGGAATTTCCCGGAATAATTACATTGTGTAGCTAATCTGACATTCATGAAAGAAAGAAATTATTTAATTGCCACAGAAACACGTGCACAGGCATATTAAAATGTTATGAAATAATAAAAAAAAACTTAAGTACAGGTTAAGCAGTGATAGCCCAGCGGTGGAACGGATGTCTTCCATGCAGGAGGGACTGAGTTCGATCCCAGCCCCTACCTCTAACTTTTCGAATTCATGTACTGATTAGAATTTGATTATCACTTGCGTTAACGGTGAAGGAAAAACATAATTATTGAGGAAACCTGCTCTCCTGAAAGGGCTCGATAAAGCTCTCGATGGTGTGTATAGTCTGCTAACCCGCACCAGGCCAGCGTGGTGGACTAAGGCCTAAACCCTTCTCATTCTGAGAAGAGGCCCAGCAGTGGGACAGTAATGGGCTAATTATGTTTATGTTAATGTAGTCTAATTACAACTTAAAATTACTTTGACAGTGGTGACGATTCTGTTGCGCACTTTGAAAGGAGTCAACTACACTAAGGGTGTTTGTCTCTTTCTGTTTCAATAGAAAAAGATAGTGACAGTTGCGTTTAGTCTAGTTTAGTATTATGAAAATGTGTAACAAAATCGACACCAATAACGCGCCATTGTGACGTTGACAAGAAGATTTCCACACTAAGCGTATTTGACGATACGTTTGGTGCAGTGGCTGAGCGATCGGCTTCTGCGCTACGGGTCGTGGGTTCGATTCCCGCACGGAACAAATGTTTGTATGGTCTACAGATAGTTGTCCCGGGTCTGGATGTTTGTGCGTGTGAAGATTTGTGTCTGTAAACGCACCCACGATACAGGAGAAATCCTAGTGTGGGGCAACGTTTTTTCAAAAAAAGAAAAGAAAGAAAGATTTGTAAAATGTATGAAATAAAAATTTCACCATACAAGAGAAAGCTTTTAGATTATAAGTACTAAAGTACCTACATCAATGACGTTGAAAAACCAATTGTTTGTTATTCGATATTAATATTGTGTATATTATAAAAAGTTCTGATAATAACATACTTAGCCAACTTTTCCATTTATTTTTTTCCCAATAATGTAAACAGGAAAAAGAACCGTTTATGGTCTTGCAAAAAATTTCTACACATGGTTTCCCCAACAGGATAAGAGTTCATACTATATCACACAATTTTTATCCTTTGAGTGATAAAAAGAAACATATTTTGATTTTATATTTGTGTGCACTGTACTGACTGTACATTCCTTTCTGCGTAGACCTTGCTTGTACTATCCCACTGCTGGGCAAAGACCTCCCTCTAACATAATATAACATCACGCCTGTATTTCCCGAAAGGTTGGGCAGAGGTGTGTAGTAACACTCTCATTTCGCCGTTTTTGTTTAAGTCCCATGTAATAGGGGGCGAGCTTATTGCCATCAACCAGGCACAAATCCAAACTCCGGGCTGCTACTGAGGAATTCCACATGGAAAATCCAATAAAACTTTGCCCGACCTGGGAATCGAACCCAGGACCTCACGATCAGCAGTCGCGCTTGCCACCACTAGACCAACGAGGTAGTTACCTCCCTCTACTGCAATGGTAAACACATTCAGATCAATAAAATATTTTGTATTGGCACAAACTATCGGAAATTCACTATACCCAACCATATCATTCCAAACAAATTAACGATTTACAAATATTATTATTTAGTGTTAATTCCGCCAAACATTTGATTAAGCTTGGATGCAGTATGCAGCACCTGATTCCATTATTTAAATTGACGATTTTGAAAAGTGTCGTTTTTTATCCATTCACTTGAGTGTGTTAAAAATCACATAATATGTCAGTATTCCACTGACAGATGGGAATCGATAACGCTATTCTAGATATCATAAAACTGGTAATCTATCTCCTTTGGATTTAAATAAGATTCAACTGTCTTGTATGGATTACGTTGAATTGCCCAGGGAGATTTGTTGCCTTTTTACGTGCACGAGTTCGAAGACAGGACAAAATGTATGTGATAGGTACTTGGTTCTTTTGTTTTAGGGATATTTATCCATCATAGGGATGTACTTTACATTCACACTTACTAGAAAAACAAAATGTTACTATTTACGGATTTAGCTAACAGCTCGGTAAGATATTCAATTAATCAATTCAACCTATCGCAGCCCACTGCTGGATATAAGTTTTGCCACAAAAGCCAGTCCCTGGCTACCACAGCTACCTTGTTCAAGTCATCTGTCCATCTGGCTAAGGGGCGTACTATGGTGTGTGTCAATTCGCGGTGCAAAATTACTAGGGCCTTATCTAAATCCCAAGTTTGGCGATCTTACTGCTAATGTCCCCGATCCATAAAAGCTCAAAATGTAAATAATAATTTTAGTAAAAGCAAAAGTGACATTATTTCACACGACCTAACATCTACATGCACTATAAAACAGTCATTCATGCAACAAGCTGCCATCACAGATACTTTGATTGTGTGTAACAACAGGCGCGGCACAGATACATCATGATCAGATACTCTCAACTTCCTTCATTCACTGCAAGCGCATGCACACATACAAAAACACAGTCACACACACTAGACATCGCGATCGATCAACATCGAATTCCCTTACTTCCCCGTTGAATTCCATATAAAGGAGACTTGCGTATGTGCGCGTGTGTAAATGTCGAAGGTAGAAAGTCAAGTATCTCTGTATTACGTAGTTTTATTGTGTGTGATGGGTGCGGCCGGTTCACACAGTGCACAGGATCTGGGCTCTATTAGCTGCGCCGGCGACCGCTCGTGTGTGGAGACTCGCCCTGATTCATAAAAATAATTCCTATACCAATGACGTATAGTGACGTTGACGATTTGACGGAAGTTTTCTTGCTACGATATCCGATACTTGAGTATAGTTTGGGACATTTGTCATCATTAGGTATCGTAGCGGAGTATATTATTTGTCTTCTCTTTGTCAAAAAGGGAATGTGTGTTCATAAGTTTTAGAAGTAAACTTGGAAGTCAAAACTCTTTCATCTTTGCAAAACTGAACTAATATAAATGGATGTATTTTTTGAAATATTTGTTGGTTAGTTTTATGAGAGGTATATTCAAGAACTAGGTAGTACTTGGCCAATTTTTAAAATATCGAATCTTACAGTTATCACCATCATCATCTCCCTGCCCTTATCCCGCACTAGGTGGGGTCGGCACAACATGTATTCGTAAATCCATGTTGTTAGAGGTTTTGGCTTATTGTTTTATGACCGGACGCCTGCCTGACATAGCTAGTCAGTGCCGATTGACATCGGACATAGGTGATCTTTTTATCTTACGATAATAATTAACTTAACTGAGGAAAGAAGAGTTACTGGTGTAAACATCATATCTGTCAATCTTTTTGAAGAATTTAATCGGATTCAGTGTC
Organism: Amphipyra berbera; assembly: GCA_910594945.2. Taxonomy (NCBI): domain Eukaryota; kingdom Metazoa; phylum Arthropoda; class Insecta; order Lepidoptera; family Noctuidae; genus Amphipyra; species Amphipyra berbera. The sequence continues at coordinate 5,720,198 of OU343131.1, read as the reverse complement.
TTTTGACTTGAACTGAAAACTATGAACTGTACCTTCAAAGATATCGACGGAATTTGTAGTCGCGGACTAGGTCTAATAGTTAAATTCTTTATGTAAACAATAACTGCGACTAGAAAATTTTAACAATATTTATTTGTATACAAGGTGTAAAAAGACCCTTCACCAAGCCGTCAACCATGCATTCGGTACATCAAACTAAGTAACCCTACGCAAAAATTGTCGCTGGGAAATGATTTTTTTTGTAAAATTTCGTTTTACTGTAAAGCTAATTGTAACGCACTCAAAACACTGTGCTGATAGATGCAATAAGTAGTAAACGGGTAATGGAGGTATTTCAAGTACATTTGCAACCTTCAAAACTAGTGTTTTTTTAAAAAAGTTGTGATAAAGTTGGAACTTTGACCTCCAATATCTCCGTGACTAGAAGGTCCCCAGGCATAGTCCAGAACAACAAAATGATCACAATGACGTGGAGAATAAGTGCCTTTCGGCTTCGTTAAGGGTCTTTTTACACCGTTTATACTTTGTAGTCTTAATATTTTTTCGGGAATGTTAGGCAGAATAGGTGATTGATCAAATGGCGAATTATGCTACATAACCGCAACAGAAATGTAGGTACTTATCCGTAGGAAGAAAAAAAAAATGTTTACCCTCCTGCGCGACTTCAATGGCAGTGATATGTATTGTTACTAGCGCATACAACATGTAGAATTTAGGTGCACGGTTCTAATTTGTTGTTTCGTATAAAGAAGAGCAGTCAATTTCACATTCTTCTTCTTCTTTCTTTTCGTGTGGTTAGAGACTATCCTGGTGTCAGAGTTTATGCCGCCCATGGGCCTCTGACTTGGTTTCACATGCCGTCGAGAAATATCTCTCAGGCATGCCGATTTCCTCACGATGTTTTCCTTCACCGTTTTTAAGCAAGTGATAATTATACAATACGCACATGAATTCGAAAAGTCAGAGGTGCGTGCCTTGGGTTTGAACTCGAGACCTATGACTTGGCAGTCTGACGGTCACACCGCAAGGCTATCATTGCTGTTAATTTCACATTAGAAAATATCTAAATAGGTATATCTAATTCTCACAAATGAAATGTAGGTACCTTAATAAATAAGGGTTAGGGCTGTTTAATTCCGTGTAGAATTCTTTGATAATAACAAGCGAAGCGTGCTAAGATTTTCTGAGCGATATTTCCATGTGTAATTTTAACTGAACTTCTACCATTTACACAGGTGATGTACCTACGCAATAATAAATTTGCCACCCACGTACTGTTTTTACAGCCTGTTATACTTTTTGTTGTTTTAATTTGGAACACTGAGTGTTATGCAAACATATACCTATGTGATTCATTGTCACACCTGCAGCCGTGGATCAGATTCTCGTTTCACCGAACAAGATATTATATCTGCTTATTTTCGTATCTGACTGCGAGCCAATTCGATTTCACGGACCAACCGCTGCGAATAGCAACACTGGTGGGCTGATTTACCATTCCAAATCATATTTTGCTCGCACTAGAGAGGCTCGTGGCTTATTAACGACCCCGCGGATCATACGATTTGCGAGGTTAAGCAACGCTTGCTGCGGTCAGTTCGTGGATGGGTGACCATTCGTTACACATCGAGACGCCTCCGTGCCTCGGAGAGCACATTAAACCGTCGCCGCGTCGGTCGCGGGTGTCATAGGGCACTGCCATAGGGCAGTCGTTACGGGTAGTCAGAAACCTGAAAGTCGGACAAATGGTCTAACTTTAGGATAACAGCATTGTCCAGTAACTGGGTTGCGTTCTGATGGTAGTCGCTCCGTGTAAAATACTGGTAATCAGCCGCATCTAGTTAGACTGGAAGCTGACCCCAACACAATTGGGAAAAAGCTAGTCAGAACGTTGTTACTCATACTATCCTCAGCTTAGTCAGTTTATAGTTTATTTAGCATGTCTGTATTGCCTTTTTCCTATCTTTAAACTGGTACTGTGACGTAATCATGTTTAAGGTCACCGGCGCCCGCTTTCAGGGTGGCTTTAGAAATACAAGCTATTTTCAGTGTTTCAGTTTTCGACCACGAAACAGTATTTTTATAGACTCGGTGTTATCGCCTTTATCTTAAAGTAAATAATGATATTCTGCGTTTGGTTAGACTAGAAGACGACCTACGTTCCTGATTATAAAAGACTAGACTATTACCCGCGGTTTTACCCGCATCCTAGGGAAACCCGTACCCGTACCCGGATAAAATGTATCCTATGTGTTAATCCAGAGCATAGTCTATCTGTGTGCCAAATCTCATCCAAATCCGTTCAGCCGTTTCTACGTGAAAGAGTAACAAACATTCATACATACATACAAACTTTCGCGTTTATATCGCTATTATCTATACTAATATTATAAAGCTGAAGAGTTTGTTCGTTTGTTTGAATGCGCTAATCTCAGGAACTACTGGTTGGAATTGAAAAAATAATTTTGTGTTGGATAGTCCATTTATCGCGGAAGGGTATAGGCTATATAACATTACCCTACGACCAATAAGAGCGGAGCATACATGAAAAATGTTACAAAAACGGGAAAAATTTCCACCCGTGCGAAGCCGGGAAAGACCGCTAGTACTACCTATATTATAAGCAAGGATAGTGTGATGATGTTATTGTTGTTATAAGTACCTACGTCATATCTATTTATAGAAAGGTATATAATCAATGTAGACTACAGTTCCGAAGCTTTCTAAGAGCACAATAAAAGCAGGTACCTACTTCAAATAAATAAATCAAACGAGAATAAATTACCCACGTTTTAAATCTTCCGGACCCTTTCCCTATAATGGATGACACTTAAAAGGTCCAATTAAACACATACAAAGAGGAAGGAAAATTGTACGATAGGTACTTCTACCTACTTGCAATTTTATTACAAAATAAACTAAGTTTAAAAAAGTAACTGCTTCGTTGGTCTAGTGGTGGCAAGCGCGACTGCTGATCATGAGGTCCTGGGTTCCATCCCCAGATCGGACAATGTTAATGGGTTTTTCCGTGTGGGATTCCTCAGTAGCAGCCTGGTGTTTGGATTTGTACCCGGTTGTTGGCATAGGCTCGCCCCCTATTACATGGGACTTAAACACAACGGTAAAATGAGGGTGTTACTATACTCCTCTGCACAGCCCTTCGGGGAATACAGGCGTGATATTATAAACTAAGTATTTTTCAAAGTAAAATAATTCATATCGTATTTTCTTTGAATTCGTTTACCTATAACACAAAACAGATAGGTACAGAAGTCAATCACATGTATGTACTGCACTTTACATACCTACGCTCGACGGTCGCTCTATCTATATATCTATCTCTCTCAAGCGCATGCACTCGCGCTCGCACTCACTCGCACTCTAGTCCCAAACAGTCCGAGATATCTTGTCCGTGAGGTCTGTGTGCGTTGCTTGGGCGCACTTGTATGTAGATTGACTTCTGCACCTATCTGTTTTGTGCCTATAACAACATCAAAGACAGACGCCCGTTATGACAAACACAAAAAGCATACAGATAGTTGTAAGGTCCCGTTCAGTTTACCTACAGCGTCCTAAATACATAAAGTGATGGTAATGAACTCAATTTTAAACACTTGCTAGTCGCATCTAATAAATGGTCGGTACACTTTCTCTACAATTATTCTGTGCGCGTTAATTCAATATTAGTTTAGCACCGTTCTCGCTTCGGCATCCTTCGCCTTAACCCCGATATTCTTAGGCAAAATGCATATGATCGATTTTAATAACGGTGTCTTATTTTCTGATAGCTCAACAGCATCTTTCTATAATTTACGGAGCGTTGTTGGTTAAAATTGAGACTATCTTTACCAATAATGAAGCAAAGATCTCATGACTTCCATATGGGAGTAGCTATCACAGGTAAAATTTGCCCAGATTGGTAATAAAAAATGCTACCATTGGTAAGCAAAACGATTCGTTTTTGTTTATAGGAACCGGGCATAAGTCCAGAGAACTAATTCTACTAACGGAAATGTTGACCAATTGCAACTGAAACGAAGCTGAAACGTTCAATCAGAAAGTTTTAAAAACTGTCAAATTATTTGACAATAAAAACAAAAACAAACATTTTAACAATTTTCATTAACGAAAACTGACTGATGGTTGTGGTTAATTTGAGGTTTGGTAACAATTTTGTTAGTAGAATTGCCGCGTGTTGGTCCAGCCAATTTATATGGCAACTTAACACGACAGATGAGAACAACGCCATATAAACTGTTCAGCTACTGTGGAATTTGACACTTTGTCGGTTAGTTTAGTCCCAAGTTGTGGGATCGCGGTCTTATAATGCGCACACGAGGGCTAGTCACCGCCTGCGGTATGTGAGCGGCGAGAGGGGGGAGCGAAACAATAGACACATTGTCAGTTTGCTTGTCTTGTCTACCGCGCGCAGACTATAGCACATTGCACTGTTATCCCTCTTACCGCCAATAATACTCGGTAAGGACTGGCAAGGGTTATCCAGTGTCAGACAGATATTTTGGTGACCAATTTTTGAAGAACATTTCCCATAAAATATCATAAGACGTGCTATTTCATCGATTATTGTCGAACCAATTACAGTCGCTCGTCTACGCTCCCCCTTATCGCTTCCTCCATTTATATTCTACTTGTTTTATTGAGAAGATAACCTCACATTGTTAAATTGAAGGAACAAATGAAATATGATAACAGACAATCAAATTCCGACCTCAAATGGCCTTGCTCGCGTCTCGTAAAGATATGAGCGTCGTTGAGCAGATAACGCGGTGATATAATTAAGTTTATTTACATACATATAAACACTTTCACTTGTAAAGTCATTACACGTAGACACGTACCAACAATACATTTAAGGGGAAATGCTCTCGTCTCTTCTCCATAGTAAATATTTATTTTGTATTTTTCTTTTTCCTAATTTATGAATTTGTCGTTGAAACACATTCCTATTACAGAAAAAAAAAACGATTAATTAAAATTAGTTTAACTACTTACGAGTGAAATACAATTTACTTTTTGAATTTTATTATCTAAGAATACGCTGTTTACATCGAAGTTAGAACGAATTCTATGTAAAATAAAAATGTATGTAATAGAGATTAGAGAAATATTATTATTTTATAAAGGAGAAAAGACGACACGCATGACTTCAACATTTTCATTCGCCATTTTGTTTTTATTATGTTTTTCCTTGTTATGTAAGTTTACATAGTTTCCATGCATTGCACAGCATTGATTTTACCTACTGCCTTTTATTTTTCCAATATTTATATCAAGTAGCATTGGTATGTACTATACATCGTAGTACCTATTATTTATTCAGGTGTAAAAGCATACAATGGAAAATAAATAAATGGTATTCATTTATTGTAGTTTGTTTTGTACACAGATTGTTTTGGATAGAATTGTTGAGGTATTTCATGGGTTTCTCCTTAGATTGTGTTTCAGAATGATTTGAAAATAATCCAATTCTATCAAATACTGAGTAATTACGTTCTATAGAAGCATTCTCAGAAATTGGGCCTGTCTACATCAAACCTTATTAAAGTTATCGGTTCATAAGCCTAGTGAGAGATAGCGCGTCTATCTTGATGCTGGGTTCGATTACCAAAACGGGCAAAGAAAAATTGGATTATTTCTGAATTCACAGCAACCAGAATTAAAATGCTCTATACGTACATGACGAAAGTATCGTCATTTAATTAAAATTGGACCTAGTACCACTAAGGACTTCTGATTATTGATCGATAACACACTACAAGACTGAGGTCGCAGAAATGAGATTTATTACATTAAACATTTTTCTGAAAAGGGCCTCAATATTCTCAACCTTTTATAATTTAAGAACACATTTAATATAAACCTGTATTTTATATATTCGATTGTGATTTCCAGAGACCGTCATGATCGCTCCTACGTTCAAGGCGCGCTCGACCTCCCCAGGTACCGACAAAGTCCCCAGCGACTAACTGTCCTGCTCCTGTTATAAACCTTGATGTCATTCATATGCTTTGATTGTTATAAATGTTAAATAGGAACAGAAATAGTATTAGATCCGGCTGTCATGTAGGTATCTATGACAGTATAACACGGGTACAAAAGTGACCCCGTAAAAGAAATTACTCTCACTTATCTCCAAGAAGTAGTCATTATAATGGCCGATTCTTATGATTGTAGGCCTTGAGCAGACGACGGACTTTTTAACCGGCAGGCTACCGCGGACAAGCATGACAGTGGTTGGTAGTTGTTGCCCATCGCGACATTCAGCACTTGGTTGGTGCTTAGTATTTGTCCGCGGCAGTCTGCCTGACAAAAATTCCGTGGTCTGCTCAGGGCCTTACCGAGCTTTATTGGTTAAAATTATAACTCTTATATCGTTACCAATAATTAAGTAAAGACTGACCATCCCGTAGCTATCTCAAACAAGATTAGCTTACGAGTCTATTTATATGCTCAGTTTGGCAATAGAAAATGCTACCGTTAGACAAAACGATTCGTTTTTAGCCATAGAAACTGGGTATGAACTGAATGGACATAAGCTGTTGAATGTCCACGTGGTCCATAAAAGTTCGTGATAAAATTCCATTGGAGTTTCTATTCATCGGCGATCAACCATTGGCAGGGATCATCAAGGGCGAATTCGGCCAATATTGTCAACAATTTTAATAGTAGAACTAATAAACTGTTGATCGTAAGGTGCTGCAAATGTAGCTGAAGATTTATCAGTTATTCCATATAAAACACTGATATTCTTATATATCTGGTTAGATTGGAAAATGACCCAAAACATGTTTTCCGAAGAACTAAAAGAATAATAACAGTAATAATATTTTTAAGACAGATAGTAAAATAACTTCCTAATGGCAACCATTAGGGCGCAAATTCATTAAAAGTCTGCAAACTACTAATACTCTAGAAGTTTTTTCTTTTACGAAATAAGCGGAGTTTCCAGGAATATCAACACTGGCCATAGCAACAAGCTTTAAGACTAAAGAAGAAGGCGGATTATTGCCCAGGGGTTTATGAAAGTCATGGATTGGTAATTCAAAAGAAAGTATTGACTAAAGTTAGGTAAATAATAATATAACAAAATCCACTCAATACTTTAATGGCCGATTCCTATAATTAACTGAGCGTTGATGGTTAAAATTGTAACTATTGTATTTTTAACAATATTAAAGCAAATACCCCATAGCTTTGTATAGTAGACCTTGCCATACGCTAGTTAGCTGTCACAGGTGAAATTAGCTTACGAGCCGTTTTAAATTTGAGAATCAAAAATGCTACCAATGGTAAGCAAAACGTTTAGTTTTTGGCTATAGGAAACAGGCATAAAAAACAGAACAAAATCTCAATACTATAGTATTATTGATAACCCAGTTAGATATATATTTGTACAAAAATAATGAAGATACTTTTTTTAAATATTCACCCATCTAGAACTATTTGCGAGGCTGGCATTGTTAGAAACTGCAAAAAAGAGACAGGTTTGGAAGGCAAAAAGGGAGGCCTTTGCTTAGTAGAGGGATAATATAGGCAACTAAAAAAAACCCAGATAGTTATTATCTCATGATCAGAGATTTCAATGTTACGTTTTTCTTCTCAGAAAGAGATGTAACTGTGAGTCGTGTGCTTACTATGGAAATGAACGGAAGAAAACAAATATTGTTCTCACACGACTGCACAGTAGATCCACGTTTCCAGACAGCGTAGACAGCGAAACATCGGTAGATTTTCCATACTTTTGACATATTATAGCTATTATAGTTTTATCTACCTTGAAACATCGGGAAGGAATAGCTACAGAATAGATGTCATAAAATCAGAAAATGTAGGTGCTGTGGTTAACCCAGAAAACGATAGGTCTGTTTATAAAAACGGCAAATAATCATAGACAGAGTAGAGAAAAACCTATATTTAGTATACTAGAAATATAATTACTAATATAGTACCATTCATAGTAAAATAATATATATATTATGCTACATGACGACACAACTAAGAAGTCCTTTTTTCGTGGTAATTCCTCATGGATTTCCCTCGCCCGGGGAAGGCGGATCTGCCTTACCTTTGCTCTTACCACATAAAAACCCTCAGTGTTCCTCCTCCTGACCGTCGGCCGGGGTCTCGGGATTCGCATAAGCATGCACCGCAGCCCCGTAACTAAGAAATCCTTCGGCTAACTTGATCCGAAAACTAATGACATACGCTCATTTACGCGCCACTAACACTTACGGGGCGTCCTGCGTAAGCGACAAACGCGACGCGGTGCGACGCGACGCGACACGATGTGGAACAAATATGCGTTACGTCGCGTCTCGCTACATAGGCCGCTAATAGAGAATGCTGTTGTTTTGATCGCGTTTGTCGCATTCGTCGCGTCGCGTTCGTCGCTTACGCAGGACACCCCATTATAGTGTGTGAGCGTAAAGATATTTTTTCACTATAGTAAATAATAAACCTTCGTGGTCTTAAAGTCGCATTCAGTTCGGAAGTGATCGGTTTTACGATCTTTGCCGATGTGACTTCTTAGTTGTGTCACTATTAAAACCTATACTAAATCCCAGGCTTAAGCAAAGCCACCAACTCACTTCGTGTGGGTGCCACTAAGGACGATTTAGGGATTTTATACCTTCAATCAAATAGATAAAGTAGACGAAGTAGCATAACATACAGCTTAGGATTGAAACTACCTCGTTGGCTGTCTTGAGGTCCTGGGTTCGAGCCCCAGGGCGGGAAAAGTGTTATTGGATTTTTCCGTGTAGAATTCCTCAGTAGTAGCCCGGAGTTTTGATTCGTGTCCAGTTGATGGCAATAGGCTCGCCCCCTATTAGATGGGACTTAAACATAACGGTGAAATGAGGATGTTACTATACACCTCTGCCCGACCCTTCAGGGAATACGGGCGTGATGTTATGTTAGGGTTGAAATACAATATGTATATCTAATCCGGCTTCTTTGCAAAATACATAAAGCTTTTTGCATCCAGGATTAACCCTATAGAAAAAATACCAACTTATATAAAATAATATGAATATGTTTTCATTCGCCGCTTTCCCTATTCTTTGATACCTGGAAAACTGGAGTCTACGAACTTGAATTAAAGCATATTATATGGAAATTTCTTTCATCCAATTTCGTATTACTAGATGTACGTTCATGTTATTTCTTTTAAGCAGAATAATTTGTTTGCAATAATAACGAAACAACTGTATAATATATATGTACATGTGTGTTGGTATATATATTTAAGGTATAAGAACTTATTTTATTATTAGATTATCACTTGCGTTAACGGTGAAGGAAAAACATCGTAAGGAAACCTGTACACCTGAGACGACACCATAAAGTTCTCAATTGTGTATGTAGTCTGCCAACCCGCACCAGGCTAGCGTGGTGAACTAAGGCCTAAACCTTTCTCTTTCTGAGAAGAAGCCCGTGCCCAGCAGTGGGACAGTAATGGGCTAATTATGTTATGGAACTTATTACGTTTATACAATTCAAAGCATATGAATGAATATATAAAAAAATGTCAAGATGTCAAATAAAAATTTTCCGTAAATAATACTACTACGAAAATTATCATAAGCATTGTAAAGCTTTTTATACCTTACAGCTAGTTCACACAGAAACTGTTTACAGGACCTATTTTAGCGGATCCGTTTTTATTTTGGTGATGGCGCCTGAGTGTACATACACGACAGTATTCCGAATCCAGTCAAAAATACTGGATCCGTTATTTTTATCGTATCCTGCCTGCCAGATGCGACGCAACTGCCATTTGTTTAACTGATCCATCGGTACAGATGTGAACAACACATCCAGTACTGACGGATCTGTTAAAACGGATCCGTTGTGTGAATCTTACTTATGATAATTGAACACCCTCTAGTAAATACCCGAATCCCGTTTGACAGTGTTTTTTGTATAGTTTGAATTAATTTTAACGTGCCGTTGTGTGAATAGTTAGTTTTACTGAATTTTACTAAAAAAATATTGTGAAGTTGACAACTATAAGTATCGCTTGATTTTCACAATCAAACATAAATGTCTGTATTATGTTTAATCGTGAATATCGGTCAATTTAACAATATTTCATTGTTTATACAGGGTGTAAACGAAATCATGTAATTCCTTCAAACCTCGTGATGTACTGCTGACATACATTAACCCTGCACGGGATAGTTTGGGTTAAATAAATAAAAAATTACAAGAAGTAAACATGTGATCTTAACTTGAGGCATTTTAGCGACCCGAGCGAATTGCGCAGCTATCGCTCGCAGCTCGGTCATTTAACTCAGGGCGCTAAAATGCCTCACGTTAAGATCACATGTTTAGTTCTTGTAATTTATTTTTTTACTTAATCCAAAAGTATGCCGTGCTGGGTTAATCTATGTCAGCAGTACATCACGAGGTTTGAAGGAATTACATGATTTCGTTTACATCCTGTATTGTTGAAAAATTCAATAGAAACCGACTATTATTTGATGTGTTTGATATGACCTTATTAATACTAATTGATGTTGGAATGTCGTGTTCGATGTGCCTTAACTATGTTTGGTTTTCATGTGTTCTTTTAAAATTAACCACTTGATGTTGTATTTTTTTAATACGATGTACTCATCACCTCGCCCACTATTTGGGACCTAAACCACAAAACAGATAGGTACAGAAGTCAATCTACATACAAGTGCGCACGAGCAACGCACACATAGACACTGCTCACGGACACGATATCTCGGACTGTTTGGGACTAGAGTGCGAGTGAGTGCGAGCGCGAGTGCCATGCGCTTGAGAAAGATAGATATGTATATAGATAGAGCGACCGCCGAGCGTAGGTATGAAAAGTGAAGTACATTCATGTGATTAACTTCTGTACCTATCTGTTTTGTGCCTAAACCATCAAGAATATATGGCAGATCACCTCTGCCTTACCCTACATGGAAAACAGCAGATATAATGGTAACGTTGTGTAATTCCGTCAATCTCATCATTTACTGAACAATCTTGCCTTTCTTATACAAAAACTTATTCCAGAAAATAAACAGAATCCTTGAAAAGATAACGTAAACGCTGAGCCATATGAAAACGTTTATAAGACAAGTTCTTTTACGAGTGCCGACAATCATATCTGAAATATCCATAAAAAGGGGAAAGCCGTAAAACGGGCATTAGTCCCTTCATGGTTCTGCTGACGAAGCGCAATTTCCCAAGTCCGGCAGACGAATAGAAAATGTTATTTTCCGACCACATATTTGCATAACGTTGTCATCCTTATTATGAAAGTGGGGTTTTTATATGCCAGTCATATTTATTGGTACATTACTCTCTGTTTTTTTTTTATAATATTTCGTTTAAGTGATCACGCTGTTCATTTTAATTTGTTTATAGAGATCAGTTTTACTAAGTATTGCCTTGTTGGTATAGTGGTCGCAAACGCGACTGCTAAGGTCCTGAGTTCGATCCCCAGATCGCGCAGTGATATTGGGTTTTTCCATTAGGAATTTCTCAGTGGCAGCCCGGAGTCTGGATTTGTGCCCGGGTAATGGCAAAAGGTTCGCCCGTATTACATGGGACTTAAACATAACTGGCGAAACGAGGGTAAACACCTCTGCCTAACTCTTTGGGGAATATAAGGCGTGATGTTATGTTGTTTCACTATAACTACTAGTACCAAAAACATGACAGATTCACAGTCTGCCTCTTCCAAAATTAAGGAAATCAGAGTACCTATAAGTCTTTTTATTTTTTTACGCAAAAATCACGAATCAAATCGAATCTTTTCTTAACAAAACCGTGGTAGGGACACAAACCGTCTCCTGTATAAACCGTGGTAGGGACGTCTCCTGTATCATTATATGCTGGAAATCTTAAGATCAACTTCCAAAGAAAATATAACTTTATGCATATTCCAAAAAGTCACGTAAAAACGTGTTCGCGTTAACATTTCCTATGAATATAAAATTTGTTACGACATTAGCGTGTCAACCCTGTAATCTTGGAGACCACGAGTGCGCTTGCGCCGCGTGCGCCGCGTGTGGTCTCAGCCTAACGTGTAAATATTACGTCATGACGTGATAACGATAAAACCGTGCACTTCCTGCTCACTAGTCTTAAAAATATAAATATTAATACAGCTACTTGTATAGGTATTAATTCAAATAGGTACAGATTTACAGCGATAAACGAAAGCATTGCAGATTTCAATTACTATTAAGTAAAAAAAAAATTAATAATAATATATAAATGGAAATAAAATAAAATCATTACACAATAAACATTGATGTGATTAATTGATAAAAAAAGGGTTGGACTTAAATTTAAACACGCCTTTTTATACTAAGTTTCATGTTGATATACGAATTATTATAAAATACTAGACAGCGTCCTGCCCGTAAATTTGGTGACATACCGATAGCAGCGCCACCTACCGGGTCCAATTGTGTTTTCAAACCATCGTGGTTCCCATTGAAATATACACCCAAAATTTCATCAAAATCTACAAAAAAATACAGAAGAATTACCTATATATACTGGCCTGCAAAAATAAGTACAACACTTTTAATGAGATTTACTTTTAAAGTGTGATACTTATTTTTGCAGGTCAGTGTATTATATATTACTAGTACCCGTGCGAAACCGGAGCAGAGCGCTAGCGCTCTGCTCCGGTTTCGCACGGGTGCAATGTAGATACTAATGTGGGGCATATAAACCTTCCTCTTGAATCACTCTATCTATTGCTGAAAACTGCATTAATATCTGTTGCGTAGTTTAAAAGATCTAAGCGTACAGCAAGCGGGAGCGACTTTGTTTTAACTATGTAAAGAAGAAGATATGTACTAGTCTTATAAGTATATTATAATAATACGAATGACCAATATGAACCTTCATTGAAATAATATTCCTAAAGATATACCTACCTCATCTATTACAAAAGATACACATTAAGAAAATGTCGTCCACAACATAATAAACTCATAGCCTCCACTACCTTGGGCTTCTATAACCCTGGTATAAACATATAGTTAGTTTTACGACGTTCGACATTCTGACGTTGACAGTCATACAACCACTTACATGAAATCATCAATATAATCTGACATTTATTCGTGACTTGCTTGTTTAATGATAACATACATAGTTATTTTGGTCGCAAAATCTTTCTTAATTCGTGTCCTTCAAGTTTTTGAAGACAGTTTTCCCGGATGCTCAAACAACTTATTCGGGTAAATAATTTACTCTATATTCTATATAATATAACATTAGATAAATAAGACTCATTTTAGAAAGGAAATGTGTAGAAATAAGCAACATGTTTGCTTCCAGCAGATTCAACACAGTATTATGCTTTTATGAACCTCAACGGTCAGTCAAGACGATCTGAAACTATACTTGAACAAATGGTTCAAAAGATATTCGTACTTTGGTTGTCCACTTTTGTTTAATGTTATATGAATTGGAGTAAAAATAGCAAAGGCAAGGACACTTTTAATCTACACCTTGATAATAACTCTAGAAAAGATGAAAATGGTTCAGATATGGGATCTTCTAGACCTTAAAAAAATACTGCATTTAAATTTTTCAATAAAATTCAAATACGTGTCAAATTATAATATGTATTAATCCGAACTTTCTAGAAAACCGGTATTGGTATAACTCATACAGCTTAACTTGAAACCTTTTGGTATTTGATCGATTAATACAGAAGCCAAGAGTTTCCATTTCATTTTACATGGAATAAATTATACATTGTTAATGAAGAAGACATTTATGGCGCTATTGAATCAATTAACCTTTGAGGTGTTCGGAATTTCCCTTCAAGCTAAGGTACGATGTTGTATATTTTCTTAATACTTTGTATAATCAATGACATATTTATTTAAAATAAACCGCTGTAGGCTTTATCGGTCTAATGTCACTGACACTTCGCGTTAAAGTGACAGTGACAGCACGAGACTAAACGGTAACTTAAAATTGACTAGCGTTTGAGTAAATACTCACTAGCCGCGTAGCCGCACTTGTGACTATTATGGCCAAATGGCCATAATAGTCACAAGTACGGCTACCGTACGTTCCGAGGGTTCCTGTTTTTGATTTTTTAATAAGTACCTAAATTTCAATAAGGTGTGGAGTTAGGCCCAATAACTGGTAATAGGGCCGCTAACACATGATGTGAACTTCAAAATCTATTGTCAGATGATGCCAACAACTTTACGGATTATCTATGACTCATTCTTTTCCTCCCAATGGCCGATTCCTATAATTTATGGAGCGTTATTGGTAAAAATTGAGACTCTTGATCTTTACTAATAATGAAGCAAAGACGTCATGGCTATGCATAGTAGACCCTCCCAGAGGTAGCTATCACAGGTAAAATTAGCCTTCGAGTCTATTTATATGCCCAGTTTGGCAATAATAATAAATGGTGCCATCGGTAAGCAAAACAATTCGTTTTTGTTTATAGGAACCGGGCATAAGTGCAGTATCCTAACGTGCAAGACGTGCATGTTTTATTGCACGTTAGGATTGTAAACATTATTTTATACATACGACGGTTTAAAAAATAAGGAACAGTAACGCGATGTAATCCGTAAGTCAGTTTAAATCATCAATGGATACGATTCGCGTATCTTTCAAAAAATATAATCTTTTGTTAAACTGTTTGTACAGTCAGTAGATCTTTGTCTGCCTACCAGTGGCGAAGGCTCCATACAACTCGATTCCTATCGGCTTCCCTTTCGAAATATGGCAAATACTAGTATCTGTTATTTTCAATTATCATTTAAACAAATAATTATTTACGAAGTTACATTGCAGGTATAACATTTGCTTATGAAGGTAACAATCAAAGAAATAAGTTATAATATATTTTGAGTTTGGTCCGGCTTCCCTTTTAAGAAAATTCACCATTCGCCACTGCTGCCTACCCCCTCGGTTATCACCAGCGTTTGGGATACTTACACCCATATTCTAAGACGTTCCTCCAAAACTTACTCGACTCATACTCGACTCAGAACGGCCTCGAAAACACCTTCAAAATTATATTCTTAGTCGCAATTTCGAGTGAACTTTGAGTTTCCTCGACGGAGTCATTACGTCATACTTAGAATTATCTGAATCGCGCAAATAACGCCACGATAAATAATTGTAAGGATTATCGTAAGCATATTCGAGAAAGCCTTCAAAATTCATTATTATTACATACGAACTGTGACACTTCCTTCCTTAAGGTACTAGGTTCCGAGGTACCTTGAGTTTGACAGATGATTCCTTACCTCGATTGAGGAAAAATCTCGAGTCGAGGACGTTTATGTCAACTATAACTACCGATGGTAGTGAGAAAGACTGAGTCGAGGTGGAGTCAACTCGAGTAAGTTTTGGAGGAACGTCTTAGAATATGGGTGCTAGTATTCATATAACACATAAATCTAATTATACGTATTATCCAGTTACCGACCGTAAAATATACCGTGTTAGTACTTATAATTATGTATATTGAAAACCGTAACGTAACCCTAGTAAGTCTAATTAAAATGTAAGGCGAGAGAAAGGACATGATTATAATAATGAGTTCGCGTTGTATTCTATCTTTACTTTTATACATTTTTGTCGTTAGCAGAGATTTTTACTTGAAAGTATTGCCCCAGAGTTTTTATTTTTAAGCTACGTATTTAAGTTTTTTTTTAACAATAGGCTCTTATTTTTTTCTTCCTTGCATTTTGCATCATCTAAATAGTTTTCTTTTACGCGCCAAATCTACTATAGTACGGCTGATATCATAATAGTCGTGTGGTCATAAATATTTATGACGGGACGATACAAACGAAAACGGCCGTACTTTTTATTGCGCAAGTTAATGCACGCAAGTGCTCGCCTAGTTCGTAAAACTAGAAGCCGACTTGCTGCAAGTGTGTCCACAGTTTGAAAGTGGTTTGCAGAAGTCACCTTGCGCAATAAAATATGCTGATTCGATGAAACGATGAACGATGAAATTGAAGTATAGGTGCTGTAGTTTATTTAGTTATAGATCGAAAAATGACAATAAAGCCGTATTTTGCAATTTATCGATCTACAACTACAGCTAAGTAACTATATTTTAGAGAGTCGATAGTTTCTAAATAAACTACAGTACCTATATTTTAATTTTATCGTTTAAAATTTTCGTTAAATTATGTACTCGACGAGTAATTATTTTTTAACTAAGGGCCACTTAGCTGCGGCAAGCGCCTTAATTTAAAACCACAAATGTGGAAAAAAACACCAGCCGAAACCGTCTAAAATTAATCAGATCAATACTTAGAACAAAAGGGTTCCCAGACACAATGAGTGACCTCAGGAATGTCAAACTATAAAATCTTGCAAAGATAATTAATTATATTTGCTTAAACACTGCGCCTCGTATCTTATACGTATACATAGGTATTTAGTATAATAATTAGCACACGTATGACAGACGTAAGTTCGGCATGCCTCGATAATTATCACTTACATCATCGCAATTTACGTAAGAATGTTTAAAGAACTAAAGGCTATTAAAAATGGCCACATATTTTTAATGGCACGGTAATAAATATTTCACTAAATAATATAACTTTTTAACAAAAATAAAACCGACTTCAAGTTGTCTATCTCCGAAATTCTTCATCAGATCTTCACCAAATTTAAATAGGACCACTTCGAAAGAATACTCTTTCAAACAAAAAAATAATCATTAAAATCGGTTCACAATTAAGTAGCAAAGATATCGCAAAACAAACATACAGTTGAATTGAGAACCTCATCCTTTTTGGAAGTCGGTTAAAAAGACGATTATTGATGATTTTTTTTAAGTTTCTTTTTTTCTAAACACCATACAAAACCGCTCCCTAAAATATGAATAATACTTTTTTACAGCCTGTATATCAGGGTTGTCAATAATTGTTATTCGGTGATAATAATTGTAGTACTCGAATTATGTCATGTCTCTAATTGTATAAGCCACTGTCTTAACAGTAAAGAGGGTCAGCCAAATGTCGTCTTACTATGACATTGATTAGCGCCTTGACAGTTTGATGGTAACACATTAGTTATTTAATCCATAAACAGAGACTCAACAAATAAATCATAAATTCCAACCATTTAGTATGTCTTCACAGCTAAGTGGTGAACAGAAAAGGGTTTTCGCGTCCCCTAAAAACATTTCCGCACCCTGTACAAACAATGGACTGTTCTAAAAGGAACGTTTTCATTTTGTATGAAATCCTTTTTAATATTTCTTTGCCACAAAAGGTGAAAAATTGAACCTCTTATTTTCCAAATACAGCTGAGATCTGTCTGCATGTCTTAAGATTATTTACCTACTTCATTTGAAAACTGCCTTGTTGGTCTATTGTTCGCAAGCCTGACTGCTGAGCATAGGGTCCTGGGTTCGATCCCCAGATCGGGCAGTGATATTGGGTTTTTCCATTAGGAATTTCTCAGTAGCAGCCCGGAATCTGGATTTGTGCCCGGTTAATGGCAATAGGCTCGCCCCCTATTACATGGGACTTAAACATAACTGGCGAAACGAGGGTGTTACTAAAACACCTCTGCCTAACCCTTTAGGGAATATAAGGCGTGATGTTATGTTATGTTCATTTAAAAAAGAATTCGTTGAGTAAATATAATATTAATAATTCTTCAATTTATTGTACCGAATAACCGGAAAATAGAGGGCCTTCGATAACGTCGTATCGATTTATAGTTACATACTCGGATATCCATTAATATAATTGATTCAGCAATTAAATAAACATTTTTATCCTTGAGTAAAACATTGTGT
Source organism: Amphipyra berbera (assembly GCA_910594945.2). Lineage (NCBI taxonomy): Eukaryota > Metazoa > Arthropoda > Insecta > Lepidoptera > Noctuidae > Amphipyra > Amphipyra berbera. The sequence continues at coordinate 5,702,380 of OU343131.1, read as the reverse complement.
TCGTAAGTAGTGTGGACACAAGAAGTACTTATTATACTCAACAGTGGGTAGACGATCGGGTTGTCAATGATGATAACAAAGTGTATGTAGACTTTTATGAAGGAATCGAGTTCGATATTAGCTAGAACTTCTGTCAGTACTCCTGTCGGTGAGGCGTCCCACCAGTTTTATCAAAGACTGTAACACGTTCATCACACGTACACAAAGTTTCAGATTGATTTGTGAAAGCTACACAAAAATCCTTTCACACGAATGTTTCACCAAAAAGTTTTGACTGTACAGAATGAAGTTTTTGGTGTTGGAACGTGAGATTATAAGGTCAGAAGCGAACACTACTAATCTTAAAAAAAAACGCATTCAAATTATTTTGTAAAATAAATTTCAAGACTTCCTTTTTTTTAAATCTTTATACAAGGTTAGTCCGAAAGAGGGTACTAAGCCGCAGGCCACTTAATGTTATGACGATTGATTTAAAGAAAGTGTTAAAATGTAAAAATTCGATTCATTATTTTTATTTTAGTTTTTACAAAAATTCTTCATCCCTGCTTTAGTTATGAATTCATATAATGGAGTTTCTAAATTGTGACCCCAAATATGACGTAAAATGTAAACACGTCTGATCATAGCTGAGGATAGATAGAATTAAGCGCATTTTTTATGAAATCTTTGTACAGCTATTTCTCTTGAACTATTGACTTTTAGGGAAAGTTGTAGAACAAAAGTTATCCATTATTATGAGTACTATAACACTCTTTCGGCTTAGTCCCCCTTTCCGACTAACCTTGTATAAGAGATTAAGTAAATTTTGGCTATGTCGCCTCTTTATAAGAGATACCTACGTGCAAAGCCATGATCATAAAATTATGATTTAAAAAAAAATGTTATGGCTCTGCAATCTCATCTCAAAGACCTCACCCTATGTATACAAGTACGCAATAACACGCAGATATTAAAATTATAAGCTACCGCCATGTTCGTTCATTCAACTTTTATAGAGTTGCCAGCTTCGGCGACTCGTCAGAATATTAATGGCACATAATATGTTCGGAATACTTGTCACAACTTTTCCCATTATGCTGTTCAGATTTACACCAGGAAAAATGTATTTGACGCGAAAAGGCGCTCAGTGAAACTCAATGAAAGTTAGTCGTGTTACGAGATGTAAGCACCGATTACGAGGGACTGTCAATTTGTTTGATGTCGTTATCTTACACTTGGTGCGACGATAACTTTAAGTTATTTTTAAAATAACAAGTTCGGGTCCGAGGTTTGCTTCTCCGTCTTTTCGAATTCATGTGTGGATCTGAATTTGATTATAACTTGCATTAACGATGAAGGGAAACATTTTGAGGAAACCTGGATACCTGAGAGTTATCCAAAAAGTTCTCGGTGGTATGTGAAAGCCGCTAACCTGCATTAGGTCAGCATGGTGGACTAAGGCCTATTACATTTTAATTCTGAGAAGATGAGTATAAGTAGTGAGCTGATTTTTCTATGCGACCAAATAAGTGTCCTATCCGTAATTGATCCAAAGAGTACAACGCCCGAATTATATAATATTAAAAAGACACGAAGTAAAATTTACCGGGTCACATAATTCCTACAAATTCGGAAACACGAAGATTGTTAAGGCGCATAACTCATGTTGTAATATTGTATTGGGATCACTAATCTGTTTCCCAAGCGTGGTTAATATGACAATATTCCCTCATAAAGATCATTATAGAGATTTTTAAAGAGGTCCATGTTCAGCAGAGGACGTCAACGGAAATTATTATGATTTTATAATTAAATAAAAAAACCCTAACATTGAAATGGCTGAAATGATTATCATCAAACATAGCTCTAACAACCATATCGATGAAACCAACTTTCAACTAAAAAAAAAACAATGAAATCGGTTCATCCGTTTGAGAGTTACACATAGATAGTCAAAGGGATCAAACTTATAATATCCCTCTTTTTGCATCAGGGGTAAAAAACATGTGGGCAGTCCACTTCCAGTTATTATTACAAATATGAAACGAAAAAGTGACGTTATTAGCCCCCCTGGTATCGGGCTCCATCCGTCTGTAATGATTGGATTTTGATTTGATGGTTTCTCGTCACTATATAGAGCGATTTTTAACAAACTTTTCGTATTTTTATGAAAAGTCCATCAGAAAATATAACGTTTATTATATCTAACGAGTATAGCAAAATTTTAATTTGATAAGTATTAAGTAATACTTGAAACTGCTTTTGGCATATATGGTGTGTTATCAGCTGATAACATTGCACTCTGAAGTGACACACTGTGCCAATTCCATCTCCTAACTGTTAGTACATTTATGTCTATTTTCCCTCGAGACGACTAGGACGCAATTAAACGCAGATCTTATCTGTACCTCTTACTTTTTTATTAAATAATATCTTCGCGGATGGCTATACTCTGTTTTAGGTACCTAAGTATTTAAATAAAGGTAAGCAAATTTGACATGTCTTTTTATCTAAATATGCATTAAGCAAATCTAAAAATTGCTACTTCATCTTCTTTTAAAAAAAACGTTGCCCCACACTAGGATGTCTCCTGTATCGTGGGTGTACAGACACAAATCTTCACACGCACAAACATCCAGACCCGGAACAACTATCTGTAGGCCATTCAAATATTTGTTCCGTGCGGGAATTAAGCCCACAACCCGTAGCGCAGAAGCCGATCGCTCAGCCACTGCACCAAACGTGTCAAAACAAATCTACTTCTCTACTCTACTTACAAATGAATAATCCATAATTTTTGAAAATCCAAACGTTTTGTGATTTTTTTATTTTGAATGCAAAACACATCAATATTGTTTACATTTATTTAAATACTTAAACGAATATAGTATAGCAGATATTTGGAAAAAACAATGAAAAATGAAATGAAAAAATAATGAAAACCTACAATGTTTCCCACTCAATCGTTTCCTCTATTTATTTGCATACGTGTAATTCAAGAACGCGTATATTTTCGTAGTCGATAACGCACTTTTATGAAGTCTTTCTCTCCCCAAGCGTCAGACAAAAGCGTCAGTTTACCTTAAAAGCCCCATTGTACGACCATTGTTTGGCTCCAGTCCACTAAAAGCACGGTAATCGAAGGGTTGACCTTTCTCCACCAGATTTTTATTGCGAAAATTAAAACGATTGTGTGAACAGGTTTACAAAATAATATCAGAGTATGGATTACGTTATTGCTCGAGTGCCTGCAAGTCTTGTAGAGAAGTGGGTTCCATGATTCCATCTCAAAATATTATCTAATAGTGATTTCTGTTAAAAAACCTTTTTTTAAATTCTATCATTTACTTACCTAGTCCCTGAAAATTTGGCGATTGAATCGCTCGTCTTTACTTCGGGAAAGAATAAAATTACCATCGATCCGTGAGTGTAAGAAAGCACGTATGTCTCTGCCAAGTCCTTGGGCATCACTATTGGAAATAGGTAGGTGTCTACAAAATGTGGGTACTTATACCAGTTTCAAAATCTACATTCCGCGCGCGCTCCTAGTTATAGCATATTCCTTCACCGAGAAACTGACGCTCAGTGGTCAGTGGTAGCTCCGAAACTCCTTTCTCAAATAAATCGTAGCTGATATTACTGTTATTAATATTAAACAGACTCATTTATACAGAGCTGATCATAAAATAGAACCTGCACAAAAACTACTTCGGTACCGAATTCAATTTCATCGAAATATAAAGTTTCAATTTATTGCCGATACCTCCACTGAAATAATAATTTAATATTCTTATCAGTTTCATTGTTTAAATTACATTGTCTGTTTATTATATTTCATGTTTCGGAGGCGTATACAATTTAGTGAGTGGTATCAGTGCGTTGAATGGCGTCGATAAAAATAGCGAGCACATGTGTTCCACGCCAGATGCCCTGCGACCTTACGCTCGGCCCGCTTTATAACGAACATACACAACACACTATAAATATATATGTGACTATAAATATTGGCAGCGTTTTCCCGTTTTTCACACTACATTAACATTTATTACGGAACAAAACGTCCATTGTCTTTCTGACAACCAATAACCTTGAATGGAGGTACAAAAGATATGAAATTATAAACTTCTAATGTCAAACTGTGATTTGTGATTGATGGAGCGTTACCGACTGTAATATTAGTATTTGATGAAGTATCGAGTAATACAAATATCGTTGAAACAATGTACAAATTTAACGTATCACAGAGAGGCCCAAGGCTAAATGCTACAACGCTGATTGTTTAGTAAACCAGATTTATCATTGGACCATGATGAACGTCAAAAGCCGGTCACCTATTACAAGACACCACCGTGGTGCCTATGAAAGCGTGTTAAGCCTTCAGCACCAGTTATCTTACGAATAATCTTTTAGATCACTTAGTTTAGGCAGAAAAAGGCAGTGGTGTTGATTCTGCAGCACGTTTTGACAGTACTAAACTAGACTAAACGCAACTGTCACTTTCTTTTTCTATTGAAACAGAAAGAGACAAGCACCCTTATTTTAGTTTAGTCCTGTCAAAGTGCGCAACAGAATCCACACCAGTATTTAAAGGTAGAAACAGTATGCGATAGGCCGAAGGTCGAGTGTTGTGGCGGTGCTGCTTAGTGCAACTTATGCCCAGCAGTGGACTTACGATAATTTATAGCCTGAAAATCACTTAGTCTAAAATATTAATATTCAGCTGTGTTAGGTACCATAGGCACTTGAGATAAGAGTACGATGAAATTAATTGTGAATGAAAGCAAGGACCCGATTAGTCTATGCCTCGTTTAATGCTAGTTAAACTGTGACTGGCAGTGGACTGTCAGCTAGTTAATTATTCATCGGGGTGCATACTGAATGGGCGTTCGTTTGTGAAATATTTTGGTTTTATTCATCCGACGGACAATGAAATGCTATTCCGAACTTTTGAATATTCAATTTTTCGGTAGTTTTCCGAAAATGCATTTATGGTTTAAAGAAACAAATAAAATTCTTTATGACCACAGCAGCTTTGCACAGTACAGGGCAATGGAAATAGGTTTATTATTCATCAAGGAAAATAATACTGGGTTCTGGGTTAAATGACAACCATGCAAATCAGTCAAACCGCGATTAAGGTTTGACAGGTAGAACCCATGCCAATATCTATGACAGCTGTCACAGATAGCCACAATTCTGTAATCTACTTAGAAAAAGATAGAATATTTAGTTTAGAAATCTATGTCTTTCTAAGGGTCCATACACGCGATGCGACGTCGCATCGTAGAAATATACGAGCTCCCACGACGACGCATCGCAAGAACTTACGAATTGATTCGCGTAATTGATGTTTCCTATATCTTCTTATCAGTAACAGCAGTGCGCAAATCTTTTTATTTACGCAAATTTATTCTACTTAGTATAAAATACGTTCAATACGGTTGACGATCGTCGAGGGATTGGTCACCCGAACCTTGGAAGGAAGACGCCTTGCCGCACGAAATCGCATGGCAGCAATTTGCGTCGCAGTTTTCTGTGTTGCGAATTCGCATCGCGCCGATTCGCAGTTTTGTGTACAAGCCCTAAATAGGGTATTTATAAAGAGACAGAATTTCAAAGTAAATATTTAAGGCCAAATGTGTCGATTTTCAGTAGGTGTTCGTCGTGTGGCTTCCATCTTTACCTACACCTTCATGGCTCTTATACAAGGTTAGTCGGAAAGGGGGTACTAAGCCGAATGGGTGTTAAAGTACCCATAATAATGGATAACTTTTGTTCTACAACTTTCCTTAAAAGTCAATAGTTCAAGAGAAATAGCTATTCAAAGATTTCATAAAAAATACGCTAAATTCTATCTATCCTCAGCTATGATCAGACGTGTTTACATTTAACGCCATATTTGGGGTTACGGATTAGAAACTCCATTTTCTGAATTCATAACTAAAGCAGGGATGAAGAATTTTTGAAAAAACTAAAATAAAAATAATTTTTCGTGGTTCTTTTTTATCGAATTTTGAAATTTTAACACGTTCTTTAAAACAATCATCAGTGATACATTAAGTGGCCCGCGGCTTAGTACCCCCTTTCAGACTAACCTTGTATACTTCTGACAGCTCGGTTGATGATAAATACAGTAGGTAAACAACGAAGGCTTGCTTTTTTCCCTTAAATTATGAGAAAAAGTATTAAGCCCACCGTATATCACTGAAAATACAACTATGATTAAAGTGTACGCGGCCGACATGATTATTTATACGTTCATTCATCACATTTTTCTTTCTTAACCCAATGTAACGGCGATGTATTTACACTTGGGTAACGTCAAGCGATTTTCTCACTTCTACTCCATACAATAAAGTTCAATTTCAGATAAGATCTTGTTTTCATACGATATTTCATCTGAATTAATTTATAAAATTTGTGTATCTCATTTTATCCCAGTTTGATAATCGAATCACTTTTTATATATTACTTGCGTAATATGTATGATGCTTTATTTAAGAAGATGAAGTGAAGAGATTTCGATGGCTTTCTTTAGAAGAATAAAACAAGATAGTTTCGGCAGTGGGGTCTGAGAATCACCGATGTGATTGAGTGTTGAGAGAAATATCACCATTTGACGTAAATATCGTCAAGCTATTACAAGATTTGACGACAATCAGCTGTTACAGTTTATATTTGTCTCCCTTTTCTCTTGGTCTCCTCATTCTACTTATTAATATCTCATTCCATTCGATCTCTGAATCGTCTGAATAGTTGGCTATAGGGACAGCTCTAAGAAGCAGACAAAGGTCGAAGGTAAACAAACAAAATAAAAAATAGGAATGGAAAATATTTTATTACGAATAAAAAAAATCCAAATTAATAAAACTGAAGCAGCAATCATAATTCACAGGGTGTCCTTAAAAACGAATTATTATAGCTGCGAATCTCAAAACAGAATAGCAGTAAACAAAATAATTTGCTAGACCACACACGAAAGAATAAAAATGTTTAGAAAAAATAAACGATAATATTTTTCACTACGAACAAACCGTAATGAGAACAATAAAACTAAATTATTAACGTCCTCACAACATGTTACATAATAAATATACGAAATATAACAGTAGGTATATCGCTTAGGCATCGTCTAGTCATTACGAGCGACAAAAATAGCGGTCTATTCGAGAGCCACAGATGTGTGTCAACACCAAGTTATTTTAACCGCCTGTATATTATTCATAACAAAAATTAAGGGCTCGCTGTTTTCATATAGATAAAAGTGTAGCTCATTTAATAAATTTTCAACAAAATTAATATTTTATGGACACAACCTGTATTTGGTTGAAGCCTTGTCTAGCTGGGAGCAGATTAACTTATCGATAAATTAATAATAATCACGTAATAATTTGAAGTGTCGTTATTAATTTAATTTTTTTATTTCATATGAACCTTTACGCACAGGCGCTTACGAAAAGTGTAATTTATCCTTTTTTTTAAATAAATTAAGGGGGATAGAACCTTTGTGGCATAGCTAACTTCTTCTTCTTCTCCCTGCCCTTATCCCACACTAGGTGTGGTCGGCACAATATGTATTTCATAAATCCATGTTGTTAGAGGTTTTGGCTTATTGTTTTATGACCGGCCGCCTGCCTGACATCAACCCTCCTTGGGAATACTCGTTGAGCGTTCGCGCGGGTGACCCAATGTGCTTGCTGATATTATGCACTGGGTCCCAAAATGATATGCTTGTCAATCTTATTGCCGACATTTAAGTAGACTATCTTCTTCTTGGTGGGGTTTACTTGAAGTACCTCGACCCACTCATTCAGTTTTGCTAGGGACTTTGCTTCTGACACATCGTAAACTAATATAGCACCGTGAGCGTCTCTTGTGGTATAGCCAACATGCCGCCATTTTAATGCTGTTTCTAAGTTGAATTGCACTTTGGATCTGATATTTATATGAGTATAGAACACTTAAACAACTTTACATGGTGGATTATAAACATACCAACACAAACCATCGCGGGTTTAACAATGGTATATCAGACACGGTATCTCGGTGCCGGCGATACACGGTTCCAATTTGTCGTTTCCTATGGAGAAGAGCCGGCAAGAATCTCCATGATATCCTTATCGCACTGATAATAATCACTTACTATTACTACACACTATCAGGTAGTATCAATTGTATCGTAATCTAGTTAACAATAATAAACACTACGGTGATGAGGAGGAATATTTTGACGCCTAAGTGATATTTTTGAATAATTTGTATTTTAATAATTTTGTATAGGTAGTTAGTTTTGTCTTTCGATTTGTATGTTTTTAGTTTAGTTTTATATTAGGTTAAAATGTAGTTTAATGATAATTGTGTAAATAAATAATAAAAACGAATACAATGATAATGAATAAGATTACATGTGGTGTGTAATAGGTGTATTTGATTGTGAGTAGCAAGTAATTTACTCGACAAATGCTCAATAATTAATTCTTTGTATATCTTCAAGAATGAAAATGATTTCCATTAATTATATTCATTGAATAATAATAGCTGTAATTAAATAAAGAAGATAATAAAGTCTTTTGGGTTTTACAACAATGAATAAGTAATTGTCGTTAAACAATTAATGGGGTCTTTGAAAAAGTAATAGGCAAGATAATTTTAATTAGTTTCTATTAGTTTCCATCTATCATCCTTATGATTGAAGGACAGTATTCTTTGTTTAAGTTTTTGATAAACGATTTAAATTGTCATTGAAAGTTAATTATTTTATTTATCTACAAAGTTACAATACATACCTACCATCTGACTAAAGGGTTTTTCCAATATTTATTTATTACAAAACACTGCCCAATATCATATTTTTTACAATGGTAATCCAACCGCAGTTCAGTAAATACCCTAACGAATGGTTAAATACGCCAAATTAGTTCACCAAAAACATGCCCATTTCAATTCAACCAATAGCGTACAAAACATTACGCGATATATTTGTAATCTGGCCGCACCGCATCGCCCCGCATCGCACCGCATCGCGCCGTATCGGGTTGTCGCTCCCCACAAATGAACCCATAATGTGCGCCTCTTTTATTACACTTCATTATCTGTCCAGTTATTTTTCCATTAACGATTCCCGTAATGCGACCAATAAATTTTACCTCCTGTCACAATTGTAAAAGGAAACTTTACGAGAGCCATATTAATGATATCAATTTATCAAGTATCCATATTCTATTAGCCTAAAAAAGATTCAAATATGATCACTTAAACGAAAACCAACAAAAAATAATAACCATTTTGCGTAAGCTGGATGTCAAAATTGAATAATATTTCGACACAAACGAGATTGCATTTATTATCATATTTATTCGCCGGCTTTTATTAATATGATCGGTTATTTTAAAAATAGCGCAAGTACTGCTATTTGCTATGCAGTGTACGTTGAAGGAATAGATCAGTCGTAGCGAGATCGTGGCATCACGTAGGGACATGAGTCACGTCGTGTGTCAACAAATACGCGTCACTCCAGAGGTCACAACACCTGAACACTTGGCAGTGTGACAAGTTGCATAACCGACGACCGTTAGCCGCGAAAACAGGAAACACCGACTATTTAAGTAACCATTATAAACTTCAACAAAAATATACGAACGAATCTCTACGGCAGACTCAGATACAATGATTCTCATCTTGTTTGTTATTTGTTTCAGGTAAGTTGAACACGACTCTTATACAAAATGATTGGAGAATTGGAAAGGTAAAAGGTGAAATACAATGTGAGTACGCTGAAATAGATATTTGTTGTTGAAGTAGAGAAGTGAAGATGTTATCGGAAATAAGTATGATTCAGGAATTTTATATTTTTCCTAGAAAAATAGCTTATGTAGGAAATGTGTAAAATTTTATAATAGGTATAACAAGAAGTTTACAAGTAAAGCCAGGTCCACAGTCATAATATAATCTATATCTTCTTTACATAGTTATGTAAAACAAAGTCACTCCCGCTGTCTGTACGCTTAGATCTTTTAAACTACGCAACAGATTTTAATGCAGTTTTCAGCAATATATAGAATGATTCAAGAGGAAGGTTTATATACCCCACATTAGTATCTACATTGCACCAGTGCGAAGCCGGGGCGGGTCGCTAGTATGTGTATAAAAATCAATAGCTGTGCGTTAGTCTCGCAAAAAATCGAAAATGACTCGACGGAATTGAATTTTTTTTAGTTCGTTTTAGAAAAAAAGAAAATTAGGAAAAGTAAAGAAAAAAACGGTGGTGCGAAGTTCATCATTTAGTACTTAATAAAACACCAAAAGTCTTTGTAGTTCGGATTTCTGTCTTGAAATAATATCTCTTTATAATATAATACCTATCTCATAAGGAATTAAGTCGTATGAAAATGGGAGAACTATTTATTAAGGAAAAGTTTTGAGCATTCAATTGAATATTGTAACCTTCTCTATTCTTATATATATATATATATTATAGACACTTTCACCAGCCTATCTGGTGTTGATTAAGGTAAGCTTTAGCCCCGGTATCCACCAAAGCGGAGAGGAGAGGAGACGAGAGGAGACGTGTTTGAATAAACCAATCCAATTTCGTTATTTCCACATCTCTTCTCCGCTTAGCTTGGGTGGAAATGGATCAAGCGGAGAAGAGAGGAGATGTCTAATTTTTCTATAGAATTTTGTGCGGCGAGCGAGCAAACGGCGCGGCGCGGCAGAGCGGAAAAGTATCTAGTCCGGCGGCCGTCTTCCCTTCGTAGACAGAACTTGACTGGTTTCGATCTCTCACAGCTCACATCTCTGCTACACAAAGCTCACATCTCCTCTCCGCTACACTTCTCCTCTCCGCTTTGGTGGAAATAACCTGCCAGCTTCGCAGCACATCTCCTCTCGTTTCCTCTCCTCTCCGCTTTGGTGGATACTGGGCCTAAGACTCTTATGTGTCATCTTGATATCAATAAGAACATTAACATATCCACTCGTTGGTCTAGTGGTGGCAAGCGCAACTGCTGATCGTGAGGTCCTGGGTTCGATCCCGAGGTGGAGCAAAGTGTTATTGGATTTTTCTGTGTGGAATTCCTCAGTAGCAGACCGGAGTTTGGATTTGTGCCCGGTTGATGGCAATAGGCTCGCCCCCTATTACATGGGACTTAAACATAACGGCGAAATGAGGGTGTTACTGTACACCTCTGCCTAACCTTTCGGGGAATACAGGCGTGATGTTGCGTTACGTAAGAACATGAATTGATAAAAAATTTGTTATCATAAAACATAACATAACAAGCCCATTATTGTCCCACTGCTGGGCACGGGCCTCTTCTCAGAATGAGAAGGATTTAGGAATTAGTCCACCACGCTGGCCTGGTGCGGGTTGGCAGACTACACACACCATCGAGAACTTTATGAAGCCTTCTCAGTTGTGCAGGTTTCCTCACAATGTTTTTCCATCACCATTAACACAAGTGATAATCAAATTTTGATCCGCACATGAATTCGAAAAGTCAGAGGTACGGGCCGGGATCGAACTCAGATCCTCCTGTATGGAAGGCAATCGTTCAACCGCTAGGCTATCACTGCTTAAAACAATGTTATCAAATGTATGAAATTCAGATGACTTTTACAATGAGATGTTACTCTCTCCCCGCCATGTTGAGAAGAATTTATTAATACTGCCCTAGAAGTTAAAGCAATAGGATTCATTAAAAAGCTTGAATGTATTGAACTATTGATCTTTAAGTTCCATCAAAAACTATACTGGCCTGTAAAAATAAGTACTACACTTTTAATGATATTTACTTTTAAAGTGTGATACTTATTTTTGCAGGCCAGTGTAGTTGCGTTTTTCCAAAAATCATACTCAGAGTTGAAAGGCTTGTGCCAACGGGCGTAGTGAAATATCACAAGTTTACCTTTGCATATGGAATTTGATACGTGTGACGTGAACGGTATACCTCGTTTATTTTTCTGCAAAAAATGTAGGTTTTTCCGTCAAAATATTTCTGTGGATAGATCGTACTTCCCAACATGCGACGCAGTGGACAAAAAAGTGTCGTGAAATATCAAAAGTGGTATCAATTTTATTCTCTATTCATTTTCATCCTATTTCGGAATAGATGGCCAACGGGTTTTGACAAAAGAATAGGCAGCAACGTCGTCCTGTCTATTAACAACATACTGTTATACCTTTTCTCAATTATGTTGGAGTCAACTTCCAATCTAACCAGATTCGACTGAATACCAGTCTTTTACACGGAACGACCGCCATCAGACCCAGTTACTGGGCATGGCGATACCCTAAGGTTAGATTGAGGCTTCTTAGATAGAGGCTTCTGACTATCCATTTCTTTATTAATGAATGGCTACAGATTGACCGCGGCAAGCGTAACTTAACCTCGCCGGCACGTAATTTGGTAAGGTTTTGGCGTAGTGGGAGTAAGTTTGCCCATGTACACTTAGTGCAACAAAAAAATGGTCACTTTTATTGTTTGTCATTATTGTAACTTCTTTAACTGCCTAAGCGCGACTGCTGATCGTGAGGTCCTGGGTTCGATCCCCAGGTCGGGCAAAGTGTTATTGGGTTTTTCTGTGTAGAATTCCTCAATAGAAGCCCGGAGGTTGGGTTTTGTGCCCGGTTGATGGCAATAGGCTCGCCCCCTATTACATGGGACTTAAACATAACGACGAAATGAGGGTGTAACTTTACACCTCTGCCCAACCCTTCGGGGAATACAGACGTAATGTTATATTATTATTCCATGGTTATTGCTATACTTAATTTATTTTTAAACGTCTCTTTAGAAGTAAAAAAGAAGAGAGAGGAATTCTCTTCTCTACTCTTCCCAAGTTACGTACTACAACTATACGGTCCGCGCGTTTGTTACCTACCCACGAGCCCCTCGCTAATAGCATAGGTACTCTGATCAGCAATCCATCTGCCAAGTCTGGCCAGGTTATGGCAATATCTCCCCTTGTAACACTTTAGGGAGGCTTTAGGAGTCCACCCTTAACTAGCATGTGCATATAAAATTTAGCAGACGTGTACTTACGGGAGGATAAAGAATAACACTTGTAACCGTACACTATATATATTTTATTAAGAATTACATAGAGACAAACAGGGCGTGGTTCGTAAAATGCGAGGAGTCCAGGGTCTTCTTGAGCAGGTGTAGCACTTAACTGGGCAACTGCAGCGGCGCGAGAGGGCCGATCTGCAGTGTGCCTGACCTTGTGCCCGGCCCAGACCCCCGCCAGTCAGCCACCACCCGTCACACCCTATGTCTGATCATTATAGCTGTCATTGGTAGACTTCAGTTGCGAACATTTACGAATTAAAGACGCTACGTTTATATTTAACTTTAGGTGTTCAACATATATTACTTTTACATTAATTGCTGTAAATGTCCCTCATTACTCTTTTAGAATTATTCGAACTGAATATATTTCACTGATAAAGTTTCAAGTTCCACAAAACTAATTAGTTTAATCAAGATAATTTGTACCACATGGATAAATATTTCTGTCTAATTTGTAGGACTAAAAGCTGTTAGCTTGATTTTGGCAGACCATTTTGAAAGGATTCAATTTAGAAGTTAGGCTGGATGTTCAGCAGTAGTCTGTGAAGCATCTGCGGAGATTTTAGCATTAATTCTAAGAATATTCTGTATTACTTTGCAACAGTTTGGTTAGAATCATGAATGAGTTTAATTAAGTAAATTAAATTAGTTTCCGATTAGGGTTGCCTGGTGTCTGTCTTTTTACCATCGTGTCCGGCTGTTTATCGTCGTGTCCGGCTTTTTACCGCCGTGTCCGGCTTTTTACCGCCGTGTCCGGCTTTTTACCGGCGTGTCCGGCCAAATATATACAAGTCCGGCCTGTCCAGCTTTTCTTAGGCTTTTGGTCAACCCTGCCCCACCAAAAGATGCCGAACGAAAGCGCGCTAGCGACTTCCACGGACACGCATGACTTGCGATTTCGCAGGAGTCCAGTGTGTCCAAAAACCAGTGTGTCAGTCTTTTAGGGCAAATGAATCTGTGTCCTGCTTTTCTATTTTTGGGCCTGGCAACCCTAGTTCCGATGCGTTAATTTTCAACTTTGTACATTACATATACTCACGCTTGTAATCTTCAAAAGGGTAAGCAGAGGTGTTCTCTATAGGAGTCTGTACAACCACGTTTCGCCTCTTGTATTAAGTCCCATGTTGTGTTTGCGAGCCTATTATCATTTTTCGGGCACAATTTTCTGGTGCCAGGTATTTCGCCTCTTACGATTCGCTTGCGCGATGAAGGGGAATCCGTAATCCGTCCCCCCACGAACAATATTAGTTTTGTCTATGGCTTTCTTAGACTAATGACCTATATCTTTTCATCTTCTTCAGTCTATATGGCTTCTCATAATGGCGCCATTGTGCCACGCTCTATTTTGTTCTGCCTAGCCTTTTCCCAACCATATTGAGGCTTCCAATCTAACCAGATGCGGCTGAATACCAGTATTTGACTCGTAGCGACTGCCATCAGACGTCCGCAACCCGGTTACTGGGCAATGCAATATCCTAAGATTAGACTGGTTGTCAGAGATTCAGGTTTCTGACTACCCTTGACGACTCTCATAGGTATTCGTATGAAACCCGGGTCGTATGGTTTAACGTGTTCTCCGAGGCACGGAGGGGTCTCAATGTAACCAACGGTCACCCATCCACAGACTGACCGCGGCAAGCGCAGCTTAACCTCACAAATCGTATAATCCGCGCGGTTGTCAATTAGCCACAACTACTCACGCGCTCTTTTACATCCATTTAAATAATATAAAATATCACCAAGGCCGTCAACAAAAATAGTAAGGAGATTAAAATATACCCTTTTAATAATTAATTTACTTATAGTAGTAGGCTTAGTGTGAAAACTCACTTGAACGGCCTTATAAATACCTATGTGCTTACTTATTAAGGGACGTACCTCCCTCCGTAAAAAACATAGACAGACAGCTATACAGCTCAACGCTAATAAGCTATTTGTGAAGTTAAATTAGGGCATTACGTTTATGAACGTACCTATTACTTAACTAGCTTAATATACTTACATAAAATTAGGATTAAATTCTAAAAAAAAATTAGAGGTACTAAGCTAAACACGTTGCGCAGGGCTGTCACAGTTCGCCCGACGCGGCGACGCATAATAAAGCATTACTGAGCTCAGAGTTTTTGCTTCTTCGTTTAAGTAATGACCCTATTAGCATCCCTTAGACAATAATTTAATATCTCCATGAAGGGCGAAACGGTTCGCGAACGCTCTGTGACATCTTTCTTCCTTTTTCGGGAATTATTCGTGACATTCTCATTTGTTTTTCGTTTATTTTAACGTCTTATTTTTACGTTTGTCCATTTATAAAGGCGATTAAAATTCCGAGATTTGAGAGCGAAAATTGATGGGACAAAAAATGTTAAGAGTTCTTTTTCATATTGCATCATTTCATTATTTAATTGTATTATAACAATATCTTATAACAAGTACTTTTAGAAGTTTTAAGGTGGGTACAGACTGCTGTAACGTAACATGCAATGTAACATGAAAGGTACATAGTACCTATGCACGCGTAGTGTGCACGATTCGTGCGCGCAAGGCGTCCACGCTATGGGAATTCCGTTCCGATGCGGACGGCAAATTCTTTCATTGCGTGTTACATTGCATGTTACATTTCGTAAGTCTGTACCCGGAATTAGGTACCAATCTCAGACATAGTTCTCTTTTAAAAGATGTCAACAATGCCCATAGTTTTCACACCGGACCAGAACGTGTTGCCAACTTTCTGTAGCTTATCTAATACCTTTAAACGAGCAATTCTTGTATATATCTTTATATATATAATTCGACTGTACGTGTGTATGTCACTGAACTCCTAAACGGCTGGACCGATTCGAATGATTTTTTTTGTATGGTGCGGCTGCTTTTCTGGGCAGGACGTCGTCTGCTGGGTCCGCTAGTATGTATATATAATCTGAATCTCGGAAACGGCTCCAAGGGTTTTCATGAAATTTAGTATCCGGGGGTTCGGGGGCGATAAATCGATCTAGCTAGGTTTCATTTTTAGAAAACGTCGATTTTCCAAAAAAAATAATTAAGCTAAGCTCGGTCATCCAGGTACTAATATTATACACGTGCAAGATATACCTACAAACTGTTTAATAATAAACAAATTATACTATTAAGTTCATTTTCACGGTCACCCAACAACCTAATTAATTTCACGAAGCAGGTGACAATATGTTAATACTCATTTCGCGTTATTACCTACCGCATATAACGCTACTGAAATTTCATTTTAATGAACTTCGACACAACACATACGTACATACATATATAGGTATATAGAATATACAATATTGGATTTTAATATCGGCGGGTCCGTCCGATAACTAGATTGTTATCGTATGAATACCCGTGCCGGAAAATGAGAGGGCCGGAATTTGGCGGTGAAAAACATGCTGGCATCCGACCCCAGCTGATTTAATATCATGTACGGTTGAATTCCTATAATGATATCTATAGACTCTCTATAAACATCTGGTAATGATCCCTGAATTGGAAGTTGATTTAGGGTCCACTTATGTTGCTGACCCAGTTTTGAGTTCATATTGGACTGACAGAAATATTGTGGCCTTTATACCCGGCAGTAGGCGGCTAAGGTAACAAGGATCATAATTTTTACTTAATAGAAATGTTATAGTATGTAGTTTCATGTGAAGATCAAATGTAGATACTATACATAAACATAGCATACCATAGTAACGCTCTCATTTCGCCGTTATGTAACGCCCATGTAATAGGGGGCGAGCCTATTGCCATCAACCGGGCACATATCAAAACTCCGGGCTGCTACTGAGGAATCCCAAACGAAAAACCCAATAACACTTTGCCCGTCTTGGAGATCGAACCCAGGACTTAACGATCAGCGGTCGCGCTTGCCACCACTACATCAACGAGGTAGTCTAATGTACTATCAAAGAAATAAAAAATATTAAACTGTCATTCCATAAACCAGTCTTACCAATATTGACATACAAAAGCTGACTTAAGCGCGCTCTAATGCGTTATAATGCGCGTTAATTCTACGCTTAATGCTTGTCCAGATTGAGCTCTTTACACCTTTACACTTTGTAGTATGGATATATTCCTTGAAATGTGAGTTGAGTAAAACATTTTTGATAAGCGATGATCTCGATGTGAACTTTAAAATGCGTCAAAAGGACATGCTTTTAGTAATATCATCGATATTTTACGTCGAGGGCTAAAAAGTAGAGCAAAATTGACAGACGTGCATTGTTACACAATTTAAAACTAAATATATATCTGCCTAGCCTTTTCCCAACTATGTTGCGGTCAGCTTTCAGTCTAACCAGATACGGCTGAATACCAGGATTTTACACGGAGCTACTGCCATTAGACCTCCATAACCCAGCTAGTAGGCAATGCCGATATTCTAATGTTAGACCGGTTGTCAGACTTTCAGGCTTCTGACTAGCCGTAACGACTGACTCGTGCTCTCCAAGGCACGGAGGGGTCCCGATGTGTAACGAACTTTCACCCATCCATGGAATAACCGCGGCAAGCGCAGATTAACCTTGCAAATCGTATGATCCACGCGGTTAGTAATTAGTCACGAGCCCTTGTGTTCTAATTGAACACTAACTTCTTCTTCTTCCTGCCCTTATCCCACACTAGGTGGGGTCGGCACAACATGTATTTCATAAATTCATGTTGTTAGACGTTTTGGCTTATTGTTTTATGACCGGCCGCCTGCCTGACATCAACCCTCCTTGGGAATACTCGTTGCGCCGTCGCGCGGGTGACCCAATGTGCTTGCTGATATTATGCACTGGGTCCCAAACTGATATGCTTGTCAATCTTACTGCCGAATATTAAGTAGACTATGTTCTTCTTGGTGGAGTATACTTGAAGTTCCTCGACCCACTCATTCAGTTTTGCTAGGGACTTTGGTTCTAACACATCGTAAATTAATATAGCACACCATAAGCTTATCTGTAAAAACTTGATGTCAATGTTCTATATCGCTCCTGTCCCACTGTATCCGAAATACCAAGTTTGACTTTAACACTGTTCACGTCCATGACGATAAAATAATTCACAATTTCTCAAAGTAAAAATAAATACGCGAAAAATAAATGTTATATATATATATATCACATTGATATTTCGGTTGTTCGGTTGCCACGGCAGCGAAATATCAATTGAAAACAAACTATCGTATTTTAATTATGCAACAATTAATTTAGACTTACCATCCTACGTTACTTACAAACATTTTCAAAACAGTATAAACCAGGCTAATTACTTTTATAAAACAAAAAAAAACAAGTTGATTAAATACGAAATCCCCGTTTCCCCCACTGTCAGCTAAGTTAAAGTTAATAATAAATAAATAAAGAGCTTCTCTGTAATAATCCTTGGTTTTATTCGTTTTCTGTCCACTGTTTCCTTCGTTAGGTTTTAATGTGAATATTTTCGACCTGCATGACAATAAGGGATGATTTCCACCAAACGGCTCGCATCGCATCGGATCGGAAAGGATACGAAGAGATGCGGTGACAGCCGATCGCGTCCGACAGGATGTCGATGTCTACGATCGGCTTCGTACCGTCGCTTGCGAACGTATCCGTTTCTGCGCCAAGTAAAATAATTTCATTCCTGCCGTGTTGACAGCCGAAAGGATCCGGACGGATACGACGACAGGCGAACGGAGCCGATCGCGCGTCGCAGCATACTTTCGGCTACGATCGCGTGTCGCGGAAGACGCCCGCGGTCAAGCTCCTGTGCGCGACTTGGTAATATAGACTTTAAATACTGTGTACACGATTTAATATAGTTTAAAGATTGTAAAATCCATTCCGATCCGATGCGATGCGAGCCGTTTGGTGGAAATCATCCTTAAGCCTGTTATCTTACGGGTCTGAAACGTTTTTAATTAGCTTCACCTCGTATATTTGTTTGTATTTTTATTTTCAAATCTTGCGACAAATTTTTCAACTACTTCTGCTTAACCGATTCTCTTGAAATTTGGCACACGAATTCAATACAATAACAATACAACATTATAATAATTTCAACCTTCAACCATCAAATCCTGGTGCTGCGGGGGTCTTCTTCCTCCTAGTCTTTTCCCGGTTAAGTTTGGGTCAGATTCCAGTCTAACCAGATGCGGCTGAATACCGGTATTGAGGTAACCGATTGAATTAAACTGTCAACGACACAAGTTTCGTCCATTTGCCATTTCACAGAAGAGTTGGTTGAACAGTAGTTTTCTTCCTGAAAATAAGCCTACTTATGATCTTAAACTAGGCGTGTAACATACATCAGGTGTGGAACAAATATTTGTATGGCCTACAGATAGTTGTTCCGGGTCTGGGCGTTTGTGCATGTTAAGATTTGTGTCTGTAAACGCACCCACGATACAGGAGAAATCCTAGTGTGGTGCAAAGTTTTTTAAAAGGAAAGGTAAGGGTCTAATAAGCACTATTGTGCTGAACTGAAATAAGAAGGTACTGAACAAAACCATTGTGCAGTAAATAGTTACATCATTTGCAAAATTGCATTTTTGTAAACATAAATCTAGATAAAGCTTCTATTCTGAAACAATTACAACTATTTTGCCAATTAAGCGAAACCGCCGTACTTCTGTGAATAATGTAATTATTGCAACTCAATTAGATTGTTAAGCGCCGGATATTCTCTGTGTTTAATCTTATTCCACGTTTTTAGAATTCCGTAGCTGGGTGGCAAAAACGGCACTTTTGTATATTATTATAGTTTCGTCATGTTCATCTGTCGAATCTATCTATCTGTATGTCACAACCCGTAGTGTCCTTATCCCTTCTAAAAAGAGCTTTTAACTCCGAATTTTTAAATTGTTTTTTTTTTTCGATTGACTTGGATTGACAGCATTCGTCTAGAAATATTTATTTACCAGAAACACAGTACAGGATACCTCGGAGGGCACGTTAAACAGTCGGCCCCGGGTGTTATACGAATACCTATGACAGTTGTTACGGTTAGTCAGAAGCCCGAAAGTCTGACAATCGATCTAACCTTAGGATATTATATCGGTATTGCCCAGTAACTTGGTTGCGGAAGTCTGATGGCAGTCGCTTCATGTAAAAAACTGGTATTCAGCCAGCCGCATCTGGTTAGACTGGAAGCTGACCCCAACTTAGTTGGGAAAAGGCTAGGCAGAACAAACTCAGTACAAGGTTGTTGAATGACATCATTATGTATGTTTCATCACGTTTCGCCGACGCAGCGGCATGCAAATTAACTTATTTAAGTATAAGTATTCCAAAAAATAAAACACTCTAAATGACTCGTGGTTTCATGTTAAATGTTTCAAGTAAGGTTCAAACCGTACCGTCCGTACCTACTCTAATGACGGAACCCTATGTGGCCGGATTTTTCCGTCTCTGGCCGTAACGGCTATTGTGCCTTTATTATCTCGGAATAATTAAATCACTGAGTGGATAATGTGGGTCCAAGAATGCGGAGTAAAAGTCTGTTGGAAAAGTGTTGAGAGATTGAATGTTGGGGAAACTTGGGATGAAAATGGAGAATTTGATGTCATTACGTAACTTGGATTTTTGAGATTATCTCAAGTTACAAACTAGGAAATTTTTTTATTTCCAAGGCCGTGTGCACAAACACACTGCGTTGAATATGGGTCTGGGATTGGTCGCTTCTATGTTGCGAGATTAAATGCAACCAATCACAAAGCCGTCTTCAACGCAGTGCGTTTGAGCACACTGTGAGGCCTTCTAGTAATGTTTGTGTATACGGGTGTCAGTCACTCTTTGCACCGTAAAGTCTGCACTTTGACTTATGACGGAGTGCACCGCACATAAGGTTACCATATCTCAGGATTTGTCCTAAGATATCAGGATTTTTGGGCTCTTCTCAGGATTACGGCTGGGTTTTGCAAATCTCATGAAAACTCATGATTTTTAGAATTTTCAATAAAATACAGCTTATATTTTAAAGATCTCTTTAATAAAAAGTTAAACAAACTAAAAATAATCTTCCTGTGGTAATAATTGCACAATTAAAATCAATACTTATTTATCCAAGTAAGTAGTTAATCAATTTTATCATACTTAGTGTCGATTTCACCAACGTCGGATAACTTTAATCGAGGAATAAATTTGACGTTTTGACAGCTTTTGCATAGAAATTCTGTCAAAACGTCAGTCTTATTCCTTGGATAAACGCTATCCGACGTTGGTAAAATCGAGCCTTAATATGTGAAGATACATTTTTAAGATACGTTTGAGAGAAAATATTCAAACTAAAAAATCTCAGGATTTTTCAATGGAAATCGGGCCTTTTCTCCGGATTTTTGATTTCTTCATCTGGTAACCCTAACCGCACAATAATTTATTTTTATTAGACTACTAGCGGCCCGTCCCAGCTTCGCACGGGTGGACATTTTTTTCGTTTTTGGAACATTTTTTATTTATGCTCCGCTCCTATTGGTCGTAGCGTGTTGTTATATAGCCTATAGCCTTCCTCGATAAATGGAATATCCAACACAAAAATAATGTTTCAATTCCAACTAGTATGTAGTTCCTGAGATTAGCGCGTTCAAACAAACATACAAACAAACTCTTCAGCTTTATAATATTAGTATAGATTGCACATTGCTGCTGCATTGGGGCTCGTGGCTATATACCAACCACGCGGATCACATAATTTGCGAGGTTAAGCTGCGCTTGCTGCGGTCAGTCTGTGGATCGGTTACCGTTCGTTACACATTGAGACCCCTCCGTGCCTCGAAAAGCGCGGTAAACAGTCGGTCCCGTGTGTCATACGAATACCTATGACAGTCGTTACGGGAAGTCAGAAGCCCGAAAGTCGGACAACCGATCTAACCTTAGGATATCGGCATTTCCTAGTAACTGGGTTGTGGAGGTCTGATGATAAAATACTGGTATTCAACCGGATCTGGTTAGACTGGAAGCTAACCCCAACATAGTTGGGAAAAGGCTAGGCAGAACAGACTATTTGCACATTACACAAGCACTTTTGAATTTTCAAACTTCATTCTATGTTCTAAAATGTAGAGAACTTCTAGAAACTACCATGAACAGTTTCCTAATTCCCAAGCGTTCTCTGTTTTAAATCAAGTACTTAAAGTGTTCTATCCTCCTTATTACACGTACAGCGTGCTCCACATATTAACAGCAACTATACTGGCACAAAGGGAACGTAATTGTGTCACTATTACTTTCCTTGTGTCTAGGTACTACATTAGATTTTTGCTCACAATTTTTCGACACAATTGTTATTTGCACACCCTGTACCTACCATTATAAATGATTCTCGTCGGCAAATATGAACCGTTAGAAGATATTTATTTATATTATAATCTTGGTAGATATTATTTTTCATATTTTTATGTAATAAAATTATGTATACAGGCTGTAAACAAAATCATGTAATTCCTTCAAACCTCGTGATGTACTGCTGACATAGATTAACCCTGCACAGGATAATTTTGGATTCAATAAAAATAAGTATACAAGAAGTAAACATGTATTCTTAATAAGAGGTATTTTAGCGCCCCGAGCGAATTGCGCGGCTATAGCTCGCCGCGCGGTCATTTAACTCGGGGCGCTAAAATGCCTCTCGCTAAGAATACATGTTTACTTCTTGTAATATATTTTTTATTGAATCCAAATGCATCCCGTGCAGTGTTAATCTATGTCAGCAGTAGGTACATCACGAGGTTTGAAGGAATTACATAATTTCGTTTACACCCTGTATTAACCTGGCGGTTGAACGCTTGCCTTCCATGCAGGAGGGTCTTAGTTCGATCCCGAATGACTTTTCGAATTCATGTGCGGATCAGAATTTGATTATCACTTGCGTTAACGGTGAAGGAAAAACATCGTGAGTAAACCTGCACAACTGAGAGGGCTCCATAAAGTTCTCGATGGTGTGTGTAGTCTGCCAAACCGCACCAGGCCAGCGTGGTAGACTAGGGCCATTCTGACTCATTCTGAGAAGAGGTCCGTGCCCATTGTGCCCGTTATGGGCTAATTATGTATATGTTACCTAATAAAATTAGTTGTAAATGAAATAGCATTAAATAGACACTTCTTTCTTAATGTTATTTTCTCTCTACTTCTTTTTTTATTCGTAATGTCAATTAAAACTAATACACACATTGGTATTCTACTAGCTTTTTCCCAGAACGTTAAAATGTTCAGCTAAGTTAAAAAGAGAGAAAATTCTCGAAACTGAGTAACCAACCTAGTGTCGGTATCAATTTGATTTCAGTTCAGCTGTCTCTAAGCCAAGATAATGACACCCACACATATTACACAAGATTTACTTTAGACAGTGACGTCATATTTCTATTGTCTGGCTAAATAATGGATGGCAGGGATGCCAACCAACACGGCAAGTTACAAACTTGCCATATTACTCCCTAATGTCATTCTCATTTAGACGCAGAAATACCACGCCCTTTGTGAATACCCTACTGAGGTTTCAGAGACGGACTGAAAATATACGAAAAAAGTATTTTTCTACATTACTTTTATTATTTACTAGCTGTGTCCTCACGGCTCCGCCCATAGCCTATATTACTCAGTGAATGTAGCTTTCTAACGGCAAAAGATTTATTGAAATCAGTCCAGTAGTTTTTAAGTTTATTCGTTACATACAAAAATACAAATCTTTCCTCTTTATAATATTAGCATAGACGATAATTTTAACATAACATAAAATCAAGCTTGTGTTCCCCGAAGAGAAGGGCAGAGGTATATAGTAACACACTATTGCCATCAACCGGGCACAAATCCAAACTCCGGACTACCACTAAGGAATTCCACGCGGAAAAACCCAATAACAGTAATAATAAATAATAATAGTCACGGCCATTGGCTTAATAGCCAAGAGCCTCGACCAACATCTGATGAGGCTCTCGTTGGGCAGCTGGGTCAAGGGCCTGTTACAGGAAGCGGTACTCCTGGACACGGCACGTATTGTCAGGAAGTTCCTCTCTCTGAGGCCCTGACCACCGGTAGCTTGGACCCTGTTCCCGATGCCGGTGGGCTACTATTTTTTATATTTTTAAATGTTTAAAAATGTGATCAATTATGTACAACGTTAGTCGAAAAGGGGGTACTAAGCCGCGGCCCACTTAATGTATCACTGATGATTGTTTTAAAGAACGTGTTAACATTTCAAAATTTGACAAAAAAAATTCAATGCAAAATGATTTTTATTTTAGTTTTTTCAAAAATTCTTCATCCTTGCTTTAGTTACGAATTCAAAAAATGGAGCTTCTAATCCGTAACCCCAAATATGACCTAAAATGTAAACACAGCTGATCACAGCTGAGGATAGATAGAATTTAGCATATTTTTTTATGAATTCTTTGAACAGCTATTTCTCCTAAACTATTGACTTTTGGGGAAAGTTGTAGAACAAAAGTTATCCATTATTATGGGTACTTTAACACCATTTCAGCTTAGTACCCCCTTTCCGACT
Organism: Amphipyra berbera; assembly: GCA_910594945.2. Lineage (NCBI taxonomy): Eukaryota > Metazoa > Arthropoda > Insecta > Lepidoptera > Noctuidae > Amphipyra > Amphipyra berbera. The sequence goes on along the minus strand of OU343131.1, from coordinate 5,677,853 downwards.
AACCTTGTATGTTAAAGAAATCATAAAAGAAAACCCAATAATAAAAGTACCTATAACTAAATTAAAATCTATTGTGACGAATAATGTTGCCAGCACTACAGACTCTACAGTATTAAAATATTAATTTATTCATTCGCAAAGTTTACGTCGTAAATACGGAAGTACCTAGCTTGCTATAAATGATCCAGTAAACAGACTACTCTTAACGAGAAAAGTTATAAGAACTGCTGCTACATTTGAAATAATATAACGCTCAGTTGTGGAACACCATGTTTTTTATTTATTTTATCGTAAGTGAAAAGTTTTTCTACATTATCAATTTATTATATCCTTGTCATTTATGTAATGAGACAAAACTGTTTGCAACTCATAACATAACATCACGCCTGTATCCCTCGAAGGGTTGAGCAGAGATGTATTAGTAACATCCTCATTTCGCCGTTATGTTTAAGTCCCATGTAATAGGGGGCGAGCCTATTGCCAACTTATTTGCAACTTCTGTCAAAAAACGAACTTCTGCTCTAGCAATTAAATACTAGTTAAGGTTCTATCATGAAGTTTTGAACCATATTATTTGACGATACGTTTGGTACAGTGGCTGAGCGTTCGGCTTCTGCGCTAAGGGTTGTGGGTTCGATTCCCACACGGAACAAATATTTGTATGGCGTACAGATAGTTGTTCCGGGTCTGGATGTTTGTGGGTGTGAAGATTTGTGTCTGTAAACGCACCCACGATACAGGAGAAATCCTAGTGTGGGGCATCGTTATTAAAAAAAAGGCTTAAAACTATACGGCCTAAATCCTAAAATATATGTTTTAAACAAAAAAATAAACATAATTATGACCAAAGTTAAAAATATTTGCAAAATGTTTAGTATCAGTAAAATATCCAGTAAACAGATTACTTTTAACGAGAAAAGTTAGAAGAACTACTTAAAATATATGATGTTAAGTTATACAGTACAGCATGTTTTTATAATCATTCTAACTTTAAAAAGAAATAAGAAAGAAAGAAATAAGAAAGTAGTTGTGTACAATATCAGCTTAAGTTTCTCCTAGAATACTTTCCCATCTTCATATGAAAAATAAACAATATGATTTGTAATTCTGCTGTACCAATAAAAAGTAAATGAACCATTTTCACGAATTCGGCTTTATCAATTAAAAATATTGAAATTTTAAACAGCTTTTTTCCATAACACAAAAAAATGCTATAGGTATTTATTTATTTTACACCTGCCAATACCCGGCTGTACATTTGCCTCTCTCAAAATGGAAGGTAATGTAGCCAAAATATATTTTTATCCTCAACAAATAAAGATTTACCCATATAAACAACAATCTGTTGTCGAAAATACGAGCGTGCTGCCAGGAGTTCATGATGCAATTAGAGGAAAGGCTGTAAGTTAGCCGACAGCACGACCACCGCTGTGATTTGAATCCCTAATGGTCAAACGAAAAATAAAGCTCTTCTGTGAGGCACGGTCTGATACGTGATCTACGAGGATTTTCGCCATTATTTTTTCAAACAAGAGTATAAACCGACGTATCGTTGGTCGGGTAGAGTAATTGGGTTTGTTAGAAGGCTCTCAGTTATAATCCGGGGTTGGAATTTTGCCCAGTTAATGTCATCACCTGGCTTGCAACGATCGCTTGGGACTTTTTTGGGTCGTCTAACTTTGTACGTACGATCTTCTTCTTTTCGTGTGGTCAGTGACTAACCTGGTGTCAGAGTTTATGCCGCCGCCCTCTGACTTAGCTTCACATGCCGTCGAGAAATATCTCTCAAGCATGTCTGTTTCCTCACGATGTTTTCCTTCGCAGTTTTTAAGCAAGTGATAATCATACAATACGCACATGAATCCGAAAAGGCAGAAATGCGTGACTTGAGACCTATGACTTGGTAGTCCGACGGTCACATCACTAGGCTATCACTGCTGTTGGTACGTACTGCTGCTGTACGTACGATAGAACTCACAATACCAAACCATTGCATAGCCCCTTATAAATCAATAGCTTTGGTCTAGCCCACTAAAAAATGCGACAATTCACCATGCTGCAAGCAAGTTAGTGACCGTATTCTGCACCAGTGGCTACTATTCATCACCGTTAGATACCAACGCTTTCACGTATTTTTGACGCATATTTGTTCCGCCCCAATCAACAGAAACTGGGCAAAACTGTAAACAATGTGCAGCCTATCTGTAACGTATACTGTTGGCAAAAAGGGTAGTCCGTTCTCACGTGCTCGCAAATCCAACACACACATTTCCCCGCGTCACCTGCCCATTGGAATGGACAGGGTGACACCAACACAGGCGCAAAAAGTGAATTTTTCTCCGTTGTGCCATAATTGGATTCGTTTTCAGCTCACTTTTAATTTTATTTGCGTTCACTTTCTCACTTTGATGTCGGCGCGAGCATCGAGTGCTTTTAGATAAATAACCAATTATACCGATACGATTTAATCCTCAGAGACTGTGGCATGTGATTTGGAATTCAAAGCATATTAATGTGAAGTTTAAATACGTCTAATTATAGAAAGCGATTCGTTTGAAAGCCGTGTTAATATGAAATGACGATACAATTTCAGTAAACGGTATGAACGTTATTAAAGGCATATTGACACTGACGCTCGGTCCTGAACAATTTCAATTTTGATTAACGAACGTGTGTACGAACCTATCAGTGCGTGAGTGAAGGTAAATATGTGAAGATTTGCGTTCGGGCGTGATCACATCACAATCCTAACAGGCTAAGCGATTACGTCGACAGCTGGGCGCGGTACCACTAACCCAATTTGTTGAAAACGACCGAGTAAACACACGTCGATTCTGCGCCCCACCGAGATTTATTGCAAGATCGTAAAATGCAGCTCTCTGTGTAAAAAGGCCAAATTGAATGGAGTTGGTATATCATTCAATCCACAAATGAATGTACCTCTACGTTTTTTGGAGCTGGTATTTTTTTGGAACGTCTTCAGATTGAGATATCTTCATGCCGATATCCTTGGCAAAATCCTTTACATGACATAACATCATCACGCCTGTATTCCTCGAAGGGTTGGGCAGAGGTATATAGTAACACCCTAATTTCGCAGTTATGTTTAAGTCCCATATAATAGGGGGCGAGCCTATTGCCATCAACCGGGCACAAATCCAAACTCCGGGCTGCTACTGAGGAATTCCACATGGAAAAACCCAATAATATTTTGCCCTACCTGGGGATCGAACGCAGGACCTCACGATCAGCAGTCGCGCTTGCCACCACTAGACCAACGAGGCAGTCAATCCTTTACAAATATTTATAATTCAATAAATTAATGAAAGCTCACTACTGTCAGCGCAAATTAAAAGTACACTATTGGCCAAATACTCAAACGCTACCTACTCAATTTTAGGTTGCCGTTAATTTCGTGCTGTCTCTGTCACTTCACCTTAAAGTAACAGTGACAGCACGAGACATAACGGCGATTTATATTGAGTAGCGTTTGAGTAATTGGCCATATATCAGGTACTAGCTTTTACCCGCGGCTTCGCTTACGTGGAATTAACATGATGTTTTTCCTGGACCAAAAGTAGCCTATGTTACTCTCCATCCTCTCAACTAATTCTATGCCGAAAATCAAGTCGATTGGTTGCTTAGTTAGGGCGTGAAGGAAGGACAAACAAACAAACAAACACACTTTCGCATTTATAATATTAGTATGGATTACAGTTCGCCCAACGTAATGGGTCAGATTTGACGTTTCCATAAAACCACAAATTAAAATAAGTACAGAAGTTGCACGCCTTTGATCTTAACCCTTAATAGGGCCATAAGGTTTTAAGAAAAGTACCCCAATAGAACAATCAATTTGAAAACAAAAAATAAAATTTGGTAGGTATGTACCTATTATTTTTATTTTCTATTAAAGAAAATAGTAAAAAAATCTAATACTGCTAGGTGTTAAAATATAAATATAGCAAGGAGGTTTTCGCGACGTCTTCCAAAAATATTTGTAGGAAATATATTCCGTTTGCCTTATTAAGGGTTAAAGAAAGTCACATTTTCATTCAACTAAAAATCGCGCACCCATAATGCAGCTAAACGCCGCGCATTGGAATAATTATTGTTAACACTCTCATAGTATTTTGACAGGTATCAAATCCGAACCATTAGATTGCAAAAACTGTACCTTGCTTTTTTTTCAACTTTTTCTCTTATTGAATGAAGCAAGTAAGGCACGGCTGGCTGTCCATAATGGTGTGCTGATACCTACGCTTATGTATGGAAGTGAATGTTGGTCATGGCAGAAGAGGCATGAAAGTAGAATAAATGCCGTGGAAATGCGTTCCTTGCGAAGTACGTGCGGTGTAACTTTTAATGATAGATTGAGGAATGATGAGATTAGACAAAGTTGCGGTTTAAAAGATGATGTAGTGATAAAAATTGAAAGGAGTATGCTGAGGTGGTTTGGTGATGTTGAGAGAATTAGTGAACGGCGATTAACAAAAGGAATTTACAAGGTGGATGTCAATGGAAACGCCGCTAGAGGACGCCTTAGAAGGACATACATCGATATTATTGGTGATTTTCTTCACAGAGGACATGTGCGTAGTACTCTCAACCGGCGTGCGTGTATGACAAGGTGCATGAATGTGGATGAAGCGAAAGGAGTACCTATATAAGGATCATAGCACGTGGCGTTCTATATTTCTGCCTTTTTTTTATCCTGGAGAAATGCACACGCATACTGCACTACCACGGGGAGATAGTGCAGTTATGTGGGACTCAAACCCACTAAAACTCCATGGTGACCTCCTCTGCCGCTTATGGCAGGAACACGGGCACGCATAAGCTCTCATCCGCGAACCCGTCGTCTATAGTTTCTGCCTACCCCCATGTAAAAAGGCGTGAGTTTATGTATGTATGTAAGTACATCATTAAACCTTCAGCCTTTAAATATAGGTAGCTACCTCTTTGTTTTATTGCCCATATTGTTCTAGTCCGTCTTCAGATTGACAGGTTGGCAGCAAACCTTGGCAGCGTTAGGCAAAGCGAAATACGCTATAATATTTTACGAGCCCTATTTTATGATTGCCACGAAAGTGCTCTTTACTTCGTCTATATTAATACCTGTAGCGTTAATGAATATTAATATAACTGGCATTCTTCCATTGGTTTAATGAACATATGGAATAGAAATAGTAATACTTAATTACAGTTTTATGATAACTCTCTAAGCAGGTATATGATTTACCAAATAGCTCTTAATTGAACAAGCTGTAATTTTATTATGAATGAATATGCAATTTATGTTTTTAGGTATCTTCTTCTTCTTCTTCCTGCCCTTATCCCACACTAGGTGGGGTCGGCACAACATGTGTTTCATAAATCCATGTTGTTAGAGGTTTTGGCTTATTGTTTTATGACCGGCCGCCTGCCTGACATCAACCCTCCTTGGGAATACTCGCTCCCAATGTGCTTGCTGATATTATTCACTGAATCCCAAAATTATTTATTTGTCCATCTTATTGCCGACAACTAAGTAGACTATGTTCTTCTTGGTGGGATATACTTGAAGTTATAGGTATGTTTTTAGGTATCTATCACACATTAATTGAATACCTACGTATTTATTTTCTTTTAATTTGTTTTAATTAAGATGATCTAAATGATTATATATTATAATAATGCTACCCAAATAGCATTAAGATTTGCAACATTAAGCTGCGCTTGCCGAGGTCAGTCCGTGAATGGGTGACCATTCGTTACACATCGAGACCCCTCCGTGTCTCGGAGAGCACATTAAACCGTCGGTCCTGGGTGTCATACAAATACCTATGGCAATCCTTACGAGTAGTCGGAAGCCCGAAAGTCTGACAACGGTTTCGGCATTACCCAGTTACTGGATTGCGGAGGTCTGATAGCAGTCACTCCGTGTAAAATACTGCGTTATTCAACCGCATCTGGTTAGACTGGAAGCTGACCCCAATATAGTTGGGAAAAGGCTAGGCTACCGAAATAACATTCTAAGTTTTTCGACATGAAATCGATTGATAATTTATTTTATTTAAGTTTCAATGTACTCCTACAACTTTCAAATACCATAAAGGATCATATTTACGTGGCTAGGTATATTACAAGAACAAAACTGAAACGACGTTACTTCGACCGTATCATAACTTCAGCTTCCTTAACAGGCCGTAAGACTACCCTCCCACGTCCACATTAAAAGTAAGGTCAAACTGCATATGAAACACAAGAGCTAGATATACGATCGCAGTAAAACTCTTTGCTGAGCCGGGCGTGAATTGACTCATGCCTAATTTAAGAACAACGGAGCTACTGCACCTGAGTCGAGATGCATTATATAGATCGCGAAGTACAGAAGGCTAACTAATAATAACGAGGGTTAAGGACAGATGCTCGTAACGGTATAGTTATAAATAAAACGGAAAGGTCAAACTACTGCTCTAGCGAAGTATACGTACGTAACTTGACAGGAGTAGAGAAGAGAATTCCTCTCCTTTCTTTGTGTTTCTAAACGGACATGTTTAAAAATAAAGTACCTGGATGACCGAGCCTTGCTCGGTTTTTTTTTGGTAAATCGTGTTTTTTGGAAAGAAAAAAAAGGGGAAATAGAAAAAGAAGGAACTTAAAAACAAAAAGTGAAAAAAAAATCGTCTGGATTCGAATCGAGATTTTCTGGTTTCGGGACCGCCCTATTTCCCACCTGAGCTATTACAACCTTGAAGATGGTGGCGAAATTTACATTCATATTCTAATGATATTGTATCAGTTTTTCATTGCCTGAAAACACGGATAAAACGACGTTTTCTAAAAATGAAACCTAGCTAGATCGATTTATCGCCCCCGAAACCCCCTGCATACTAAATTTCATGAAAATCGTTGGAGCCGTTTCCGAGATTCAGATTATATATATATACAAGAATTGCTCGTTTAAAGGTATAAGATAAGATAAGATAAGATTATGGCAATAACCATAGAATATTACAAGCAATAAATGTGACAATTTTTTTGTTGCACTAAGGCCCGGGTTTTTTAAACCCCTAGTTTAACCAATTGTAAAAATTAAAAAAAATTGTATGAATTTTTAACTATTGGCTGGCTTAGCTAGCGATCAAAAAACCGGCCCTAAGTGTACTTACACGTGCAAACTTACTCCCACTACGCCAAAACCTTGCTAAATTACGTGCCGGCGACTAACACACGTTAATAAAAGAAAATATTTTATTTGGATGCAAACAAGAGAGGTAGCACTTATGGTCAACAAAATATGAACAACTAATGTATAGTCAATGGATGTCACGCAGTTGCAACAACTTAGCAAAATATGCTAGGCCAAAATTTATAACAGCTTCCTATACATTTTCCAGTTTTCCACCGATCAGCTCATTCGAACAAACAATAACAAGTGAATATTATAATGATTTCTTTGCGAAAACTACAAATCTGTAGGACTTGTGAGGGCTTATGTTGATAAACGAAATGAACCTTCTGTAATGTAATTTCTAATCTTACAGCCATTTGGAGGCCGGGCGCGCCACCACCGGTCACTGGCAGCGCCGCGCGGAGCCCGGGCGCTCCGCCCCCGCCGCCACCGCCCCCTGTGTGGACGCCGGGCAGCGCGGGCGCATCGCCGCAGACACCGCGCAAAACCTTCAGGCCAGTGCACTTCGAGGATACGCCACCCACCCGCCGTAAATTTCCGGTATGGTTCACGTAATATTTTATATTATTATTACTATTCTCCATATTGGCCACATGTCTATTAATTATATACCTTCCGGACTTTGCTGCCTCACTCGTTAAGATACATAACATCACGCCTGTATTCCCCGAAGGGTTGGGCAGAGGTGTTTTTAGTAAACCCTCGTTTCGCCGTTATGTTCAACTCCTGTTTAATAGGGGGCGAGCCTATTGCCATCAATAGGGCACGGATCCAAACTCCGGGCTGCTACTGAGATATTCCACACGGAAAAACCCAATAACACTTTACCCGACCTGGGGATCGAATCCAAGACAAAAGGTACTACTCTAATTAATTTCAATAATAGGCGTACAATCACATAGGCTGACCACGATAAGGGCTTAGTACAGTCATCAGTAAATAGTACATCTCCATCTAAACCTTCCAGGATCACTGGCATTACGATTTTGTTTGTGACTCGTAAAATATATATATATATATATTTAGGGGCTATAAACTACGCTAATCCTCCACGCACGTAACACTAGTTTTACACAAAACTATATTATTCACCCTTGTCTGAATTATCTAGGGAAATTCAATGAGCTAGCAAAACTTTATTTTCTATTAGAAAACATAAATAGAATTCAGATATTTAATAATTTATACAAAAGATCTCACGAAAGCAAATATTTGGTGAAGCAACCGATCTTATTTGGATATCTTGTTTTCAAAGAATTCCATCGTTATAGAGTAAATATCTCTATCCTATACAATTTGTAATATTATTTACTTTAGGCTTTTTTCAAACTATTATTACTCTTTTGAATAGCCTAAGGCAACTTTGAAAGTGGATTTCACAAGCGTCCTTTTAATGTAAAAGAATTTATGAACCCTACTTAGCTACTCGGTTGACATGTCTATGGCACCATTGATCTGTGGTAGCACTATTCTTTACTGATCTATGTTACCTTATAAATAGATACAAAGCTTGTAACCTGTTTCTAAAATAACATTTTCTCTAGAATTAATTAATTTAATTAATACTTAGTATTAATTAACTTCTGAAGAATATTGAGGTCCTAGATAAAATACATAAACATAACATAAATAAATCAATGTTATAAATCACGCCACGAAGGATTGGGCAGAAGTGTATAGTAACACCCTCATTTCACCGTCATGTTTTAAGTCCCATGTAATAAGGGGTGAGCCTATAGCCATCAACCGGGCACAAATTCAAACTCCGGGCTGCTACTGAGGAATTCCACACGGAAAAACCCAATAACACTTTGCCCGACCTGGGGTTCGAACCCAGGACCTCATGATCAGCAGTAGCACTTGCCACTACTAGACCAACGAGGCCATTAAATACTTTTATGATTATTTAATTGTTTTTATAAATTCGATTCCCAAAAGTATACAGTCGCTATATCTATAGTACCATTGATCTATGGTAGCACTATTCGTGACTTATCTATGTTACCTAACAAACAGGTACAGATATTAATTAACTTCTGGAGAAAATAGAGATTCTTAAAAAAACCTTTTATGATTATTACTAATAATGGTTTTTATAAATCCCCATACTATACGGTGACATATCTAATATTCTACGGTACTACTAAGCTGTGGTAGCCCTATTCGTGACTTATCAATGTTACCTTACAAACAAGTATAAGTATTAATTAACTTCTGTAGAAAATGGAGGTCCTAGATAAAATATTTTTATGATTATTACATAAAATTTAAATCCAACACAGACATAAAATTATGCATATTTAAATCGTAATATAAACAAGTTTCATTAAAGAAAATACCAATATTTCCTGCCATTTCATTAAAGAATCGTAAAATCTTAGAATTTGTTTAAGCACTTTCAACCACTGAGTGGAAAGTTAAATAATTGAATTTGAGTCAACAGGCCCAACATTTTTATTTAACAAGTTTAATTTTTTTGGCACATCTCAAAAAGAAAGTAACATCAAAGCCACAACTTTGGTGCCATCTTCAGGGAATATTGAAAGTTAAGGAGTCCTTTATAAATATATTAGCAACTTTCAAATCTACTTTTAGACATACGTAGTTAAAGTTTTGGTACATAGTGGACAAGACACCTATTTACTTATGGACGATTCCTATACTTTACCGAATGTTATTGGTTAAATATTTAGACTCATGTATCTTTACCAATAATGGAGCAAAGACCCCGTAGCTTTGCGCAGTAGACTCTCCCACACATTAGTAGCTACCACTAGTAAAATTAGCTTAAGATTATATTTATATACCCAGTTGAGCAATAAAAAATACTACCATAGGTAAGCAAAACGATCCGTTTTTGACCATAAGAACCGGCCATTAGTGGATTTTCCTAAACTAAAGACACACGTACAAGTAAATACAACACGCCCGATCTTTTCCTCGCTCGTTCTTAATTAATTAGAGTCACATATAACATTAGATAAGCATTTTATTAGTACGGAGGAAGGGTGTTTTTCGAGTCATGCGGATTTAGTCACGCACGCGGGTATGACCCGTATGGCTCCCGAATTTCACCTTTCCATACATGTGTTTATTATGATGCGTGATAGACCCACGACAAGGTGAATTGCGAGCGCCACGCATGCGGGTCAAACCCGCGTCCGTGATCAAATCCGCACAACTCTAAAAACGCCCGAATTTTCATATGTTTTTTTTTTATTCAAATACAATAGTGGAATACAAATTAAATTAATTCCACAAAACTGTGCAAGTTCACTTACACAAGATGCAGTGACATAATTAACATAACATTGTCTGTATTTAATTCACGGAGTGTTAGGCACACGCTAATATATTGCCCCTCTAATGGAATTAGGTCCCAGTCTCCCACAACGAGCTCCCCTAGCACACGGTAGGAGACAAGAACTAAATGTGTTGTAAAATACAAATAGTAGTTGGAGAAAAGACCTAGGTACACATAGTACATACAGTAATTACTACGACATAAGTTATTCACTTCGGCAATCTTCGTGTTTCCGATTTTGTACGAATTCTAGGAGTCTACGGAGATACTCATGATGTGTTTTTATAATAGCCGAATATCTCATACCTCATTTCTTTCCCTTTATAGAATTCAGAACAGAACGGTTGTACAAGTGGATCAGAGAGCGAGGGTAGGCTGAGGACGTCGCACAGCGCACCCGTCACTGGTCTCAGCACACTTGGCGGCTCCAACTTCAGCAGCCGCTTGCCCAAGGCACAGAACCCCACTGTCACACTACTGCAGAAGGCACGAGGTAAGATATACTATAGGACAATCTATTACAACCAATCTAGTGGTTAAGAGGGTAGGAGTTGACTTGCCTGGTCGTGACTGATCTCAGCACACTAGGCGGCTCCAATCTCAGCAGCCGATAGAAGCGAGATTCATACAAGGTGATAAAAAAAATATTCAAGGCGTATTCACCTTGGGACTCTTAAAACTTTTAACATATCATGACATAACATCACGCCTGCATTCCCTGAATGGTTGAGCAGAGGTGTATAGTAACACCCTCATTCCGCCGTTATGTTTAAGTCCCATGTAATAGGGGGCGAGCCTATTGCCATCAACCGGACACAAATACAAACTCCGGGCTGCTACTGAGGAATTCCACACGGAACCACACAATAATACTTTGTCCGACCTGGGGATCGAACCCAGGACCTCACGATCAGCAGTCGCGCTTGCCATAACTAGAGCAACAAGGCAGTTTTTTAACACGGTTAATAAACTTTGTTTTTCTCTATGTTCCAAAAAATATCGCGTAGATATAAAACTTACTAATAAGGTAAACTAATCCATTGTTATAGCTAAATCCTCTTCCAAAACTTACTCCCGAAAGCTGTTCGTTGTAATATCTTTTTAATATGCTCGTCAAAGCCCCGATAAAATTCTTAAACGCTTAGTTAGATTAAACCGAACAAGCCTTCAGCTCACAAAAGTGCTCTAAACATACTTTAACTACGAGTATTGTGAACAAATGTTTACTTTGAACGAAATATTTATACAGCAAACTAATGAAATTCTTATTATGATGTTGTTAGAAAATTGTAATGGTTACGTTTAAAGTTGAGGAGCCGACGAACAAAATGGTCTAATTACACAAAATAAAATTTTACAGTAGGAGCAAATAACTGAATGATAACCGCGCTGATCACACGATTTGCGAGGTTAAGCTGCGCTTCGTTACACATCAAGACCCAACCGTGCCTCAGAGACCACGTTGAACAGTCGGTCCCGGGTGTCGGTGTGGTTTATACGAATACTTATGACGTCGTTACGGAAAGTCAGAAGCCCGAAAATCTGACAACCGGTGTAACCTTAGGGTATTGGCATTGCCCAGTAACTGGGTTGCGGAGGTCTGATGGCAGTCGCTTCGTGTAAAATACGGTATTCAGCCGCATCTGGCTAGACTGGAAGCTAACCCCAACATAAATGGGAAAAAAACTAGGCAAAACATAGAAATCGTGGCATTTTTATCGAAATCACGAACTTCTGATTCGATTTTAGCACACTTTTAGGTCGTTTTGATAAAAAACGAGTACAGAATTTGATACATACACTCGGCAGTAATGAATCTGCGTCACCAACATAAACCCTTATACCTCGAAAAACATTGTCAAACATTGTTTAACATTGTTTTGTTTATGTTGGTGACCCGGATTCATTGCTCCCGAGTGTACTTAGTCCGTAAGCAGACGGATTAAAAAAAGTTTTTTTAACCAGAAATTAATTAATTTGAAAGAAAGAAAGAAAGAAAGAAAGAAAATTTATTTATTCAGCCAAGAACACTGACAGCATAAATAAAATAAACAAACAAAGAAAGAACAATACAATAAGAATTAAACACAAATTTTATGCTGTCGAGTATGTCCATGCCGAAAAGACCAAGAAATTTATAACCATAGATGCAGAATATTCTCGTGTGCAAACTAAACCACGTAGACTAGCTTTTTAATTTCTAGAAATTATTTCCAACTTGCTCATTAAGTTAATTTGTTGGTACGCTTGTGCGAAACAATCGGGACCTACCCTTTTTTTTTTATACCCTAAAGCTTTGAACAAAGCGTACTTTCCCGGCAGGGAACAACCTAAGTAGCTAATAACAAACCTAGAAATAACTTCACATAGTAGGTACAGTCAACAACAAAAGTTGATGACATTTTTTAAACTTTGAATTCAATTATCAGTGTATGTAATTATATTTTAAAAAAATATTATAGTCCGCGCGGAACTATGTAGTTGGCCGCGCCTTAGGTATGTGAGCGGCAGGAAGGGGGTGTGCACGGTAGACAACACAAAGCAAACTGACAGAGAGCGTCTATTGTTCCGCAACCCCCTCCTTTTTTTATCGTTGGAAAATCCTCATGGATGTCCCTCGCCCGGAGAAGGTGAAGGGGTCTGCCGGACTCTTACCGGCTAAAAACCAACGGTGTCCCTCCTTCTGACCTAAGGCCGGGGTCACAGGATTTGCTATTGCATGCACCGCAACTCCGGCAGGTCTTGGCCCACCAGCTTCATCTGGTGGACCTCTCCAATGGTGTGGCAATTTTAAACCCCCTCCTGCCGCTCACTTACCTAAGGCGCGGCCAACTAGTTCCGCGCGGACTTTAATACTAGTATTTATAATACAAAATAGACAACAGTCTGTTCTGTTTTTTGTATATATAATAATATGAATAAAAAAACGAGTTTACATTCATAAATCATAAAACACTTTTGAAACTTTGTACAATCATCATTTAGTTTTTATGTTGACTGTACTAACCTATAGACCGGCTATTTCAATTCCATATAAACGGTAACCGACCTTTGTTGTTATTTTCAAAAAAATATACTGGCCTGCAAAAATAAGTATCACACTTTTAAAATTGCAATAACTTTTTAGGTACATACACAAGATATATTTTCGAAACAAAAAGGACTCAAAAAAGAGTTTAACTTTGTTACTATAGTTTCAAAGAAAGCTGATAAAAATTGCTATAAAACGTTTTTTATTTTAAATCTCTAACTTCTATAGTTTAGAAAAAATTGAAATTTTAAAAGTGTAATACTTATTTTTGCAGGTCAGTGTATATTTTTAATGGATTCTTAAAGCTAAATGAATGTTTCACGACCAAAGCCCTACCTTTTATACAAAACTAGCGGCCCGTCCCGACTTCGCGAGGGTGGCATATTTTTCCCGTTTTTGCAACATTTTTTCATTTATGCTTTGCTCCTATTGGTCGTAGCGTGATGTTATAAAGCCTTTAACCTTCCTCGATAAATGAACTATCTAACACAAAAATATTTTTTCAATTCCAACCAGTAGTTCCTGAGATTTGTGCGTAAAAAAAACAAACTCTTCAGCTTCATAATATTAGTATAGATTTTAAATGACCGGACTACAATACTATTAAACACTTCTCAAGCCACACGTTTAATATTAGATTATATTGCAATACTTTTTAAACTATTCAGAATTTGAGTTTCCAACGGCCTTAAGCTCTGTGTTAATGAATCATTAGGGGCCCTTATGTCGGACGGCCCCAAATTATATTGCTCGTTTTATACCCAAAAGTTAGCAGTAATACCTACTCGAAGGTACTGATGTAAGCGTCTTAAGACTATAATTAATCCAGCTTAAGATTAGGAATATTTAAGCACAGAAATTAAGACAAAAATTGAACGATGGCAGTGTTTTGGCTTAGGATTATTGATTTTGTTATTGTGTATCATATAACTAACAGTCCGTTCACACAGCGGATCCGTTTTCACGGATCCGTCGGTACTGGTACTGTTGTTCACATCTGTACCGACGGATCAGTTAAACAATTAGCAGCTGCGTCGCAGTTGCAGGCAGGATACGATAAAAATAACGGATCCAGTATTTTTATTGGATTCGGAATACTGTCGTGTATGTGATACAACTATAGGCACCGGATCCGCTAAAACGGGTCCTGTAAACAGTTTTTGTGTGAACTACCTGTAAGTCATTTTATATAATACTAGCTGTGTCCTCACGGCTCCGCCCGTAGCCTATGTTACTCAGTGATAATGTAGCTTTCTAACGGCAAAATAATTTTTGAAATCGGTCCAGTAGTTTTTAAGTTTATTCGTTACATACAAAAATTCAAAAATACAAATCTTTCCTCTTTATAATATTAGTATAGAAGTACCTATAGATTAACATTACGCCTTCTGTTCCCCGAAGGGTTCGGCAGAGGTGTTTTTCGCCAGTTATGTTTAAGTCCCATGTAATAAGGGGCGAGAATATTGCCATTAAACGGGCAGGAATCTAAACTGCGGGCTGCTACTGGGAAATTCCTAATGGAAAAACCCAATAACACTTTGCCCGACCCGGGGATCGAACCCAGAATCCCATGCTCAGCAGCCGCGCTTGCGACCACTAGACCAACAAGGCAACATGGAAATGCTGTATATTATTTGCTTTATTAAAATAGCAGCCGACAGTTTGACAACCGGTCTAACCTTAGAATATCGGCATTGTCCAATAACTGGGTTGCTGAGGTCTGATGGCAGTCGCTCTGTGTAAAATACTGGTACTCAACCGTATCTGGTTGGACTGGAAGCTGACCCCAACATAGGAAAAGGCTAGGCACAACAAGAGAACGACACCATTGTTTACATACAGATCTTTCATCGTAAATAAAAGGTTATATATATTTTAAAGTAAATTAACAGTATCCAGACGTACCCTTATGATAAACTAGCGGCCCGTCCCGGCTTCGCATGGGTGGACATTTTCTCCGTTTTTGCAACATTTTTCATTTATGCTCCGCTCCTATTATACGTAGTGTGATGTTATATAGCCTATAACCTTCCTCGATAAATGGACTATCCAACACAAAAATAATTTTTCAATTCCAATCAGTAGTTCCTGAGATTAGCGCGTTCAAACAAACAAACTCTTCAGCTTTATAATATTAGTATAGATATCAAAAAGATGTTACATGATTTTAACTACTGAGATGACGGCTAATAGAGAACTATGGAAGAAGACATATTACATCATCTTCCTGCCCTGGTCCCAAGTTACTTGGGGTCGGCGCAATATGTTTTTCTCTTCCACTCTTCCCTGTCAGCCGTCTCATTATCATTTACTCCCTTGTCTTTCATATCCTCCCTCACACAATCCATCCATCTTTTCTTAGGTCTCCCTCTCCCCCTCCATCCATCAACATTCATATTCATCACTCTCTTAGTCACATGTGTTTCATCCCTCCTCAGCACATGCCCATACCAAGACAAACGCTTTCCTTTCAACTTTTCTGTCACTGGTGCCACTTTCAAACTTCCTCTAATATACTTATTTCTTACTTTATCCATTCGCGTCACTCCACACATCCATCTCAACATTCGACGACAGAAGAAGAAGACATACTACGCCGACCCCAAATAAGTTGGGAAAGGGCAGGAGGAAGATGATGATGTTAAATGATTTTAAGAACCTGTGTATGATGAAGAATACCTTCGGTAAATTTAGTACCCACTTAATTTCTAATTGCTTTTAAAATACCACAAGACAGTAAGTATTTCATAACGTACCCATTGGGAACAAAAAAGTTCCTATAATAAGACTTCTTTTCAAGAAGCACGTATTATAAAGTCTGAAGTTTTCGTAACCCAGTGACCTACTGAACTGATTCTGGGGGAATTTTGAAGATACAAAAATTCGAAGTAGGTACTTTTAATGAAACTTTAGCTTTCTGGAGTCGGAACCGTTTACGCAGTTATATGGCCATTACACAGCCATTATACATTTATTTTTTCAAGTTGTTATAAAAAAAGAAAAATACGTACTAGGAAAGTAATTTTTCAGACTTTCGACTGAGGAATAAGTCGATTTAACTAAAAATGCAATAAATGGTTGTGTAAAATCCTATTACAATATATTTCTTTTTTCAATACCGCGCTGAAACCTAAAAATATTTGTAAAAGAAAATAAAATGTATTTAAAAAATGCTTATCATGCTAATTGAACCCAAGACTCCATACTTCGTATTTATCATTTCACAAAACATTTAGATAAACACAAATATATTCAAATTGCAACAACACTCCCTTCGCGGCAATATCCTTTACGAGATAGAACGGGGTAGCTGGATCAAGTACCATAGAGTTTATAATTTATTCCGAGAGCACGCCGCGGGAACGGGAGCTAATTGCCGCCAAACTTTCATTAAACGGCTTACGCATAGACAACACCCCTTATTTTAAATATTTTAAAAAACAATCATTGCCCTCTTGGACAGTTTATGGATCGAAATATTTCAATAGGTAGTGATTAGTTGATTTGATAACTGAATAAAAATAAGCCTTTATAATGATCGTACTGTTATCGAATGTATCTACATAGGCATCGAAGATCGATATTGTTTGATGCGTTATTGTCACAAAGTATTGTAGAGAATAAGACTCCAATTATTCCGTAAAAATCACAAGTAGAACATACGATTTCAAATGTAGGTATGTTTTGTATTTTTTCTTTTTGTTATTGGAAAATACTCCGAAGGGATGGTTTCTTTTATGAAGCAGACACCAAATGAAAGAACGATATAGAGAAATGTGAAAAGATAGACGAAAAACTGAAAACAGAGAGACAGAAAACGTCCTTTGCATGGATTTCTTGTTCTTTGATGGTGACCGGTCTAACCTTAGGATACCGGCATTGTCCAGTACCTGGGTTGCGGAGTTATGATAGCAGTCGGTCAATGTAAAATACTCGTATTCAGCTGTATCTGGTTGGACTGGAACCTGACCCCAACATAGTTGGGAAAAGGCTCGGCAGAACAGCTACCCTAACCCTATTTACCAAAAATATTTCCTAAAATACCAAATCCACTAGCATGTTTTGTTGCGCAATTCGTTGCAGTCCATTGCTGGCTTAGTTCACTGTCAAACTGTGGGCACACCCGCAGCTAGACTTGTGCACATTTTACGTACTCGCCAAGCAATGAACTGCAGCGACTTACGCCACAAGACATGCTAGTGAATTTGGTACTTTAGGAAAGATATTTGGTACATAGGGTTAGGATAACAACATAAAAAAAAACATTTATAATTCCAAAATACAAATAATATAACATAATTAGCCCATTACTGTCCCACTGCTGGGTACGGGCCTCTTCTCAGACAGAAAGGGCTTAGTCCACCACGCTGTCCTCGTGCGTGTTGGCAGACTACACAACATCATCGAGAACTTTATGGAGCACTTCTGGTGTGCTGGCTTCCTCACGATGTTTTCCTTCACCGTTAACGCAAGTAAAAATGAAATTCTGATCCAAACACGAATTCGGAAATTAAGAGGTACGGGCCGGGGTCGAACTCAGACCTTCCTGTGTGGAATGCAACCGTTCAACCGCTAGACTATCATTGCTTAAAATAAAACACAAATAATAATAAAAAGAACCCACCCATCTCATTTAACAAGCACGGAAAACTTTCAAGTATACTTCAGCCTCCCATATAATGTTCCCATCACAAGTCAGATAAATCCGCCGTGTAATATGAGATACCTACCTCACCTTTCCAAAAGGTGACACATCTCTTTCGTATTTATACGTACTCAATGTATAAATTCGAAAAAGATATGTCATCTATAACGTTCAGTGACGAGGGTCGGCGTGTTATAAACTTTAATACAAGTGGGGATGACATCCTGAAGGTTGCAGGTATAACAACGAAGGCTAGGTGAGAAATAGTTCTAATAATATTCTGGTAGAAGGAGATGTTATTAAGAATACATTTTTTGTCTTTGTGATATGCAGTGATAGCCTAGCGGTTGAACGATTGCCTTCCATCACAAAACAGATATGTAGGTACAGAAGTCAATCACATGTATGTTGTTCACTTTTCATACCTACGCTGGGCGGTCGCTCTATCTATATATCTATCTCTCTCAAGCGCATGGCACTCGCGCTCGCACTCTAGTCCCAAACAGTCCGAGATATCGTGTCCGTGAAGAGTGTCAATGTGTGCGTTGCTCGAGCGCACTTGTATGTAGATTGACCTCTGTACCTATCTGTTTTGTGCTTCCATGAGTCTGAGTTCAATCCCGACCCGCACCCTCTGGCTTTTCAATCCATGCGCGGATCATAATTTGATTATCACTTGCATTAACGGTGAAGGAAAACATCGTGAGGAAACCTGCACAACTGAGAAGGCTCCATAAAGTTCTCGATAGTGTGTGTAGTCTGCCAACCCGCACCAGGCCAGCGTGGTGCACTAAGGCCTAAACCCTTCTCATTCTGAGAAGAGGCCCATGCCCTACAGTGGGACAGTAATGAGCTGATTATGTTATGTTATATATGTGTCTTACACCCATATTCTAAGACGTTCCTCCAAAACTTACTCGACTCATACTCGACTCAGGGCGGCCTCGAAAACACCTTCAAAATTGTATTCTTAGTCGCAAGTTCGAGTGAACTTTGAGGTTCCTCGACGAAATCATTACGTGATATCTTGAATTATCTGCATCGCGCAAATAACGCCGCGATATATAGTTGTAAAGATTATCGTAAGCATATTCGATAAAGTCTTCAAAATTCATTTTTGTTACATATGAACTTTGAAACTTCCTTCCTTAAGGTAGGTTCCGAGGTACCTTGAGTTTGACAGATGATTCCTTACCCCGACTGAGGAAAAATTTCGAGTCGAGGACGTTTTCGTCAACTATAACTACCGATGGTAGTGAGAAAGACTGAGTCGAGGTGGAGTCGAGTCGAGTAAGTTTTAGAGGACCGTCTTAGAATATGGGTGTTAGTCTTAGTGTGTCCTATAACATTTTGCTTTATTTTTTGCGACATGCGTAATTTGTATCATATATAGATGTGAATAAAGATTTCAATTTAATTAAATAGTATGTGCGAAACGAGTATTTCCGATTCAAAAGGCACTTACACTATCGTTACGTTTATGTACTCTATAGCATTCGTGCTAGGCTTACAGAAGTATTTGTTGCATAATTTCTTCTTTCCAGCATAAACACTACACTATTTGCAGTGTAGCGTGGGGCTGGTTACAGCTGTCAGTATTTGATTTTATTTGTAGACAATAACATTTTGGCAGGGTACATTTGGAGGAACACCGTTGGTTTTTAGCCGGTAAGAGTCCGGCAGACCCCCTCGCCTTCCCCGAGCTAGGGACACCCACGAGAATTTTCCAACGATAAAAAGTGTACATTTATTTAATTTACTATTGTAAAGTTCGTCTAATGCCATCCGCATCATGCTACACCGCAAATAGTGTATGCCGCATGGTACACCCTCAATATTTATTACGATATTTGGATCGCGATCCTGAAACGTGATATTTATTGAGCGTTTCGATCATTGTATTTGATGTATTAAACGTGCAATAAATATCACGATCCAGGATCGCGATCCAAATATCGTGATAAATCTTGAGCGTATAACACGCGCCTTTGAAGCGGTGAAGGGTGGGTGTTTTTGGGGACTGTCTTTTCTAACATTGACGATAAAAAAGAACTATCTCTATTCTCTTATAGTCTATTTTAAATAAATAAGTTTCTGTGTTTGAAACAGTTATAGTCTTCAATACGAATTTGGCAAACTTTATTTCAATTATTGCTTTGAATATGAATAAGTCTTTGACAAAGTTAATGTAACGAATCGTCTAGCTTATTAAGGGTAGTATGTGCAATCAACCGAGATATCTAAATATAGAGTAGGCAAGTTTACAAGCGAATTCTTATAACCCATGGTCTACGCCGCTACGCAATGAAGACTATGTTTTATTATAAGTAACAGGTACACGAGTCGTAGTTTATACTAATAACGATCCGTTAGATATAGGAACCCGCATTAATTTTCAACAAAAATTATTATAACGTATTACTTTTCTTTTGTTTCCAGAAGGGCAGATTCCACGTGGTTCCAGCTATATCCAACAAGAGCGAGACGCAGCGCGACTGCCGCGCGACCGACCCTCTCCACCAAGAGGCGATCCAGGTGTGTTTCATATCATATACAACAGTCCATAGACGACTATTGTTAAATATAATCTATAGGTTGCCATAACTAACTATCTACTACTATTAACCAGCAGTGATAGCCTAGTGATGTGACCGTCGGACTGCCAAATCATAGGTCTCGAGTTCGAACCCAAGGCCTCTGACTTTTCGGATTCATGTGTGTATTGTATAAGAATCACTTGCTTAAAAACGGTGAAGGAAAACATCGCGAGGAAATAGGCATGCTTCAGAGATATTTCTCGACGGCATATAAAGTCAAGTCAGAGGCCCAAGGGCGGCTTAAACTCTGACACCAGGTTATTCACTAGCCACACGAAAAGAAGAAGACTATCTAGGTATAATGTCAAAATCACTACGGAGCTAGTTGTAAGCACACGGATTACTGGTGTTCCATTTTCCTGATAAAATTACTTGCCTCCCAATAAAAGTCATATACCAGGTGTCCCAAAACACGGGAGAGAAAGTCTTAGGCGCATGCTACAAGCTCAATATGTATCAAGAATTTGAATCGCGATCCTGAATGATGAATGTATTTATCACGCGTGTAATCCATCAATACACGCTCAATAAATATCATAATCCAGAATCGCGATCCAAATATCGTGATAAGCGTATTACAGCAACGAGCAACACGTTGACGACACATTTGGTGCAGTGGCTGAGCGAACGGCTTCT
Source organism: Amphipyra berbera (assembly GCA_910594945.2). NCBI lineage: Eukaryota > Metazoa > Arthropoda > Insecta > Lepidoptera > Noctuidae > Amphipyra > Amphipyra berbera. Next base: position 5,656,463 of record OU343131.1, on the reverse strand, counting down.
GCGCTACGGGTCGTGAGTTCGATTCCCGCACGGAACAAATATTTGTATGGCCTACAGATAGTTGTTCCGGGTTTGGATGTTTGTGCATATGAAGATTTGTGTCTCTAAACGCACCCACGATACAGGAGAAATCCTAGTGTGGGACAACGTTTAAAAAAAAACAACAAAAGAAAAAGCAAGATTTTCAAAAAGTTCCGTTTGCCTGAGCTGTCAAAACTACGTCATCCTATTAGTACTTTTCCTTCAAGACCACGTGTTTTGGGACAGCCGGTACAGTTATATACATAACGAAATACTAATTATGTCATCTCTGGTTCTATTTCAGTTCATGCGCTTCGAAAAGAATACGCGAGCGAAGGAGAGGCCGAGAGAAGCGATCACGAACGCGGAGGTGTCCGTAAAATGGCGGATGCCCATAGAAAAGTAGAAGGAATAGGACCCATCACCAAAGAAGGCATGCCAGTCGCACTTAGATCTGTAAGTGTTACCTTCCTACTTACGACTATAGGTACATGTTCTTTCATAGGTATTTAATGGTAATAATTATGATACATATAACAGGTTTAACATTAGATTAGACAAATGAAAGTAAAACATTTCTTAAAATTAAAAGTAAAATACCTACAATAAAAATAAAACAATTAACCGAACAATTCGTAAAAAAATTAAGCAAATGATTGTTAATACAATCCTTTAAAATAAGTTCATCATAAATAAACCAAAATTAGTTCCAGCTATTACGCAGATAATTCTCACTATATGATGATTTATTAATTTTCTATTATTTTTTTAATTACAGGAAGTCAAAGACCCCTCCAGGTGGTACAAAAAGATGTACGACACTATACACAAAAATAAATACGACGGTAAGTACAAAAATATTTTTGGTACAAATATTTAATTTTTTATTTTATCAGGTACCAAGTTTATATACGAACCCCAAATTTTTAATTTTCTTTTTCAGACGATTATGTGACTATTCGATACAAAAGTCGTCGAGGTGATTATTCGTTCTTTTTCCAAATTTATTTTTGTTACATCGGTGGCTGTTACTCTTCACCGCATATTCTGTGCCGTTAACGCTTTGTTTCATAAAAAAATCTGCCATTGTAAATACGTCATTGCTTTTAGATCTTATACCTATAAATGATCAGCCTGGAACTCTGTTGTGGCGTTTAACATTTTTTTACATTCATTAAGCATAAATATCAACGCATTGATTACAACATATGTTCCTAAAATAAAACTACAATAATCTTCTAACAAACCATTTTAATTACAGCATCAGCTTATAAGCTTAATGATATTAACAAATCAAATTAAACAATAATTTATAGGTAAATTAATTCTACAAAACAAATTAACGCCTGTCTTTAATCGATATTCGCACTGGACTGCTACCCATTGCCATGTAAATACACTGGCAGGTAATTCAATCGAATCTACGGGCTGATTGTAAAAATAAGGGAGAAATGCAAAGGGAGCATGACAATTGACGCTTTTATACCTAAACCTAAAATACAGATAAATAATTGTAAAAAAACATGTTTTTATGGTAAATGTGTACTAGAGTATGTATTCCCTAGGTGTGTCACAAAAACTTTTTGACAAATGTTTGCAAAATACTCGCACTGGTAAGTTACAAAATAACAACGTATTAACGTTATGCTTCCCTATAGGTCAACCTCCAGAAAGGGTGTTGAGCAATAAATCCCAGTACGCATACTTTGACCCCCGCTCTGGTTACCTGAGCGAGCCGGAAGGAGGTCTAAGTAGGCTGGGTATTAGCACGTGGAGTGACGCTTACGACAGCGATGTTACCACCGGACCGAGGAGACGAACGGCTTCAGTGCAGGAAGATAGGAGGTTCTGTGACGTTAACTCACCGTATATGCCTAATACTAACAAGTAAGTACAAAATTGTACCATTCCAAAAATCGGTACAAAATGTTTCCACGCAGTAAACTATTTAATGTTTTATTTAACAAGGCTAATTTCCAAAAACCGCATACTGGATAACAAGGGATGTCTCTCAAAACCACCACTACGTTTGGAATGCAGCTACATAAAAATATTATTCATTTAATGCAAAAAAGTAATTCTTGTGGGTTAAATATTTCTTTATTTTGCTAATAGGTATTCGAAAAGATTAAAAAAGGAATTAAACTGAAATTAATAGGCTGAAAGTAAAAACATTAATTAATCATTATGTTTCATTCCTAGATATAGCACATTAGCATCAGCGAGGGCAAGTCAAGAAGTGTACAAGAGTCAACCTGGAAGAATAGAGAATTATATGCCCGGAAAGTCTTCAGTCGTAGACAAAGAAGCCAAACAGGTAATTCTCCTCGCCTTTCAAATTTTCTTGCATCACATTGGGTTCATAATTTGGAACAGCATCATTATTCACCATCATAATGGTATCATCATGAAATGCTTAAGGAGTTCATCAACGCTTCCATAATTCATTATTTAGTTAGCAATTAATTTGCCATTTACGAGTCCTTCGTACCTATCTTCTATGTACCAGACACGCTATTTGAAGGAAGCAATGTATTCCAAAACCAATCAAAGAACACAATGATGAAACACTTCGAATTTCAAACTCAGTTTAGCCGCACTCGAATCACTACTGGGTGACAAGTATCATTTGTTCAGTACCCTGAGAGTAGCCTTTCTATGCAGTTGATACATAATAATTAATCTATGGAAGTTATGACGTCATTACCGGCCTACAACTCTGGAGAACCAGAAAACAGAGTGTCTTGTACGTAGTACATAAATGTCATCGTCACCTTCATTCGGACTAACTGCCTGAATCCACATTCCACAAAAGAGCAACAAGATGTTTTTTTTTCTTTTCTAGTGGTGGGACGAGGTCATGGACATTTTTGACGGGGTACGATTTTTTTACTATTTTTAATGTGTGTATTTGTTATAACCATTAATATTTGTAACATTGGTCTTTTGTTAATTATTCATTGTCAAGCTTCTAATGAGCTTGAATACGTGAACTAAAAAATAAATTGTTAACTTATTCAATAATTTTATCATTGGTCAGAGGTTCGCCCTCAAATTATAATAAATGTAATATAAAAATACTATATGTAAATGTACAGTTTACTTAGCTAACAAATTGTAATATCAAAACCAATATATTTATAAATATGCCGTCAACTGCTGTCCCCAAGCCTTTTGACAATAATGCTATTGGTACAAATTGTACTGTGATCCACTAACTATGTTTTCCATCGCTGTCTGGGTGCGTGTGGTGGTGGCACTAACAGTGGCTAGATGACAACTCTCCCCTTCCCCCGTACACCACATTGCTAGCTCGCGCGATACAGAAGAGTGTAAGGCCCCTTAACATGAATGTCTGCCTGTGTATTGTGAGCCTCTGTGTTTGCGCATGCACGATAAGTACAATGTATCCCAAGTTTTTGTACTTTCTTACAAAATTTGTACCTTTGTACATTTTGTACTTTTATTTTTTTACTTTACTAACCTTTTTTACGAATAGTTTTTAATGTTTTCGATTTAATTATTGGCTACTTAACCAATTATATTCCGTGTTTACAAAATGGTCTGATTGGGTTCATTGTCATTATTATTGGTGCTGGGTGCCATTATTTGCATGGATTTGGTGTATTGTGAACTTTGACTATTTATATTTTACAAAAAATTACGAAAGACATTTAGGTACTAAAAATTATGAAGTACTTTATTAATTTTATAATAACTCTATGAGTGTAATCAACGATGGAGCTTCATTTAATATTTCTGTTTTGATAGCATGTTACTATTTTGGTATAAACTTAATGTAATCTTTATGCATTTATATCATTGTATAATTTCTTGTTTTGTTGAACTGTTAACTACTTTGCTTTGTAGCATGTTTTAATCAATCTCACCAAAAACTGTGAGTTACATCAATTTGTCTTGTCTCAGAAGTGTATTTAATATGAAATAATTTAAAGATTATATTTTCCCGCAGCAAAACATATCAAGTACGACATCTCTACCACAATCTTCGCCAAAAGATAAAAAGGATCTAACGACGACGATCCTGTCGAAATCGAATATGGCAAGGTAAATATCAATACATTCATAGCACTCTTTAATTTTTCAAAATTATCCATTTGTACCAACTCCCAGCCCGTAACAGCTATTTGTAGGCCATTCAAATAATTTTCAGAAAGCCAATCGCAATGTCCAAGTTAAAATTAGGTGACATATAATATCGTATTCAATAGAACTATTACTCTCCTAGGGCTCTGAAGGAATCTGGGTACGAATCAGACTCGACGCTGGTATTCCGTCGCCGCGAGGATACAGAGGCGCCTCTATCACCAGCAGAGAGGCGCGCTGCCTACCGCGACCTCCAGGCTGGAGGAGAACCCCCGCTCAGAGGGTTCCGATCACCAGCACCACCACGACAAGGTCAGCATACTTATATTTACAATCCTTGAAGTCAAGGGGAGCTGATACTAATGGGTTTTGAAAATTAGTGCCTGCAAACATTGGATCAAAAATGTTCTTAATTGTTTAGATTTGGACAGATTTCCGGTTTGTATACTGATAAAATGGCTATAGATTGAATTGATGACATTCCCGTTTATACATTGATGCAATTCAGGCAAATACAAGAATCATTATTGTGACCGAATTTACTTGTATTATAAATTATTTTTAAAAAGTCATAATTTTTTATTGAATTTTATGGGATTACGGATTGATTATCGTTCTAGTAAAATGATTTACTTATTCTGATAAAAATATCTTAGGTTAGACTAAGAAACTACCTAATTATAGTATAGAATATACTAACTAATCTACGAACAGTACTAATAAAGCATGGATTTTTAAAATAACTCTGGTATATATAGTTCGGTGTCGGCGTAAATTATTCTTACTGAATATATTAGTGCTTACATGAACCTCTCTGATTTATTTACCGGCTGTACGACGCTCGTACACTTTGTACTCGTAACTCATAATAACAGTGTAATAAAATATAAATCACTCAATCGAAGGAAAACCGCATTTTCTATTAACTCGACCAAGGCCAATGCACATCCCATGTGTAGCACACACACATGAATACTGTCGGACGTTCCAACTCAAGGCCACGTTACAATGACAATGATGCTTTTCAATCGCGTACATATTAGTCCATACTGTAATACACGTGAGGTAAGTCGAGATTTTTTTGCCTATGCATGCTTTCATCTACTCTATATAATAAGGTGCTGGGTCTTCGGGCTGCTGTGTTATCAGGTAAACTACTTGCATGAGCACAAATTGACTCCAAAATTAAACAAGCACCGTAAATAGTTTTGAACACGTTATAAGTTTTACTTGCGGCACCTACGTAGTATCACGGTTAGAAAACGCAAACATCGCTTACGAGAGTCACAATTAGAACAGGAGCACGAGAATCACGTTTTTATCACATTTAACGAGTGCAAACGAAAGAATATTATCACTGAAAAGTGGTTACATTTCACAGACGAATCTGAAATCGAATACATTCCGATTTCTTCTACACTGACGAAAATAAGAGTTCATAAGAAAACACCTAAAGTACACGAAGTCATCTGCTACCCAATAACCAGAATAGAAACAGGAGAGCAGACAAAATTCAAGAGACTTGCTCCATCCTTCCTAAGCATTGATGTACCAAGCACAATTTCTGACTACCCACCTGCTCCTCCTCGAAGGATTTCGTCTAAAAACAGCCGAACTCTTAAGTTAGTGACTTCAACAAGACCTGTATCAACTTCACCAAAAAGAAGTGCAGCAACGTATTCACAATCCAATGTGGATTTCCTTAAAGACAAAATAAACCACAAACTAACCCGTCAAAACACTCATATAATAAACAAACCGGGTTCGGCAACTGATAAAAGATGTGTAGCAGTTGATCTAAAATCTCCGAAATCAAGAATTATGTCTACGTCAGCACCACCTGCTATCAATAGAAAATATAATCCAACTATTACTTCAAAAACCTCAATGAAAACTATCGGAAGTGAGTCTAAAACCGTGGGCACAAGTAGCTTTGGTTCATCACGTAGGATGTTGTTACCTACAGAGTATTCTAATTCTGTACATAGCAGGTATGGTGAACCACACTCTTCTGTGGTGATAGAAGGAGGAGCTGGAAGAAAAACACCTATAACAAATATACTTGACAAAGTTACGTCTTTGGATAAGTTATGGAGCGCAGAAAAAAGAAATGAACGCATTGATCTAACAAAAGTAAGAGCCAAATCTTTATCTAAAGATATCAGCAACAATGCAAATAAACCTATTGCTACTAGACCAAGTACAGTGTCTAGTACAAAGTCTCTATCACCAACAAGCACCCACAAGAGTAGAGATATGATACGAACTGCTGAAAAACTACAAAAACTTAAAATATCAAAACTACATACCAAATCTAATCCTTGCTTATCTACTAAAAGCGAGCCAAAAGTAACAAAACCCAGTTCACTTCAATCGACATCAAGTATTTCTAAATCATCATCAAATATCTCATCTGGATTAAAGAAACCAACTCAAATAAAAACAGCAGTAGTAACAAACTTAAAAAAGAAAAAATCTTTAGAGAATGTGATTATTAGACCTCGAAGTGTACCATGCCATGAATCATGCAGTAAAAAAGCTAAGGACAATGCCAAGAATGTAAAGAAAACTCCAAAAACCAAAAATACTAAGAAGTCTAGTATAAAACCTAGTGATGAATCTGAATCTGGTAGTCAGTTTGGTGACACTTCAAACGGAACGTCCAATTTTGGCTCCTTTGAAAATTTAGGAGCCAGACGAATTACCTCTAAAGAAATTAAAAAATCTCACGATGCCGTAGTGTCTGATACATTTTTTCAACATTTATTCCTTGGAAGACCTTCTACTCCAACTCTAATATATCCAATGTTAGAACAAAATACAACCGTACTTCAAAAAGCAAGAATGTTCCAGTCTCCTCCTCAAGATAATATTTCACCAAAATCTCTAAATTCTTATTTGGTACATAGAAAACCAGTTTCCTTATCTCGTTTTAAAATGTGGGATAGATATCCCAGTCCCTCACGAGCGCGGAGTCCTCGATCCGTATCTTGGCCGGGCAGAATCCATGATGAAATTCGTAAATTCGATAGTTTATCGAAATGTGACGAATTTGGTTCAACTTCATCTTTAGCAACTGTCAGAAGTAAAAGTGAGCCAGCATGCAATAAAATTTATTTTTCACAAACATCCCGTCCAAAATCACCCACAGTAGTATTTTACAAAAAAGATAAACCAAAAGAATCGCCAATAAGGAGTCCTATATCACCATCAAGATTGACCTTCACACAAACAAGAAGGCCAATTTCTCCCAAAGTTATTCAAAAGCGTGAGTCGTCTCCATCACAAGTAAAACATAAATCATTATCTCCATCAAAAATTGTATTCACTGAGACTGTTCGTCCAGTTTCTCCTATAATTACCAGACGTTCGCCTCATTTGGAAATAATGGATTTAAAATCTGCGAGTGAAAAATATCCTTCAACGTTATTTTTTTCTCAAACCTCGAGACCAGTATCTCCAAAAGTAACAAGAAAAACTACAACAGCAAGTATAAGCAGAAGTCATTCCACTTCTCCCGTTTCGATAAGATCACCATCTTATCGACGTATACATAGTGCTCGCTTACAAAGCAGTAGACACTATGCAGACACTGTACCGAAAAGTGTATTTCGCACCCGAAGTGCCGGCGATGCTGAGAGAAAAATTCTCTTAGATAATTTACCCATGAAGACGAAAAGTGATTCTAATTTGCATGCTGGTGACCCAGATTATGACGAATATGTTCGCGACATGCAAAACACGAAAATGAGGTCAGAACGGTTTAGAGAATTAAACAGGTACTACACATATTTAGAAAGAGTGGCTGAATTGGAAAAAGCGACATCAACCAGTGATTTGCGCCACAGGAGAAAAGATGAAGAAATAATTGACTTTGATCGTTGGAAGAAAATAAGAGCAATAGAAAGAGCTGAAGAAGAATTAAACAATCTGTACCGTAAGTTAAAATTCGCTCAGACAGAAAAAGATGTTTTATTTTATCCTCGAGATTTGAAAGATTTTCGTTGGAATTACGACACAGATCGAGGTCTACGTATCAAAGAAAGGTCTGTAGAAGACTTGAAAGATCATTTTCAACAAATATCTCATTATGATTCAATGGAATTAGATCAACCCCAATCCAGAGATACTTATAAACCTTTATGGCGGGGAACAAGTGTAGCAGAAACCGCATTTTACATAAATAAAAAGAATGACTATGATAAACTAGAACATCGAGTCACCATAAAACCAACTGTTACGTTACAACAAGAGACTTCTTTAAATGATCTTCGTAAAAAGATTGGTCTTGGCAGTCGTTTATGGAGTAGTTTATCTATGGAGCAAGTCAATGCTCTCAAAAATCAACTGAACGCTATATACAGCAAGGAACTTGAATCGAAATCAAATAAAGAGCCTGATAAATATACCATTGACGTAAAGCATGATAAGATAGAGGCTAACCCATCGTTACATGTTAGATGTAATTCACTGATTACTTCAGATTATAATTCTGAAAGAGACAAGCCAGGAAAACTAACAAAATCTGACTCTATAGCCGCAATTTCTTGTCCAATCACGTCAGTAAAGGAACTGAAAAATAATGTTAATAAAATTCAAATGACTCTCAGTGAAAACGAAAAGAGAAAGATATCCCAAACATTAAGTAAAGAGATTTTAAATAGAATAAATAAATTTGACAATCAAGCACCACTTTCATTAAAAGAAGAAATTGAAAATACTGAAATCAAAGATCAAGTAACGACTGAAAGTAGAGATATAGTTGTTCACAAAACTACAGACGATAGTATTAGGCAAGAAAGCACCAATAGACCTGAAATTGATCAAAAGAGACACGTCGTATATACCAATGAAAAGACTGAAACACCATATCAGTCCTCGGCTAGTGAAACCGAGACTGCTAGTTCAGATATATCCAATAAAACTGTTATATATCGAGGTCCTAGTAAAGAAGTACAAAAAAAAGTACAATATTTTGAATCTGTAAAAAATGTGGCTGATCAAACGAAAACTGTTTACCATGCAAGAGAAAACTCAGACGAAAAAGAAAATCAAGACAAAATTAATTCTGACACAGCAGTAGCTATCAAAGAAATTATAACAAATATAGCCCAAACTGAATCAAGTGAGCCACAGAAAAATCAAATGGTGCAATCACAATCGTGCACAAATTTTAAAGAACTTTTTGGGGAGAGTGAAAAAAATAAATTTTTGTCACTTCCATCGAAACCCGATCTACATTCTAGGTCAACTTCGCCTCATTCAGAATTATACCTTGCCGATAGACGGACGCCCGACACGCTACGTTGTTCAAGCGACGAGACAATCTGGCGCAGTCGGAGCCCGTCACCCGACCCGGAGAGATATTGGCGCGCGTACCTTAACCTGGCGCGAGCGGGTGAAGTGCGCCGCCTCGCCCGGCGCTTTGACTCGCCCACGGCGACTGGCGCTGTGCTGCGGCGATATCGCAGTGATCCAGAACTTGCACGGAACGCATTTATGAGCAGCTGGTCGTCTTTCGAAAAGCTTTCATCGCGTCGAGACAAATGTAGAGTCATTCTCCCTGTGGCGCGAGTACCATTACGACCAGCGAATCGTTATATGCCCCATATTGATATTATATCGAAATTAGCTGCCTTTCGTAGGCGCACCACGCCTCGGTCTAGGTCTGCCGAAGAAGCGTTAGAATGTCGCCATGGAGAAGTGGATCGCATTCGGCGCAGATTCGAAACAATGTCATTACTTGGACAGATTTACGCTTCCGCTCCTGACGTGAGTGAGTTGCATGACATGGCCCCGTACCTAGCTGGCTCATGGATAGCACATCGCTACCCAAAACGTAGTGATAATAATAGATCAATTGAAGATCCGAATGTTTTGGTTCGAGGACGAACATCGCCTGTAAAAAAAGAAATCAAACGAACAATACCTAAAGAATCCATTAAATTAAGCTCCATTCTCAAAAGCGACACGTTTGCGAAGCAAGAATTTAATCCGGCAGCGCATCGCCCGGCGAGCCGATACGAGCCACCACGTGCTCCGCCTAGGCCACCGCCCGCTTCATGGCCCTACAGGCTTTCGCCCTACGTCACGCCATCACGACATACCGTCACATTCCAAGGTTAATTTCTTTAATTTCTGAAGTTTTATTACAGCTCAATTTAGTAAACGCTAAGTCGTGTTTAATTTTGGAGTAAATTTGAAGTTTGTAGAAGTTTGCATCCCTCGTAAAATATATTGATCGTCGTTATGGGTTCCACTGTGTCGCATTTCTGCTATGCGTGTTTACTTTGCGTGATTACTGTACGCAAATAACGATATTTGCAATGCTGCATTAAATGTTACAAAGTCACTTGATTTATTTTTGCGAACCCGACTGTATGTTTTGGTATCATAAGGAAATTAACTTTGTTTACTATAAATAATTGTAAATATCTTATGTAAGCTTTAATGTTAATTCATAACGAATATCAATATTTTTTTATTTCTTACAATTTGCATTTTCCCATGTTTTTTTATTTGGTCCCTTATCATGTTTTGTTATACACTAATAGAGGGTGACTCTGCACCGGAGCCTCCACGCAGAACCTCGCATGGGAGCTACTCAGACACAGGCAAGTACATACTCATACACCGTGACTATTCGTGATGTTATTCGTAAATAACAGTACACCGAGACATTCGCTTTACAAAAACAAATTAAAAATTATCTAACCCACTTTACCATTATTAGGTAACAATTTTGCGCAGTTCACTTCCGAAAATCATTCGGTTTAAGCATCATGAGAGCCAACACAGTAATATTCCATAATAAGTGCGAATAAAAAAGAAACAATAGCCTTTGTTCAAAACAATCGGAGCCTTAACTTATTCCCCTGACCAACGTCGTCAACACACGTAGTCTGAGACGAATAAAATATTAGTGAAGTTAAAAGTTTTATTTATAAGTGAATATGTATATTAAACAAAGTAGCTTACAACATTGTGCCACTACAAATCAAAAAAACTATTCATATCGTGCGATTATCAGTTCGCCTCTCGCGGTTTACGTCATTAAATTCGATTGGACTTCCAAAACCTGTCGGGTCAGTTTTTTCAATTGTAAATAGTTCGGCTAGCCGCTTGATCACATGCGGTATGCTTGTTGTTCGTGAAATTATAAATATAAATTGTTTTGACTTAACTGTCAATTTGTTTTATAATATTGAACTGTATCGACGAGTGTTATCAAATATTGTACACAGATAATACGTGTTATCTGTGTTATCGTAGCTTCAGTTTAGTGTGAACCATCTAGCTGCGTGCAGTGCTAATATGATAAAATAATTCCTAAGCTGTGTACCGCCAAAATGGACACAAAGTTTGCAAGTGACACTGGAAAAAACCGTAACAGTAATATTTCAAGTCGCGAAGACATAATGTACGAAGATGATGGATTTTTTAGTGACGTACCAGGCTCCGGATCGTTATCAAGATCCCTTGTTGCCTTAAACAAATACGTCAAGAAGAATTTATATTATGATGAAACTGAGGAATATGAAAGCGATAGCGCTTATTTTTCAAAAGAAAGCAGCCCTAATGAATCTCGTACTAAATATGATTCCGAAAGTTTAAAAAGCAATGAATCCGGTGAAGATAAATCAGCGACAAAAACAACTACAGCTACTATTACGTACGGTGTCACAAATGTCACGCAGCTAACAGATGACTACAAATCTATGCAGTTGCAAGATAAATTGTTCAACGATTCTGATACGAACTATGATGATACTGTTTCAGATATCGCTGACACACAAAGCATAAGCATATCTGAAATAGTTTCAGAATCAACTGATAACCAAAATGAAACCAAACATCAACCAGAACATTATTCAGTTTCTATGAACAATTTAACAAATATTACTGAATCTGATATAGAAACAAACATTGCAGACCAAGTTATTCTTCGGAATAAGTCAACAAATTTAAAAAAAGATGAATATCGCCACACACTACATGAATTTACCGATTGGGGAAACAGGACAAATATATATCCGGATGTGTATGCTCCATTACCATACAGTGAGTACAGACTCATTCACGATATAGAACATTTTTTGTAATACCATTTTCTATGGTTGTCTCTACGGTAAAAAATAATTCCATTGTGTTTTCAAGGCTGCTATCCAGAGTACGTTCTACCTATTTGTGTTATTGAAAGCGGAAACTGTACTTGCTCAAACAGAATGAAATCGTAATTCTTATTTTATCGATTTTTATATTTATCGATGTAATAAGACCTTTTTGTCTACCTTACAAGTGCATAATAACATTTGCTGGTCGAGATAACGTTATCTATATTACAGACTCATCGTTGAACAACGTGAATTCCTGGCATCGTTAACGTGACTAAATGATTTAAAATGCGATATTTAAAAGTGACCGACCTTAATTACGACATCAAATACTTTACCTTAAGGTAACTCTTAACTCATATTCTGAAATAAAACGAATAAAAACGATATCATTAATACAGTTTTGATTACTTATATATATATATATTTATACTTATATTATACTATTGTAAAAGTAAGTATAGATGAATGTGCGTTTCGCTGTAGATTATAATTATTACTCCCTAATCTATATCGCAATTATTTAGCTCGTGTTAATTCATATATGGTTTTTATACCACTCGAACCCAATACCTAAAGGACATAATAATTATCTTCTATAGGTGTGCATCCAGTTTAAAATTTGCTGTGTACAAAATCCCCGCAATTCTAGTTATAGCTAATTCGACATAATACTGAGTATTACAATTACTAAAAACAACAACAGAAACCAGTTATGATTTAAATAATACTTCCAAAATAAACGCTACCAGAAATGAGATAACCGCTGTACTAGCGTCAGCTACCAAAATTGTTGAATAATGTCTGTGTTGACAACGCGTGCGTGCGAAGCGAAAGTATCAGTCAGTGGGTCTGGCGGGAGATGAGGTTAAGGCGTCGATTCGAGTCGAAAGTGCATCTGATCTATCGCCACCGACAGCCGGCGACATAAGTCGTCCCCGACGTTGGGATAGCGTCGTGCTGAGTTGTGATTTTATTGTTTACTGTGATCGATCGTGTGTTTTCTCAACTACGACTACTATGGGCATACTCAAGCAAATTAAGAAAATGACCACTCATGGTTTGTTCATTACCATTAATATCTTTATAATTTTTATGTCCGCCATCCAAGTGTTCAACTAATCGAATAATAAATGTTAATTTATGGAAATGTTTATTAAGTGAGATAGTAAGTTAATAAGTGTTCAAAACTATCAACGTAATCACCAGTATTTACTTCCTTAATCTGTTGTGCATTTGACCTGCTTTAGGTACCTTTGATACGTGATAACGTGGAGTGTGATAATTAATATTAATTGAATGTAAATATAAATGTGTCCTCTGATGTCCAAGAATTAATTAACTAGATATTCATCTCAATAATATTTTCCAATATTACAAATTATACAGAAACTCGTAAAATTTATTCTCAATTTTCTTGGTATTTGGCAATTTTTTCAATGACACCTGCACTATTTGTAACCAGATTGATTATATTCGGGTTTTAGATAACGAACCATTTCGTCTAAGTTCTGCCTCAATGACGAATTATGAAATGTTTGGAGAGGTCGAGCTGTATCAAGATACTGACTTACCTAATCGTAACTTGAAACGGTAATTAAAAGCGAAACCCATTGCAAAATGTCGCTTCGATATACGAGTACTTAACTCTAATGCAACTTAACGAACTCCGGAGCAACTTACTGCTATGCGAGAAATTCTATATGAGAGATAAAATTTCTCAATCATCTCATTTAGACTTCAGAGGAAATTGAAATGGAATTCGCTGTAGATATATCTTATAACGTTTGTATTAATTCGAAAGACAAATAGATATACCAATAAAAAAGAAGAATAAACTCAAGAACACAAAATAATAATATAATTGGCCCTCACAAATGAGTATCGTAATATACTATAATTAGGAAATTCAAACGTACTTTACAAAAATTCTGTAATTATAATGCTATAAAATATACATGCTCGTCAATCATGTGTGTGCAATTATGCGGAATTTATACATAATAACCCAATACTAGAATGACAATAATCTTAATTACTCGGAAGTTTTAAGTTTTTTTTTTGTAAAGATTATTTGTTGTTAATGTTACACGGTACACTCTATTGATTAATACTGTTTGTAAATATATTATCAAAACAAAACCTTCGACATTCTTCAGTCACGATCTGTGTTGTTTGTTGATGTTGTTTCTTTGTTTACTTGTCATGATCTGTATACTTTACAAGACTGTTCCTTCATCAAGCATTTACTTTTACGTCATCTATTCTAGAAGCAGGTGCTTTATTACAACCACATAAATTCATTATAAAAATCAGTAAAGTAATGGTAGTTTCCAACTTTCCATCCGATAGCAGTACCTAAGCTTTCATAATTACCGACTACTACGAAAATTGCTTTTCAAGACTTGGTCCATTTAATATTAGCCTAGTTTGTTATACCAGTAATGTGTGGTACTTAATACACAAAGCTACACTAAAAACAAGTTAAAAAGTTACTAGTAATATTGTGCAAATGAAATTCCTCACTTGAAACAGCAAACGTCATTTGCTTTTACTTCGCAAACATAGCTGTAGGAATTTGGTTCTCCACCATAGCATAAGGTACGAAATCCTACGGATACGTATTTGTCAATTGTAATCTTATCGTTGCGACTCTGGGCGTGTCGTAAGTACGTGCTAAGCATGATTATCTGTAGAAAGTTGACGACAATGGTATGTTATTCTGTGGAGTGTCCAATTCGACATATTTGATGGTTATTTAGTGTATTTATTTGCGTATACTTGCGTTTGTTACATGGAAGCGGCTGCATTTAATAGAAACAATATGGGCATTTGAATGGAAAATATTCGTAATAAGATATTTGATTATGCCGATTTCGAAATACAAAGTCATTCTATCATAACATTACGCCTGTTTTCCCCGAAGGATTGGGCAGAGGTGTATAGTAACACCCACATTTCGCCGTTATGTTTAAGTCTCATGTAATAGGGGGCGACTCTACTGCCATCAACCGGGTACTGAGGAATTCCACAAGAAAAATACCCAATAACACTTTGTCTGACCTGGGGATCGAACCCAGGACCTCACGATCAGCAGTCGCGCTTGCCACCACTAGACCAACGAGGCAGTTCTTTATCATAAACCTTAGATTTCATACTGATTGATAGTAATATTAATAGTAGATTGATTTGTTTTTTGTATCAGATATCCGTGATAGTACTTAATCATTTTTTTGCCCTAATGACATCATTTAGTGATTAATGGACAACGATACTATCAATTTTCGAGAAGTACCTATTACTTTTATAACAATTTTGCTTTTTAACAATAACTATGAAGTTATCGGCATTACCCAGTAATTGGGTAGTTAAGGTATGATGGCAGTCGCTCCGCGGAAAATACTGGTATTCAGCCGCATCTGGTTAGACTGGAAGCTGACCTCAACATAGTTGGGAAAAGGCTAGGCAAATCGAACAATAACTATGAAGTTTGGTCGTCTCTGTAAAAATTAATTAGTGGCCGATTACAAAAATTTGCGAATACTTATTGATTAAAATGGAAACTCTTGTATCTTTATCAATAATGAAGCAAAGAAAGAAAAGAAAGAAAGAAGCATTGCTTTTATACAGTAGACCCTCCCATATGGAAGTAGCTAACACAGGTAAAATTAGCTTACGAGTCTATTTATATGTCAAGTATGGCGATAAAAAATGCTACCATTGGTAAGCAAAACGATTCGTTTTTTATAGGAACCGGGCATTAGTAGGTAAATATTACGTACAATATCAAATCTTAAAATAATTTGACTTAGTGCTTAAGGGTACATGATAGTCTATTTCGATACCTATGTACAGTAGGGGACCGAAAAAGTTCGTCAGTTTCAAATTCATTCCTTTCCCACATCGCGGGCACATGTTACCTTTTTAAACTGTTGAACAGAAAAGACCAATGTATAGAAAATTATGTTTAATTATTTAGTAGCAAAGATCAAAATTCTCTTTTCCCTACATATGACGTAGTAGTGCCATGTAATGTCTTTGATTTAATTTAAAAAGTTTTGTTGTAAAAACCACGACATCAATGAAATCGATGATTAAATAAATTGACATTACTTATGTCTGTCACCATGTCACCATAATATCCTGTCAAAAATACTTGTATTTTTATTTCTATAATGTTGGTAATATAGTAGTCGGTAAAATAGGTTGTTTCTTGTACAGTGCAAGCAAACATAGACCTTAAGGTGCATAACATTAGTATTCTCCTACTTTACCTAGATACCAGACGTCCGGTTCTATCTAAACATTTTACACCTTATTTCGGCATTAGATAAACACGTCCCGTCTGACCGGATTTTGCTCCGCCTGAACGTTATATACCTTATAAATATAATTTCATAACAACATAAAAACATGTGTTTTAGATGACAAAATGTGATCTCCCGTTATTAGGTCAAAATATCCGGTAAAATTAATAGCTTGACCGGTTTTCCGATTTACGATCACGACCCCTTATCGGCTGATAAAAACTCTGTCAATTATCATATTTGGAATAGCAATATCAAACTCTAACTCTATATCAGTTGATAAAAAATGCACGCACCAAAAAATATTAACTTATCAAAGAAAAGAACGAAAGAAAATTATTTATTCTGGACTCACACATGCAGTTACAGAAACAAAAACATAATTTAAAAAAAGAAAGCATAAGAATTTAGACTACCAGCATAAGGCCAAAAAGGGATCCTATCTCAGCGTAATGCTGCGACATTTAAAAAAACAACAAAATGTCGCATCGCTGATTTTCAAATAGGACCATAGTGATGCCACGGGCAATAACGACACAAATAAATAAATAAACATGTTACGTACAATATTAAATATATCCATACAATTTGTTAATTAGACAGTTCCTCCTAAAGCGACACACGCCTCTTACTTCCGCTGATATATTACAAAATGCGCCTCCAACCGGTTCTTACGTATCATCACATAATAACCACTTAAAGAAAATCGCCAATCACGGCATTACCACATCGATGGCTCGCCATAACATAACGCGGACCACTTTCACTTTAAATTAAAAAAAAAAACTTTTTTTATAAAAGGTTCGTTACGCCTGGCGGCCTATGATAGTTGTAGTTACAAGTATTGTATTCTTTACGTGAATCGTGCATTTTTTAAAATTTGGTTCGAATGAGATGGTATCTTATGTAATTTTTTTTAAGGTTTTATCTATGGAATCAGCTTTGCTTGCGTAAAAGTGGAAAATTTTGATATTTTGAAGGTGATTAGATGAATTATTATCGTCTTTAATACTTATAAATGTTAATACATTTATTTGTTTAATTATTGTATGTACACATAAAACTTAATAAATGAAAAGTTAATTAAGACTATAGCACAGAACAGATATAGCGTACAAAAGTACTGGCAATCATTTGCTTATAAAATAAAAAGTTTGATAAGTTGTTAAAGAAAAAGTTATCCATAGGTTTAACTTTCCTCTTTACAAACAACTACTTGCGTGTTGACTGTCAAATAGAAAATGTTTGCAAGCCCTTTCTACGAGGGCCACTTTATAGGCTGTTTACGATGCGTGCCAACGTATTTTTAAAAGCAATATTGCAATTAGCTACTCATATCGTGAAAGGTGGAAAGTATATAATTACATTAGGATGTAACGTGTCTGGAAAATGTCCAGGATTAATATAATTGCAATTCAATTGGATTACATACCACTGTATTTTTAATATCTTATTGATTTCATGTTTTATGATAAATGTTTTTGATTAATCGACTGAATAGGTAGATAATGATTACTTTATTAAGGTATTAACTCATATTTCATATTGTCTTAATTAACTTCTGACCGACAGCCTTCACAAGTTACAAAACTACATTTGAAAAAAAAAGTAATTCTATTCTATTTTAGTTCTAGTTACAATAATTATTTCCTTTAATAACTAAAACAACCAATATTATTATTTTTATTTTTTTGTACCTCTTTTTTCGATGCTGTTCTCTTTGACCCAAAGGTTGACTGGTAGAGAATGCCTTGTGGCATTAAGTCCGCCTTATGTATCACCATTGTGCATTGAAGTACCTATTAAATAAATAAATAGCTTCCATTCAAAAAGTCTAGAATTGTATGTACAGCCAGGCGTACTTTGATTACGTTTTCTTAAACAGAATTAGAGATAAACAAGTGGATTAATAGTTATGTACTCAAGTACTAAATACTCGATAAACAATAAAATGTTTACTCTGTTGTGTTTAAAGTGTTTACTCAACCTTGAGTATTTATCCGAGTAAGAACCCAATCTTTACACGGGATATTATAATTATACAAGGTTAGCCGGAATGGGGGTACTAAGCCGAAAGGGTGTTTAAGTACCTATAATAAAGGATAACTTTGTTCTACAACTTTGCCCAAATCTCGATAAAAAATATGCTAAAATCTCTGTCCATAGCTATGATCAGCTGTTTTTAAAATTTCGGTCATATTTGGGGTCACGGATTAGAAAATTAATTTTCTGAATTCATAACTAAAGCAGGTATGATTTAAAAAAAAAAAAAACTAAAGTAAAAATCTTTTAGTAAGCAAACAAAAATTATCGAATTTTGAATTTTTAACATTTGCTTTTAAACAGGCATCAGTGATACTTTAGGTGGCCCGCGGCTTAGTACCCCCTTTCCGACTAACCTTGTATATTCCTTTCTTTCCTACGACAACTAACAAAAAATCTGAAACTCATGAAAAATTACCAACTTATTAATTAGTATTCAGAAACGCCTACAGCTTCATTTGACTACATCTTCCATTTTCCCCTACAGAATCCCCTAACCGTCGTTACGTGGAGAGCGACGTGAACATCCACTACAGATGTCCGGTGCGACACGACCCCCTGCCGCTGGTGCCGGAGAGGGAGCTGGCGCGGCAGCAGGCTGAACACATGAAGAGGCTCTACCGGGAACAGAAGAGGAACAAATACTTACAGGTAAATAGCATTAAAATTATCTTCTCGCTACTTTAACCGTAGTCTCTGTACGTGGTACAGTCTGACTGACAAGACTGGTGCTCTTCATAATATTTCCTGAACTACGTAGGTACTGTTCTGTTGAACTACGTACTTCAAATCTATTTATAATAGGTACTTATTGTAAGTTATAGATCAATCATAAGTACAGCTGGTTTGAATCGGAGCGATAAAAAACAATGTCATTTTTACGTTCAAATCTATTCACAGTTTGTTTTTCGTTCGTTCTACAGAACTTATTGAATGATGTACGATTCGTATTACCATTCACTATAACAATTTTACAGTAGGTACTACCTGTGCTCGCAAATTCGTCTGCGTGTAAAGTTTTTTAATTCCGAGATAAAACATCAAAATTGATTTAATAGATTAGTCGTGAAATCGTAGCTAACAGACAGACAGACACACTTTCGCATTTAAACATAAGCGTGGATCACAATGAGCACTAAAGATATGATCGACGTATTCTAGTAAAAAGTACATACTCTGATCTAGAAATCTAGATTATTCTACGCCTATTGTATTGAAGCCATTGTAATTTTCATCAACAAAGTTATACATAAATAATCCTAACAGAATCTCGATGCAAATAATTATTTATTTATTTACATTCTTACATCTACCATTACAGTCTCCCAATTCGGTAGTGCAGTAACTAAATAATAATTAATTTATTAAATACATTATTTACAACACAAAACAATAAACATCATCATCCAATAAAAAATTAAAAATACAGGGTTCATAAATAACACAATATATGTAACGTTATCTTTGTGAACTCGCTCCGTGAACAGGAGAACAAATCCAATTCGTCAGCAACCAAATTCAGTGTGCAATTATAAATGTAGGTCATGAAAAAGATTGCAACAAATAAAGAATTCTGTCCGTTTCCATCACAATAATTGCTCATCATATTATGTCGCATGCGATCTTGACAATCGATTGTAATCCGAGCATCGATATGCGCAAAAACGTAAACGGTTTATCGGAATACGATTATCGTGTCAGTCAATGTTCTACGCGATTGCGATTAACGATTAATCTTGTTTAACTCGGCGCTAGCACGCAACTGCAGTTTGATCGATATCACCATATCCGCTAATTTATTGAACTTGACTCTTAGCAACATACGCTGATATAGTCTGTTTATAAGTAAACTTTTGGAAGGAAAGAAAGTTTGTGTACAATATCTATCCCAAATGGACACTTCAATGATGGTCAATAACAACGAATTTTCTATCATTTTAGACATTTTGGTACGTATTTTTTTTTATATATACCTGCCATATCAACGTATATTGTTAAGACTATTTTTCTTCGTATTGTATTACATGTCAAGTTCATGGTAAAGTAATATGTTGTATTTGAATTCGTTTATTCATTCTATATACATATAAATTATATTTTTAAATATTTCTACAAAAAATATAAAAAAACATTTAAAAATATAAAAAATAGTAGCCCACCGGCATCGGGAACAGGGTCCAAGCTACCGGTGGTCAGGGCCTCAGAGAGAGGAACTTCCTGACAATACGTGCCGTGTCCAGAAGTACCGCTTTCTGTATCAGGCCTTTGACCCAGCTGCCCAACGAGAGCCTCGTCAGATGGTGGTCGAGGCTCTTGGCTATTAAGCCATTGGCCGTAACGACTATCGGCACAATGACTGCTGAGTCAACCTCCCACATGTCGACAACCTCGTGTGCCAAGTCTTGATACTTAATTTCCTTATCTTTCTCGGCTTTCACAAGGTTCTCGTCATGCGGGACAGTGATATCAACAATCATTGTGAGACGCTCTGTTCGATCTATCA
This sequence comes from Amphipyra berbera, assembly GCA_910594945.2. NCBI lineage: Eukaryota > Metazoa > Arthropoda > Insecta > Lepidoptera > Noctuidae > Amphipyra > Amphipyra berbera. The sequence goes on along the minus strand of OU343131.1, from coordinate 5,635,368 downwards.
CCACTATGTCAGGCTTATTGGCAACAATAGTCCTGTCGGTGATGATAGATCGGTCCCAGTACAATGTGATATGACCATTCTCGAGAACTGGGTCGGGCACATACTTGTAGTATGGTACTTCTGCGTCCACAAGGTTGTATTTCAGAGCAAGTTGCTGGTGGATAATCCTAGCTACTAGGTTGTGTCTGTGTAAATACTCGCCGTTAGCAAGACGAGAACAACCGGAAATAATATGTCGAATGGATTCACCGGGACAGTGACATGCCCGACAGATGTCAACCGTGCCGTCCTTCACAATATATTTCCGGTAGTTGTTCGTCATCATAACTTCGTCCATAATTGCACAGACAAAACCTTCGGTTTCCCCAAAGAGATCACCGAAACGTAGCCAGGCTACGGACGCTAGGAAGTCTACATCGGGCCCATGAAGGGCCCGGTAAAAGCGTCCGTGAAGCTCCTTGCTCTGCCATACCTCCCTGCGGCCATTAGTATCCAGTACTACAGGCTTGCGCCAGTTCTCTTTAGCCAAGGAGAGCGGGGTGAATCCTTTGTCCACTGCGACTACATCTCGATGCATCCCCACGTCGGCTTGGAGGAAGTACTCCCTGAGGCTGCACACCTCGCGGTTGTGGAGGGTCTTAGCATTTAAAAAGCCTCGACCCCCACACTTCCTCGGAATGTACAGCCTCATCACCGATGAACGTGGGTGATGCATTCGGTATGCAGTCAGCAGCGTACGGACCCTCCTATCCAGGGCGTCAAGTTCAGTCTGAGTCCACTTGAGTATGCCGAAGGAGTACATCAAGACCGGCATGACCCAACCGTTAAAGGCGCGCACCTTATTTCCGCCTGATAAAAGACTTTTAAGTACCTTTTTCAGGCGGCCATAGAAGCGCTCCCGTAACGATTGCTTCATGTCGGTCTCATTGATGCCTAATGCCTCCGACATGCCCAAGTATTTGTAGGTTTCGGTTGAGGAGAGGGATCTGAGGTGTATGGAGTCCGAGAGTTGTGTTCCCACGGATTCCATAATCCCTCCTCGCTTTACATGCATGACTGCACATTTGTCCACACCAAATTCCATCCTGATGGAATTACTGAAAGTTTCAGTTACTTTCAGTAACTTCATCAGTTGCAAGTTGTTGGGGGCAAAGAGTTTCAGATCGTCCATGTAAAGGAGGTGGGATATTACCTGACCACCTCTTCTCAACCGGTAGCCTAACCCTGAACCCTCAAGCAATGTGCTCAGAGGGTTCAAGGCTAAACAAAACCACAGCGGACTCAGACTATCACCCTGGAATATACCTCGCTCAATCCTTATTGGTTCTCCTCTCCCTTGAATTTGCCGACATCCTGGATAGTGAAGGACTGTCCTCCATTGCCCCATACATGACGTCAGGAAGGCGCATAGAGTTGTATTCACTTTATACAACTCCAGCACCCTCATGAGCCATGTATGTGGTACTGAGTCGTAGGCCTTCTTATAATCTATCCAACATGTCGACAGATCCTTTCGGGATCGGCGAACTTGTTGGCTAATGGCCATATCTATGAGGAGTAGCTCCTTAGTACCGCGGGACCCATTCTTACATCCATTTTGAGAGACGGACATTATAGAATTATATAAAATATGAGAATTAATTTTGGCTCTCAAAATAGACGTAAGAAGTTTATAGACCGTCGGCAAACATGTAATTGGTCTATAATTCTTGGGTTCCGCAGTACTACCTGATTTATGGAGCAGGTGGGTAACTCCTGTTGTAAGGAACTCTGGAAGCGACCCAGATTCCAAAGACGACTGGAATTGTGAGGCCAAACGAGCATGTGAACTGCGTAACCATTTTATCCAGAAATTGTGCAGTCCGTCTGGGCCAGGGGATTTCCAATTCGCCATTGGACGGACTGCACTGGTTACGTCTTGGGGGACAATAGTAATGTCCCCCATTTCCTTAATCGGTTCACACGCTCGCTGGACCTCCTGCATCCAGTCACCTTCAGTGTGAGTGACAGGCATCGACCAGATATTGCGCCAGAATGTATTCATGACATCATTATCCGGTGGATGCGCGTCATTCACATCGTGATCAGGTCGCTCCCAGGTTCTGTATAGCCACCTTTCATCGCTATGAAACATGCGATTCTGGGTATATCGCTCCACTCGCCGCTTATACCTCCGAATACGGTTTGCCCATGCATAAACCTTCTGCTTCAGGAAGTCGATGCGCTCTGTGACACGGGACATGTAATCTCGAGGATTGATATCAGTCCCCGAGAATGCCCGTCTCACAAACCGCATCACTCTAGGGCGAGTATTGCCCTCCCTGAAGCAGATTAGTTTGCCAATGAGCGCTCTAGCCTCGTTAATACGACGTTCAATCCTGCACTGCCAGGCTGGTACGGCGGGTTTTGGTCGTGTAGCTTTGTCATTATTATCAAATTTGGCGTGAGCTACACGACATGCCGCAACAGCCGCGCAGTACAGGATTGAATGAGTATCTTCGAGGTTTTCGCTGTTATCAAAATAACTTGATAACAGCGAATCTAGAGCACACATTAGCGCCCTATTTTTTCTATGCATCGGCAAACGGGGTATGCGTGGTCTAATGTTTGGCGGAGTGAACCGATACTCTCGAATCGCAAGCTCCAAAGCGCTCCTCAATTGTTCATTGCACTGGGTACTTACATTTGTAACCCTATCATCGCTCTCCTCGTTAGCGTGGGTGGGCAACGGCGGAACCACAGTTGGGGTTCGCGGTTGGGCCGCAGTCTGCGACTGGAGAGAAATGATAGCGTTACTCTGTACTTCAGAGCGTAGCCTATCAAGTGCGGCGTCAGTCAACCTGTGATCACGTTGAATGACTCGCACCTGATCCGACAATCGTTGTGCCGAGACGTTGACAGTAGGCTCAAGTACCTGAAACAGAGAGAGCATCCGACCACGGTACGCGGTCAGGTTAGTTCCCCCCTCTGTAGCCCCAAAGTATGCGCGCATGCAGTTCTCGTTCATGGTTGGAGTCCAACGCATGCGCTGCACACTTCCACCGGCAGCGGGGACCCTGTCAGAGGCCAGTGGGCCTCGAGGTCTCAAACTGTCCGGCGGTCGGCCTCTTCCTCGTCGTCTTGCTGGTGGTGGTGAAGTAGGCGGCGAGAAGTATTCGTCGCTCGAGCTCGACGCAACTGCAGCGGCCGGTGTTACATCACTCACGATTGAGGAGTCCGGCGGCTGCGAGGCGGAGCTGAGCGACGGGGCCGAAGATCTTGGGCGTGTGGTCTCTGTTAAGGCTTTCGCCCGACTTCTTGTCAACATTTTAAGTCTTCATAAATTTATTGGATGTTCATTAGGCTGGGTATTGCTGCTTCTTCTTTTTTTTTTCATTTTGGTTACTTTTATTGCTGTATAATAATTGTTTATAGGTGAGATATTATAATTATATTTACAAAAATATTTTTCCCAAATTTTCTTTTCAAATTTGACGTCCTGTCAGTCGGGCGTACCATAGAGTTTTTATTGTATTTGAATTGTTATTAGTGTGTCATGGTTTATATGAAAGCGGCATTGTTAAAAAATAACTATTTACTATCATAACACAATGTAATCATGAATACGTGAATTGTATGTAATTTTATTGATTACTTGATTGTGTAAGTTATGTCTATGGCATTAAAGTACCTACTATACAGAGTGTAAACGCAATCATGTAATTCCTTCAAACCTCGTGATTACTGCTGGCATAGATTAACCCTGCACGGGATACCTCTGGATTCAATAAAAAAATATGACAAGGAGTACACGTGCGTTCTTAGTTCTTAACGTGAGACATTTTAGCGCCCCGAGTTAAACGACCGCGCGGCGAGCGATAGCGGCGCAACTTGCTCGGGGCGCTAAAATGCCTCACGTAGAACATAATTGTTTACTTCTTCTAATTTTTTTTATTGAATCTAAAAGTACTCCGTGCAGGGTTAATCTATGTTAGCAGTACATGGTGAGGTTTGAAGGAATTACATGATTTTGTTTACACCCTGTATATTATAGTAAAACGTATTAGTCCCTTTAACGCAATATCCATAGCATTACTGACAAGTAATTTAAGTGAGCGGTTTGTAACCATACTTGGACTGTAATAGAAGGCTAATAAATAACAGGAAATGATCGAACATACTTCATAGTTAAAGCATAGGATATCAGAATAAATGTTTTATTATTTGAAGATTAAGAAACTTCGAAGTCATAGCATATAAAACGGCTTTGTGAAAACCATCCTTCAATAAAGTATATCGGCGAAGAAAAAATATCCGTGAGGAAACCTGCAGTGATAGCCTAGCGGTTGAACGCTAGCCTTCCATGCAGGAGCGTCTGAGTTCGACCCCGGCCCGTAACTCTGACTTTACGAATTCACGTGCAGATCAGATTTTGATTGTCATTTGCGTTAACGGTGAAGGAAAACCATCGTGAGGAAATTGCACATCTGTGACAGCTCCAAATAGTTCACGATGGTGTGTGTAGTCTGCCAACCCGCATGGGGTCAGCGTGGTGGACGGAGGCGTAAGCCCTTTTCATTTTGAGAAGAGACCCGTGCACATTCGTGGGACAGTAATGGGCTGATTACGTATAAATAAATAAAAAAGTGGATTATTTTTATTTACTTTTAAAAGATTTCCGTGGTTTTTGGACATCCATTCTTTTCGTTTTGTCTTTCTGCCACGCGTTGTTCATTCAGTTAAACCACTATAAACGAACTGTTTATCTATAATAAAATTGTTGGCAGTAAATATATCTAAGCACTAGCTGTGTTCTCACGGCTCTGCCCGTAGCCTATGTTACTCAGTGATAAAGTAGCTTTCAAACGGCAAAAGAATTTTTGAAATCGGTCCTTTATTCGTTACATACAAAAATTAAAAAATACAAATCTTTCCTCTTTATAATATTAGTATAGATTAACATTACGCCTTCTGTTCCTCGAAGGGGTCGGCAGAGGTGTTTTAGTACAACCTCGTTTCGCCAGTTATGTTTCTTTCTTTACATACAAAAATACAAATCTTTCCTCTTTATAATATTATATTAGGTATAGATAAGCAATTAAACAACCGACGACACGTTTGGTGCAGTGGTTAAGCGATTGGCTTCTGCGCTGCGGGTTGTGGGTTCGATTCCCGCACGGAACAAATATTTGTATGGCCTACAGATAGTTGTTCCGGGTCTGGGTGTTTGTGCATGTGAAGATTTGTGTCTGTAAACGCACCCACGATACAGGAGAAATCGTAGTGTGGGGCAACGTTATATTAAAAAAAAAAAAAAATTTACCACATCTAATCATAGATTTCTATAAAAAACACTTCGAAGCAGAATATATCTTGTAATAATATCCACACATGCAATTGTGGTTTCTGTCTGTTTCCATCCAAGTTTTCAATATCTTATTTACATTAATGCTACTGATATTATCTCATTCCTATGTGGTCCTAGTACCTATCTACCTACAATTTTCATAGAAACACGTAAGTTTTGTGCAGATTTTTATGTTTGCGCGTAAAAATGCGAATTACGTGATTAACGAGCTGTACCTAAACATTAAATAAAATAGTTCTATGGAATAAAATAAAACAAAAATATTAAATCAACTAGGTACATAACATTTTACGATTTTTTTCTTCTGTCTCAAGAACATCACTCCCACGCTCAATAAATAGTTACGATTTAATTTAATTAATTTAATTCCATCTTCAAAATACCGAATGCAAAATCTCTTTTCTCATTACTGTCTCTAATATCCCTAATTAGTAGCTAAACTACGTAAACAGGATGACCAATTACAACTTACGTTCACATCCCGAACAATCAGACAACCGCTACTCCGGATGCGCAAGCGCAGTGTTTGCATACGACCTACTTGAATCGCACAGATGGAAACATTTCACTGATTTCACTCAAAGTACTCGCGGAGAAAATATCCGCAAATTATCAACGAGCTCTACGGCAATCGAGCCCTTGAAGAGAAATCTTTTACTTAGCTGTGACGTAATAGCCGCCATTCAAGTTTTTATTTACATACAAGTCATGCCGCTTTTACTATAAACATCAGATAATTAATTGTTTACATTTTTTATTGATAAAGAAAAAAATCATAGTTTTATATCAGTTCTCAAACTTTAGAAATAGTTTACCTAGTAAAACTGTTGCCATTCATACAAGCTATTATGATAATATCGACTAGTTTCATTAAATAATCAAAAATCCAAACGACCTTGTCTCCGCATACCAACGAAAAATCCGTTGACCAAATGACCACACGTATTTTTGAGACTATCTCGCTTATTATAACTTCGACCTTAATGACTTTTAATAAGGCTTGTTTTTATGAATAAATGGAAATGTTAATGTTTTTGTTATATTATAGTGGTATTCTTGTATTGTTATGAGCACGGTTGGCCCGGACGGCCCAGTGTGAGCGAAACGTGCGCGAGAGACGATCATGATATGCGTGCAAATGATTTTCCAAAGCGATTAAGTTCAATGAGTGTGTAATTACGTAAACAAGTGCTGTGAAAATGATTTCATTTCTATAGTGATATTAGATGGACAATAAGTCTGTTTTTCAAATAACTTTATAACACGGAAATGTGAAGCGTTTATTTATTAATAATAATGTATTCAACATCCGAAAATAGTGAGTTTCATCACGTGATGGAGGTAATATTTTCTATCAAATATTAAACTTTTCAGGAGAACGAAATACATCCCGCAGACATAGAAGCGTTTGATGCTTCAATGAAGGTGACGTTTGAGAGAGTGTGTGAAACTGTTCTAACTGAATCTACTGTTTGGGTTTATTCTGTACTCGTTATTTACCAAACACATACACATGCTGTATAACATTATTTGGCCTAACTCATCGAACATCACTGTCCCTTACACTTAAAAAATGGATCACTTAAGTGCAACGGACGTGTAATTTTTTGTTAACAATATTCAAAATTGATCAAAGAAAATTAAGCTTTGTATCATACGCGTTCAAATCCAAAATCAAATAAAGCAAAATTTTAATAATATTTGGCTTTTTACAGGAGCTGCAAGACATGCAAAATCGTCGACATCAGGACAACTTTACGCCATCACAGAAGAACATCTTACCACTTAATAGATACGATGAAGCTGACAAAGTAATCGCTAAGGCTCTGTACACGTTTAACGGGCAGACGCCAAGGGAACTGAGCTTCAGGAAAGGTGAAATGATCCATGTGAGGAGACAGATTGACAACAACTGGTATGAGGGAGAACTTCATGGCAGAGTAGGGCTGTTCCCTTACAATTATGTTGAGGTAATTATATGTAAAATCTTTTATAAATCCAGTAAAGTCGCCCACACGTAACTTGGCAAGTTTTGGCGTAGTGGGAGAGTAAGTTTGCGCGTGTACACTTTGTGCAACAAAAAATGGTCACTTTTATTGCTTGTCATTATTTTAGGGTTATTGTCATAATTTATTTTTAAACATGTCTATTTAGAAGAATGAAAGAAAGGAGAAGAATTCTCTCATTTACTTTTGCCAAGTTACGTGCCAGCGACTATACTGGAAACAATGACAACACTAATTGTAAAAAAATAAACACAAAAAATAAATAACAGTCTCTTTTCTATTTGTCTGGTGATCAATGCTCGTTCCTTCTCTGAATGAAAAGACGCCTTTGCCCTGCAGTGGGACAGTAACGAGCTGGTATTATAATATTTATAATTATTACAAGCTCTTGATAGCAGTGATAGCTTAGTGATATGACTGCCAAGTCATAAGTCTTGAGTTCGAACCCAAGGCACGCACCTCTGACTTTTCGGATTCATATGCGTATTGTATAATTATCAGTTGCTTAAAAACGAACCGGCCATGCCTGAGAGATATTGTTTCTCGACGGCACGTGAAGCCAAGTCAGAGGCCCATGGGTGGCATAAACTCTGACACCAGGTTAGTCTCTAACCACACGAAAAGAAAAAGACAAGCTCTTTTTTGAAGTGACCTAAATAAGTATTATTAAAAGTAACTATTGTTAAAGACACGTTTTGCATATTGCCAATCCGCTACGATCTTATTACAACCATTGTTAAAAGTAAACTGCAATGTTTACAATTTAAATCTTAACAGATTCTGTCACTGTCCATATCTTTCAACCAGATAAAGTTAGACTATACGTATTAAAACTCATTTCAGATACAGAAAGGGGATGTAATTCAAGCTCCCAAAAAGCCTGTTATCACGGAAGGTCGAGCTCGAGCGAAGTTCGACTTTACCGCTCAAACGAACCTGGAACTGCCTCTGAAGAAAGGAGAAGTGGTGGTACTGACGAGGCGCATCGACCAGAACTGGTGGGAAGGCAGGAACGGCACGAAAACGGGGATATTCCCTGATAGTTACGTCACAATCCTACAGGAACCCAGTCCTAGTAAACCTGGTAAGTTATCCTGTGTTATCCAATTTTCTGACTCGGACCGTGCTGGAAACCCAAGTTCAAATTGAGATTTGATTCATTCTTCTTTACATAGTATAAAACAAAGTCGCTCCCGCTGTCTGTACGCTTAGATCTTTTAATCTACGCAACGGATTTTAATGCAGTTTTCAGCAATAGATAGAGTGATGCAAGAGGAAGGTTTATTTATATGCCCCACATTAGTATCTACATCACACCCGTGCGAAGCCGGAGTGGGTCGTTAGTTTCTTATAATTCTATTCTATCCCAAAATAGCTTTCTCGTTCGGATTTAACTGAATTCCATTATTGTGTAGATATAACTTAAAAAATAAAGGACTTTTTTTGCGCAAGTCAGGAACATCAAACAACCAACTCAAAAAATACAAATTAGTGTGTTTGATACGCTAAATATTCAAACGAAAAATTATATTCCTAAGACACCATCCCACCTTTTATATGCTAAAGAGTTACGACCATAATAGCGTGTTCGCTAATACGTCACATTACGTAACTCGATAAACAAAACGTTTAACTAACGAGCCTGACTAACAACATTGCAATGTGGGACAACAAATTCTATAATTTTATCTTATCTAGAACTTGATGATTCATTTCATTGAACATTAAATAATCTACGCAGGAGGCCCTAATTATTTTTGACAAGTACTAAAACCTAAATCATTTTATCTACTACAAAAATACAGCAAATAAAACTATGTTTCACTTTCTTTGCAATACATTTGAACCACGTTTAAGCCTAAACTCTAAACGGCTAAGCACGGAATTCGTGTCTACGTCCTATTCTAATAAAACCTTATCTAGGCTGCAGATTAATCTTTTTATGAATAATAAACGCTACCATAACTAGTGGGCCCAAAAAAATCTGTAACCTTTGTCCAAAGCCTGTCTGTTATATTAATATCCATTGGTAATTATTTTCAGAGCCTCAACCGATACTGAATTTTGACAAGCCAGTAGCATCGCCAGCTGCCCATGGTCTCCTCAATGGCTCTGCTAAGCGAAGCATGGGTTCCCATAGTTATACACCTCAACAAAATAGCCCGGCGTTGTCTAATGCACCACCTGCCACACAACCGCTTCCAGGTTTGTTACAAAAAATATTTAAGAACGTAGATGTTACAAATAATGGAGTCATCACAGAAAAGTAGCTCTGTCGCTTCCGCTCTCGTTCTCTCTCTCTCTCTCTCTTTTGCACACGCTCGATTAATTAATATTCTTTATTCAAATATAATTTGTATGTTATGACATAATATTTGGCACACAAAAATGAAAGAAAACAATAATATTATCGTTAACATCAACTTTATTAAGAACGCATAAGTATCCCATTTCAATTCCTATTCTGTGAAGTTCATTATGCTGTAGAAATTTTTATTGTAAAGCAGGATAGTGGACATTCGTATTGTTCCTGTTCTAATGTGTGACGTTTGTCTCAGGTTACCTACGGCGCAAGAGTGTTGTCACTGATTACCTACTTAACTATGTATAGTGGTCTAGGAATCTAGTTCATCATTGATATTGTTACGTCACAGTAAGATGACCAAACCCGTTGTTTAGTTGAATTTCTAAGAATATTATTAAACAATGGTCTGTTTGATTGGGTGGGAATCATATTTATAATACCCTGCTTTGGTTATCACACTGCGACTGGCGATATATAAATAATTCTTATTGTGACCATAATAATGGGTCTCTGCGTATTGTGTCTCACTGGTCGTATTCGACGTTCTTCTCAAGTTACATCACGAAGCTTACGGATGCATCCAAATCTTTATCTGCAACATCTTTGACAAATGTAATATTCTTGTTGAATAAAGGATAACGGACCGCTTACATGTTGCTCCATTTATTTCTGTTGTTCTAAAATGTGACGTCATATCTCAGGTTACGTCGCGAAGCCAGCGCAGGCGACGCTGACGCCGTCGGAGCGCGGCTACGGGCCGCCGACCGGCGCGGGCGTCGACCTCAACAACACTGAGCCCTTGTACGTGGACACCAATGCGGAGGCCATACCGTTAGTATATTATTAATATCTTTACTTAAGATTTTTGTTACAAGGAAATCATTGATGCGTTACTAAAATAGAGTTGATAGTTACATTTTTGAAATATCCATTCTGAAACTGAAAGTATATACACTAGAGAAACTTTAGCACTTGATATTTATATGCTAAGTTCTTATAAAAGAACGTCTCCTTTCAGATACCGCGCAATGTACAAGTATCGACCCCAGAACCCCGACGAGCTAGAACTGAACGAGGGCGACACGGTGTACGTACTGGAGAAGTGTGACGACGGCTGGTACGTCGGCTCCAGCCAGCGCACCGGACGCTTTGGGACCTTCCCAGGTACGTCACTCTCCTAGTTAGTTGCTAATACCAAATATGTTGAACTCAGTCCTAAGTGCAATCAGAGAGCGCCACTGTGTACGCCCAAATGGCACATAAGGTTTAAGCCTCAAACAGGCTCCAGCAAGGTTTAGTTTATTTCTATCCAAAGGGGGGCTTTGGATAGAAATGCCCCCTTCTGCTGACCGACGAGGCGTCGAACACGTGCAATACGTAGGATAAACATCTAATTTACTAGACTGGAAATACACTGGATGCACCCAACAGATAATTATTCTTCATGCAAATTTACTTTACATTGCGTTATAAGAGTTTTTGTTTCCTCTCAGGTAACTACGTGGAGCGCATCTGATAGCGCGAGACGTCGCTGTTGCGGCGCTTGCGCCGCGCCACGCTCTGCGCGCGACGACCACGATAACACCACCGCACACGTACGTCACGTGATGACACCGACGATCTACTGCATTGGATAGACAGACCCTGAATACTGAGTTATAAACAAATGAAATGTTAATGTGTGGCCGAACGAGCTCGTGTGTCTGCGTATGAGTCGCGGAAACAAAACGCGCTAGCAGCGACACATATGCCAAATAATTTCCTTCACACATACATCATCAACGGGCATTCTGTTTGTTTACTACTCCGTGACCCCAACTCATGAACGTAGCCAGTGAATACACATGAACATTTGAAGTGTTACAAAATCAATTCAAACTATTAGTCACCAAAATATAATATAAGTTCTTCAAGCTATCCAAAAAGTTGTCCCTCAATCTCTATAATATATCTTGTATAACAATAGGTTTGTATACCGCGCCCTCGTTTTCTACGTATTTATTACATGTAATAGATGAGACATAGGTACATGAAATAGTGGTGGAGGTCATGTGTTAGTATAAGCTCCGCTCTAAGTTAAATATAACCGATTATGTACCTACCTTAGAGCCTATCAAATGATACCAAAATTATGCCATGACTTTTTATAATATTTTGTACAAAGAATGTAAGCTAAGCTAAAACTACGGGAAGAGTTAGCCTTCGGTGGAACTCGAAATTGCTGACCAAAGTGTACCAATATTTATGGCATTAGTTACTCGAGATTCAACCCTAACGTACTAACAATAAAGTAGAATATCAATGTATTATCGGTGTACCTATTTTCGCTTCTGTCATCCGTGAACTAGAATATCTAACCGCATTACATCAATGTAATCTATCCAAAGTTGTTTTATGCATCCCAAAGAGTATGTTTATCTGATAATTATGATGTTGTATAATTGTAAAAAAATAATAAAAATACTTATATACTTGTAAAATTGTTTAGCGTAGTATTTATTTAAAACGTAGGAGTGAGTTGTTTGGGCTCGTCTTTTAAAAGTGATATTTTAAGAGAACGAAGCTACATTACTAATTCTAAAATACTAACCGATTTATATACATCAATACATAAAATTATATATCTACAAAAGTCAAACTTTGAATTAATACTTATAAAAACTCTGGCGATAACAAAGTTTAGACATTTTGTGAGCATTGGCATTACAGTTGTACCTAAAGTCCGTCTTTCCTTAGTTATCTTATTTAGTAAACAATCTTGGTAGTACTCTGCTGAGAAAATATAATTACTAGTTCCACACACGTAAATAAGTTAAAAAAAATAGCATTTGAAATCCTTACTTCCTTACTAATCCATACTAATATTATAAATGCGAAAGTGTGTTTGTTTGTTTGTTTGTCCTTCCTTCACGCCCTAACTAAGCAACCTATCGACTTGATTTTCGGCATAGAGTTTGTAGAAAGGATGGAGAGTAACATAGGCTACTTTTGGTCCTGGAAAAACATCATGTTATTTCCACGTGAGCGAAGCCGCGGGTAACAGCTAGTAATTATTATAAACGCAAAAGTTTGTATGTATGTATGGATGTTTGTTACTGTTTCACGCAAAAACGGCTGAACGGATTTGGATGAGATTTGCCACACAGATAGACTATGCCCTGGATTAACACATAGGATACTTTTTTATCCGGGTACATCAAGTAGTTCCCCTAGGAAGCAGGTGAAACCGCGGGTAATAGTCTAGTTGTTAATATAATTTCTTTTAATAATTATGAATGACAAATTTCATTGCAACATGCCAATATTGTTTACTAAATAAGACAACTAAGAAAAACCAGGCTGTATACATAACATAGGTACAGTATTTAATAAGTATGGGTATTAGTTACCGCATTAATCATATAAATACCTACATAATAATACTCAAAACTATGCAATGGTTAGTATATATAGGGCGAGTAATAATTATTTGGGAACGTTTGACAATACACTATGGTATGCTTAATTTTAAATTAGTTGTATCGATATTAAGAATATGCGTGCTATTTATTAATCCGATGTCAAAAGTTCAGGCATCTATTAATTCATTTTTGTATACCTAACTTTCTATCAAAAAATGTTACTGTTTTAATAATACCTATCTAGTCATGGTTCAGACTTTGTAACTATATTTTTACAAATGTTTAAAAAAAATCTTTCGTTTCGTGTTTTCTATCTGATATCGTTCATGTGTACAATCATATATTATATACAATTAGTGGTAGTTCAACTGGAAATTTTATAAGTACCTAAATGTTTGTACTATGTATAGGTGTTACCAAAGTATTCCCCTCGCCCTATGCCAATGCTTCGTTTATGTAGTAATGCAAATTCCTTCACTACTTTTAACCTTATTGTATTGTTGTATTTACTTTTGTTAATTTATTTTTAAAGCACAAATGTTTTATTTTGTTGTTGACACCTCGACATACAATGTAACATTAACTGCTATTGTTCGATATCATCACACCTAATAAAATAATCTTTGTATTTATAATGTGTTTTATTTTCTTTATAAGACCGATTTCATGCATTTTAAAGACTTTCTCGGCTAACCTCTTTTAGGCTGAGCATCCACCAGAGCTGTGCTAAGCTGCGTAGCGAGGAATGTGTTTTGTAAGCACCAATAGAATCACTTCATTTACCTAGCTTCGCTCTGCGCAGCTCTGGTGGATATGGGTTTAGCGGCGCGAGGTTTTTGTTCATACAAAACAAGCCAGAAATGCGAGCGAGGGATGTGTTGCGAGGAATGTGTTACGAGAAATGTGTACTGCTCCCGCCACACCACCCTCATATTCGAAAAGAGTCCCTTACCTATCCTCGCACCACTCATTTGTACACATCAACACATTACGCATTACACATGACCCATTCCTCGCACAGCTCTGGTGGAAAAGGTCACACAGTTTCACATCCGCGCTAGACATTTTCGCACTGCACATTTTCCTGTGCGAGGAATGGGTAATGTCATAATGCGTAATGTGTTAATGTGTACAAATGAGCCGTGCGAGGATAGGTAGCGGACTCTTTTCGAATAGGGTGGTGTGGCGGGAGCGGTACACATTCCTCGCAACACATTTCTCGTTTGTTATGTATGAACAAAAACCTCGCACTGCTAGACCCATATCCACCAGAGCTGCGCAGAGCGAAGCTAGGTAAATGAAGTGATTCTATTGGTGCTTACAAAACACATTCCTCACTTCGCAGCTTAGCACAGCTCTGGTGGATGCTCAGCCTTAAGGGCCGGCGCAGATCTGGCGAGGCGCGGCGCAGAACATTTTTCACTTCCAAACCATTATCGATTTTGCTTGCGTTTAAATAATATCGAAAATGACGACACGTTTGGTGCAGTGGTTAAGCGATTGGCCTCTGCGCTGCGGGTCGTGGGTTCGATTCCCGCACGGAACAAATATTTGTATGGCCCACAGATAGTTGTTCCGGGTCTGGGTGTTTGTGCATGTGAAGATTTGTGTCTGTAAACGCACCTACGATACAGGAGAAATCCCAGTGAGGGGAAAAGATTTTTTTTTTAAAGAAAAAAAAAACAATTGACAGAACTACTAGGTACTCCCCGAGAGCATGTGAGTTTCGATATTATTTAAACACTAGCAAAGTCGATAATGGTTTGGCAATGAAAAATGCTCTGCGTTGCGCCTCGGCAGATCTGCGCCGGCCCTGATTACCTACCTATAATAAAAGAACGTCAAAATAAATTTCAGTTAAGTTGTTCCTTAACAATATACACACTTTAGTCCTTCCTTAGAGCTGTGTTACAATTTTGGTGTACAATAAAGTATATTCTATTCTATTCTATTCCTTCTATTACACAAATCCACACTCCGAAGATGATAATTTACCTATAGCATGATTAAAATATAAATAAATAGTGAAACCTCAAATGCTGGATAAAAACGCACACAAACTCATGAACTGGCCATTCCGAAAAAAAAAGCTGTAAAATAGCCATTAGAAGAAATTAAAAATAAATAGTTTTTCTTTAATAGCGTTAATGGCTTTCGACAAAGTATTTTTTACCAAATTAAGCCAGTCACTTTTCAGGTTGATCAAGACGAGAAAATATTATTATTACAATTTGAATTCAACTAAATAAAATACAGTCTTCAGACAAAATAATTTATAACAATTTATGTAAATAAGTGTAAATGTTAAAACGATTTTTTTTTTTATTAAAGACTGGTTGGAGTTTTTAGGTTGGTATAAACGTACCTAGTTATTCTACGTTCTTTAGGTTGGTACAGCAACACTTGATGGCGTTGCTAAGCAACGGCTCAAAATACAAACATTGGTTTGCGATAGTGAGTCACACAATTGCAAATTTTAAAGTTACTATTTAATTTCAACTAGAAAGATAAACCTTAATATCAAAAATGGTGGAAACAGATTGGCGAGAAATATTAAGTTTCTCACAGAAGGAACTCACACAATCAGATAAAGAGAGACTTTGTGAAAGTTTATGCTGGATGGAAGCCGATGATATCGAGCTGAACTTCACCGATTTGAAAACGCTGTTTAGACTATCGCAAGATATCTTGAAATTAAAGAGCGAACAGGTAACCTCTTTTTTGCACATTTTTTTTTACATAGCCGTATCATGTTACTTACCTTTCATAGCTGGGTAAGCAAAATGTAAGTAAACTTGTAATCATAGTAAGTAGCTATAAGTTATAACACAGCTATAAGCATATTAAGCAGATAAGCATTAAACAGCTCTGTAGTCTATGGTCACGCTATTCTAAAAAAACAAAAATGCTTAAATATCTGCAAAGTCATGACCACCTCTTACGACATGAATGTCTCATAAGAGGCAATCCTTGAATGAAGATCAGCAGTAGTAATACACGCTGATACCTCCGGTAAAAGTGATAGAACCTTTCTGGCAAAGCCACCCGCCGCAATTTTTTTTTAAGTTGCTGCTGCGCCCATTGTACTGGTGTATACAGGGTGTAAACGAAATCATGTAATTCCTTCTAACCTCGTGATGTACTGCTGACATAGATTAAAACCCTGACCGGAATACATTAGGATTCAATAAAAAAAATTTACTAAAACTAAACATGTGTTCTTAACGTGAGACATTTTAGCAGCCCGGGCATATTTCGCGGCTATCGCTCGCCGCGCGGTCATTTATCTCGGGGCACTAAAATACCTCACGTTAATAAAACATGTTTACTTTTTGGTAATTTTTTTTGTTGATTCTAAATGTGTCCCTTACATGGTTAATCTATGTCAGCAGTACATCACGATGTGTGAAGGAATTACATGATTTCGTTTACACCCTGTATTGGTTGAGGTCACGTGACAAACAAAAAATTCAGCAATATGGTGCCCTAAATTATAACGTTGCCGAGATATTTGGAGGTAAAAATCACCATAATAAAAACAATGACAATCATTAAAAAACTAACTAATAACGTGTTTATATGCGTAATTAGTTAATTTTTAATGGCTGTCGTTGTTCTCATATGGCTATCTTTACCTCCAAATATCTCGGTAACCTGACACTTCTTTTCTTTTTATTGTTATGATACTTTTATTTCACTTCAGGTAAACAATTTGGTTGGCCAACTAAAGTCAACTCAAAGGAAAAGCGGTAAAATGAAAGTTGAGAGCGCATACGCAGGTAAACACTGCTTTCTTTATTAGCTATTACGGCAATATTGCCCGAGCCGCCGACATTATGGCAAGGTGTAATATACTTTCCCATTTTATAGTTACCACTATATTATTTGATTGAATCATGTTCCCTCATCGTTTTCCATCTTAGTAGGTACAGTCAGAAGTAATAATATCTTCCTAACGATGGATTTAAAACCGTCTATAATAGCTGATCTCTCATTATATAGAATTTCTGTACAATGAGAGGTCAGCTTATACTGAAAATGATACCTTGATATGTCGTCTTGTGTACAAGGAAATAGTTGAATTGATAATTTTCGCGTTAAGGCTGGTATAACTATACCGCCAGTTTCGTTGCACCGAAGGGTTCGGCAATCCTTTTTTTTTAAAACGTTGCCTCACACTACGGTTTCTCCTGTATCGTGAGTGCGTTTACAGACACAAATCTTCACATGCCCAAAAACCCAGACCCGAAACAACTATCTGTAGGCCATACAAATATTTGTTCCGTGCGGGAATCGAAGCCAATCGCTCAGCCACTGCACCAAACGTGTCGTCGAATCATTCGGAATTGTCGGTTATTATACCATAATGCATATTGGTAGATATGTTAGGAAGTATTAGCAATAGCTCAGTAGTTTTAAATAATGAGTGGTAAATCGTAATAAGCTGCGCCGTTTATCTTAAGAAATTAAACACTTTCATCGGTGAAATATTAGTGTACATAAGTTCACCTCTACCAGTAGTATCTAGTGATCGTATAACATAAAAACATGATTTTATTGATCTAGTATCGCCAACACAAAGTAATGACAGTGCATTAGAAACCACAACTCACCAAGAAGAGACAATTAAAGCAAATAAGGAAATACTAGAACAACTGTATGCTGATATTGCTGATTTGGAAACAAAGAAAAATAAACTAGAAGAAAGTAGAAGTAATTTTGATATGGATAGTGATTCCAGTCGCGATGTCTTGTCTGAAATGAACGCTGTTGCTGAACTTGAACAAGAAGTTACTATGAAGAATAAACACATAAGGAAATTATTAAGTGATGTAAAAGTAAATGTCCGACCATTATATTCTTCGTATTTTAATCAACAAAATGTAAAACGTCGAAAATGAGGGCCGCTTTTGATTGATATTATATTATTGCATTTTTAGATTTTAGAAGAAGAAAATACTAAGTTAAAAGAAAAAGTATCAGTTCTTAAGGATAAGTTAACAGAAGCAACTCAACTAATTGATAATTTAACGGAGCAAATGTTAATTATTAGTAACGAATGCGGTCAGTTAAAAGGTAATAACTAATAATTTAGCCTAAAAATACATTGGATTAAACTTCCAAACAAATGTTTTATGGAAAAAAAAACAAATTATATATTCATAATACAATTACTTCTTAATTATAGAAATCCTAGGGAAATCAGAACAAGCAAAAGCTCAACTATCGTTTGAGATTGAAAGATTAAGGAAAGAAGTCTTCGAAAAAGAATCTACTAAAGAAAACATGTATGAAGAAATTAAATCTAAGGTCCAACATTGGAAAGTAAGTACTTATATTAAAATCTCACCTAGTCTAAAGTTATAATTTAAACATACCTAATCATTATTAAAAATCTTAGAGCATAGCAAGATCAAAGAAAGCCGAGTTAGAAACATTATCTAACGAAAATCTTAAATTAAAAGAAGATTTAAAGGATGCTTCAAAAACAACCTCGTCACCGAAAGTAAGTTTCTATCTACTTAAATAATTTTAAAACACGCTTTTATAATACTTAATTTAAAATTCTTACTACAGAAAAGTGAAATAGAAAAACGAAAAATAAAGGAATTACAAGACAAGTTACTTGAAGCTTCAAATGAAATAGAGCAGACGGCTAATTTAATCAATTTGCTGAGAGCAGAAAATAAACAACTTAAATCTGTAATAGACGAAGTACCCGATTACTCTCTGTCTGATGCTAAAAATATAAGCGATGATAGTAAAGAAAGATCAATCATAAACAAATTGAAAAAGAAAGTCAAAACATTAACTCTTAATCTACAAGCCACCGAGGAAATGATTGGAATTAGAGAAAAGGAGGTATTATTTCAACTTCATATTATTATTGTACACATCGGTTTAAATCACTTTCGATGACTCTGTTTATAACGTTAATATGTATTATGGCTTATGATAATAATACATAATTCTAAATTTAAGTTGACAGAAATAACATCACAACTTCAACTTCTACAATCGGATGAAGGAATTAATGCATTACTTGAAGGCTTGAAAAATAAAAAAAGGCAACTGAAATTTAAAGATGAAGGTATCAAAACTTTGGTACAGGAAGCAAATACATTGAATAATTTAATTAATGACCTACAACTAGAAAATGAAACACTAAGGTTAGAGTATAATCAAGATCTTATTGCTATTGTATCTAATTTTGGGTATATTTTTATTCTTCTTTTTAATTCTGCGTAGCGGGACTTTTACCAGGTTTCTTATTGTCCCACTGTTGGGCACGGGACTCTAGTCAAAATTTAAAAGTGGATTTAGTGGTGCGCTTAAGCGAACTACACACACCATCGAGAACATTTTTTCTGAAGCTCTCTCTGTAGTGCATGTTTCGTCACGATGTTTTCCTTTACCATTAATGTAAGTGATAATCAAATTCTGATCTGCACATGATTTCGAAAATTCAGAAGTGCGGGCCGAAATCGAGCTCTTATATACATGGAAGGCAAACGTTTAACCACTAGGCTTTCACTGATTTGTATTAATTATAACCATATTGCTTTTTTTCTTTTACCAGAAAAAGATTTAACATACCTTCTGATGAAAAAATACCTATCAAAGGAATTATGAAAGACTATCGTAATTTACAAGAAACAAATACGCTTATAAGCAAGGAACTAAAGAAACTTGAAAATAAACTTGTTGAATTAGAATTAAATAACCGCAATTTGAATTCTAAAATACAAAAAATGGTAAATGTACTTGATAAAGCAGGATATACGAAAGATAAAATAGATGAAATTGTAGAAGACAGTGAAAGTGATGACAATGTGCCTAAAGCTAAAGAAGAATCAACAGGGTAATTATTTCTTCCTACGTCTGTGTCAATAGCAACACAAATAGGATTAATAATATCATCTACTGTATTGTTTTAGAATTATAGCAAAACAGTCTGAATCCCAACAAATCATTGCAGAAAATGAAAATCACGAAAAAGAAATGCTAGAAATCATTGAAGAAAATAAAGGTCTTCGCAAGGGCCTCCAAGAAATACTAGACTTCTTAAAAGATAACAGTACGTATTTTTGTCATGGTTATAGTATTTTCTTGTAAATAAATATATTTCAATAATGTTTTAAAATTTAGGTAAAACTTCTTCTGGAATACTGACATTACAATGCCCGAGCTTAGAAGCGATATTATTGTCAATGGAAGCACGAAACTCGGCCGGCTGGTTCGCACCACATATGTCAACAGTAATGGAGTTAAGAGCTGCTTTAGGCGGCAAAGATGCACTATTGACGGCTCTACATGAAGCAAGGTACTAAATGACTACTTCATGAATTTCTTTTTATTATTTTGTAATCTTACTATTCATTTATAGAAAAGAAACGTTTGGTGTAATGGCTCAATTAACGGATGCAACCAAAAAATCAACAGAACTTGAAAAAAGGTTAAATGAAATAGAAGTTAAAAACAAACAAAAAGAGGCCGAGGAAAAATTATTACAACAAAAGAACGCAGATTTTTACGAGTTTGGTTCATGGATGTCAGAGAAAGAACAAAATGACGTTGACTATTATGACAAATCACAAATTGACAAATTAATAGCAAAGGGAAATTTTTTGTATGAATGTCAGCTCAAAAAGGGTTTGGAATATTTCCACATGAAGTTTAAAGAGTTGTTTGATAAACTAACATCAATGGCAGTTCAAGCGAGTGACGATCTCAATAAATGGCATATTCAAGAGGAACAATATAAAGCAGAAATAGAATGTTTAAAAAGTCTCTTGCAGCAAGAAGATGAAGATTCTAGCGATCATTCACCAGGAGTAACTCCTGTACCTAACTTTAGGTGCTTGCAAAGAAAATGTTCTTACTTAGAAGACTCTTATAGATATGTACGAACCTTAAATGAAAATATGAAAAACGAAATTTTGGAAAGTAAAAGAAATGCAATGATAGCAGCATCAGATTACGAAACACAAATCCAGAAGTTAATACTATCAGTCGCAAATTTAACAGACAGATTGCGTTATTCAATATCGCTTGAACTCTTTCAGAAACAGAACTTAGCCCTCAGTAATTTTATTTCAAAGTATAGAAAACTGGTAGAGTACAAGACAGGTGTCAATAATCAAACCAATATGTTAAACCTGTTTAATCGCCTAGAAGATGATAGAATTAATATAGTCAACCTCATACGAATGGAAATTAACCGACAAAACGGTAAAGTTACATGATTATTAAAATTTTATTGTTTATTTTAATCTTCGCCATAATTAACCTTTAAAGATTACTAAACTATTTAAACGTATAAAATGGTAACGTAATTAATTTAGATCATATTTTAACGTGCTTAAGACATATTATAATATTTGATGAATTTGATGATGTACAGTTATTATGTTTAGGGAATACACCAGAAGAAATAGTACAGAAATATGGATCAAATATTGAGCAGATGGTTTTAAAGAAACAAATAGAGCAAATATGTTTAGAACTAGAAAATAAAAATAAGCAAATAGAAAATTTAGAAGACAAAAATGCGGATCTACAAGTTGCACAAGTAAAAGTCATGTAAGAACTGGTTTGATGTACATGATTATTATATTTGTTTAAACAAATAGTTTTTACCAATTTTTTTACTTATTTTAGTGATGAAACTCTAGCTTCGATAACACAAGAAGAAGTCTATTTAATGAAGGAGCAGCTACAAAAGTTAACAGACGATAATAAACTACTTAAAGAGAAATGTCAACATATTGGTAATCAATTAGATATCGCACTCGTCCAGGTATTTTTATTTCTTCGATAGATAAAGACAGAGTTCTTAAACGTTACATAGGTTCAATATTTGCTGTTATCTTTTTTCAGTTACAGGACACTCAACACAGACAAATGAGCAATGACATGGAGATAAATATGTTGCACCACCAAATTTTAGATCTACAATCTACAAGTGACAATAAAGTAATCATATCAAGGTACATGCAACTTTAGTTAATCCTATACTCTATTCACCGAACGAAAAAAATGAATGTAAACAATATTACCATGTCCTTTTGTCGTTAAGGGCGGATACGACCAACCAGGAATAAATTTTATTCTCGGAGTAAATCGCTACTTACTCGAGAATAACTCAATTTCACGTTTAACCAACTACAATTCGAGAAATAACGAGTCTATTCGGGAATAGTCACTATACTGCCGTCAGGCATGGATTAGCGAGCTTATTCCAAGAATAATAAAATGGCGTCCTATTGTTTTAAGCTGTAATTTCAACTCAACACAAGGTATTGTTCCAAAAACATATAATGCAACGTTTAAATAATTTGATTGAAGATAGTGATAGTGATGAGGAAGTTATTAAACGTCCAAGGTGGATAAGAGAGAGAATAGATTTAATTGAATATTATGATTATGAGGACTACGTTTACGCATAACGTCACTCATTTTATAAATATGATTATCTAAACTTGCAAAACGCGAAAATAAATACCACGTGAACCAAACCGAACCGATAAGCAAAACTTCAAACATTTCAAATTATACTGAGACTATTGACATTGACCGCAACTTTTCTACTCTATAATACGACAAATGAGAGTTGACATGCGTTAAGCTTCTGCACTTTCCCGTTTGTGGAACAACGTTCTTTGCCGGGTATTACATTCGTTCACCACATGTTCACATTCACTCCGCTATTCGCGAGTAACTATTCCAAGTATAGTTATACGTTAGATTGCATGGAAAATGACTGTTGATTTATTCGAGAATAAAATCGTGGAATAAATTATTCCTGGTATAGTTACTCGTGTATAAATTCGGGTTTGGTCGAATCCGCCCTAAATAAGAAACTATAAGGCGATAAAAAATTCCAAACTTACTTGAATAAGAAATGTTTCAAATAGATTACCATTGCATAATTTCTGTTTGTTAGAAATTAATGTTATGGAAGATTTTACAGTAAGTATCCCTAAGAGTAGTCAAATGATTTTCGAATTTTATTTTTTCGTTCTGTGAATAGGGTTTAGATAATTTGAGACATCATTCAATGAAATTATGGTTTACAGACTAAGCGGTGAGATCCTAGTGGCCCATCTTCAAGCTTCAGAAAGTCACAAAATAATAGAAAGACTACACGCAGCTTTGGATAAGGAGAGAGAGTTGAGGATGGAAGTTGAACATATGTTCAAAGCTCGTCAGAAAATCTTTGAAGTACATGCCATGAGATACGAATCGAAGTTCAGGTAATTTTTGTATTGGAACATTTTAGAAACGTTGTTACCCTTTGTTGTGACAAAATACGGTACGATCCCGTCATACAGGAACACATACGAACCTTTGACATGATTTCGATATTTACCAGTTATGTGATACCGCGTTTTTACCTATGTTAAAATATAATTTGTATAGCTACTGTTACCGTATCCTTTGTTCGTTATAATTTTAATTAAAAAACTGCATAATATTGTGTCAATCACCTATATCTAATTTAATTAAATATTTATAATTTAGGTACATGTATGAAATTATGCAAACACTACGACAACAATACCAGGGAAGCATACCGCTTATGTCTATCGAAATATATTTAAACAAAGTAGAAGAACTTTCACGTAAAAATCAAGCCGTGGATGAAAAACTCAGTGAAATAGAAGATCTACGGATTAATTTGATTTCGAAACATAGTGTATTTGATCAAGTTTTAGATGTATCCAAAGATAAATGTTTGGTAGAAGAAGATAGTTGCCCGCATAAGCTAAAATATATTATGATGGTAGGTCTTCCATAAATTAACATTGATATGTGTAAAATGTATTGAATCCATAATTACTTAAACAATTGTTTTAGCAATCGCTGAACTCCAGGGAACTAGATCATTTAAATAAAAAAATAAAAACTATGGAAACGTCACGCGAAGATTTAATAAAGCACTGTAATTATTTAGAAAAAACGCTAGTGTTGGTAAATCAAGGTTTCGAGAACACAACAATGAACGGCCAACATAAAGATAATGGTAAAGAAACAGGCGATCAATTTATCCAATTGGAATTAGAAGACATTCAGTCAGACGATGAATCAAGCTCTAGAAGTAAGATATCTAGCATGAAAACAATTTAAAATATAATTTATAATGATCAAGTATAAACTACAATGCGGTGCCGAGAGAATGCGTTCCTGACAGATAGTGATTCATATTAGAGAGAATTTACAGCGCGGCCGCCGAGAGAAGACGTTCCTGAAACCATTAAAATTAGCGCTAAACTATTTTAATATAACATTATAATATAAATCATGATCTGTCAGGAACGCATTCACTCGGCGGCCGCACCGTTACTTGTTTTGCGCGTAATCACCTCTGATTTCTTTCTAGGAAGTGAAACTATAACATTGCCAAAATTGCAAATATCGCAGGAAAATATAAAACAAACTCCAGTCAAAACCCAACAAAGGAAGCAAAGCACAGAATTGTCAGATGCACTTGTCCAAACTGTCCCCATCGAAATAAGCAAAAGCCACCAATTTATACAAACAGATGAAAATTGTGACACAATGAATAAAATGTATAATCAAGTAGAAACGCTCAAAAGAAAAATTGAGAAGACCACTAAACAAGTAAACGATGCTATGGCATTAGCACACAAGCGTAGTGAAGAAATCCTAGTTTTAAACAAGGAAAAAATCCGTTTAGAATCTACACTACAAAACTTTATGGATTCAAACCGTGATAAAGATATTTTAAACGAGAAATTACAGTTTACTCTTGATGAATTAAAGAACCAGCTAAACGAATTTAAAATGAAGCAGATTAAGGAAACAAATCAGATGAGGGATAGTGTGAAGGTAGAAAACGAATCTTTGTTATCAGCTCTGAAACAAATAGAAAATGACAAGAACGCCATAATGGTACAATGCAAAGAATTATTGAATAATGAAAGAGAAGAATATGCTAAAACTTCGAAAGAAATGCACTTAAAAATAATGGAATTGCAATCAAAGTTAGATAGGTAATATTAAGAGTGATGTTTACTTTTTATAGCACACCTAAAAAACGTTCAAATCAATCATTTTAAACAAGCAGATAACACGCGAATGACGTATGATACCTAACATCCACTAATCAATTATTTGTTGCAGACGAAATAGTGAAGCTAGTGCCTCGAACGGAGAAGCATTGAAAGGAGTAGTTACGAAATACACAATACAAATAGCTGAGTTAGAAAACAGGTGTTTTAAGTTACAGAGTGACCTAGATGAGTGCAAATCAGAACTGTTAGTATTAGTGAATTTATATGACATACATGAAGCGTTTCCTTAATTATCCAAAGTGTTTGAAAAGTGGTAACTTCCGACGACCTTATTTTTTATATTGTTTGTCACTTTTTTAAGGTTAACGTATGAAACTGAATCAGGTCGGTGGAAAGAGTTAGCTGCAGAGAGACTAACAAAAATGGAGCAATTGCATTCTCAACTGGAAGAACGACATTGCCATGAGGTGACCATTTTACAAATTAATTTAATTATTTCAAAAATAATCTTCAGTTAAATAATGATATTTAATTTATAGGTAAAGTCGTATAAAGCAGAGAACGAACACTGGCTATCACAGTTGAATGATATGCAACGAGAACATATGGACTTGAGGACAAGGCTTACTGAACAGAAAACCGTTTACCTGAAACAGTTGTCAGAAAAAGATGCACAAATTGAACAGTTGCGGCTTATCATTAATAATCTGAGGGTGTGTGAATTTTGAGTTCTTACTTTAAAAATCAACGTAATTTATTAAGCTTAAAGTATTTTCAAAAAGGAATTGTTATCACAAAACTTCAGAGAAAATTATCCCGTTAACAATAGAACACCGCTTTTCTACGTATCACCGTAAAAATATGTGATGTAACTCTCCCTACGTCATTTTCTTCTGTATAATTTATGATATGATTTTATTTCCAGACGCAAGTAATGAACATGCAGACTCTGATCTCAGTAAACGACCCGAGTTTTGATCTATCCGCTATAGTAGAGGTGGATGAAACAAGTGATGTGATGTCCCATCACGGATCGGATAGACTTGAGCTGAAGTTTGAATCTACAGTTGACTTACATGACTCGCATGACGATGTTGTTAGAATACCAGCCTCTTCTACTACTATTTGGTAATTTACCTTCAGCAATTTGAGCTAGCGTCCTTCTAGTGTTTTGTATAAAAAATACCGTAACGGAACAGATAAATCACATTACTTCAATGTCTGTCCGTCCGTCCATCTGTGTGTGACAGCTGTGAAAGTTGCAATTTGGCACAATTGTGCAAAGTTTACCTAATTTCGGAATAAAAAAAATGTTTAATGTTGGGGTTCGTTTTGGAAACTAAAATTAGAAGTGTGGTGTGTCAAATGAAGCTAAATATTTTTAATACTTTTTGCAAAAAACTATTAAAATATGCTGTCCCCCTACTTATCTGCAAAAGTATTGCAATTTTTTTTTCTGATTTGTGAAAATTGACTGGTTTTCGTTATCTTGGAGAGTTTTTTTTAACATGGAAAAGGGTACAGTGCACTCATTACCCGAGTACCGACACGCACTTGGCCGGTTTTTTTAAATTTTTATTCGTGTTTCATTGTGTTTACAAAAAGGCAGCCCGAACCTGGAAGTATTTTGCTAGGAAATATCTCTATAACGACAAAGTTTTCGAATTTCTTGTTAGACAGTGCAATTAATGCTGATATAAAGCATGATATCTATCAGATATTGAGGCAGAGTAAATATAAGAAAAGAGATGACTACATTTGTTTTAATTATACAATCTCGTTTTATTTTTTTCAGGCAAGAACCAGTCATAGAACGTCTTCGACGTGAGAAGCAGTTAGCCTGCAAGCAGAACACAATCCTACGCCGACAAATCAAAGTTCTAGCTTCAAGGGAGAGACGCGCTCGTTTGGATGCTCAGAACCTTAAGAATCAAGTCTTTAGAATGTAAACTCTTTAACTACTTCAATACCCAACCAGATTTATAAGCTTATGCTTTCGTTATTATTGTTATATTTTCATCGCCATAACAGAGACCACTCTATCAAGTGTGTCCATCTAAGTATAGAGAGACCTCCTTAGGGTTTTGAAGCCATCATCCCTGATCCTGAACAATTTACTTTTGGATATTACATTGACTGCCACCACTGCAATCTCCGAAACACACCCACAGTTTCAAAATTAAAATGTTCGTTTACATTTACCATCTAATCGCTACTGACGTGTCTTTATACTTGTAAGGGTCTTTAGTGATACGCTTTCGTAGTTCTAAGTTGGGTGAGAAATGGATCTTTAAACCATGTTCATTACAGAAGCACGACTGGCAACAAAGTGACTACGGCTGAAACAGCGGCATTACACAATAAGATCGCCTCACTACAAGCTCAGCTGACTAGTGCACGAAGAGATACAAACTCCAGTATCGCACTCTGGGACAAGTGGAAAAGGTCAGGTTCTATAAGCTCAACGCTCATCGAACGTAGCCGCAATCCTTCGCCTCTAAACAGAGCATTAAAAAAATTACGGCGTGAACAGCGTGCCGTCAACTCAATCTTCGTCACAAACAAAACCAAATGTACAGATTTTTATCTTACTACAGTGACCTATAATCGGAGTCCACGTACCTTTGTGTGTACCAATGAGCATTTAATTTTCATGGAACTTAGGTACCCTTAGATAGTTCTGAATTTCGGTTTCTCCTGTGTTCTCAAATCTAACTTTTGTTACCAAGCAGAAGTATTTTGTTTGTGTAATAAGTTTGGCAAAAAAGCCTACGGCCCACCTGATGGAAAGAACCTACAACACCATAACGTTGCCAACCTTAGAGATAAAGTTGGAAAATCTCATGTACCTGTAATTTCACCGGCACCTATACCTTCCAAACTTGAACACAGCAATTGCTTGGCCACAGAAATAGATATTGTGATAGTATCTCCCCGGACGAGCTCGTATATATGGAGCTCTACTACTACTTTTTGGTCCCCATTGATTGGAGACCATTCAGGTCTCGCCAATAACTGCCCGGTTACGTAGAAACGGTCCGCAAGACCATCTACAAGCAGTCGAATGGAAAAAAAGAAGCTATATTTTGGAGTATGTTGCAAAGCTATTATACAACAGTGGCTCCGATAACTTCCATTCACTTCAGCCTCTAATCTGATACTATGATGATAGAAGTTATTCAGCAAGAATAAAACATGTTTATATCGAATCTGATAAATATTCAGGGCACAACAAGCGGCAGATCGCTGGCAATCGCGCTACGAAGAGAAGTGCCAAGACGTCACCAAACTGGAAGCTGGTCTGACCCTCGCCAAGTCAGCCGTGACGCGACTCGAGAAGGAGAAGCGAGTGCTTCTCACCAGACTTAATGAAGTTAAAAGTAAATATTAACTTTATTACATGCATGCAAACAAAATGCATTGTTCATCTCGACTTTAAAAGTTATCAAAATCAAAATTTTCATCCATTCTCATAGAGAATTTCTCTTAAAGTTAATTTCTTGATACACCAAAAATTTTCTCAGAGAGATTCTGGAACTATTCTAAGTTAAGGAAAAGCCGTTACCAAAAGTATTTTTGACGAAGTATCTCTGATTATTATTCAAACAACTTAATTACAGATGACAACCAACTAATGGCGATTGAGAAGCAAGAGGCTGAAAGTCAGGAGAAGACCGAGCATTCTATCCAGGAGTGCATATGTTCGGATGGGGCTACTTTACCAGTGTCCTCGCAAGCTTTATTAGATAGAGTAGAAGCGCAACAGAGGAGAATAGCAGCGTTGGAGGTCGCTGAAAAGGTATGGTATTACAGATCCTCAAACGATCAGACGGAAGTGAATCAGAATCATTTATTTCAACTAATAGCTAATTCCTTTGATTTTCGAGCATCATTGATTAAAATTAAGACTCTTGTATCTTTACCAATAATGAAGCAAAGACCACATAAGTTCGCAAAGTAGTCCCTCCTATAAGTTCGTAAAATTATCTTACTACTCTATTTAAATTTTATATAGGTATATAGTTGGTATTATTTTGTATGATATTAGTGAAGATAATAACTTTTTAATAGAAATAAAACCGACTTATAATTGTCTATCTTCGAAGTTCTTTATCAGATCTTCACCAAATTTGAATGGGACCACTTCGAAAGAATACTCTTTCAAACAAAAAAGAATCATTAAAATCGGTTCACAATTAGCAAAGATATCGCGGAACAGACATACAAAAAAACAAACAGTTGAATTGAGAACCTCCTTTTTTGGAAGTCGGTTAAAACCGCCAGAAACGCAATCGACAATTATAATTTAGCA
This sequence comes from Amphipyra berbera, assembly GCA_910594945.2. NCBI lineage: Eukaryota > Metazoa > Arthropoda > Insecta > Lepidoptera > Noctuidae > Amphipyra > Amphipyra berbera. Next base: position 5,605,959 of record OU343131.1, on the reverse strand, counting down.
GTAGCTGGCCAAAGTTATTTTATACTTGTGCCAAATACAGTACATTTAAATAAATTCACATTGATTGATTTCATATTCCGGTGGTAATGCGGCTGTATTATTTGTGTGCTACGTTTTTTAATGTCATAGGGAATAAAATTTCTGTGCAAATAAAATTGCTTCTTTGCTCACCTGACTTCACCTAATACATTATAACCTACCTTAGTAATGCTGTCGCAACAGTCATATCCAGTTCAAGTGCTAATATTTCTACTGAAATATACATGCCTATATCTACGCTATTATTTCAGGGCAACGAATTTCTAGTATCCGAATATGAGAAGTCCCTAGCTGAAATCACATCGTTGAAAGGTCAAGTGTTGAAACTGGAGTCGACGATACTAGAGTCGCAAATACGAAAACCGATCAAAGCCGGTGGTGACTCGCAACCTGAACTTGACTATTGGAAGAGGTATATGAAAAATTATATTCTTTAACAATACCGACACAATTTGATTCATTAAAGGAGCCATTATTAGCGTTGATCAAATTGCTTACAAACCTTCGCATGTACGTAGCTCTAGTTCTCAATATCACCATTTAGTTTCTTTTCATAGTAAAATATTAGATTGCATGTAATCTGAATCTGTATTGCCTTATTCCTTTCTATTCTTATTCTAATGTCAATTAATTAGATATAGGCATCTTTTGTCTGCAGGATATTTTTATTATTTTACGGATTTCTTGTAAATAATTCTTTATTTAAACGATATTTGTTTATTGCACCAGTTACTGCGAAATGCTGAAGGAAGAGAACATACAATTGACTCACAAGATCAATTCTATGGAGACGTTACCTACCACAACCCATCAACACAGAGTCAATGATCTTGAGCAAACCGTTCTTACACTCAGAGGTATGTATAATTTGGGATATTATCATTGTAGCAGTAGAAGTTTAAACCCTAGTTTCTAAAAAGTTGATAGCGTAAAAATTAACAAATAAACTGTCAAATCTCACGTTAGGTCAACCAATCAATACAAATATTAGACTTTTAGAAACTGGGCTCTTCCCCGAACTCACAACAATGTACAATCTTGAAACGCCGTTGTTGATCAAAATTCTGGTGATACCTGCTGTCCTTCCGCGTGGTGGATTTTTGTTAGCCCCCTCTTACGACATGGGGAGCTTGGCTATGAAAGGAATCGTATTGACGATAAACCTCATATGCGCATGTGACTGCTGTGCACAATAAATAATACTATGCATGACCTAATAAGAATCTTGGAAAAAGTTTATAGTTTGTAAGTCTATAGAATTTTTCAGTCTCGCAATTCTTCAGTGCTTTTTCTTTGATCAAGGTCTGGTAAATATTTTTAAACACTAAAATAGATACACTTTTGTTACACTTCTGATGGCGTGTCTCAATTTACGCATGTGCACGTAGCAAACATACCGTGAGCTGCTCGCGAGCAGTTCCCGAGTTGTTCGCAAGAAGCAAAGGAACTCCTCGCAAATGCGTCAATAACGTCTGCATTGTGCGCGCGTACTGGTAGTTGGCAGTAGCCCGCCAGGCATTAGTCCCGCCTAGTTGGAGGATCCTTCCTTTTCGTTGGAGGAACACCATACCTCGTTCCCCCACAGTATCGTAAACGTATCGCTAATGTAAGCGAATTTTGATTCGAAAATACAACTGTCCTATATCATTTTGTTTTTTTTTTGCGACATGTAACAATTTGTATCAAACATAGAAAATATATGAATAAAGTTTTCAATGTAATTAAATACTATGAGCGAAACGAGTATGTAGGGGAACGAGGTATGGTGTTCCTCCTACGAAAAGGGTGGTTCCTCCGACCAGGCGGGTCTTATGCCTGGCGGGCCACTGCCCAACGGTTGATGTTGGGAAGTTGTATATATACTAACTCCGTGTCAGATCTTGATACCCAGCCAGACCCTTGATTGACCCCTCAACGACGCACTAAGCCGAGGTTCTAACCCCACAGGGGGTGCCCTTAGTGATCGGTCGTTTAATTTATTTCCTAGTTTGTAAGCCCTGGCTGGGGGCCTTAAAGTAATTTTTGGCCACCCCAGGAAAATTCCGGTTAAGCAGTTAGAAACCTTAAATGAGTTTAAATGAAGCGAGTGGTCCCTCTTAAAAAAAAAAAACTTGATACCGCGATGCAGGATTTGTGACATTTCATCTGACAGCTGTCTTTGTTGTCGTTGTAGTCTGCTAGACATTCGACGTGCTGCGTAGTTCGCACGTGGCGTGATAGATGCCGCCACAAGTATTTCCTATTCACTTACACTAACGTTACGTTAGTAACTCAACAGCATTCATGCTAGAGGCCTACAGTACAGCGAGCACAGAGTTCGGAACGAGCGTATTATGCAGATTTTAGCAGGCGACGTAACGTAACAAGCTCGCTCCGAATGTTCCATTACTATCGCTGTGTTTACTTCGTGCACGTGCGCAAAAAGACAATTTTGTTTTACTAGCCGCACTTTGTACGGTGTTTGCCACATGTTGTTACAGGTGTTATAAACAAATTACAAGCAGAGCAGAAGTCGGGTGGTGTCTACAAAAGAATCGACTCGAGACCAAGCAGCAGTCGTAGTACTGTCACGGAAAAGGTACGAACAATGTCTTAAAAAAACAAAAGGCGACTCTATTAGAAGAATAAAGAAAGAAAAGTTATTTATTCGCGTCAACATGACGCACAAAATAAAATAAAAGTAAACAAAACTGAAAAAATACTTGGGGAAAAATATGCGTCACATCCGCGCAAAACGGCCATCGCTCAGCATAATGCTGTGTCTCACGTGCGAGACAGAGCCACAGCGCTGGTTTTCAGCGACAGCCGGCGTTGACATTTCCTGTTCCTGTCATTTCCTGATCGTCCTCCTTACTTTTATTACAATTCATTTGGGGTTGGTGCAGCATGTCTATATCTTCCATACATTTCTATCAGCCGTCATCTAAACGGTATGTTCCTTCTTAGCCATATGATGTTACAGAATCCATCCATTATTTCTTTAGTCTGCCTTTCTTCTTATAGTCATCCACACCGCATCAATGGGGACAACGGGAACAAGTTTTAATTATTTTATTCACATCCCGCTGTCCCCGTCAACAAGTACAGATAAATGGGAACAACGGGAATAAGTTTTAATTATTTTATTCAAGGCTCGCTGTCCCCTTTAATGGGGATACGGGTGGTGGGGAATGGGAATACACGCACATTTCTACTTAAATCTTTTCTCGTAACTTGCTTTTGCCATTCATAGGACACCACAATCGCAAACTCCGGGCTGTCACTAAGAATTTCCTTTAGAATTTCCTTATAGAAAAAGCCAATAAAACCTTTCTCAATGAGGTAGACCTTATATGTTCTTCATTATTATTTCCAGGGTCGTACTCAATTGGAATCTCATCGCATAGAAATAGTAAATCTGAAAAGGACTATACACGACAAGGACTTACTGCTCGAAAGATCAAAAGAAATGCTTAAAATTGCCGCCGAGAGGGAAGACGAGTTGTTAAGAGAAGTAAGTGGATAATGAAACTAATTATAAGAAACCTGAATCATCCACTGGTAATAGGCCACAAAAACGGTCGATTTCAATAATCACCAATCTTAGAAAACGGATTGGAGATCGTCACGTTATACTACGTCACCTGTTTAGGGGGGTCTTCAAAATACCACGCTTGGTCATATACTACGGGTGGTCACCGAGGGGGGGGAGGGGGTAAAAAATTGTACGTTCGGTATCGGTACGTTCCCTAAGTAGATACCGCAAAGTTGTCAAATTGTATGAAAACAAGCGTGTCACATTTTTATTCCTACTGGGCACGTAACGAGGTAATTTAGTGATGGGGAGAAAACATTGCGCACGTCTCGCACGCGTCTTTGCAGTGAAAGGACGCACGCATCACGCATGCATCCTGCAACTATTCGCGCTTGCGGGAGTGAAGGTGTTAAGCTTTTAAGCGCGTGGGTAAATATCAATTGCCGTGCCCCTAGCGCGCGACTACGAATCGATAAAATAATACCTACAATAAATACCTATATATTAAGCTTTTTCAATACTTAGAGCTATGAAACAATTTTAAGTAATTGCTGTAAATTATATCTCTATTGAATAATCGTTTTAGTTGTACCACGCAGTTCATAGGACAAAAATAGAACAAAAAAACCATGCATGTTCTCTGTCGCAGAAATACGACACGCGCGGTAGGGGCACGGAAATGTTTGTCGCAGAAATGCGACTCAAGCGGTTAAAGAGTTAATAGTAACATTACTGCGCGATTTTTGTAACATTAGACTACAATTTTTTTTAATTATGGGTTCTATTAGATCCATTCCACTTCTCGCATCTGCTATAAATATATTTCATTATATTGCCAGTGCTTGGAAAATCGGTACTAACTGTATTAAATTCCCTATTGATATTAATTATTCTTTTCATTTCAGAATACATTCTTACATCGGCAATTGGAAGACATTACAAGACCTAATGAAGGTTTTATGTCACCTTAAGCCAACTTTTTATTTTAAGTGCCCGTCCCCGTTGTTTCTTTTTGTAATGCATTGTAACCTTTTGTAATGTAACTCCTGTTGATGGAGAAGCAGAGCTTAGCGCAGAGCGTTTTACGGAGCGTAAAGCGGACAGACATTTGACAATGTATAAGAGTATTCATGGAGGCGTTTATTCGCACGTATTTTTTGAGTTTTAAACCTGTTGTAATCGTGGCAGAGTGCGCGATGGATCCCGCGTATCAATAAACGATACCTCAATAATTGATTTATGTATACCCTATTCACGGAACGAAAAAAATAAAATGTAAACAACATTTGACTACACTTAATCGATATATTTTCTGTAAAATCGATGAAAAATTCAAAACTTACTTGAATAAGAAGTTAGTGTTTCAAATAGATTAACATGACACCATTTCTTTTTGTTAGAAATTAATGTTATGAAATATTTTACAAAAAATATCTCTATTGTCAATCTTGTTTACATTTTATTTTGTCGTTCCGTAAATACACCAGTAGGTAGGTAGGTGACACCTTCGTTCTTTAAATAAAAAAAACAACATATAAAACTGTGTGGTTCATTTATTTGCTTTGGACACGCACATTTTTAACCAATTCTTTAAAAGTTTTTCCATCCACTTGTTACATTTGTATAACAAACTTGAAAAGGGGTGATCGAAGTGTAGAGCACAAAATACGAAAACATTTATCTTGTAGCACGATGTATTGATTGGTGCATAAACTTAATTATTAAACTCCAGAAAGCGGTCAAAGTGGCAAGGCTTTCGCAGACCTATCGTATGGAGCTTAACCGGGCGGTCTGTCCCCAGCTGTTGTACTGCAGCTCGGGATGTGATAGTGGGTTGCATTTTCTAATTATGAATATTGCTATTTAAAAAAATCTTTATCTGTATTGATTGTTCTGCCTAGCCTTTTCCCAACTATGTTGGGGTCAGCTTCCAGTCTAACAGTATTTTACACGGAGCCACTGCCATCAGACCTCCGCAACCTAGTTACTGGGCAATGCCAATATCCTTACGTTAGACCTTTATCTGTAATGATTATTACCTATTTTTTATTTGTATCAAGGAACAAACAAACTATTGTCAATTTGAAGTACATTAGAGACATTTAAATCTGCGTCGTGCTCACAACGAAAATAAGCTTTATACTAAACTATACATTACTAAAATGCAACAGCTATCAACAATATAAGTAGTTTACAATACATATTCGGTTTACCGAAAAATGGAAGACAAGTTGCATTACACTTGTATATATTATATTAACCTTATACATATATAAATATATTATACGTCCGTAGGTACATCTATTCTTCTGTCGACAAAACCTTTGTTCACGGTGGTCTTACAATCATTGTCACATACCAAGTCCAAATATTATTATATTAATAGAAATACAGTTTATTGATATATTATTATAAGAAGAATGGATAATGACATTATCCATTATTCCATGGCCGGTGCCAGACATGTGTGCAAAAACAACATTTTTTTGAAAACGCCGTGTTAGAGCATATTTGAGCATGTGCGCAAAGTTAAACTTTGCGCAAATACTCAAGTCTGGCGCCGGCTTTAGACAAATTCGGTGGAGGGTCGCGTCATTTTTTAGACGAACCTTTTGAATGTTGAGGTAACTAATATTTCATAATAATATTATTTGCTCTTAAAACTAGAAAAAAAAAACTAAGTACTAAAATAATATCAAACTATTTTACTGGTAATGCACCTGTGTAGGTATTTATAATAAACAGTACAAAAATATAGTACGCAACCATCTAGTAACAGAATGTTAAAAAAATATAAAAAACTTTGTGTTTATAGTCTAAAAACAAAAACAACATAATTATAAGCAAAGAACGTGGGTTTGATTTCCGCTATAAGTACAATTTTACTGCAGTTAAGATTCACGTACAAATACATCCATTTTACAAACTACCTACGATTATAAATATAATAAATAATTTTGATAATACCAACATCATACTGCCGATTCACAGACAAAGCACAAACTTTAAGGCATGATTACACTTATCTACTTATTCTTAAAACCATACATCACGTCTGTGTTCCCAACGGGGTAAGCAGAGATCGAGGTAGCTACTGTTTTACACTTTTCGCCGAGGATGACAGTTTATACCGTGTACGGGGCAAACTTATTACCGTTTGGGTACAATCTTAAATCCAAGGGCTGCTACCTAGAATTTTCTAATAGATATATATTTCTAATAGATCCAATAAATAACACTCGTGATATTTTTATAAATATAGTAACCAGTAACCCTCGGCAGGTTGCTTTCTCAAGCATATCGCTACCTATTTATCTGAACACAAGCTTCAACTGTTATTCTGACAGGACCTATGACGTCATGATTGTGATCACGACCCCCTTATGACCACGTTGCCCAGTAATCGAATTCAAAATTCCTATATAAATTATGATGGTCCAAAGACATTCTTTTAACCCTCAAGAGGAAATGCGGTCGGCATTTAGTCCATACAAACGTATTCCTCAGTTTCCTCCTTGGATAATGTCACTAGAGCAAATATTTTTGACCATATGATATATATCTACCACCACTATATCCCTATGTTTTGTTTTTGTCAATAAATTAATTATTAAACGAACTAGAAATTTTTAAACTTTACAAAAATCGACCGGTTTTACCACCGTTTTCAAACATCTGGCAAACCAATTTGACGAATATAAAAAATAAAAGAAAAACATACAGACATAACCACAGTCATTCTTAAATTTATTACAGGAATAAATATTAAAATCGGTCCAGATTTGAAGAAGGAAACAGGGAAATACGAAAGTACGATTTCGCTAATGTTCCATGGATTTTAACAATATTTCAGACATTCCTATCAATAATGGTAAAATTTAATAACCCTTTTGTTCTTTTTGTCGAATCTGCATTATTATTAATTGTATAAAATAAAAATGTTGATGCAATGAATAAAGAATCCTTATTAGAATAAGGATTCTTTGTTCATTGCACCAATATATTAACGGCAGGCCGTTTAATAAAATTTACCCGTTGGTACTTCTTTAAAGAATTACTCATTGCAGTCACAAATTTAAGTCCCAAAATAAGTATCATCGATACTTTTATTCACATCTTTGATTACATGACAACAAACCTAGATTTATTTAATTTACTCAATAAATATGGTAATAAATTATTGTATTGCTAATTTAATACTAATTTTGCAACTCTCGATCAAATAACAATTTTCAAATTCTTCATTCTCATACTTTTATATATTTTTCATAGACCTTTTAATAGTGTGGATTACAAAAATATCCTTCTGAAATATGTGTATACCTATTATATATCTAAATATCTATAAAATGTTCGTGAACTAGGAATGTAACAAACAACAGCACTAAATTCACAAAAAATAAGAAAAAAAGAACAGAAATAATCACAATTATTGTTTAGAAATCTATAAAAAATATTCTTAAAACTAAAAAAATATCTACTTAAATAAATAAGTACAGTAATTTAATCTTGAACGCCGTTCGATTTCAATAGTTTACACTGAAAAATGATAATAAAATATGGTTAAGAATTTGTTTTTGATTTAATAATCATTAAATTATCAAATTAAAAGATAATTAATAAGTTATTAATAAGTTATTAATAAGTAGTTAAAATAATTGGCAAAACAATATGGTTATTTAATGCATAGGCATAACCATTAAAATAATATTAAATAATACAGTTAAAATTAGCCAAAGATCAGAAGAAATATTTTATTTAAGTATATAAGAAAATTATATTTTTATTTTAAGGGCAGTAATAATGCTACACAATATTAATAAAAATAATTGTTTATGTTATGGCACAATTTATTCATCATGCAGCGTAAAGAGTCACCTTGTTTAAAAAAATAGTTAAAAGATAATTTATTAAAGATTAGATTTTAGTACTTGCACTGGATAAGGGCTCGTCTCATCTCTTACCGATAAAAATCGTTCTCTCATTAATTATATTAAACTTATTTACGAGTTCTATCAGAGTCCAATAAAGTTATGTTAGAACTAGTCAGCGAGTGATGAAACAGGCCCTTATCAATTTTTATTTCACAATATACCTACAGGGTATAAATGAAATCATGTAATTCCTTCAAACCTCGTGATGAACTACTGATAGAGATTAACCCTAAATGGGACACTTTAGGATTCAATAAAAAAAATTACAAGAAGTAAACATGTGTTTTTAACATGAGGCATTTTAGCGCCCCGAGTTAAATGACCGCACGCCGAGCGAAAGCCGCGCAATTCGCTCGGGACGCTAAAATGCCTCATGTTTAGAACATATGTTTACTTCTTGTAATTATTTTTTTATTGAATCCATAAATATCGCGTGCAGGGTTAATCTATGTCAGCAGTACATCATAAGGTTTGAAGGAATTACATGATTTCGTTTACACCCTGTATAGATATATTTTCGCCCCATGAAGCATGCAATAAAAAACTAAGGAATCTATCAAAAGGAACAAAATTACAAACCTTGAAGATGAGATGCGCTAAGAAGAATTCATAGCACACACGGTGTCATCTAGAACACAAACTACTACTCAAACTGGTCACACAAAGCTAAAATTGATCATGCATATTTGTTACTACGCCATTTTGATTATCATTTTATCCAATAATGTAAATAAAAATCTACAGGGCTTCCCACGGCTATTTGACACGGAGGGAAAGTATTACATAGAGTGGATATGATATTTTGCTTCATGGAGACATTATTTTGTTTTTAAAAGCAAGTAGCACTGCATTCGAAGATTTTTTAAATGTCGCTTACGTCATCTGGCAATCGTACCGTGCAAATGTCAAAAAAAACATTCTGTATTTTTATGATGCCGATCGAAAGGACATAAAGATTAATTCCTAATATCTTCTAATATCTTAAATTAAAAGAACACTATACAATTTAATCAAGAAAGAAAATTATCAATGCGTTTTATAAGTACGAAAAACGACAGTAGGACAAGACATTATAATTCATCTTCCTAAACTTAAATGGAAAATTTCACAGTGTTCCTTTAATTTAAGATGTATGTTATTTAGAAGGAAATATTCTTTATGATTGACCCTTTAGATCGGCATTATAAAAATACAGGTTGTTTCTTTTTGACATTTGGTCGGTTCGATTCGAAGACGAGGCAAGCGATTTTTTAAAGATATTTGAATGCAGTATTACTTCCTTTTAAGACTTAATAATGTCTCCATAAAGCAAAATATCCTATCTACAATATTTAAAGTACTTTCCCTCCGTGTCCCATAGCCGTGGGCCTCCCTGTAGATTTGAAAAATATAGATACTTTTGAATGACTGTAATACGTTCAATGTATGTACATTATAGGAAAAACGTACACTTGCAGAAGTATATTTATTTAAATGTAACAAAAAGTTCACTAATAATTTTATTCTGATTCATAGTAATAACAATTTACATCAAAATACTATAATTAAATTATCATAAGAGTATCGCTCCGTTACATTTACCGTTAATAAATTAGCATAGCTAGAAATGAGAAATACTTTTAGTATTAATAACGCTACGTATATAGTATTATATAGGTATATGAAAAATAAGCGTAGTTTTTAAATGAGCCCAGATTAGGAAAATAATTATGATAATCAAGATATTACAAAGTCGTGAAAATAATTAAAATATATAGGCTGTTACCAAAATTAACTAAAATTTTGTGGAGCTACTTGGTATCGAAAATGGAACAACTTGCGTAGAACAACTTTTAAAAATTCGCGTATTTGTTTTATTACTTTCCATACAAGTCAAATAACATTATTTTTTACTCAAAAATGCTTGTAATGTGGTCATTATTTTGACAACTTTCTTTGAGCAAAGTCGACGTTTCCGCGCTACTTTAATAGGCGCCAGCAAAGTTGTATGTAATTTCATTGCTGGTGAGTTTTAGCCACCAGCAATTTCCTTTGAAAGTCCATTATTGTCGAGTTTTGTTTCAAAAATAGTCAGGTGCAAAAAGGTTTTATTCAGAATTTGGCTGTATAGGTACAGGCAGCACAATCATTAAAGACTCGTTAAAAAAAAGGTAAAGCCCGAGGAAGAAACAAATCGTTACTTTAAATAAATTCTTACTATAATAAGCTGCTTTTATTTAAATTACTCGCATTGTTTGAGTAAAGCACTATACACGCCTTGGTCCGCAATGACTGCGCTGCTGGCCACGCTATGATGGCCTCGAGCTTAGTTTAGCTACGCCCTCGGCCTTCAAGCTTGGTCATCATTGCAGCCCTTGCTGTCCGCGCTATAAAGGCCTCGGCCTCGGTCAAGGTCTCGGCCTTTATTCCAGCTTGTCCATCAAGAGCTGCAATGCTGACCGCGCTGTGATGGCCTGGAGCTGCGCTACACTGCGCTTTCGGCCATCGTCAGTGCTGCCAGCAACGCAGTCATTACAGACCGCGGCAGTAATGTACTATTAATTTGTACGGAAAGTAATAAAAAAATACAAAATTCTGAGAGTGAATTTTTTAACAACCTGCATTATTTAATTTCAAATTGAATACATTAATTAATTAATCATTAACAAAAACAAGACTGTATTCAAACCTCAATTACCTACGGCTTTGACATATCACTAAGCATTCAATATTATCAATGTATGATTTCATGTTGTGCATAATATTGCAAATATCGATTAGTGTAGGAAATCTATTACGTAAGTTAAGCTCTTACACACTAATAAATAAATGAAAGTTTTACTACAAGCCCAAAAAGTGTAAGAGCGCTTATTAAATGCACTGCGTCCGATCTGAATCCGAAATAAACCACTGATCAAGCTGCAGAACTATATTGTATGAACGGTTGTGCACTATATCTGAGCCGAATTTCATAGATTCGCAGCCGAGTTTAATCGGATCGTATATTCCCGGATTCGGATCGAACGCAATGCTCAAGCCACAAGCGCTCTGAATGTTCATGTATCAATACTACAAGCGCTTATAAAAGTTTCCGACAGTTAACTGTTTCTAAAGAAATATCATGCTTTAGGGTAACTACGAACATGGGAATATTGCGAAAATTACGAATTTCTACTAAACCAGGCAATAATTTTTGCTCTGGCAACGTAATAATGCCAGAATGTGTAATGCAGTGTAATATAACCCCTCGTTTACTCCTAAAAACAAGTTGTAAATATAATTTGTGCAAAAGGTCTTTTTAAAAGAAATTACTTGGTCTTAACACTTAATGACCATGTGTAAAATATTTCAAACAAGTGTTTTAAAGGTCTACATACTTACTTGCTACTTAAAATATGCATATTAGTAATATTTTTTTCGAAAAAATATCTGATACATGTAGAATACATGTTTTATACCTAGGTGTAAACGAAGGGTAATGTTGCCAGAGCAAAAAACAATGACTGGTTTAGTAGTAATTCGTAATTTTCGCAATATTCCCATGATCTTAATTACCTTAAAGCACTAACCAAGAGTTACTACTAAAACTAAAGCGTCAATATACCCAAATATAATACAGTATTTTTTTATATCAAGCCATAGGTTACTACTCCATTTCCACTACAAGCGATCATGCTTTTTACATAGCTTCTATTTGGCTTATCCTGGCGAAAGCCGGGGTTAATAACGCAGGCAGGCTTCAAGCATTGTTTTACTCCTTGGTTACCTGCACGCCAGGTTTCTCCTCGTATCTGGCTCTTAGCCGTCTGGCTAGAGGCGGGGTGAAGAGCTCGGGGTCTGGGTGGGAACGTCCCTGCCGCTCCCAAGGCTGTTTCTGTCTCCATAGGAAAGATATCGCAGTTCCAACTGCTATCACCCAGATGAAACCGATCTGGAAACATTTTTGGAGATCTTTAGAAAAAGTACGGTACGCAACATCGCCGCGTAAGGAGCTCATGATTAAGGGCTCCTTACAAAGTTATTGTATAAAAATATTTAGACAAAACGGAAAAATGTCATAATAATCTTCTCTTGGTAAAAGCAACGAGGCGTAGCAAAGATCATTAAGGCGAAAATCGTCTTAAAATTTAATGATGTGACAAGAGGTCTTAAGAGATTAGCACATGTCAAAGAACTGACCGAATGCCCCTTTGAACTTGAAGACAAAAGACAGATAATCGATAAAGAAAGAACCTACTACTATAAACGAATTTAAGTTTGAATCCGGTAAAATCCCAACACTTCTGAATCCACCAAGCTAACACCAGTTGGAAGAGCCATAATAATAATATTGCACCGCCACCCGTAGACATATCGATAAACTTTACAACGTCATAATAACGATGACATTGGACCGACTTGCATAACTATCACGCAAAGTATAATAAACAATATACCTATAATAAGCAATAAAGATATACCAAGACAGTAGGTATTATTGAACTGCAATAAAGGTAGGTAATAAAGTTTACTAACAGGATTACGATTATTAAATTGCACAGATATGGTCTGTTGAATATGCACGTGATGTGTTGCTGTCTTGTCGTTCCTATCAGCTAGTAAAGGCGGAACTCATAGGCGGTTACTCGGGTCAATGAGTACGACGTTAGGACGATACGGTCTCAGAGGGGGCAAGAGTTGGGGAGCGGGGCGAAAATTGTACTATTTAAAAAAATAATGTTATTGCCTATACAACTAGATGTGATAAAATAAAGGTAAACAGTGTGAAATGTTAGAAAATGCTTTACCTAACTGGTGTATAAAATTCAAACTTATGTAGTTCTACAAAATAAATTAAACATACTTCGGTTATTATGCTAAAAATAACAGCAAAAAAAATATCTGCTCAGTCAAAAATGGTTATTATATCTTTAAACAAAAATGCTAAACAAGTAATTAGTTCATTTTTAATGATTGTCATTATTCTCATATGGCGATCTTTGCCTCCAAATATCTCGGCCACGTGACACTTTAGGGCACCATAATGCTGACATACCCGTTTAAAAGTGGGCGTCAACTTTGAAGAAAAAAATGGCAGCAAGAAGCCACAAAGGGTGTATCCCCTTTATTTTTAGATTTAGGGAATTTGAAATTTAATTCGTTGCAGTTCATTGCTTGCGTAGTTTGTATTTACAGAGACCGTTTAGCTGTGGGTGTGTCCACAGGTTGAAAGTGAACTGCAACAAAGAATCTAACCGGATCTACAAAGAACAGTCATCAGGGAATCTTGTTCACCGCCATAATATATAATGTTTCTATTAGCGCATAGGTACTGCCATAACTCCTTAGTAGCCTCAAGGACTAAACACACCTATCACCATCAATTCGCAGTACACTCATAGAAAATGGGCATTTCGAACATGCGTACGCGCTTTTTTGTATCGATTCAGCTTTCACATGCTTCAGCACGTCTACACCATGCTATAAAATTCTTTCGCAACTGACAAAACACGATCAAGCAAATTTACTTTTTTTTATTAAATTACACCCACATAAGGAAATTTGGTGTTATATTTTTCCCGGAACCCAATACTTGATATTTATTACATAAATGATATTGATAACGTCAGATTTCTAATCAGTTACACAATAATCATCCATCTATACTTTTCAACCTTTTGACCCAACGACCGTGAGCTCATTCATGCGCGTACGCATTAACAGATAATGATTTAAGTTATTCTATACAGAGCAAAGAAATTGAATGATGTTTTTGCGTGATGTAATTTTATGATATTTAATAATAAACAGTATTACGCGTTGCCAGAGAATTTTAATAAGAATGTAAACCAGATTTAGTTAGGTACAGTTTTTCGATCTAATCGTTAATTAAATACAAGGAGAAGCAAAAAAGGCCAGTAAACCGTAGCGCTCTGTAACTAAGAAATGTTGAGAGTATTTGAGTCTTTAATTCGACATTGTTTACATTATTAGCAAAATTATCTGGCTTGGATTACGTCGGTATAAATTTAGACTTAAAATTCTAAATTAAAACAATAGATCGGCCGTCTACTAGACACATTATATCAATAAATAGTTGCCATGCCACAGCTAGATAAAATACTCTTTTCAACACAACACCCCAAAAAATTAGAAAAACGCCTTTCCAGATTTTGGACAATCTCATTCGAATAAAACAAAATACACCAAGCAGCGAGACTGCCTATAGACCGTTACATCAGACAATCCGACCCAACAAAGAGGGTCACGATCAGCTGCTATGATAAAACAATTAAGGAAAAACAGTTCGAACGCAGATCTGAATTAAAATGTTTCATTCACTTACCGAACCAGTCCACTGATAAGAAACTCTGTAGAGGTAGAAGTAATCGCTGGGGTTGGTGGCTGGGGCGCTGGCTACAGCTTCCGTCACGTTGAAGCCACAGCCTTCCACGCTGAGGGGCAACTTGGCGACAGGAGGGCGGGGACCCCCGAAGCTTACCCAAAGAGTCATCGCCATGCCACTTAATAAAGCCAAGGAAGTTGCCTGGAATGAAAAATTGAAGATATAGGTATTTTAGATGAGTGATGAGCTCAAACTGTTTTCATGAAAGTCTTTACGAGACTTGTGTCCAGGTATATACTTAACGTCTTCCAAATAATACAACATAATATAACATCACGCCTGTATTCCCCGAAGGGTTCGGCAGAGGTGTATACTAACACCCTCATTTCGCAGTTATGTTAAGTCCCATGTAATGCCATCAACCGGGCACAAATCAAACTCCGGGCTGCTACTGAGGAATTACACACGGAAAAACCCAATAACACTTCGCAAGCAAATTATAAAAGTATAATTATTATGATATACGCTGCAGGTTTGTGGAAGAGGCAAACATATTCTTAGCTCGGAACGATACGGCAAAGAATCATACAGACAGACGGATTAAAAATCTCAATAATACATCTTTCTGTATACGGAACCCAACAATTAAACTATCTTGTTTTGCTTGTTGCAAAAATACTGCGGTTACTAAGCTGATGTTATTCTTCGAAACAATAGTGTTATCACTCACCCTCTCGTTAGCATAAGTAGTAAACATTCCAAGTGTGAACACTCCCAGTAATGGACCTCCCACGGCGCCAAATATTGTCAGTGCTGCCTGGAGCATCCCTCCTAGATATTCAGCGACGAAGGCCAGCGCTAAGAACACCAGTCCGTAGGCGCAGGCGGCCAACTTCGTCAACCATGGCACGTAGGAAGCAGGAACTTTGCACCATCTTAAGGAGTTTTTTATCGATGTTAGGAAACTGCAGATGTCGTCAAATTCTACCTTCACTAATGTCGGGTTGAGAGGAACATGAAAGGGCGTTGCATAACAAAAAATCGGCATCAAAGAAAAGCACAAATTATAAACAAGAAAATGTGTATCTAAGTACTTGTTTTTTTTTAACCGACTTCCAAAAAAAGGAGGAGGTTCTAAATTCGACTGTATGTTTTTTTTTGTATGTTTGTTCAGCGATATCTTTGCTAATTGTGTACCGATTTTAATGATTATTTTTTTTGTTCGAAAGAGTTTCTTTTCGAAGTGGTTCCATTTAAATTTGGTGAAGATCTGATGAAGAACTTCGGAGATAGACAATTTGAAGTCGGTTTTATTTCTGTTAAAAAGTTTTATTATTAATGAGTATAAACTTTGATTGTTTCAAAACTACAAAAGTAAAATGAATGGTGATATTCTATTATACTTATATACAATTTAATATTTAGTACACGGATTGTGTAGAACATTAACATGCTATGAATAATTTGTTCTCATACCTTATTCTATATATTCCATTTCCAGGAAATATGCGGGACACAGAAAATAATGTTCGTTTTAAAACAATATTCCATTTAAAATAATATTCAATAATAATATTTCGATATTGATGGCTCACCTGCCAACGTAGTCATGTAAAGTGACGGCAGCTAGGGCGTTGCAAGAGGCCGATATGGTGGACAACGAGGCGCTGAAGATGCCCGCCACGAAGAGCCCCGCGAGCCCGGGCACGTCCCGCATGGCCTGCACCACGTAGTACGGCATCAACTGGTCTATCTGTTGAGTAGGTATTACAAAACCAATGTTAACTTTTCACTCCTGAATTCTCATTATATTAGGGTTACCAAGAAATACTAATGAAGTACATACCATAATCCCAACTTTAAGTTTAAATTATTTTTCAAGAAAATATTCTTTAATCTTCTATACCGTAGTGTCACGATATCTCAGAAGGATCATGTATAAATAAATGTTTTCAAACTTTCGCGATTTGTACACATTATAAAAATACTAAATCGGGTCTAATCGCGTAGAAAATTTATAAAGCAGAAAAATACCTTATTTATCCCGACGTTTCTACGTCGTTAGAATTTCACCGGGTTGAGTCTACCCGTGACCACGGCCGGTGAAATTCGGTCGAAACTTCGGGATAAATAAGGTATTTTTCTGCCTTATAAATTTTCTACGCGATTAGACCCGATTTAGTATTTTTATAACATGTATAAATAGTCTGAATATAGTAAAGTCCTTAACAGAATTATTTATAGTAAATTATTTATATATATATATATATATATATATATGTATATGTATAGAAAATTATTTATAGATGCAAAAGAACTCCTAGACCCACGGTTAAAAAATTAAGGTCCAAAGTAACTGGCGGCTCTACATAATGAAACGCAAAAATAAAATAGAATAATCCCTTAAAAAACTTTTAAGTTAGATGATTTTATCTTGTAGTACCCCTGAAGAATCAGGATTTGAATATTGAAGGTTGAAATCATTATAATGTTGTATTGTCATGGGAAATGAAGTTGTGTGCGAAGTTCCAGGAGAATCGATTAAGCAGAAGTAGTTAAAAAATCAGTCGCAAGATTTCAATCAAACAAACAAATATACGAAGTGAATTTAAATATGACCAGATTCTATGCACTTACCGCCGAAATACTGTTGCTGATGAACGGGTCACAGTCCTTATACACAGCGTAGATGCCAAGCCCACTGATGCATGTCGCTACGCTCAGGACAGAGAGAACCGGCCAGCTCCACCAGAGGCACAACTGAGATCGAGCCAGCGTGTTCACTGTCTGCAGACGTTGCACCTGAAGAGACAACCAACTATTAAACAATGTATGTAATAACATCGTGCCTGTATTTCACAAAGGAATATTCAGAGGCAGGTCAAGATAACCCACATTACGATGTTGACTGGAGTCCAGTGAAAAAGGGCGAGCCTTTTGCATTTACCGGACGCAATTTCAAACTGCGAACTGCTACTAACAACACCTTTCTTGGCCTAGGTCATACCTAGAGCCTCAGAGTCGGCAAACACAGTTGCTTGTTAATGTAAACTAAAATGGGCTAGGTATTTGAAAATCTAGCTAATTTAAATTCAGTTAAGGAATGTGCTTCTTAAACCACTAAGGCCCCAAGTGCTATATATTTACGATTTCAATGTTATTGTATATTTAAATATTAGAAATTATAAATATAGTTTAAAAAATATGTCAACAAATCTCCTAAGCCATGTTCATGCCAATTAGCTCCGTGGGTCCTTGTAAAATATTAAAAGATAAAATGAACATTTTACGAAAGAAACACGTAGTGATTAATGCTCTTTGGAAAGAATCACAGTCCTCACCACAGAGTACCTACATTATTTTGTATAGTATGAAAGTCCTTACAGACAGTCAAAAGCAACAAAAAGTCAAAAAACTCAGTGACGTCTGATTTTTGGTTCGTCTGGCCAGACGAAGCTATAAATAGCACTCACAAGAGTTTATCCGTGAATAAATGTTAAAAGAAAAACAAACCTTGACCCTGAGACTATTTCGGTGTTTTAACCGATCTATTTAATAAATAAAGTCGTTCGAACAAAGGTCAAATAACAGTTAGTACGTCTGATACTAAATATGTAACAATTAAAACGGGATATCGGAATTTAGACCCATTACGTGAGAAATCTATCTTAAGTTAATGTATGAAGATAAGATGACGTTCTCGTTTTGACAGCAACTTGAGTGGTGTCATACAAAAGAGTGATTAGAGCATGAACGTATAGGTAAAAATGGAGACCTCACTTCCAACATCTAATGAAAGTCGAAACATTTGGCATTGAATATCTACTTTGATGGTCTATCTCTTTTTAATTACCCTATTTAGAAAAAAATAGACTAAATAGATAAAAATGGAGACCTCACTCCCAACATCTAATGAAAGTCGAAACATCTAGTCTTGAATATTCACTTTGGTGATCTATCTCTTTCTAAATACCCTATTTAGAAAAAGATACATTTCCGAAGTAAATATTCAAGGCGAACTGTTTCGATTTTCAGTAGATGTTCGGAGTTTGGTCTCCATTTTTACCTACACCTTCATAGATTAGAGCAAATTATTCTTGACTACAAGCCTTGTCCATAAAATATGCTTTGGTATTATACAGTCTTATATCGAAGCATCAATTCTTAGAAACGGCTTTAGCGAGACTGTGCAAAAAGGTTCATTCACCTTTAGACACACGTAGGCAAAAAAGGCCGTCATGGCTAAGACTTAGTTAAAATAGCTATACTTATTTTTTCTTGTGGGTTCTAAACGAATTTCTGAGTAGGTACCATAAGTTTAATTATAATTAAATTTAGCCGTCAACGTTGAAGTAGTAAAGTCTGGATTTTATCACGATTACTAGACCTCGTTGGTCTAATAGTGGCAAACGCGACTGCTGATCGTGAGGTCCTGGGTTCGATCCCCGGTCGGGCAGTGTTAATGGGGTTTCCGTGTAGAATTCCTCAGTAGCAGCCTGGAGTTTTAATTTGTGCCCGGTTGATGGCAATAAGTAGGGTGGCCCCCTATTTCATGGGACTTAAACATAACGGCGAAATGAAGGTGTTAGTATACACCTCTGCCCAACCTTTCGGGGAATACAGGCGTGATGTTATGTTACTTACAGAATAGGATTGAAAATGCTTTACTATTTACATTTCGCTTACAGAGAACCGTGCGTGAGCAAAGTGCAGATAACAATAACAACAGAAGCGTCGCCATTTTCAATCGCATTCTTCATGTAATAGGATTGTACACTTTTTATTACCCGACTGCGGCGAAGCCCAAAAGGAGGGTAATGTTTTTATGGTTATATGTTCTGATTAAACCATCTAGCCCTATATATACAGGGTGTATACGGAATCATGTAATTCCTTCAAACCTCATGATGTACATCTGATATGGATTAACCCTGAACGGGAAACTGTTTGATTCAATAAAAAAATACAAGAAGTAGGTAAACATGTGTTCTTAACGTGACGCATTTTAGCGCCCCGAGCGAATTGCGTGGATATCGCTTGCCGCGCGGTCATTTAACTCGGGGCGCTAAAATGCCTCACGCTTAGAAGACATGTTTTCTTCTTGTGATTTTTTTTATCGAGTCCAAAAGTATCCCTTTCAGGGTTAATCTATGTCAGCAGTACATCACGAGGAGTTACATGATTTCGTTTACAACCTGTAGGTATGTTTGTGCGTGTGAAGATTTGTGTCTGTCCACGATACAGGAGATATCCAAGTATGGGGCAAAAAAATAAAGTAAAGGTAGGTAAGTGATATTGATCTTTTCGTTTAAATGAAAACCGATAATAATTCTAAACAATGCAACTGACACACTGCTGTGTCACGTAGATATTTACACAATATCTACGAATCGGATTACAAAAATATTATGGTAATAATTCCAGCGATTACCATTTTATAGATCATATACTTAGGTACTAATAAATTAAACACCTACTTATGTTGACTCTTTTTTTAAATAATTTTATACTGAAACGTCGGTCATATTTGATGTAACCATATTTTGTGCAAAAAGAAACAAAAAATATTAAAAATAACATAACATCACATCACGCCTGTATTCCCCGAAAGGGTAGGCAGAGGTGTATAGTAACACCCTTATTTCGCCATTATGTTTAAGTCCCATGTAATTGGGGGCGAGCCTATTCCCATCAACCGGGTACAAATCCAATACTCCGGGCTTATACTGAGGAATTCTACATGGAAAAACCCAATAACACTTTGCCCAACCTGGGAATCGAATCCAGGACCTCACGATCAGCAGTCGCGCTTGCCACCACTAGACCAATGAGGCAGATTGATTTAAAATAAAAAACTATGTTTTCTTATTAACTCATCGGCGTTAGGGTAGGTAAGTTATTTAATTTATATATACTTTATATATAATTATGTTTTACATAGCGGACTTAATGGCATATAGGTTATCTAATAAACAACTTTTGTAGCCTAACGGTTTAACACTCGCCTTTCATGCAGGGGGGTCTGAGTTTGATCTCGGCCAGCACCTCTGACTTTTGGAATTCATATATGGATCAGAGTTTAATTATCACTTGCGATCAAGGAAAACATCTCGTGAGGAAACCTGTACACCTAAGGGCTCTAAAAAGTTCTTGATTGTATGTCTAGTCCGCCAACCCGTAGCAGGTCAGCGTGGTCTTCTTCTTTTCGTGTGATTAGTGACTAACCTGGTGTCAGAGTTTATGCTGCCCATGGGCCCATGGGCCTCTGACTTGGCTTCACATGCCGTCGAGAAATATCTCTCAGGCATGCCGGTTTCCTCACGATGTTATCCTTCACCGTTTTTAAGCAAGTGATAATTATACAATACGCACATGAATCCGAAAAGTCAGAGGTGCGTGCCTTGGTTTGAACTCGAGACCTATGACTTAGCAGTCCGACGGTCACACCGCTAGGCTATCACCTGCTTTTTTGTCAACGTGGTGAACCAAGGCATAAATCCTTCTCATTATGGAAAAGGCCCGAGCCCAGATGGATATGCAGTAGTCGCTCATTGCCATTCAGTGCACTTAAAAGACGTGACACAGGCATTCTCATTTGAGGGGCACGTGGCTAATTGCCAACCGTGCGGATCACACGATTTGCGAGGTTAAGCTGCGCTTTCCGCGGTCAGTTTGTAGATGGGTGACCGTTCATTATATCGAGACCCCTCCATGCCTCGAAGAGCACGTTAAACAGTCGGTCCCAGGTGTCATCCGTACCTATGAGACCGAAAGTCTGACAACCGATCTAACCTTAGGATATCGACATTGCCCAGTAAAGCATTGCGGAGGTCTGATGGCAGTCGCTCCGTGTAAAATACTAGTATTCAGCCGCATCTGGTCAGAATGGAAGCTGACCCCAACATAGTTGAGAAAAGGCTAGGTAGAACATAAGTACTCTCATTCCGGGATTACCAGATACAAATAGGTAGATGCATATACACTTGACCTTCCTTATAAAAACATTATTTCCTTATGTATTACGTGAGCACATTGCTACTGCAAATATTGATAAGAAACAAAACGACAAGTGTGCAGATTAATTATACTATTTGATAAAGCTACGAAGTAACCAAAAGTATACTTACATTGTTTAAAGAAAGACTTCCTTATAACATAACATCACGCCTGTATTCCCCGAAGGGTTGAGCAGTGGTGTGTATTAACACCCTCATTTCGCCGTCATGTTTAAGTCCCATGCAATAGGACGCAAGCCTATTGCCATCAACCAAGCACAAATCCAAACCCCAGGCTGCTACTGAGGAATTCCACGCGGAATAACCCAATAACACTTTGCCCGACCTGGGGATCGAACCCACAATCAGCAATTGCGTTTGCCACCACTAGACTAACGAGGCAGTTCTTCAACTTCCTTATAATGTTAGGTTTATTATTTAGATTAACTATTGGTCTCTACTGCGCTCTAACTAGAAACCGCTCTACCTAAGAACAATAGCTACTTGAATGCGGCAACCCAATATCGGCACTTGCAACGATGCTATTTCTTGTAGTATTGTTTTTACAGTTTCACTACGCAATCGGCATTTTACTTTGAATTATACAAGGTTAGTCGGAAAGGGGATACTAAGCCGAAAAGGTGTTAAAGTACCCATAATAATGGATAACTTTTGTTCTGCAGCTTTCCCCAAAAGTCAATAGTTTATAAGGAATAGCTGTTCAAAGATATCATAAAAAATATGCTAAATTCTATCTATCCTCAGCTATGATCAGCTGTGTTAACATTTTAGGTCATATTTGGGGTCACGGATTAGAAGCTTCATTTTCTGAATTCGTAACTAAAGCAGGGTTGAAGAATTTTTGAAAAAACTAAAATAATAATCATTTTGCGCAGTTTAGTTGTCGAATTTTGAATTTTTAACTCTTTCTTTAAAACAATCATCAGTGATAGGTACATTAGGTGGCCCGCGGCTTAGTACCCCCTTTCCGGCTAACCTTGTAGAATATGCAGTTTAATAGAACATGCAGCACGTCAACGTCACACATTGGTTGCAACACTCTTTGGTTGCAACAAAACTCGAGCCGATATCGACATAGTATTAGTTGCCGTAGTTTTCGTAGTACCTAGTACCTCAACCTTCGTGCGTATATGATAAGATGTATAAATGCCGACGAAACGAAAGGAGTATGTAAGGGTCGCAGCATGTGGCGTTCTATTGTTTCTGCCTACCCCCATGGGAAAAAGGCGTGAGTTTATGTAGGTACGCCATCGGTATCTAGTTAGAGCGCAGCGGAGATCAATCATTAATATAATTATATTGTTTTTAAAGCTAGTTTTACCTTAAGAAAGGTAAAAACCCAGCAATGCTATGTAACGCAAGTAGCGAACATGCCTTTATCTCTGTGTACTTTATTTGATTTCCTGTCCCAACTCATTCAACCACGTATTCAACACACCAGAGACTGTAAACAATTTACGAAATCCAAACTGTATGGCGACTGTATCACACTCTAAGGCATTCATACAAATTTAAAAAAGGATTGAAATAGTCAAATGAATTTAGAGATTACGTCGAAACAAACGTCACTTATGCGGTTATATTTTCTTATGAATTTATGTGATACATATATCATAATTTGGTTGAACCAACTATGATACATACATACATAAACTCACGCCTTTTTCCCATGGGGGTAGGCAGAAACTATAGAAAGCCACATGCTACGACCCTTACATACGCCTTTCGCTTCATCCACATTCATACATCTTGTCAACCAACTATGATCTTACTGAATATAATTATATTTATAGTAGAGTAGTAACGATAGTGATTGAGAGGCTCGTGGCTTATTAACGACAGCATAGATTATACGATTTGCGAGGTTAAGCAATGCTTGCCGCGGTCAGTTCGTGGATGAGTAATCATTCGTTACCCCTCCGTGTCTCTCGGAGAGCACGTTAAACCGCCGATCCAAGGTGTAATACGAATACCTATGACAGTCGTTACGGGTAGTCAGAAGCCCGAAAGTCTAACAACCGGTCTAACCTTAGGATATCGGCATTGCCCAGTAACTGAGTTGCAGAGGTCTGATGGCGGTAGCTCCGTGTAAAATATTGATATTCAGCCGCATCTGATTAATACTGGAAGCTGACCCCAATACAGTTGGGAAAAAGCTAGGTAGGACGTAGTAATGATTAGACTGACAACTCGTAATATACAAGGTTAGTCGGAATGGGGGTACTAAGCTGCGGACAACTTAATGTATGACTGATGATTGTTTCAAAGAAAAATTAAATTAAAATTCAAAATTCGAAAATTTTAAAATTTTAAAATTCGATTACTTTTTTTCCATGAAAAATAATTTTTATTTTATTTTTTTCTAAAATTCTTAGTTATGAATTCAGAAAATGGAGTTCCTAATCCGTGACCCCAAACATGACGTAAAATGTAAACACGTCTGATCATGGCTGAGGATAGACAGAATTTAGCGTATGTTTTATGAAATCTTTGAACAGCTCTTTCTCTTGAACTGTTGACTTTTGGGGAAAGTTGTAGAACAAAAGTTATCCATTATTAGGTATGGGTACTTTAAAATCCTTTCGGCTTAGTACCCCCTTTCCGACTAACCTTGTATAGTCAAATTATTTTGTAAAGTTACCTGTGTATGGTTAACAGCATACAGAGATAGGTACGTTATCATTCCTCCGATGATCAGCGACCACCACGTGTGCCTCTCTGTAGGATCCACACTGAAACTGAAAAAACAAAACAATCAAAATAATACCTTAACTACAAACAATAAAGTTAAGAAGAAACGCGGGCTACAAAATATCAATCATTTGAATAGGTTTTTGCGATCTATTTCCGTCCCACCCTTCCTGCAAACCTTCCCAATTGAGCGCGAAAGAGATACCTGCATCTCGGACTGATTTCTCCTGTGCAATATTAGCGAAATCATGCCTTCGTATTTCTCTGTTTCCTTCTTCAAATTAGGACCGATTTAAAAAATAAAAGTGTAATAATTTAAGAAAGACTTTGGTTATGTCTGTATGTTTTTCTTTTATTTTTTATATTCGTCAAATTTGTTTGTCAGATGTTTGAAAACGGTGGTAAAACCAATCGATTTTTGTAAAGTTTAAACGTTTCTAGTTCTTTTAATAATTTAATTATTGACAATAACAAAACATGGGGACATAGTGGTGGAAGATATATTATATCATATGGTAAAACATATTTGCTCTAGTGACATTATCCAAGGAGGAAACTGAGGTATACGTTTATATGGACTAAATGCCGACCGCATTTCCTCTTAATATTTATTTATACTTACTTCGAAAAGTCAAGCCGTCCACCTTCCTTCGCAATCACGAATATTTGGTCGAAACCACCAACTTGCATCGAAGCGAACACGACAACACTGAACACGGCTCCAAACATCAGTGCTGACTGTAGAAGGTCCGTAAACAACACTGCCTTCATACCCCCCAAAGTCGAGTAAAACGTACAAACTAACCCTACCACTAACACGGAAATCAGTCTATCCAACCCTGTCACAGACTCTAGTACTATCGCCGGGGCGTATAACACAATACCATTATATAACAGCATTTGTAAAGTATAAGTCAAAGACGCCAGCATTCTTAGTTGCGGGCCGAATCTTAACTCCAAGTATTCATAAGTACTGGTTTTCTGCAGTCCGAAGAAGACTGGTAAGTACAAGCTACTGGCGATAGGTGTCGCTATGCCGTATGATATGTTGATGACGACAAACTGCATGCCATAGTAATAGTTTTCTGATGATACCCCGAGCAGTGTTATGGCTGACATGAACGAAGCCATTAGTGATACTGCCACGGGGAATATTGACATGTTGCGGTCAGCTAGGAGGTATTCCTGAGGACAAGAAAATTGGTTAATTTAGGTTGCAGTTGCTGCAATAAAATTAAGAATTGAGTGTGGGATGCTCAGACGAATAAAACTATCACACGTGTACTATCACACTGTTAATTCAGCCCTCATCAAACTGTCTCCTCCCAGTCCTCTCGCCAACAACGCCCTAAATCGAGGTCCGAGTCCCATTAAGGGTCGCCCTTAGTGCTGTTGTTGCTAGTAGTCATGATGTTAGTAGTAGTAGTTAGCTTAGGTTAAGTATTTTACTCTCGTCCCCGTTGGTTGGAGACCCTTCGGATCTCGCCAATAACTGCCCGGTTACTTAGAAACGGTCCGCAAGACCATCGGTCATCGGTCGAATAGGAAAAAAAACCGTGTACTAGATAATTCCTTCAAACCTCGTGATCTACTGATATTATACATTAACCCGCTGCATGAGATTCTTTTGGATTCAGCAAAAAACTAATTGCAAAAAGAAGACAATACGATGATTTTAACGTGAGACATTTTAACGCCTCGACGTAGAGATACTGCGCTAGTCGTGCCTCTCTTGGACTTCCGTTCATTATGCGTGAGACTAAAATTTTCAGTCACACTTATTATTTCTTTCGCAATAGTTTTTCGCTTATTTATTTCGCTTATTAACCTTACCAGTTAGTTAGATACTAACTACCATCGCAAGACAAAATTTATTAATTATTTATTATTTTATTCCATTAAAATCCCGTGCAGGGTTAATTTATAAAGAGGGGTTGCGGTGCATGCTTTAGCGAATCCCGCGACCCTGGCCGAACGGGCAGGAGGAGGAACACCGTTGGTTTTTAGCCGGTAAGAGTCCGGCAGACCCCCTCGCCTTCCCTGGGCGAGGGACATCATGAGGATTTTCCAACGATAAAAAAGGGTTAATTTATAAAAGTAATAGGCCATGTGATTTTAAGGTATTACCTACACGAATTTGTTTACAACTGTATGAACTGGACGAATAAAATCGAAAACTGTATCGGTGACGATACAATTTATAGAGCGGATGTATGATGAACAAAAAGAACGCATAACACATAACATCACGCCTTGTATTCCCCGAAGAGTTTGGTAAAGGTGTTTTTAGTGCACCCTGGTTTCGCCAGTTATGTTTAAGTCCCATGTACTAGTAGGGAGCGAGCCTATTGCCATTAACTGGGCACAAATCCAGACACCGTGCTGCTACTGAGAAATTCCTGATGGTAAAACTCTATAACACTTTGCCCGACCTGGGGATTGAACCCAGGACCAGCTCAGCAGTCGCGCTTGCGACCACCAGACCAAAAAGGCAGTCAAAAAGAACGCCTTTGACCTTTTTAGGTTCGTGTTCATCAACATTAATTCTGTGGTTAAACAACTTCTTCTTCCTGCCCTTATCCCACACTAGGTGGGGTCGGCACAACATGTATTTCATAAATCCATGTTGTTAGAGGTTTTGGCTTATTGTTTTATGACCAGCCGCCTGCCTGACATCAACCCTCCTTGGGAATACTCGTTGCGCTGTCGCGCGGGTGATATTATGCACTGGGTCCCAAAATGATATGCTTGGCAATCTTATTGCCGACAACTAAGTAGGCTATGTTCTTCTGTGGTTAAACAACTGTTTATCTAAAGTTCTAGGATCGTAGCAGGTGGCCTACTGTAATTTCTGCATGGGTACAGACATGGAAGAATGACAAAATATTAAATAAGACAAGATGTCTGTTACCTCATTTGTTGCCTGTTTTCCGCCACTGAAGCGGAAGTATAGGCCGATTCCAATTGAACCAATCATTGTTGCCGCCATGATGGCGTAGTCCCATGCCCCGAACACCGACTCAACCATTTTTATCTGAAACAAATAATAAACTTTTTTTTTAATGTGTCATATAACAGCGTGCAGTTTAAATGTATTTTTTTATACATAAGAGAGTTATTTTATGTTATCCGGCAGATGTGTCTTAGTACAGCCTCATTTCGCTAGATATGTTTAAGTCCCATGTTATAGGGGTGAGTAATTTATGCTTTCTTAAACCAATGTAGAAATTATTAAAGCATTTTTTTTCTCCGACCGTATGCTGTCTACCTACTACTACTACTGTTTATTTATTATGTACAACTGTTCTTATTTTCCTAAAATATTTTTAAAAAAAATACCTCTCTCTGATTAGCTTTCTCTCACGAGGTTAACAGTATACCAAACCATACATGCATTAGAAAATGCAACATGAAAAAAAAACATTGTAATCTAATAATTATTAGCATAGCCATATCTGCTGTCTCATTGAGCTTGTTTAGTAACACAGACAATAGGCTATAATAATATTAGCTCGTATCATAACTGTCTGAATATCTATATGTAAACTGATACAATAAGATTACTGCTATCGTAGAATAAGACCTTTATCTCGATGAGAATAGATACTGCAAGTGCGTGCTTTATTATGTAGCACTCGATATGGATTAAGTGGTTCAGGAGTAAGGAAAATAACAGTGAAAATGGGCGGATTTTTGAGAACGGAAGCTTCAAAACCAACTGTTGAGGCACGCATCTCTGACTTTTCAAATTCATGTGCGTATTGTATAATTATCACTTTCTTAAAAACGGTGAAGAAAAACATCGTGAGGTAACCGGCATGCCTGAGAGATATTTCTCGACGGCATGTGAAGCCAAGTCAGAGGCCCATGGGCGGCATAAACTCTGACACCAGGTTAGTCACTAACTACACGAAAAGAAGAAGAAGTATAAGTAAAAATAAACTATTGAACTTACAGATAGAGTCAGGCCAAGCTAACTCTGCATTAGAATTGTAATGGCAGCACTGCAAAGAACAACTAAAATCTTTACAAAAATCGGCTTTTTCCAATGGATAGTTTGCCCTGCCAGGCTAGGTAAGTAGGTATGGATATGGGAGGGGCACGCCGCAATTGCGGCGGTAAGACCCGTGATGGAGGAGTGGCTGGAGAGGCGGCATGGCGCCCTCAGCTTCCGGCTGACGCAGGTGCTCTCGGAACATGGTTGTTTCGGGAAGTACCTGTGTCGCATAGGCCGGGAGCAGACGCCCGGTTGTCACCACTGCGACTGCCCCGAGGACACGGCGCTGCACACTTTGCAGGCATGTCCAGCTTGGGGGTCGCAGCGCCGCGAATTAGTCGCGGCGGTCGGCGGTGACCTCTCGCTTCCGGCTGTGGTTCTGTCCATGGTCGGGAGCGAGACTGCGTGGGAAGCCATCGCCTCCTTTTGTGAGGGGGTGATGGCAACCAAAGAGGAAGCGGAGAGGGAGAGGGAGCGGTGTGCTCTTCTCCCTTCCCGCGCCAGACGCACCGGGCGCCGGAGGGCGCGTGTACGCGATGATCTCCAGCCACCCTAGTGTGTGGCCTGCGGGCGGCGGGTTTGGGGACTCGCCGCCCGACCAGTAACAGGCCTGAGAAGGCGGCGCGCCGTGTTCCGTGCGCGCTTCTCAGGAGGACGTGGGGCGAGGCCCCACAGAGGAGAGGTCCGCCATGGGTTGGCGGATCGGGACCTGCCGGGGTTGCGGTGCATGCTTTTGCGAATCCCGCGACCTTGGCCGTACGGTCAGGAGAAGGAACACCGTTGGTTTTTGGCCGGTAGGAGTCCGGCAGACCCCCTCGCCTTCCCCGGGCGAGGGACATCCATGAGGATTTTCCAACGAGAAAAAAAAAAAAAAAAAAAGGTATGGATATGGGAAAGCCAACTCTGATTCGAATAATGACGACACTGCAAAGATGTTCACAGTCATTTTTTTTGCAGGGTTGCCATAATTTGTTTTTTATTGAATCCAAAATTATCCTGTGCACGGTTAATCTATGTCAGCAGTACATCACAAAGTTTGAAGGAATTACATGATTTTATTTACATCCTGTATAATACAGCATTCATTTTGTAAGGTTACACATAAATCGTAAAGCCTTACACGGCGAATTTTTGCAGTGATGCAAATACAACACACACGTGTGCGCGACTTCAACGCGACACTAGCTCAATAGGTCATTGACAGTTTCACTGAGGATCATGTCCGAGACTAACAGGTAATGTTTTTAATGCATTCGCTAACGCCTATACGATGTTATGGTCAGCCACGATATGTCTTGGAAGGTCAACTGGTCGTTAACTGATCTGTCCATCGCATATCTCCGGCCATTGGGTCTGATCTCCGGCCATGAGGTCGGTCCCCGACACCCTTAGCGATAATAGAGAAATTTTCTAAATGAATGATAATTTACTGTGAATGATAGTTATCAGTATATCGTAAAATCTTGAGATCTACAGACAGAAAGGTATCTTTAAAAGTCCAAAGATCAATGCTTTCAATGATAATGTTTTATCTTGTCTTAGCGATGTCTCGACTGCAGTGATCAACGGAAAGATAAATAATGTAACCGAACAGCCGACATGATAACGGAGATGAGTGTTAATTTTGAAGGAAAGTGTGTATCACGCCACGCCACATGTGAACTAATGAACCAACCAAGCAGTTCACTTCTGGTCAAAATTCTCTCAAAGAGAGGTAACCTGCTCACGGTAATAATACTAACAATGCTGATTAGGTTGTGACCGCAAAACTAACCATTTCATAGCTTGACACTACTGTATGAAAAGGGGTATTTCCAATTTAGATTAACTAGCTGAAAGAAAATCTATACTAATATTATAAAGCTGAAGAGTTTGTTTGTTTGTTTGAACGCACTAATCTGATATTAGTGCGTTCAAACAAACAAACAAAATCTAAAGGTATAAGGTATATTATAAAGCTGAAGAGTTTGTTTGTTTGTTTGTTTGAACGCGCTAATCTCAGGAAGTACTGGTTGGAATTGAAAAATTATTTTTGTGTTGAATAGTCCATTTATCGAGGAAAGTTATAGGCTATATAACATCACGCTACGATCAATAGGAACGGAGCATAAATGAAAAATGTTGCAAAAACGGGAAAAATGTCAACCCGTGCGAAGCCGGGACGGGCCGCTAGTTTAAATATAATCAATGACCAGCTTTATTGATGCGTCACTAATCACAGATTAAGATAACTTAATGCACATTATGTGCGGCAATTTTCTTGTAGCCAGGTCGAATCATAACTTCGTAAATCAATCGAAATAAACGATGACACAAATAAATGAAAGCGCTGTACAAAGCAGCCAAATGGTCAGTTAATTGAAAGAAGCCGTACTATAGCTGCCGTAATCAATTAAAATTGATTGAATCTTCATGAGTGCAAAATGCTGTCCATGCAAGTTGGTCGTGGCACTTTGATACACACATACATACACATCAATTATTTACAACACACAGTTCTTGACAATCAATTCGTTGCTCTATTAAAATAGGTCTCCTTATTATTTGAACAAAAATTAATAGCAGATTTAGACCCACTTGCGCATCATCGTTTAGCCCAAGGCTAAAGCTCAGTGAAGTTTGTGTAGTTGTGACAGGGGTTTATTTGATTAACTCTGGACTTACGATGTTGCGCAAGTCGGCCTAAAATTAGGAAGCGACGAGTCATTTTATTGGTGTAACCACCTGTTTCGGTAATTGCGTATCACACTCGCAATCGCAAAAGCTTACATTTTGACGATACAACACTATTCATTGCGTGGTGCATAGTTCTCAAGAATATGGATTGTTAAAACGTAACTTACTTCCAAAAAAAGGAGGAGGTTCTGAATTCGAATGTGTTGTTTTTTTTGTTTGTTCCGCGATATCTTTGCTAATTGTGAACCGATTTTAATGTTTTTTTTTGAAAGAGTATTCTGTCGAAGTGGTCCCATTTAAATTTGGTGAAGATCTGATGAAGAACTTCGGAGATAGACAATTTGAAGTCGGTTTTATTTTTGCTAAAAAGTTTTATTGAACTGTCAAAATCAAAGCTATTATTATAAGTGTTTCGCCCTCCTTGTCGTTCCTGTAGGTGTCGTTCAAAGTGACTTAAAGTCCGGCTACACGCAACGACTTGTATGCGCAAACGGTTTACGCAAACATTTGCGCAAACGGTTTACGCAAACATTTGCGGAAACGGTATTGTTAGTATTAATGGCACTGTGCGGTATAAAAAGGTAAACAAAGTTTTTCTTTTTTAAGTATTTAATATTAGTAACTGCCTCTTTGGTCTAATGGTGGCAAGCGCGACTGCTGATCGTGAAGTCCTGGGTTCGATCCCCAGGTCTGGCAAAGTATTATTCGGTTTTTCCGTGCGGAATTCTTTAGTAGCAGCCCAGAGTTTGAATTTGTGCCCAGTTGATGGCAATTGGCTCGTCCCCTATTACATGGGACTTAACATAACATAACGGCAAAATGAGGGTATTACTATACAACTTTGCCCAACCCTTCGGGGAATACAGGTGTGATGTTGTCTTATGTAAATATAGTCACGTGATTTTAAAAAAACAAACTTCTAACGTAGAGTACAACAGTAAATGAAGAATGAATTATTTTTATTTTAAAAGTTTCAAATAAAAAGTTTTTTTTACTTTTTGCCTCTTTATGGATTGCGCTAGACTGTAGTTGTGCTGTTTAGTTTGATTAGGTATCAAATACTGTCCTATAATAGTATAATTGACACTAATATTAGTGAAGTTACCTTAGCTACAACCTTCGCGTTTATCTTAAAACCGGTCAGAGCTGTTTTTTTATTATTTTAAGCTACCGTTTTCTTCCAAATACTTAGTCTACTTTATCCTACGTAATACAGTATCATAAAAATCGTTAAAAAAAATAGCATTGTTAAACTTGTAAAATTTGCTTTGCAATATTCCCGAGAAAGCGTTATTTGCTAACATACTTAGGTACTTGACATAGATAACACTAATTCTAAAACAAATAACCGCTTCTACCAGAATACGCGAACGAATTAACAAAAAAATTGAAAGTCACTGGGAAACACATTGCAAAGAGAAGAAAATTCAGTATGATTGCACAGATGCATTCTACTATCCATATACAAAATAATGTATTGGCTAATGCAACAATCCATGGCAAGCGGGTGGCCTTGGTCAGGCTTGTTATACAGGACATTAAAATAAAAACTCTAATAAAGTCTCAGTTTCACAATTGAGGAATTTATGTCTGTACTCACAGGTACTTGTTACTTCTATGGTCACAACACCCATAAGTAGTCCAATACGTATATCGTTGCTCTAGTTCTAACACCGCGTAACTCAAAATAGTTAACTTTCAGGAAAGCAATAAATAGTTTCTACTTATCATATAGTCGTTTTTAATCTACAATATTCTGGTTTTTTCGACGTAGCACTTTCGCGACACGATCCAGTATGGAACTCACCTGACGTACACGCTGTTTTAGTTGTTTACATAGCTTGCTAGAAAAAATATTACATACGCGGTGGATTTTGTTTTTGAATTAACACGTTGCTATTGGATCTAACCATTGATTTTGATTGGTCAAACGATGCATTTTTAGATTCCCTATCGAATGACGTGCGTAACTCAAAACTACTATTTTTCGAGTTACGCGGTGTTAGAACTTAAGCGACGATATCGCATAAACCATGTTTTGCACTCGTAGACACTAGTTTTTGAATTTCTTTATCCTCCATTATAATTAATTATAACTGCCTCTTCGGTCTAGTGGTAGCAAGCGCGACTGCTGATCGTAAGGTCCTGGGTTCGATCCCAAGGTCGGGCAAAGTGTTATTGGGTTTTTCCGCGTGTAATTCTTCAGCAGCCCGGAGTTTGGATTTATTCCTGGTTGAAGGCAATAGGCTCTCCGCCTATTACATAGTACCTAGGTACTTAAACATAACGGCGAAATGAGGATGTTACTATACACGTCTGCCCAACTCTACGGGGAATACAGGCGTGATGTTATATTATGTGTAATCCTCCATTACAAGAAATATAAACTTGATACCTATTTGAAACGAGGAGATTTGTACACGAGTAAACGCTACTCCTCACTTAAGGGTCTGGGTGTTTGTGCATGTGAAGATTTGTGTCTGTAAACGCACCCACGATACAGGAGAAATCCTAGTGTGGGGCAACGTTTTTTTTTAAATAAAAAAAAAAAAAAAGGTATGAGGTCGTTAAATTTTTCCGCACAATGTATTGTATTGTATTTTCGTGTGCAAACGTCTTATAGTCACACATTTTATTTCGTCAGAAAATTAACTAGTTACTCATTCATCTTTGTCACCCTTGTTTTCATGGATTTCTTCATGCCATCTTCTTTCTTCTCAGGTTTTATTTTTATTAAAGGCCAGTGCGATTATTTGTAAATATGTAGCTTCATTCATACTAATGTCTGACCTCAATATTTAGGCACGCAGTTGTTGCCTATCAAAACAATCAATCAACTCAGTCAATGTACGTAGCTAGAAATGGGCCTCCGAATCTCTCTGAAGAAAAAGCGAATTTACATACGCGGGTAATAGGATCGCTAGCCAGCCCTACAGACAAACACACGGACTGAACCTTTTTTTTTTTTTTTTTTTTTTTTTTTTTTTTTTTCTCACGTGGGGAAATCCTCATGGACTATCCCCCGTCTGGGGAAGACGGGGGGGTGTGCCAGACTCTTACTGGCTAAAACCCCACGGTGTCCCTCCTTCTGACCTAAGGCCGGGGTCACGGGATTCGCTGTTGCATGCACCGCGACCCCGACAGGTCTCGGTCCACCAGCTACTTCTGGTGGACCCCTCCTGTGGTGGGGCAGTTGCTCCCCTGCCCCACATCCGTCCGAGAGGCGCGCGCAGGACAAGACGCGCCATCCTCCCTGGGCCCGTTACTGGTCGGGCGACGGGTTCCCCAACCCGCCGCCCGCAGGCCACTCACTAGGGTGGCCGGAGATCGTCACGCGCCCCCCGGCGCCCGGTGCGTCTAGCGCGAGAAGGGAGAGAAGAAGCGGCCTCCCTCTCCCTCTCCGCTACCTCCTTGGTCGCCATCACCCCCTCGCAAAAGGAGGCGATGGCTTCCCACGCAGTCTCGCTCCCGACCATGGACAGAACCACGGCCGGAAGCGAGAGGTCACCGCCGATCGCCGCGACTAGCTCGCGGCGCTGCGACCCCCATGCTGGACACGCCTGCAAAGTGTGCAGCGCCGTGTCCTCGGGGCAGTCGCAGTGGTGACAACCGGGCGTCTGCTCCCGGCCTATACGACACAGGTACTTCCCGAAACAGCCGTGTCCCGAGAGTACCTGCGTCAGCCGGAAGCTGAGGGCGCCGTGACGCCTCTCCAGCCACTCCTCCATCACGGGTCTACACGGACTGAACCTGACTGAACTCCGGTAAAATTCGACAACACGTTTGGTGCAGTGGCTGAGCGATTGGCTTCTGCGCTACGGGTCGTGGTTTCGATTCCCACACGGATCAAATATTTGTATGGCCTACAGATAGTTGTTCCTGGTCTGGGTGTCCTGGTCATGTGAAGATTTGTGTCTGTAAACGCACGCCCGACGCAGGAAAAAAAACACGGAGCAAGTTAAAATTCAAAAAAGACGCAACGTATAACAATATTGTGTTCTTCTCTCGAACGCGCTATTTGAGTATAGTAGATCATGCCGTGATGAAAAAATTTGCCAGTCAACAAGGTTGATAGAGGGACTGACAGCCCAGGGAGCGCCAGACATACGTAAGTAACTATGGTCACTCGTGAAGGCTCTTTAAATACACCCTTGTGTTAACAGACTTCTTGCAACTAACTATGATCAGTAAGAATCCATGACGGATCTGTTTCGTGCTTTGGACTGGAATATTATGGACCTCAGGCATTTAAAAAACCAATTAAAAAGCTTAGTTTTCGAAAAATACATCAAAAGATAATTTCATAGTGGACTCTGCCTTAACGATTGTATTTGTTTTTATTTGACTATTAATGAATAAACCTCGGTCGTTTAAATACATTGTAAAATTTATTTTAATTTCAAACGCGATTTTGACAATGGGTTTACGACTATTGAAATGTCGGTTATATATGAGATGGTATCTTCCTTATGAGGACTTACCTATGTGTGTTATACATGAAAATCTAGCCTGTCAAAATATTACGCGATTGTGATAGTAGCATCTAGATCTAGAGACCTTTGCTTACCTAACTGCATTTACATTTGAAAATATCTGCCTTATAATCTCTGTTTAACCAAAGTAGGTACCATAGAAAATTGTAAAATAATTGGTACATGAATTTTATTATTTTTCTGCTATTGTTTCTTCAATTGTTTCGTTTTAATATAAATAATAATGTTACAGTAATATAATTGACGTTCACTAATCAAAATCTGTTAAATTGTTTCCATGGTTAAATTAAAATTGAAAATTCGAACACCTCTTTTTAATTTAAATTCATTGTTCTTGTCATTACTATTTTAAGGAAGTAACACGCTACTTATAACATTTAAAATTTCCCGCTAATATACATTGCCAGCGTATTTATGTTGTACATAAACATCAATTTCATATTCCATGCATGGACTTTGTAACGATACAATTTCATGCATTAAAAATTATGCAACTTTAATAAAACACCCGTAACCTATCAGCCGGTCTTTTTGCATATTTAATTAAACATTAACTTAATTCACAAAAACTTGAATTAAATCTTACTTACAATTTTCTTCTCGCAACAGCGGTGAAATCAACCTTTTTTCCTGGCATGCACCGAGTTTTTTCAGTAACAGAATACGTTTCAACGCATCATAATAGAAAATTCTTCTTACATAGTTTTACATCACTTAACCTTGGTCACCCTATATTTATTTCCGGCGCATAACAATATTTTATAACAGAACCGGTCGAATTAAATAACTGCCACAACTCATTAAGCGTCCGTTTTAGTCAGAAACACCTGCAAAATGAATATTCGATACGTTCAGGTCATGAGCGAATAAAAAAATGTAAATTCGTTCACTACTTCGACTCCTAAAGAGTTAACTAACTGTCATCAGGCGTGAGCGTGACGTGAGCTTATTTTTTTTTTAAGATCGTCCGATGTTAGTGCTTATTGGATTCCAGCCAATCTAGCGCTTTCGTACATTACAAAGTACACATGTCACATGATTCGAATATTATTTTGCATACCCACATAGTTTTTCCTCTTATTAACCTATCGCTTGTGCAAGACTCCAAGGTATGCCTAAACACACAAAGTTTATTACTTATTGAAAAAATGTTATGCTATAACATCACAAAAAAAACATTGATGTAAGATAGATTAGGTAGTAACACAGCTAAAAGTCGATGCCCACCATGACCTCCGTCCACTCACCGAACCCCGTATTCAATGTTACCATTTTATTTGTCCTGTTGATTGATTGGCGCCCAAAAATATGATATCTTCAGGATTACAGGCAGTTGTAAAAAACAGGACACTATCGCTTTCATAAAATTACTTTCCTTCTAAACTTTGATCTACTTCTAAAAAGAATCGATGTTACACTTTCGCTTTACATAAATAATGAAGGAAAAAGCGCTTCAGCGCTGCAATGTACACGACTGCGTGCGCACATTTTAGCAGCAACAGGGAAGTTCAACAGACTTATAATTTCGACACCTTTATTAGAATAGTATTGCACAACATCGTTTAGTAAGTACCAAAGTACAAGACCAGCTACACCTAATTTAATTATAGGCTAGAAAATTGACGAGATTTTTTTTAGTGTCAGTGTTATATTTCAGCTGAAATGACACCAACGACATCTAGTTTTTCTTTCATGTAACTTCTCAGCATCAGAGTTTGCCAAGATTTAATCTCTAGACTTCGGTACGAATAGCTTATATTGGCGATGGCGACACTACAACATCCATTGCTTTACTTATCTATCAGTGTAGGTACGTAACAAAATACGTCAGCGTTGGGCTTTTTGAAATATATTTCAATGGTGTCGTGATGTCACTGAAGAAATTTATTTCAGTTGGGAGAATGTCAACAATTCGTACACTAAAAATGTATTACATTTTTGCGTAATTTAAGTGGACACTGATAATATCGTTTAATAAAATTATATTCAGGTTTACACAAAGATTATATATTTTGGAG
Organism: Amphipyra berbera; assembly: GCA_910594945.2. NCBI lineage: Eukaryota > Metazoa > Arthropoda > Insecta > Lepidoptera > Noctuidae > Amphipyra > Amphipyra berbera. The sequence goes on along the minus strand of OU343131.1, from coordinate 5,568,277 downwards.
TATAACTTTGTTCAGTTGCACCTATACCCTAATCCCCACTAGCGCTGAGTGTAGTTCGTACTTAGTTTTCCATGTTGCTAAATAATTCAAGATCAATATGAGAGGTGGCGCTACCTGTCCTGACCGTCACCGGTCCCGTCCGCCTATTGTAGGGGTAGACAGAAATGAAGATGAGATAAAGTCGTCATCCCAAAATTGTGGAGTTCGGCTTCCAGTCTACCTGATACAGTTAAATAACATAACATCACGCCTATATTCCCCTAAGGGTTGGGCAGCGGTGTATAGTAACACCCTCATTTCTCCGTTATGTTTACGTCCCATGTAATAGGAGGCGAGCCTATTGCCATCAACCGGGCACAAATCCAAACTCCGGGCTGCTACTGAGGAATTTCACACGGAAAAACCCAATAACACTTTGCACGACCTGTGGATCAAAACTAGGACCTCACGATCTGCAGTCGCGCTTGCCACCATTAGACTAACGAGGCTGTTAAATGCATGCATCTATTAGCCATCTGACCACCGTATCTCAATTACTAGGAGATGCCGATAACCTAAGGTTAGATTGGTTGTCAGACTTCCGGGCGTCTAACTACCCGTAAGAACTAACGACTGTAAAGGTATTCATGTCAATCAGGATCGACTGAAGCGAAAATTCGGGAGAGGATATCGATGTATTTAGAATGATCACTCATCCAAGGCCTGACCACGGCAAACGTAACTTAACGTCCCTTGAGCTAGAGCAGGCACAGATCGCGGCCGGCGGGCCGCATGTGGGCCTTCGTCAATATACGTGCGGCCCGCCAGCGAATTAAACTCTTACGCCTTCGTATGAAAATACTGCAATATTTTAACAATAGGGGTCAATTCAAAAACACTTAATAAATTATTTAAAAAAATGTAATGCCCTCTATGTTTTATTTTTTCATTAAACTTTATTTCAACACTATCGGCCCGTCCCGTCTTCGCACGGGTGGACATTTTTCCCGTTTTTGCAACATTTTTCATTTATGCTCCGCTCCTACTGGTCGTAGCGTGATATTATATAGCCTATAACCTTCCTTGATAAATGGACTATCCAACACAAAAATAATTTTTCAATTCCAACCAGTAGTTCCTGAGATTAGCGCGTTCAAACAAACAAACAAACAATCAAACTCTTCAGCTTTATAATATTAGTACCTTTAGATTTTCCGTTTTTTTTTTATTATGTTGACCCGCTTTTTGCTCATAGTCTACTCGAGTGGCCCCTGGTCCTAATAAATCTGCGCATCCCGAAGCTACAGCGTCTAAACAAATGCTACTAAAATGTTTACTTGTTAGAGTTTATAATTTACACTACATTGCCAAATTACCGAAAGAACTTACCTTCGCTAAAATATTTCCAATGGACGGGGAAATAGTTAGAGCATTCACACGATACTCTCCAAGAGTCCCAAAAAGAGAACGGTGTGTCTACAATATTAATTAATACTAAATGAAAGTCTTATGCAATGTAAAGTAGAGCAAACATTTGGTACTTCTGTACACTAAGCATCTTTAATTAAAAATAATTATATTGCTTAAATTAATCCAGTGATAGCCTAGTGGTGTGACCGTCGGACTGCCAAATCATAAATCTCGAGTTTGAACCCAAGACACGCACATCTGGCTTTTCAGATTCATGTGCGTATTGTATAATTATCATTTGCTTAAAATCGGTAAAGAAAAATATCGCGAGGAAACCGACATGCCTGAGAGATATTTCTCGACGGCATATGAAGCAAAGTCAAGGCCCATGGGCGGCATAAACTCCGACACCAGGTTAGTCGCTAACCACACGAAAAGAAGCAGGTTACATTAAGTCTTGTAGTTAGAGCCTATTATGTAGAGTAGGTACCTACATTAGGCTACTACTTTCCTAATTAGTACGTGAAATACTTTAATTTGTTATTCTATTGGATTCTCTTCGTACACTCGTGGTTAATTAACAACCGCGCTGATTATGCGATTTGCAAAGTTAAGCTGCGCTTGCCGCGGTCAGTCCGTGGATGGGTGACCGTTCGTTACATATCGAGACCCCTCCGTGCCTCGGAGAGGGCGTTAAACCGTAGTTTCCGGGTGTCAATACCTATGACAGTCGTTACGGGTAGTCAGAAGTCAGAAAATCTGTCGACCGGTGTACCTTAGGATATCGGCATTGCCCAGTAACTGGGTTGCGGAGGTCTGATGGCAGTCGCTCCGTGTAAAATACTGGTATTCAGCCACATCTGGTTAGACTGGAAGCTGACCCCAACATAGTTGGGAAAAGACTAGGCAGAACGAAGTTTTGGTACACTCGTGGCGATTTACCTAATTCGCATCTGTTATCTTGAAACTTTAAATATATTTACGAATCGAGCAGGACTCTATCTTATTATAATAATACCAGCTTATTACTGTCCCACTACTGGGCAGAGGCTTCTTCTCATACAGAGCAGGGACGAGCATTGATCAATAGGTACGCTAGATCAGTGTTCCGCGTTTGTACCGTGGTCATTAATTGGTGTGCCGCGGGAAAAATCTATTTCTTATAGAATTATAAAGGCGGACGGAAATAACGTATTCTTTGCTATCTTTATATGATTAAAATATGATTTTTATTTATGGTGTAACTCTAAAATTCCCTGATTTCGTAGGTGTACCTTGAACACAAAAAGTTAGCGGAACACTGCCCTAGATCAGTGCGTGTTGACGATTCCAGATCATCAAGTCCAGATTCCCTCACGATGTTTCACTTTTTTTCTGTCGTGGGAAAATCCTTATGGATGTTCCTCTCCCAGGGTAGACGTGGGGGTCTGCCGGACTCTTACCCGCTAAAAATCCACGGCGTTCCTCCTTCTGACCGTCGGTCGGGGTCGCGGGATTCACCTAAGCATGCACCGCAACCCCGGCAGGTCTTGGTCCACCAAATGCGAGGCGAGAGGCGCGAGGAGCACCCCACATCACCGGCGCACCAGAACACATGACACGCCGTGACCACCCCGGAGACCAATGAGCACATGGGCGCCAGACGACCCCGTGTCTGTGCACCCTTGGTCCCCCTGTCGGGTCAGGTTAGTGGCCCCGCCGCCACCCTAAGTCACTACAACTTAAGATGTAACTATAGGCTGCAATCTGTCTAATACTAGTTCTTCATTATCAGCCCTGGTTCATCCAATGCTGATCTGCATCTACGAGTCATCTAGGTTTTTCAGTTACACTTTTACTTAAAAACAAACACACTCAAACTGTAAAAAGAAAAAAATTAAAAAACAAGAAGATTAGAAGAAAATCCAGAAAAGTTCTACTCTCTAGTCAAGTGTAGGAAAACATAAAATTTAATCATTTAAAAAAAAAACACAATATGAACAACGAGTTCAGTGATATATTGGTGTAAAAACCGCTGAAAGACAAAAAATAAGTACCTACCTACATTATACAACATGTAACGTAATTAACGCATACCCTCAAACACCCCAATTAGAATATTATGTTATAATCATAACACATACACTGAAATTTTAGTTTAACATGTATATGCATTGTTATTTACTAAATTAACGTTCTTGAAATAAGGTTTATTTTTCTTTATTTTGTACTAGCTCACGGCTCCGCCCGTAGCCTATGTTACTCAGTGATAATGTAGCTTTCTAACGGCAAAAGAATTTTTGAAATCGGTCCAGTAGTTTTTAAGTTTATTCGTTACATACAAAAATACAAATCTTTGCTCTTTGTAATTATAATATTAGTATAGATTGAATGCCGGAATTTGTATTAATACAAATAAAAATGCACTTTTAAGTCTTTTTGCCTTGATTTACGGTCCATTTCAGTTTTTTTTTTTTACTGTACAGGGGTAATGTGACTAATTTCCGTAGATTTAATTATTTTTGGGATAAAAAATTGGCTATATTAAAAATGATAGAAATCGATTCAGTAAACGATTCTGAACAAATTACTTTTAGGATGTGCGTTAATTATGTTACATATTGTATACTAGCTGTGTCCTTACGGCTCCGCCCGTAGCCTACCTATGTTACTCAGTGATACTGATAACGTAGCTTTCTAACGGCAAAAGAATTTTTGAAATCGATCCAGTAGTTTTAAGTTTATTCGTTACATACAAAAATCCAAAAATACAAATCTTTCCTCTTAATAATATTAGTATAGATAAATGAAAATAATGGAGTCAGTTAAAAAAAAACATATTTATCATAAATTATGCATTGAATAGTATTTTACTTTGTAAGTATATTAAGTAGGTAACTAAATTGTCGGGGCCAGTTTTGGAACAAAAGCTTCCTAATTATAATTTATTTAAATAAACTGAATTCTACGGAAACAAGTAGGTAATTACGCAGTAACTAATTTTGTTATAAAATAATAACTTTTGTTCGTGATCGGCGTACATTTATAATTTAAATGAAATTAACACCTATGTCAGTTAACAGTGAAGACTAGTAATTATGTTACCTCAATTCAATAGTTAAATCAAACCAATTGCCAGTTTATTAATATGTTAAATATTAAACAGGAGGGTGCTAGTAAATACAGTATGATCACATTTAAAATAATATAATAACAATATGCTATTTCACGCAGACACTGTTTACAGGACCCATTTTAGCGGATCCGTTTTTATTTTGGTGATGGTGCTTATAGTTGTATGAGCGAGTTCACATACACGGCAGTATTCCGAATCTAGTAAAAAATAATGGGTTCGTTATTTTTATCGTATTCTGTCTGCCAGGTGCGACGCAGCTGCTATTTGTTTAACCGATCCGTTCGGTAGAGATGTGAACAACACATCCAGTACCAACGGATCCGCTGTGTCAAAGAGCTGTTAGACGGTTTTATCTTACAGTATCCCTGCAGTATCAGGATTTGAGAATTGAAGATTGAAATTATTATAATGTTGTAATGTCACGAGAATTGAATTTCTATGCGATGTTTCAGGAGAATCGGTTAAGCAGAAGTAGCTCAAAAATCTGTCGCAAGATTTGAATGAAACAAACAAATATACGAAGTAAAGCTAATTAAAACTGTTTAAAAATCAGTTTAATATTTTCTTTTGCCGTTTCGAAAACAGTTGCAACTCACTTCGTTTTTCGTTCAAATTTTAAAAGTACGGGTTTTGCTCGACTTACTCAATAAATCTTGCTCTAGTTAGCACGATGGCCGATCTGCGAAATACGTGTTTCATACTCAGAGAGGCAAAGAGTGATTGGGAATTTTTTCATACCTAGAATAGAACCCTTACCTTAGTACCTTACTCTTTGAGGATCATATGAGTGACGTTGAAGTTATGTAAACGCCTGCATTCTCCAAACAATAAGGCAGAGGGATCTTATTACTAATTATCGACCGGCAATTCGTAACTCCAGGCCTAAAGAATCCCAACAAAGCGTTTACAAGTTGACCTGGAATCTTGGTCCACACGCTGGACAGCTGGAATTAGGATCAATATACCAATGTTCAGCTTAGCCTTTTCCAACTACGTTGGGGTCAGGTTCCAGTCTAACCAGATGCGGCTGAATACCAGTATCTTACACGGAGTTACTGCCATCACACCTCCGCAACCCAGTAACTGGGCAATGCCGATGTCCTAAAGTTAGACCGGTTATCAGACTTTCGGGCTTCTGACTTCCCGTAACGACTGTCATAGATATTCGTATGACACCTGGGACCGACTGTTTAACGTACTCTCCGAGGTACGGAGGGGTCTTGATGTGTAACGAATGGTAACTCATCCACGGACTGACCGTGGCAAGCGTTCCTTAACCTCGCAAATCGTATGATCCGTACTGTCGTTGATTAGCCACGAGCCTGGATCAATATACCAAAGACACGGTGAAAAATAAACTTAACAAAATTTTTCTTCACTGTAAAGACCCTCATATTTTAGAAATCTGGTAGTATTTTAATGTTCCTACCCCTTTTTTACGTAACTCACGTTACCAAAGATATAATCGAACAGTCGGGTCCCATTCTGGTCACGTTACTTACCTAGTAGATAATACCCAGTGCTCATGAAGAGTGGTGTTTGGCGATTACACTTGTTACAGCATAATGGAAGTGAACATTTTCCGTGATTTTTTAATAGCTAGGGAATTTTTCTAAACTAACAGCGTATATGCTCGTTGTTCTACGTCTTTTGGTAATAAAATATTCTCGAAACTTTTCCTAGGCAGTAGACAGAGTATATCTAGGTGGGTATATCTAAATTAAATTTTCATTATCATAGTACACAATAAATATTAAAAAATCACACCCGTAAACTTTCTACCGTGCTAACCATATCTCCTGCTAGATCGCTCAAATAAAGATAGTAATAGTGGCATTCCAGAAAATATTGCCATTCTAAAGCTGCGGTCCCACGGCTCGCAAACTGACAGGACGCGCCGGACGTTGCCACGCCTGTCGAGGCCTGTCGCAGCCCGTGTCGAGCAACTTTGATCCTACCGACTCCCGACGGATCAGACGGGCGACGAGAGGCCACCGCAGGCCTCATCGGACGCGACGTTCCCACGGCCTATCGGATGGGCCTGGCTAGGTGTGGCCTGGCCTGTCAGAAAAACAGGCCGTGGGACCACAGCTTAAAAACGCTCGGCAAACAGATTATTAATAGCAGTATGTTGTTATTAGCAAAGGAGGATGCAAAAAAAAAGTGTAGTATATGGGCACAAATTCTTTGTACGCGCAATCCAACCGCAACACTACAAATAGCATTTGGGACTGAAATATGTTACAAACATTATTAAATATACTGACTGCCTCGTTGGTCTAGTGGTGGCAAGCGCGACTGCTGATCGTGAGGTCCTGGGTTCGATCCCCAGGTCAGGCAAAGTGTTATTGAGTTTTTCCATGTGGTATTCCTCAGTAGCAGCCCAGAGTTTAGATTTGTGCCCGGTTGATGGCAATAGGCTCGCCCCCTGTGACATGGGACTTAAACATAACGGCGAAATGAGGGTGTCACTATACACCTCTGCCCTTCCCTTCGGGGAATACAGGCGTGATGTTATATTTTATTATTAAATATGTATATACTACCTATGTTTAGACTTTATAAAATCATAAACGACATAAGAAAACTCTTAAAATCTATCTCACCGCTGAACATTAGTAGTTTTATGTAATTTCAGCGCCTAAGTGGTGTCTTGGCTCTTACGCCATCCTTAGTCTCGAGGGCGTATAAGTACGTACCTACATTACCATATTTATGTAACTCACACCATTATTTATACTTACTTCCTCTACATTTTATAAAAGTGTAGTAAGTATAAGTAATTTTAAAGCATTGATGCTGTAATATTAACATCTCGCCTGTATTCCCTGAAGGGTTTGCATAGAGGTGTATAATAACACCCTTATTTCTCCAGTTATGTTTAAGTCCCATGTAATAGGGGGTGAGCCATCAACCAGGCAAGAATCTAAACTCCGGACTGCTACTGAGGAATTCCACACGGAAAAACCCAGTAACACTTTGCCCAACCTGGAGATTGTTGTGCTGGGAAGTGCTGTTATAATATTAACTCTATCAAAAGACAAGAACAAAACGGCGTTTTTTTTATATAATTTAAGTATAATTTATATTAATAATTTATCTATACTAATATTATAAAGAGGAAAGATTTGTATTTTTGGATTTTTGTATGTAACGAATAAACTTAAAAACTACTGGACCGATTTAAAAAATTCTTTTACCGTTAGAAAGCTACATTATCACTGAGTAACATAGGCTACGGGCGGAGCCGTGAGGATACAGCTAGTAATTTATGTTTTAGTTGTAATCACCAAAAACGCGTGTGCCTACCAAGGCTAAACATAATGGTTCTCAACATCATGTCTCTTTACTTTTTACTTACGTGTTACAAATAAATCATTTAGATTTTCATCAATAAAATAAGTAACCAAGCGACAATAAATTGATAAATATAAAAGAACGAGTTTTATTTTTAACCAACCTCATTTCCTACATTTACAGTGGTACCTACCCTTAATAGGTAATTACATGCACGGCCACTTTTTCAGGCCAGTAACAGCCCACAGGCTAAAGCCGAGCGTTCGTAACATTTTGTTTTTCGTATTAATGAAAATATGAATAAATGAGTTGTTTTTTCTGTAACATTTATATATATTTTTTGTATGAAGTAACTTTTTAAACATACCAATTAGTTTTTTTCCTAGAAGACGTGCTTTATTATGTAGGTACTAGCGGCCCGTCCCGGCTTCGCATGGGTGGACATTTTGCCGTTTTTGCAATATTTTTCATTTATGCTCCGCTCCTATTGGTCGTAGCGTGATGTTATATAACCTATAACCTTCCTCGATAAATGGACTATGAAACACAAAAATATTTTTTCAATTCCAACCAGTAGTTCCTGAGATTAGCGCGTTTAAACAAACAAACTCTTCAGCTTTATAATATTAGTATAGATAGTTATTTCTATGTAATTTTAAAATGATATAACTTCATTGTTTAAAATGAACATATCAAAAATTATACAACGTACGGTCACAGACATTGTTTGTTGAGCCGCTTGCCACCATTCATAATTTGACCGTGTTTTACAACTGTGATGATTGACACGGTACAACAAATGACATGTCATGTCGAAATGACAGAATTATCTTTCCCGATTATGCCCATGTATAACCCGACAAAATTAAGAATAGCGAAGGTGGCTCAACAGTCAATGTCTGTGACGGTACATTCCTAATACATTATGCCTAATACATAAGTACATTTCGTATAGAACAAGTGAGGGCACGCGCTTGTAAGACCCATTAAAATTAGCAAGTCTGTACTACCTATAATCTCCAGATTAAACACTAGTACAATATCTCTATCTATTTGAACCATCAACATTTCATATTTGTTCACAAACAATCAGTAATTATGAAAAATTCTCCATTGACTCAACTATGGTTCCGCCTCTGTACGTTACTCTTTCGTTTGTAAAATACCTGTGTTTTTCATCTAGCTAAGCGAGAGCTAGACAAAACACCAATCTCACTGAGTGCTGCGATCATATCTGAAGTTTAAAACACCTATAAATAAATAATACCATTATTTTTTAGTTGTTTTTCATACGTTGCTATTTATTGAAGCGATAAGAATTATGTAATTGGAATTTCTTGTGTTATTTTTATTGCACTTTCAATGTGGGTTCCTAATAAATGTCGCGTGTTGAAGCCTTATCGCGGATTCTATGTGCATTCGATCATTATTTACAACCACGCTGTTACTACCTACGTCTTTCGAACGATTTTTTATAGGAAAGTATTCGTTTCATAGATACGAAAATTCAGAACATCCTGTACGTTATAACTTAATTCAAAGTGGCATTTATAATGTCTATCATAAGCTGCGCAAGTCACGAAGCACAGAATATCATTCATAAATCTGCTGTGTAAAGATAAGACACCATGGGTGGTAATAATCGTCCTAAACGTTACTTTGGTTTCCATTTCCGGATCTTTCGATTCCTAGGTCTAGGCTGGTGGCATCACCCCGAAGAGGGCAAAACGGCCAACTTTCCAAGCTGGTATCTTTACTACTCCATTATCACCCAAGTTGTCTGGGTAGCTGGCTTCGTCGGCTTAGAAACCATTGACCCTTTCGTTGGTGAAAAAGACTTGGACCGATTCATGTTCAGTCTCTCTTTCGTCATCACTCACAACCTAACCCTCATCAAATTATACATTTTCTTCTTTAAGAACGTTGAGATCCAAGAAATAGTCCGAACATTGGAGATAGAGATGTACGATTATTATCAAAACGAAGCTAGAAACCACAAGACGATTAGGTTATCAAAAATCATTACAGCATCCTTTATATTCTTTGGATGGGTGACCATTGGTAATGGGAATGTATATGGGACGATTCAAGATCTCCACTGGAAATCCATAGTGGCAAACTTGAACCAATCTTCTCCTCGCCCGATTCGCACTCTCCCACAACCGATTTATATACCTTGGAATTACCAGAAAGATTCGTCATACATTCCTACTTTTGTTCTCGAAACAATAGGCCTACTCTGGACTGGTCATATAGTCATGTCAATTGACACATTCATTGCATCTGTTATCCTACATATGGGCTCGCAATTTGAAACATTGAACGAGGCAATAACTTCTGCTTATGATCGCACAATGACGTCACTACGGGAAGGCATACATCATGATGCAGATAATATTCAAGAGGATGGATCTTCTACATTGAGTGCAGAAGATAGCGATGAAATAATAGTAGAGACATTTTTATCGAAAGAAGAAATTGACACGGCTCTGCAAACTACTTTCAGGAGTTGTTTTCGGCAGCATCAGGTTCTCATCAAGTGAGTATAATAGATATGATACTACGAAACATGTATCCTTAATGTACTCATTATTTTTGATTCTCTTCCTACGTCATGTGATATAAACTTATCTTTTGTTCACCGTCATTATTTAATGATTCTATCAATTAAGATCCAATAGAGTCCATTTATGTCAAAGAATGTTAGTAAACATTTTGAACAAAATAAAACATAACATAACATCACGCCTGTATTCCCCGAAGGGTTGGACAGAGGTGTATAGTAACACCCTCATTTCGCAGTTATGTTTAAGTCCCATGTCGGCGGCGAACCTATTGCCATGAACCGGGCACAAATCCAAACTTCGGACTGTTACTAAGGAATTATTCACGGAAAAAACCAATAACCCTGCCCGACCTGGGGATCGAATCCAGGACCTCACGATCAGCAGTCGCGCTTGCCACCACTAGACTAACGAGGCAGTTAAAACGAAATACATAGTGATAGGATCTTCTTCTACTTCCTTTATAAATCAAATCCTAGTATCCAACTTGTAAGCAGTAATAATAGGGGGAACGGCAGTAAAATGTCCAACGAAAATGCACTAAATCTAAAGACGAATAAATTTAATTCTTGATTGGCTTCCCCGATAAGCCATTGGTCTTTGTTGCTCCTTGCATCCTTTTTATTAGGGTTATGTTATAAAACTATACTGGCCTGCAAAAATAAGTATCACACTTTTAAAATTGCAATAACTTTTTAGGTACACAAGATATATTTTCGAAACAAAAAGGACTCAAAAAAGAGTTTAACTTTGTTACTATAGTTTCAAAGAAAGCTGATAAAAAATTCTATAAAACTTTTTTTATTTTAAATCTCAACTTCTATAGTTTAGAAAAAATTGAAATTTTAAAAGTGTGATACTTATTTTTGCAGGCCAGTGTAGAAACCCTTTTAAGTTTCATCGTATACGTGCATCCGTCTGTCTCAACAATGGTTCCCGCGCTGTGACTTTGCAACCGTAGTTAGATATCATTGAATTATGAAAAATCCAGTATTTGATTAATAACTCATGAGATACAAGTACTGTTTACAATATCTTAAGCCGTCGCCGCGTCGGCTCAGCACAAAAAACCGAATGTTTTTGTAAACGTTCGGCATTTCATCTTTGGAGAAGCTTTTTATTGTGGGTTTTTATTATTATTGTCCATACAAATTTATTTTTATTGAATATTTTTTATTGTAATTTTGATTATGTATACAGCTGTGGCCTGTGATATTGTTTTTTAGTTTACTTATTTAGAATAAAGATGGAAAGAATTAATAAAAATTAAAAACCATTTATTCTCAAACCAGCAGATGCATAGAGTGTTAGTAATAATGTAACTTACTAACTTATTAATGATTAGCGACCCGCCCCGGCTTCGCACGTGTGCAATGTAGATACTAATGTGGGGTATATAAACCTTCCTCTTGAATCACTCTATCTATTGCTGAAAACTGCATTAAAAACCATTGCATACTTTAAAAGATCTATGCGCACAGACAGCGTGAGCGACTTTGTTTGATACTATGTAAAGATGAATTAATGATTTTTCTATTTCCTTATTTAAATTTTAAAACAATCATAATTACAGAACCATTTTTTATACGGGATCCGACACACATTTTTTTTATTTTTTTTATTCAATGAAGTATGGATAAGGTCAAACGTAAATAAAGATGTAACTTGTAATAATGCTCTCTGTATTCACGTAGCGTAGGCAAGAGTAGGAGAATATCTACATTACGTTGTGTTAACCTAGGTAATCAGGGTCACTTTGTATTCTACTCTGACTTTTCAATCTGTTTACTCAGCTTTTCAGTGGATTACAGTAGAATAAAGTTATGTTAAACAACTGTTTTAAAACTATACATATATGTGTGTTATATGGACCGAGTGTTTTATTGGGCTCTAGCGGCCCGTCCCGGCTACGCACAGGTGGACATTTTTCCCGTGTTTGCACCATTTTTCATTTATGCTCCGCTCCTATTGGTCGTAGCGTGATGTTATATACCTTCCTCGATAAATGGACTGTCCAACACAAAAATATTTTTTCAATTCCAACCAGTAGTTCCTGAGATTAGCGCGTTCAAACAAACAAACAAACTCTTCAGCTTTATAATATTTTATTGGACATAAGATATTACCTACTAATAATGCCACAAAATTACTATCTTTTTTATGAATATTAACAACAGTTTTTTTTATTATACAGGGTTTAAACGAAATCATGTAATTCCTTCAAACCTCGAGATGTACTGCTGACATAGATTAACCATACACGGTGATAACTCGCCGCGCGGTCTTTTAACTCGGGCGCTAAAATGCCTCACGTTAAGAACACACGTTTACTTCTTCTTTTTTTTATGAATCCAACAGTATCCTGTTCAGCGTTAATCTATGTCAGCAGTACATCACGAGGTTTGAAGGAATTACATGATTTCGTTTACACCCTGTATAATAGGTTGGCACTCAGATCGACGACCCATGTGATTGTGAGTGGTTACCGCCGCCTAAAAGCACCTAGAACCCTAAGAGCATGGCTGATGAGTTGCTAACTTTAGAGACAAAGTTGCTGTCTCATGATAAATGATAAATGATTTCATCGGCACCCATACTCATCAAGCTAGAACCGCATCAATGCTACTTGGCGGCAAAAATAGGAATTGGCGATAGTACTTCCCCGAACAAACTTCTCGACTGGTACAGAATATTGTTACATGTAGACGGCTCTCAATAAATTGGATTACCTACCAGACGCACTAACATGTAGAAATCACGCACAGTTTGGCATTACATCCATTACTATCCACATTTGCTATTCCTGACTAAGTACAGCAAAGTTTTTGGCAGCCAACCGACTTGGACCAGCCGAACGTCCTAAACTGCCATAAAGTGCAATGTGAATTAACTGGAAGGTTTGGCGGCGGAATCCCGAGCCAAACTTCGCCGTACTTTAGCAAATAAGCCCACAAACTGTGACCAATTAAATCAAGATATAAATCGAAAGGGGTTTCTTCACCTCGTTGCTTCTTTAGTCTCGTGGTGGCAAGCGCTACTGCTGATCGTGAGGTCCTAGGTCGGCCAAAGTGTTATTGAATTTTTCCGTGTGAAATTCCGCAGTAGCAGCCCATAGTTTGGATTTGTGCCCGGCTGATGGCAATAGGCTCGCCCCCTATTACATGAGACCTAAACATAACAACGAAATGAGGGTGTTAGAAACATCTCTGCGCAACCCTTCGGGGAATACAGGCGTCATATTATACTATGTTATGTTCTTCACCCCTGTCTTGTGAGATGAGAGCATTACATGCGGAATAATAAACCTGATCATGGTCATATGGATATGGACAACAACCCGCTTGCCTAGAGCATTCTTCATATATGGATGACCTCTTTTCCAGGAGTTACTGCTTATGACGACAATAAACCTACTAACCTGTTATCAAACACTCAAATCTATTTACTCCATGTGCCTATTTCCATTTTTAATACAATGCGAACATCGCAATCGTTCCCGCACTTATTGGAAACGTGCCGCCTACTACAAATAGAGATATTTGCGGGGTCAACAAGGGACAGGTCTGAAAAATGATGGGTATCCCGCTGCGTAAAAAATGTCAATTCACAGTCGATACGAAAGCAATAAGGGGACCGAGTTCTCTTGGATATGACGTACTGCAATATCTCAGGATTACACCCTCAATATTGTCAGATGGCTTGCCTTTTTTTCACAGTTAAATCAACATAATCTGTGCTTTATATTCACCTTTCTGCTCAGATATTAGAATAAAGTTTTCACTACGTATCTACTACTGTTATGAGAGTTATATTTTTTTAACTTTATTTTCAGTTGCGTGGAAAAATTTTCTAGAACTTATTCCTACGGCTTCATGACTCAACTGCTATCCAGCATGGCAGCTATTTGCGTAGTAATGGTTCAAGTTTCGGTAAGATTCATAGATGCTTGGCTTTATTTCATCTCCATATTTTTGCATAAAATGTTATAATATTTTTCGAGTCAAAACAATTTATTTCCTGTTTATGGATGTAGACGGTTTTACTCACGTATATTGTTCGGGTATTCTCGGCAAGTTCCGTGGAAGTTCGGCTCCCAAAATCGCTGCGTAAGGAGTTCATGATTACCTAAGGACTCCGGTCGAGTCTGAAACTAGTCGGGCATACCCGAACAACATACGTGAATAAAATCGTCCACATCCATAAACATGAATACCACTTAGAGCCCGTTCACACAGCGGATCCGTTTTAACGTGTCCGTCGGTAATGGATGTGTTGTTCACATCTGTACCGACGGATGAGTCAAACTAATGGCAGCTGCGACGTATCTAGCAGGCAGGATACGATAAAAATAACGAATCGTGTGTGAAGGCACCCATACTTCTACATGCCGTTTCTTATACTGTTCCGGCATCCAGATTTTGATGACAAAACGGAATGTGTAAAAATGTCGGACCAGTATTTTTTTACTGGATTTGGAATACTGTATGGGTGAATTCGCTCATCCAACTACAGGCGCCATCACCAAAATAAAAACGGATCCGCTAAAAACGGTCCTGTAAACAGTTTCTGTGTGAACTAGCTGTTACAAAAGTTATTATTGAAAATGAGGAGCTCAGGAACCAAAAGTGTCATTTACACTTTTAATTTTTGTTCAAAAATTGAGATTTCTAATTCACGATTATGTCTGTTTGCCTTGCAAATGTCACTTTTTGATCAGAATGCGACTTGCGAGATGCTATTTTCTCTTCAGTATGACACTCTTTGAACCAAATTTCTCCAGAAATCGATAAAATCCAAAGCTTTGAGTCCAATGAGAAAAAAAAAGCTTCCAGCCTAAACTGTAAATGACACTATTAAATTTGTTCCTGACCTCCTCAATCACCGCCAGAAATATCTAGCGGTGATTGTTTGTACCTCTAATAATACATGGGATAACTATTTAGTTAAAGCATAAAGGCATTCCGTGCTCCACAATGATGTAAACACTAACTACTGGTAGCCAGATACGGTTGCGACCACAGAAATCTAAATAAGTTGCGACCAGGCAACCAGATTGCTAGTCAAAGAGACCACTCAAGCGCGCTCGGCAGAATCGATAGGCACGTTCAAGTGTTTCAAATGAAACTGCCGAGCGTCGCACCTCAGTATGCCTAGGAAGACAGATTTGTATACACCCATCGAACAACTTCAAAATTAATCAGCGAGAATGCAGAAATAGCTACACAATGCAAGTTTAGGCCCATAATAATAAACAGCTCTAATTTTAGAGATCTTCCAACAGCATAACTACCATAAAATAGTATTCCATACATTTGCAACTTTTTTTTACTACCTTGACCCACACTTGGCTTTCTCCTGTATCGTGGGTGCAGGCACAAATCTTCACATGCACAAAGGCCCAAACCCGGAGCAACTATTTGTAGGCCAAACAAATATTTGATCCGTGCGGGAATCGAACCCACGAGCCCCGTAGCGCAAAAGCCAATCGCTCAGCCACTGCACAAAACGTGTCGTCTAAGTTTTTTTTTTTAAATACTCCTCAAGTCATGTTAAAACTACACTTAAGAGGAATCTCTCAAATGAGATCTGTTTATAAATCAAATCGTTTATTTCGCTTAAAACATGGGTACAAACAGAGTCAATATTATATTTCCAACACATTTTGCCTTTTGTGGCATGCGAAAATATCATGTTTATGAAATATGTCCTAATTTACGAAGTACATGCACATACTTATAGGTATATCTATCATTTACAGTCACAAGTAAAAGTAATATTGACACATTTCTTAGAAAAGCTGACATAAAAAACTAAGAAGTATCACGCAAATAAGTGTACTTTTTACTATATTTGTTTAGAATGTACAGTCTAAGAATTCGATTAATACGGATCTTATAGGAAGAATTCTCAAGCTTCAAAGTGTAAATAGCGAAGTTTCAAATAATTACACCATAACGCAGGAACCGGAGTAATCCGAAACTTACGTGGAACGTGAGTGGTGTCCTTCCTACAAATGACAGTTTAATGTCTCTACTTTGGCAGCGTGCCAAAAATAACGAGCCTCTTGTTGTCTTCAAATAAACCCTCCTTCATATTGTGTGCTTTAAATTAATTACTCATACCGATTCTGTGTAGATCTCGACAAAGAATAGTCTGCTTCTCTCTAACCGCGGGTATCGTAAAAACTTGTTCTGCCTAGCCTTTTCCCAACTATATTGAACAACCGCGCAGATCATAAAATTTGCGAGGTTAAGCTACACTTGCCGCGGTAGTCTGTGGATAGGTGACCAGTCGTTACACATCAAGACCGCTCCGTGTCTCAAAGAGCACGTTAAACTGTCGGTCCCGGGTGTCATATGAATACCTAAGACAGTCGTTACGGAAATTCAGAAGCCCGAAAGTCTGACAACCGGTCTAACCTTGGAATATAGGAATGGCTCAGTAACTGGGTTGCTTAGGTCTGATGGCAGTCGCTCCGCGTAAAAAACTGGTATTTAGCCGCATCAGGTTAAGCAAGAAGCTAACCCCAAAAATAGTTGGGAAACGGCTAGGAGGAAAAATTTTGGTTGGCTTCCAGTCTAACCGACGGTGGTATATTATCCTAAGGTTAGACCGCCTGTTAGACATTCGGGCTTGTGACCCGTAACGAATATATAGGTATTCGTAATATGACACCCAGGATCGGTGTAAATTGCTTGTATTGACGGTGTAAAGTGTCTCGATGTGTATCGAACAGTCACCCATTCACCCACAGGCGCAGCTTAACCTCGCGGATAGTACGAGCCGCGTTGTCGTAAAAGAGGACGAATGTCCACTTGTTTACTAACAACAATATATTGCGATCGCTAATCCGTTTACCAAACTTCGTGATTGAGATACGGGATTTCGGTACACGGGAGGTGGAGATCTGGGCGATGAAACCTATGATCACCAGTGATTGCGATAGGCTGTGTTGATTCTTCTTCTTTTCGTGTGGTTAGTGACTAACCTGGTGTCAGAGTTTATGCCGCCTATGGGCCTCTGACTTGGCTTCACATGCCGTCGAGAAAAATCTTTCAAGCATGCCGGTTTCCTCATGATGTTTTCCTTCACCGTTTTTAAGCAAGTGATAATTATACAATACGCACATGAATCCGAAAAGTCAGAGGTGCGTAGGGTTCAAACTCGAGACCTATGACTTGGCTGTTCAACGGTCACACGACAGCTCTGTTGATTGATTGACATCTTTCTCTTGCAGGAGGACGCATCGAGTTTGAAGTCAATAAGTCTGGTGACATCGTTAGCGTTCTTCGTCGCTATGATAATTCAGCTTGCTATGCAGTGCTTTACAGGAAACGAATTAACCCTACAAGTAAGTCTAGAGTTCTAGTATTAGGCTGATTGTACATGGGCCACTAAGTTACTCGAGACATAGTTGTTCGCTGATTGTTTGTAACTGCAATTACCGTTTGTAACACTTTAGGGTGGCTTTAGGAGTCAACCCTCAACTAGCATGTGCACATAAAATTTAGCAGGCGTGTACTTACGGGAGGATAAAGAATAACACTTGTAACCGTACACTATATATATTTAATTAAGAATTACAAATATATCAACAAGGCGTGGTTCGTACAATGCGAGGAGTCCAGGGTCTTCTTATGCAGGTGTAGTACTTAATTTGGCAACTGCAGCGGCGCAAGAGAGGACGATTTGCAGCGTGCCCGACCTTTTATAGGCCCGGACCCCCGCCAGTCGCCACCACCCGTCACAGTGTTTAGGATCAATATCAGTTAATAATTGTCCAAAATGATTCAAGGGTTTTCAAACATTTACCCCTAACGAACCCTCAACGCGTTACAACGAATTACAATTAAAAGTATATACCTAGGCACAACCAACCTAATTGACGCTTTGTAAAAAAGGTCTGAGGTGGTCCATGAAAGGATTTCAGGGATTGAACAAATTCTTATATTTTATTAATTGGGTCTACAGGTATTGAAATGAAATATTTTTCGACGGCGAAAAGATATTTATTAAGCAGAGCTGTGTTTGAAAAGACAGCTTATAAATACGGTCAAAATAATATCCCAAATAACAAAATATTTTTGACATGATAATTTCATTTGGGTTGATAAAGTTACTGTCTACAATATTAATGAGAGTATGTTTTAGTTCATTATTTAACCACTAACCGTGCGTCCACACAGCGGATCCGTTTTAAGTATTCGTCGATACTGAATGTGTTGTTCACATCTGTACCGATGGATCAGTTAAACGAATGGTAGCTGCGTCGTATCTGGCAGACAGAATACGATAAAAATAACGAATCCAGTATTTTTTACTGGGTTCGGAATACTGTCGTGTATGTAACTCGCTCATACAACTACAAGCGCCATCACCTAAAAAAAAACGGATCCGCTAAAACGGGTCCTGTAAACAGTTTCTGTGTGAACAAGCTGTAACAATGTTAATAGGCAAAGCGCATATCAGATGGCGTTATGTACACCAGCGCATCATTGCTGATGACAATAATCCTATACTTACATACTCATTTAATATTTACCAACAGAAACTTTCACGTCATCACGTATTACGTCATCAACATATCAGATGCAATGTTTAATGCAATGCAAGTGGGAGCAGATCCCAGCGCGTCATCGCCACTTCCTACTGATGATGAAGGGACTATACTTAACTATTTGTTTCTAGGCCGAGCGTATATCAGACGCGGTGATGCAATGCAAGTGGGAGCGGATCCCGACGCGTCAACGTCGCCTGCTGCTGATGATGATGATGCGGGCACAGCGACCACTACGACTCACTGCTGCTGGATTCACATATATGGACAACGCGTGCTTTCTTGCTGTGAGTACCATTTTTAAGCGGTTTTAATCAGCTTCATATGTTTGTTTGATTCAAATCTTGCGACAGGTTTTTCAACTACTTCTGCTTAACAGATTCTCCTGAAACTTCGCACACAAATTCAATTCCTATGACAATATGACGTCATAATAATTTTAACCATCAATCCTCAAATCCTGACGATGCAGGGGTACTGCAAGATAAAACCGTTTAACTTTAAGTTTTTTTAAGGAATTGTAATTAGTATTTATCCATTACAAATCATTTGACGGGTTAAGCAAGCAGAGTTACAATTGATATTGAAACATGAGGACGAATACAGATTTTTTTTTAAGGAAGACTTTTTTTGCTTACGGACTGACGCCATGACGGCCTGGTAAAGGAAGTGTACTAGTAAGTAGCCGTAGGATGAAAGTGGCTCCTGAAGCGTTCGTTGTGGAAGTCTATGGGTGTTTTCAGATTAACCGATACCGAAACCGACCCGATACCTTTTATCGGCCGCCTCATCGATACCGACACAATACCGTCATGTCGGCCTGACATAACGCCGACACATTGACCTGTTATAACCCATCTTTATTGCGAGTAACACCCATATTCTAAGACCTTCTTCCAAAACTTAGTCGACTCATACTTGACTCAGAACGGCCGGGCGGCCTCGAAAACACCTTCAAAATTGTATTCTTAGTCACAATTTCGAGTGAACTTCGAGGTTCCTCGAGAAGTCATTACGTCATAATTTGAATTATCTGCATCGCGCAAATAACGCTGCAATAAATAGTTGTAAAGATTATCGTACCTATGCATATTCGATAACGTCTTCAAAATTCATTTTTGTTACATACGAACTTTGACACTTCCTTCCTTAAGGTAGGTTCCGAGATACCTTGAGTTTAACAGATGATTCCTTACCTCGACTGAGGAAAAATCTCGAATCGAGGTTTATGTCAACTCGAGGTGGAGTCGAGTCGAGTAAGTTTTGGAGGAACGTCTTAGAATATGGGTGTAAGCCTCACCGCGCACTGTGTTGCCACTGGTATCGGTGTCGATGTCGTTGTAGGCGACGATATCCGTGACGGGAAAGATACAGTGCGAAAACGTTTAATAGTAACGTATGAGATTACCTTTCCACCGATATCGTGTCGGTATCGGTATCGGGTAATGTGAAAACGCCCTAGAGGCCTGTATCGAGCAGTGAACAACAGTGAAAATATTTATTTGAATTTATTTATTTAAACGTACAAGTCAGCATGGAAATCAATTACATATTTTTAATAAAAATTCTTCCGCTTGATTAGTATACGCTCACACTTGTCATCAATCGCATTTATCACAGTTCAGCTCGGTTGCTAGTAATTGGACAACGGTATGACGTCATCATAGCCAATGTACCATTCACATTGATTAATTCAATAACTTGACTCATTTGCCGATGAGTATTGTTCACATATTTCAATGTTGTATTACATAACATGTACAACATAACATGTTGTATGCATAACATAACACACGACACGTTTGGTGCAGTGGCTGAGCGACCGGCTTTTGCGCTACGGGTCGTGGGTTCGATTCTCACACGGAACAAATATTTGTATGGCCTACAGATAGTTGTTCCGGGTCTGGATTTTTGTGCATGTGAAGATTTGTGTCTGTAAACGCACCCACGATACAGGAGAATTCCTAGTGTGGGGCAACGTTTTTATTAAAAAAAGAAGAAAAAGAAAAAGAAAGAACATCACACCTTGTATTCCCCGAAGCGTTCGGCAGAGGTGTTTTAGTACACCCTCGTTTCGCCAGTTATGTTTAAGTCCCATATAATAGGAGGCGAGCCTATTGCCATTAATCGAGCATAAACACAGACACCGGGCTGCTACTGAGAAATTCCCAATGAAAAACCCAATAACACTTTGCCCGACCTGGGGATCAAACCCAGGACCCCGTGCTCAGCAGTCGCGCTTGCGACCACTAGACCAACAAGACAGTCCAAGAATGTTGTTATGTAGATACATTTTGTTTGAGTTTATAATTAGGTACAGATATTTAAAAAATATGAATATTACAGTAATTATTAGATCGCCTATTGGTTGAATGCTTACTTTCCATGCAAGAGGGTTCAAGATCGAAACTGACCCGCACCGCTGACTTTTTGAATTCATTTGCGGATCAAAATTTGTTTATCACTTGCGTTAACGGTGAAGGTAAGTATCGTGAGGATACCTGCACACCTTGGGTAGAGGAATAGAATAGCTTCGCTACCAACCCCGCTGACTAGCTAATGTTTTTGTATTATAACTTTCGTGAGACACATTCATATTTATGATTAGTTACGGTTTACTCACGAACTGTGTTCAACTCGCGACCTCGCCGTGTGATCAGCTCATGATAAAGCGCTCCGTTTGGGTCCGAAACTAGTCGGGCAATCCCGGAAAATGCACGTGAGTAAACCGTAACTAATCATAAATAGCTAATGTTTTCAGTGTTTTCACCATGACATGAGCTATTCTCGTATATATTCTTCTTCTT
Source organism: Amphipyra berbera (assembly GCA_910594945.2). Classification (NCBI taxonomy): domain Eukaryota; kingdom Metazoa; phylum Arthropoda; class Insecta; order Lepidoptera; family Noctuidae; genus Amphipyra; species Amphipyra berbera. Next base: position 5,546,548 of record OU343131.1, on the reverse strand, counting down.
TTCATGTGGTTAGTGACTAACCTGGTGTCTGAGTTTATGTCCCCCATGGGCCTCTGACTTCACTTCACATGCCGTCGAGAAATATCTCTCAGGCATGCCGGTTTCCTCACGATGTTTTCCTTCGCCGTTTTTAAGTAAGTGATTATTATACAATACGCACATGAATCTCAAAAGTCAGAGGTGTGTGCCTTGGGTTCGAACTCGAGACCTATGACTTGGTAGTCCGACGGTCATGCCACTAGGCTATCACTGCAGTATCGTTTATATCATGCTAAGGGAAGAAGAGTATTACTAAGATAGTGAGATAATTTACTTCGGTACCAATTCCAAAAAAACATTGAAAATAAATCTTCTCTGATAAAACTGGGGACTTCAGACTTCGCTTTAATATTAGCTTGTAAAACTCAAACTCTGTCCGGTGTAACTTAAAGTTATATTGAGCTACGACGCCAAAGAGTCGACTGAATAAATATTAATGAAAATTAATATTTCAACGAGAAAATTTTGTTTGTTACAGATCATGAAGGCAGCATATTCTTATTACGCCGTTCTCAGTCAAAAATAATTAACAGAAGGAAAATAACATACAAAGGTTTTGTTTTTTAAATAATTTAATTAGAATATTTTTAACTCTGAACTTTGTCGCACATAACTACTATCTAAACTATCACAGTTTCTTCGTACGTATAAAAATTAAAAAAGTAATAAATTAATTAGATGTAGTTAACTAGTTTAAACACCTATTTATACCTTTGACCACCATATAAGAACAACTTCAAGCTATTATTGCCGATTAAATTAAATGATATTATTATAATAATTTTGTCTTTTCTTACATTATTTTTACAAACACATTATCAACCAATTCAAAAGAATTAGGTACAATTTCTAATTGAAATTAAGAAAATATACTATACGATCCAAATAAAGATAGATAATTAAATTGTCTGAACCAAAACAGATCTCATTTGAGAATTGCCCGTTATGTGTCTGTTTGATAAGATTTTATAAATAAACTAGCGACCCGCTCCGGCTTCACACGGGTGCAATGTAGATACTAATGTGGGGCATATAATCCTTCCTCTTGAATCACTCGTATCTATTGCTGAAAACTGCATTAAAATCCGTTGCGTAGTTTAAAAGATCTAAGCGTACAGACAGCGGGGGCGACTTTGTTTTATACTATGTAAAGATAACAACGCTCAGAATAATGACTAAAGTTATTAATCTGAATAACAACGTGTCGAAATGAAATTCCGATGACGTTTACATTTTGACAGCTCCATCTGGAATTCGGTTCCCGGGCCGCCATGTTGGAACGCAATGCGACTCAATTAAAGTTGGTTTGACAGCTGAAACAATATGGCGGAAGGTCAGTCCTATTCATATTTGGATCGCACTGTACATTCGATGACAGTGTAAAGTTGTCCATACATCGCTGTTGCCATAGGCGATATTTTATTAACTAAAGTAGTCTAGTACAAACATATTTCATGAATCAAAGTTCAGTAGTGGCGGCTTTGGGGTTGTTGACCGCGATCTGTCTGTGGGCTTTATGTCCAGAACTGTCATCTCTTCTGATCTGTAAACAAAATATTTTTATTAACATTTTTTTTAATAAATAAATCATCAAATACTTTTAATTTTATTTTACTAATTGCGTCGGAACGTTCTCTCGGTGGGAAAATCCAGTCAATTCTAGATAAAAGTCGTTAAACAAGACAAAAGCATGTACCTACACTACACACCTAATTCATTTAGCATTATGCTAATTAGTTTGCACCTCATGCCGACTGCTATATTCACAGAGCACTGAGAAAATATTAGGCTATATTCTAACCGGGAAGTGTTTGTGGTTGCCGCCATTTACACGTACTTCGTACGTCATTAATATAAGGTTACATTTTAACCGAGAAGTATCTGTGGTGTGGTCCGTTTACACGTACTTCCTACGTCATTAATCTACCCAACGCAATACGATATTTCTCAGGATTAAACTGCCCAGTCTAGCAGGACCGTGCGTTGCCCTGGGCCGCACGCAGATAGGAGTACCAATCGCAGCTGTCTTTGTCAGTATAAAACACGTTGGACAGCGGCGAGTCGTGTGAGCTGCCCGCACTGAAAGACAGAACCGTGTGTGCCGAGCTCTCGCGCTGTTCAGAGTACCAAGAAAATATAAGCCAATGGTACCTGTCTAGGCTGTCTACCTAAGTGCCTTACGTTGTGACGGGTGGTGGCTGACTAGCGGGAGTCTGGGCCTATAAAAGATCGGACACACTGCAGATCGCCCTCTCGCGCCGCTGCAGTTGCTCAGTTAAGTGCCACACTTGCTGAAGAAGACCCTGGACTCCTCGCATTGTACGAACCACGCCGTTGTTCTCTTTGTAAATTCTTTATAAAACATATAATATAGTGTAGGTACTGTTATTAGTGTTATTCTTTATCCTCCCGTAAGTACACGCCTGCTAAATTTTATGTGCATATGCTAGTCGAGGGTTGACTCCTAAAGCCACCCTAAAGTGTTACAACGTTATATTATTTAATATATCTTCGGATACTTCGGGCAGCGGCAGTTAAACTACGCATTCTTGGACAGTGTGGACCGTGCATGACTCTGCTTCCACGCAAGTCAAATTACCAGGAAAAAATACAGGTTACCTTTCTTCTTCAGTATGAGCTGCGTTATAGAACACGTCGGGGAGCGGCGAGTCATGCTGGCTCAGCAGTGAGCTGCCTGCTCTGGGGGAGTGGGGCCCATGCGTCGCGTACGGCGAGAACGGCACTGCTGCTCTTAGGGCCGCTAGGACCAAAAGCATGCCACCTGATAACAATACAATTTAACATGATTATTATAACCTGCACACATGAGAGGGCTCCATTGTGTATGTAGTCCGCCAACCTTAACCAGGCCAGTGTGGTCGACTAAGGCCTAAACCTTTCTTATATCTAAGAAGACGCCCGCGCCATCTGTGGGACAGTAATGGGCCAATTATGCTACATTATTATTTCTGCAGGATACAAAATCAGAGGACCTCTTAGCTAAGAAAGCATCATGTCCTCAAAAGAAAGAAATTCTTTTATACAAAGTAAACTAAAATAGATTAGCACTTTTTGAACGTTAACTACAAAATACAGCATCCAGAATCATAAAGGACGGACGCCTCTGTGACTTAAGATAAAGACACATCATACATCTTAAGTGTACCTTTATCCACGAGACATACATTACCTATTACGTCAGGCCTGTGATCTCAAGGATGTACGAGAGATTTACTGTCGTAGCCCACAATTCATCGATGACGATAAGCTTCATTTGATAAAGGGCCTATCCAAAAACGAAAAAATCTAACACAGAAACCTAAATTTCCTTTGCCCTACCGAGCTCAATACCCCCGAAATCGCATTTAGAGGGGCAATGAAGCTACAAAGAGTAATGGAAGTAGAAATACTTTCTTAAGTCCCGTTTACTCGTAATAGTTTCTAGTTACGTCTTCGCGCGCACAAAAACACCGCGTAAACATCTCTTAGCTTGCACAAACAAAATTCGGGTCGCGCGGTAACCGACAAAGCTAAAAGAAGACGGTAAAGGTAGACGGAGTTTATGTTGCGTCAGTGAAAAGAGAAAAATGTATGCAAATGAATAGCTAATGAATTATTTAAAATGTTACTTGTATCGCTGAGAGGACTAATTTTCATTCAATAAGCCTAGCAGTGATAGCCTAATGGTGTGACCGTCAGACTGCCAAGTCATAGGTCTCGAGTTTAAACCCAAGGCACCGCACCTGTGACTTTTCGGATTCATGTGCGTATTGTATAATTATCACTAACTTAAAAACGGTGAAGGAAAACATCGTGAGGAAACTGGCATGCCTGAGAGATATTTCTTGACGGAATGTGAAGCCAAGTCAGAGGCCCATGGGCGGCATAAACTCTTACACCAGGTTAGTCACTAACCACACAAAAATAAGAAGAAGAGCCCGTTATTGATACTTTTTTTTAAACACTTCTACCTTGTTTTTCACCTCTTGAACCAACGAATGTACTCACAAATCAAATCTAATCTGTCACTATTAATGTTCACAACAACGAATAACGCCGTAAATGCGATTTTTAGAAGGATTGATGATTATAAAACGATGATTCCAGAATGAATAGTGGAGCTTAGCAGGTCCAACAGAGTAATGCCCACTTAGACAATGTTATTCAGCCCAGAGCTGAAGCGAAAGCCCGGTAAAGGATGTATGGCTGTGCCAGAATTGGTAAGCCCTGGGCTACTATGTCGCAAGTTGGTGTACGTCACATAGTATATTGAATAAAGCTAGTTGGATGACCTAAAGAAGATAGATGGATGCGTTAGACGGAGATCGATTTAGATACATGCAGTACCTACTATGCAAAGGGTTACTACCTATTTAAATTAGAAAAAATACACAGCAAACACTGCTTAATCGAAAGGATACCTGCAATTGTAGCCAGCAGCGTAAGATGAGCAAAGAGCAGCGCAGTCGCCCCGCACGCGTACATAGCTGCGCGCGCGCGACCGCACGACCAGCGCGTGAAGTCCCAACACCGGAGCGACATCGTGTACTCGCCGCGACGACACAGCAGATCCACGAACAACGCGGCCACCCACATGGTCTCCAGAATCAGGACTAACGATGCGCCGACGCTGTGCAAAGAAGTAGGAACATTAATTTTTCATTTTTATAAAGAGTTGGGGTGATGCATCTTTGAAAAAATCGCGACTGTAGTACTAATTTCTCGCATGGTCTTCAAAATAAGACCTTTAAATACTGTGCCCACATTGATAAAGGTTTGGGAAAACTTTACCTTTCCAAACACTTTTCATAAAACTAACCCAGGATGGTATTTGAAAAAACTCTCTAATTCTGATTTCTTGTCAAAAAAAACACGAAGAGCAGCAGGTTTCACCAATATCTTGCTCTTCCAAAACTCATGAATTTGAAACGGTTGCGGCCCTACTTTCTAATTCGGATATTTTCCTTAATGTGAACCATAAAAAAAGAATTGCTTCTTCTATGGCTTTCTCTAAAAACAATTCCCTAATTACTGAAAATATATAGCTACTTGTTGGTAGCCGAAACCACCCGACGTACGAGTGACATTTACGAGCATTTAGATTCATGGTGCGCAAACTGGAAATAGTCCTCCATAGATCACCGAAATAAACGGACTTAAAGATACATTTACTTCAAAACTAAATGTGCAAGCGGCTCCCGAGTCAAAAATGTTAAATTATCTGGGATAAAAGAATACTAAGGTACCTAGTTCACCTCTCTAGTTAAACGACCGTTTACCTAAAATTCTGAAACATTTTTCGAGTAAACGATTGTTGAACCAACTGTTGATCAACACCGGCCTAAGTCCTTTACTGACTTTCAATCTAATAATGGGTTAGATAATTTAGAAAGATAAAGCAAAGAACAGCGTGATAAGGGGGGAACGTTGTGGAGTGAAAGAAGATGTAGTGGGAAGGATTGAGAAAGGTTTGTTAAGATGGTTTGGTCATGTAGAGAGGATGGATGAAAGGAGTTTAACGAAATAAGTCTACACGGCGAGTGAGGATGGAACAGTTGGAAGGCGCCAACCTTGGCGAACATACCATGAACAAATCACGGACATTCTCAAAAAAGGCCAGGTTGGTTACACCCTTAACTGTTCTGTGCCCTAAACCGACGAGCATGCATGAGAAGGTTAATGAATGTAGATGGAACGAAAAGGGTGTGTCAGGATATAGCAGGTGGAAATCTATAGTCTCTGCCTACCCCAATGGGAAACTGGTGTGATTGTATGTACCTATGTATAATTTAGCCGTAAACTCGAAACAAACCGACTAGTAAACTAGCTACGTTTCGTATGTTTATAATATTACTATTGTGTGTTTTATTTAACTGGAACTGTGTGGACAAATTCTAAACCAAAGCAGTTACTGAAAAACTTTCTTATTTTTATAAAAACATTAAATTTTTTGGTCAAGGGTGAAGTTTCCATAAAAAATAATAAAGTTGGCTCAGTATCATGTAAAGACCAATTCATTGTATGGGAGAAAAAATTCTGAGCAGTAGAAGTTGGTCAATTGCATTCAAAAATTGTTCTACAGTCATCTTTAAAATTATTGTACAATAAATATAATAATATAACATCACGCCTGTATTCCCCGAAGGTTTGGGCAGAGGTGTATAGTAACACCATCATTTCACAATTATGTTTAAGTCCTATGTAATAGGGGACGAGCCTATTGCCAGCCACCGGGCACAAATTCAAACTCCAGACTGCTACTGAGGAATTCCACACGGAAAAATCCAGCAACACTGCCCGACCTGGGGATCGAACCCAGAACCTCACCACCAGCAGTCACGCTTGCCACCACTAGACCAACGAGGCAGTTTTGGATGGAATTCTAGTTTTGGTACCATTCCATCTACGATATAAAGAGGACCCCGATTCTTTAGAAGGATTACTACATCTAGAATGAGGACATGGGACAAACGCACATCGGCCTTTTAAGAATTTCAATCTACAATGGAATGGGACGCAGACCTTGGTACCATAATAATTATGATTTGTTTTATAAAGCCCCATATGGGTACGGCTTACACTGTTTAATTTTAATGATAATAAAAAGCAAAAAGGTTACATACGTAAAGTACCTAATTTCCCGAAAAACCTTTGAAATTTTTGCTCATCTTTTTCGAAATTGAAAGCTATAAAGCGGTTATAGCAGTTTTCTGATCCTGTTACGCTGAGAGTAATAAATTGTCTAAACTTTCTCTACGTTTTGTTACAAGGTTGAAAAACAAAGGTAAGTTGTATCTTCTTTAGTTCGTTATTAATCGAGATTATATATATATATTGATTAGAGTTGTATTTTAAAAGTGTAGATTTCCTTACACAATTATTACGTACATCACGCCTTACATTCCCCGAAGGGGTCGGCAGAGGTGTTTTAGTACACCTTCCTTTCGCCAGTTATGTCTAAGTTCCATATAATAGGGGGTGAGCCTATTGCCATTAACCAGGCACGAATGAGACTCCAGGCTGCTACTGAGAAATTCCTAATGGAAAAACTCAATAACACTTTACCCGACCTGGGGATCGAACGCTGGACCCCATGCTCAGCAGTCGCGCTTGCGACCACTAGACTAACAAGGCACACTCAAAATTATTAGTAGACTGAAAATTAACTAGGTATCTTATCTTGTGGACCGCCGTGGCGCTTACACCATAACAAATTGAAACATACAGGGTGTAAACGAAATCATGGTAATTCCTTCGAACCCCGTGATGTACTGCTGACATAGATTAACCTTGCACGGAATACATTTGATAACAATAAAAAGAAAAACAAGAAGTAAACATGTCGTCACCGGAAAGCCAATACTACTTAAGCGCCACTTTGGCTAAAATGAGTTACCTATGTATTATATCGTTGGATTGGATTTTTTTTTCTGCGACGATTAGTTGGGATTTCGTATTATATTCTATTATCTTACGAAATCCCAACTAATGAACGCAGAAAAAAAATCCAAACCAACGATATAATACATAAATAATTTTAGCCAAAATGGCGCTAAGTAGTGTTGGCTTTCCGGTGATGTGTGTTCTTATCGTGAAGCATTAGCACCCCGAGTTAAACGACCTAAAATGCTAAAATGCCTAAAATGCTCAGGCGCTAAAATGCCTCACGTTAAGAACACATGTTTACTTCTTGTAATTTTTTTTAATGAACCATATGTATCCCTTGCGGTGTTAATGTATGTCGGCAGCACCTCACGAGGTTTGAAGGAATTACATAATTTTGTTTACACCCTGTAGAGCTTGGAACAGCATTTACGTATTTATGAAGTTCTGATTGACGTCGCTCTATGTAAATTACTGATTTAAATTCACATCTAGTTAGACTGTAATATACCTATCGTCTACTAAAAGTTTTAAACTGATAACGCCATTTATATGAACACAGCCAATGAATGAAACTGTCTTTTGTTCTATTAAATTATGGTTATAAATTAAAATGAAAGTCACGTTTCACGATAGTATTATATATTCATAACATAACATAATATCACGCCTGTATTCCCCGAAGGGTTAGGCAGAGGTGTATAGTAACACCCTCATTTCGCCGTTATGTTTAAGTCCCATGTAATAGGGAGCGAGCCTATTGCCATCAACCGGGCACAAATCCAAACTCCGGCCTGTTACTGAGGAATTCCACACGGAAAAACCCAATAACACTTCGTCCGACCTGTGGATCGAACCCAGGACCTCACGATCAGCAGTCGCGCTTGTCACCACTAGACCAACGAGGCAGTTATTATATACTAGCGACCCGCCCCGGCTTCGCACGCGTGCAATGTAGATACTAATGTGGGTCATATAAACCTTCCTCTTGAATCACTCTATCTATTGCTGAAAACTGCATTAAAATCCGTTGCATAGTTTAAAAGATCTAAGCGTACAGACAGCGGGAGCGACTTTGTTTTATACTATGTAAAGATTCATTGCCTGTATAATCGTTATAAGTGGAATATCAGTTTTGAGCCGACGTATTATAATAATCAAAAACATACTCACAGTAGACCCGGCGCTATTTCGTATCCTAGCACCAACAGCTCTGCACCGGCACCGCTCATCACTGCAAATAATTTCCAATAATAAATCATCACTATCATCGTCATATCCAAACCGTAAACTTCCACTAACAGACCTCTACAATGGAATTCTGGCAGAATACTGCCATAAACAACAGGTTTAGGACATATTCCCATGCTCTTAGCAATAATGAAGCAAAGACAATAGCTTTACATAGTAGAGCCTTCCATACGTTAGCTATCATAGTTCAAATTAGATTCTAGTACGACACAACTAAGAAGTCGCATCGACAAACTTGATCCAACAACCAATGACAGTCACTCATTTTTGCGCTAGGTACTCTCACTTATCACGTCAGCGTATAGATAATTTTTATTGCAGTACATTATCCGAAAAATAGATTATCCGAACGCCGATTAATCAAATCGCCAATTATCCGAATCGGTCCTAAGCGTAATATAAAAAATGGAAACCAAGTACATATTATGTAATTTTTGTTTTGTTTTGTTGTAACAAGTTGGAACTCGTTGGAGTCCAGATATATTTCAAATGTTATGGTTGAAAGCTAGAGGCAAGACACTACACTTGTCAAACTTAATAAAGTTTATTCTATGTGTGACAGTTCGTTTTTCTTTATTACCAGTCTATATGTCCGATGATCCGAATTTTTGATTATCCGAATCGACCCCGGTCCCAATTAATTCGGATAATCGGCGTTCTATTGTACTAACATTCATGGTCTTGAAGTCGCTCGCAGTTCGGATGTGATCGGTTTTACGAAATTTGCCGATGCGACTTCTTCATTGTATCGTACTATACTATATGTCTATTTAAATGCCCAGCTTGGCGATAAAAATTCTACCATTGGTAAGCAAAACGAATCGTTTTTGGTTATAGGAGCCGGGCATTAGCAAATGGGTTGATAAGAACAGTATGTTGTTATTAGCTGCAAAGGAAGACGTTTGGGTGCATTGTAAGAGCCACTATTGACGATCCTTAAGTCCCATTCTGTCTCTTACGTCTCTGCTACCAACCGTCAACTAGTCGAACTAATCTTTTCACCGCGGCAGGAGCTATTCATGTAACTATATCTCGTGCAGACACGGAAGAAGTTGCTGCTAATTCTCTACATAACTCCTTAACAGCCTTATTCTCATAATTTGAGAGGGAGTGGACTGTTCCATGCCAAAGCCACACTACATTCACGCAATTATTTGTATGGACCATTTTTCCAACAATACAAACCAGATAACAGCTCTTAAAGACGCATTAAATCATTTTTATTGCCTTTTAAATATTGTACTTCAAAAGACTTAGTGCAAATACAAGAAGACGGAGCTCTTGAGTTTTTTATACAGTACATACAATATGTACCTTACAGTTAATTCACACAGAAACTGTTTACAGGACCCGTTTTAGCGGATCCGTTTTTATTTTGGTGATGGCGCCTGTAGTTGTATATGAGCGAGTTCACATACACGACAGTATTCCGAATCCAGTAAAAAATACTGGATTTGTTATTATTATCATATCCTGCCTGCCAGATGCGACGCAGCTGCCATTTTGTTTAACTGATCCGTTGGTACAGATGTGAACAACACACCCAGTACTGACGGATCCGTTAAAACGGATCCGCTGTGTGAACGGGCTCTTACCTCCTTACCGCTTAACATAATAATAACCTTGCTAGATTGATGTAACTAATAAAATAATATGTTCCTAAAGTATACAAGGAATCAGTCAATTGAGTGAATACAAGTAACAGACTTCTTAGTTTAATTACCTACAGTATGGTTGTACATACAGGTAGAGGGGAAGGGAAGGGGGGCAACATTACGTAATTTCTAAAATTTCCGACGGAAGACAGAAATGCACTGTTGCCACGGTTCACAATGACATGGTCCCATGTAATAGACGTCAAGCCTTATTAAATACTCGCGACGCGCCCCGACTCCGTACGGGTACCATTCAGTACACGATTAATGATTATACAATCTTGGTTTTTTATACCATAAACCCGAAAAGGAGTTACTGTATTCATCATTATGAACAACTTTTACTAAGGCATAATGTGGAATCGCGAAAAAAAAATCCACCGTTCCATACATTTTGTCGAGTTAAGTGAACAGTACCTGGACGACCGAGCTTTGCTCGGTTTTTTTGGTAAACCGACGTTTTCTAAAAATGGAACCTAGCTAGATCGGTTTATCGCCCCCGAGACTCCCTGCATACTAAATTTCATGAAAATCGTTGGAGCCGTTTCCGAGATTCAGATTATATACAAGGTTAGTCGGAAAGGGGGTACTAAGCCGCGGGCCACGTAAAGTATCACTGATGACTATTTTAAAGCAAGTGTTAAAATTTCAAAATTCGATCATTTTTATTTGCATGTAAAATGATTTTTATTTTAGTTTTTTCAAAAAAAAACATAGGTACCTGCTTAAGTTATGAATTCAGAAAATTAATTTTCTAATCCGTGACCCCAAATATGACCTAAATTGTAAAAACAGCTGATCATAGCTATGGACAAATAGATTTTAGCATATTTTTTACGAAATCTTTGAAAGCTATTTCTCGTAAACTATCGAGTTTTGGGGAAAGTTGTAGAACAAAAGTTATCCATTATTATGGGTACTTTAACACCATTTCGGCTTAGTACCCCCTTTCCGACTAACCTTGTATACTTAAATAAATTATCGTAAAATATTCCGCGACGCTATTATATCAGTCAAGATTTTTTTCCGCCATGTTTTCTCTGCATAACAATAGTTGCTGATAAAAGCTGTATACTTGTATATTGTTCATTACCAAGGCATCATAAAAGAGGTTATACAATCGTGCAATCCATTGCATGCCGTGCAAACGTTTAAACGGAATGCATCCATGCATTCCATTTAAATTCCAATTCCTTTTATACAATAAAATAACAGACGATGAATACGGACTGGCTTATCAGTACCTCCAGCATCCTTCTCTCTGTCTGATAGTTTGTTATGAAGGTAAACAAGTCCTTCTTACTGATACCTTTCATGAAATATGCATTTCTAAATTCCAAGGGAACTAAAACGTTTTGAAATCGTATATACCTACAATCATGAATCGTAAAATATTTAAAAGAAATAAGATTTTTTATGTTTCGTCGTGGTGATTATCGTAATGTTAAACTTTTTTGTGATTTATTAAGAGGCCTATGTTCGGCAGTGGACGCAAATGGACTAAATGGCGACGGCTGGAATAACAAGCTTATCAGTTTATATAAATGCAATGAACGTTATGAGGTCTTGTAAGGCAAGATTAGAAAAACCTATCTTAAATACTTTAATACACTGCGCTTATTAGAAAAAAGGTCTAGTAAGTACCTATTTGTATATTATTGTGTTAGTATTATAATAATTAAGACTACTTTTTATTTAGCCTCCAAATACAGATACTATAGTCCGGCCATTTAAACTGTGTACAAAAGGTAAACAAACCTCACATAGTGAAAAACCTTCAGTTTTCTTTAAGAATTCATTAAACATAAGAACTCATTCTTTAATTATTTTCGTTTCCTGGACTAATGTGTAATGAGCAATGTGTACGTTTAATGGATTCTTAAAAATCACTGAAATTTTATTACGGTTCAAGTTTTGTTTATTATTACGCACAGAACAAAAAACAGTATTTGCTTGAAGTTAAAAATTTGTATAGAGCAAGCACGTTGTATTTCCGAAGTTTCACAAATATTACATCCGCGTCATCTATATTTATACTAATATTATAAAGAGGAAAGATGTGTATTTTTGTATTTTTATATTTTTGTATGTAACGAATAAACTTAAAAACTACTGGACCGATTTCAAAAATTATTTTCTTAGCTACATTATCACTGAGTAACATAGGCTACGGGCGGAGCCGTAAGAACACAGCTAGTATTTAAGTAAATACACATTTTATTAATAAAAATTCTGACACATACGTTAGTCAAAATGATGAGTACTGAAACAGCGCAATCAGCTGTGAAGGGAACCCCAAACTTTGTTCAACACTGTACCAAGGCGCCCAAGATTGAAACATTAATTATTTAACATCTATACTACCGGTAGCTTCTTGCTTTCTTTATTATATACGCTAATATAACATACTACCTTCCTTCCATGGATTTGCTTACGAAATAATGTAAATTGAAAGGGAAAAGTGTAACTTGTACTTCTTCTTCTTTTCATGTAGTTAGTGACTAACCTGGTGTCAGAGTTTATGCCACCCGTGGGCCACTGACTTGGCCTCACATGTCGCCGAGAAATATCTTTCAGACATGCCGGTTTCCTCACGATATTTTCCTTCACCATTTTTAAGCAACTGATAATTATACAATACACACGTGAATCCGAAAAGTCAGAGGTGCGTGCCTTGGGTTCGAACTCGAGACCTTGACAGTCCTACGGTCACACCACTAGGCTATCACTGCTATTATACTGATAATATATTGTCAGTTCAGCTAACGGCCGAAACCCATCTCAATTCAAAATCTCTGGATTGATGTAGGTGTTTAACATTATTTTTATTGAATTTCAGTCAAATACCTACCTACAGCAATATAGAGTTCTGCCTAGCCTTTTCTCAACTATGTTGAGGTCAGCTTCCAGTCTAACCAGATGCGATTGAACACCAATATTTTACACGGAGCGACTGCCATCAGACCTCTGCAACCCAGTTACTGCTCAATGCTGATATCCTATGGTTAGACCAGTTGTCAGACTTTTCAGACTTCTGAATTCCCGTCACGACTGTCGTAGGTATTCGTATGACACCCGGGACCAACTGTTTAACGTGCTTATCGAGGCACGGAGGGGTCTCGATGTCTAACGAAGGGTCATCCACGGCTATCCACGAACTAACCGCGACTAGCGCAGCTTTACCTCGCATATCATATGATCCGCGCGATTGGTAATTAGCCACGAGCCCCTCAATATACCTACATCAATATGGATATTTTGGATTAAGATGGGTTATTGATAACAAGTACGCACTTTAGATTCTGATCACATAAACCAAATTTTTCTCCTTATACACATTACAGCTAGTTCACACAGAAACTGTTTACAGGACCCGTTTTAGTGGATCCATATTTATATTGGTGATGGCGCCTGTAGTTGCTTATGCGAGTTCACATGCACGACAGTATTCCGAATCCAGTAAAAAATTCTATATCCGTTATTTTTATCGTAACCTGCCTGCCAGATGCGACGCAGCTGCCATTTGTTTAACTGATCCGTCGGTACAGATGTAAACGACATCCAGTACCGACGGATCCTTTAAAACGGGTCCGCTGTGTGAACGGAGTCTTACGTGTACCTATACAATACAGAGATTTAAAGCATATTTTTCCGTATTCAGAGAAAAAGAAATGATACGCAGATTTTTCAAACAATAGATATTATAAATACTTGTCCTTAGATTTGCATGCTACATTGTGTTAATTGAAGGTTGATTAACAACAATAAAGTTCTTACTTAATCATGTCGATGTACTAGATAACATAACATAACATCACGCCTGTATTCCCCAAAGGGTTGGGTAGAGATGTATAGTAACACCCTCATTTCGCCGTTATATTTAAGTCCCATGTAATAGGGAGCGAGCCTATTGCCATCAACCGGACACAAATCCTAACTACGGACTGCTACTGAGAAATTCCACACGGAAAAACCCAATTACACTTTTCCCGACCTGAGGATCGAACCCAGGATCAGTGGTCGCGCTTGCCAACTAGATAGGTAGAGTAAAATAAATACTTGATTTATAGACTCGAAATTCTACTATTACTAGTACTAAAACAACTTTTCAAAGAAGTAGTTACCTACCTAGCTATTAGCTACATAAAATGTAGAAAAATCACCTCGTCGTTCCTAATGAAAAACTAAACTCGTCGCGTCGGACTCAGGTGTCCGCTTTTAGTAAAAGTTACATTTCTTGCTCACTTTTACAGAACCTTTTATACAAAAGGTTCTAAAATCGGTCTTGTCGGACGAAGTTTACGTTTACGTTTCCAACTTGAGAAAAAATACTAAAGTATCGCTGGATAATTATCTGCTACCAATATCATCATCATATCTAATAATTATCTTTACATAGTATAAAACAAAGTCGCTCCCGCTGTCTGTACGGTTAGATCTTTTAAACTACGCAACGGATTTTAATGCAGTTTTCAGCAATAGACAGAGTGATTCAAGAGGAAGGTTTATATGCCCCACATTAGTATCTACATTGCACCCGTGCGGAGCCAGGGCGGGTCGCTAGTAGACTGGTAAAATGAACATCACCATCGCCATTATCACCATGTTTGACGACCGTATTCATATTGGTGATCGCCTGATCGCAGTATACAGGGAGTAAACAAAATCATATAATTACTTCAAACCTCATTATGTACTGCTGACAGATTAACCCTGAACTGGATACTATTAGATTCAATAAAAAAAAAATTACAACAAGGAATCATGTGTTAATCTATGTTAGCAGTACATCATGAGGATTGAAGGAATTACATGATTTCGTTTCATATTTCGTTTACACCCAGTATTTTTCAAAGCGAAGGAGGGCGCAGCTATTAATAAACTAGGTACTCATATTCATCCCACTAGAGTAAGCAACTAAAAAATTATATTCATATGCGCAACTAAATAAAATGTCTAACAATAGAAATATGAATCCACCCTTATTCCATGACCCATGAGGATGACTAAAGAAAATTACCATCAACATTATGTGGAGACGTGACCATTATACGTAATAGGTACTTTGAATTTCGACGACTCAATGAAGAATGGAAGAAAGTTACTAAAACATTATACTAAAAAAACCTACATTGTGATCAAAACAATTAAAAGAAATTGAAGCTCTTGAAATACTAAGTATTCATGATCAAGTCAATCAAAGATAGTCCAGGGTCCATTTGCCAATATTGTTTTGTTTACGTTAGCGGAAAATTTCAATGAGAACAACTATAGCAATACAATGTAACATGCAATACATTTCTCAAACAAAATGAAACAGCGATATAGATAGATTAGACACAGACATAAAGGTACAGAAGTTCCTTCATCAAGCATGCTCATCATCAACAGTCCAGCTTTTTCTTAGTTATATTTGTTAAAAATTCCAGTCTAACCTGATGCGGTTGTTCTTGAATATTAGACCTAACGACCGTAACGTGGCTAAGACAGTTTCGAGGTCGACTGCACCCGGAAGCTGGAGGGTTTTAATCGGTTGAACTCCAGCATAACTCTCCATCTTCCCCAGGGAAGAGTACCCTAGTATTACTATCGATACTTATGATGATGTAGTAACAGCGCAATGAGCGGTGAACGGAAGCCAAAACTTTGTTCACACTTTGTACCGACGGCGCTCAAGATTGAAGCATTAATTGGATCGTAGTATTCATGACGGATATTTCAACGAACATGAGTTAATTCAGACACATACATATATACATAAACTATTAAAACATTACACTCCGTTTTTCGGGTAGTCAGGTAAAATTAAAAATATAAAATGCTAGAAATATAATAAACTAGCTGTGTCCTCACGGCTCCGCCCGCGTAAGAAGTTTTATTCGAGTAATAAATATAGCCTATGTTACTCAGTGATAATGTAGCTTTCTAACGGCAAAAGAATTTTTGTAATCGGTCCAGTAGTTTTTAAGTTTATTCGTTACATACAAAAATACAAATCTTTCCTCTTTATAATATTAGTATATATGAGTTAGATATTATTATAAAATTGTAGTTTGCAGTGTCCCAATGCGGGTCACTCACATTCGCATGATTACGCGAACCCACAAGTGTGGAACTGACATTCGCAATGACTATGCGAACATTTTCCATACAAAATGGAAGACATTCAAACAATGTACGAATGTTTGCGCGCATGTGAGTGACCCGGGTAACAGAGTGCATATTTTGAGTGTGATACTAATATAACATCTTTATACCACATGTTTCCAATTAAAAAAGAATAAAGAATAAAAGAGCCCGACCATTTTACTCTGATGCACCTTTGGTTTAATGAAACTGTAAACAAAACAAATTTCATTGTGTAACTAACTATACAAACTAACTTGTTGCAATACGTTACTCAAGCAGATTGAAAACGAATCCCGAAAACATCTCCCGAGAAGATTTATCACGTTTGGTCGTATAAATAGTAGCGCATTAGATGCTTCCTCGAACCGGATATTTATAGCTCCGGCTGACTTCCTAGACAGTGCATTTAATAGCTATCCCAGCGGATGAATATTGTCGTCATTATCCTAGCCCCTTATTAATAAAATAATCTCAACATGGCGGCTTGGGAGTAAACTCCCAAAGAGAAGCTGTCAGAAATTAGAATTTCATACATTTGACCATAGACTTAGGATTGTTCGCTATCCTTTGTCTATGCATTTGATATTTTTAGTTGCTCTTTGGCGGAATTCGAGAAGGTGACGCTTAATTGTTTGTTTTCTATGTAACTGAATTGTTGAATTGGGTAAAAACCTGTAATGACAATTGTATGTTGTGAAATAAATAAATAATAAATAAACATTATATTTTTTGATACTCTCTCTACTCTAGTCATATGAAAATGACACTTAGGAACGGACTCCACCAAAGCGGAGAGGAGAGGAGATGTCTCGATCAACCAACAGGATCGTGTTATTTTCACATCACTCCCCTTAGCTTCAACTCAAAACGAAATCCTATTGGTTTTTATTAGACAACTTTTTTTTAAATACCTCTCTATTCATGTTAAAACTACACTTGGGATCTCTCAATTGAGAACTGTTGATACGAGCATTAGTCTTTTCTCATTTTCTCAAGTATTTTGATGTCGACTACATTGTTACCAAAAGCGGATAATTGATGAGTTTGCTTCAGCATTGAGGAAATGTTATGTAAGTAATAAAATTGGTCACGTACAATATCTTATTAATAGCCAATAATGTTAACATCAGCACGATATCTTAACAAAGGAAGTTAGTCACTATACAAACTTGTTTATCTCTTGACTGATGTGAAAACGCGTCAAAAACAGTTTTCCTTGAGATGAGATAAAATGAAGATAACAAAAAGATAAGATAGTTAACAAAAAACATTTTATTTCGTGAATTTACATTTTTATGTATTCAATCTACTAAGACAACGAGAGGCTTCTTTGCGTGCTTCTGGGACTGCTGAAAAAATGCCGTAACGCAGGATAAAAATAAATATAAGCGAATGGAAATTAGTTAATGTGAATTGTGTAAATTAATATAACATCACGCCTGTATTCCCCGAAGGGTTGTGCAGAGGTGTATAGTAACACCATCATTTCGCCTTCATATTTAAGTCCCATGTAATAAAGGGCGAGCCAATTGCCATCAATCGGGCACAAATTCAAACTCCGGGCTGCTACTGAGGAATTCCCCACCGAAAAACCCAATAACACTTTGCCCAACCTGGGGATCGAACCCAGGACCTCACGATCAGCAGTCGCGTTTGCCACCGCTTGACCAACGAGGCAAATAACATAATAATAAAGGTGTGCAAAAAAATCAGACACAACCTAGTGGCTAGGATTATCCACCAGCAACTTGCTCTGAAATACAACCTTGTGGGCGCAGAAGTACCATACTACAAGTATGTGCCCGACCCAGTTCTCGAGAATGGTCATATCACATTGTACTGGGATCGATCTATCATCACCGACAGGACTATTGTTGCCAATAAGCCTGACATAGTGGTGATAGATCGATCAGAGCGTCTCACAATTATTGTTGATGTCACTGTCCCACATGACGAGAACCTTGTGAAAGCCGAGAAAGATAAAGAAATTAAGTATCAAGATTTGGCACACGAGGTTGTCGACATGTGGGAGGTTGACTCAGCAGTCATTGTGCCGATAGTCGTTACGGCCAATGGCTTAATAGCCAAGAGCCTCGACCAACACCTGATGAGGCTCTCGTTGGGCAGCTGGGTCAAGGGCCTGATACAGAAAGCGGTACTTCTGGACACGGCACGTATTGTCAGGAAGTTCCTCTCTCTGAGGCCCTGACCACCGGTAGCTTGGACCCTATTCCCGATGCCGGTGGGCTGCTATTTTTTATATTTTTAAATGTTTTTATTATAATTTTTATAGAAATATTTAAAAATGTAATTAGTATGTAAGTCAATGAATAAAGAATAATAATAAGGTGTGTAAATTATAATTATGTTAATTGGAAAACTATGACAAACTTCTAGGCATTTAGAATATATTCCGTGAATAATTCAACAGCGAGTTTTTGACTTGACTTGGACACATTATACAATTATCCACCCATTACTTTAAACACGTCACAACTAAAAAAAGTGCAAAGAAGCAATAGATTTCTTTTTTTGTTTCTTAGAGCTGAACAACCACTAAGCATCACCATCCATATACATAACATAACAACGTTTTTGTTTTTTACTATAGTGCGTCAATCAGTGTATAAAGCGGCCATTTAAACTTTTTATAAAAAGTAAACAATAGGTACTTTTATTTTGAAAAAAATATTTTGTTGTAAGAATTGTTTTAAAGTACATAGTTAATTGAAGAATGAGCGTTAAGTTTTTATGAAAAATGTTTATGATTAACTGATATATAGAGACATTGCAAAGCTGGTCGCCACTTCCCGTGACCTGAAGGCTGGCCTTCTTTGGCCAAAGGATTAGCATTGCCATACATCATGGCAAGCCAGTCTTCTGGGCACGTTACGAGTCGACAGCGATGCGGAGGAATATTTTGATGCCCTGTTTTAGTTTATAGTTTTATACTACTAGGATATTTTTTCTTTATTTGTATGTATATATTTTCTATTTGTAATTATATAAATATTTTTATGCTTAATAGCTTTTGTCCGCAGCTTCGCTTGCGTGATTTTTTTTCACCCCCTTAGGGGTTGAATTTCGAGAAATCCCTTCTTAGTGGATGTTTACGTCACAAAATGAACCTACTGTCAAAATTTCACGTTTCTAACCCCAGCCGTTTAGGCTGTGCGTTGATAGATCAGTCCATCAGTCAGCTTCTCCTTATATATATATATAGATGAACTAACATAAATATCGCGCCTTGTATTCCCCGAAGGGTTAGGCAGAGGCGTTTTTAGTACACCCTTGTTTCGCCAGTTGTTTTAGTCACATGTAATAGAGGGCGAGCCTATTGCCAGTAGCCGGGCACAAATCCAGACTCCGGACTGCTACTAAGAAATCCCTTATCGAAAAAAATAATAACACTTTGCCCGACCTGGGGATCGAACCCAAGACCCTATGCTCAGCCGTTAATTAATTCTTAAAGCATAATGAATATTTCACGATCAAAAGTTTGTTTACCTTTTGTATAAAATTTTAAAGATCGGACTATAGGTACCATCTATACTGGCCTGCAAAAATAAGTACTACACTTTTAATGATATTTACTTTTAAAGTGTGATACTTATTTTTGCAGGCCAGTGTATATTCAAAGGTTGTTTTGTAGGAAATTAAAATGTAATGTTGAAGGACGGCAGTCCTACCGTCATCTATTCTGAGTCCATTCATCTGAATATTTTCCTGAAACTGTTTTACGTACGAAGTTGATGCATAGTTATCGAATACCAAACCTGAAACACTAACAACAGTTAGATTCCATTGAAACAAAACTAACTTTTGAATTATTTTCCGTCCATTGTTTAGTACATACAGGTAAACTGTTGCTGTACTACCCGGTTTTATTGAATAATATAAAAGGAAACATTTGTGAATTATTACACCGAATTTATTTGTTCGTAAAAGTTGGTATGTTTCTTCAAATATCGTTATGGAAGAAACTGCGTTGTTGGTGTAGTGGCCGGAACCGCGACCTCTGCACATGGGATCCTGGATTCGATCCTCAGATCATTATTATTAGGGTTATTGGGTTAATCCGAGTGGAATTCCTCAGTAACAGCCTGTTGTTTGGATTTGTGCCCGGTTAATGGCAACAGGCTCGCCCTCTATTATATAGGACTTATACATAACTGTTGAAACGAAGGTGTGTACAAAACATTTCTGCCGGACCCTTCAGGGTACAAGGCGTGATATTATGAAGAAGAAGAAACAAGACAGCAGTATTGTTGGGTGTTGTCTATCTTGGGAATTTAATCTATTGAGTGAGTGAATAATAAAACCAAAATACGGAAGAATCCAATGGCGTGCATTAAAAGAGTCTCTAGGAATGTTACGTCCGGCGCACCCTGGGCAGTCAGCCCCGCTACCAACCTTGCTGACTATCTCACCACGCGGGTCTTGTATGCTTGGCGGGCTACTGCCCAACGATTGTTTTTTATTTTTTATATTCGACTGCTTGTAGATGGTCTTGCGGACCGTTTCTACGTAACCGGACAGTTATTGGCGAGACCTGAAGGGTCTGCAACCAATGGGGACGAGAGTAAAATACTTAAACCAACTACTATTACTACTACTAACATCATGTCTAGCTAACAACAACAGCACTAAGGGCGACCCCTAATGGGACTCGGACTTCGGCTTAGTGCGTTGCTATCGAAAGGATTGGGATATAGATAGCTTGATGAGGGCTGAATTAACGGTGTGGCCCAACGGTTGATATTATGAAGTTGTATATATACTATCTGCGTGTCAAATCTTGATATCGCGATGCAGGATTTGCGACTTTTCATTTGACAGCTGTCATTGTTGTCGCTGTAGTCTGCTAGATATTCGTCATGCTGCGTAGTTCTTATGTGGCTTGATAGATGACGCCACAAACTAATCTTTACACCAAGCTGAAGAATCACACACGTCCTATACGTATAAGAATTACCACTACGCAGAGTTTAATCAACAATCGCACATTGTTCATGGTAGTTCAAACAAAGATGATTAGCATTTAACAACATATATTATTATGTATTCATCACGTCTAGACTATACATAATATTATTATGTAGTATAGAAAGTCTGCATACATCTCCGTTTACGTGTACATAGCACTATTTCATATACTATATTATTCTAGTAAACATTCAACATCAAACACATCTATTTACGTAGAGACGCAAAATGTGTTGTAGCTTCACAACTCTCAAGTCAAATGTAAATGTATGATTTATAATACATAATATATGCACAACAGTCACGCCTGTGAGTCCCCAAGGGACAGGCAGAGATGTGTCGTACACCCACAATTCACTGAAGAGTCTGTCATGAGCCTGCCCCATGTGGAAAGGAGCGGACGAGATAAAAAAAATCCAAGTATACCGATACTTTTTATGATTCGTAATAATAATATCCAGTTTACACAATGCAATAGTACAGGATGATAAAAAACTTACCCCACTCAATCTAGCAGACAAATCACAACAAAGAATTGAAGTTCAGACTGACAGACAGACTATATTAAATGAATGGACACGAAAGGCGCTACACGGACGACACCTTCATGACTTGAACCAACCCACCGTCGACAAAACTGCGTCGAACGAATGGCTCAAGCGTGGAGAATTGTTACCCGAAACGGAAGGATTCATGCTCGCAATACAGGACCAAGTCATAGAAACAAAAAACTACAAAAAACACATAATGAAGTTAGCAAATTCTTCCGACGACTCCTGTAGAAAATGCAAAGGGTCCCCAGAAACCATACAGCATATAACTGGAGCATGCAGAGCAATAGTTCAAACTGACTACAAACACCGACACGATCAAGTAGCAGCAATCATTCATCAAAACCTTGCATTCAAACACAAACTCATATCAGAAAAAACAGCATACTACAAATATACTCCTCAGACCGTACATGACACAACAGACTATAAACTTTACTGGGACAGAACCATACTAACAGACAAAACAATACACTTCAACAGACCAGATATAACCCTACACGATAAGAAAAACCAAATAGTATACTTGATAGACATAGCTGTTCCTAACACACATAACCTCTCATCCACACACACCGAAAAACTTACCAAATACACAGACTTAGCCATCGAAATTAAAACCCAATAGAAGGTAAAAACAGTCAAAA
Organism: Amphipyra berbera; assembly: GCA_910594945.2. NCBI lineage: Eukaryota > Metazoa > Arthropoda > Insecta > Lepidoptera > Noctuidae > Amphipyra > Amphipyra berbera. The sequence goes on along the minus strand of OU343131.1, from coordinate 5,523,907 downwards.
CCGTACCTATCGTCCTATCATCAACCGGAGTCGTACCTCACACACTACACACTAGCCTAAACCTCATAGACCTTCATCCACTCACATACATCATCTTACAAAAGGCAGTCATACTCAACACGTGCCGTATTATTAGAAAATTTCTATCAATGGATACAACCACAACTGCTCTCGTGCTTGGCTAAGGCCCGCACGAAAGTATAGAATTTACCCCTTGTGGAGAAACATAAATGTTAAAAATATAAATAATAATATTTTCATAATTTATGAATATTTTCATAACTTATGAATATTTTCATGACTTATGAATATTTTCATAACTTATGAATATTTTCATAACTTGTGAAAATATTAAAGTGTAGATTCCTAAACAGAGAAATGAAAGCCGGTGTTGTAGGATAAGCAGCACTTTTCCATAAAAAACAGACGTAGAGGTTTTAGACTTATGGTAGATGTATAAAATAATTTAACTGTTACCTACTTTTTAGGTATTCTTTGCTTTGGCTTACTTTGAGTCAAAACTCGAAGTTTATAATAACAGTCACACTTGCAAAAACTACACTATTACAACAAAACGTTTTGCTCAAAACTAAAAACACTTCCGCAAAATCTTTAAAATAAATATTATTTGAAACTCGCGATTTTTATCCACGTAATAAATACTTAAGTAGGCACATCACAAGTCAATATAATGAGCCAGCATTTTTTACTCGAAGATATAAAACAACGGCTTACGTGTGTTTCCTCAATTTTAGAAAATGTAATTTTACTTTGACTTGTGATGTTCTAAATACCAAAAAAATATTAGCTGAATGGACAATAGAACATTTGTACAAAATAAACATTGGTAAAATATTAATCTTATTCCGATAATTATCGTGGTTCTGATATTAAACTTTAAAAAACACGGAAGTTTTTTAAATATTTTATTCTAGATAAGTTAATCCTTGAGACATGAGTCCTATGATTGATATCTGTCTGAATAAATAGGTAGATAGATGATACAGATTGTCTAATGCACAGATAATATCGTGATTCATAATAATTAATCATTAATAGTCATCGATTATAATATACAGTCAACAGCAAAAGACAATGAATATTTTAGAATTTCAAAATTAATTACCTCAGCATTTAATTGTTTTTCTTAAATAATAATACTATTATTAAAATTTTAGTAGTTATCTATAAGTCACAGTCATTGTTGTCCATAATAGCTGTTTTATTTTGTAAACCAACTATCTGCTATGTGTACGACGATATGAAATGTGATCTTATGATCCCTATAAACAAAATATAATTATTTATGCATGGGTACTAAAATATATAAGGAAGCATTCGTAAAAAAGACATCCACCATTATATTAGCGGAGAGTAAAGTATGCAACAGTTTAGTTGCAATTACATTTTAGATATTTGTAGCGTCCGACCGAAAGTATCCGGAAGGAAGGACCGGCTATCGCGCGAACCTTCGGCCGAAACCGAAACCTTTTTTTTTTGTTCGGCTGCTTTTATATGGTCTTGCGGACCGTTTCTAGGTAACCGGGCAGTTATTGGCGAGACCTGAAGAGTCTCCAACCAATGGGGACGAGAGTAAAATACTTAACCTAAGCTAACTACTACTACTAACATCATGACTAGCTAGCAACAACAGCGCTAAGGGCGATCCCTAATGGGACTCGGACCTCGACTTAGGGCGTTGCTTGCGAGAGGACTGGGAGGGAGACAGCTTGAAGCACGGTGGATCATGGAGGAACCGGACCCGAAGGTGTTACAAAATTATATAATTTTGACGTTTAAGAAATTCAAATGAATGAGAATTATTTAACTGGGGCTGTGTTGAAATCCTCAACCAAAGAGGCCACAGGAAAACTTTCTTTGGAAACTTTTTCTCATTTATTATGAAACAATATTGACATATATTTTTTTTGATCAAGAGTGAACTTTCCATAAACATGAATAAAGCTGACAATTTTTTTATTTCACTTATCGACTCTTTTTCATGTAAGGTATAATTCTTTGTATCGGGGAATAATCAGTGCAGTAGCAGTTGATAATAACTTTTTCATACAATTTGATCTAAGTACTTCCTTAACTATTTTCTAACTCTAAATTTTCGTTTTTTTTGGTCGAAGCCGAATGTCAGGCTTAAGATGCTATTTTTATCCGAATGTAGCCGAAGCCAAAGCCGAAGATCCGATCGGACTCTACATATTTGTTCGTCTTTTTATTACCAAACCTTTTACGTCGCATTCTCATAACCATTCACAGATGTTACCAAGTTGTTTACCAAATTGTTTAAGAACACGCTATACGAGTTCGAAATCGTCTGTAAACAACTTTTGGCACTTGTTTATTCAATAGTCCTCCAAAACTTTATTTAAAGATTACTCAATGACGCGCACAGATGTTATAATTTAATTAAAGTGTTTGAAGTGACAAGAGGATCGACAGCAGCGTAAACTGTATTTTCCTCCTCGACTTTTCCCAATTATGTTGGGGTCATCTTCCCGTCTAACCAGATCAGGCTACCATCAGACCCCCATAACGCAGTAAACTCCACAATGGTGTCGGTCCTGTTGCTTACTTTGACAAGACTAAACGAAACTAACACCCATATTCTAAGACGTTCCTCCAAAACTTACTCGACTCATACTCGACTCAGGACGGCCTCGAAAACACCTTCAAAATTGTATTCTTAGTCGCAATTTCGAGTGAACTTCGAGGTTCCTCGAGAAGTCATTACGTCATAATTTGAATTATCTGCATCGCGCAAATACCGCCGCAATAAATAGTTGTAAGCATTATCGTAAGCATATTCGATAAAGTCTTCAAAATTCATTTTTGTTACATAGGAACCTTGACACCTCCTTCCTTAACGTAGGTTCCGAGGTACCTTGAGTTTGACACATGATTCCTTACCTCGACTGAGGAAAAATCTCGAGTCGAGGACGTTTATGTCAACTTGAGGTGGAGTCGAATCGAGTAAGTTTTGGAGGAACGTCTTAGAATATGGGTGTAAGGGTGTTTGCCTCTTTCTATTTCAATAGAAAAAGAAAGTGACAGTTGCTTTTAGTCTAGTTTAGTACTGTCAAAATGTGCTATAGAATTGACACCAATATCGATAATCTAAAGTTCGATCAGCTGTCAAACTGGCCCATAACGACTGTCATAGATATTCGTATGACATCTGGGAGTGGGACCGACGGTTTAACGTACTCCATAAAGCATGGAAGGGTCTTGGTGTGTAACTAATCGTCCTCCATCCACGAACTGACCGTACCTGAGTGAATTCACACGGGCCGCATTTTGTAAAATTACTCTTGGTTTTAATTGTAAATTAATTAATAATGTAAGCTATTATAACAACACTATTGTACCTATTATCTAAGCCTGTGATGATAGTTGTATTTGTTTAAAATAAAAATAATATTATCAATAACCAATTCGCCAAGCGTGGTACAGCAATATGTATGTTCACCGTAGCGGTCTTTATGAAGATTCATACTCAACAGTAGAACGTCAACCGACTAATTTGATGACGAATTGATTATAAAAACGTTCATAAACTCACCAACAGCCGTGATAAGACCCCATAGTCTCGCTAGAGGTTGTAATAAATCCCATAGTTTTACAGCTACAGACTTCTTTGGTGGAGCCCGGCCAGTGCTTCTCTTCGGCTGGAGACGAGAAGTGCTCTGCGTCTGAAGGTCCACCTCCGAATCCGTTTTAATCGTTGGCACATTCATAGCAAAGTCATTTCCGAACTAATATTTATGTAGAAAAAGGATCTCTATCGTTTTACTTACACATATTTCGAATATTTTACACTGTTTTAAGTTGCTTAGATACTTATAATAATTTAAACGATTCAAATTGGATGATTATTATGTTAAATTACTTTAATAAATTGTTTAATTTGAATAATAGTCGTATACTAACTGTTAATTGTATTGTTTAATTGGTATTTATACTTCTTGCCGCTGTACATTGCCATAATATGATTTTTTGAATACTTTATATCAATGTTTACTAATCACATGGCAATCGACACAGAATTATAATAATATCAAACACTGTTTGGCGTATCGCCCGAGTACCAAAATATCTCACTGCCTTGAATATATACGTATACTACGACCTTTATTATTTAATTGTTGTTTTATTTTTTTATATAAGTGCATATATAAAATAAAACACCAAAAAATCACTGTATTAAAAACGTAATTAATTTTGTAAAAAATGAAGTTACACAAAGGAAAAATTCCGGAAAATATGTTCTAGGTTTTCGTCGCGGGAAGCGTTGGAAATGGTTTTGTGTGACACAACTGCGCGCGGCTATGTACTGCTAGAAACTGAGGCAGAAAGGCAGAAAGCAAATATCTACCCCAGTATATCTACATGGCATGCTCTCGAGTTTATTATACGAGATGTTCAAGAATCTCGTCTCGTCTCAATATCTCCCCTTTTTAGTAAAGTTCTTACGTATGGCGACGTACAACATTTTCAGAGCGATTATTTAATTTTTCTTTTCGTGAGTACCTACCTAATATTTACGCGCATTGTTAGAGATAAGATGTAATAGGTACTTTCATGTTGAATGTAAGAATTGTTTTCGATTCAGTGGTTGCGAGCACAGCTATGAAGTCTTGATTTAAATTTCCAGAACAAACAAATGTATTATCATATAAGGACAAACAAATGTATTATCATAGGACTATTCTACGAGAAAAATATAGGTACGGTACGTAGGTACATACAGAATAAATTAATGAATATGCATGAGATTAGAATTGTGCTTATTTTATGGTACCTAGTTATGTTAATAAGTTCATCAATTAGAACTTTGTAAATACACGTACTAATAGGTAATATTTTTATTAATTTACTTTCGTGAATTTGATTGTTGTTCATGAAACGCATGTTCGGTTGGTGTAGTGGCTGAGCGACTGTCTTCTGGGTGAATATTCGAAATTTTTTAACATTAGTTTAACAAATCATTCTTCTCCCGGGTTGTTAACGTTATAGTATTGTCAGATTGTTTTTATTCTTGTCTTATTGCTTGACGGCAGCGGTATAGTTTGAGTTTTCATTATCATAATTATAGTATTAAACATCTGTATTCTTAACTTTGGGATGATGATAATGACGTTCTAAATTTTTGTTAATATTTTTCGAATATTCACCCTTCTGCGCTACGGGTCGAGGATTCGATTTCCGCACGGATCAAATATTTGTATGCCTTACAGATAGTTGTTCCGGGTCTGGACGTTTGGGCATGTAAAGATTTGTGTCTGTAAACGCACCCACGATACAGGAGAAATCCTAATGTGGGACAAAGTTTAAAAAAAAAAACAAAAAATATACAAGTTGGGCATTCGAAATATGCACGTCAGTAAAACCATTATACCTAGCTACGCGATTGGCAACCTACGGGTGCACGTGATACCCACCCGTGTAAAATAGATACCTAAGTACAACTAACATAACAGACAATATTATAATTGTGATTTTGTTATTATGACTGATGTAGGTATCATGTTTTGGGTATAAGTGATAAGCAGAGATCGGATAATCAGATGCATATTTACCTAAGTTCAGGTGTTGGCTAATATGGAATGCACGTTTGTATCGAAAAAATCCCGCGATTCCGGGATTGTCATATTTTGTGTTCTTCTTCTTCTTTTCGTGTGGTTAGTGACTAACCTGGTGTTAGAGTTTATGCCGTCCACGGACCTCTGACTTGGCTTCACATGCCGTCGAGAAATATCTATCAGGCATGCCGGTTTCCTCACCATGTTTTCCTTCACCGTTTTTAAGCAAGTGATAATTATACAATACGCACATGAATCTGAAAAGTCAGAGGTGCGTGCCTTAGGTTCGAACTCAAACCCAATGACTTGGCAGTCCGACGGTCACACCACTGGGCTATCACTACTGTTATAATGTTGTGGTGTTTAGTGTGTGAATAGAATCATATTTACCTAGAATTGAATACATATTTATTTATTTACATACCTACCTAAAGTTGTACCTTTTTTGTAACTAATACAGATTCACCCCTCACTTTCTTACACCCTACATACAGGGTGTAAACGAAATCATGTACTTCCTTCAAACCTCGTGATAGATTGCTGACATAGATTAACTGTGCACGGGATAATTTAAGATTCAATAAAAAAAAAAAAACAAGTGTTCTTAACGTGAGACATTTTAGCGCCTCGAGCGAATTGCGCGGCGATCGCTCGCTGCGCGGTCATTTAACTCGGGGCACTAAAGTGCCTCACGTTAAGAACACTTGTTTACTATTTGTAATTTTTTTTTTTATTGAATCCAAAAGTATCCCATGCCGGTTTAATCTATGTCAGCAGTACATCACGAGGTTTGAAGGAATTACATGATTTCATTTACACCCTGTATAGTGTATACACATATTAACACCGGGAGTTAAAAATTAACTTTATGTAATTATATGCATTCGATTAGTTATCCAATCGCGTGGTACCGGTTTTATTTTTTTCTGATAAATTATTTTCAGTAGCCCTTTCCATATTTTCGTAGCAAAAAACAACTGGGTAAAAAATATAGAAAGAAAGAAAGAAAACTTATTAATTTTTTCGCACAAGCGGACCCACACGCATACTTAAAATTAAAAATATATTATTTCTTAAAATTTAATATTTATTTATTAGGTACTACAACAATTTTGCACTTAAATTTAAACATATAATAAACCTTACCCAAACACAAAAGTGATTGCCTAGCGGTTGAAAGCTTGCCTTCCATGCAGAAGTGTTTGAGTTCGATCCCGTCCCGATGAGACTCTTCAAATTCAAGTGCGACGAAATTTTGTCGTCACTTGCGTTAAACGGTGAAGGAAAACATCGTAACGAAACCTGCAATCCTGAGAGAGGCTCCAGAAAGTTCTCGATGATGTGCGTAGTCCGCTAACCCACACCCGCACCAGGCCAGCGTGATGTAAGGCCTAAACCCTGCTCATTCTGAGAAAAGGCCTGAGCCTTCTTAGATACCCTCCACCTAGGTAAAAAGAAGGGTTCGGGCGCGGGATTCGCTCGTGCATTCACCGCTCCCCCGGCAGGTCTTGGCCCTTCACATGTATACACGCGGACCCCGTTACCCCCGAGACGCGCAAACCCGTCACGGGCTTGGTTCCGGTAGACCAACAGACTGCCCCAAGTCCGCCACCTTCAGGCCCGTGGTAATTTTTACAACACCACAAGTGACCCCCAAAGCGTTTGGTTTCTAGATGCTCAAAATCAGAATCTGTACTTAGGTACATTTTTTTTTTCTTTTTTGTATGTAGGTTGGTAGGTAGGTATATTTTTTATAATATTATGATAAATAAATGCTCTGATTTTTTTAATTTAAATGAAACCTATTATAATGTCTCTGTCAATCTTTCGACAACTATTTACAAATGGAACCGGAACATGACCGGTAAGCATCACTTTAGCGATGTGTCGTCGACGGTTTTTTCGTTAACTTACCTAGACCGTTGATTTTCGTTCGTCGACTAGTCGATTAACTAGTTGAATTCGTCGAATAGTTAACGTGCCTACTAATATCAACTAGTTTGTGCAGTGGAGAACCGTACCGGCATTCGTACGGGCTGGTTGTGTTTATTGTTGCGATTTTAATTACTATCTACACTGTGCAAAGTGTTGTTTACGCACTTTCACGTGTTACCGGCGTGCGCCGGACCACCCAGGTGCGCTTGCCTTACGCGATCGCGCCATGGCTGATAACGTGAGCGCTTCACCGCGATGTGATGATATACAGAGCTTATTGAATGTTTCTTCGGACACGGATACTATAGATGATGATGATGGTAGAAATAAAGAGGAGCTGGTAAGAGCGGAAAAAAGGGGAAGAGGGGATAGTACCGAAGAAGAAGAGGGTTGGACAGAAGTTAAGGGGAGTAAAAAGAAGGTATGTTATGGCAGTAAAAACTCTGTACAAGAAGAAAAGTATGAAGTCTATGCTTCTTCTAAGGAACGTCTTCCGAAACAGTTTGCAATGGCACGTATTTTAAAAGAGAATAAGATAGATAAAATCTGCTGCTTTAAATATTTAAGTCCTTTCAAAATACGGTTCGAATTTGAATGCGAATCGGCTGCCCAGAATCTTTTAATGTGTGAGAATCTTTTGGAGAAGGGATGGAGGTTCCAGAAGGCTATGCAGCTGTCTGTCTGTTATGGCCTAATCAAGGACGTAGACCTGGACTTTACAGATGACGAGATCCTCAGCAACATTTCATGTTCACCCCCCGCTAAGCTTTTATCATTCAAGAGGCTAGATCGTCGCAACAGGAGTGAAGGTGGTTGGTGCCCCAGTGAAACCCTTCGACTTTGCTTTGACGGTGATCACCTGCCTGCGTCTGTGCGGGTTTGTGATATTAGCATAAAAGTTTTGCCATTCATTCACCAAGTGTCCCAGTGTTCCCAATGTTGGAGGTTAGGCCACAGTAGGAAAATGTGCCCGTCCAAATATGTGATCTGTCCAAAGTGTGGTGGGCATCATGAAAATTGCGACACTTCTTTGTTTTCATGTGTCAACTGTAAGGGCAACCACATATCGCTCAGCAAGGCTTGCCCAATATATAAGAAGGAGAGGAGGATCAGGGAGATTATGGCTGAGTTTGGATGCACATACAGGAAAGCCTTAGAATTGTATGTCTCACCTGAAAATCCCATTCGTTCCGAAATTGACGTACTCCCTCAAGCCCCAGTAGGCACAGAAAATCGTCCTTCTTCGACACCCTTTTTTTTTGACAACCCTTCACAAGCTAGGGAAACGAATCCGGAAGCCTCTATTCGTTCCACTTATGCTGACATAATCCGCACGAAGGCCGTTGTCCACAAGGAACAGACACCTGTCGCGGTTAGAAAGGAAAACCACCTTCCTAAACCGAAATCAGTAAAGTCTCCGAAAGTCAAGAACGACCCACCCAAAGATGACTGGATGTTTTGGAATACAGATATACCTGCATCTGATCAAACATCCGATGATGGAGAGGATAGCGATCAACGTCCATCTTTCAATGAGTTGTGGTCGAGAATAAAGGAAATCATTTACCTCAAAAAGTCTAGCTTAATTTTTAAGATAAGGTGTATCTACCAAGTGTGCCTAAAATGGTTAACTGTAGTGTTTGCGAGTTTCATTACAGATTTGCCGTGGATAAAAGCTATGTTTAACTATTTTATTAGTTGTGATGGCTAACAAATATATTAAATTAAATATCCTGCAGTGGAATGCCCAAAGTATCAGGCCTAAGTTAGCATCGTTCCTTCAACTTTTATGCCAGGAAAAGATTCATATTGCAGCCCTTAGTGAAACATGGCTCGAACCAGAAAGTAATTTTAAAATTAATGATTATGTTGTTTATCGCGCGGACCGGGATGACTCATACGGCGGTGTAGCTATCATCGTGCACAAATCTATAAAAGCGCAGTTGCGACGAGTTCATATGAATAATACCGGTATTGAGGTAGTGTGCGTGCAGTTATTTAATTGTGACCCGTTTGAAAATATTGTGTCTGTCTATTGCCCTTCTAGAATCGTAATTACTCAGCAGAATTGGGATAGTCTGTTATCGTTATGGCCTTCCAAGACTTTAATCCTAGGTGACTTTAATGCCCATCACGTCAGTTGGTCTTATAAAACCGACCTCAGAGGAAATCTTATTCACGACTCGCTTATAGACAGCAATTTTTTTTCTCTGAACGATGGTACACATACGCGAGTGCGTCTAGTTGATAATCATTTACAACAGTCTTCCCCTGATATATCTTTGGTGTCCACAGATATTGCGTTGAACCTCAATTGGACCGTGTTAAATGAGAATCTAGGCAGTGACCACCTAATAATTAAAATTTCAACATTATGTACGTCGAGTCTCCCTTCAATTATTAAAAGAAACTTTAACAAAGCAGACTGGACTTCATTTAAAAAGCATCTAGAACAAAATTTTTGTAATTTATCTTTGCCGAATGACCTTCAAAAAGCTTACGATTTATTTATAAGTATTCTGAGTGAAGCTGCAGACAAATTCATCCCGTTTTTAAAATTTAACCAAAATCCCACTGCTAATTTCATTCCGAAGCCGTATTGGACTGCAAAACTATCACACACTGTGGCTCAACGTAGGCTTGCATTATCCAAATTTAGGCGTAATCCTTCTCCCCAGAACCTCGATACTCTTAAAAGTCACATAAGTATATCGCAAAGGCTAATCCGTCAGGCTAAGCGAGACAACTGGCAAAAGTTTTGTTCCTCAGTAGACCACACTACAACGTCTAGCGATATGTGGCGCAAAATGAGATGGCTGAAAGGTTACCGTTCGCCTAGACATTTTGTAGACGCCCAAAGTGCTACAAATCTTTTAAATTCTTTAACCCCAGATTATGTGTCCCCTTCGACCCCTACGGTCCACCATAATAACCCTATATTAGATAGTGAGATCTCCATACAGGAGCTAGATAAATGTATCAAGTCTAAGGATACATCTCCTGGATTAGATGATATATCCTATTCTATGATTAAGAATTTACCTGATGTAGGAAAAATTTTATTACTTACATTATTTAATAACTTTTATGAACATAGTTTTATCCCTTCTCAGTGGCGCGACATTTGTATCATACCTATTCCAAAACCTGGTCGCGTCCCTAGTACTGTTTCTTCACTCCGACCCATATCCTTGCTTTCATGTATATGCAAAATTTTTCACTACGTTTTATTTAGAAGATTAGAATGGTTCTTAGAAAAAAGCAACACTTTCTCTGTGAACACAGTTGGCTTCCGTAGGGGTAGGTCGTGTCTAGACGGCCTTAGTTGCTTAATCTCCACAATACAAACTGGCTTTTCCGAGGGTTGTTCTACTATAGCTTGTTTTTTAGATATAAATAATGCTTATAACAACGTCAATAATACTGTTTTAATCAATGTTTTGGATAATCTTAAAGTAGGATCACGCATCTGTAAATATTTATGGAATTTTCTTCACAGAAGAGTACTCAAAATAAGAGCTGGGAACAGCTATATTAGTAGACATTCAGGATGTGGTTTGGCTCAGGGTGATCCGTTATCTCCACTTTTATTTAACATAATAACGTTGGATATATGTAAACAATTGCAGAACTACATTTGTATATCCCAGTACGCGGATGATTTCGCCATTTATGTGCAGTGTTCTTCTGTTAGTGATGGGCAATGCAAGATCCAATCTAGTCTTGATGTAATCAATAACTTGTTAACTCATGTAGGTTTAGAGATTTCTCCCGCTAAAAGTAAGATCTGTTGGTTTAGTAGAGGTTATCGTAGGCCTACTATAGAAGTGCGTTTAAACGGGACCATGTTAGAGTTAGTAGACCATGTGAAGTACTTGGGAGTGTGGCTTGACAAGGGTCTCCGATGGACAAAACATATTAATGAGGTCCGTGAACGAGTACTAAAACTAATTAATATTTTTAAGGTTTTGGTGGGGGTTGGATGGGGAATACATCCCAACCATTTAAGACGACTGTACATTTCACTCATTCGCAGTCGTATAGACTTTGGTAGCTTTCTAGTGGACAATAGCGCAGATACACATTTGATAAAACTGGACAGATTACAAAATATTTGCATGCGGTTAGTAGGTGGATTTATCAAAAGCACGCCGATTCACGTGATGGAATCCGAATTAATGTTACCTCCCCTTTTTATTCGCCGCCAATACTTAGCTGGCAAATTCTATTTAAAATCAAAATGTTTTGATTTTCCTGTAGTAGACATACTGGATAAGCTACATCGTCTTTGCTACAATAGTGCTTATTGGAGAAAAAAGAAAAAACCTCTTTTAGTTTTGACTCACGATTTTCTTAAGCAAGAACATATGTACTGCAGTAATAAAATGGGCATGTTCTCCATGACTACTTGGGTCAGCAATATGAACTTATCAGGTATTGTAAAACCTAATTTAGATTCAGTAGATAAACCTAAACACTGTTATAATGAACGTAATTTAAGATCAATATGTTGTAAGTCTTTAAATGCACTTTATTCTGGCTTTTATTGTATGTATACGGACGGTTCTAGAGGGAAGAATTTCTGTGGCGCGGCCTTTTATGATTCGCAAATAGATGCTTTTTTCAAATTTAAAATCTCAAATTCAAAAGTGTCAATAATGCACTTAGAGTTAATCGCTATTGCTGAAGCTTTGGCTTACATCGAGTCATTGGACAGTGATCGGTTTGTCATTTTCACTGACTCGAAAAGTGCTCTTCTCCATCTGATGAGATGCACAAGTTCCTCCTCTGTTGGGGGGCTTCCACTGGCTTATTCTATATTAAGAGCCATTACTGATTTTGTTACCAAACATAAAATAGTTGTATTGCAATGGATCCCTTCCCACGTTGGATTAGAGGGTAATGAAGTGGTTGATCGTTTAGCAAACGAAGCCGGGTCAGATGGAGAATTTTATTCGTGTTCCCCTTGGCATACCGAGCTCTTACCTTTAGTTAGAGACAGATGTATTCAATCTTGGTCAGAATATTTTGATAAAAGATCGTTAACGAAAGGTATTTGGTACAGGACGATTCAACCAATTCTTCCACGGACTCTTTGGTTCAGCGAGGGAGGGATGACTAGACAGGAAGTGGTGACGGCTTTGAGGCTCCGATCTGGACACATACCGCTCAATAGTTTCGGATTCATGATGCGCAAAGTTGATTCACCCAATTGCGTTGTCTGTGGAGTTATAGAAGACGTGCATCACATCCTGTCGGAGTGTGTACGTGTTGGAGTTCAAAGACGTCAAGCTTTTGTCAATAGCTCTAATGTCGGCTTCTATAATAGCATTCTAGCCTCACCATTATCGGATGAGGCTAGAACACTTTATCATATTATTATTATGGGTATAAGGTTGCGGGTAGGCTAGTTTATAATATTTTTGTATTCAATCATCGGGGTAACATATTCTTTATAGAAAAAACCCTGTAAATAAATAAAGATTAAAAAAAAAAAAAAAAAAAAAACTAGTTTGTGTGATCAGTCAATAAAATAAGACTTGACTTAAAGGTCCAAATGACCAGGTCATTAAAATCCAAAAAGAGAAAAAAAGTGAGCTCAGTCGAACAGTTTATCTATAACGCCGCGACGCGCGACGGTCAACTAACGAATCCCTACTATATTATTTTTTAAACTTTCAAGGAACTATTTTTATTTTAGTTTAATATTTTTATTTTATTTGAATTGATTGATAGATGAACTTCCCTTCATACTTTACCAGGCTTAGGACTGACTGAATAGAGTTTGCCATAATATCGTATTCAGGCGTATTCAAAGGTTATCTGATTTTATATACTCAAAACAATTGTTATTAACATATTTACACGATCATTGCAATATGAACCTGAAGTCAATATCATAAAAGTGAATGAACCAACTACATTTCTGATAGTCGTTCGTCCGTTGAAAATAACCTTGAACGGTGCTGTGACGCGATGGCGAGACCAGGCGAGACATTTAATACGTTGAGAGGAGATTGACGGTTGGTTTAACTAGTTTGTTAATTCAATGCCCATCCCTAATCGCTATCGTCTTCTCGTTGTCAAATTGACTTGACACTGTCAAAGTTAAATTTTGTTTTTAAATCATTCATTGGATTTTGGATTCATTTATTTTTACATTGATATAATGATATCGTCCTCGTTTATTTATTTTATATTTCAGTTTCAGAAATAAAATAATATTCCGGCCTTTGTCGGTAGAATTTTAGTCCTACGTTGTCGAAATTGAATTGAATAAATAATATTAAATTCGCTACATACCTGTAACTTCTCATTTTTATCTTTCACTTCACATTATTATGTGCTTAATGACAATGCATTTGCTATCTTCGATTCGGAAAACGATAGTTGTTTGTACACTACAAACTAAAATAATATCATCGAGGGAGCTGCATAATTTAAAGGAGCATGTTTCAAGCTTCAAAGAGACTTTGAAATCTGCAAAACATGTGGTTATTATTTCTGGTGAGGGTATTAGCACTGAGTCTGGTTTACCCTTATATGGCTCTAGTGGTGACTGGAGAATATATAAAGCGACGTCATTATCCACTCAAGGGGCTTTCCTGACCTTTCCAAGCTTGGTTTGGGAGTTCTATCACCATAGACGAGAAATAGCGGCTAAGGCACAGCCTAATGCGGTTGGTTTCTTTTAGAATACTTTCTTTGATTATATTGTAAATATATTTAATAATTATAAATTCTCCTTTTTTCTGATGTATTGCTAATAGATGTAGTCTTAGCATGGCTTGGCCCTTTTTAGTCTTAATGATAACTTAAGACTTGCTATCTATATGACTACTGACTGTTGTGTTCCGTTGTATGGATGTGAGAGCCAGAGGGGTAAGTCCCCTATATACATATCAGTTCCTTGGATTTGTGTGCTCCATCTTAAATCCTGTCTGTGTTTACCATCAGGTGAGACTAGTCTCATCCTAGAGTCAAAGGAGAACAAGTCAAGAATTTAAAAAAAACATTATGTTCCAGGGACACACAGCCATTGCTCAATTTGAAGAAAAGTATGGAAAAGAAAAGTCAGTTACAGTCATAACACAGAGCATTGATGGGTTACATTCAAGGGCTGGTACCAAAAATTTGATTGAACTCCACGGCAATTTATATAAAACTAGATGCCTCAAATGTGATGAGGTTTTGCCCAATACTGACAACCCTATATGTGAGGTATGTAAGTAAATTCTGAATATAATTAATATTATTTCTATAGTTAGTTCAAATTACCAACACTGCCACACAATTTAGCATGGAATAATGCCAGAAACCAAGCTGACTTCAAGAAATAACAACATTTTACCTTTGCCTGGCACAAGTCTATAGGCAAGCCGGTGGTTTATTCAAACTCTTTACTGACTAACTACTTTGCTGCACCACAAAACCAACCCCACTCAATCTAAACCAAGAAAAGTATATAGGGATTTGGGGTACACGTCTCATTTACTCATACATCCATGGTTTAGCATGATCATATTAATAGCCGACTATAAGTTCTGCAAATGAATCTGTTATAGCAGTAACTTTGCCAGCACACAAGTGCTGCTACCATCATGTTCTATTTATGTAGGGTTACTATCTCTAAAATTTGGCAACCAGGACAAGACGTGTGAAATCCCCAGATTTTAGAGCCCAGAACCCGGACATGTCAGCAGGTTTTTTTAAACATAGTCAGTGTAATAAAAAACACGACACACAATTCTGCCGTGAGCAGCCCAAAACTTTAAATTTTTAAACCCAGACTACAAATGAAGCCCTGCAGGACGCTCCCCGGATGCCCTCTAAACTAGGACAAGTCCAGGGAAACACGGACTGATGGCAACCCTATTTTTGTGACACCTACATTATGGTTTAACATTTTTATTGTTGGCTGCTACCATAGACGAATTATTAGTTTATTTGTCTGTGGCTGCTACAAGGAATCGGTCATCTGAGAAATGTTAATGAAACCATAAACAGATTTTATTGTACCACAACTGTTGTAATTTCAGGCATTAAAAGGCAGAGGTTCTCCGAATGCCCCAGAAGTAAATTCTGATATCCCTGAGAATTCTCTTCCTCACTGCAAGAAAGAAAGCTGTGATGGTCTCTTGAGATTAGACATTGTTTGGTTTGGAGGAACCTTGGAACCTGCCGTAGTTGAAAAAGCAGGTAAATGATTAATTCGTAAAAAAAATAATAGTCATTTATAATTATTGTAGTGTTCATTTCCAGTCTTTCTTTCTAAGCTTGGAGAAAACCAAAGGGACTCAACAACTTATTATATTACTTTGTTGTTATAGAAATCCGTTTAGATGAAAACGTAAATTGTGTGCCAAGGTGCTTACTGCTTAGATTAGACCCTCTCTATCATGCTGGCTTTAATCCAGTTGCAGAACCAGCGACGTGGTCACGTGCGACCAACCCCTGAGATGGCATCAACACAATATGTGAAAATGGCAAGCCTTGATACCCTTTGAGCTAAATGCTGGATCCATCTGCTTTAATCTTGCATGCAGCTTGTGACATTTGATCAAACTATACATTAAAATTCTGTTAAAGTCGTATGTTTTATGAATCCTTCAAATCAAGTCTGCTATCTTAGATATTCTTTGTGTTTAATTCCAGAAAAAGCAATGTCAAATTGTGATGTTTGTCTAGTAGCAGGACAATCTTCACTGATGTTCCCCGCGGCCTTGTATGGTCCTGAAGCTGTAATGAGAGGTGCAGTTGTAGCAGAATTCAACAGTGAACCCAGTGAAAACTATGACTTCCATTACTTCTTTGAAGGCCCCTGCAGCAAAACGCTGCCAGAGGTTCTGGCAATTTAGAACTATATAGTGTGTTTGGATTGTTTTTGTGCCTGTTCATTCTTGTGAATGTACAAATTATAAGATGTAAAAAAATAATAAATTTAAAGTAATGTTACAAACGAAAATATCTATGATTTTTATTTATCACATTGTTTAGTTCTTTCTTCTGTCAGGGTTTAATTGCCAGATCGAGAAGTGTAATCGAGTTTTCTGTTTCTATACATTTTTGAGAAGCTGTTTGAATAAATAATTGTACGTGAAACTGGGATAGGATAAGGTAATGCGCATAATATATTTCAAATATATTATGCGCATGCTACCCGTGGGTAATATATTAAGTTTTATAACTTTTATAAACAATATGAATTCTACAAAAATATTTTATAAACAGTAAATTCTGTTTGTGTTTACGACAACTATTAGTTTAGTTAGTGAAGGCTTTCCAAACGAAACCTACAATATCAAGTCAGTCATCAACAGTGCTGCCAATTGCGGGAAAAATCCCCGATTTGCGGGAAATTGGGGGTCCCTGCGGGGAATGAACAAAATCGGGGAATTGGCTGGAGTACCATTATTTTAGGTTTCGTGTTCGCAAATGCCGCGAAGACACAAGAGAGCGCTAAAAAAAAACAAAAAGAGGTCGTCCGACTATCGCAAAAAGGAAAAGAGCTGGACAAAGGGGCAATTAAAGGGAAATATAAAAAAGCTCGTCCAACTATCGCTGGAGGAAACAGGAGTGGTGAATTTATCGCGTTAGCACTTGCACCAAAGAAATAAGGGGGGAACGTCTAAAAAAAAAAAGGTCGTCCGACTATCGCTCAGGGATGAAAAAAGAAAAGAAGCAAGGAATTTCGGGGAATCGACAACACTGACGCGGGGAATTGAGAAATTTTTATTGGCAGCACTGGTCATCAATACAATCGTCAAAATCAAAATAAATACGTGACACTGACACTTTATTTTCACGACACGAATATTTGCATTTTATACTTGATTTAATCTTTACATTAATGTAATCTATATAATTATGTGCATTAGTTTAATAAGTTCAATACGTAGAACAATAGCTATTAGCAGTGTTTCTAAAATCATGGCTTCGCGACAATCCAGTGATATGGCCAAGTTTAGGGAGGCCATGAAATCGGCCAAACAAGTTGTGATCTTATCTGGAGCCGGTATTAGTGCTGAATCTGGTATACCAACTTTTCGCGGCGCAGGAGGCTATTGGAGAAAGTATCAAGCTTCATCTCTGGCATCCCCTGAGGCTTTCAGATCCGATCCAAGCTTGGTTTGGGAGTTCTATCATTATAGACGAGAAGTAGCAGCCAAGGCACTGCCCAATGCTGTAAGTAATACTTCTAATATGATTCGTAGCATACATTTTCTCTAATTCTCTTCAAGCATAGAGTAAGCACACTTTTTTTTATTTCCAGGGCCACACAGCCATCGCTCAATATGAAGCCAGTTATAGCACTGAAAAAACAATAACAGTGATCACACAGAATGTGGACGGGTTACATGCTAGAGCTGGCACCAAGAACTTGATTGAGCTCCATGGCAATCTGTATAAAACAAGGTGCACTAAATGTAAAGAAGTGTTGGTCAACAACGACAGTCCTATCTGTGAGGTATGTGGACCATGAAAACTGCCTGTTTACCCCTTGTAGGTTCATCTTATATTAAAATCTAAGTTAAACTGTCTATGTCAGTGTGATAATTTTCTGATGGAGCTGTACTGTCTATGTAAAGACGACAGCTGTGAAATAATAACAACTTTCATTTTGTTTTTAATTTTGAGAAAATGATTTTATCACATCATGCTATTAAAATTTCAGGCTTTAGCAGGCAAGGGTGCCCCAGATGCAAATGAAGTGGGTTCTGATATCCCTGTGAAGTCACTACCCCATTGCCAGAAACCTGCCTGTGGTGGTCTACTGAGACCACATATTGTCTGGTTTGGAGAGAACTTGGAGCCTGCTGTATTGGAAAAAGCTGGTAATTTTTGTTTGCATCTAGTAGATACCTGTTTAAATTTTTCATGTCCAACATTCTTGAATCCAAGATTAAGTGGTCTCAACAGATTTCAGTTTCCTTGCTTAAAAGAAACTGTCTGAATCTGGGAATTTTCGACTGTCAACAGAACTGTTTTATATTAACAACAATGCACATGAAATATTTTTTTTGTTATGAAGATTACAGTCACTCAAAATTATTTTTATAAGGAAAAAAGTTTCACATTTGATAGAGCGAGTGTGTAAAGGTGGCTAATATTTCTACATCTTTCCTGTACATCAAAGTCCCTAGCAAAACTGAATGAGTGGGTCAAGGAACGTCAAGTATACTGCTCCAAGAAGAACATAGTCTGCTTAGTTAGCAATAATATTGACAAGTGTATCATTTTGGGACCCAGTGCAGTATAATATCAGCAAGCACATTGGGTCACCCGCGCCACGGCGCAATGAGTATTCCCAAGGAGGGTTTATGACAGGCAGGTGGCCGGTCATAAAACAATATGCCAAAACCTCTAACAACATGGATTTACGAAATACATGTTGTGCCGACCCCACCTAGTGTGGGATAAGGGCAGGAAGATGATGAAGATGATGAGTTCCTATTAAGTTCTCTCAGTCTTTAATCTTTGTTCTTCTTGGTACAACATTGAACAAAATGTTTTTACCAAAAACTTTGTGTTTGCAGAAGCAGCAATGTCAACCTGCGACATATGTCTAGTTGTTGGAACATCATCAGTTGTGTATCCAGCGGCCATGTTCGCTCCCAAAGCAGCTGCAAAAGGGGCAATTGTAGCTGAATTTAATATTGAGCCGACCCCTGCTACATCTGACTTCCACTATTACTTTGAAGGACCTTGTGGCACTACAGTACCTGCAGCTTTGGCAGATTAGTACTGCTAATAAAACGTTAATGTATTGACTGCTTTTATAGTGTAGTCCAGTCTTTTAAAGTATAAAAGGTAAACCAACCTTTGATCGAGAAACATTCTTTTGCTTTAAGAATCTATTAAACATACGCATTTTAAGAATACCTCAACAATAAATTTTTGTTTTGTAATGTGTTTCATACATGGGGAGGCCAAACTGAACACGCAAACTTGCATCAGTTTCACGGTACAATGTCATTTCATAATTTCGATGTGTTGCTACAATCGCTTCAGTCCGTCTGACCGTCTTCGGCATACCCACACACGATACGAATTTTTATCCAGTCATGCGAAACTGAAGTTAGATTTGTTCGTGTATGATGGGCATTAAAGTAAAATTGTTTCACAATCAAAGGTATGTAAACATTTTATTTAAAATGAATGGCCATCATTTAGCCGTTAATATCTTGCAGTCTCAATAGTTAACGGACAAATTATTTGGAAAATATATATGTGTTAGATGTTGTGGCTAAGCCTGGATGTGAAATTTGTCTGTAATGCACTGCATTCACTATGCACAGAATTCTAGTATCAAGTCTCGTATTTATTTTTAAGAAAATAAGTAGCTTTCAGATTTCTATGTGTATGTATTGAAAATAGGAGTTCGGACTTTACGAGTAGATATTATATAAGATTAAAAGACTAGTCAGAGTATTAGTATGTATATAACGCTGAGCACCATGGATTGTATACTAGGTAAACGAGGGTACAATAGTAAAGCTAGGTATCCACTACGTTCGCGAACTAGTAAGCGCTCCGCGTTTCTGTAACCGGTCCAATGGAGACATAGTTTGCCGACCACTCCTTTTTGTTCGCGAAAAAACCGACAACGCTCGTATCGCTGCTGATGGAGCGCGAAACGCTAATGGTTCGCGAACGTAGTGGATACCCAGTTTTAAATATTAAGAACTGTAAATAATATATAAAAAATAATTTATTTATCACAATGTGTTTACAATACAAAGATACATTATTCTTAAGCTAAAACTTTTAAGT
Source organism: Amphipyra berbera (assembly GCA_910594945.2). Classification (NCBI taxonomy): domain Eukaryota; kingdom Metazoa; phylum Arthropoda; class Insecta; order Lepidoptera; family Noctuidae; genus Amphipyra; species Amphipyra berbera. The sequence continues at coordinate 5,503,604 of OU343131.1, read as the reverse complement.
TATTTTTCCTTGTGTCTTGCAAAAAACTTCGCTACATTGCCAATCGTCGTTCCGAAATTGCAATTGGATATTAATGATTTCTGTGAAAATAAAACAATTAATATGAATAGTATTTTTATTGAGCAGTTGGGGTGCAACTCAACATCCCGATACAAAACTTTTCTATAAATCAGTTTAAAAAAAAAGTTGTCGACCGATTCGATTTATATTTCGTTTTGTCTACGATTCTCGTAATAAGAGTAAACGTATCACACTATCTTGGCCGACAACTGTCTTATCGAAATATTCGGCTGGCCGTATTTATTATATGCTTGCTTACCTGTACAAAAGAAGGCAATGCAGACATAGTTTGAGGTCTTGAGTACCTTTCATCAACCAATAAAACGCAAGCGTAATCATTAGCATGTCTTACTGCTCTACCTGTAACAGTAAGAATTGAATATTTATAATAATACCAGAACTACTTTTGTAAGGCGAGGAGGTGATTTATTTCTAACTGGGACTGTCCAAATTTCCCTCTGAGGTTGGCAACACACCAGCAATCCTCTCGGTGTTATAGGTGTTAAGACACAGTATGCCAATACAAATAAAAGTGGACTTTATATAAACCAAACTAAATTAATGTTAATTACCCACACCGATAATTCAGCCCTCATCAGGTCTCCCTCCCAGTCCTCCCACCAGCATCGCCCTAAGCCGAGGTCCGAGTCCCATTAGGGGTCGCCCTTAGTGCTGTTGTTGCTAGTAGTCATGATGTTAGTAGTATTAGTTAGCTTAGGTTAAGTATTTTTACTCTTCCCCATTGGTTGGAGACCCTTCAGGTATCGCCAATAACCGCCCGGTTACGTAGAAACGGTCCATAAGACCATCTACAAGCAGTCGAATCGATAAAAAATAAGTTAATTACCAATGCATTGATTGACGGCTTTCATACACGAGTTCTCATAATAAATGTTGCCAGAACTACCGCCAGCTGTTTTGTTCAAATAGTTCATCTTCTCCTGCAGCTCTGGTGATTTTACGTTCGGATACGGCATGCCGATGACCATTACACAGCGGCCTAGGTCGTCGCTGAAAGTGTAATAAAGTGTTTACAACTTGTTGGTCAACATTAAGTATAGTATTATGATAAAAGACAAACCAATAAACTCCTGAGATAATTAATATTATAATTCCAAAATATTCCCCGACTTTTGTTGTTGACTGTGCATTGTACCTATCAGCCAGATCCACCCTGCCGTTACGGCGTGATTTAATAACAATTATCCCAAATTACGCACCTATTTATAATATTAGTTGGTGTTTTTGATTTAAGTTTTTAAATATTTCAGTAAGAGGCGAAAAATACACTACATAAAATATATAGAAACTTAGAAGTAGGTATTTAGCTTGAAGGTATAGGTGAAAATGGAGACCAATCTATCTATACTTTGGTTATCTATATCTTTCTAAATAGGGTATTAAAAATAAATAAAAATAATATAAAATATATCTATACTAATATTATAAAGAGGAAAGATTTGTATTTTTGTATGTAACGAATAAACTTAAAAACTACTGGACCGATTTCAAAAATTCTTTTGCCGTTAGAAAGCTACATTATCACTGATTAACATAGGCTATATTTAGTATATTTATTACTGAAATAAAACTTACGCGGGCGGAGCCGTGAGGACACAGCTAGTATTATATAAAATAACAATTGTACTTGGTAGTAAATATTCTAGTCCAAATGTTTCGACTTTTAGTAGGTGTTCGTAGTGTGGTCTACATTTTTACCTGTACCTTCATGGTAGGTATATAGTAATAAATTACCTGAAATTTAATCCTTCACTAAGTTTCCCACCGACGACACTCAACAATAGGGCTCCATTCTGTTCCCCGTCTTTATTTCTAACTGCTGATGCAAATTTATTTAAAACCTAATAAACAAAATATTATTTGGTCACTATAAGATTCTCCTTGTAGGTTCTAGCAAAGAACAGACAAGCAGAAGACTAAGGAATTGTGTGAAGAGGATAGGCAGCAGCAGACTTCTATCTGCGTAGACGTCCATTTTAACTTTTCGAACGCCATCGACAACTATAGAAGTCAAACGAAAATGTGCTCGGGCCGCCAACGACGTCAATATGCGTCAAAAAAGTAAGATGAATTTGTAGCGTGGTGTGCAGGGAAGTACTCATACGTCTATAACGTGGCGGTCAAAAGATTACAGATTGGCCTTCTTATAGGTCGTGTGGGGTCGCTTGGTAAGTACGACGATTGTCTAGCAGACTACAGCGACAATAATGACAACTCTTAATTATGACGTCACAGAATCCTGCATCGCGATATCAAGATTTGACACGCGTATTATTATACAACTTCCCAATGCTAACCGCTGAGCAGTAGCCCGCCAGGCATAAGACCCGCCTGGTAGGAGGATCCTCCCTTTTCGTTGGAGGAACCCCATACCTCGTTCCTCCACAATTAGATTCCAGTACTAAAGGCTTATTTTTATAGTCCGCTTTACGACCAAAAATGCATAACGTCGCTTAAGTTCTAACACCGCGTAACTCAAAATAGTTAACTTTTCAGGAGAGCAAAATATAGAAACTTTGTTTTTAATCTACAATATTTTATTTTGGTTTTTTCGACGGAGCACTTTCGCGGCACGATCCAGTTTGGAACTCACCTGAATTACACGCTGTTTTAGCTGTTTACATAGCTTGATGGAAAAAATATTACATACACGGTGGATTTTGTTATTGAAATAACGCGTTGCTATTGGATCTAACCATTGATTGTGATTGGTCAGACGATGCGTTTTTCGATTCCCTATCGAATGACATGCGTAACTCAAAACTGCTAATTTTTGAGTTACGCGGTGTTAGAACTTAAGCGACAAATTAATTATAGTTCTCCTCAAACATCAGCGTCACTCTGAAGTTAGCGCTACCGTCCCGCATCGCTGCTTGCTTGTGCGCAGCCATTCACAGATATGCATTAATGTTTGTAGGAAATTATACCTATAATAAGTAAACAAATAAGTTTCAATTTCAAATAACTCACTTGATCAACATCAGACGCAGATTTCGGCTCACGGAATATGCTTTTCTTCTTATTAATAGCTTCAATAACTTTGTTGTTTTTCAGATGATCGTATACAGTTTGCTCGTAGGAATATGATGGTAGAAAGCATACTACACCACCCGGTACTATGCTACATATGTTTCTTAAAATACGGCCTATTTCACTTAGCTGTAAAACATACATACATATACTCACGCCTGTAATCCCCAAAGCGGTAAGCAGAGGTGTTCTCCTATTACAGGAGTCTTTACACCTACATTTCGCTTCTAGTATTAAGTCCCATGCGAGCCTATTGCCATTTTTAGCTTAATTAGATGTGAAAACGTAATATAATTTAGGTATAAGTGCCTAGCTATCTGCGTGTCAGTAGTAGTTGTTGCAAGCGTGACTGCCCGGCGGGAAGTCCCGGGTCGGGCAGTGCTATTGGGTTTTTTGTTAGAAAATTTTCAGGAATTGTGCCCGATAAATGGGTGGGCGAATAGGCTCACCCCATGACAGAATACTATCACCGACTACCGTTGTAAAGTCACCTGTGCCTAACAGGGGGTAAGGACGTGATCTAGATGTATTTTTATTCATATTATAATTTCATTCCGACTGTTAAATCCTTAGCACTAAGTGAACAATGGTCGAGGAAGAATACTATTCATCGCTTACCAATTCATTAGACATCCTATGTTCGTACGAGAAATTCAGGCTAACATTGGTAGGTCCCCTCGACAAACACACACCCAGCACATTCTCTGAAGGCACTACATGTTCACATCTAACTACGTTTACCACGTCTTCACTGGTCGAGTTGCTAGTGAGTAGTGCTTGGAATTCTGCTATAGGTTCCATTGTTCCTCCTGCTACTATCACCTGAAATATTAGATTATTTTTAGCAACACATCTGCCGTGTCTCATTTGGTGGCTGAATACCAGTATTTAACATGAGCGATTGCCTCCTTTTGATATAATTGCTTTACTCTTTGGATTGCCTCAGACCTCAGTAGACCAGTTACTGGTCAAGGAGAGACCGATTGTCAGACTTTCGGGCTTCTGACTACTCGTAACGACTATCAAGTATTCGTTTGACATTCGGGACTGATAATTAACGAACAGTCACCCATTCACGGACTGACCGCGGCAAGCGCAGCTTAACCACGAACCCACAAGGTTGAAATCTAGGTTCATGTATTATTCCAATATAAGGAGAAACATGTAGGTAACGTGAAGTAACAAATAATACTAACAGATCGACACTGCTTCACGACCTCAGCGAAATGTTCAGCAGGGTTTAGTAACAGATACTTCAGTAACCCAGTCTGGTCATTCCTCTGAGCTAATACTCGGCCGTTCTCACTGCGATCACACAGCATCTCTAGGAAATCTAGGACGGCGTATAAACCGCTACCCGCTGAAGTTTCTGTAGGTACCTGAAATCAACAAACACATCGTAATCTTTAGTTAAAAGTAGTTTAAAATAATGAGTAATCAAATAGGTCTAGTTTCAAAATCATTGCCGTACATCCCAGTGGCGGTCCGAGGCGGGGGGAGGGGTCGTAGGGGTCATGACCTCCCCCCCAATCTTACACGTCAAATTGACTAACGTCCTAATAATAGACAAGTTACAAAAAAATTTTGCTCAATAAATTCTAATGTGTTCAACTTTTATTAACTAACTTTGCGTGTTTTTTTAGATATCCTTTGTTTGTTGCTGTGTCTCGTCCACCTGTAGACACTTATATCGAGAGCAAAAACTGACGTAAGCAGTGCTTTACAGAAAACCCGTCATTTCTAAGCATTGCATGCAGCTTAGCTCATATCAAGGGCACAGCCAGGTACAGGCAAGGTGGGGCGGCCGCCCCCCCCCCCCCCCCCCCCCCACAGCGCCTGGTTAAGGGCTCAGTCGGAGTGCTCCCGAACCCAAGAAGAAATAATTTTAAGCAACATTGCAAATAAAATCATTCAGAAATTTATTCACTTTGTATGTTTTACACTCGCTTTATTTCCATTAATAAAGGTTTTTGTAGCATGAATATTATTACTTTCCCCTTGCCTGCCATCCTAGCTAAGCCCTTGGCTCATATCATAAGAGAAAGTGTACTAAAATAGACCTACATTTACTTGAACTGGAACATTTTGCTTCACTTCAGGTTGAGATTCTTCCAATTTCTCCCCACTTTTTTTTTTAGAAATATTATTCATAAACATCTCAAACGAACTCTTTTTGCTGACGGTGGTTTTCTTCATCTCTTCTTCGAGCGCTTGCTGACTGTACCTCATAGAGAATCCGTGTAGTTTAGGTGCTAGTCTCGTGTTCCTACAGAATTCTACTAGAGGTCTTAAGTTCATGTGATCTATTTCAGCTTTAATTACGAAGTCTTCCAAAGTGAATATTGTTGTTTCGTCTTGTTTCTTTTCACTAGGTGGCTTGGTTTTTATCATACCTGAAATGCAGATAGGTATAGATGTAACGTTTTAGGCCTTATGACCCCTCCGTGCCTCGAGGAGCACGTTAAACCGTCGGACCCGGGTGTCATACTAATACCTGTGACGGCCGTTAGGGGTAATCAGAAGCCCGAAAGTCTGACAACTGTGCTAACTTTAGGATATCGGCACTGCCCAGTAACTGGGCTGCGAAGGTCTGATGGCAGTCGCTCCGTGTAAAATACTAGTATTTAGCCGCATCTGGTAAGATTGGAACCTTACGGTTAAACAGTAAAAATAAATATATGATGGAATCAGGCGTTACTTTGCGGAAATGCGCGTCCAAGCGGTCGATGAGTCAACATCACCTGAGGATGCCCCGTGGAGGGGCGAAACACGTGTCGTATCGGTTTGTTTTGCTTGTGTGTTGCATGTTATTAATCGCACCTTCTGCATTTGCATATATTTGCGGGCGGGAGGGCGGTGCTGCACACTGCATTCAGGCTTGATCAACTGTTTTTTCGCGGAATTAACACTAAATATTTTATTGTATATTTATAGTAAAAATAAAGTTACCCAATATTAGCCTATTGGGTAAGTAGCTCTAGAGATATTACTCTTCAGTATTTAACCGGGCCGACTCCATTGTCTTGTGATACATTTAATATCTCTAATAGCTTCGTGAACTGACGACTCCCAAGAAAATTTAATTAAACTAGATGTAGATGACACAAAACATGAAACATGACACCATATTATTTGCTGATGATAGTACAATTCTATTCTATACTAATGAGTTCAGCGGGTAAGTCCGTTTCATTATTATTAAGATATTTTTGTAAGTACTTATATTATAATTTACCAACATATGGATGTACCTTGTCCGAAATAAATTTGATTGATTGATTGATATTCATTGGGCATGATAAAATTCAATTAGAACATGAGATTAATTTGACATTACATAACATAATTAATTGGCTGACATTAAATAATCTTAACATTAACATTAGTAAAACGAATCTTATGACATTAAGAAATAAAGTTAATAAATTGACAGATATGGACATTCATTATTTGAATGATAAAATTGTAGAGGTTAGTATCACAAAATTTTTAGGTTTGAATGTAGATGAGCATTTAAACTGGAAACAACATATAGAATCGTTGTGTAAAAGGATTACTTACTCATATGCGCTGTATATGCTTGGAAAGACAGTAAGCAGTCTCTGTACTAACAGCTTACCATGGGTATGTTGCTCCACTCTTAAAGTATGGCATTATGTTCTGGGGCAATTCTACTGATAGAGAAGCAGCATTTAGAGCGCAAAAGAGATGTGTACAGGCTTTATGTAATTTGAAACAGACTGATAGCTGTAGACCGTGTTTCATAGATTTAAATATTTTAACATTGCCGTGCATGTATATACTGGAAGTTGTATTATTTGTAAAGAAAAATATGTATCTTTACAAGAACTTAAATAGTAGAAGACGTAACTACAACATAGCCTACCCTAGAAATAAAACGGCAATGTTAAACAAAAGTCTATTTTGCATGGCCCCACGTATCTACAATCATTTGCCTAAACCAATACTAGTAATGACAAATATCAACGCATTCAAATATAAAATAAAATCAATATTAATTAAAAAATGTTATTACTATATTATTGCATATTTAAATTATGGAAGATGGAATATTGTAATTTGATTATTGACATTTAATATAAAATGGACATTTCTTTTCAATTGATTTCTATTTATTATTATTGTTTACTAAACGGGTTATTGATGGGCCATCTATTGCTTTACATAATGGATATACCTACTATTAAAAATATAATATTTTGTTCTAATTTTGTATGCCGTTTAATGGTCGAAAATGGTGATACTCTGTATTTATACTTAAGAACTATGTCTACAATACCCATCTGTCACAAAATAAATGATTTGATTTGAACAGATCTTTATGGCACAACTCTGAAGGATGAGGAGGGAGGGACTCACCTAAAAGCTTCCCCACCACAAAACTAATCTGGTTCAACTTGAGCAGATTCTGACTGCTCAGCCTCGCTCTATACTTGTTGATATAGAAGTGTAGGAACGTCTTCACTGAACACAGTTGTTTGACAGACACGGGCGCCGAGTGTGCGTTCTCTAATGCAGCTGTGAGTCCGTGTGCCTCGTCTAATATCAGTATGTTGTTTTGCAGCTTCAGAGATATGCCTGATCGGGCACCAGAGCTTACTATCCCTGCGTGGCTTATGAGGACTACCTGAAAAAAAGTTAAATGGTAACTTGGAAATATTAGGGACTATTCACATAGCCAAGCACGGACACGGGCAGGGTGGGCGTAACAAGTTCAATGGAAACATCCAGTTGGAAGTTGTGACGCAGTTGCACTGACTGCACCTTAACTAACTTCAAGCTGCATTTGACAATTGCGACTGGATGTGCAGTGCAGCAGTGTTATAATTACGAAATATAATTCACTAAATGTGCTATTAGTCTTCCAGGGCATCTTATTATTAAGCTATTAATAAGTGCTTTACATCATCCTTCATTTCCATGGAACGGAGTATGATGGGGAAAAGAAAGATAGAAAGAACTAATCACTGTGTCATCAGGAAGGCAACAAAAACACAACATGTAGTACTAAAACTGAGAAGTTTAAAATAGAGATGGGCCGGCCACACTGTCAGTGTAGAAGAGAAATAGAACAAAAAAGTGACCCTATGGTGCCCTAGGGAGGGGAAGAGAAAGAAAAGAAAACCCTTCATAAGATGGCAGGATGACTTGATAACGACGGCTGGAAAGACATGGACTAGACAGGTAAGGAACAGGGAGAACTGGAAGGGGTTGGAGGAGGCCTTTGCAAAAGGGCACACAGAGACTCAGAACTAATATTAAACCAGTACTACAACTATCACCCTAAAATAAGGCCTATAAATAAATGCTTTACATTATAATAATTACCTCAGCATCATCCAGCGCCATTCTAGACGCGTAATAAGGACAAGCCTTCAAGTCTTTACCACTTTTCAACAGATCTTCCATATCCACGATATCAACAAGCATTCTCTCCTTTAACCGGGTGATATTTGTTTGATTGTAGTATGGACAGGCGGTACATGATCTTGTTTTAGTCTTTTTAAGAACTTTGCCTTCTTCTCCTACGGAAGTGGATTTGGTTTTTGATTTTTGCATGTCCAAACACCTGTAAAATATATGACATACTTGTAGATTGAAAGTGTGTGACACACAAAGTGGGCATTAATTCTATTTACCTGGATGATAAAAACTATACTAAAACAATATAGTGAAATAGATGTAGTGAGAAGGATTGAGAAAGGTATGTTAAGATGGTTTGGTCATGTAGAGAGGATGAACGAAAGGAGATTAACGAAACAAGTGTACAAGGCGAGTATGGAAGGAGCAGTTGGAAGGGGGCCAACCTCGGTTGAGCGTTTACTGTACCATGAACAAATCGCGGACGTTCTCAAAAAAAGGCCAGGTTGATAGAACACTAAACCGACGAGCATGCATGAGAAGGTTAATGAATGTAGATGAAGCGAAAAGGGTGAGTCAGGATCGTAGCAGGTGGAAATCTAAAGTCTCTGTCTACCCCAATGGGAAACTGGCGTGATTGTATGTATGTAATACACTATAGCAAGCCATGCAGTGATAACACCTTTTGGTGTGAGAAAAAAGATGCATGAGTATCCAAGTAGCAAAAAGAGTATACATACATACATAAACTCACGCCTTTTTACCATGGGGGTAGGCAGAAACTATAGAACGCCACATGCTACGACTCTTACATACCCCTTTCGCTTCATCCACATTCATACATCTTGTCATACACGCACGCCGGTTGAGAGTACTACGCACCTGACCTTTGTGAAGAACATCACCAATAACATCGATGTATGTCCTTCTAGGACGTCCTCTACCGGCGTTCCCATTAACATCCGCCTTATAAATTTCTTTTGTTAATCGTCGTTCACTCATTCTCTCAACATGGCCAAACCACCTAAGCATACTCCTTTCAATTTTTGTCACTACATCATCTTTTAAACCGCAACTTTGTCTAATCTCTTCATTTCTCAATCTATCATTCAAAGTTACACCGCACATACTTCGCAAGGAACGCATTTCCACATTTATTCTATTTTCATGCTTCTGCCACGACCAACATTCACTTCCATACATAAGCGTAGGTACCAACACACCATTATGGACAGCCAGTCGTGCCTTTTTGGACATTGACCGGCTAGCCACAACCGCATTCAAAGCACCATTTACTTTATTTCCCGCATTTGCTCTCCTTTCCACATCTTCGTCAATCTTACCATCTCTTGTAAATATGCTTCCCAAATAAACAAACTCATTCACCTGTTCAATACTTTCATCTCCTATCTTTACTTTACACTCAGATACATCTGCACCTCTTTCAAAAACCATTACTTTCGTCTTGCTGACATTAATCAAAAAGAGTATGTACTTAAATAATTGTCCAACCAAAGAGTTAATGTTGTGAACACCAGCCTAAAACTCTCATTTACCTTTCATTAATAAGATTAACATTTTTCAACTTATTGACTTCAGAATTGATACAATAGTGCTGCCTGGAAGCCAATGTGACGACCCTCGTGTCTTCTTTGAAAACTGTCCTCTTGATTTCACCAATGAACTGAGACAGTTGACTGTGAGTTCTACTGCTTATGTATATCTGGAAGAAATTAAATATGCTGTTTATTAACTGCCTCATTGGTATATTGGTGGCAAGCGTGACTGTAAATCTTGAGGTCTTGGGTTCAATCCCCAGGTCGGACAAAGTGTTATTGGGTTTTTCCGTGTGAAATTCCTAAGTAGCAGCCTGGTGTTTGGATTTGCGCCTGGTTGATGGCAATAGACTCGCCCTTTATTACATGGGACTCAAACATAACGGCGAAATGAGGGTGTTACTATACACCTCTGCCCAACCCTTAGGGCAATGCAGAGAATACAGGCATGATGTTATCTTTGAATGTTATTAACTTTTAATTGCCACAGTCAGCTATGGATGACAAATATAATTCCGCCAACAGTGCCAGTCATAAAATAAAAATAAATTCTTAATGAGTGATAAGTTTATTGCAATCCTTATTCCAAATTACAAGTTTTTGGTGTGCACATGTGTTCAGTCTGGCGGTCAAAAGGTTAATAACTGGTACAATGAGAAGATATGTATTGGATGCCCTGAAAAGTCTGGAAACAATCTAGATGATCTATTTAGATGTAAAATTACATTAATTCAATTATTTTACGAGATAGATAATTATGTTACTAGCACACCAAAAATTAAGCACATAAATTGCACCAATCATCGCCTGTGGCCTCAGTCGCTCTTGAAAAAGTGAATTTGTAAGTGTGCTGCTGCTGCATAAGCAGTTTTTTTTAGTGTTTAACGGGTCAATATGTTTATTTAATATCATTGAATTAACTGTGCTTACTCTACACTCACTGACATTTAACTCCATGCTTAAGATGAAAATATTAAATATATTCAGTCAGTCTTACTTTAGTTATTGGATCATCATCATCAGCTACAGCTTCTTCATTCTCTGAATCACCTTCATCCTTATCCGCACACTCTTCTAGAATAAGATCTCTATCTTCTTCAGTGTCCTCTCTTCCTTCTACAACATTCTCTTTAGCATCTTCAACTTTTTCATTTCTATCTTTCTTATTGAAATAAAAGTCAATAGTCTTATTAGTTGAATTTGTTTTAAGTTTGGAAACCCGAACTTTCATTTGATCAAATAGATCTTTTTGTTTTTTAATTTTATCTAGTTTTAGTTGTAGCATTACTAATGTTTGGTTCTTTTTTATTTTTTCATATTCTTCTGTAAGCCAATCATCGGAAGCTAAAATGAAAGAAAAATATTAAAGTATGTTTTAACATGTTGTATTAGGTACTTCTCACACAGTTCCAATCAAAAGTTTGACTTTGAGGAGAGTCCATAGAGCAAATATCTATTCTGTTTGTATCTAATAACTGGAACTTATAATCAGTGATACAAAAAAAAATACTGCTATGTTTCCAAGGGCCAAATTAATGCATTAAAAAAAATAAAAATAAAAACTTTTTAATTCAGACTTGGGAATCCATAGAAACAACATCATTACTTGAATCATCAGTATATTCAATGTCATCCGTGATTTTGTGGTATCTCTAGGGATTTCATAAAATCCCTGGTTTCATAATTTTCCTGTGACTAGAATTTAAACTTTACCTGTGTTATTAGATATTTCCGCTTTAAGCTTAGTAACCTCTTTATCTAGATCTTCTAAAGTTTTCTGATTACTGTCCCTTAGCCATTTCAGAGCTCCACAACATATGCTTAGTGATTTACCCTAAAATTACATAATATTATTACAGTAAATTGTAGGTTCGTTTAAAAACTAATTGATTAGATACTTACCATATAAATGGTAAGTAATAAAAATAATATAATATAAATTGGTATACCTATTATAAATGATCCGACCGATACGTAGGAAACACGTAGTTTACATACAGGTCGGCACCTGTGTATGAACTATGTGTTTACTTTTACAGTCTATAAGAAAGACAGAGTTCAGGAATTGACTGACAATTCTTTATGAAAAGCCTCTGATACAATGCTCTCAGTCAGTGTCATTTTAGAACCATAATCCACTGCTTATTATGGGCTTAACCCACTGCCACGATAGGTAGATTTGTGGTCGCAGAAAATGTTACAAATAACCTTAAGAGAAACTAGATTGTTGTATTATCAGTATCCAGGATTCCAGCCAGATACTGATACCCTATGAAGCCAAGTAATGTAATAAGCAACTTACAGTTCCAGTAGGGCTCTCAAATATCCCAAGTTTCTGATTTTCTAACGTTAAATAAAGTTCCTTCATAAACTTTTCTTGAATATCGTAAGGTTTGAAAGGAAATGGAAATTTTATATCCATATTTGAACTTTTCGCCACTAATTTAAGTTATTTTGAGCAGATAATCGTCAATTTAATAACTTATTTATATATCATCCAAAATTGCAAAGCTTCAACGAAATAACACAACAAGAAACGATTTACGAAACTAACTAAATAAAACAATTTTCCCGCCCGCCTTTACACATGTGATGATTGTTTTGACAGTGGATATTTTCCCGGACTAGAGATGTGATAACCGGTTACATCACAATTTTTTTAATCGCATTGATTCGATTTCATTGCTACTTTATGATATAGGATACGAACTCTTATTGCAACTTATCAATCAGCTGGTAAACGAAAATGCAAGCTGTCATCTTATTTGCAACATGCTACGTGCATCGATGCAACCAAGCATTCTCACTATTCGCGGTCGGCCAGGGGCAGCCTCCGCAATATACGGTAACGTAACTTGGGGTGTTTTAAATGTTATCCCGTCATAACACTTGCCAGTATGCCAGTTGTTATTTTTTAATTTTTAGCAACAATATGGCACACTCACTCTAGTCACTACTGTCAAAATTGACAAGCATGGTCTGTCAGACCGGTGACGTCAACATGTTGTCAATCGACTGAATTTTCAATTTTCATAGTAAATTAAGCTCGAAGTAATTTACAATTTGATTTATTTACTCCTTTTTATTGTTTTAAGTTATCTCAACATCCAAAGTGTCGTAACTTTTCAATATGTCTCACAAGTAAGTACCATTCTGGTTCAAGATCTAACATTTGCATGAAAACAATGAAATATCATTTAATATTGTGTACGATTTTCAGTGTTAAAATTCTTCCTGGAGCTACGGTTTGCGAGGATTGTACGCTAGAGGGTGATATCACAATCGGTGGAGGTACAGTCATCCACCCAAGAGTAACAATCATAGCGGAGGGTGGACCAATAATAATAGCTGAGTACTGCATTATTGAAGAGTACTCCACTATTATTCATAAGTAAGCATGTCTCGTTTAGAACTGTTTGTCATTTTGACTAAAAAGTATGCATTAACTTTATATAGTTATAAACCATGAATCCTGGAATACATTATTTTGTTCCTACTGGTGGTAATTTTCATTTCTACATTCCTGTTTTTTTTTATATTGAAGGTCCCAATTTGAAAATAAAGTTTGTTTCTTTTTAATATAGAAGAAAAATAGTAGACAACAGGCAGCATGGACATTATTTGGTTTAGGCTCTACAAAGACTTAATTGAATAAGTTGTCTTAACTGTAACATAAAGTTGACAACCTTAGAACCATATTAGGTAATCCTGTCTTTTAAATTTTTCAGAAAAAGTGATAAACAAGAGAATCCTCCAAAGCCTCTATTCATTGGAGCTCACAATGTATTTGAGGTGGGCTGCAAATTGGAGTCACCGTGCGGCCATATTGGAGAGAGCAACGTGTTTGAATGCCGATCTTATGTTGGTGTTGATGTCAAGATTGGAAGCGGTTGTGTTATTGGTATGTTTTTTTTTTCTACTTACTTTTATGAATCCTCTTTGAGTAAATAGCCAGCTCATTTGATTACATTCAGACAGACAGTGCAACAGAAGGCATAAACTTCAGAAAATGTAAATTTTATTATAAGGTCATTATTATATGCTTATTTGCACAAAATATGGGCTTTGATGTAGATTGGCAGAAACCTGGCTGCTAAAATAAAATAAACATATACCAACTTTTTGGTTTTTTGAAGTAGGTTTCTACTTATTCTATTCTATTCTGTAATAACTATGGACTGTACTGTACAATCAGATTAACTACTTATAAAATAACACCTTGTGTTAAGTTACAGAGAATTTTTATTAACAAATATCCATTATTTATGTTTTAGGTGCAGCATGTCGTCTGACGGCACCACAGTCACTAGCTGACAATACTGTGATATGGGGCTCTGACCACCACATAAGGGAAGCGCTAGAGAAGCAACCTTCTCAACTACTACAATTAGACTTTTTGAGCAAAGTTATGCCCAATTACCACAGGCTAAGGAAACCAAATGTTCACAAACGACAGCCTTCTACGAGACAATCCCAAGAATCATCCCCGAAACCATGAAAATATTCACTATTTTAAAATGTATTATATTAATTAATTTTTACTTATTTGTAGCTTGTAATGCACTATGTTAATAAGATTGTCTATTTATTTAATGCTTTCACTGAATAATCAAGTATTTGATAGTAAAGTGTTGTCTTCATTTTCTTACGATTCTGAGTCTACGACATTGATTTGAAAAAGAAATCACATCTTTATAGCAAAACAGTTTTACCAATTTCTAAAATTAAACTTTAGTACGCCACTGTGACGATTGTCAGAATGGAAAACGCTACAGTAATATTACAAAATAAATTATTTTCGTATGGTACCTAACAAAGAATAGCCCACACTTTCCTCGCCTGTGGGTGTCGCAAAAGGTGTGTCAGGCTTCTCAAGGGGGATGGATAGTAGTGTTCTCCACAAGGATGCCCCTTAACCGTCAGTGTGCTAAGTGTGGGAATTATAGCAATTCTCCCCTCCAACCGCGTATTTGGGAGGAGCATGTTCATCACTTTCACCAGTAAGTGTTTAGTCCGTAATTTATGTTATTATAACGTCGGGTACGTTGATTCATCATGGCGACTTCCCTCCTTTATTTTCTAAATGATTTATTCTCCGACATGTATATATAGATATAATATAGCTATCAGGTCAGGTCAGGTGCGTAGTACTCTCAACCGGCGTGCGTGTATGACAAGATGTATGAATGTGGATGAAGCGAAAGGGTCGTAGCATGTGGCGTTCTACAGTTTCTGCCTACCCCCATGGGAAAAAGGCGTGAGTTTATATATGTATGTATTATAAATGATTCTGTGACTACAATTATTATGATTCCTTCCTCTGCTTGAGAAAGTGTACTGTACGAGGTCTGGCAGCGCTGCTTGCTCGAGTCTTTTAATTTAATTTCCTAATTCGCCGCCTACTAATATTCTGGGCATGCTGTGCTGTGTATTTATGTTTCATGGCAACATTGCTGTCAAACACCGAATGTCACCATTTCCATCTACACGACACGACACCATATTATTTTATACACTTAGTAGTTTGTTTCGATTTAATCTAAAATTCACTATATTATTATTTCTAATTATTATACTTTGTAGATGAATACTTTATAGTGGGATATTACTGTGGATTATTTTATACTTTTTGCAGAAACTAATTTATTTTTTATTGTAAAATTAAAAACAATACTAACTGTGTACTGTCAACCGTCATGTATCCTACAAAATCGTGTTTTAACAGTAGTTTGTAATAACAGGTTTTACTATAATTTGGAATTATTGGACGTTAGACATAGTGTAACAAGCGTCTAAACGTTTGCCACAGATTAGTGATATACTATATGACTTTTGCGATCTGAGAAAAACACTGCTGTAAACACTGATCTTTTGTATTGCATGTTGAAATAATTTCCGTGACTGCTAACAAAAAAACCACAAAATGAAAAATAATAGGATGTCGTCTCGGTTGGAGCGTCATCGATTTCTTTAATTTTGAAGACTTTGTTTCTTTTATTATACGCCTACCGTTGATTTTTATTTGAAAATCGTTTTAGTGTTTTTCGTTGTTTGTTTTTTTCACGCAATTCGCTGGGTTACGTGTTGAAAAAGTTTGTAGGACATCAGAAGGTTTAACATACTTTACATATTGTAATAATATTGCTTTGCAATACAGATTGTTGGTATATCAACGGCTGTGAGTAGATAGATTTGTTGGAAATTGGGGTTAAAGAGTTACAGCGAGGGGTGTCTGCGTTTGTAGTATTCGTTATGGACGCCATGTTGTTATTTACTTTGTGATTTTACTACGGGGAGGTAGTGATATGGGTATATTGTGTTGTGCCGCTGCATCGCGTGTGTGAGCATGTTAGAGGATGTACCCATCCACGGGAGTCGAAGCGACGTCCGAAACTCAAAAGCCACGGCGCATCAGAGAAACCTCAGTCTGGATTTCAGGTATGTAAATGTCCTATGTTCCGTTCATTATTTGATAACAAGAGATGAATGTAGATTACAATGACAGTTTTTATAGTAATGTAGGTATGCAGATAAATATCTATCAGCACGTTTAATGCCTCGTGTCACACGGATTAGTAAACAGAAACTCAGCCAAGGGCCAAGGGAATGTGTTGTTTGTCTAATAAATAATTACTTTATATGTTTCATAGATTTTGAAGTCCCGAAACTTAAACATATGCTGATACCGTATAATCTTGATCTAGATAAACAAGTATCTACTTACCAAAATTTAAATTATGCTCTACTTTGAAAATTATTCATATGATGTACAAAATGTAAATAAGTAACTTCAAATTTAGAATAATAACGATTTTGTATTGACATTCAAAATACAGAATTCGAATATTCCATGAAAGCAAAACTTTAATTTTGCTTTAGATCACTAACCACAATAACACAAACTTTCCTGAAACAGACAATATTAACTACAGATACTTACTTCCCTATGACAAAAATACCCAATAATTTAATTATGTAGGTACCCAGTAGGTACATTTTCCCTATTCAATTGTTTATTAATATTGTAACTCATTACTTAATTACCTAAATGTTTTGTTTTTACTGAAAATGTTAATGTATGTGTGTGATAAAACATCTATAAATAAACCTATTATAAATGTTACCAATTTGATACCTATTAATTTGTATACAACTGGATTTATGTCTGTAATGAAAATGAGAATTACTCCATGGGTGTTTAGGTATATCTATTTCATACTTACTAGAGTACAACTAATTAATATATTTATGGGCCATTAAAATTTATTAACTATAATAAATTAATTTATTAGCATATTTTAATGGGCTGTTTCCATGTTGCCAGTACATCCATGTAATGAAATATGTATGTACTAGGTTTACTGAAACATGTAGTAACATTATTTTATCAACTCTGTGATTTTTATATCTGTATCTGCTGCCAGCAGCATTGCTGTTCCGGTTTAAAGGGTATGGGTGCTGGTGAAATTATAGGCTCATGAGATTTTTCCAATGTTGCCTCTAAGGTTAGCAATGCATCAGTAATCCTCTTGGTGTTGTAGCCATTTATATGTGGCGGTAATCTCTTTCCATTACTTCCATTGGCTTGTTTACCAATCTATACTAATATTATAAAGAGGAAAGATTTGTATTTTTGTATGTAACAAATAAACTTAAAAACTACTGGACTGATTTCAAAAATTCTTTTGCTGTTATAATGCTACGTTATCACTGAGTAACATAGGCTATATTTATTACTGGAATAAAACTTCTTATGTGGGTGGAGCCGTGAGGACACAGCTAGCCTATTATATAGACAAAGAGCAATAGTTTAGAAAATACACTAAATTGTGTGTGTGGAAGCACGCAGGCTACTGTGTAATGTTAGTTAAACAACAAGGATAGTAGGTACTGAAGTGTAGTTTTTAATCCTAGTAACATGTGTAAACACACATTTTCAATTATAATTGAACAGTATATCAGTTACTACACTACTGAATAAAAATTAAAAGATAGTAATCAAACTCAATATTGACATTTCACAAACTGCGGAGGACTGTTCTTATCTGTGATTAGTGATTATCTTATCTGTATTGTGTGAGTCACAGAGTGCATGCTTTTTAATTATTTCCATTGTTTGGGCAAGATAAGGAGAATTTGTGATATTTTTCATATAAAATATTGCTTGTTTTCTTATTTTATTAAGATTCAAGTACATGAAATAAGAAACAAAGGTGAAACAAAAGTTAATACATTTTATTATAATGTCTTGTCATAATTATTTTATCCAATTACTTCTGTACAATTTCTTCACATCTCAAGGCATAAAATATTGTTTTTGTAGCAATATACTTAAGCCTTATATTACATTACTAAGAACTTAACAGAACAAACATATCAATCATTGATACTATAAAATAAAAAGAGAATGGCTGTGTCAATCACAGTTTGAAATAACACTTTGAAATTAATATTTAATTACCAAAGAGACCAAATATCACTCTTCAACATTATTTACTCTATGAATTGTAATTTAATGCTATATATACTGTAGTATGATTTCTTTTTCTCACAAACTTTTCTTATGCATGTTTTTATCACAATGTACAAAATTACTTTTATGAAATTTAAAAATATTGAAATTTTATAACCAAGGCACATGATTTTCTGACTTAATTAAGGCATTTCATGTTAATATTTAAGCATATTACAACATTTACTAGCCTTGGGATCATGCTCATTAGTTGTGTGTAATATTACCTTTTTTACTTACATTCCAGTACATACCAGTACAGTTTTATTCACACATAAGGTATGTTCTGCTCTGGTAAGTTGTTGAACACCACTTACTGATTTTAAATAGTCTGTAGCTATGCATAGCTGCCTGTATTGTGAATCAGTTTGGAAATAATTGTGTTTGAATACAACCCAACTGCTCATTAAAGTTGCATTGTGAATGGGTGTATGTTTCATGACAATTACTGTCAGTCAAAAGTTATTTCCTGTGTGTAATTTATCATTATCCCATTAAAGATTGTAAAAATGTGGTTTATTCTATCTACAGGTTGTTATACCTTGATGAAATCACCAGCGATTTTGCCTCCCCTAGCAAGCAGAAAACAATTTTCTCCATCCATGATATGGCAAACTGCACATTTCTCTGACTTTCCTCCTCTTCTCAAAATGTGGATATCAGTACACTGCTATGGCCTATTCACCAGATGAATCCCTGATTTACTTTTTACTGCCTCCCCCTATGGGTAGAAATCTGACGTTATTTTCTTACCTAAGGTAATCACTGATCTTCTCATATTATCTCAAACGTTTCATAGAATAAAAGATATATTTGCTGTGTTCATGAAACGTAGGTACCATTAATATAACCTGATACTTGGCATTTATTGGGCTGATCTCTGACATTCATTCACAGATACATTTGGCGAAGTACTTACCGATTAATAATAAAAACATTATTCACTCGTACTCTGTGTTCAACATGATAAGTTTTAATGAATTTTAATTATAGTTAAATACTGATTTCATTAGTGATTCCGTGATTCTTAATGAGTTGTGATAAGTTTACTTCATGTCTGGAAAAGCATTTAAAACCTACTTTAACAGATAACTCTTGACTCTTTGTTCTGGGCACTCGATTTTCGAACGAATCCCAATTTCGCGTTCTAATTTCGTTATCGAAATAGTTCAATGTTTAGCTATTAAAGATACAGTAAACATCGCCTGAGCGGTATGTAGGGCGTCTTTGACCGCAACTCTCTGGCCAGGTGAATGTACGGAGGCGAAAGTAAAAGTGGACAGCGTCTCGACGGAAAGCGGCCGCCTCGATTTCCTGACGTTCTCACTTCAACACGCCATCTTTTTTCTTAGATACACTCTTACATCCTTAGGTAAATAAACAAACTGACTCTAAACCTAAAAAGATGTTCATAGTATATCCATCGCCCAAACATATTCAAGTTTCCGATTTAATATACAATCGAATCTTCATGGAAACGGATAATAAACTCGGATGGACTTTTTCGTAGGCGGGAATATTGCTTGAGCAAGTTAATATTACGGCTTTTGTAAAATTTGGGTTTCTACGGTATTCTTCCATATCTCGCAAATTAATATTGTCTGAACCAACTAACTAAAGCTTGTAATTAATATCTGACAAAGCTGATCTTTATTAATGCTTTAAGGGTAGAGAAAAAATTAAGTAGATATAGCTAAAAGAGTTCCATATAAACAAGATTAAGCTGCTGAGATGCGTAGGAGTTGCAATAAGTACTGCTACTTTCGTGGAATACTGCTATTGAAATGCTAAAAATATAATATATACCTTTAGGTGAAGGCACCCATTCATTCTGTACTCAGTGGCTACGTTAATTTTACTTTGTTAACGTTTCATTGAGGTGAAAAAAGATTCTTAGTGCAGAAAAAGTAGTTATTAATAGTAACTTGTTGGTTGCCCTCATGACCGGCTCATTAACTACATTGTTTACTATTGATTTCTCCATTTCACACGCTGAGCAAGCCAGATGTCATGTCCGAGGAACATTAAACATATTTATTGTTTCATATTTTTTGTGTCTACTGGAAAAAGTATGAATGGGTTATTAAGAAGTGAGTGCTGTTTCTAGACATTATTTTCAGTTTTTTTAATTTTGTTCGATGGTAGAATATTTCTCTTGAATAAAGTTCTCATAAAATTCTTCGGCGTACTTAAATGCATAACTGTTATATTCTTTATCGTGATTATTATAAAAGATGGCTACTGTTTTTGCAAGTAACGAGGCAACGCACCATGTAAGTACATGCTATTTTCGTCATCTCGGTGACATTCGCAAGCAATACAACACAAGGTTGGCAAATTGTCGTCAATCTTCATGATCCGTAATTTATAAATGTAAATTCCTTTTGTGCAGCAATGAAGCTTCACCTTATTGTCATGCTTAATGATTTCCTTGACTGACGTTTTTCCTCTCCGAAGCCTCCTTAACTTCTCTGCTCATCCGTGCTATGGAATACGTTGGCAGATATAAACGAGTCATTTCATTGAACAATGGAGCTTCAGTGTCATGTTGTTTAATATTTCTCTTGAAGCGTAAATATTCACGGAAAGCTAAAATTCAGTTAGTGATTTTGAAAGTATTAATCAACAGCCTGGTCCAGTGATTAATTGCTTTTGGTTCGTGTAACGCTGGAACAAAAGCGTTTTGTAGACTGTAATCGATCATTTGATTTAGAACAATTGGTAGAACTTAATATATAATGTAAAGAATGTAGCCTTGTTTTTTTCTTTCGCTTCAAAGCCAATAGTAAGACTGGTTTTGTATACTGAATCAATTAGTAAGTGTTAGACGTCTGTCACGCGACCCGCCTGTAAAATCATTACAAGGCTGTATCTCTGAGGTTGTAGCCGGTGAATTTATTACACATAATTTGCAAAAGCTCATAGTCCGTACTATGATAATAAGTGAATAGGGATCATAATTCCTTCTTCAGCAGCCATGAGCGAACATCGGAAGTTACTTCATTGTAACCAAACTTTTTGCTTGCAAACTGTAGCAAAAAGTGGATAAAAGCAAAAGTGTGTTGCGCAAACTATTCTATGGGGAGCTAGTTTTTATTCCACGCTACTATCTGCTTTCTATCCAACGAAAAATCTATCTAGGTATGCAAGTTGCAGACAATGCTTAACGGCAGTGGTTTAGTTTGGGATTCCATCATCATATTAATGATGCCAGTGACATTTTTAATTTATGTTAAGGTTTTTACAATAGGCACCCAAAAACCAATTTTATTATACATCGAGATTACAACCTTAGTCCAATTCCGTATCTCTGACTCATTTTTCGCCTACATGAAATTCGTTATCACTCCCATCAGAAAGCGAGTGTGCTTAGTCAATTACCACGCTAATTATGTTGACCCTTCATTGTTGCCAATCAACATCGGCACTCGTGGAATGCGACACGCTACTGGCCAAGACGCCCGCGATTATTAAACGAGCTGGGTTATTGTTATTGTCCAAATTAACTAGACCCGTACAGCATAACTAATGCATTGAAATACAATACTCTTCAAACGACGTTAAGACTGCATATTCCTAGGCAGCCATACCTCTTTAGAGCTCATAAAATTATGGTCTCGATTTATCATACACATTTTTTGTAGTCAATCGTGACACGATTGCGTTCGTTGGTATATGATATGAGTACTAATTATTAGAACAGTATGCTTCATGCATTTTACACCCGCATATAATTGTACTCTGCTTTGTTGAATACATTAAACTTGAGTAAATAGAGCCGGCGAAATGTAGAGATAAGATTGTGTGGCATATGTAACTAGTCTCGTTCTCAGCCATTTTTAATTGTGACGTGTCAACTAGTGACTTCGTAAATCATTCCAAACCTAGCTGGTTATAGCGTTAAATACAGGGCTACTTCTTATTAACTGGCGAAACTTCACAGAGTTACTAGGTATCGTTAATAGGCGAATCCCGTGACCCCGACCTTAGGTCAGAAGGAGGGACACGGTTGGTTTTTAGCCGGTAAGAGTCCGGCAGACGCCCTCGCCTTCCCCGAGCGAGGGACATCCATGAGGATTTTCTAGCAATAAAAAAAAGGTATCATTAATAGAACAAATAAAAAACCTAAACTTTATAGTTAATTACATAATAAGATACCTACGTACTACGTGCCGCACTCCCCGCTACTGTATTAGGTAGGTATCTTGTCATGTAATTAATATTTTTATTATGATATTTTTTTATTTAAATGCGTTCGATTAATCGTACATATACCCTACTCACGGAACGAAAAAATAAAATGTATACAACATTTGACTACCTACTCTTAAGTAATAGAGATATTTTCTGTAAAATCGGTGAAAAATTCGAAACTTACTTGAATAAGAAGTGTTTAATAACTTACAATCACACAATTTCTTTTTGTTAGAAATTAATCTTATGAAATATTTTACAGAAAATATAAAATAAAAAAATAAAATAATTTTATTTGCTCAAACAAAATTTGCAGAGATTACAATATTAAGGTACAATAGAATATCTCTTAAGAGTAGTCAAATGTTGTTTACATTTTATTTTTTCGTTCCGTGAATAGGGTATTAGTAGTCCTGTGAAGTTAATTGTTCATTTGAAGTAACCCTATATTTTTAAAACCCTTCCTGAAGTTTTGTACTTATATTGACTTGAACTTGCAGCCAACCTCAGGCAAACCGGGATTTTTTATAAGTAATACAAGGTGATATTGATCGAGCTATGTTTTTTTTATCAAAATCTTACGTATGTCTTGGCGTCGAGTCAGTATCGCCGCGTCATATAGCGTATAATAACAAATATCACGAAAGACGTCTAATTCGGTCCCCTGATAAGTCGGTACTCCGTAATCCGTACACGTGCACCGACGAACGTTGCCGTCCATCACGTGGCAACCAATGAGTTTCAATGTTTCATACACTTAGAATACAGTCTCACAATAATTAGCTTAATTCAAATCCTAGGCATTTATGATAATGAAGAATACAGAATACACAGATTTAATTTGACTCGAAATTCCGTCCGTCAGAGGTTTTTCCTATTATTAATTGTTATGATAAGCTTGATTATTATTTATTGTTTTATTGTCTGACACAACGAGTTGCGTACATTTTTAGGTTTTTAAAATGTCCTATCTTGTGTCGGGGAAAATATCTGTAGGTCATACAAAGTTATCCTGATGTGGTAAAAAACTGGTGGTCCTAAAGCGCCAAACCTACTAGCAAGTTTTACTTCGCAAGTTGACTTCTGCAAGTTTTAAGGCCTGGTCAGACAGAGAGCGTGGCTCTTGGCGTGCGAATTACTATGACAATGTATGGAAGACGCCACACAGAGATTGCCACACCACGCCAAGCTTCGCGTGGCAGTCTCTGTGTGGCGTCTTTCATACATTGTCATAGTAATTCGCACGCAAAGAACACACGATCAACACGCGACGTGAATATCACACCCAGCTACGCTGTCTGCTAAGGCCTTTACGAACTAAGCGAGCAATAACTTGCACAATCAATTTTTGCTTGTGGATTTGGTACTTAAGGACAGGAGGTAGTCATGGTACTACTGCTTTCAGCGGTATACCGTGTGGACCGTGAGTACCGTTAACCGACTTCCAAAAAGGAGGAGGTTACTATGTTCGTCTGTATGTATTTTTTTTTTTATGTATGTTCATCGATATTTTCGCCAATTGTGAACCGATTTTGATGATTCTTTTTTTAATGGATAGGGTATACTCCGAAGTTGGTCCCATTTAAATTTGGTGAAGATCTGATGAAGAACTTCGGAGATAGACAATGGAACTGCTCAATGACGAACAGTACGCATATTGTGATGATGTGATTATGTTACGAGCAGCGTCTTTAGTAGGTCAAACCAAGTTTTAATTAAGGCCACTAAAATGAAAAAAATAAAAACATTTTTTACAAAAAATTTAAACCGACTTCAAAAAAGAATAAAATAATTACCATATAAAATTAACAGCTTCAGAAGTCGGTGCCTTCAATTTGGTTCAGCGTGGATCAGCACCGACTTCTGAAACTGTTAATTTTATATGGTAATTATTTTTTATTTTTTTTTCCCAATAGTGTTGGGGTCAGCTTTCAGTTTAACCACATGCGGTTGAATTAAACACAGAGCGACTGCCATCAGATATCCAAACCAAGTTACTAGGCAATACCGATATCCTAAAGCAAGACCAGTTGTCAGACTTTTGCGCTTGTGACTAGTAACGACTGTCATAGGTATTCGTATGACACCCGGGACTGACGGTTTAACGTGCTCCCCAAGGCACGGAGGGATCTCGATGTGTAACGAATGGTCACCCAACAACGGTGTGACCGCGGCAAGCGTTGCTTAATTGTTAATAAGCCACGAGCCCTTCCTAATATTTTTATATATATTTTTATTATGAAATAGAAATATCATTTATTTGCTAAAAACATGGTATAAAAGATGGTAATGTTATCACTTATATGTTAACATAATCAGCCCATTACTGTCCCACTGCTGGGCACGGGCCTCTTCTCAGAATGAGAAGGGTTTAAGCATAAGTCCACCACGCTGGCCTGGTGCGGGTTGCCAGACTACACACACCATCGAGAACTTTCATGGAACTCTCAGGTGTGCAGGTTTCCTCACGATGTTTTTATGCAAGTGATAATAAAATTCTGATCCGCACATGAATTCGAAAAGTCAGAGATACGGGCCAGGATCGAACTCAGACCTTCCTGCATGGAAGGCAAGTGTTCAACCGCGAGGCTATCACTGCTATATACTTCACTATCACTTATTTTTAATAATTCCAATCGAATTCAGCAGTCTACATTGCTTGTGTAATTGGTAACCCAATTGTTCCGTGAAATCCGAACGTAATTTAATACTACTGCACAATTGAAATTGTACACTAAACCTCCTGTATTACGTTTCCCCGAAATTGATAGTAAAAGCTTTTTTTGAAGATATTTTGTCGATGTATAATGTTAACGTGACACTCTGCTTACAATCTTTTATTACAGTGTTGATATACTAAAGTCCAAGTTGAACCTGATCGTCGGTTCCGTATATATGATTCATTTATTCTTGTTTACGTACTGTTGTTGTTGACGAACGTTTTGCTAATGAGTTGTTAATTATTATCAAGTTGAATTGAAGGGATAACTGCTAAATATACTTTTGTGACGTTATTTCACTGCAGTTTGTGTGCTTTTGTGGTATATTTTTATTAAAAATTATAATTTAATTTTTATTAAAATGAAGCAAGACCGCAAAGGGTTTATGAAAAGACAAATTGGTCCTACGAAACTTCGTGGTTATTAATTACTAGCGGCCCGTCCCGGCTTCGCACGGGTGGACATTTTCCCCGTTTTAACAACATTTTTCATTTATGCTCCGCTCCTATTGGTCGTAGCGTGATGTTATATAGCCTATAACCTTCCTCGATAAATGGACTATCCAACACAAAAATATTTTTTCAATTCCAACCAGTAAGTAGTTCCTGAGATTAGCGCGATCAAACAAACAAACAAACAAACTCATCAGCTTTATAATATTAGGATAGATTACGCAATTTGTTATAGGTAGATAAATGTATACTTAGTTATGATCGGGATGAGGAGGAAATCAATGCAATAACAGATTAACATTCAGAGGAAAATCAAAGCTAGGTATAATCAATGTTCAGAGAGGAAAATTAAAGCAATAATAAGCATGAAGCTTGAGGCAACCAGTAACAATAGTTTTGAATTAAATAATGATAAAATTCCTGTTACCTAGTTTACCGCGACCACTTGCGATCTAGAGCAAAAACTATACTGGATAACTGGAGCCAATCCGTTCTCGTTGTAGTGTACATTGCACAGGCAATGTTGAAGTATGAATGAGACAAGCTCTATTTGCCCTACAGGTTTGAACCACTTCGTCTTGTCTAACAGTATGAACTATTAGCTAAATGAACAGATTCGTAGTCTCAGGTAAAATGTTCCCAAATCGGCATCGAAACCGCATTGCAGCGTTCTGTCTAGCCTTTCACAACTATGTTGGGGTCAGAATCCAGTCTAACAAGCGGCTGAATACCACTATTTTACACGGAGCGAGTGCCATCAGACCTCCACAACCCAGTTACTGGGCAATGCCGATATCATAAGGTTAGACCGGTCGTCAGGCTTTCGAGCATCTGACTACCCGTAACGACTGTCATAGGTATTCGTATGAAACCCAGAACCGACGGTTGAACGTGCTCTCCGAGACACGGGAGGGTCTTGATGTGTAACAAATGATCACCCATACACGGACTGACCGCGGCAAGCGCAGCTTAACTTTGCAAATCATATGATCCGCACGGTTGTTAATTAGCCACTAGCCCCTCAACAACATTTAAAAATAAATGAAGGATTGTATTTTACTTCCGTTTTAATGAAGATATCATAAGACTACATAGCTTGTATTATTGTTACTCTACCAGTAACTAGAGCCAATCTCAGTTCACAGCTGAAGTGTTTATTGGAGGCAATCATAACGGATGGCAGCGCATTAGCAATCTCATGGGACGTGTAACGGACCTAACGTGCAGAACAGAGACCCCATTGTGAGACGAGAGCCGGGACCATAATGCTTCTTCCCACGGATTTATATCGAGGTCGGACTGAGGCTGCAACACACGATTGATTTTATACACATAGTACTCGAGACTCGAGAGTGACGTCATCCAAAACCAGAAATTATAGTTCTCAAGGGGCGTGTGTTTTTTTTATAACACGAGTACATGGCTCTACATATAGATTAATGTCATACTAACAATACTATACAGTGCGATACAAATAAGAAGTCGCATCGGCAAACTTCGTAAAACTGCCGAGCTGAGTGCGACTTCAAGACCACAAATGTTTATTAGAACTACAGTAAAAAATGTTCTTTACGCTGAAGCAATAGGTGTGAGAGTGGCGCGAAAATGACTTACTGCCATTAGTTGTTCGATCACGATGCGACTTCTTAGATGTATCGTAATATACCATGTTCAATCTTTCATTGTTTGCTGATTTGTCACCGAGAATCATCGATTCTTTACAACTGTACCGTTACTCACTCACCATATCTACCTATCTAAAACGTTATTTATCAACTGATATTTAACGATTTTCTGCAGTGTGCCTCAGTAATCCGCCTACGAGCTTGATAACTAGGTTACCATTAATCGTGATTAAAAATACAGTCCACCAATCTGGTATAGTCAGATGACGCATTTACAACTCTAAAGTCTTGAAAGTTTATAAAGGACTTGGCTGACACTGAGTGACATCATTTGTTACCAAAATATAATGTTTTACATAGAAAAGGGCATGAAAGTACATGACGGAGGGGCAACGACCTTTTGCAAAGAGAAATGGAAGCTAAAAATATGGGGCGTGGAAAACTTGAGATAAATCTCGAGTAATGTCTTCTGAAGATATGATTATAGTAACGATTAATATAAAATTGACCTATTCAACTTCAGGTCGGCTAATAATGTCATATTTGGTGAATCATAATGCATCTGCCAAATGTAGTTTGAAGACAGTTAAGACTGACTGCGTGACAAATGCCGACTGGATGTGCAGCCTCGTTATTAGTCCCCCCTCCCTCGGTTAGCTAGTAACAAAAAAAGCTTCTGGTAAGCTTATTGTAGACAGACTGTTTTTATATCAGAGAGAAAATTGTTCCTAGAACGATCAATACGCGACATTGAAGAGAGGTCGGTTATGTAGATTATAAATCTTTACGAGATTCTTACTTCTGTTTTCTTCAATCATGTTCTCAGAGAACCCAACATTTGTTATTAATTATAAAATAATTGATTGTTATTACTTAAGTACGTTTATCAGTATTAACATGCTCATTTCCTTGTGCTTTAAGAAAACTGTTATCAAACCTAATGGCATAATTATGTAAGTACCTAAATCCAGTGATTTCGTTTTATCAAAATGAGTCGTTCGCTGTTTGTTATGTCAACTAATCTACGCAAATATTAGCTGTATAATTTCCTGTTATTTGCGAATACACTGTCGTGTTGCGTTGTGTTTTATATTTTGCAAGTTGACTCATACGAACTCTGTCTGTGTCGGTAACTTTTTATTTCGTCTGTGATTGCTCAGTCTCCGGGGAAATGTGATCAAACATTAAATTTAAATTATGACGTCATTTCTCTTATCCCACAATATAGCGGACATCATATTGCTTTGTTAGAATTATAATATGCGATGCGGTAAATACCCTTGTTAGATATATGGGAGGAAATGGTACATTGACCCTGCAAAATGGGGACGCCCCAGAAACCCTCAAATAGGTTATTATACACATGATATTTGAACACACCCCTATAATAACGAAGCCGATGCCACCAGTTTAGGTCGTAACACCACTCTGTATTGATTTGAATTTAATTAACCTTCTATTATGTAACTAGTAGATAATTAATTTTAATTGATCATCGTCTAATGCTGGAAGCAATTTATGCTTATTTTTATCTGGAAAACACAATTCTCGATACGTTAACAAGACGTCAGATATTTTTAGAAACAAGGAACTGACGTCATTTGATAGTCTATTTCGATGACAATCGTTACGGTGAACGCTAAACTCGCTGGAGTATTATAGGCCTGTGGGGTGTATAAAAGGGAGTGACACAATGGGAGGAAATGATCAATCAGGGGCCCTCACCCACTAGAGGGACACTGGCGTAATAGTCGCCCACAGTCCAATGCAACGGCCCCTTTTAGTGTGTCTCAAGTATGATGATTTAACGCACGTAATCTCACTAGGGTCAAGGGACTCTGACGCTATGTACATAAAGCGTAGTCATGTCTGCTGGTTGTAGATTAGGAAGCGATGTGTGCGAAGGTTAAACGAATAAAAGTTAGGCAGGCGCTACTAATTTTGTTAACCGTAGAGTGAAGGTTTTTTCGAAAACGAACGTAGATTTTACTTTTTATTTCGTGATAATTTTTAATGACATCAGCTAGAGTACTCATTTTCATAACTTCTGACATCAAGACGCATTAATCAGATTGTTTTTTCAATTCAATGATGAACTAAAATCAGTCGAGTGTTTCATCCGCAATTTGGAATACTCAAGAGTTTATTTGCAAGAAATTGGCAGACGATTTTCCTTGCTGGTTAGTCACGCACGTTTTGCTAACCGACAAACAAACATTATCCGGGGAAATCCTTGAAAAACTACTTTTAGCAGCGAATAAGCTGGTAATGATTTCATTTAGGATGAATACTAATGAACTGCAACTGTTTAGTGTCTCGCTGCTTTCAATTGGAGTATGTTCGGATAATTCGGCGGTCGGCCTCGTTCGCTCAGTTTCGGAAGTGGCAATTCATAGGTCCAACTCGCCTTGCACGCTACAAGGTCGATACTATCGTAAAAATTAAGCGGACCACTTGAGCGTGGGTTTCATTTGGTTTATTAACTAAATATTATTTGCTATAACTATTACGGAACATGTTATAAGTAAATTGATCTTCCTACTCTGTTTGAAGCTTGATATAGAAACGTCAACCGCATTAATGTTATACATAATCAAAGTCTATGTATGTGGATTCTTATAGGATAGGTTTATGTAGTAATGCATCATATATAGTGACCAATAGTTCTTGGCTGAGTAAACTATCCGTTACGCAATGGACTTCTATAACAAATATTTGAAGTAGATATTGATCATTTGTTTAAAATTCAAGCGTTAAAATTAGAAACTAATATTGTGGTAATTGCTTATATTATCAGCATTACGGGAAGTGAGCGAAACGAATAAACAAAACTAACCGTTGCTGTTATGATTTCAAGAAATGTTACAGAATACACCATTGTTGTGATTAGGTAATGGAATATCAGGCTTTTATCCACGATCAGCAGCACGTAACAGTGTATTTCTGTATAACAGTGATTACTTACATCGAGCGGGTAAAAGGCAGGCTTTCTGTAGCCAATAAAATAACAATGAGGCCACTAAGAAACGAGTATCTAGTAATACATTACCATTTGATGTGGGTATCTGCGAGACATCGTGAAACATCGTCCTAATGGATTCATTGTATTCTAATGATAGACAAGATTATTGGAAATGTGTGATTTCAAACTTAACTTTGTCAATAATCTAATTAGTAGATTGTCTGTTCAGCAAATCTGGGCGTGGATCTGATTCATCTTGTTACATAACAGAATAGTGATAGAACTGCTGAATATGGGCCTGTCCATAGAATACAGTCACCAAGCTACGCAGGCGCATTGGTGAACGTAGTATGATGTCATCAGTAGACAGGTGACAGACAGCCCTAAATGTTGGAATTCTAAACGTCGTAATATTGCATAGATCAATGTCTTGTATCGAATTCTTAATTTAAATGTTCAACACTTATTCTAAAGGAAGAAAAGGCAGTCTTATTCGTGCTGTCACGAAAGTGTGGTCAGTACATTCGTTAAAAATAGCATTGAATATTCAGCCTATCGCCATAACACGAACGTTCCTCAAAGCCCTGCACGTGTGGCCCCAGTATTAGACAACGGACCAGATCACATCACACGATTAGTGCCAGTTTTTTATACGCCTACCATCAACGCACAAATTTTATTCCCGTGTAATGGGCATCATATCTTTCTTTAGATCTACAGATGGTTGTAACCGTTGTAACCGACTATTAAATAAATACTTTTGCCTACGATAATATTTGTCTGTTTGATAAACGATGGAATTTACGTCAGTGATAGATTTATGATTGGGATTTTGATTGCCACTATCTAATATTTTCAAATCTGACATTTTTACGACCTTACTATCGTTTGCTTTTACAGTGCGAATAAAATAACTTTGCCCCTCTGAAGTGAGGAACAGAAAGCTCAGACTGGTTTCAGAGTGGCAATGTTATTTTACGCGTACTGTACTAACGTTCTGACCAAAGTTTGTAAAATCATTTTTTATATGAAAAGTAACAATTATTCAAGGTAATATGACGTGAGATTGCATGCAGCATCTATTTGATTCAGGATTTCCTTCTATACTGTCATTAAAAATTTTAACTAATCAAATATTGTTACAAAGTTTTTTTTCTTTCAACAATGCAACACTGCATCTGCGCACGAGTTACGAGTTTGTTATTACAAAATAAATCTCTGCACGGGTTGTAAATGTCAGAAATATTGTTGCATGAGAACCATTGTTGAATTATGCAGATGCGTTACAGAAACTATAATTTCTGAAAAATATACATTTGGAACCTGATTTATCAAAATAAATCTAAGCCGACAGCTACGGGTACTAATAATATTGATACACAGATTTCTAAAAAGAAATAACTGGGATCATTAATTCATAAAGGTCAATTTCGAATTTGAAGATAGTGCTATCAAACCAGAAATAGTGTTATAATAGAGGTTGAACGCTTACCTTCCATACAGAAGGGTCTGAGTTTGAACCCAGCCCGCACCTCTGACTTTTCGCATTCTTGTGCGGATTAGAATTTGATTATCACGTGCGTTAATGGTGAAGGAAAACATCCTAAGAAAATCTGAAAGGACTACAACAACTGTGTATTCCGCTAACCCGCACCAAGCCTGCGTGGTAGACTAAGGCCTAAACCCTTCTCATTCTGAGAACACAATAATGGGCTGATTAGGATCAAATGCATTGGGTAGATTTTGTCGTAGAATCCAGTTGTGTCACCCTCACTTAATAATTGTTGCTCCGTCACGGCGAGTGGCTTTTACATTCTATTGTGTTCAGAGGAAGCAGTATAATTGCCCTTGCAATGGAAGGAAGCAAACGTTTTTGAGTGTTTAGGAAACCACATTGTGTTGAGATTGAGGAAAGCAATGACAGCCCGGACCGTTGTACGTTTGGGGGTACATGACTTTTGTGGGAATAGAAAAATAATATAGTAATGCAGATATCTCCTAAGCTACCTTTGGATTACTGAATCTTAGTGATACAAGGCTTATCAGAAGATTTGCTTCAAAGATAGAAAATATTTAATCTACCTAAATTAAGCACTGAGGTCTGAGACTGAATCTATAAATGCGACTGTCGTCGCGACTGATGCAAGTCGCAAACCAGGTTAGTACCCACAAGGAGAGGTATTAGTATCTGAAGGCAAGAAAAATGTCAGCTGAAAACAGTTATTACAAAGAGTTTTACGTTGTACGCTTACTACGATAGTCTGTGCCTCCTTTTGTGGCAAAAACTCTATTGGTGTTAAAAGGTCACTGTGTCACTAACACAATAGGTACGTTACCTCAAACAAATCATCAATTTTACGCGTTCAGATGAACCAATGAGAATCTACGCATCCATCGTGCAAGAATTAAACCCTATCAAATAGCCATAAAGTATTCGCCAATACCTTTACAAATACCGTCAGTAATTTAAGCCTTACCATAATCCAACGCAGTAATATTCAACTTGTGGCCCATTGGGCTTTTCCGTGCGACCTGAAGAGCCTTTACGTGTGGCTCAACACGAAAAGCAATTAAAACTTCGCTATTGCATTTATGAGGTCGCTAGTGCCAAATGTTCTGTGGGACATAAAATTACTTTATGATCGTTTTTGTCTGCGAGCCGGATTAAGGAAATAATAAGACTTCAAATATGAAGAGAAACGTAGAAAAAGGTTCCATATCATTGACATTATCTTATTGGTACGGTACCTACTGATAAGTGACTACCACTGTAAACCAAGATTGACAAATCCCTCATAAATAGAATGATGCTCGAAGTAACCCCGGAAACTCTCAGTTGTGTTGGGGCCCGCAGGTCGCATCGAATTCAATCAGAAGAGAATAAGAAAAATATTGTGCACTGGTTTCTCATAAATACATTTTAATCATCTGGTATCCTACCTAAACCGCCCAATCCACTAGCAAGTTAAATTGCGGAACTCGACTTCAGCAACCAACTTTCAATTGTGAGCACCAAGTTGACTTCTGGAAGATTTTCGAACTAAGCGAGGACTTGCTGCACAACTAAACTTGCCAATAGAATTGGCGCTTGAGAAACGAGAGTCAATTGAGGAAATCGAGCTTTATTCTTCGTAGTCATAAAGTACGTATTACATCATGCTCGTAGGGTATGAATCAGTAATCTGCCAGTATCCATAGCTCCTGTA
Source organism: Amphipyra berbera (assembly GCA_910594945.2). Classification (NCBI taxonomy): domain Eukaryota; kingdom Metazoa; phylum Arthropoda; class Insecta; order Lepidoptera; family Noctuidae; genus Amphipyra; species Amphipyra berbera. Next base: position 5,469,884 of record OU343131.1, on the reverse strand, counting down.
CACTGACCTCGATGAAACGCTTAAGCATTCATTGATGTATCAAATATGAATATGATCGACGAAATGAATGAAAATGTTCAATATTGAACATTTTGAATTGTGATTTGTGACGGAATTACTGGTTGTTCTCTTGTTAAAACTGGTAGCGGTTCCGCTCATCTCGAAACGATAACAAGCGTAAAGTTAATAAGTTGTATAGTTGAGACATAATACACATGCCCATTATAAATAAATACTTCATGCACTGAAGGCACACGTGGCACCAACTATGACAAACCTAGGTTACCTTGCCTGCCAGTTTTGTAAAAGAAATTGTGTTCGGAGTGGTCAGTATTTTGACATACCTGTCAATATTCCTAACATCTTATTCTATATGCATGCTTCGTACACACTTTGTTTTGCACACGAGTTCAGAGTTGTTGTTTGTTTTGATTCTAGAACAAGGTTAATTTTCAAATATTCGAAGACTATGTTGGTAAGATAATAAGTTCTAAATAGATGGATGGATGTCGACTAGCCAAGTGAGTGGTCAGCATATTAGGTCAAAAGGAAGGACGTAGCTCGATGATAGATGCACGGCAAAAATAGTCTGATCCGGTGGGGAATGGCCGGAAATTGCATCGGTCACTTTGTCTGGCACTAAGGAGAATATCTTGTTCGCTGTCTTTCTGCGTTAAAAGCATATTGCACTTGAATAAGGAGTAGACATTCTGTTTGCGTTTAGCCAGAGCCTGCACTCTTGTATGTTTTGTTTAATAGCATATTCGATTTTTGTGTGCTCACCGACACTAATACAACACGAACATATTATTATATGATCATAAAACAATTAAATGAGTTTAATATTCAAATGAAACACCACTTTCAATTTATACAATACATTCTGGAGAATGGGTATTAAACAACTAAAACCGGTAGAAACTACTCGTAATATTTGTTACACTTTAATGTTCTACACAATCCTGCATTTTTTTCTATAGCGGCAAATCCTCTTGCAAGTTAAATTACGCAAGTTATTGCAGCAAGTGCTTGCTTAGTTCGTAAAACTTCCAGAAGTCTACTTGCTGAGCGTGTGTCCACAGTAAAAAGTCGGTTGCAGAAGTCAACTTCCGCTGCACTATTTGCGGGTAGCATGGTGCGGGTGACATTAGACGAACTTTACAATCACAACTTAATATTTCAGTTGCACCCTAAATATTATAGTCGTAAAATACGGAATCAGTAATTACTGTATTAACTTTAATTAATTTACCTTGCCAAAATGTTATTGTCTACAAATAAAATCAAATACTGACAGCTGTGACCCGCACCATGCTACACCGCAAATAGTGTAGTAGATTTGTCGCTTAGGGTCCCAGACGAAGTACTTGGAAAGGAAAAATATATCTGGTCCTACAAAAGTTTTCGAAATTCTGATTATGGAGTGTTCATTAAGTCATTATATGGGATATACCTATATTTGGATTCTCCCGGAGATGGGTTTTTGATATATGAAATGTGCCCATTCTCGTTTTATTATCATATATTTGTTGAAATAGCTTCTATTTTAATGAATGACCATTGAAATGTTCCGTCAAACCATTAAACGAATGAGAACTGATATTTTATTAATAACATAAGTAATTCCCTTTTAATTAATGCCATTATAGGGGTGACGTAGTCAAAATAAATGTGGTTGTCGAAACCTAACCCTTCTGCAAACAACATACGGGTCGATTAGATACCCAGTTCAATTTATTGAATTTTAGATCACAATAGGATCGCCACGCCTACGGTCCTTGCTGACCTTATTGTTAACATTCAAGGTCAATTTACTTTGTTGAATATTTGAATCAACTTTTTCCCACAATACAGCTGTTGTTGAAGAGTCTCTGAGGTATCAATTTATCCAGACTTTATTCAGAAGTAGGTTTTCAGGCTTTGATAATATCTTTCTTCATCGTCTTAGTGGGCTGCTCGCTAACACGCTTCTGTTCGATCTGATCGTGCGAATTTTAGCAAGCAAGCAAGTAAACAACTAAGAGAATAAACCGGTGTATCTCAGAATCATTAATTGGTTTTAGTAACATTTCTACTGTAGAATAAATTAATAATTTGATGATACTAGAGTCCATTGCTCTTGTTGTTATCGCGTTTCCACGACTGAGGGAGTTTATGTTAAAATATTTGAAATACTCACTTTGCACCAACTTTCTACACAAAACAATATTTTATGAGGCCTTGAGAATAGTAACAGTGAAAGTCTCATTAAAATACGCCCAGCACTTGTAATTGATATGCGTGTCAACATAAACACTTGGTGTTTGGCATCAGATAGTTTTGCTTACATAAAGGATGACACACCATTTCGTATACTCATCTTGTTTTTAAAGCAAGAACTGTCAACGTTTCGTGCGTTTAGTGCAGAAGTACCGATTGAGGCCACGCGTTGTACTAACATCAAGTTTAAAGATCGCTGTTCTACATAAACAATTGAATTTGAAATATCCACCAACAACGTTAATTTCGTGTACGACAAATAAAACCAGTAATTTTTCTTATCATGCACGTGTTCGACTACATCGCATGCGTTAATGCATTTTGGTACCACAATGGCATTCTTTCGTCGGTGTACACATCAAACGCTTGATTAATTTTAAATATTGTATTGTGGTTATTTAACCAAATGTGAACATGTAGCCGACCGCGACAGTCTACTAGTTACCGTGCTAGCATCCTATTTATAGTAAGTTCAAAGTACAATTTCTTATCAACTATTGATGTAAGCATCTCTTAGTAAATTATTTGTGTGACGAACGTAAATAATTTACTTGTGGTCGGGATAAGAGCTCTCTGCTTCGGTTTTTATGTCCATTCATATAAAAAACATCGGAAATCTCAATGTGACTTTACACATCTATGTGTTTTTGAATATTTTTCCATCTGTCGTTGTCCACTTATCTCTGTATGAAATCGAAACGAGTGGCAGATGGTTTGCGAACTCCCGGCAGCCAATCCGGGACCTTTAAATTCGACAGATGTACACAACCCGCAGATGCAACCCTGTAAACATTTGCGATAGCGAGATGATGGCCGGAACCTTTTTTTTGCTTCGTGTATCCCGAAAACTTTATTTAATTCATTATTTTCCTTGGCAACATATGTGCGAATGATGCTTTTAATTTTGCCTTTATTGTCTATTATTTGTTAACGTCACTTAGGCGTTTCTCTACATTTCAGTTGTATGCGAAACGACCTTCAAACCTAAAACTAATTATGTATTTCAATATTACTACGAATGACTGCTGCGCAAACAAACTTAATTACCTTAATTACTTTTCATGTATTTTAGAGCTCAGTTGTTTCAAGTAGAATTGTGTTCGGGTAGTGGTCTGTAAAGTAATCAGACAATTCTTTTACACAGGCTTTCAAAATATCAACAATCTAGAGACTGCCTTGCTGCCTACAAAGAAATACATAGCCCATTGACGTCGAATGACTGAAAACAGAAATTCAAAGAGGTCAACAAATACTCGAAAAATGTATTCAAACATTAGCCGAATGTTACATTGCTTTGATAATCTTTACAAATGGAACGAGCTCAAATGTTTTTAGTAGAACTTGTTATGTTTCTCGAAACCTGTCTTGGTTCGGCAAATGCCTAGTGGTCTACGCATATACATAACATCTAAAATAATATGCTAGGTAGGAACATTATAATGTTTATAATTTCGCCAAACAGTTTATTTTGTACAAATGAAAGTTCAAACAATATAAGATGTAGATATAGTAGAGTCCCTGAAAGACAAAAATCGCGGAAACCGGTTACTAAGAATGTATAATTAGTGTGACGCCATTTTTATTACTAATAAATAAAGTTTTCCTATTTGTTTTTTAGGTTTTTGTTTTTTAATTTTTTGTGTGAATACTTGTATTGTATTCCACCATTAGTGCACAAACATAGAATTAAATATTGTTCCATAATCTAGCTAGAGGTCGCAAAGATCTAACAGACGATAGTTTTATTTTATTATCAAGAGATCAACAGAATCAATTCTGATCTAAAAACATCGTACTATAATAATATCACTTCATCTGCAAAGCGTGATGAATACGATTATACCGGTATCCCCCCAGGACCGGCCGTTATAACGGTCTGCGCGGGAGTCTGTTGACTTGTAGAGATTTATAGCATAAAACTTACTACGTTTTCTCCGTTTCATAATACTATCATTTGCTTTTAAATGCGTGTTCAAAATGTTTGCTTACATTACATTGCTTACAACAAACCGTTTGATTTATCATCTAACGTTGCATCCAGGATGCAACATTAGCAGCAGTATTATTTTATTTATAAAAATCGTGTAAAACCAGTGTCAAGGAATCCTTACAAGAGGTTCAGGTACGTCAGTTGCTTGGAGCCGTCTATTGGATTACTTAGTACACTCACACAGAGTTAATTGAGTAACACGTGGTTTCGGACATTCGCTTGTAGTGTTTGTTGCTAATTTATTATTGATTTTGTATTGGCCACACGTGCTTATGAGGCGTGACCAGATGTTTGTCCCTTCGAAGACATTGACGTAGAGATCCACAAACAAATTAAATTTACCTTGTCGTTTTCAAAGTCACAAAGGCTGAGAGCCTTTAATATTAATTGTGTTGCCAATAATTTGAACAAGATTCGACGCCTTTCAAGCGTGCTTAAGGTAACTTTTTGTAACGGTTTGCAGTGTGAGTCTGTGTCAAACGACGTTTGGGTTTTCATGTGGTACTATTTACATTTTTAAATATAAAGAATTCTTCTATCTACATATAACGGATAATTTATGCTGTGCGATGAGCGGAACAAAACATGTTTAAGGAGTACATTGTGTTGTTAAAATTAATGTTTGGAATTTCCAAATCAAATTATTTACTTGGAATTTTATCTAAAGAACTAGGAAGACTTCAATGATCGAATTTTGTAAGAACAGATTAATACTAATGCACAAATTATGTAACACTCTTATCTCTTTACTTATTAGAACTTCTAGATAAAATATTCGCAACACAGCGTTCACAATATCTTGCATAACGTCAATATTACGGTCCAGGTGCCATTGAGAATATATTCAGTTGCTCAATCTTCTTTTACATTGGTTTACGACTTTTCGTTTATATATGGAATGGTTACAACATTATGTAATTGGAGCGTGCATCTCATTAAGCCAAGGAAGGATGGAAAGGATCTAGAATACTAGATGTGCGGAATTTTCCAATGATCCCCTTTTATTGGCTCGCTAGATTGGAAACAGTTTCTCTGTGAACTATTTTCCAATCTAACCGGGCTTCTAATTCATTATTTTCTTCCACTTTACATTTTATTTCATTCCCCGACTGGCTTCGTATCTGACTCTATTAACCATTGATTGGTCGAGCGAATTCCGCACTGAGATAGTAATTAGGTCAACCCCGGGGAAGGACATATGTACCAAATGTACCTATACTAGTGTCGTATTCATAAACTAATACGTATTAAGTTGAATTGATTGTATTAATATTACCTTATCTGACCTTATTTTTATGTCGTACGTCGTACCCCGTAATTGATTCATATGTTTGCACATGTGTATAATGACGAACCACATAACAAGACATGTGTTTGTGGGTCTGTGATAACCATTAGGTGGTTTGACGCTATGAATATCAAGATTAGTGTAACGTGTGTAACGACTGGTATCCTCTGGGAGGTTTAGTCCACAGGGGATTATATCAGGACTACAAACAGTAGTAACTGTTTGCTAATACCATTGTACTGTGGTTACTAATCCACCCTGTCAAGCGTGATGTTTATGGCAATGTTCTCTTAGTATTACGTTCATGTTTAGTCAACCTGCTAAGATCCGATTTCTTTTAAGGAATCGGTTGTAATCTTTATTCCCAGTTTATGCCCAATTTCTTCGTCACAGAATATCTTCGGTTTCTCAGTATATTGCTGTTTTGAAGGAAATAATTCTCAGTTTATTGAACCGTGATGCTTTCGCGGGCTTTCTGTGAAATTTTGTTCATTGTTCGTTATAAATTACGATTGTTATAATATGAAACTAAATGCCAAACAGATTGGATATAATGTAAACATGTCCTACTTTGAAATTACTACTAACTAACAAACAACAGACAGTGTTCTTTGAAACTATGTTCGAGTATGTATGTATGAAATAACACAGATTTTACTACCAACCAGTTTTGTACTCACGAAAGGTGCTGTGGTAATGTAATATTTCAACTTAGTAGAGTAATTAAAGTGTAAATATGATGTAACGTTAAAAAAGTGTGAAATTTACTGTTGTTATAAAATTTAATGTTATATTTGAAGCACAGAACAATAGTTTTGTTAAAACTGCGTCACAGAGAAATAAAATAGCAGCGGTCCATTCATTCCTAAGATTTTGTTGAAAGCCACAAACACAGCAAGTCCATAGATTGTAGTTGGTAGTATTTGAATACTTCAAAGGCATGTTTAAAACAAACGTCGAATGTTTATTTTCTTCGTAAATAAATACTTTTCTACTTGTCTGAGAACTAACTGTACGCGGTGTTATGGCTGTATTTAAAATTATCTCTCCAAAGACATGTATAAAGAACATTTCTAGTTTAACTAAACAATGAATATTCCTTTGAGATAATTCTTTGAATGTATCGAATTGACTGTGCGGAAGTTTTTTAATTTGCGTGGAGCTGTTTCGTAGGAAGAGTCTTTGTGGATCTAGAAACATGTGGCAGACAGACAGTGTATAAATACAAGGTCGAAGGAGGCGTTCACTTTCGCTACTACGATTTACTAAGAGCGCATAGCACGATTTTCATGTTCCGTCGACACTTGGCGATCACTGCTTATAAAAGCAATTATACTCTAACGACTCTAACAACTGTTGCCACGATCTTTATTTTGATGTCTTTTATTTTTGCTCAAATTGCGGCATTTCTACAAAACTTTCTCCATCTTTCAATCTTAATGATGATCCACAGTGTTTATTAGAGATCGCCATACAAGAATTATGTAAGTCCAAATTAAACCGATACGGACGGTGCGTTTTGACATGGATTTTTAATCGAAGCAGGTGCTTGCTACGTTAGATTAAATACTCACAATGATCGATTGTGTACGAAATCGGTTTGCAGAAGCCAACCCGACTTGCTTTCACCAATATTCATACAATAACATCACAGTATGGTGCCGAGTCGAATCAATCCGCTATTGTTTGATTATTGACGTCAATACGCGTCGTGAAATGTGGCCGTACACAGTACAGAGACCTTCAAGTTTCTCGCTCGCCAGTACCAGGCAACATTCACCTGTTACTTGCAAAGATCGCGTGTCTTGAAGAAAAATAACTGTCGAGATCATCGACGTAATACGCCATTAAAAGCTTTTCCTAAAGTACCGGAATTATCCGGTAGACAGACGTCAGTTTTACTATTTGCTTTTACAATCCGCGAAAGCTCATCAAGAAAGACGTTTATTATTTTTCATAACACGCCTGTGGCGTAAATGTTGACTGGCGTCATTGGGAGCTGTAAATAGTTCTAATTGAAATCAATATAGGAACAGTTGCCATCAAGTGGCGTGTCAATTCATTGAGTATTTTTCATTGCTTCTGTAGTCAGAGGTCTTGCAGCCAATAATTGTTTTGTTGTTCTCTCTGTTCTTGTTTTTGCATTGTCACGTTCGCAGATTAATTGTTTTGACGTGATTTCCAATGCGTGAATGCGTGATATAAAGCTGTTAGGCAGCACTCGTATTGAATTTGTCGGGTTGTTCCTTACCCGTCGGGCACGCGAGGTCGGCGGGCGGGTATTTGTATAGTCCATCGGTCGTGGTGGGTTGACCTACTTGGGGTGATAACGCAAACAAGTTGTCGCATAACACCGGACGAGGTTTTAAGTTAAGATGTGAACGAGACATCGCACCTTAGTACAAAATGTATGTCGCTTGGCTGATTTCTCTTTTTCCCGGATTCCATAGCTTTGATAATGTATTTATGAATAGGGTTGAAGGTGAAATTATTATCACCCGTATCACAGTTCATTGCCGGAGGTATGTGAAGACCGTAGAGGAACGAAGTGAGTTTTTTTCTCCAACAAAAAGGAAGGATCCTCCACACAGGCGGATAGTGTTATTGCGTTGAAGGAAATATTATATTTAATAATTAAATGTTGACTATTTGAACGAATAAAGTAGTTTCTTTTTTCAATGATGACTTCATAAATCGTTTCAGCAGTATCTTTAAAGAGCTGTTAACTTGATAGTAAATATTTTAAGATACGTGTATCTAGGTACGTACTTGCATTGTATAATGTAGTATTTGTATGCAATAACTACAATTTATGAAATTAACATAATGATTAATTTATCGACATGTCCGTTGTAAAATATTTGCGGCAATCCTTATGTGGGGTATTAAACATTTTGGCTTTGTTCCATAATATTTGTTATGGACTATGTGGACGGTAATTGATCGTAAAATATTTAATGTTATGATACTTACTCTAACATTAAATATCATTAAAGCATTACGTAGAAAGTGCACTAACAAGTAGACCTACAACGTCGATTTCTAGTGCCTATGTTGTACTTCAGAAAATGATAGTAATGACATTGAAAATAATCTACACTTGGAAGTAGGTTCTTCAAATCATTAGAAACCTCACTTGTTCAATGATCATTTATAAATAAAATTATCGCTTCCCATCATAGAGCAATCAAAGAATCAATATTAGTCTTGTTAATGAATGACTGTTATGTTAATATAGGTTTCCGGAGGCCATATTTTAGTACACGCGTACTCCGTACGTCACTGAAATAGGATTGGATGAATGGCTCCTCTCTTTCGATGCCTCAACACTGTTGAACGGCACATCTGTTGGCAGGACGCAACATATGCTCGATTCCCGATAACATTCCAAAAATAAACCAACGATAATTCGTTCACCACTCACGCTCCGCATGGAATGTTCACTCATTGAGTGGCCACTGTACGTACTTCCACTTCCTCTACTTTCTTGTGTGAATGCGCGGCCGTATTAAGAACGCCATTGCCACTTAAGACTGCACCGCGTTTTATGTATCTTCCGAGAATGATAGCTAAGTCGGTGATAAACTTTTTGGGGTCATTGGCCGCTTTCTCCTATTTAGTGAGTTGGTATGCGTTCTTGAATCTCGGTTATGTCACGGTGTCTGCTGTTAGTTGCAAAAAGAGTACAAATATGTGTAGAATACAAGAGGATCTGCCTTAAGTCCTAGACAACGTGTTTACGATTGTAACTGTAACCATTGCATTGAAATTCCTTGCGACAGTAAATACGCCGCGCTGTCTCATAAGGAACTGCTTTGGTAATCGTCCATTGAATACAAAATATGAGGCTAATGGTCATCCTTTTATAATACTCTGCATGAAATCGCGTACCTACTGGAATATTAAGTCATTGAACTACAGAAATTTCTCATTTATAAATTTTTACTTGCTTAATGTTTTTACAAGACCCGATTACTAAAATTTCGTTACGTCAGTTTGCACAAGTGTCTAGTCAAGTCTGCGTAAAAATGTAAATAAAACATAGAAATTAGTTCCACGTTTCTTAGAGAACATAAACCCTACATCGTAAAGTCGGTCGGCGAAATCTTTGGCCTGCAAAGATCTTTGTTTATACTGTTTCATAGTTGTTTAGTTGCGTTTCGGCTGCGTAATCGAGGTGATCCTTATTCGAGTGGTATGCGGAGCGGCGCGTCTATTTGTTGCGTAAAACAGTTTGCCATACGGCGTCCGCGGGGTTAGACGTGTGTGCTGCGTTTGCACAATGTTCAGTGTTTAATTACGCGCTATGATATATCGCAAGGCTGCTCGCATTGTTTTAACGCTACGCCAGTGCTTAGTGCAGCTACTATGTTTATGTGAGGAGGCTAATTGTATAATCGTGCTCTGTGTTCTAAATCAGTGTTGAGTTTCTGTGCGTTATAGTGTAAATCGTGCAAATGGTTAGGAAGATTATTGTCATCGGCATACAGCATTACGAGGACCCATTTTATAAGTACGTTTCTGAAACGTTGTGTAGGATTGACATGTGATGCCCTCAAGGAAATCGTTACTCTGGAATATTTTTTCCTTATATCTTTTTCCTTTGTTTTAGACATGTGACGGGCGCGAGCGGGCCGCCGGCAGGATGCGGCCACCAAAGGAACAGATCCCTGGACTCTGTACTCCAGCGGATACCAGAAGACATGACACCTACTTCGCCGGAGGGGGCGCCACTTCGAATCCCTATCGAAGTGCCCGCTCCAAGATTAGCACTTCCGCCGGAGGTGCCCACGGGATCCGACGACTCCGGCATTCACACACCTCCTGACGGGAACGACGAGGAGCGACCGCAACCACCAGCCGCTGCAAGGTCCAGAGAAAGTCTCGACTCCGGCAACCCAGAAGACACAGATAAACCGCCTGATCCTCCCGATACAATCATTGATCCAGTAGTGAAATCTGATGTTTGTGCCGCTGAAACATCTAAAAACAAAGACTTTCTGCTACGTTTGTTCGAAAGTAAACTGTTCGACATGAGCATGGCGATCTCATATTTGTTCAACTCTAAAGAACCAGGCGTGCAGACCTACCTGGCGAACAAACTATTCTCATTTCCATACGAGGACGTGGATTTCTACCTGCCACAAATAGCGACCATGTATATAGAAATGAGCGATGTGGCGGACGTGTTGAAACCGTATTTGGTGCACAGGTGTAAACAAAGTGCTGAGTTTTCGCTTAGGCTTGCGTGGTTATTGACTGCATTCGGAGGTGACGTTAAGAGGTCGAGGGCGACGAAACTTAGAGACTCTATACTGGCTGAGGAGATCAGGCCGGCTGCGAGGAGAGGGCATCATAGGTCGCAGTCTGACGCATCTGCGTTGAGGCTAGCGACTCCCTCGGGGAGGCATTTAGGAGACCTTGCCTCTGGTCGAGCGTTCGACAATGGTTGCCTGTGTGGAGAGCAGTGTTCGTGTGGAGCACCGAGATTAGCACCTCAAATACAGGTAATTAAACATTGCTTACTTTATAAATGTTCCGTAATTTACTGTTTCTCTTTTGTATGTTTTGCCCTCACGCATAATTCTGGTGTATTTAACGTTATTTACAATGCTTATTTGACTTAACATTGATTATGACGAAACACAGGTTGATAACGATGAAGTACCTACTTGTTTGTTGTCATGTAAGAGCAATGCTTTTCTATGTCACGTAGACTTTTTCATCGCAGTATTTTTGCGTGGTGTCGGTGAAAGACATGTTTTCCGATTTTGCAGAAATCTTTTATCGTCTTAACTTCTGCACTGCTTAGGGTAACTATGGTATAGCTATGTTAGTTTTCGTGCTGTTATTTATAAACAGACTATAGGTACACGAAGCACCATCTACCTGATATAAGAACCTTTCGTTTGTTGCAATCTGGTAGGTCGGATTTGACACCTGTCAATTCTCGGTGTAGTGTCAACACTATAATAATAATTACTTAAATGCGCGGCGTTTAGTTGCAATTAGCATGAGTGCGCGATGTAGAAATAAATAAAATGACGAATTTCTTTAATATACAAAGAACTGCAAATTCTGTACCTTCTTAATTATTTTGTGGTTTAATGGAAACGCCAAATATGACCTATTACATTGCGGCAACTGTAGTTTATTCTGTTTACGTTAAGATATGACGGATAAACCGATTTCATAACTTTAGAGCAGTCAGTTTTGCCACGATACTTATAATTCCTTACATCTAGTGTCGAAATGTTTTGCAAAATCGCTAAGGACTGGGTATTCACGTTCACATTTTGTAGCACACGTGTATCCGTGTCGTGAGCCAGTTGCCAGCCTACGTAAAACCTTGGCCAAAGGGGCACAGAATAAAGTAATTCATATTATTGTGACATTCAGTCTAATTATCAACTAAGCAGAACTCTTGGTTATTCTAGAGGTCAGTGTGTAATCAAAATATTTTTATATTGACTGTGCCTTGCTTCGTCCATGTGTAGAGTTATTCGTCGTCAGGGATGAAAAGTATCATATATGATGTACTCATTCGAATACATTCTACATCTGAAATGATGCCACAAACATACAATCGTCTAGGTAAACCTTCGATATAACATTTGTGCGACTGAGTAAATTATGAAGCAAGTATTGCTCTAGGCTATAGGTCAGAAATATAAGCTGGTATTATTTTTATAGTCAAACGTCTTAGAACGAGATTAAATTAAATAGGACTTGTAGAATATTATATTTCTGCCGCGGAACAATTGGATTGACATCGAAAAAATATACAGCTTAATTTTCATGCAACTTATTTCTAGACATTATCAGAAATTAATGATCGGAAATAATTTTAATGACATTGAATAAAAAAAAACATTTTACTTTAGTTCCACAAGTTATTTTTGTACATGCCATTACGATTAATACTGAACTAAGAATAAGTTCGCAAGTGATTGGTACTTACAGCTGTTTTGCAAAGCTCAGCAAGGTCTTACAATAACCTTCACTTTATCATCAAGCTAGCAAAAAACAGTGTGGGCAATGTGGGCATCGATCTTGAAATGTAACTGACATTTAAAATGATATTACAGATCAAACAAACAGCTTGCATTATATGAATACAGGATAGTCGGCAACAATATCGGATATTGGATTAATTTCGGCAATACAATTCCATCTCACCCTGTATTATTGTTTTTATTTAATCACGTGATTGGATTTTTGCCCGTCAGATAAATTTTAATTTCAATTCAATTATTTATTCAGCTTGTATTGTCCCTGAGGGCAAAGGCCTCTTCCGTCATTTCCCCTCAAATCTGTTTTGGCACAAAACAGCCTACTTTGTTTTTTCAATAGAAATGTGGAAAAAGAAAGAGAAATGTTTTACTAGTGTCAATAAAACTTAATGGTTTGCTACCTAGGACCTCAAAGAAAATCCTTTATTGCTATTGTGTTTTTGTAAAATAATGATTTATTTCCTATATAAACTTCAGTAAATGCTGGTAGGTTTCACAAAGGAAAATGTACTATTCTTTACCATTTTCTTTCGCCTATATTATTCGGTTTACATAACATGACATCACGCCTTGTATTCTCCGAAGAGTTCGGCAGAAGTGTTTTTAGTACACCCTCGTTTCGCCATTTATGTTTAAGTCCCATGTAATATGGGGCGAGCCTATTGCCATTAACCGAGCACAAATCCAGACTCTGGGCTGCTACTAAGAAATTCCTAATGGAGAAACCCAATAACACTACCCGACCGGGGGATCGACCCATGCTCAGCAGTCGATTCGGTTATTCGGTGCATTATATTATATTCAGAATTGTTCTCTAAAGTATACTAAAACATTAGGCCTTACATTTAGTTAATATCAAGCTTATAACGAGAAACCTAAATATATACGACCTTGGTACTAAAGTGACCGATTACCAAATAGTTTATATCAACTCACTCATATCACTTACGCTGTTTACACCCACGTTAGAAGCAATTGCAAATCACGTACATATATTAGCGGTAGTCATTGAAGCTAAGTACCTACCATCTGGTGAACGTTCTCTACCGAACATATACTTTCTCCGTAGACCGCCACAAGGAAACAATAATTGTAGTCAGTATACTGTCTCAGTTGCTCTTCCACGTCCAGTACATAATACGCCTCTTCATTGGTTATGTGTTAGTCGCAAGTTTGGCTGCCTTCGATTCCTAACTGGGAGAAAATGGTTAGTTGTATTATAGCCCGTGGTAGTAATTTTATTGGGCTCATTCATTGCTGATTCCTATATTTAACAGAGCATTAATGATTAAAGATGATTTTTGAAAATTTTACTGCCTCGATGGTCTTGTGGTAGCAAGCGCAACGGCTGATCGTGAGGTCCTGGGTAGGATCCCCAGGTCGGGCAAAGTGTTATTCGGTTTTTCCGTGTGGAATTCTTGAGTAGCAGCCCGGAGTTTGGATTTGTGCCCGGTGCATGGCAATAGGCTAGCCCCCTACATAACGGCGAAATGAGGGTGTTGTTATACACCTCTGCCCAACCCTTCGGGGAATACAGGCGTGATGTTATGTTATGTTTTGAAAATTTCCCCTCCGAAGTCGTAAAATAGGGCATGAAAATCTGTATGAAAAAAATCACGCAAGTGAAGCCGCAAATTCGCTTGTATGATTTTTTGTCCGCTTGCGGGCAAAAGCTAGTGAAATAATATTTTAATACACATTGGATGATGCTCCCAACTCCTCTGATATTATTCAAAGCTGAGATATTTTGTTGACTGTTATAATTTTATTAGTTAGTATAATAATGAGAATGAAACTGCTGTCTTGTATACAAAGTAAGCTACTTACACATCTATTTATGAATGAAGTATTGTATTGAATGTAAATAATACCATCACAATGGCAACCAAATAGTCAACGGCGGCTCTTTGTTGTTAACAAAACGATAGAAAGTGTATGGTAGTATTTTTTTATATTGATCAATCGATATTGATGGTAGATCGAATCATTTTTAGATAACAGACTGCATGCCGCTATCGATTTCCGATAGTTTACCAAGTACACATTGATTTTAGATATATTTGCGGTATCGGTATCAAGAATCAATCCAATCCAAAATCCAATTCATATATTGTAATAAATTCATTCATTCATTAAAGCGCCTCGTTTCATTCACATATAACACAATATCCACATATTTTAAAGAATTCAGTGGAAACTCAGACGATGGCTATCTGAAATAATATAGCTTTCTAGTGGAATTTTCAGAATCGCTTTTGTAGATTTCGAGATTAGCCCCCTTGTATAATTGTTGGTTGTTCTGTAAGTAGTGCTAGTAATGAAGAGTTGTACATAATAATAAGAAGCAAGTTTGAACATTTTGTGACAAGCAAAACAATGATCAGGAGAATAATGGTTTACAGTTAGAGCATATCTATACTAATATTATAAAGCTGAAGAGTTTGTTTGTTTGAACGCGCTGATCTCAGGAACTACTGGTTGGAATTAAAAAAATATTTTTGTGTTGGATAGTCCATTTATCGAGGTAGGTTATAGGCTATATAACATCACGCTACGACCAATAGGAGTGGAGCATAAATGAAAAATGTTGCAAAAACGGGGAAAATGTCCACCCGTGCGAAGCCGGGACGGGCCGCTAGTTACGTATAATAGGCCACTTTTGACACTTCGTTAATTTTCCGGCGATATAACATTGCATTGACGGCCACATAATTACAATATAACATTTTTGTAATTCCTTTCTGAAATTTGAATGAACTTCTACAGAATATAAAAATTCTGGTCTTTACAACCCTGTCAAAAGTGGCCTGTTAGCACCAACATGGTGCTGGTGCGAGAGTAAAAGAAAGTGTCAAGGATTCTGGTTAAATAGTCTTTCATAAAAAAATGTTGAAGCACTAATTGGAAACACATTTAGCACGTGAAGTATGAATGTGTTTGGTGTAAAAGTTGATACAATTGCACAGTGTAGTGACGTTCACAGACCACCTGTTCCAACTAGTGCGTGTTCATATATTGGTTACTTTATGCTTTTATTTTCGGTAGATCTTAGATTAACCAAGGTTTAGGCCGGAAAGATGGTGTTTCCGCCCCGGTTCCTATACATTTTAGAGTCGAAGTCATGACTTCGGCTTAAAAATATCTGATACAACCGGGGCTAAGTCGACATAGTATTCTCGTAGCCCTTAACACCGATGCTTTTATTAAAACCCAAATTTGGCGTCATGATTACTAAATTATTTCTCCAATTTCCTCGTTTCTCAAATTTACCTCGTTGGTCTAGTGGTGGCAAGCGCGACTAATCGTGAGGTTCTGGGTTCGATCCCCAGGTCGGGCAAAGTGTTATTGGGTTTTTCTGTGTAGAATTCCTCAGTAGCAGCCCGGAGTTTGGAGTTATGCCCAGTTGATGGCGATAGAATCCCTCCTATTACACGGGACTTAAATATAACGGCGAAATGAGGGTGCCCAACCCTTCGAAGAATGCAGGGGTGATGTTATGTTCTCCAACTTGAATTTCCATTTCAAGAGGACTGAACTTTGATACGTTGAGGACGTTCCTTGATAAACTACCTTTGCCAACCTAATTGACCCACTTTGTGGCATCCTGTCCCGTTGTCATGGTTATCCCGCAAAGATAAACTGAAGGACGCGTAAACAAGGTAAAGAGCTTAACCCACGTCCATAATATTGTTGCAAGTTCAAAATCACCTAATACCTCGTTCAGCCTTGCTTTTAGTACACATGGACAAACATTATACAGTTCCTAACATCCAGGTTGACCTAGTTTATAAGTCAGGGCCGCAATAACGTTTGTAACAATACAGAGATACAATTAAACGCTGTAACTGCTTAATGCCTAGGGCGAGAAAGGTCGCGGGTGCGAACTCTGCCTGGCTTATCTAATGAAATTAACTTGCCTTGTTCAGCTATATTTAGATTTAATTGACCGTACCGGGAAAAATGCTTTGAAGAGGACGTTCGTCGATGTATTTTGTTATACTTTTCCTCCTACGGATGATGTACTAAGTACTATCAGTGCGAGTTTATTTTTATGCTGTCTGATGCTCACTGTCACCAAGGACCTGTTTAGATCTGACTCGTACTACATGTTGTGAAAGCTTATGGGGAAAGTGTTTGATTTTTCTTAGTTCATTCCTCTGTGTGTGAGAACTCTGATCGGTCTTTATCGGGCAACCCCGTCAAATGAACGGATCTCTCAAAACCTGGAACTTGTAAGGAGTTTAAATCTACACTAGGTTTTAATACTGCCTTGTTGGTCTAGTGGTCGCAAGCGCAACTAGTGAGTATGAGGTCCTAGGTTCGATCTCCAGGTCGGGCAAAGTGTTATTGGGTTTTTCTATTAGGAATTTCTCAGTAGCAGACCGGAGTCTAGATTTGTGCCGGGTTACTGGCAGGCTCGCCCCTCCTATTAAATTGGGACTTAAACAACTGCCGGACCCTTTGGGGAATATAAGGCGTGATGTTATGTTATGTGTAGCTTTTAATAAATTATAGCTCCAGAGCTTCGAAAATCCTGGATAATATCATACTAAATTCAATTTGCACTCTTTGCGTTTGCCTATGTAGCAGAGATTTAAGGCAATAACCGTAATATACCTATGCTACCCTGAATACCCGTGTGACCTGCGTCAATAATAGTCAATAATATGCTGAACACGTTATTGATACACGTGACTTTGTGCGATGCTGATTCATTAAACGTTGACTGTTTAGAGGTCTAATAACAAGGAGAAAAATATGTTTATGTGTATATCGCGCGCAATGCCAAGCCGCTTTTTCCGAAAGTCGATTAGGTACGATAAATTGTCAGTTATTTTATTTATTTTAAAAATCGTTGCCCCACACTAGGAACTCTCCTGCATCGTGGACGCGTTTACGGACACAAATCTTCACATACACAAACACCCAGACCCGGAACAACTATCTGTAGGCCATACAAATGTTTACCGATATCTTAATTTTGTCTCTCCTACTGCGACAAAAGGAAAAAAATCAATAATCAGACTGACTCTGGCAAAATCCGGAATTAATAAGAAGATATAACCATAATAATAAATAGTCTAGCGAAAACCTTGTGAAAGCCGAGAAGGATAAAGAAATTAAGTATCAAGACTCGAGGTTGTCGACATGTGGGAGGTTGATTTAGCGGTCGTTGTGCCAATAGTTGTAACGGCCAATGGCTTAATAGGCAAGAGCCTCGACCAACATCTGATGAGGCTTTTGTGGGGCAGCTGGATTAAGGGCCTGATACAGAAAGCGGTACTTCTGGATATGGCGGATATTGTTAGGAGGTTCCTCTCTCTGAGGCCCTGACCACCGGTAGCTTGGACCGTGTTCCCGATGCCGGTGGGCTACTATTTTTTATATTTTATTTAAATGTTTTTTTTAGAAATATTTAAAATATGTAATCTTTATTTTATTTTTTAACCGTTTGAACGCCACGCTATACACGTATGAGCACTTGCCTCTCCACCCCTTGCTACAAATTCATCGTACTTTTTATTACGGCTAATGACGTCGTTGGCGGCCCGAGCAAATTTTCGTTTGACGTCTATAGCCGTCAATGGCGTTCAAAACATTAATGAATAAAGGAAATAATAATAACCGAGTCTAGTTAATAGGCTGCTTAAAACTCTTAACTCTTCTGATATCATGGTTTTGAACAAAAGTCAAAGTTTAGGTCAGACAAAAGTTTAAACGAATTTTTGCGTCAGAATAATATCAAGCTGAGTCCAAAGTAGCTTGTGTCCAAAAATAATAGTTTCACACCCTACTGCATCTTGTTAGAACTATACCGTCACTTGCGAACTTTCTCTATACAAGTACAACCTCACCTCACCTCACCTACTTCTTCCGACGTTTTGGTTACGTAAAATAAACATCACGATAACATATTTCAGTTTCTGACGTCACTGACGAACATCGGCCGTCGTCTCGCCGGGGTCGCGGACAAGGAGCGTCGTAATGGCCGTCTCAGGGCCGAACTAGCGGCTCTAGACCTGAACCTGCCCGCTCGCGTGTGGCTACCTTTACATCAGAGGGCTCATTATGTGCTGAGGATACCGCCCCATGCAGCCGCAGTGCTCAATAGCAAAGATAAGGTGAGAATTTTATTGTTTACTCTTTTTATGTTTAATAGACTGGGCCCCGAATTCCATAGAGCAATTGTCGGGATTTTCCTTTTTTGGTAAGTCCTAATGAAGGCCGGTATTAAAACATGTTAGATTAATGACAAAGAATTCCTACAACTACGGTAGGTACTCCTAATTTATTTGGCTGTTGGTTAAAACTCTAATGAGGGGTCTACTGAAATGGCTGTTAGTTTTAATTGATGACGACCGACGACACGTTTGGTGCAGTGGCTGAGGTGGCTGAGCGATCGGCTTCTGCGCTATGGGTTGTGGGTTCGTTTCCCGCACGGAACAAATATTTGTATGGCCTACAGATAGTTGTTCCGGGTCTGGATGTTTGTGCGTGTGAAGATTTGTGTCTGTAAACGCACCCACGATACAGGAGAAATCCTAGTGTGGGGCAACGTTTTTTATAAAAAAATGTGAATACGTTAGAAATGTTTTTAGTAGACATAGTTGAAAATTCAATTCAAATGACAGTCATCTGGATGTTGCAGACGATACACTTAATGTTATCTTATCTTTAATAGCTTCTTAAGCAACCCACGAGCTGACCAGGGTGGTCTTTATTTTAACCAAAGGCCGTGGACCGGTCCTCTAGTAAAATGAGAGATGGGCCAATTAAGCCAAGCGCAAATTCAATTTATTGAGTGCCAGATCTGGACAAATTAAGTACCTTAACTTGTCCGGCAAAAGACTTAACGATAAGTATTTAATCTTAAAGTCGGATCTTGAAGTCACTGGCGATTTACATAAAAAAATAAAACTAATTACTGGTCGAGAAGTTTATTACTATAGAGATCTTGATTATTTATTTAACTATTGTATTTAAAATGTTGAAGGTCGTCTACCTTCGATTGTGTTAGATACGATGCACGATACTTATTATACCAATTTAATTCTTCTAATAATGAGAAGGTTGCGCTGTGCGCTCAGATTTGCAATCAACGTAATACGTATATTAGCATTTGATTTAAACTGCTAATATATTTCTATTAATAATGCAAATACAGAATTATTGTTTCACTTCTGTGAACTTTTGCAAATCGATTGTTGGTCAATTTTGGCTTATGAAATGTTTAATCGGCGTTTCGTTTATTGAATTCAGTAAAATCTCTTTTGATGATATGAATGGTTTTTTGAATAGCATTCGTCAAATTATGTTTAATAAAATCTAAAATATGATATCACTTCGATCTTGAGAATTACTCGTTAATTTTGGAACCCAATTAAATCTATATAAAGGGGGTGGCCAACCTGTCGACCGCGGCTCTTAATCCAGTCGATCATGGCAAGGCAAAGAAAATTATAAATTTAATATAAGTTCAATGAAGAGGTACTGATTATGTAATTGGTAGATCGCACAGAGTCTACTCAGTAAACAGTAGATCTTGGGTCGAATCAAGTTGGCTAACCCTGCTATATAAAATCAATTGTCGTGCGTTAGTCTCGCAAAAACAAGAAAATGGCTCGACCGATTTTAATTGTTTTTTATTTTGTTCGCCTCAATACCGGGGTGGTGTAAGAAAAAAGAAAACTAGGAAACAACAAAAAAAAAATGTTGGTACGTAGTTCACCGGGCAGCTAGTTGAATTATATAATTTTGTGTAAATACGAGTTATCAACAGTATTTAGTGTTGATTGAGTCTTAATGTCAATTTGTCTTATGAAGCTTCAAAGCATTTGAGTAATTGATACCTTGCTTTTGTCTTTCTAAACAAATATACTAGGACTGACATTGAATGTAGTCTAAAGCCTAGTGTTTACGAGCCATAATATAATCTGATTTATCTTTACGACTTTCGTAATTTAATTCTCGTCACGATACAGGCGCTGTATTTTCTGTCATGTAATATAATTAGATATAAATAATAGTATAGTGCAATCGTCATGCTAGTAATCCCCGAAGGAGATTGTTGAAGCCGACAGTAAATAACTACTGCATAGTAACTGACACAGAATAATAAATAATACTACGCACAGAAACCTCACTCCTTAAGTAATGCGTCAAATAGGTTCCGCGCGTGCAAAATTGAGCTATAGTGTTAAGCGGGACAGTGACCATTGCGTTGTTCGTTCGCGCTGTTATTACATTTCAGTTCGGTCGCTCATTATCATTCGGTTCGGTTTTCTTTTATGTTTCATTCCGGAGATGCAGCGGCGCGTTTGTTTGTTTATAGGTTACTTAATTCACAAACACAAGCCACAGGCCTCCTACTAGTCTCAATTATACTAGATGTTATATTCCATATGATATATTCCACCGCGCCTTTTAAATAACGAATTTGATGAACGAAATCAGATTCTTTTTTGCGAATAATTTTCACTCTATCCGCTGTTGGTCAGTGGGTGTGACGAATATACGAAACCGTTTGTGAGTCACCTTGGCATGGTGTATCCACATAAAATCTACGGTTTACGCCCGAAGGGTGGCCTTATTATAGCCAAGGCGAGCTTAAAGGCATTGCATGTGGATTTCCTCATAGGATTTCCCTTCACCGTTTAGTTAGTGATACACTTAAATTCAAACTGTGTAATACTGACTCATAAAATGTACTAACTTTAGTTTTTATTACATTCGAGTATGTTACCAGAGGTGATTAACAAAAATAATATGATGTAGCATTTGATTTCATTAATTTTTATTGTTTTAGGCTTGTGTTTCCGGCTGTTATTATTATAATGTCAGTCTTTGTCAAATGTAACGTATAGGTGATGATACCATTAGGATTTAAACATAGGTAGGTACATTAAATTACGCCATATACACGAGGGGGAAGGCAGACACTCTGGAATGGTATAACGTACTTCAACCCTTGTATACCATGTTTTATCATATGTCTCAGGGCTAATTTCACCAGCGTCGTATAACTTTTATATAAAGGCTGATTTACAAGAGAATAGTTTCTCGAAGCGAGAATCGTTCTATATTTGTCTTTCTCTCACCACATACATTCGCTCTCCCATTCACAAACGCATACTTCACTTGCTGCTGTTAACCTTAAATAACTGAAATATCACGATTGTATTATAAAACTGAAGCCGTAGAAACTCCCGACTCCTAAGATACAGATCTGCGTACCTAGTTTAGGGGCCGAAACTCTGTCATAATATTTAGACTTGATTGTACAACCTGCTGTTGTTTCACGTGATCTGTATTGTGTTTTTAAGTACAAAAAAAAAACTCTACGATGAAAATACAGATAACATGAGAGTCGCTTCGAGAAACTATCTCCGTGTAAATGAGCCTTTAGGAATAAATTTGACGTTTTGCCAGCATTTGTATAGAAATGTTGTGAAAACAACTCCCTTATTCTTTAGATAAAAATCCGACGTTGGTATACTCTTCCCTTATAGAGTTAATACATATAGCAATATTTTGATCGTGTAATGAAGTATTCAATCATTAATGTGCAGCAGAAATAATATTTCATTGAGGATGATCCTCGAGGAGAAAATAAAGTATCTATCTATCCTTTAGTAGTACTAAAGCCAATTAGTAAAGTAGTGATAGCCTAGCGGTTGAACGTTTGCCTTCCATGCAGGAGTATCTAAGTTAGACCCCGGCCCGTACCTCTGACTTTTCGAATTCATGTGCGGATCAGAATTTGATTAGGTATCACTTTAACGGTGAAGGAAAAACATCGTGAGGAAAACTGCACGCCTGAGAGGGCTCCATAAAGTTCTCGATGGTGAGTGTACTCTGCCAACCCGCACCAGACCAGCGTGGTGGACCAAGGCCTAAACCCTTCTCATTCCTGTGCCCAGCAGTGGGACAGTAATGGGCTAATTATGTTATATAGTATTAAAACCAGATACGTGGTTTATCTAACATTACGAAGGCGACGAAATAGGATGTACGATAGCTTGCGTAAAACTATAACTATCTAATATGTTATAACAATATTGATAAGGTCGTTCCGCTGCTTTTCAATCTATCTGATAAGTTATTTAGATAAAACTGTATACAAACTGTATTTCAATATCAAATTGATAGTAAAATGAGGTATTGAATTTACCAGCAGTCGACGCCGTACGACTTGTATCTATCAGTCAATTAGGGCGACCATTTGTTAGACAACGGCCATATTGGCGAGACAGCTGAGACAACGAGAACGAGATAATTTTGTGCATGCATTTGCTGTACAACTAGATCCAGTTTTTAGGGGCCCATTTGGGTCGAGTCGCTGTTTTGCAGCTGCTTTCGGTGAATAAAAGCGACACATAATCTGGAACTCTTCTTGCGTGCTTAATGAACAGTTAAAGCTTGGAACACCAGGATGCCTTACACCCGTATTCTAAGACGTTCCTCCAAAACTTACTCGACTCATACTCGACTCAGAACGGCCTCGAAAACACCTTCAAAATTGTATTCTTAGTCGCAATTTCGAGTGAACTTTGAGGTTCCTTGACGGAGTCATTACGTCATAATTTGAATTATCTGCATCGCGCAAATAACGCCGCGATAAATAATTGTAATCGTAAGCATATTCGATAAAGTCTTCAAAATTCATTTTTATTACATACGTACTTTGACACTTCCTTCCTTAAGGTAGGTTCCGAGGTACCTTAAGTTTGACAGATGATTCCTTACCGCGACTGTGGAAAAATCTCGAGTCGAAGACGTTTATGTCAACTATAACTACCGATGGTAGTGAGTCTAGGTGGAGTCGAGTCGAGTAAGTTTTGGAGGAACGTCTTAGAATATGGGTGTTACACTCCAGCTTAGAGTATAAACATATTGTACAATAAGCGCAAAATTATTTGATGTTTTATTGCGTTAGACTTCTGCAACAGTTTTTCAAAGTGTGGATACACCTGCACCCATAATTCGGCTTCTTCAAGTTTTACGAACTAATCGAGCACTTGCTGTAATAAGTTGCTAGTGGATTTGGCGCTATAATCTTGCAGACACCGACAAAGGTGCTAACTTGGCTGATGCTGACGGTCATTGTACTAACAATACATTTTGTCAACAGGCACCCTTCATAATGTACGTGGAAGTCCTCGAAACGGACGGTCACGAGCCTCTGCCCCCGCGTCTCCTGCCCCCGGCGCCGCCCGCACCACATTCCCCTCCCATTAGACACACGAAGAGTGAAGAGAACCTCGTACCGGAGTGGCCGGCGCTGTCGCTGTACGCGGGGCTGGATGACGGAGACGCGGGCGACTGCTGGAGTCATGATGACGAGGAGCTTAGCACACAGTACTCGCATAGAGCGCCGGCGCCTGATAGCTTGTCGCAGGTTAGTTTGTTTATTATTATCGGCTTACACAATACTCGTGGAAGGAAAATATTATACTTAGAATGACGTCATGTTCTTGTTTAATTAAAATATAAAAATATCTGTTAGCTGTGTTAACCTTTCTGTTCATATTAAATGCCTGTATTCTGAGGTACGTTCTATACAAGTTCTAAAGGACTACATAAGGCCGATGCAACGCCTAAAATATTTCTTAACTGCTTTATGAGGTATTAAAGACTGCGAAGATAAGTTGTTAACTTGATAGTTTTGAGGCTATTTTTTAATGTATGACTAGCTGTATCCTCAGGGCTCCGCTCGCGTAAGAAGTTTTATTCCAGTAATAAATATAGCCTATGTTACTCAGTGATAATGCAGCTTTCTAACGGCAAAAGATTTTTGAAATCGGTCCAGTACTTTTTAAGTTTATTCGTTACATACCAAAAGACAAAAATACGAATCTTTCCTCTGTATAATATTAGTATAGACAAATGTGCTTAAGCTCAACCCACACGGATGCAAACTGCTAATAAATAACCGTCTAATAAGTCGCGATTCACCGCCACCGCTTATGTATGGACCCCATTAGTAAATTTTTACAAATATTATGTTAATATCGACATACATTCCACTTTTAAACCGGAACGGCTCGGAAACTAGACAGTGTTTGAAATATGCATCTGATTGACATATTAGATACACGTTTTTTGCACTTTTTGTCTTATATTGTTGACTTGTATAAACATTAAAGTAAATTATACATAATACGTACAGATATATCTGTTCGCGACATAATGAATTACATAAAACCGTAGTTGTAATTGTTTATATTCATTTGGTTTTACATTGTTTATATTTACGTTGTTTAGTTTTATATTCCTTCTAGCTTTATATTCCTCTTAGCTTTTATATTCCTTTGTTTTATATTCTTTTCTTTCGTTTATGTTTGTTTCCTGTTAGGTTAAGTTAATTGTAAATAAGTTGACAAATTGCGGATATTTCTATAGAATATGTCTGTACTAATAAAGAGTCTCGTGTTATTAGTTTTACTTACCCTAGCTTAAGATAGTAATAAGACACACATGTAATAAATAACATGTAATTTATTGAATAAAGAGATAAGATAGGGTACACACAACACATGGTTAGGATCCCGCGGAGGGCACCGAGAAGTGCAGCGGGAGAGATCGGCCAACACATAGTGCGGGCCAATAATAGACGGCCGATCGTCCCCCGCTGCCAGCCAATCACAGGCGCCGCTCTCCGCGGGATTAATATTATAAAAAGAGCACGCCCACGCAGAGCGGCTCACTTACGATAGAAGACTCCCGATGAACACACGCAGAAACAGTACTCTACATGCAAGTCGTTTTTGTATACAATCTTAATAAGTCGTTTTATTGATGCGAGAAAACCCAGTGCCGGCTCAACCCCAACAATAGAAAAATACAGTCCACTCGTTCACCACATATTTATGGTCCTTCGAGCCGGATACCATCGAACATCGCATCAATAAAACGACCTATGAAGACAAGAAGCATGAAGACCCCAGAAGAGTCATCGGAGGAAGTCACAGACACGACGGAGACGACCACGGAAGCGACGGAAACAGCAACAGAAGACACCGACGAAGATGTCGCCGAGTCCGTCGCCCCCAAGAAGAAATCATCAGCCGCTCAACGGCCGAAGAAAACCAAGTCACAGGCCGGCTCCGTCACGTCACGTAAGTCAAATAGTCACCGCCGCGAACTGCTCAAAGCAAGAGAGCAGTTGCTACTAAAAGAAGTAGCGTTAGCGGCGGCCCGCGTCGAGCTCCTGAAAGCAGACAGTGAAGATGAAGAGCTGGACGACAACACCGTCATCGAAGAAAACGCACGCACACGAGAGTGGGCAGCCAGAATCCCGCAGAACACGTTGGCCCTCACCATGGAGCCGCACACACAAGAGGCGGCATCCAGAGAAGAGGTCGCAGCCGCATCACGGGTGAGTTATAGTCAGCCG
This sequence comes from Amphipyra berbera, assembly GCA_910594945.2. Lineage (NCBI taxonomy): Eukaryota > Metazoa > Arthropoda > Insecta > Lepidoptera > Noctuidae > Amphipyra > Amphipyra berbera. The sequence continues at coordinate 5,443,938 of OU343131.1, read as the reverse complement.
CCGGGCATAGTAATAGATAATAGTGAACCCCGACGGCACCCCGATGAGCGACGACGCGACCCACAAGAAGATAGCAATAGGAGGCGCCAACACACACAAGCGTGGGTTACGAGCACCGCACGAGAGAATCACCCACTCCGTGAAGACCAGAAGAAGGTCCGCGATCAGCCGATGGAAGATGACGTCATAGAGTGTACAGCAGAAGAAACCGTCGGTTTCGACTACAAGCGTCTGACAGACGCCATAGTGAACGCTAGCGCCGCTCGCCACCCGATAGTCATAGCGCCGCGACACACGCACGAGTTACCAGTGTTCGGCGGAGCAGCAGGTGAGTGGCTAACGTTCAAGGCGGCATACGAAGAATCCGGTCATCTGTTCAGCGAAACAGAAAATCTGGCGCGGCTACGCCGCAGCCTAAAAGGAGCGGCGAAAGACGCCGCACAGTGTCTGTTCGTGGGAGCAACCACGACGAAAGAAGTGTTCCAGCTGTTGTCCGCGAGGTTCGGACGGCCGGACGCGCTCGTAGTCGCGGAGCTAGACAAGCTACGCGGACTACATAAAATAGGCGACAATCCGCGTGACGTGTGCATCTTCGCGTCGCAAGTCAGCAACATCACCGCAACAATCAAGGCGCTGAAGAAGATACACTACCTGTATAATCCAGAGGTGGTACGCGACGTAATAGAGAAGATGACACCCACGCTGCGTTACAGGTTCTACGACTACGACGCCGAGCAGCCACAAGACGAACCTGACCTCGTGCGACTCACCTCGTTCCTGCAACAAACGGCCGAACGCTGCGGAACTTACGCGGCAGTCGAGAAGGTGCAAGAAGACCGGCGGGAGCCAGCGACCAGGACCAAGAAACCGAACGCCCGCAGCTACCACATAGAACAAGAAAGAAACAATGACAAGCAAACGTGTGTAGTGTGCGACAGTGATAGTCATTTTCCTACGTCCTGTTCACAGTTAAAGAAGGCTACCGTCGACGAGCGATGGAAGATCGCCAAGGAGCGCCGGCTGTGCTACCGCTGCATGAAACACCGCCGAGCCGCGCACGTCTGCAAGCCGCGCAAGTGCGGCGTCAAGGGCTGTGAGAAGACGCATCACCCGCTGCTTCACAACGAGTCATCCCCGCAGCGACGGCAGCCCAGCGAGGAACGGACACCGGCGGCGGTCGTAACCACGACCACCGAGCAAGTAAGGTACTGTTCCGCTCTTATTAAAGTGATACCAGTGCATATTAACGGACCGAGGGGCGCGTGCGACACATACGCGTTGCTAGACGATGGGTCGACATGTTCGATTATAGACGAATCCGTGGCCAACCTAATAGGGGCCCCGGGGCCCAAGCAACCGTTCATGATAGAAGGTATAGCGGATACCAGGATAGACGCGTCACAATCACGTCGCGTAACGTTCGAAATACGGGGAAGAAGCGGGAACGCGCACACCGTGGAGGCGCACACCATGAAGAGGCTCAGCCTGTCCCCGCAGACGATCTCAAGAGACGCAGTCCAGCAGTATCAGCACCTACGTGATCTACTGGAAGACATCGCCTACGAAGACGGCGTACCCACAGTCCTCATCGGGCAAGACAACTGGCAGCTGCTGGTGACACACGAGCTGCGACGGGGCGCTACGGATCAGCCGGTCGCGTCGCTCACCGACCTCGGCTGGGTCCTGCACGGACCACGGCACCGCGAAGCGACGCACCGCATCAACCACGTCGCGGCGAACGAGCACCAAGAAGACGCCATGGAACGCCTCATGAGAGAACACTTCGCGCTCGAGACACTGGGGGTCGCCGCCAAACGGTCACACACAGAAGAGGAGCTGCACGCGCTGGACACGCTACGAGCCACCACCAAGAAGTTACCGGCGGGAGGCTACGAGACGGGACTACTGTGGAAAGAAGATAGCCCCGACCCGCCGGACAACTACAACGCGACACTCAAGAGGCTCCAGCTGATAGAGAAGAAACTGGATCGTGACGAAAAGCTGAAGCAACGGTACACCCAGCAGATGGACACGCTCATAAACAGCGGATACGCCGAGCGCGCGCCGACTACGAAAGGAGATAGAACGTGGTACCTGCCTCATTTCGCGGTCATCAACCCGCAGAAGCCAGAGAAGTTACGTATAGTACACGACGCGGCGGCGAAGACACACGGCACCTGCTTGAACGACATGCTGCTGCCGGGACCGGACCTGCTACAGTCGCTGCCGGGCGTGATGATGCGCTTCAGACAGCGGCCGGTAGCAGTCACCGCCGACATTAAAGACATGTTCCTGCGCATCACGATACGCGAAGAAGATAGGGATATGCAGCGGTTCCTGTGGCGAGGAGACAAGCGTGATGGTGCACCAACCGAGTACAGAATGAAGAGTGTGATCTTCGGCGCCACATCGTCTCCAAGCACCGCAATACACATCAAGAATTACAACGCCGAACAATACGCTGCCCAGTACCCGGAGGCAGCGAGCGCGATAGTGCGAAATCACTACGTAGACGACTACTTAGCGAGTTACGACGACGAAGAAACCGCGATACGGATATCGTCACAAGTCGCCTACGTACATAGTCAAGCGAATTACTACTTACAGAAATGGGCGTCGAGTTCGGACACAGTAATGAAATACTGGTCGCCCTACGAAAACAACGAGATAGTGAAATTGAACGGTGAAAAAATACTCGGCATGGTGTGGCATCCGCGCGAAGACATACTCACGTTCAACGTGAATAAACACAAGATACCGGCGGTTATACTCAGCGGCGAACGCGTGCCCACCAAACGAGAAGCTCTACGTACCGTCATGTCTATTTTCGATCCGCTGGGGATCGCCACGCCAGTCACCATACAAGCGAAGAGGATATTGCAAGACGCGTGGCGCAGCGGCATCGACTGGGACAGCGAGTTACTGTCCAACGAAACGGACGCGTGGCGCAAATGGATACATCACGTGAAACGGCTACAAGAGCTGTCGGTACCCCGATGTTACACGCAACTAACTACAGCGACGCGAATCGAACTACACACGTTCGTCGACGCGAGTTCACACGCGTACGCCGCCGCCGTATACTGGCGGGTCATAGATTCGGACGGTAACATACACGTGTCACTCGTAGCGGGAAAAGGAAGAGTCGCGCAAATTAGTAAAGTTACATCGGTACCGCGGCTAGAGTTGCAAGCCGCGGTCCTAGGTTGTAGGTTGGCCCGGACCGCTATAGACGAACACGACTTGAAGCCCGCTCGGCGCACATACTGGTCGGATTCGCGGACAGTACTTTCGTGGTTACGAACCGGTCCGCGCACGTATAAACCCTTCGTCGCGCACAGGGTCGCGGAAATAATGGAGGAAACGAAAACGATAGAATGGCGTTGGGTACCAACAACGCATAACGTGGCGGACGACGCGACGCGCGACACGCCCGTCGATTTCGGTTCTTCGCACCGATGGTTTGGAGGGCCTGAGTTCCTACGGAAACCGGAAGAAGCGTGGCCCGCGGAGAAACAGGAGCCGGTCATACAGGACACCGGTGAAGAGCGAGTCAATGTCGTCGCCGTCTCGAATACGTGCTTACTAGAAGCGTTACCCGACGTCAAACGGTTCTCCAATTATAACAGGTTAATAAGGGCAACAGCGCGAGCCCTACAGTTCATCGACCTACTCCGCACGAAGAAATCGCGAGTGGCCGCCGCCTACAAGCGAACGCAGTCTAACGCGGAAAAAGACGACACGTGGAAAGCAACGCAAAATCGTAAAAAAACGGAATCGAACCCGCCACCGATCGTCACAATAACCGCTGCGCCTAAGCGGTATAGGTCACTGAACGCGGAACACATAGACGTAGCAACCGAACTGTGGGTGCGCGCGCAACAAGAGCAGCTGTTCGCTACGGAACTAGATGCGCTACGCCGCGGTGCTACGATCGCTACGAACAGTAGACTTAACAAGTTATCTGTAGTTATAGATGCAAGCGGAATAATGAGGTTGCGCTCGCGAGTAGCGGCGGCCACGGACATCACGCCGTCACAACGGGAGCCGGCAGTAGTGGACGGACAACACCCATGGACTCGTCTGTACATCGCCTGGGTACACCGTGCTACGCATCACAGCGGCTTCAATCACACTGCGACAGAGGTGCGGCAGCAATACTGGGTATTGCGACTACGACACGCCGTGCGCAGCGAATTGAAGAAATGTCTACACTGCCGACTACGAAGAGCAACGCCGCCGCAGCCGTCGACGGGGAATCACCCGCCTACTCGCCTGGCACATCATCGGCGTCCCTTCACATATACTGGGGTCGACTATTTCGGCCCCCTTTCTGTTACAGTTGGACGCGGAAAACAGAAGCGTTATGGCGTGCTGTTCACGTGCCTAACAACGCGCGCCGTACACATCGAGATAGCAGCAAGCCTGAGCACAGACTCGGCGGTCATGGCGCTGCGCCGGTTCATCGCGCGCCGCGGCTGCCCGTCCGAAATCTGGTCGGACCAAGGCACCAACCTCAAGGGTGCCGACGTCGAGCTGCGGCGCGCCGCGGCCGACGCGGTACAAGAAGATGCAGCAGCACGCGCCATACGCTGGCGCTACATACCTCCCAGCGCCCCATTCATGGGCGGTGCATGGGAGCGTATGGTCCGCAGCATCAAGACGGCGCTGTACGCCGTCCTCAACGAGCGGGCCCCCAAAGAAGAGGTGCTGGCCACGCTGCTAGCCGAAGCCGAGCACACCGTCAACAGCCGGCCGCTCACCTACCTGTCAACGTCGCCCGACGATGAAGAACCGCTGACACCTAACCACTTCCTATTGGGTGGTCAGTCGCGCGTGCCTATGCCAGGCGCGTTCGACGAGCACGACGCCGCCAGCCGCAAGGAGTGGCGCATCAGCCAGCGCCTAGCTGACATGTTCTGGGCGCGCTGGGTGCGTGAATACCTGCCGGAGCTGCAACACCGGCGGGAGCCACGCGCAACCAACGGAGTCATCGGGGTCGGCGACCTAGTCTTCATCGCCGACGGCACATTGCCCCGCAACATGTGGCCGCGGGGCATCATCGTGGCTACGTATCCCGGACCAGACGGCGAGGTGCGAGCGGTCGACGTGCGGACCAACAAAGGAGTCCTGCGGCGGCCTACAAAGAAGCTCATCGTGCTGCCCGTCGAGTCTGCCTGCGGGGTCGCGAACGACGAGCGACTCCAGCTACACCGAGCTGCGGCGGGAGAATATGTTCGCGACATAATGAATTACATAAAACCGTAGTTGTAATTGTTTATATTCATTTGGTTTTACATTGTTTATATTTACGTTGTTTAGTTTTATATTCCTTCTAGCTTTATATTCCTCTTAGCTTTTATATTCCTTTGTTTTATATTCTTTTCTTTCGTTTATGTTTGTTTCCTGTTAGGTTAAGTTAATTGTAAATAAGTTGACAAATTGCGGATATTTCTATAGAATATGTCTGTACTAATAAAGAGTCTCGTGTTATTAGTTTTACTTACCCTAGCTTAAGATAGTAATAAGACACACATGTAATAAATAACATGTAATTTATTGAATAAAGAGATAAGATAGGGTACACACAACACATGGTTAGGATCCCGCGGAGGGCACCGAGAAGTGCAGCGGGAGAGATCGGCCAACACATAGTGCGGGCCAATAATAGACGGCCGATCGTCCCCCGCTGCCAGCCAATCACAGGCGCCGCTCTCCGCGGGATTAATATTATAAAAAGAGCACGCCCACGCAGAGCGGCTCACTTACGATAGAAGACTCCCGATGAACACACGCAGAAACAGTACTCTACATGCAAGTCGTTTTTGTATACAATCTTAATAAGTCGTTTTATTGATGCGAGAAAACCCAGTGCCGGCTCAACCCCAACAATAGAAAAATACAGTCCACTCGTTCACCACAATATCTATTATTGTACTACGGACATAATTGTACCATGTACATATTGTACTATGGACATATTATTGTACTACGGACATATTGTACTACGGATATAATAGTACAACGGATATAACTGTACAACGGACATAATTTTACAAAGGACATAATTGTACTACGGATATAATTGTACTATGGACATAATTGTACTACGGACATAATTGTACTACGGACATAATTGTACTATGGACATAATTGTACCACGGACATAATTGTACTACGGAGATAATTGTACCACGGACATATTTGTACCTCGAGCATATTTCTTTTTAACTCAATTTAGGTAAACCATGGTTAGTTATAAGTAAAGTAGAAGTAGGTAGACCCGGGAGAGCGAATCTCATGCGCTTAATTGTGCACGTGCAGTAGAAAAATTTCATGATTCAGAACACATTAATTACGACTAGGTATCTTATCAGTACACACATAAAAGAAGTATTTATTGCTTTTCCGAATACTATGATTAGATTACATAACTCAATGATTATTGCTTTTTATTGCATGATAGGTACGTCGTGTATCTAATAACATTATGATAACAAAATAAATAATCGGGGGTAGGTTATTACTAACTAGCTTTTTCCCGCAGCTTCGCTTGCGTGATTTATTTCACCCCCTTAGGGGAGGAATTTTGAAAAATCCTTTCTTAGTGGATGCCTACCTTGTAAAAGGTACTTACTGTCAAAATTTCAAGTTTCTAACCCCAGCCGTTTAGGCTGTGCGTTGATAGATCAGTCAGTCAGTCAGCTTCTCCTTTTATATATATAGATTATAATAGTAGGTATCTGCCTAGCCTTTTCCCAACTATGTTGGGGTCAGCTTCCAGTCTAACCAGATGCTGGTGAATACCAGTATTTTACGCGGAGCGACTGCCATCAGACTTCCGCAACCCAGTTACAGGGCAATGCCGATATCCTAAGGTTAGACCGGTTGTCAGACTTTCGGGCTTCTGACTACCCGTAACGACCATCATAGGTATTCGTATGACACCCGGGACCGACTGTTTAACGTTCTCTCCGAGGCACGGAGGGGTCTCGATGTGGTAACGAACGGTCACCTATTCACAGACTGACCGCGGCAAGCGTAGCTTAACCTCGCAAATCGTGTGATCCGCGCGGTTGGTAATTAGTCAGAAGTCCATCGTGATTTAATAAGGATCGTTTCTATTTTTTCAGTGGACCAATTATAATATACCTACTTACGTTTTTTAATTCGTCTTTTATAACAGTAAATTTTATCGTTTTGACGGTTATTTTAGTTTTAGAGTAGGTAATGATGCCAATTTCAGTTTCCTGTCAGACTTATGATTGCCCTTGAATATGACGAAATATAATACGCAAATCAACGTACGTATGCGCGTATGAAACTGAACAGTTTATTTAAATTCGCATCAATTTATTAGCAAGTTTGAATAGAGAATCTGTTTGTTTTTTTTTTCTAAACGTAGGTTCCTATTTTTTTAGCTGCCTAGATGCTCTAAGCTAAATATGACTATTGGGTGCTGCCTATTACTGCCGCGGTCTGTAATGACTGCGTTGCTGGCAGCACTGATGATGGCCGAAAACGCAGTGTAGCGCAGCTCCAGGCCATCACAGCGCAGTCAGCATTGCACCTCTTGATGGACAAGCTGGAACAAAGGCCGAGACCGAAGGTTGAGGCTTTGATAGCGCGGACAACAAGTGCTGCAATGATGACCAAGCTTGAAGGCCGAGAGCGTAGCTAACCTAAGCTCGAGGCCATCATAGCGTGGCCAGCAGCGCAGTCATTGCGGACCAAGACTTGTATAGTGCTTTACTCAAATAATGCGAGTAATTTAAATAAAACCAGTTATTATAGTAAGAATTTATTTAAAGTAACAATTTGTTTCTTCCTCGGGCTTTGGTTTTTTTTAAATTACTCTATAATTATTGTACTGCCTGTACCAATACAGCCAAATTCTGAATAAAAACTTTTTGCACCTGACTAGTTTTGAAATAAAACTCGACAATAATGCATTTTCAAAGGAAATTGCTGGTGGCTAAAACTCACCAGCAATGAAATTCCATACAACTTTGCTGGCGCCTATTCAAGTAGCGCGGATAGGTCGACTTTGCTCAAAGAAGGTTGTCAAAATAATGACCACATTACAAGCATTCAAGTAAAATACATTTAGACGCTCGGCAGTGAAAACCTCTTAAATCCAATTTTCTTCAAAAGCGTTTCATTTGTTCTTTAGATTGATAAACTCGTCATACACGTATTAGTTCATCAAACTTTCAATTCAAATGCTTTTAAGCCATCTATGACAAACTTGTATTAACATTTGGTCGGCCATTTTTTTTCAGGAGAGTATTTTTTTGTATCTTTTAAAAAATTGTATTTTACACATACGTGGCTTTCACTGGCGACCGTTGACAAGTAGCTTGCCTGAGGCAATTTTACATAGTTTCAAGTAATCTTAATTGGACGTAGTTAAGCAGAAAGGACTCAACCCACACTGAGTCACTTTTAAGTTATTGACGTTTTAAGTTCAGAGTGGTTTTCTTCAGTGATGCTGTATTCAGATTTTGTTATGTAATTACACATCCTTGGTAAAATCAATCGTATTTTTAAATGTATAAGTTGGTTGATGGTTATATTGTGTATTTCTGGACTTATTTAGGAAAATATAGGGTTGGATGATTTAAGCATGTTGAGTCTTTATAGGTAATAAAAAGAAAATACCTGCCTAATATGTGGTTTGGTTCCTTGTTATAAAAAATGTATTTCCTTTGTTTATTTCTTGGATCTTTTTTGCTGAATGAAAGGCCCTACCTTATAGACCATTTTGGTACCAATAACTTATTTTTGTCAATTTTGTGGATTGAGTCCTTTCTGCTAAACTACGTCCAATTATGTTTAAAGCCGTCCTTAATTCTTCTCTCGTGTTATCGAGCTATTCGAGAATAGCTCATGCCGTGGTGAAAAGATTAGCCAGTCAGCAAGGTTGGGAGCGGAGCTGACTGCCCAGGGTGCGCGACGTACTTGAGTATCGTCGTCATTCGTTGAGGCTCTTTTAATGTAGTCCCGTCATTTAATGCCGTCCTTAATTAACCTAATACTTCTACTTCATAACATCACGCCTTCTATTCCCCGAACGGTTCGGCAGAGATGTTTTTAGTATACCTTCGTTTCGCCAGTTATGTTTAAGTCCCATGTAATAGGGGACGAGCCAATTGCCATTAACCGGGCACACAACTCCAGACTTCGGGCTGCTACTGAGAAATTCCTAATGGAAAAACCCAACAACACTGCCCGACCTGTGGATCGAAACCAGGACTCAATGCAATGCAGGAAACGAAACGCAGTATACTGCTACTAAAAACCTCAAAAATCTAGAAGAGTTCAATAAATCATACAACATAATTACACTAACTTTATTACTAGCCATATTCCAGTCAAGGTTCAAAATCTGGTCTATACAGAGTTCTTTGTCCCAGTTTATCGGTAAATCATTCATCGTACTAATGACATTAGTCTTCGCCACGTGCGTGTTGAAAGGGCAATGTCGTTCACAACACGTACATTGAGATGTGTGCGTATAGGCATAGAGGTGAATGCTTTCTTTGAGTCTGTGAAGGAAACTGTAAACAGAACAGGCTCGTAATTATTCTTAAAGAGGTTTCTCGGGTCATTGAGACAGATTGACATTTAGGACGACACGGTGCCCGCGACCTCGTCTGCGTAGAAGTCGGATGGTTTCTTTTTTTTGCGTGGAGCCCTAATTCTTTTTCTTTTTCTAAAATAATAGTAGCCTAACCTGGCCTGGCCTTAACCTGGTCTCATAACATCAGCTATCTGTCGGTTAAAGTCCTGTCAAAATCGGCCCAGCCGTTTCGAACATTAACCGGAACAAAGACAGATAGAGAGACATAATAAAAAAAAATTTTTTTTTCAATACCTACCGTGTTTACTTTCTTATGCATTTAGTAAAAAGTTGTTATTTTGACATTACAAACAGATAATTTAATTTTATTTATTTGTATAGATTTAATAAAATAATGTAATTAATAGGCAAGACGCGATGTACCTAATTTCAGCCTGGTGTGTTGCTGGTAATTTAAAAAGCATTGCAGGAGTAATCACGCTCAAATTGCGTTGCGTATTTTAGGCATGATTAGGCGCTAAATTTAATGGCCGAAGATATTAGCAGGTGGCACAAATCTAGTCATTTATAAGAACAGTTTATACTTAACAATTCTAAACATGCGTACACAGTGTACAATGACCGGCTATTAGCTTTTTTGTTTCAGCTTTTTGTGTTTGTTTTTAAGTCGTTAACTTATATGGTGTTACTGATCTTGAGAAGTATGCTGTTTTGAATTTTAAAATGTATTGCATGCACGGTGATAAAAATGGCTAACCAAAGTAAAATTTATGTTTTTTTAATACTTAAACAATTTTTTCCTTTGTTTGTGACAAGTAATTACCTCTACCTAGTCAATCATTTTAGTCTGGCTTGTCACGATATTGTGCCACATGTTAGGAGCCGGGTTACTGTTCGGTATCGTTGGCCTTTCCCGTAGATTGCCATAACAAACGGTAATAATCTCACGCCTACAAATGATTGTGATTATCCACTTTTTGGAGGCATTAAGGTGTAAAACCACACATAAATTGCCCTTTTTTGTAAACAACAACCAAATCTTACATGTACCACGTCATAGGCTACTTTAGGTTCAAAATTGGACCAACGATCTCCTCGTTCAAACTTTCTTGAACTTAAACCACAGAGAAGCAAGAGAATGGAGTGCGCATAGAGCATATTCTTCTAGCATTCCATTCATAATGTTTTAGAGCAGTGTTGCTCAAACTTTTTGTGTTCAAGGTACACCTACGAAATCGGGGAATTTCAGGGTACACCACAAATAAAAAATCATATTTTAATCATATTATAAAGATAGCAAAGAATACATTATTTCCGCCCGCCTTTATAATTTTATAAGAAATAGATTTTTCCCGCGGCACACCATTTAATGACTACGGTACACCAGTGTGCCGCGACACACACTTTGCGGAACACTGTTTTAGAGGACAGCCTGGCGTCGTGAATTTTCGATAAACTGAAACGTGCGATGTTTTCGCACAGGGATGCAGACTTACACCATCGGCGATCTATAACAATAAAATTGGACGACAAGCGATCGACTCGCAAGTAGTTTTTTTTTTTGTAAAGGCATTCTTGTAGTTACCTCGCTACATACATATTATTTAGAGGTTGATGAATGGCACTACGTGTTTTCCACTGATTTCTCGTAGGAAGGCACGTATTTACTAAGTGCCAAACGTGAGCACGAAGACAGATGTTCGTCAGTAAGCCGAATGCGGTATTTTGTAAGGATGCGCGCGATCGACCCTCAAACCGCTTGCGATCTGCCAGTCGACCGCGATCGACTGTTTGCCCACCCCTGTTGTAGCAGATTATGTTTGCGTTGCGTTGTTCAATCGCACACTATAACTCCATTTCACTCTTTTCCTCTACACTATGTCTCAAATAAACACATTGTGTAGTAATACTGGTATAATACAATAATAATATTGGTAGTAACCATAGAAATACATAGCTCATGACAAGATAATGATACAGGAAAATGACTCCCATACTGTTATTTAACTAGCAATTATACTTAGAGAGAGGTACTTAGTTCCCAGTTTATAGTACCCTTTCACCAGAGTAGGCTTATTATGAGCGGAAAATTGCTAAAGCAATTAATGTTTCCGTTAGGCAATAATAAACAGTACCTATAATGTGACGTGGGGCTATTTGATACTTAATACTCTGACTTTAAAGCTCAAAATGTTATAACAATATTACTAACTTACCTACACTATTACCGGGTAAATGGGACATGTTTAATGACACATTTTTATTACGATAAATGAATCTATATAATTGCGCGGTTTATTGCTCGATTTAAGACCTCTCCAGTTCCCATTCCTCACGTTCACTCCTCGAAAATGACTCCACTTCATGAAGGTTTAGGTAAAAATGGAGACCACAATACGAACACCTACTGAAAGTTGAAACATTTGGCCTTGAATATTTACTCTGGAATTCCCAGATAGATTTCTAAACTATATCGGGTGTAAAAATACCCTTAACGAAGCCGAGAGCCACGTATTCTTCCCATCATTACGAAGATTTTTTGGTAGTGGACCATACCTGGGAACCGACTGGTTATGGAGATATTGAAGGTCAGAGTCACCATATTTTTGAACGTTTTTCACGAAAACTAAGTTTAAATGTTATTACTAAAAATTCTTCTATACAAACATTATCAACAGTTTCGAAATGTAGGCACAGTCTGCTGCGCGCGCATTTACATTGCGCGCTACAGTTAAAAGCTGTTTTTTAATACCAAAAAAATAAGTCGTTTCCCAGCATTTATTTTTGCTGTATGTTACTTAGTTTGATGTACAGTATGCGTAGACTTCGGCTTCGTTAAGGCTATTTTTACACCCAGTATGTTCTGTTTTTCTAAGTAAGGTATTTAGAAAGAGATGGAATTCCAAAGTAAATATTCAAGGCCAAATGTTTCTACTTTCAGTAGATACTCTCCATTTTCACCTAAACCTTCATGCTCTATTTCAACTTTTTTGTCTTGTATCTATCTAACGCTTCCTTTACTAATTCTAGGACCACTCCATGAATCCTATATTTACTGAAAATTGTGTCACTTCAACCATAATAGTCAATCTTTCCGTGGAGGCATTGACCCATAAGTACATTTTCTAAACCTCATTTCTCTTCCCAGGTGTCAGCAGTATCAGCGCTATCAACATCATCATGCGGTTCCCGCGAGTCTGTAGCGGTGGGCGCGGGCGAAGTAAGGCGACGACTGGCCGACGCGACGGCCGCACCTCCGCCTAATGCCTTCCGACATGACCCCGCTGATCCTTCTGCTACGGCGCTTAAGGTGAATATACTACTCGTACCAGGCTTGTGTCACTCCACGGTTTAGGTATCAAACATGAAGGCACGCCTCGCTGCAACTCATCATCATCTTCCTGCCCTGGTCCCAAGTTACTTGGGGTCGGCGCAATATGTTTTTCTCTTCCACTCTTCCCTGTCAGCTGTCTCATTATCATTTACTCCCTTATCTTTCATATCCTCCCTCACACAATCCATGCATCTTTTCTTAGGTCTCCCTCTCCCCCTCCATCCATCAACATTCATATTCATCACTCTCTTAGTCACATGTGTTTCATCCCTCCTCAGCACATGCCCATACCAAGACAAATGCTTTCCTTTCAACTTTTCTGTCAGTGGTGCCACTTTCAAACTTCCTCTAATATACTTATTTCTTACTTTATCCATTCGCGTCACTCCACACATCCATCTCAACATTCTCATCTCCGCTACGTGTAATCTTCTTTCATCCGTCTTCTTCACGGCCCAACACTCTGATCCGTACAGCACGACAGGTCTTATAATGGATTTGTAGATTTTGCCCTTCAGCTTGAGGGGCAACCGTTGGTCACAAGTTGTCCCTGTGACCTGTCGCCATTTCATCCAACCTGAGTTGATCCGATGCGTAACGTCTCGGTCAATTTCACCATCCCCTTGGACGAGTGACCCAAGGTACCGGAAGTCGGAGCAGACTGGTAAGGATATACCAGCGAGAGTAATAGGCATAGGACTGGAGAGACCGCCGAAATCGCAAAACATATACTGCGTTTTGCTTCTGCTCATTTTCAAGCCAACACTCTCCAGTCTTTGCCACCATTCCTCCAATTTTCTCTGGACCTCTAGGCCACTCTCGGCAACCAGCACAATGTCATCGGCATACAGCATACACCAAGGAGCCTCTTCCTGTATTTCCGACGTAAGAGCGTCTATTATCACCAGAAAGAGGTAAGGGCTGAGAGTTGACCCTTGGTGCAAGCCTACAGCCACATTGAAACTGGCAGTCGTGCCCACTGCGGACCGGACTTGAGTACGGCATCTACCGTACATCGCTCGGATCAACTGCACATACTTTCCAGACATACCTTTCTTCTTAAGGGCCCACCACAAAACCTCACGGGGTACCCGGTCGTATGCTTTCTCAAGATCAACGAAAACCATGTGCAGATTTTCGTTGCCTCGCTGCAACTCCGAATTGAAAATCTAACCGAATATTAGTGAATGACCGAAATGAAAATAATGTAATAAAAGCGCGAACTCACAGCGTAATCGGAACACGAACGCTCAATTTGGCATGCCTGGAGCATTTTTTCCAGCTATTTGCCGCATTAGTCATCGTTATAGGCTACTTACTGCCCAACGGCTGATGTTGGGAAGTTGTATACGCGATGCAGAATTTTGTGACGTCATATTTGGGAGTTGTCATTATTGTCGCTGAAGTCTGTTACACAATCGTCGTGCTGCGTATTTCGCATGTTGCGTGGCAGATGTCGCCACAATGGTTTATTGTAGATGCTGTACTGTGATGCCCGTTTTCAGCAGTGAACTTTAACGGGCTGATATAATGAGGGTTCTCTGCGGTACTTCTGCCATCTGACAGCCGTTAGAAATAAATAAGAGATGTATTTTTTAGCCTGCAAACAGTTATGGCTGGTGTCATTAAACCGATTATTGTGGCCTCTGGTTTCGACCAAAGGACAATGAATTATAATTTCAACTCCAAAATTCATATTGCAGGAATCATGGGAAAACAAACTTGCCCGCATGCGGTGTTCCTCTCCATACGGAGCACTAAGCGGCTGGCGCCTACTCGGCTGCATCGTCAAAGTAGGCGACGACTTACGCCAAGAAATGCTGGCCGCACAACTGTTAAGGCGACTACAGACCGCCTGGGTAGCTGAACGAGTACCTTTGAAGCTCAGGCCATATGAAATACTCTGTCTGGATAAGGAGTGTGGGCTGATACAACCGGTAAGTAACCATGGCTACAGAATAATTGAGGCGTGGAATTCACAAATGAGCTAAGTGCCAAAACACAATGAATCAAAAATTTTAATAAAAATGGATTGGCTGCCCAATGTAGCTCCTTTGACATTAAAAATATTGACTTCGGTTTTTTGGGCACTTAGCCCATTTGTAAATTCGACGCCTCAGTTAACACAAAAAAGTTCCCGTATGACGTATTTGATAACAATGAGTCAATACTATGATGGCAGTTATCAATTAGTTGTTTAAAAATGGAATCCTTTTATCTTGATAAGATAAATAGTTCACGGCTTGTCTGTTATGAATAATGAGATAAACGAGATATGGTTATAAGTTCATATACGTCATTGCATAATAATAGCCAATGCGTAGGAATCCCAAATATAAATTATGTTCTAACCCGAAACTTTAAAAACCTGGTTATTGTAAAATTAATAGTCGATGTCATTGAAAAATATATTTTCCGTTTTTTTTTTACATGGTTCTGATAGGTACCTATATGACGTAATAATAAATAAATGCTATCGACATACGCGTGTGTGCTAACCATTCTAATTTAACATTGTGTGAAGTTACTGTTTGAAGTGTATTGTTTACAAACGATAACACAAAAATAAAACAGTCTACTTAAGCAGAAAACTTTTACCATAGTGTACTTTAGAGGAACACGACCACTTTACATAATATACTCACGCGTGGAATCCTTGAAGGGGTATCCAGAGGTGTTCTATTATAGGAGTCTGTACACCCACGTTTCGCCTCTGGTTTTAAGTTCTGGGTGGTGAGCCTAATGAGCCTATTCCCGATTTTCGGGCACAATTATGGTGCTAGGTTTATGGTCTTTTACGACTGGCTAGTCCGGCGACGAGGGGGAATTATATTCTTTATTCGCACGGACTATCAATCTTATCTTTACATAGTATAAAACAAAGTCGATCTAGCTGTCTGTGCGCTTAGATCTTTTAAACTACGCAACGAATTTTAAAGCAGTTTTTAGCAATAGATAGAGTGATTCAAAAGGAAGGTTTATATGCCCCACATTAGTAACTACATTGCACCCGTGCGAAGCCTGAGCGGGTCGTTAGTGTATTTATAAAAGGAGGAACTGACTGACTGACTGATTTGTCAACGCACAGCCTAAACAGCTGGGGTTAGAAACTTGAAATTTTAACAGTAGGTACCTTTTATAACGTAGAAGGATTTTTCAAAATTCCTCCCCTAAAGAGGTAAAAAAAAATACGCAAGCGAAACTACGGGCAAAAGCTAGTTCCTTAATATATAAATATTATTCAACAGGTACTAAACTCGGTATCGCTCCACCAAATAAAGAAGCAATCAGGCAAGACTCTCCGCGCGTGGCTGGAACTGGAGCATGGGCCTCCCAACAGCGAAGGGTTCCTGCGAGCACAGAATAACTTCGTGGAGTCTGCCGCCGCCTACGCGCTCACCAGCTATCTGCTGCAGCTGAAAGATAGGTCAGTAGTATTCATATACAAATATTTTGAAAATTGAGATTGGGAGAAGGGAATCCTGCTTCTCCAAACATCAAAATAATCTGCACGTGGCGCGCACATTGATAAATGAGGCTTTGAAGATTTATAAAAATGGCGGGATAGTCTGCCAGATCATAAAAATAAACCATGCCCGTACCAGCATAAATGTTGCACGCTTGGTGGTAGAATATATACGGTCCGCCTGGCTAGCTGCCAACCTCACATTATAGGCGCCAAGCAGTTTACTGTGTTCCGCCGTGAGTTCCGATGTGAGAGCCAGAGGGGTATAGGGGAATCCCCTTATATCTCTGTTCCTTAGATTCGTGTGGTCCATCTTAGACCCTGTCTGCGCTTACCATCGGGTGAGAGTAGGGCCAAACGCGACCAAGGCTCTACGATCACCAATCTACTAATATTCTGTTTGTGCTGATTTAATGTATTTTAAAGTATTCTAAATATATTGTTGTTTGTTACAGGCATAATGGGAATATTTTATTGGACAGCGCAGGTCATATCATCCATATAGATTTTGGATTCATATTCTCAATATCACCCAAAAATCTAGGGTTTGAGAGCTCGCCTTTCAAGGTAATTGACAAACATTATTATATACGTACATATTTTGCCAAGCATTATATCAAATCTTTTCTGTCTTTTACTAAATATCCTTTTAATTTTCCTTTTAACAAAATGTCTGGCTATAAAAATAATCTTATTTCCGCAGTTGACGCACGAGTTCGTAGAAGTGATGGACGGCGAGAACTCTGACATGTTCCAGTACTTCAAGATCCTCATCCTGCGCGGACTGATCGCGGCGCGCAAGCACTGCGACCAGATCATACACGTCGTTGAACTCATGCGCATGGGTATGTATTATTTATAGCTTCGTTTGAAGACTGTCTCGTTGGTCTACTGGTGGCAAGCACGACTGCTGATCCTGAGGTCTGGGTTCGATCCCCAGATCGGGCAGTGTTATTGAGTTTTTCCATGTGGAGTTCCTCAGTAGTAGTTCGGAGTTTGAATTTGTGCCCGGTTCATGACAATAGGCTCGCCTCCTATTACATGGGACTTTAAACGTAACGGCGAAATCAGGGTGATACTATACACCTCTGCCTAACCCTTCGGGGAAAACAGGCGTGATGTTATGTAAAAGATGTTTGTTTTTAGAACAACGTGGTAAAATTCACAACGCGCTTGCTGCATCTCTGTTATACGGGCTATGCAGCGGCTGATTATAATAATATTAACAAATTATAAATCCAAAATGTATCTATCTATAGGTGGGCAACTATCCTGCTTACGCAGTAGCAGCGCGGTGTCATCGTTCCGCGCCCGCTTCCACCTGGGTCGGACGGAGCCGCAGCTGCAAGCATTAGTCGACAAACTAGTACGCGACGCTCTCAACTCGCTCTCGACTAGACTGTACGACAACTACCAGTACTACACCAACGGTATACTCTAGATAGCTATGTGACGTCATTCAGTTTTGTTAGCCTTCTGATTTATTCTTTAAATCCTCTATCGTGCTTTTCGTGTAGTGTTTTGTCTCACTTGTCGACCCTTAACGGCCCTGCGGTGGACTTGTGCTGGGTACAAACTTAGTCAATATGTTTGCGGTATCCAATGCGGAATCTCGTCCATCAAACCGTCTTAACCGGGCCTACGTTTGATGCCCGACCTGTACCCAGCTCTGACTACATATCCACTTCGCCATTCGCCAGTCTAAAATAAGTAATTATTGAAATGTTTGGGACCGAGCTCGTTTTTGGCGAATTAGACAATTGTTTGTTACGGGGTGTCTTGCGTAAGTGGCAAAAACGACGTGACGCGATGCTACAAACGCGATCAAAACAACGGCATTCTCTACTGGCGGTCTATATGCAGCGAACGCGACGTAGCGCGTACTTTTTATCGCTTCGTATCGCATCGCCTCGCGGTTGTTGCTTATGCAGGACACCCCTTTAGAGATGCTAACGCCAGCGGTCGTTGACGGGTAATTTATTCCCGAAAGTTTCGTTACTATAGCTTAAATTATAAGCACTTACACTTTAGAAAAAGACAAGTTGAAAGAGACAAAGAGATTCTTTAGTAATATTTGAATTGAATGTGTTATCGCTCTCTTACTGAAACTCAAACTTTCTCATTATACAGAGTGTTATATGAGAGTTGACATCGATCTTCAATCCATATATTGGTTTAGAAAATTTGAGATTTACATACATGTTAACATGTAATTTCTAGCTTACATCACGTAGATTTTGTAAATTTTAGTGCCATAACCCACTGACACACGCTGTACCTTGGAATTTTATTCTTATTTGCTCAAACATTAACACTTGATCATTCACACAAATATGTTTGACCCGTCCACTATAGATCCCGTTAGTGCTTTGTAAAAATTAACAGATTGACAGATTAATATTTTTCATGTATAAAGGTTACTGTGCAAATAGAATGTTAAAAAATTCTAAAATAAAAATATGTAAATAATAAAATGAAATTATGATAATTTTCGCAATGAGAAGACTGATTGTTCAGGCATGAAGAGTGGTTTAGATTTAGGTTTCTTAGCCGATTAAATTTAAGTTTTATCCTGTATGTACATTGGAAGACGTGAATGCGTAACGTATGATAATTTGCCGTTACTGACATGAATGCGAACGATATGCCAAAGGAACGTGTAAAAATGGCATTGTTTTAGATGTTAAATACTTTTAGAATAATATGGAAATTGAAAATCTTATTGTTAAATGTCCAACGCTAGATAGACTCGGAGACACCAAAATAAATTAGGTGGATCTATATAACAAAATAGACGTTTTATGAATTATATCAATGTATGTATGAATATGGGGTTATTGTTATTCTGTGTTGTGGGCAGTGCTGCCATTAGGTAGGTAATGGAACCAATATTATTGTACTATTAAAATGAAGGAGTAAACGTTGATTAGAATTATTATACCTCGTATCGTTGACCTTTCGGCATCTAAAAGGTTTAAAAAGGGAGTGAGAATGTTGCCAAATTTTTTAACTATAGCAATGACGAGATGCTTGTATTTTTCAATCTGTCCACTCCAATATTCGGATTTGCTCCTCAATATAAATGACATACTCTAAGAATAAAAAAAATACAGCAGAGCCCTTGATTAACAGAAGTATTTGGGACCGGAGGGAACACTAAGATCTAGCACTTGATTTATATAATGATGTTGAGAAGGTGCTACAGGAATACATAGTTTTACAATGTCCATTTTATGTGTGTTTTACGTCGTGCCTTTGATCACCTTTGTTCTTGATCGTTGTATCTTAGTTCCTCTTATCTGGTGCATAAGAGAGTTACGATCATTCTACTTGCGGTCCCATACTGGTTAATTATGGCTATACTGTAGTGTGATTAGAAAAGTCAGTCACAGATATAAACTTTTATATCAAAATAAAATGTCTGATTTTTAAATGGCAAGAATGTCTGTCGAGGCAAGGATGTACATATATAACGTGCATTTTATTTTATGACGTCATATATTTTATATTTATATTTCTTGTATAATACGATGATAAACTATAATAGATTAGTGTCAAGTTTTAGTTGACACAATATATTTTTGGCCAGTTTATGTCGTTGCTTTGATTTTCTGTACTGAATCGCTAGAAATCAATGTGCCGTTAACTAATGTTAAACTTAACTGTTTATTAAATGCGTATAAGTAAGGAACATATGCACGAAATAGTTAGCAAATGGAGTGATGACGAGGGTCCCAACGTCGCGAGAGACGGGTCTGCGGGGGAGACGCTGGGGCGTCTGCAGCCGCTTATTGGGAATATTGACGGTCTTATAAATTAACACCGGCGATCGTCGAATGACGTTTCTTTCCCCTTCGCATCGTATAAATTCGGTGATTGGGATTCAGTCGGGAAAATGTGCACCTATAATGCAATGTTGTAAGCACTCCATTTACGTATTCTTAAAACGGTATCTGTATATGAATCAAGCAATAATAAGCCTTATTCTAGAATAATTTAAGATTATTTTGCGCTTTTTGTGTACTTAGCTCTTCCGCTAGGCGTTCTAGACAATTCTTCGATGTAAACTGGCCTTTAACAACGCTACTCATAGTTTTGTATAAATTGCCTCTCAGCTTAAAATCTAGCCTTAAATCCATATTTATTACCATTATATTTGTGTGTGGGTGAACTATTATAATGTCGCATTGGACAAAATAGATAGTATATAATTGACGTACCTTTAAATATTATATTCATTATAGTCTCATATTTGTTTCAAGTTGAAAATTATAATTATATCTGTATATAAACGTTTTCGCTTACAGTCAATATTAAATTATTCTGTTTAAGAAAATATTGCAAAGGTCCGAAATTAAGATAACTTTCTCCTCGAAATTAATTCGTTATTTATCATCATGTACAGGTAATTGTAAGTAGGTACTCTAACATCTATCGTTTATCTTAATTTTTTAAATATACATAATCATGATTTTTTATGTGACTTTCATTTTTACCACGTGTTAATAATACCAAAATTTGTATACCTTTAGTATACTGCAGTCATACAGGCAGGTTAGTTTGCCTTTCAGCGATGCCGGTTAAAGCCTGCTGCTAAAGCTAAACCCATAACTCTTAAAAACTGCACGTGTGTGGTGAGTGTTATAAATTAAAGCGTAGGCCACACCGCGAGCTGGCGGGCGGACGAGCTGCCTTTTTCATACTTCGGTTCACATCGTCCCCCACATCGCCAGCCCGCCAGCTCGCGGTATGGTCCGCGCTTAAGTTCTGATCGAGTCGAACTTTTTGGAAAATCCGGAAAATTGCAACAAAATACTGGGTTTCACTGCCTGATGGGCTGATAACCTGAAGAAAAAGACCACGTTGCATCTGTGGACTATTTTTTTTGTTATTATTTAGGTATACTGAGCTTTTTCCACCCGTGGTTGTTAAGCTGACTGTTACGTCTAGCTCGCAGTTTACTAAAATTACCAACCATTTGCGATCATCAATTTATTTGCCAGGCATAGTAATTATGACGATTTTTTCATTGACCGTTCATTGTGGTCTTTGGGAGCCCATATTCAGCATGCAGCATTGGACGTTACGGGTTGATGTGGTGCTGATTTAGGTGTGCAAGTCCATGCAAAGACTGCTATGATTTAATACAGTAGCGTAGCGTGAGGGGGGCAAAGGGGGCCATGGCCCCGGGCGTCGCAGATGTAGGGGGCGGTAAGCTGCAGCATCAAGTCATAGCCATCAGATCAGATAACTGTATTATCATGACCACATAGATACTTATTTAAGTTAAATTTCATGTCAAATTTTATTTTTAATCCTTTTACAATCAACATAGTAACAGGGTATCACAGAATTTTCACCACCAATGTTTGCTTAATTGCGAAAATAGGGTTAAGGGGCGACAAATTTAGGGTTGGCCCTGGGTGGAAGAAATACACGCTACGTGTTTTAGTTATTATTCTGAAACGCTACGCCACTGGCGACAACTGAACTAAATAACATGGCTGTGAATGCTGTGATCCAGAGTAAATAACCTCATTAGGCTGTATGATGATTTCTTTCAACGACACTATAAAATTAAAAGCAATGAAATGTCACTATCAAACTAAGTGGCATAATGTCAATGTCATCTGTCACTAAGTAAATGTCAAAATAATAACACGCCTGATTATTTCACGTGTGATTCAATAATTTAATAATTATGTGCTCTAACATGAATCTTTGTAATTAAAAATAGTAATAATGTCGAAGTCTAAAGATATGGAAGATCATCTTCCAGGCTTTGATGCCCCTGATGGAGAAGATACACAAGATGACACGCAAAGTAATAAGAAGAAAAAGAAGGGTTCTGGAGGGTTTCAGACCATGGGTCTGAGTTTCCCGATCGTCAAAGGTATCACTAAACGAGGGTATAAGCAACCGACACCCATACAGCGCAAGGTGTGTATAGCAAAATCTTATTCATAATCTAACCTCAAAAGTTTCTAAGAAAGTGATCTAAAGTGTTTCTTTGTATTAATTTAGGCTAAAAAAGTAATGTGATTACAGTATATACAGTTTATATCTGAAATTTTAGGTAGAAGAAAATATTTTTAGATTGAACAAAGATAAATAAACTTTAAATCCTAAACCATTTATATTTCTTTTTGCAGACAATCCCTCTAGCATTAACTGGCAAAGATGTGGTGGCTATGGCTCGTACAGGGTCAGGTAAAACAGCATGTTTCGTTTTGCCAATATTGGAGAAACTGCTGGCTCCGAACAGTAAACCTATGCCCGGCAAGAATTTCAGAGCTTTGGTATTGTCACCAACTAGAGAGTTGGCATTACAGGTAAATTATTCATTAATAACTTATACAGATAGCAGCCTTTTAACTAAAAGATGTTAATATTAAACATAATACAGCGGAGTCCGCTTATAACAACAACAAAGGGACGGCGAAATTTGTCGTACTAAACGGATTTTGCTATAGTCGTCTGTAAATACCAGATAAGAAAACTTAACACAGGGTGTTTTAAGTTACTATAAGCAGCTGATCTTTATAAGCGAAATTGTAATAAACTGATTCCACTGTAGTTGTATTTATTATTTAAGTAATAGCCAAGAACCCCAACCCATTATTCGTAGTGAGGTTACAAAAATAGTTATAAAGTAATTACATCAGAGAGTAGCATCTACTATCTGTTATGAGTTTGTTAGTGTCAACCATTACAAAGTCACAGCTATCAAGTACCATTGACCAATGGCAGTGATGCTATCTGTACCAAATGAGTATCGCCTGAAGTGCGGCGCGAAACAGATGGGTCTTACCTGAAGTTGTGCCACAACTAGATGTCACAAACAGTAATTATATTTCTTCCAGACATTGAGATTTGTGCGAGAACTTGGCAAGTTTACTGGCTTGTCGTCAGCTGCAATCCTCGGTGGAGAGTCAATAGAGCAGCAGTTCAGTGTAATGTCAGGCACAGCACCGGACATTGTAGTTGCAACTCCTGGACGATTCTTACACATCTGCATTGAAATGAGCTTGAAACTTGACAATATAAGTAAGGATTTCATTTAAATTTTATTTTTTTACTTATTTAACTTCTGCGTGGAAGGCAAGCGTTCTATCGATAGGCTATCATTGCTTTTTAGGATTCCGTACCCAAAGGGTAAAACAGGACCTTCCTCTGTCTGTCACCAGCCTGTATCTCATGAACCGAGATAGTTAGACACTTGAAATTTTCACAGATCATGTATTTCTGTTGCCGCTATAACAATAAATACTAAAAAACAGAATAAAATAAATATTTAAGGGGGCTCCCATACAACAAACGTGACTTTTATAGATAATGGTACGGGTCCCTTTGTGCGCGAGTACGACTCGCACTTGACCGGTTTTGTTAAATCTTATTTACAAATTAAATAAAATTATTAACCAAACTTTATTATTACAGAACTCATAGTATTTGACGAAGCTGACCGCCTTTTTGAACTCGGTTTCGGTGAGCAACTTCGAGAAATTGTTGCTCGACTGCCATCAACCCGTCAAACGCTGCTGTTCTCTGCTACACTGCCAAAAATGCTCGTGGAATTTGCTAGAGCTGGTCTGACAGACCCAACACTCGTGAGATTGGATGTTGACTGGAAGTTGCCCTCAACATTGTGGCTCGGTTGGATATCAGTGAGAGCAGAATTGAAGACTGCTGCATTGTTGATATTGTTGGATAGAGTTTTATCTCCGAAAACTCCTCAAGCTGTAGTTTTTGCTGCAACTAAGCATCATGTGGAGTATTTAAACTTGGTAAGTGAATTTAGAATTAGATGAACTTTATTTGTTTTGCCTATAAAGCTTATCACATTAGGGATGTAGAACCGTAAAATCATGGTGGCAAAATATGGTATTATTAAATATTTTACGTAATTTTTGATAAAATTCGACGTTTTTCAGTAAATAACATGATGAACTTAGGTACTATGGCCGATTCCTATAACTTACCGAGCGTTATTGGTTAAAATTAAGACTTGTATCTTTACCAATAATTAGCCTATGTTACTCAATGATAATGTAGCTTACTAACGGTAAAAAAAAAATTGAAATTGGTCCAGTAGTTTTTAAGTTTATTTGTTACATACAAAAATACAAATCTTTCCTCTTTATAATATTAGTATAGATATAGATAAAGCAAAGACCCCATAGCTTTGCATCGTAGACCCCGCTATACTGAAGTAGTTACAAAATTAGTTTACTAGTCCTTAGTGCCCAGTTTGGCAATAAAAAATGCTACCATTGGTAAGCAAAACGATTCGTTTTTGTTTATAGGTACCAGGCAATAATAATATAATTATCACTGGAAAAGGTCATAGGTAATTGTCAATGAAATGACAAAATATTGTACACTATTTAAATTTAAAGAAAGTAAACATGTCTCTTCTTCCTCCAGATCCTGAAACAAGCCGGCATATCATCAACATACGCATACTCCGGTCTAGATGCTTCTGCGCGTAAGATCGCGCTCGGTCGCTTCACCAACAGAAAGTGTTCGGTACTCATAGTGACTGACGTCGCCGCGAGAGGCTTGGACCTTCCCGCTTTGGATACTGTCATCAACTACAACTTCCCCGCTAAACCGAAGCTATTCGTGCATAGAGTTGGTGAGTTTTAATGGATTGAAAAGGAGGATGGTTGTGATCAACATAGTCACTATTTCGATGTAAAGTTACTGCTCTCCTGTTCCATACGTAAAAAAAAATTATTTTACTATTAAAAC
Organism: Amphipyra berbera; assembly: GCA_910594945.2. Classification (NCBI taxonomy): domain Eukaryota; kingdom Metazoa; phylum Arthropoda; class Insecta; order Lepidoptera; family Noctuidae; genus Amphipyra; species Amphipyra berbera. The sequence goes on along the minus strand of OU343131.1, from coordinate 5,418,801 downwards.
CTTTAAAATCGTGCAATCGATTCATAATTGAGTACTATAATATAGTATGACTAAGATATACTGACTAAGACTGAGAGATAGATAGAGAAACTATATCTAAATGTATTTTCGTATAGTATTTATTTTTAAAGGTAGGTAATTAGTTCTACTAAACGCCATTTCAAGGTTATCCATTAATCACTGGACACCCTGTATAAGCAAATACTATAATACTGAAACGAAATTTATTAGTGGCTCTTTAAAAACCGTAATTTCTTAAATTGAAACTTTTGGTTCTTCCGTCTCAAAAGGTTGCCGACCCCTGACATAGTGGGCATAAACCACTTAACTTTAGACCACACCACGCGGCACAACACTAACCAAACAATGTTGTTCAGGTCGCAGCGCCCGCGCCGGTCGCGCCGGTCGTGCCTTCTCCCTCATAGCTCCCGAAGACGTCGCACATTTACTAGACCTCCAATTGTTCCTCGGAGCTGAACTACTATCGCCTTCGCAAGTCATAGAGAGAGGGCAGGCTTGTCCTAGTGGGGTATGGGGTGCTATACCTTCCTCGCAGCTGGAACTAAGGCACCAGGACGTCATGACTTGGGACAAGAATTACTCCGAGATCGTAAGTATTTTTATGTAGATGAAAATTCAGTTTAATGTAATTTGAGGCGATGTAGTGCAAGTATTACACGAAATTTTTGAGTTTTGTGTATCAAAAACTGAATATAAATTCTTATGTATCAAATCAGAATAAATATAAGCAAAACAGTTTGCATAGTTTGACTATCAAAAAACGCCGACTGTAGTAGTTATTTCTTACAGATGATGGGTGCTCCCCATCATTTTATTAGTCGTCTCATACATTACTTTGGGGAGGAGAGAGCTAGCATCTCCAAACCGAGGACTTACATCTTAGGGAACGTACCCATACTACGTGACCCGTTCAGGGGGTGGAGGGGGGTCTTCAAAATACCACGCTTGGTCACAGGAGCACTTGGTCATATCCTACGGGTGGTCACCGAAGGGGGAGGGGGTAAAAAATTGTAAGAAATGGGTCACGTCATCCTCGCGCACTTTTGAATGGTATAAAATGCGACGCAGACATCAAGCGTTTCCTCGCACATGTCCGAGCATACCTGAGCGTCGGATTTTATACTTTAAGCCAATACTGATATAGTTCTTTATCCAGTGACGTCAAAAAAGGACGCGAGATTTTTTCCGTTTGGTGGAAACTGTCCCTTACAGACAAAACTAATGTAATACAACTTGCATACTTACCTGAATTCCGGGTGGTCGGGTAGTTACCTCACTTGTTCTCTCGAGTTGGCACGAGAACAGCTTCTTATCACAATATTGTAACAAGTATATTATTTACCTATAAGTTGAAAAGAGTATCCACAGAGTTTCTCGCCGACTTTTCTCCATCGGGTCAACTCTTTGGAACCGTACCACTAAGTTCAATAAGGCCGGGTACAGACTTAGGAAATGTAACATGCAATGTAACACGCAATGAAAGAACTTGCCGTCCACATTGTCGCAATGTATCATGCAATGTAACAGAATTCCCATAGTGTGGACGCCTTGCGCGCACGAACCGTGCACACTACGCGTGCGTACTACGTACCTTTCATGTTACATTGCATGTTACGTTACAGCAGTCTGTACCCGCTTTAACGTGAAACTTATAACTTGACCTTGAGCTGCGTGCGTTTCTAACATTCCTTGTGAACAGGAAGACGCAGCCCGCGTGTGTGGTCGCGGCTGGCAGCAGTACATAAAGTGGCGCGAGCCTGCCTCGGCCGAAGCCAACAAGCGCGCCAAGTCCACACCGTTCCCCGTACTCACTCACCCGTTCCTAGTGGACGAGAACGATAGTGCAGCCGTCGATATGATAGAAAAGATCAAGAATTATACGCCTAAAGGAGTGAGTATTTTTAACCGACTTTAAAAAAGGAGGTTATTTTTTCGTTACGTATTTTTTAAACATAAATAAATTAAGTAGATTATTAAGCATTGATAGCCTAGAGGTGAGACCGTCGGACTGCTAAGTCATAGATCTCGAGTTCGAACCCTAGGCACGCACCTCTGACTTTTCGGATTCATGTGCGTATTGTATAATTATCACTTGCTTAAAAACGGTGAAGGAAAACATCGTGAGGAAACCGGCATGCCTGAGAGATATGTCTCGACGGCATGTGAAGCCAAGTCAGAGGCCCATGGGCGGAATAAACTCTGACACCAGGTTAGTCACTAACCACACGAAAAGAAGAAGAGTAGATTAGAAAGTATATTTACATCAATAAATTACTACAATCGCATTCCAGTTTAGGATCAATTAATTAATTAAATAAAAACATATTTATGAATTCTTTTGTTTGTTTCAGACCATTCTTGAACTATCCGCCAAAAACGATTCGCCGATGTACTTAGCAATGAAGAGAAAGAAACAAGTTCATGGAAAAACGGTTCAGAAAGTTCGAGATATTAAGAAGTTAAAGGTAAGAACATACAAATAGATGCACATAATACTTGCTGAAACACCCAATAAGGCAATCAAATTGAAAAAGTTTGGTCTACTACCAATGCACCCAAGGGTTATATTATTCAGTTGTTTTGTTGTTGTACATCGTTAAAAAATTGCCTGAAAAATAGCTAACGCAAAAAATCGAAACGGTTAGCACTGAACCGCTCGTTTCGTTATCATCCAATACAATCCATCACATAGAGATGTATTCTTTCTTACTGGGATAAATACTTGATGTCGTGTAAATACTTAAAAACGAGTAAAATTCGAGTATTTACTAAATTCTTACTGTTAACTAGCTTTTGCCCGCAGCTTCGCTTGCGTGAAGTTTGAAATCCTCGTTAAGCCCATTTTAAAGTGACATTTTATAATCCAAAACGTCCGTCTTTTATCACCCCCAGCGGTTTAGTCTGTGCGTTGCTAGATTAGTCAGCCAGTCGGTCAGTTTCTCCCCATGCTTCTTACTTCAAAAGTACCAGATTTCTCATACAAACTTTCAACACTTATTTCACCCCCTTAGAGGTTGAATTTCCAAATATGTGTACATTTATTCCTAACCAGAAACCTTAATATTTAATTTCATCTTTCTTACTTCAAAAACGACGGACTTACATACAAACTTCAACCCCCCATTTCACCCTCTTAGTGGTGGAATCTCCAAAAACCCTCAAACACTTATACGTTTATTTCTTACCAAAAGCCTAAATATTTAATTCCATGTTTCTCACTTCAAAAATACCAGATTTCTCATACAAACTTTCAACACTTATTTCACCCCTTTAAGGGTTGAATTTCCAATAATTGGAAACGTGTACGTTTATTTCTAACCAAAAAAACTTCCATTAACCTTCCTACCTTACTATTTAATTTCAAGCTTCTTACTTCAAAAATGACGGACTTACATACAAACTTAAAAACCCTATTTCACCCCCTTAGGGGTTGAATTTCGAGAAATCCCTTCTTAGTGGATGTTTACGTCACAAAATAAACCTACTGTCAAAATTTCAAGTTTCTAACCCCAGCCGTTTAGGCTGTGCGTTGATAGATCAGTCAGTCAGTCTTCTCCTTTTATATACACACATCAAAAAAAGTTTGCGATCAGTTTGAAAAATCGAAAAAAATTTTGTTACGGTAGATTATATTATAATTTCTTCTTCTTTTTAGATTCTTTATTTAAAAATATAGTTTTAGAATATAAAACAATAAAACAGTTCAATTGTTTTTCCATATAAAAAGGCTTTCAGTCCTAGCTTACGCTCATTCAGAAATCTGATTTAGTCAATTTTAACGGATTTAAAATACATTTCGCGGAAAGTTGTGATTGAAAAATGCCAAGAAGATTATCAGAAGTTTAACGAGCAAGAATAGTAACTTTGAGGGAAGAAGGATACACCACGAGAGAAATAGCACGCAGAGTTGCTATATCCCAATCCTGTGTCGTGACCACGTTGCAGAGGTACCACGGGATGGGTAATTTAGCTGACCGACCCCGCAATGGTCGCCCAACTGTTTTGACTGCTGCCCAAAAGCGCTATATTAGATTGCTGGCAGCCCGTGACCCAACAATCAACGCCACTAAAATAAAAGCAGGAGTTCGGGCCGCCTCTGGGCTTGAAGTTAGCACTCAGACCATTCGGAATTGCTTGCACCAGGCTGGATTACGAGCACGGAGGTCTTGGTGAGCTCCTCTGAATTCCCGGCAACGTCAACGACGCAGATTACAGTGGGCTAGGCTTCGGCAAAATGAAGAAGAAAACATTTGGCAAAACTGTCTCTTCGTTGACGAATCGCGAATCAGTACTCATCTAGATAACCGACGTGTCCGTGTCTGGAGAAGACCAGGAGACCGTGAAAGGCAAAAAACTGCCACTGGAACAGTTCAGCAAGGCGGGAAATCGGTGTCCTTTTGGGGTGGTATTATGATTGGAGCTAGAACGCCTTTGATCTCGTATCGAGGCTTCATGACAGCAGACATGTACAGAGCAGTTGCTATTGATGGAATTGTCAGACCATTCCGAGTAAACCATGGGCACCAATTTGTACTGCTCGATGATAATGCGCCCGCCCATAGAGCTCAACGAGTCAATGCTGCTCTCTGAGGATAGGACATCACAAGGTTAGACTGGCCTGCTGGCTCGCCTGACTTAAACCCAATAGAGCACGCGTGGGATGCTCTTAAGCAAGCTGTTTGGAATCGTCAGTCACGTCCCCAGACAGTGCCAGAGCTCAGGGAAGCCGCTATTCAAGAATGGGACAGGTTACCCCAAGAATTTGCTGGATAACTTGATTCTCAGCATGCCCAGGAGGATCTTCGCATGTGTTCGCCAGGGGAGGAGTTATATTATATTGAATATAAACCTTTTATTAATAAATTGTTGTTTAAGTTTGGTTAAACAGTCTTTTTCTTTCTATCAAATTTCTGTTACAATTACATTATGATTAATTACTCAATTTTTTTTTATAAAAAATAAGAAATAGTTTTATTTTTTAATTTCAAACTGGGTATTTCTATTTAAAGAAAACACACAACAAAGAATTTTTCTTGATAAAGTTCAATTTAAAAAATTATGTCAGCTTATGCTAGTGATCGCAAACTTTTTTTGATGTGTGTATACAGATTGAGTATTAGATAATTAAGTATTTATCCATCTCTAATTTAACGTTATGCATAGGTTAAAAAGTGGTTTTAAAAAAATGACTATTTCTAGGCCGAAGGAGTACTAGAAGATACAATCAATACAAACCCAAGCAGGCCTCCGAACGAGCCGCCAAAGAAAAAGAAAAAAGAAATCGTTCGCGATGAGAACTATATATCTCATTACGCTAGTGATCAGCACACTGAAATAGGGTAAGTGGTATAGTTGCAGTTTAAATTGTGAAATACTAGCTTTTGCCCGCCGCTTTGCTCACTTGGAATTCGAAAATGACGTAATTTTGCAACAAGCAATATAAAATCACGTCTGTATTCCCCGAAGGGTTGGGCAGAGGAGTATAGTAACACCCTCGTTTCGCAGTCCCGTGTAATAGGTGGCTAGTGTATTGCCATCCCGACCGGGCACAAAACCAAACTCCGGGCTGCTGCTGAGGAATTCCACATGAAAAACCCCGAGAACACTTTGCTCGACCTGGATATGCAACCCAGGACATCACGATCAGCAGTTGCGCCACCGGTTTGGCCACCACTAGACCAACCCAACAGTTACTTGCTTGCAACAAGCAAGCAGTCATGAATTGTAGAGAGTTTATAAGCGAAATGCTTTTAACAATAAATATTGTTTGCAGAATGGCAGTAAACTTCGCAGTGGGTGCAGAAGCTGCGCAGTTGGAGATAAACGCGGACAGCGGCGATGGTGCGCGTGCGCATAAAGCCATGCAGCGCTGGGACCGTAAGCGGAAGAAGATGGTGAATGTCGATCCGGTATGTTACCTTTTTTTTATATTCACCAATAGTATACTTGCTGATTTTCATGTTGTACATAAAAATAAGTAAAAATAATAAATATATCATGCAAATAATCACTGCCTGCATACTTATCTCTCGCTGTGTGTACTTTAGTTTAAGCGGGGCAATTATTATAAAGTTTTATTTTTCACAGGATGGTGGTCGTAAAATGATTCGTACAGAGAGTGGAGGCCGCGTGCCCGCGTCGTACCGCAGCGGACGATACGCTGAGTGGCGCAAACGCAACGCTGCCGACGCGGGATCTGATGATGATCAGCCACATGATAATAATAGGAAGAAATCAGGTAACTAACACTGAGTCTATAATCTACCAACTACCTATGATTTTTGATAGAAAGCTTATGCTTGACCAAAAAAATGCCAATATTGTTTTTATAAAAAAATTGCATATTTTTTTTTAAGAAAGTTTTGATGGATTTCCCCGTAGAGTAGTCCCAGTAAAAAAATTACACCGTATAATTATTAAATAAGTATTTTCTAAAACATTGTTGTTTTCCCACAGCATCAGAGTTCCGTCCCCACTGGGTGAAACACAACGAACGCGTGGCCAAGAAATCGGCGGAAGTCAAGTCTAAAGAATTTAAGAACAAACAACAAATCGTGAAGGAAAGAATTCGCAAGGAGAAGATCAAGCAGAAACTTAAGTTTAAGACAAATAAGTCAAAGAAAAAGAAGAAGAAATAAGTGTTAATAAATTGTTTATATTCAATAATGGCGTTTAATTTTGATATTTACCAATATTTCCTTACATTAATTACGTAAGTCAATAAGAAAATTGAAAACATTTTGTCCACGCGTGAACATACGCGAAGGTGTGCGCGGGCTGAGGTGGCGGGAGGTGCACCGGCGCGGTGCGGCTGTACGGGCCCCTACCATGGTTATAACCGAACCAACGCCATATCGGAACGACGCCTTTTTTACTTTTTGTATTTTAATAGAATTATACTAGTTTATATTCAAGTGAAGTCGATTGTTTTAATTATTATCGCCTTCAAATTTTTTTCTAACTTGCACAAATATGAACTTTAAAAACAAGTGTACTATGTCGATTTCAGAACGATAAACACTATGGAAAAGGCCCTAAAACAATTACCCCTCGTTTACAACTAAAACAAGTTGTGATATACAAGTTGTAAACAAATTGAGATCTTTTTAAAAGTAATTACTTGTTTTTAACACGTAATGAATATGTATAGATAATATTTAAAACAAGTGTTTTAAAGATCTACATACCTGCTTGCCACTGAAAGTATGCAAGCGCAATTATTTTTTCGAGAAAAATCTCGGATATTAGAAAACATTTTTTAAACCTAGGTGTAAACGAGGGGTTAGAAACAGAAGTATGTATAATAGAATTAAAGTTTCTATTGGCTGGAATATACACGATCCTGCTTGACATAAGCTTCGCTCGCGCACTAAAGTATCAAAAGACACAATGATATCACAAATTAAAATTGATCAGTTGGTTTCTGGGGGGGGGGGGGGGGATGTCTGTCTGTTATTATACAAACGCCAGCGCGTCATACGTCGTAGCGTCGCTGTGTTTTGATTGGTGACTGAACAGCGCCTGTCGTAAAGTCCTTCAAAAAGTGTTGCAAAACAAAACTTTCAAATTATTACTATAATATCAATTTATGAGGACCAGTTTTGTTTGTGAATCAACGTGGTCGTCATCAAGATTGAGAAATCGATAGCTATATCTACAAAGATCATAAAAAAATGCTGACTTTTTAAAATCATAACTAAGAAAGTCGTTGACTGCGTCTCTAATTTTTTATAGTGATGTTAAAGTTGGGGCATTCTAATAGGCTACTTTTGACAGCTGTCAAACTAATCAAATTACCTAAACATCTTAGCAGTAAAATACGGTGTTCTAAAGACTTGAATTTTTATTTTTATTGAAGTTTACAGGTGTAGGAACTTCAAAAAGCTGTAGAGGAGTTATGGGGCCGCCAATGCAATGTTACCTATATCGTCCGAAACTTAACGAAATGACTAAGGTTGCTTACTAGAACGCCTCAACTTGTGTATACTCTGCCTAACATTTTGTGACGACAATTATTTACTTTTTTATCTTAGTTCCTTAGGGAAGCTGTGTGAAGATTGAAATGATTTAGTTCGCTATTTGGTGACACATAATTACCATCTAAAAAACTTCCTTAATGTTCTGTAGTTGAGTGACTAGATTTGAATACTAGATTTGGCATTTATTTGTTTGTTTTTTAATTATATCTTAATAACAAACCCATCCAGTTAGTTAGGTTTTTTGAAAAAGCTGTTAATTTATTGCATAATTTTAATATCACAAAAACTTCACGCTATTACCATTTGTTGACAGATCTCATTTCTTTTGCTGTCGGCATTCGTACATCAATTACGTCATCATTAACAGACTTCAAAAAAAATAATGTATAGGTTCCAATCTGAGCCGTGCAAAGACATTCAATACCTACATATTATTATATTTAATCTCTTTGGAGCCGTGTAATGAATTTTTTGAAAATCGTTGAATGCAGATTTTCTTTACTCTAAAATCGACGCCGTTACACATCAAACGTTAGGAGCACCTTCAGGAAAACGCGCGTTCGCGTCCCTAATGACGAAGGCTACGCACTCTCGCCGAGACAGCCCAAGTCTTTATCTCTATCCTTAACTTTTAACGTCAAATAGCAGAGGACAACATCTAAGTCTAGGGGTATTTCAGCGAGGAGCGGTGAGGACAGCGGCCAGTGAGTGGTTTAAAACTTCTACATAACAATCCATCTCAATGAATGTCATGCATATTACCTACTTATTAGTATCTAATAAGCAAATTTTTTGTTGCAGTGTAATAGGGTGCAGGTTTCAGGATCTTTATCACATGTTTGCAATATAATGGTGCGTCCAGACCTGACGAACGCGCCGCGGATGCGCCGCTCGCGAGCCGCTCGCGAGCTGTGCGCGACCGGCGCGCGGACGGCGCGCGAGCTTTTGTACGAACATGAAATGCACGCGCGCAGCTCGCGAGCGGCGCATTCGCGGCGCGTTCGTCAGGTCTGGACGCACCATAAAATCGAAGTTTATTGAAGTTTATTCAGTCAAATTGACAAGGGTTGTCATACGAATATCTAGTTATGACAATCGTTACGGGGTCAGACCTAACCTTAGGATATCGGCATTACCCAGTATTTGAGTCGCGGTGGTTTGATAACAGTCGCTCCGTGTAAAATACTGGTATTCAGCCGCATCTGGTTAGACTGGAAGTTGACCTCAACACAGTTGGGAAAAGGCTAGGAGGAAGATTCTCAAATATTTTGTAGATAGGTATATCTTACCAAAATGTCTTACTGTCATCATACCTACTACTTCATAAATGAGGAGTTTAATTTTAATTTTAAACCGTAATTATGAGTGGTTTGTATATTTTGTAATGCAGTTTGCCTTGCCAGTCATTTACAGTTATTAGAGCCATATAATCATAATTGACAGCATCTTTTAGTATGATCATTTATTTGATTACATATTTGGTCATGAGGTTCGCTTCCGCATGTAGCGTACACCTATGTCAAGATCATTGTCGAAACCTGAGAAGTATTGAAATAAACAGACACTAAGATCAATCCCAGTCTAGAAATGTAAAATGTAACGGAAAATAGTTTTGTCAAAATTGAAATCGGAGGCAAAGCTTGTGTACCATACATAACATCACGCCTGTATTCCCCGAAGGGTTGGGCAGAGGTGTATAGTAACACCCTCATTTCGCCGTTATGTTTAAGTCCCACGTAATAAGGGCGAGCCTATTGCCATCAACCGGGCACAAATCCAAACTCCGGGCTGCTACTGAGGAATTCCACACGGAAAAACTCAATAACACCTGCGACCAGTGGTGTAGCGTAGTGGGGGCGACAGGGGCGGCCCGCCCCGGGCGGCACTTTTTAGGGGGCGGCAAATTTTAACAATGAGTAGTAAAAATATTTTGTAAATATTTGAACCATTTTATATTTTATCGCAACTACAAATTCGGACCGATTGAAAGGAGCACGGAATTTTTCATTATTTATTTTGTGGTGTGTGTGTTTTTTGTATTATTAATAAACGTAATTGTAAAACTTAGATAAACTTTTTTATTTAAAATCTCACCTGTACAATGCAAAATAATGATGACTGTTCTTGCCGAAAAGTTATCTATAATTAATGTATGTAATGTATAGTATACATTAAATTGAAATACCTAAATAAGAGGGTGGCAAAATTTTCTTCCGCCCCGGGCAGCCGACACCCACGCTACGCCACCGCCTGCGACCTGGGGATGGAACCAAGGACCTCACAATCAGCAGTCGCGTTATCACTAGACCAACGAGGCAGTTACCAGTACCAGTACGGCCGAAATATGTTGGCCACCCTGAACCACAGATTACCTATAGTTCTTTCGCCTGATCATTGTACAGGTAGTTGCGCATGCGATTTTGTAGGAACAAAATGGCGTTTTATTAACTTTTAATCAACATCCTCTATCTCAGGATCTACAATTTTCCAAGGAAGCAAGTTTATTTCATTCTTTTTATCTACAGCTATGGTACCTACATTCGCGAAATTTCAGAGAGCCTATATTCAAGGCGGCCAAAATAAATCAGCCATACTGTAGTCTAACTAGGAGCCGGAGATGCGATTGTAATAGTAAGAAGGTAGAGATGTATGCATGACTTTTCAGTCTGAAGCTAAGATCCTTTGCATCCCTTCCTACATAATGGCGCGGCGTTACGACATTGACGCATTTAAAGCGACGCATGAAGTTTAAATCACTTTGTCTAGGCGTATATGGCGTAGGCCGCGCAGGCAACACAATGCAGTCACAGTTGGGCAACGCCTACACGCGTAATGCGTTTTAATGTTGGGCGGTGGCATCGCCCAACATTAAAAACGTTGCCCAACTGTACGGATTGTAAAACTGTGACTGAACAAACTGTGTAGTCTGCGTAGCCTCTGTATACGCCTAGGCTAGGGGTCGGCAACTTTTTAAGACGGAAGAGCCAAAAGTTGCAATTTAAAGAAATATCACACTTTTTAAAAAGCCTAAAAAAATCGTTTTAAATTATTATAGTATTTGCTTATACAGGGTGTCCTGTAATTAATGGGTAACCTTGAAATGGCGTTTAGCAAAAATAATTACCTTTAAAAAATACAAAACGAAAATACATTTAGATATAGTTACTATATCTATCTCTCAGTCATAGTCAGTATATGAACGGGCATGACCACTGAGACATCCGTAATTAAAGGTCAATAGTATTTATTTTTTATTTGTTTATTTATTTAAGCACGCTGTTTATTTATCTATTAGGAACAGGTTTGCATCAGTTACGTCACAATGGGTTCAGTTGAAAACCAGCGTCAGGCTCTAGTAGTCTGAGATTTATGCTGAACTGAACCTATTTGGCGCAGCCGCTAGACACACAGCAACTTTATCTTTTTGTTTATTTTTTCTTTTTGTTTTGTCTCTTATGAATTTTTTGTCTGTGTCTGACTGCTTTCGTGCCAATTAAATTTCTTTCTTTATATTTCAGTCATACTATATTATAGTACTCAATTATGGATCGATTGCACGACTTTAAGGGTTTTGATAGTAAAATAATATTTTTTTGCGTATGGAACTAGAGAGCCGCAACTTTATATCGAAAGAGCCGCATGCGGCTCGCGAGCCGCAGGTTGCCGACCCCTGGCCTAGGCTTATAGAAGCATTTCTCAAATTATAAAATCATGCAAGTATGTTTTTGAAACGGTTACGTGTTTAGTCATCTTTGTGGCAACATAAAAACTAATTAGCTTTAGCAAAAATGTCAAAAAACTCTTATTAAAATAAATTCATTTGCAAAAGTTCTCCCACGCGTGTGGCACGTGGAGATATTTTACCTTTGAGACCAGTTATAAACAATGAAAACTAATATAATTATGTATGTAGATTATTTCCGTGCTAATTTTATCACCCAGTAACCCTCTGTGACAAGCGTGATTTAAAAGCGTGGAGGAAAAGCGGACTGCTAGGTAAATATTAATATTTTGAATAGGTTTTTGCGATCTATTTCCGTCCCACCCCTCCCGCAAACCTTCCCAATTGAGCGCGAAAGAGACACCTGCATCTCGGACTGATTTCTCCTGTGTAATATTAGCGAAATCGTACTTTCGTATTACCCTGTTTCCTTCTTCAAATCTGGACCGATTTTAATATTTTTTTCTGTAATAATTTAAGAAAGATTTTGGTTATGTCTGTATGTTTTTCTTTTATTTTTTATATTCGTCAAATTTGTTTGCCAGATTTTTGAAAACGGTGGTAAAACCGGTCGATTTTTGTAAAGTTTAAACGTTTCTAGTTCTTTTTTTAATAATTAATTTACTGACAAAAACAAAACATAGGGACATAGTGGTGGTAGATATATTTTATATCATAATATTATGGTAAAAAATATTTGCTCTAGTGACATCATTCAAGGAGGAATGAGGAATACGTTTGTATGGACTACATGGCGACCGCATTTCCTCTTAAGGCTGGTATTCACCAACATTAATTCTCTGATTAAACAACCGTTTACCTAAAATTCTAGTGCTTTTTTCGAGTAAACGGTGGTTTAGCCAGATAATTAACGATGGTGGATACCAGCCTAAGTTAGGTATTGGAACTTCTTTATCTCATCAGTCAGTAGGTAACTACATGTATGGCGCCCCGTACACAGTCAATCTCGATCGCGATCCGCGTTCAAAATAAATGATCGCGATCCAGATTGTTTTGTTCCGTTCCGTCAATCTAATTCGTACACTATCAATCTGGATCGCGATCATTGATTTTGATCGAGGATCGCGATCCAGATTGACTGTGTACGGGGCGCCTATAGTGTGTTTATTCAATAAACTCCTACGTGTAATTTTATGTAAGGTGCTTGGGGGAGGTGGGGCAATCTACCCCCCCGGTGGGTTCCGGCAAAGTCGTTGCGGGGGGGCTTAGTAGCCGTGGCGTAGATCCCCACGGTGAAGCGAAGAGGAACCTGAGGAGGGGCCGCTCGTCGGGGCTATGCCCTCGATGCAGCGGCCAAGTAAGTTGCGGTATCGTTTGGGCGACATCGCCCCCTCTCGCTTACTCCGAGCGAGGGACATCATGAGGATTTTCCGACGATAAAAAAGAATGGTGGGGCAATCTATCAGTATCTCGCGCTGCGCATGTTAGCCCGGCTGTGTACGTTTTTTCACGATGTTTTCCTCCAACCAGTTCTAGTTTTCCCATACAAAAAAACTTAGTGACAGACTTGCTATTAGGTGCACAAACACGATTGGCGTTGCTAACGTAAATGTGGCTCATAAAATGATAAGTATTGGTAAATTCAAGGTTAGTCGGAAAGGGGGTTAAAGTACCCATAATAATGAATAACTTTTATTCTACAACTTTCCCCAAAATTCAATAGTTTAACAGAAACAGCTGTTCACAGATTTCATAACAAATACGCTAAAATGTATCTATCCTCAGCTATGATCAGCTGTGTTTACATTTTAGGTCATATTTGGGGTCACGGATTACAAGCTCCAACTTCTGAGTTGGAACTAAAGTAGGGACGTAGAATTATTGAAAAAACTAAAATAAAAATAATTTAGTATGGAAATAAAAATTATCGAATTTTGAAATTTTAACACTTTATTTAACTCTTGAATAGTAATAAATAACAGTCATCAGTGATACTTTAAGTGGGTCCCCCCTTTCCGAATAACCTTGTTTAGGCCATTTTTATTATAGGTAGTACAATAGCTGCTGCTGCTGATCGTGAGGTTCTGGGTTCGCCCCCAAGTCGGGCAGTGTTATTGGGTTTTTCCGAGTGGAATTTATGGGTAAATAAATATTGGGATTTATGCCCGGTGGATGGCAACAGTCTTGAACCCCTATTACATGGGACTTAAAAATAATGGCGAAATGAGGGTGTTGCTATACACCTCTGCCTAATCCTTCATGGAATACAGGCGTGATGTTATGTTATGTTACAAGAGGTAGCGATCCACGAAAAATAACACTGTCAAGTTTGTTTATCTATTCTTACAAATGTTCCTGTTGTCAAGTGATTTATTCAGTACCGTTTCCGTCTTCAATAAACCAAATTATAATTCTCCTCGCTCGCATGACTTATTCTTCATCTTACTTTTTACGATTATTTAAATTTTTTCGTATGATTCTGAACCTTGATTTCTGGCACCTAAGGTTGAAAGTAGACTGCAGTTTTTGACATGCACTCACGATCGGTGTTGCCAGCTTCCTGTTTTCCGGTGTCACAGGATGTTGTTGATCATTTTGCGTTCAGGGATGAAACGCGTTGAGTAACTAAGATGAATAAACTCGAATAAAATTCTTCATGATTTACTATTAAGCTGGGTTTCAATGACCCAGTCACATTATTATGAGGATGTAAATTGTCGCTATATTTCCCTTTTTTAATTCCATTGTGTGAGTGAGTGATTGTGCCATTGTCAATATAATGGAGAAGACATGATGATTAATTATCTACAGAAAAAGAAAGGTCGTTTTTTATTTCGCAATTGCAATTAAAACGAACAAGCATTATTCATCTGATTCATCTACATACAAAGCAACAAAGGCGGAATTCAAACAAAATACAAATTAAAAGAGTATTTATCATGAATAATGTGATGCCAATCGGAAAGCGTACAGTCAGCGACAGGTCGACATGGCAATTTTCTAGTCATTTTCAATACACAACTACAACCAACAACGTGAGCGAGATCGAAATCGATAAACGCGGTTAATGCGGACTCGTGCAACGCTAAGACTAAGATGGCGCGGGCGCTGTGCGGGATTGCAGGGCGTCCCCCCTCACGACTCACCTCATACCCGATTGACAATCGATTGTCGACCTGTCGTTGACTGTATCTTTTTAGGTTACTCAGTTGTAAATATTCTATTTTTTAATTAGATACATATTCTGGAAAGTTACTCTAAATTGGTACCTTTAAGAGGAAATGTGGTCGGCATTTAGTCCATACAAAGGTATTCCTCAGTTTCCTCCTTGGATAATGTCACTAGAGCAAATATTTTTTACTATCATAATTATATCTACCAGCACTGCCCCTATGTTTTGTTTTTGTCAATAAATTAATTATTAAAAGAACTAAAAATGGAACGATAAAATTAGAAACGATAAAATTTTACAAAAATCGACCGGTTTTACCATCGTTTTCAAACACTGGCAAACAAATTTGACAAGTATAAAAAATAAAAGAAAAACATACAGACATAACCAAAGTCTCTCATAAATTATTACAGAAAAAAATATGAAAATCGGTCCAGATTTGAAGAAGGAAACAGGGAAATACGAAAGTACGATTGCGCTAATATTGCACAGGAGAAATCAGTCCGAGATGCAGGTGCCTCTTTCGCGATCAATTGGGAAGATTTGCGGGAGGGGTGGGAAGGAAATAGATCGCAAAAACCTATTCAAATTATTAATATTTTGCAGCTCTTAATGGATCTACTTACAAAATCTGCAAAAATAACCGCACTAAAATTATTTAAATTTTGTTATAATTAATCCTAATTCTTATCCTAGGTTATTCCGTCTTGTTATATAATAAAAGGATGTTGCTCTTTATAGTTATTTAACGAGTTTTTATATTATTTCGTATGCATTTGTTACATCCATAACGAGATAGGTAGGTATGTGTAACTACTTTGAAACTGATTTAACCATACTTACTTCAAACTAAAACGGTTATGTAAAGAACTTTCATTGGTATTTACAAAGTAGCAAGAAAAATACGTACGCAGCGGCCGCCGAGGGAATGCGTTACTGACAGATCGTGTTTCATATTATAACTTAAACCTACAAGAACCTACAATCTATAGTGCGGCCGCCGTCCGCCGCCGCGGAGCCGGTCGTCTTTTCTGACTCTGCAGTCACACCAATAATTCAGCCCTCATCAAGCTGCCGCCCACCCACTCTTCCCGCCAGCAACGCCTTAAGCTGAGGTCCGAGTCCCATCAGGGGTCGCCCTCAGTGCTGTTGTTGCTAGTAGTCATGATGTTAGAGTATTAGTAGTTAGCTTCTTCTTCCCCATTGGTTGGAGATCCTTCAGGTCTCGCCAATAACTGCCCGGTTACGTAGAAACGGTCCGCAAGACCATCTACAAGCAGTCGAATAGGCAAAACTAAAAAAAAGTGCG
The DNA here is from genome assembly GCA_910594945.2 of Amphipyra berbera. Lineage (NCBI taxonomy): Eukaryota > Metazoa > Arthropoda > Insecta > Lepidoptera > Noctuidae > Amphipyra > Amphipyra berbera. The sequence continues at coordinate 5,402,638 of OU343131.1, read as the reverse complement.
GCCGCCGCGAGAATATTTTCCCGACACTTTAAATTTAGCGCTAAACTATTTCAGTTTAACGTTTTAACATGAAACACGGTCTGTCAGGAACCTATTCTCTCAGCGGCCGTACTGTAGTTATATTTATTTATTTATTTATTTTTACAGAAAGCTTACAGACTAATAACACAATTAAAAATCATTCGTAGGTAGGAAAATTTGCTAATTACAAGCTTCCACATATACAAAAGACTGATTGACCTCGAAAAGGTAGAAAAAGTACATAATCGAACACGTACTTGACACAAAAATCCCTAACAATAGGTATTAATGATGTTAACACTTCCTAAATCGGGATCTAACTAAAACCTTCCGTTAAATTCTTTACAATTTTAAATACCTATAACCGTTTAAAAATAACACGTGACCGTTTAGCTAAGGTGTGAATGCGTCAGTGTGTATTTTCGCACTAATGCGAAAATGATCTTGAAAAAGTTTCCATTGGATTAATCAGAAACAACAAGCCTGGGAAAACCCGCTGTCGTGTGTTTTTTTATGCACCGTTAACCTTCTATTCAGCCAAGTTGCGGTTTGCTGCACTACTCTATAATATGTACGAATAAGTACTGTGTTTCTAGGTCATTCTGTATATCTGTATAATCTATGGTCATGCTGTAGTTCTTTTGATATATTGTTTTTTTTAATATCTGATAGGTACGTGTAATGTATTTAGGTATAATTCAGGGTTTCCAGGTCTTAAAAATATATAGAATAATGGGGCAATTTAGGAGATGTTAAATAAAAAAGAACATTACTGAATTACAACAAAAATATTGTCGTTACTTTTAAAATTGTTCAAAATAATCGATGTTACTGGTATTATTCGCGACGAGAGATAGTGTGATCAAAATTATGTAAACCTTGTTACGAGGTTATGAAAATTCGATGAATTTTATATAGGTAATTTTGTAATTAATACCTACGCGTTAGGCTGTATCTACGCGTAAATTAATCGAACATTTTGGGGACAACAAATATTACCCATTGGAGAATCGGTTGCTGGGGCATAATTTACAAGAGGCATAACATCTCCAGCAGTGGGCTGCTATAGACTGAGTTAATTGTTTTATTTTTTTCCAGGGAATGTGAAGAATTCCTTACTATACACACAGCCTGTAACATTCTCATTTTGAAGTAGGTACTAATCAATCAAAGCGTACAATCGTTTTGAAATGCACAATAAATGAATAAGTAAGCTTATTACCGCTTTTGCGTCAGCAATGACCTAATGAACTGTATCTACCTGTGACCTAAAGACAAACGCGTAGGTATGCCATTGAAGTGGAAGATTTACAGTTAGCAATTACATTTGGCACCTAGGTACAATGCGCGTCAAATAACAAAAACCAAGATGGCGTCGACTGCCAATTTTGAGGGGTTTACTAGTACCCACTAAAGAGTTCCACTATCCACCTCTTAGCTCCATCATCAGATCCTGAACACCAAGTGCAATCTATTGGACTCGTCAAAACGAATCATATGACCCGAACCTCACATAGATCATGCAGTCGACGCCATCTTGGTTCTAGTTATTGATGCGCACTGGATTTACTTATTTCAGTACGGAGAACTTATTTTCTAAATATTTTTTCTAGAGAAATAAACAAGTGTCAAAAAAACTTTAAGCTGTCATTTTACATGTCAGCTCTGATTACCCTCACTGTAATGTTAGCAATATCTCGCTCTAGTACCTGACGAAAAGGTTATTCATAATATTATTTTTTTTCTAGATTTTTCATTTTGTTTTTATTAGCGCAGGTAGCTTTATTTCTGTTTGTATTGTAGGCTAAACTATCTAGCCATAAACACTTTCTTTCCAAGTAGGCAGATCTAAGTTCTAAATTCTAATGTGCCAATACACCTCAGACCGCTTTCACATTAGGCGACTTTAGCAGTGCGACAGTCGCGCGACATCCGGGCGACCGTCACCCTGTCAGAATTTTATATTATAGTTAAACAGAAGCACGCTCTGTCGGCGATAAGTCAGTGTTGCAAGCCCACGTGATTATAGACTGCACAGTGTGCGACATCAATGGCGCCGAAGGAGTACTATCAAAAGTAGGAGCAATAGTGTTTCCCCGTCGGAATCCATTTTTAAAATGAAGTGCGCCACACTGATCTAAACTGCGGGGCGGGAGCCGCGCAATAGTGGCGCGTTCTTATAATGTGAAGGCATCTGCTTCTGCCGCGCTATTATCGCGCTGCTAACGTCCTAATGTGAAAGCGGCCTTAGGCTTTTCAAATTCTTGTGCGGAACAGATATTGATTATCATTTTGCGTTAACAATTAAGGAAAACAACGAAGGTAACCTGAACACATCAGAGGGATAAAAAAAAACTCAATGCCCTGTCTAGTCCGCCATCCCGCATCCCGCAAGATTGATGTTCACCAACAATAATTATCTGATTAAACAACCGTTTATTTAAAATAAAATTCTAGTAGGTACATTTTTTGGGTAAAAGATTGTTTTACCGGAAGATTAATGTTGGTGAACACCAGCTCAAGGCCTTACCCGTAATCGGCTGATTATGCTATACTTCGGAGTGCTTACGCTGCCCATTTGATTGACACAACTAATTAAAATTTAATCTCTTTACTGTCTATGACTAGCTGGCGAAAATTAACCGTTTTTACGGTTTCTGTACCGAAACTTGATCTTGTGTCAGAATCCTAAAGTATAATGACACGTTACTTTTTTGTTTTGTTAATTTTTTTGTTAATTACAACTCGTTCACATTCTTACTTCGATTGAACTGGTTCTTTGCTCTCGAAAGTCGATTCTATGACGTCAATGGCTAACAGGTTTTTTCATCGCGTGATTTTGATCTATGGACAAAAAAGCCATAGTCCGTGAGTCTGGTATTAAATGTACCTACGCTGTAACGATTTATGTAGCTATGAAGATTTTTATTTCTATTTCCATGTTCTCTTAATGTGAGGATTTCTAGTTTGTGCCACTATTGGCCAAATACTCACGCTAGTCAACGTTAAGTTGCCCTTAATTCCGTGCTGTCACTGTCACTTCGCCTTAGAGTGACAGTGACAGGACGAGACTTAATGGCAACTTAACATTGAGTTTCGTTAGAGTATTTATGACTAAAATGAAAGGAGGATCGGACAATATGGTCCGACCAATAACGAACACAATCTCATTGTAAATTCTTTTTAATTGTTTAAAATAATTTCTAGTTATTGAGCGCCGCATCGCACCATGAACGCAGGTAAACAGCGGAGGTTACAGCAGTGATAGCCTAGTGGTGTGAGCGTCGGACTGCCAAGTCATAGCTCTCAAATTCGAACCCAAGGCACGCACCTCTGGCTTTACGGATTCATGTGCGTACTATATAATTATCACTTGCTTAAAAACGGTGAAGGAAAGTACGGTGAGAAAACCGGCATGCCTGAGAGATATTTTTCGACAGCATGTGAAGCCAAGTCAGAGACCCATGGGCGACATAAATTCTGACACCAGGTTCAAAAATAAAAATCATTTTTTTTTATTTCACATAAACCAATACAGGTGCTTATGAAAAGTCGAATTTAGATGCACGCTTCCAATTAGTCGTTTCCTTTGAAGAAGAGCCGACAAGAAACTCTATGGTTATTATACTCTTTTAAATATAATATCTTTAACAATTTCAGTGGATATAGTGAAAGAACAATGAAGTCCTGACCACAGACCGATGAGTAATGTAGTACTAAAAGACTTGAGTGCAAAAATTAACAAACAAAAATAAAATAAAAAACAATATGAACAATCTTAATTTACAAATTTATAGATGCAGGTCCACAAAGTTCTCACATTTACAAAAGTAAAAAGGAAGCTAAACTATATAAAACAACTGACAATACTTAATTAAATGGCATCAAAACTTAGCTAAAAAATCATTGTAAAAAAAGATAAAGATATCTAGATAGTAATGATAGCAATAAAAAAAAACATAATTGAGGTTAGTCAGTAACCACACGAAAAGAAGAAGCAGGTGAACGTTTCCTATGGTTTTACTGAAAACTTTGAGTCTCTGGATTACCTACTCTACATAGATTAATCTATGCTACCCTATCATAAAAATATAAAAGTAGATACATAAATATCGATTCCTAACCCAACCTAGCCTTTAGAGATTCGAAACTTTTAACGTCGCTTTAAATTACCCAGCCGTGCTCATGGACTTTGCCCGACTTTGGTATTCGGTTGCGAAAAATTAAGGTACCTATACTATTGGTTAGAAAATCGCTGAGTCATGATGACAAGATATTCGTAGCTAGCTTTTCTCATTTGCATAATAGATATTGCGGCATGCGGTATTCTTATATTATTATAATCGCATAGCAAGGTTATGGCGCCGCGGTCACGGACTTGTGAAGTAAAGAGAGACTGTTCCTTGCCTTCTGTCCTGGCCCAGAGTTGCCAGGTCCAGTATGGAAAATTTCAGGGTATTGGCATTTTGGTTTTCAAATCGGGACAACTAAAATAACAAAACATAAGACATAACATCACGCCTGTATTCCCCGAAGGGTTGGCAGAAGTGTATAGTAACACCCTCATTTCACTGTTATGTTTAAGTCCCATGTAATAGGGGGCGAGCTTATTGCCCTCAACAGTGCACAAATCTAAACTCCCGGCTGCTACCTACTGAGGAATTCCACACGGAAAAACCCAATAACACTTTGCCCGACTTGGGGATCGAACCCAGGACCTCACGATCAGCAGTTGCGCTTGCCACCACTAGACCAACGAAGCAGTTGAAAGAACAAGGTTTGTAAAAATCAACGTTTGTTTTTATCATTTATCGATTAAGTACCTTATGGTAAAGTAGTATACAATTTTGGAACCCTATAATTACCTATTAACCCAAAATCGAGATATTTGGTGTCTCGATAGAGGGTGAATCGGGAAGTGTCCATGTCCATTAACTCCTGAGAATCGGAACGTCTCAGACAGATGGGGACACTTGGTATTGCTAGTCATGACTGTCAAAAAATCTTTAGTGACACCTATCACTTAACGTCGCAAGTCTAAAAAATTTTACACACACCAATGACCTAAAAATTGTCCGGAATATGACTCTCTCAATCCTGATTGGTTCTCCTCTCCCTTGAATTTGCAGACATCCTGGATAATGAAGGACTGTCCTCCATTGCCCCATGCATGACGTCAGGAAGGTACATAGAGTTGTATTTACTTTATACAACTCCAGCACCCTCCTGAGCCATGTATGTGGCACCAAGTCGTAGGCCTTTTTATAGTCTATCTAACATGTCGACAGATACTTTCGGGATCGGCGAACTTGTTGGCTAATGGCCATGTCTTTGGTCATTGACACACATTCGCTGTTTAATCTTATAATGACGGTACTTATCACACAGAATACCTAAGTTATCTTAAACACTGTTTTAAACTTTCACGGTTTTTAAACATTCAGTTACGGGATAACTTCCATGATTATAGTTTGATTTGAGTTCCCGATATTTCGACGCTGTTGCAAGCGCCATGATCGCGGGTAAACTGGAGAATGCGGGTGGACGAAAACTTATAATAAAATAATCAAAAAACAATAATCACGGAAGTTATCCCGTAAGTGAATGTCTAAGTTATCTTTTTCTGAATTTTGTGTGATATAAGCGATATCCTTTCTAATTTAAAATGCGGAGGTCAGAAAGTACTCGCTTGCACTTATACTGTGCCAAATTTAGTTAGAGTGAAGCTGATTCAATTTTAGTGGAAAAAACTTTCTAAGATGATGAATAGGTACCTCCACCCTACTCTCCGCCTTGTATTGACGTCAAAGCTATGAAAAAACATGTGATGCCCAATTATTGGATAATAAGCACCACATAAAACAGGTACATAAAAAGTCATAGGTACGAGTCCATTTTTTGTGCGTGCTGATTTACTTTTTGATTTAGGTACCTATGTGCACGAAAAACTTTGTCTAGTTCTAGCCGAATAAAACCAGTTAAAACCAGTCTATGCAAGCTAGGTACTCTCCGAGTTCTGTTGCGATGGTTATACTATCTGAATTACGTAGATTAGACAGTACCTACTAGTCAGTCTTGAAAAATACGTCAATTTACATAATATAGCATCACGCCTGTATTCCCCGAAGGGTTGGGCAGAGGTGTATAGTAACACCACAGTCTAATCATCTATACAGTCGTTCGACGAAGACGTCTAGACAGGTCAATCGTGCGGGGGGCAAGGGGCGAGACGCGGGAAGAGCGAGCCCGAGTTACACACGCCGCCGCGCCGTCTTGTTAGTAGCCAAAGATTACAATAGTATACTGTTAGTAGCTCGGGACATGTTTTTAGGGGTTGTCGCGCGCATGTTTTAATGTTTGTAGTTATTTTATATTATATGTAGGTATATGATAGAAAGTGATAGGTAATTAAGTTGTAAAAATGGTACATACGACTTGTTCTGTGAGAGATTGCAAATCATCTTCTCGTGTTAACAAGGATCTGCATTTTCATCAATTCCCGCACACCAAAGAAAGGTAAATACCTATTATTAATATTATTTTACAGTGGACTGTGAACATTTTGTATTATGAAAGAGAGAACTGATAATATTCGAGTAGGCAAAAATAACCAAGGTAAACAAAATGGCGGGCGTAAGATATAGGCCTAGTAAGAATTTAAGAGAGGTATTACTCTATGGAAGTGTAATTTTAATCAATGCAATAATTTAATTAATAATTTATGAATTGTTAATAATATCTTTGAAACGGTGAGTCATACATCAAAAATAACCAAAATGTTGGGTCCCCTTTAAGAAACCCCCGACATGGGCTCCCTAAGCTGATCCCTCGGTCACTCATCCATAAAATGACCTCGATGTCAATTGCTTTACTTTTAGTTTACGAAAATAGTTCTGGTGAATCTGCAACGCGTGATTATGGACAAGTGGACTGTTGGCGTGTTGGTATTGAAACCCAAGATGGCGGGCATTATTTTTGAAGTGAAACTTCTTAGACGGCGTCCGATTTTTATGGGAGTGTAGACAAGAATGAGAGTTCAAAATTGATCTAACATACTTAAATAAATGATTATTACTATATTATTGACTATTATTAAGTTGTGACAACCCTAGCCTTTATACCCTTCCGCGACATTGTCTAGACGTTTTCGGCTTTTACTACGAGATCAAAGGCGTCGCACTACTGTACTTCTTTATACTGTGGTAACACCCTCATTTCACCGTTATGTTAAAGTCCCATGTAATAGGGGGCGAGCCTGTTGCCATCAACCAAACGGAAAAACCTAATAACACTTTGTCCAACCTGGGGATCGAACTCAGGACCTCACGATCAGCAGTAGCGCTTGCCACCACTAGACCAACGAGGCAGTTAAATTACAGTATGATCAAATTGTCTCTTATCTAAACATCTCTAGAGCATGTGTAAGAATTCTGGTTCTTATTTGTAGTCATTCTTGCTCGTTAGTATTCTTTTGGTGTAAATGATGAAAATGAATTATCGTTTACATCAAAAAAGCAACAAACAACGACGCTCTGTGATCTTGTTCTAGCTCTAACTCGATATTCGTTTGGTCTCAACCCACCTTTAAACAAGACTAAGTTTAGGTTACTAACCCAAAAGGGTGTTAAAGTACCCATAATAAGGGATAACTTTTGTTCTACAACTTTCCCCAAAACTCGATAGTTTAAGAGAAATAGCTTTTCAAAGATTTCGTAAAAAATATGCTAAAATCTATCTGTCTATAGCTATGACCAGCTGTTTTTACAATTAGGTCATATTTGGGGTCACGGATTAGAAAATTAATTTTCTGAATTCATAACTAAAGCAGGTTTGATTTATTTTAGAAAAATCAAAAATAAAAATCTTTTTGCATGCAAATAAAAATTATCGAATTATGAAATTTTAAAACTTGCTTTAAAATAGTTATCAGTGATACTTTAGGTGGCCCGCGGCTTAGTACCCCCCCTTCCAACTGACCTTATATAATAATTATTGAACAAATAGAGGCTCGTCTATTACGTCAAAACTATCGTTCGATAAGAATTAGCAATATTATTATGCACTATTAATTTATATTACAGTCAATAATAATACTATTAAGTCTAATGCAAATTATACACTTGATTACTTACAACATGCTTTTCGTCACGTGCTTTCAATGATCAACGTACATCACCTTATAACCTGATGATTATAATGCAATCAGATATAGTACGTCAGTAATTATCAATAGGTACCTACCTTTATAATCAATTATAATTACCTTATATATTACTCTTTATAATTACCTTATGTTTATAATCAATCGGTTTCACCTTCTATGCCATTGTGGTATTAGGGATGCTCGAAGGAAAAAGAAATGTCTCTTGCTGTACACATGCAAAATTACGAACATTATATTTACGTTTAAAACGAAATCTAAGAACGAAATCAATCGCATAAGGAAAAAAATGTTTATTTTTGTTTTACACATATATAGTAAAATAAACACAAAGATAACAATATATTATATGAAATAAAATAAACAATAAGTCATCAACTGCCTCGTTGGTCTAGTGATGGCAAGTGTGACTGCTGATCGTGAGGGCCTTGGTTGGATCCCCAGGTCGGGTAGTGTTATTGAGTTTTTTCGTGTGGAATTCCTCAGTAGTAGCCTGGAGTTTGGATTCCTACCTGGTTGATGGCAATAGGCTCGCCCCCTATTACATGGGACGTAAACATAATTGTAAAGTGACGGTGTTACTATACACCTCTGCCCATCCCTTCGGGGAATACAGGCGTGATGTTATGTATCAACCTGTAAACTTACGACCTCTGCTGAATGAACTTTCTCCAATGATATACCAACAACGCACGGAACTATTATAGTAACCACGAAGTTTTAAGAGGAAACGCGGGCTGCAAAATATTAGGTAATAATTTGAATAGGTTTTTGCGATCTATTTCCGACCCACACCTCCCGCAAACCTTCCCAATTGAGCGCGAAAGAGACACCTGCATCTCGGACTGATTTCTCCTGTGCAATATTAGCGAAATCGTACTTGCATATTTCCGTTTCCTTCTTCAAATCTGGACCGATTTTAATATTTTTTTCTGTAATAATTTAAGAAAGACTGGTTATGTCTGTATGTTTTTCTTTTATTTTTCTATTCTTCAAATTTGTTTGCCAGATGTTTGAAAATGAAAACGGTGGTAAAACCGGTTGATTTTTGTAAAATTTAAACGTTTCTAGTTCTTATAATAATAATTGACAAAAACAAAACATAGGGACATAGTGGTGCTAGATATAATATATCATATGGTAAATAATATTTGCTCTAGTGATATTATCCAAGGAGGAAACTGAGGAATTGTATGTATGGACTAAATGCCGACCGCATTTCCTCTTAATGAAACAAAAATGTATTCCATTAAATCGGGTGGCAATAAATAGAACCAGGTAGTCAAAAATGTAGGAAGAATTAACGATTCAGGAATTACATGACAAGGCAACGAGCCAACTTTTTCAATAACTCGGAACAGTCGAAACCTCGAAACGATTGGGTAACCATGAACTTCATTCCATTTCTATGTTTCACTTTTGCACATATTATACAAGGTTAGTCGGAAAGGGTTAAAGTAAGACGAAAGGGTGTTAAAGTACCCATAATAAGGGATAACTTTTGTTCTACAACTTTCCCCAAAACACGATAGTTTAAGAGAAATAGCTTTTCAAAGATTTCGTAAAAAATATGCTAAAATCTATCTGTCCATAGCTATGATCAGCTGTTTTTACAATATAGGTCATATTTGGGGTCACGGATTAGAAAATTAATTTTCTGAATTCATAACTAAAGCAGGTTTGATTTATTTTAGAAAAATCTAAAATAAAAATCTTTTTGCATGCATATAAAAGTTATCGCATTTTGACATTTTAACACTTGCTTTAAAAAATAGTCATCAGTGATACTTTAGGTGGCCCACGGCTTAGTACCCCCTCTCCGACTAACCTTGTAGAGTGGAGTAAAGACAAAAAGCTGTAAGTCCAACGAGTGTGTCAAGCCGAGGCTGATCACACAGGCTTCCACAGAGGCTAATGGAAGTGCCACAGATTACTAGCATGAAGAAGAAATATACAGAAGAACAACTTCGCAAAGCTGACATAAACATCATAACATTACGTTTCTATTCCCCGAAGGATTGGGCAGAGGTGTATAGTAACACCCTCATTTCGCCACTATATTTAAGTCTTACGTAATAGGGGGCGAGCCTATTGCTAACAGCCGCGCGCAAATCCATAATCCTGGCTCCTACTGAGGAATTCCACACAGAAAAACCCAATAACGCTTTGCACGATCTGGGGATCGAACCTTCGAAACCTCACGATCAGCAGGCGCGTTTAACGAGGCTGTTCAGCTCACATAAATCAAATAAAAATACCGCTACATAGCAGCAGCGTCAACGATCTACGGCCTCTGTTATGGCGACGCAGAGCTTAGCGTGGTGCGTGATGCGGGGCGTAAAGCGGACAATTCAAACATAATGACGATGTATTAGAGCGTTTATGTAGACGTGTTTTTCCGCGCGAATTGTTTGAATTGTCGTCGTATGAATGAAAATACGTGGCGGAGTGCACGGGGTATCCCGCATCTCTATAAACAAGTCACCGACTGCAATGGTTCGAGCTGGAGGACAATTTTACTGACAAAATTGTTTAAAATCGCACGCAAGCGAACCGCATTGCACATTATCTTTAAAGAAAAAAGTCAAGTAGCCATCGTTGGGTCAAATGTGATTTTAAACAATTTTTTTACTAGAATCAGGGGGTCACCTCCAGGAGGAGTCAATCACCTCGAGGGTAGCCAGTCCTCGCCAAGCTAGGCTAATTTGGCAATCAATCAGATGTACTCGGGTAGTAAATTCACAATCCGTTGTCCGCCAAACCGCACCAGGCCAGCGTGGTGGACTAAGGCTTAAACCCTTCTCATTCTGAGAAGAGGCCCGCGCCCAGTAGTCGGTCAGTAATGGGCCGATTATTTCATGTTGTGATTATGTTAGTAGTATGGCTACCTGATCTGTTTTACCGCTCAGCAGTGGATATTTACAAGCAGATAACATCTGCCAGATGATGTTGGATGTCCTGACCATCATCGATATGAGAAGAAAAATAAGTCTGCATGACACACAGAGTGGGCCTTTTGCGTTGGATTTAGAGTGTCGTGTCAAGTTGAATGCAATCGGATTGTTCCTGTGTGGATAATTGTGGATAGATTAAGGTGGTTAGTGCAGTTTGTGGTTGTGGGACATCTTCAGTTTTGGGGTATGATTAGTGTACTATTACAGTAGTAGGGGTTTAATTAGAGACAGCCATAGCTTATGTAGAACGCGTACAAAAATATTGTGTTTTGTGATAATTATTTAATGGTACTATAAGTTTAAAAAAACAGTGATAGCGTTGCAATTGAACGTTTGCCGTCCATGCAGGATGGTCTGATTTCGGTCCTGGGCTACACCTCTAGCGAGGGCTTCATAAAGTTCTCGATAGTGTGAGTGGTCCACAAATCCGTACCAGGCTAGCGTGATGGACTAAGGCCTAAACACTTCTCATTCTGAGTAGAAGACCGTGTCCAGTAGTGGATCATGTGTTGATTATGTATACTTACTATAAGTAGTTATAGTTAGATAAGTACAAAAAGATCAAATATTCCGAAAAATTTAATTAAGTATTATTCAGCCATGATCATTCTAGGGTAAAGGCCTCCTTCCACTCCTCTCGGTTTAAGGTTTTCTGCGGTCAATCATTCCAATAAGTATCTAGTTCGTCGCGCCATCTCCTTCTGAGCCTGCCGCGACATCGTCTGACGTTGTGTGGGCTCCACTCAGTGATAGGTTTTGCCCAGAAATTACATATATAAAATACTTTTATACAGTATATTGTTTGAAATAACAGCACTTATTAAATATACTAAATAATATAATGTTTATTTATCATCAATACTGTGGTTAAGTTCTTATTATATTAATGAATTGCGACCTCACGACTTAAAATAAGGAAATTGTCGACGAAATTGATACTGTGTTCCGAGTTCTAAGTACTTATTACTTAACAAAAGATTGTTATTAGCATCCGAAGAATAAGAAAATATATCGTCTGCAATTACTTACCATTACTTAACATACTGAAATTTATTAGTTACCATTATTTTTTATAACCGTAATTATCGAATGTGCCTTGATTGGCATTGATCAAAAAGATATTGGATGATAAGTTCGCCACTGAAGTAGGAAATTAAAAACATAAAAAAAAACAACATTGAAGTGGTAACTTGGATATTGATGTATTATCTATACAGGGTGTAAATGAAAATAATAAATAAATCAATCGAAATCATGTAATTCCTCCAAACCCCGTGATGTAACATATGGATTCAATAAAAAAAATACAAGAAGTAAACATGGGTGTTCTTAAAGTGAGGCATATTAGCGCCCCGAGTTAAATGACCACGCGGCGCTCGGGGCGCTAACATGCCTGACGTCAAGAACACATGTTTACTTTTTGTAATTATTTCTTTATTGAATCCAAAAGTATCCCGTGCAGGATTAATCTATGTCAGCAGTACATCACGAGGTTTGAAGGAATTACATGATTTCGTTTACACCCTGTATAATAAGTATATAGACATCAATTGCCGTGCGTTAGTCTCGCAAAAACTCGAAAATGGCTCGATCTATTTCAATAAACTTTTTTTTGTTTTGTTCACCTCAATACTGGGGTTATTCAAGAAAAAGAAAACGACGATAAGTTAAATGAGAAATTGGTGGTACTAAGTTCACCGGGCAGCTAGTAAACTCCGTAGCTAGCTGTCCACGCGCGGACGGCGAGTGGACCACGCGGCGTACAATCGTTGAGCGGTCCAATATTGACCCTCTTGTTTTCTAACATTTCGTACACCCAATAAGCTGTCTTCTGGTTGACAACGCGGCGTCCACCCGTGGCCCACCTGTCCACAACGGGCGGACGCCAAGCGACGAGGCGGTGCTGGTCGGGTGCCGGGTGACTCTAATGGGCTATGACCTTTAAAGCGCCCCGTACACAGTCAATCTCGATCGCGATCCGCAATCAAAATCAATGATCGCGATCCAGATTCTTTTGTGATCAGATGCATCAATCCGTCAATCTAATTCGTACATTATCAATCTGGATCGCGATCATTGATTTTGAACGCGGATCGCGATCGAGATTGACTGTGTACGGGGCGCCTAAGTAAATGCTGGCTTGCCACAGCAACTTGGTAGCGAGGGCACCAACGGATCCGTAGGTATATTTACATGCGTTTATTTTCTTTAAGCGTCTCGTTAGACCTTAAGCATCCGCCTATGAGTACGTAAAGTAAAAAGTTGAACGCACTATAACGTGTCATAACGACAGACTACGCATTGTTATTAAACTTATTAATTACGTCTAATAACAATGTAGGTACCTATGTATAATATGACAACACAGAAACGAATGACGTACTTACCATTAACGCTGAAGTAATAATATAATGTACTTACATTAATTTACAAACGTAATAAAAACATAACATAACATGACATATAACATTTTTCACACTAAGATGCAACGCTATGAAATGAATGATTGATGTAATAGAAATGAGTACGTAATACGTTATTATGTTTTTGTTGATGTAGGTACAGTACCTGTAGGTACCTAATTGTGCATATACCTACGTAATAAGTACTGAATGCTCCTGACCTTTTAGCTTCTATCTATTATTTTGTTTTTCCGACATAAAAAAATGACGTAAAAGTAAGTGCAGATGATGGAAAACAATGTTGTTTTTCTTGGAATTATAATTTTATTATGGTGGTCTGTACGTATCAAGGCGACTATGAGGCAATCGGAGCGAAAACCTTCAGAAATGTTGTTGGTCAAAAATGCTTGTTCGTAAATGACGTAAAAAGCACGTCAGTTTGAGCAATATCCTCGTTTATATCTTGATTCCTTTCTAAATATATATTCTTTTAACCCTCTCAAGATTGTTATTGTTTTCTGGTTGAAACATTTCACAGTAAAACCTCTTTTAAGGAGTTATTGAACTCTTGAATGGGTTAAAAGTTTATTTTTTTATGGTGTGATGCAAGGTGTGTTATTACATATACAAGATTAGTCGGAAAGGGGATACTAATCCGAAAGGGTGTTAAAGTACCCATAATAAGGGATAACTTTTGTTCTACAACTTTCCCCAAAACTTGATAGTTTAAGAGAAATAGCTTTTCAAAGATTTCGTAAAAAATATGCTAAAATCTATCTGTCCATAGCTATGATCAGCTGTTTTTACAATTTAGGTCATATTTGGGGTCACAGATTAGAAAATTAATTTTCTGCATTCATAACTTAAGTAGGTATGATTTTTTTTTTGAAAAAACAAGAATAGTAATATTTTTGCATGCAAATAAAAATTATCAAATTTTGAAATTTTAACACATACTTTAAAATAGTCATCAGTGATACTTTAGGTGGCCCATGGCTTAGTACCCCCTTTCAGACTAACCTTGTATACATAAACTCACCCCTTTTTCCCATGGGGGTAGGCAGAAACTATAGAACGCCACATGCTGCGACCCTTACGTACTCCTTTCGCTTCATCCATATTCATACATCTTGTCATACACGCACGCCGGTTGATAGTACCTACTACGCACCTGTCTTTTGTGAAAAACATCATCATTGTGTGGGTTTTTAATACTAATATAATATCTGGTAGGGTAATTATATTCTGTTGATATCTTCAGCAACTGTATCATTCTGTTAACATAAACGTTACTGCAACAACAACATAATGCATCTTATGGGTGCGGACTGCGGACCTCACATTGTTTATGGTCAATTTATACTAGAGCAGAGTCGAACCGCATCGAAGCGTCAATATGAAACTTAACATAGCATATTGACCCTTATCTCCACAACATAATACACATATTTCTTCTAAGATAAAAAAAAAGATCACGCGCATTCCACAGAATTCGCGTGAACTCGCGCGTCTTTTTTTATCTTAGAAGAAATATGTGTATTACCTATGTTGTGGAGATAAGGGTCAATATGCTATGTTAAGTTTCAGATTGACGCTTCGATGCGGTTCGACTCTGCTCTAGTATAAATTGACCCTTACACACCTCACCGATTCTTCTCCATTATCAGATTAATTGTGGTTTATTATTTTGTCGTATCAAAACAACTTCTTTTGCACTGTTTTTTATCAAAATTACCAGGAAAACAGGATCTTGGTAACGCAAATATATTCTGACAGGGGTGAAATTAATTCTCTTATGGAGATAATATATTTTTCCATGCCCTCCATTCTTATGTACCTACATGAATGTTTTTGTGCAGTGTTTCTCAGAAATATATTTTTTTGTTAACATATCGTAACTTTGTACTTTTATTACGAATTTGCGACGGTATAAACATAGGAAACGACAAATTTAAACATTTTGATCTGGAATTTCATTTTCAGGTTCTAAGTATTTATTTTCACTCTTTTTACTTTCATACTTTCGTTTTTACAAAGCAAGGATGCATCCAGAATTCTCTGAAAATATAATATTAGGTTTCTCATCATAGTTAAACAGTAATTTTAAAGTTTTTAACACTAAAACGTTGATATTTCATAGAACTTTTATTCACTATTATGTATGTACATAATTTCAACAATGTTTCTTATGGAATAAGTTTAATATTAAAGTAACTACAAACTTAACAGTTTAATTAACAACGTTTAGGAATACAATGTAACTAATACTTTTCTTTGGTTTTTACTCTTATATTTACATTAACGTCGCGCTGAAGCCTTTGTCGATTAATAATTTACTAAGAACTAGTAATTAGATACAATAATTTGATATTCTTTCATCTAGTAAATTTAAATAACTTTTAACTTTTCATATCTACTCAATTTAAATAATGTTTGATAGTATCCTAAAGCAATTTAACTAATCTCCTTTTAAAAAGACAGGCCTGCGAAATACATTTTCTTAATTATTATCTGAGTCTTCATCAGTAGGTACGGGCTTCAATATGTTTGACACCTTCAAGTCCGTTTCTAAGAATAAAGGCCGTGACGACAACAAACAATCTCCATCTCCTTTTTATTTTAACACCTCTTTGGCATGGTCCAGCCAATGCGGCCAAAGTTCCACTTGCTTCTGCAGCATCTCCCCAGGACTGTCAGTACGTGAGAGCTGGCTATGAGCCACCAGGTGGTAGTCTTCTGTCAAAAACTGGTTCACGACGCCACAGGCTAGAAGACTTCGGAGGGCTTTCAGAGCTAACGGTGACGGTATCTTTGCTGTGGAGACAAAACAGTTTTAGAGAACTACAATTATGAATTTTGGTTTAAGCTAAAGGAGAGAGTAAAGCTTTAAATTTATATCTAAACTGGGGGATGATGTCTTACTCCTTGGTAGAATTTTCTTTAGATCTTCATCAGACAACCAATGTTCAGGAACAAAATCACGAAGTGTTAGAAGTAAGTACATAGGAATAAAGTTATGAATAAGCTTCCCAAAACAAGGCTGTCATACAACTTTGATAATTGACGCGAATAAAATGTAAATACTTTTAGCGATAGATGGTTATCGATATTTGTATCGCTATAATTTATGTTTGTGTCGGGAGAGCGGAAGAAAACAGTTTTTAGGACTCACGGATATGTATTGTCCACACAAACAGAGAAAGTCAGAAGAAGAAGAGAACACAAGAGTAAAGTCACATCACAGTAGATATAAACAGCATAGCACATACAGATAGTTCACTAGAGTTAAGGCGCAGAAGGATGCGCGTAAAATAAGCGGTATAGTACATACGGCGCGATTATATAATATAAGCAACACGAACAAATAGTAGCGAATATTAGCATCAAAAATCATAGGCCAATAATCCAAAGACAAACTGACAACGACAGAGACCTGCTGCCACAGTAAATAAATATTATAGTTTTTATATGTAAATATGGAATATCTGTAAGAAGTGTTTAATGCAGTCTAGGAACTAGGAATTAGGAATAATTTGGGTAGAGAATATTTAACTAGCAATGTGGCTAATGGCTACATCACTCCCCCCCAGAGACCGTCTTACGGGCGATAATAATCAGGAAAACGGATCCTACGGCCAGATTTTGTTGTTTTGACGATGGTCTCCGTGGGTCTTGAATCTTCCTCCACAACTTGGTCACGTGGCGGGGTGTCAACCAGTATATAGGCCGGTTTAAGCCGATCAATAGAAACGGTGACAACTTTGTTTTGACCAAAATTTTATAAACTTTGTGGCCTCTCTCCACTACTTTGTATGGCCCGGTGTATTGCGGCTGTAAGGAACCTCGAAGCGCATCTTCTCTAAGGAATATGTGGCTTGAGGAAACCAGATCTTTATAAACAAATATTTTGTCCTTATTATGTCGCGCGGCTGGGACTGGTTGCAACTTCGCTGTGAATAAGCGTAAACGGGCAATAAATTCAGTGATGTCCGTTGCTCCACTTATGTCGGAGTGAGTTAAAAATTCACCTGGTAGTCGCAACGGCTCACCATATACGAGTTCTGCAGAAGAACTTTGTAGATCATCTTTAAAAGCACTACGGACGCCCAGCAATACTAAAGCACTTCTTACAGATATGGAATATCTGTAAGAAGTGTTTAATTCAGTCTAGGAACTAGGAATTAGGAATAATTTGGGTAGAGAATATTTAACTAGCAATGTGGCTAATGGCTACATACTTATAAAACTACTTACTTCTAAAATCACCAATGAAAGAAATCCCAACGGCTCTCCTATTATAGCCCAGGGTGTGTGCCCCAACACGATGCCAGCCAGCTCCCTCATACACCTTTCCATTTCCGCCAATTAGGAACCTGGGAATTCATCAAAACATTAGTTAAACCCGAAGAAACAAAAGGCCTTCAGGGAAATCACGAAATCGACATAAGTCTGAGAACTAATTTGGCCAATTAACAATCTTTGTAGAATACTAATCAGTTTGAGAAACTACTTCCAAAGGTTTTTGGCCCCTGTAATCATGTTCGGCGTGGCTTTTCTATTTCTGAACAAAATTGCTACTTCAGGCAATCAACGTCATTGGTTTGGATTTGTTATTTTTTGATTTGATCGCGTTTGACCTGATGGTAAGCGCAGATAGGGTCTATGATAGAGCACAGGAAACAAGTAACAAAGATATTATAGAAAAGTGCCTCTATATCTCTTTGGCTCTCAGATACAAACGACGGAATACAGTAAACTGCTTGGCTTTAATGTGAGGGTGGTAGATAGCCAGGCGGACCGTATAGATCCTACCACCAAGCGTGATGGGTTTTGTTGAATCTTATAATACGCGTAGACGCGAGAATAGACTTCTAGTGTGAGGTGAGGAAGTTCTATATTCTATCTTATTCTGGCTATAAGATTCCTTCGGAGTATTGAAGATACTAATAATAGTAAGCAGTAATGGAAACTTTTTGATTTATCTGCCTTGGATCGTAACATCGTCAATATTTTTGGCATGAAAGTTATGCTGGAGATAATATTATACTACCAACATTTTTAATAAGTACAAACAAACAAAGACTAGTTTAAACCAGGAATAGAATTATTGATCCAATATATTTTAAAGGCAGCTGATAAAAATAGAAATAAGAAAGTTTTTTGTAGATTCAAATCGTATCATGCACTTTCCACAGATATTTTGAGACTCTAGAAGTGTTTTGGAACATAGATGAAGCAATGCCACCATGCCAAATATCAGATCGGCTAATGAACATTCACTGCTGACTACTGGCCTCTCATTGAATGCTCAGTAAACGGATATAAGGATACTGACATAATCAGCAAGCTTAGCACACTTGGCAGACGAATTCGTGATCACAGTACGGTGTTATTAGTAGACAAGAGCATCCTGCTGCCGTGCTCTTGACGTCAATCCTTAGTTACTTTTTGGGACGCCCACGGGTGGAGAAAGGGTCCCTACTCTTTGCTGGGACTTGGGAGTCACACATAACGAAATTATAGTTCGGAATCTCCGTGTAGCGTAGTATCTCCGTGCCTCGGAGAGCATTTTAAACCCTCGGTCCCGGGTGTCACATGGATACCCATGACAGTCGGTAGTCAGAAGACTGAAAGCGTGACAACCGGTGAAACCTAAGGATATCGGCATTGCCCAATAACTGGGTAGCGGTGTGATGGCAGTCGCTCCAGGTAAAATACTGGTATTTAGCCGCATCTGGTTAGATTGGAAGCTGAGCCTAACATAGTTGGGAAAAGGCTAGGCAGAACAGTGACTAGCCTGGTGTCAGAGTTTATGCCGCCCATGGGCCTCTGACTTGATTTCACATGCCGTCGAAAAATATCTATCAGACATGTCGGTTTTCTCATGATGTTTTCCTTCACCGTTTTTAAGCAAGTGATAATTATAAAACAAGCACATGAATCCGAAAAGACAAAGGTGCGTGCCTTGGGTTTGAACTCGAAACCTATGAATTGGCAGTTCGACGTTCATACCATTAGGCTATCACTGTTAAGAGACTGGAAGCTGACCCCAACATAGTTGGGAAAAAACTAGACAGAATGGGTCGGAACAGGTACTTACGATTGTCCAATATCAGTAAACCCACGGTCTTTGATGTGGTATTTTCTGATTCCATTGGCAGCTTTCTCACACTCCTCATCAGTATTGCATTCAGGGATCACAGTGTGTTGTATGATGACGATGTTGACAGGACTTGGGAGCACGTCCTGCCGCTGGAGAGGAGAACTGCCCCATTTTGTTATTGGAACTACATCGCAATTTCCATCTGGAAGAGAAGTAATATGTTGAGTGATGCCTGGAGGAATACGGAGAGGATAAGGTATACATATTATAACGTCACCCCTGTAATCCTCGAAGGATTGGGTAAAGGTGTATAGTTATACCCTCATTTTACCGTTATATTTAAGTCTCATGTAATATGGGGCGAGTCGATGCCATCAATCGGGCACAAATTCAAACATCGGGCTGCTACTGAGGAATTCCACACGGAAAAACCTAATAACACTTTGCTAGATCTGGGTATCGATCCAGGACCTCACGATCAGCAGTCGCGTTTGCCACCACTAGACCAACGAGCCACTTTGATTAAGTATAATGATAATTAATTATCATTTTAAGACTTGTGCTAAAGCCCCTATTACCTCGTTTCACATTATGTCTTCGCCATCATTCAAACAGGTGTATTTAATGAACATATTCATAATAGCCTCTCCCAGTGACGATACTTAAGTACGACCGGCGCACCCTTTTTTTTATTGTTGGACAATCCTCGTGGATGTCCATCGCCCGGAGAAGGTGAGGGGGTCTGCCGGACTCTTACCGGCTAAAAGCCAACGGTGTTTCTCCTCCTGACCGTTCGGCCGGGGTCGCGGGATTCGCAAAAGCATGCACCGTAACCCCGGCAGGTCCCGGTCCGCCAACCCTCGGCGGACCTCTCCTCTATGGGGCCTTGCCCCACGTCCTCCTGAGAAGCGCGCACGGAACACTGCGCACCGCCTTCTCTCACCTGTTACTGGTAGCGGGGCAGCTATAGCCCCGCTACCAACCTTGCCGACTGGCTAGTCTTTTCAACACGGTACAGTGCGCGTCAAATAACTAGAACCAAGATGGCGTCGACTGTCAAACTTGAGGGGTTCACTAGTAGCCACTAAAGAGTTCCACTATCCACCTCCTCCTAGCTCCATTATCAGACTGTGGCGGCATCTATCACGCCATATGCAAATTCGGCAGCACGACGATTATGTAGCAGACGACAACGACAACAATGACAGCTGTCAAATGAAACTCCATAAATCCTGCATCGCGATATCAAGATTTGACACGCAGATATTATATATACAACTTCCCAACCTGGCCCGCCTGGTTGGAGGATCCTCCCTCTTTGTTGGAGGAACGACAAGACCCTGTACACCAAGTGCAATCAAAAACCGAACCTTACATAGATCACGCAGTCAACGCCATCTTGGTTCTGGTTATTTGCCGCGCGTTGTATGAGCTATTCTCATACAGCTCGTGCTTACAAGAGAGCGAGAGAGAGAAATGGCCCAAAAATCAAAATTTAACATCATCAATCAACTCGTGAACGTTCGTTCGTTCTGCCCAGCCTTTTCCCAACTATGTTGGGGTCAGCTTCCAGCCTAACCAGATGCGGCTGAATACCAGTATTTTACACGGAGCGACTGCCATCAGACCTCCGCAACCCAATTACTGGGCAATGCCGATATCCTAAGGTTAGACCGGTTATCAGACTTTTGGGCTTCTGACTACCCGTAACGACTGTCATATGTATTCGTATGACACCTGGGACCGATGGTTTAACGTGCTCTCCGAGGCACGGAGGGGACTCGATGTGTAAAGATTGGTCGCCCATCCACGGACTGACCGCGGAAAGCGTAGCTTAACCTTGCAACTGTTGTTAATCAACCCGTGAACGTCCACTTCTAAACATGGCCACTTGACCGTCCACACTATTACGAAATTGAAACTTTTCTTACGAGAAAACTTTCAAAGGAAACTATCAACCTAATTAATTACTGAGGAACTTACCTTCTGCTTCCACTGTTAGTTTAACAATTAACACAAAGAACAGAATTGACCTCATTTTTGTGTAATGGAAGTTAAATTGTAATTAACGTTAATCATTTACTTTCGCACAGTGTTACTCTCTTAAATCATGAATAACAATACATTACTATAGGATATAAATGTTCCTTATATATTTGCATAAACCGCAGTTAAGGGTAAGTACCGTAATCTTTTGGAAAATACGGGTTTTTTAGGGGATAGATGAAGTTATTCCCTGCGTTGTTTCCTCCCATTGCATTGATAAGACGGCCGGACACGTGTATTGATAATAGATGAATAACTGAGTAGCTATTATAATACAATTGTGCTACAAATAGTTATTGATAAGGAATTATGCGAATATGAGCTAGTTAAAAGTAGAGTATGGAAGAGGGAAGTTACAAGTTCCCATAGTTTGTAGGTACTTTATAGCTCATGTGACTATACAAGGTTAGTCGGAAAGGAGGTACTAAGCCGAAAGGGTTTTAAAGTACCCAAAATAATGGATAACTTTTGTTTTACAACTTTCCCCAAAAGTCAATAGTTCAAGAGAAATAGCTGTTCAAAGATTTCATAAAAAATACGCTATATTCTACCTATCTTCAGCTATGATCAGACGTGTTTACATTTTACGTTATATTTGAGGTCACGGATTAGAAACTCCATTTTATGAATTCATAACTAAGCAGGGAAAAGAATTTAAAAAAAATAAAAAATAAAAAAAAATCATGGAAAAAATATTAATCGAATTTTTAAATTTTAACACTTTCTTTAAAACAATCATCAGTGATATATCAAGTGGCCCGCGGCTTAGTGCCCCTTTTCCGACTAAACTTGTATTTATTAAACTATTCAACAAACTGCCTCGTTAGTCTAGTGGTAGCAAGCACGACTGCTAATCGTGAGGTCTTGGGTTCGATCCCCAAATCGGGCCAGTGTTATTAAGTTTACCCGTGAAGAATTCCTGAGTAGCAACCCGGAGTTTAGATTTGTGCCCGATTTATGGCAATAGGCTCGCGCCCTATTACATGGGACTTAAAAACATAACGCCGAAATGAGGGTGTTACTATACACCTCTGTCCAACCCTTCGGGGAATACAGGCGTGATGGTATATTATATTGTTCAACAAAACTTCTCTCTATCTGCTTACAAGTTAATTAAAACTTAACTTACAATATAAGGTTAGTTTAAATTAACTGGCGAAACTGCACTGAGTTACTAGGTATCATTCATAGAACTCGTTCAACTAAAACATAACTAAACTTTAGTTTTGTTGCAAAAGCGTATTAGATATTTCTCATTTTCGATGGATTTTCTTTACCGAGGTTGCCCACGCCAACAAGCTCAGAGCTAATCTAAGGTAAAACTCAAACTCAAACTATTTATTTGCACACTAAAGTAAAATAATACAGATCTTATTATATAGAGTAGGTACAGCTTAGCAACCTTTTCCAGGTGTTGCAATATTTGAGGGCTCTAATTCTAGTAGTATTAGCATATTTATAAATTTACGTATGTATCTACTTGGTACATAGCGCCTATTTCTTGACTATTGTTATTCTTAATCTATACTAATATTATAAAGAGGAAAGATTTGTATTTTTGTATTGAACGAATAAACTTAAAAATTACTGGACCGATATCAAAAATTCTTTTGCCGTACATTATCACTGAGTAACATAGGCTACGGGCGGAGCCGTGAGGACACAGCTAGTACACAATATTTTTAATTAAGGATACTAGAACCAAAACAACATTGTATATCGAGTAATATGTTATCTAGTACCTAAATAGGTATTGGTATAGGTGTATTATAAATTGTATGTTTTATTTATTTATTTAGGTTTATTATGTTATTCCGTTTATTTATTTATATACACATGATTTACATTTTTAAATATTTCTATAAAACATATAAAAACACATTTAAAAATATAAAAAATAGTAGCCCACCGGCATCGGGAACAGGGTCCAAGCTACCGGTGGTCAGGGCCTCAGAGAGAGGAACTTCCTGACAATACGCGCCGTGTCCAGAAGTACCGCTTTCTGTATCAGGCCCTTGACCCAGCTGCTCAACGAGAGCCTCATCAGGTGTTGGTCGAGGCTCTTGGCTATTAAGCCATTGGCCGTAACGACTATCGGCACAATGACTGCTGAGTCAACCTCCCACATGTCGACAACCTCGTGTGCCAAGTCTTGATACTTAATTTCTTTATCTTTCTCGGCTTTCACAAGGTTCTCGTCATGCGGGACAGTGATATCAACAATAATTGCGAGACGCTTTGATCGATCTATCACCACTATGTCAGGCTTATTGGCAACAATAGTCCTGTCGGTGATGATAGATAGATTATGTTATTTATTATTTAGGTTTATGTTATTTTTGCTTATATTGGGTGTATAAGGTAACACAGTATTAAGTTAAGATACATTACTGAAATACTCGTGTGGTTTTATTCAAACTCCCCTGGCAGTGTGGGCACGTGATGGGTAGAGATTATTGAAAAGTAGAAAAATGTTTCTTTAACAGTCTCCATTAATTCCAATAAAAATAACAACGGACTGTATGAGGAAATTGCTTAAATAAAACAACAATTTCAGAATATTTAGACAAGATATTAAAAAAACATTTTTTAATAATGCTTTTCTTAGAATTCGTCTTTTTAATAAAGGAATTCACTTCCTGGTGAACAGTCTCAACAAAGATTAAAGCTTTGGCGTGATAATGCTTCTTTACACATCCCATTTGTCCCACCTGTTGAAAATCTCCCACCTGGACATGAGTTGCCTTGGCCAACCTAGAAGTCTTTTAACAAACTCCGGACCCAGGTTGGTTGAAGCTAGTCATGGGTCTGCTACTGAGTCTGCTAGCACACTGAGCTACCACGAATAAAAGCTTCGGTGGCCTATGAGTCAACTGAGTCATGAGTGTGTAAGTACATAAATGTGGTGCTGCGGAGACGAAACGAAACCACAGCATACAGCATACATAAATATGAGTATGACGAGGGAGAGAGAAAGGTTACGTGATGTCGTCAATCGAAAACAAAAGACGGCAATTAAACTTAGACCTTTAATCGTTTGCTCAGAATCGCAAATAGACTGGCATACTGGGTGGTCGTACTGAGTAGCTAATCTGTGGTGTGTGCTAGGTGCTAACACATCAAAATAAAAAGAGTGATTCACTGGTTTTATCAAAGTGAGTAGCTACAACTGTGCTGGCACATATGCTGAATACCAAACACTAGTCGAAGCAAGGAAAACCTACTCAGGTAGAGATTCATAGACCAGCTTGGAGTATAAATGTGGTGCTGTTCCACAAATGATACGATACCTGACATCATGCCCTGCGTGCCCTGATATCTGCACGTTACAGGAACTAATGGACGTTACTGATAACGCTACACTCATAGCTAAGTTCTGGACCGACTCAATATACACTGGCCTGCAAAAATAAGTATCACACTTTTAAAATTTCAATTTTTTCTAAACTATAGAAGTTAGAGATTTAAAATAAAAAAACGTTTTATAGCAATTTTTATCAGCTTTCTTTGAAACTATACTAACAAAGTCACAGTCTTTTTTGAGTCCTTTTTGTTTCGAAAATATATCTTGTGTACCTAAAAAGTTATTGCAATTTTAAAAGTGTGATACTTATTTTTGCAGGCCAGTATAGATTACCGTCGTCGACACGCTAACAAGAAGATAAAAGTATTAAACAAAAAATATTTGTATTATAAATAAACTAGAGACCCGCCCCTGTTTCGCACGGGTGCAATGTAAATACTAATGTGGGGCATATAGATAAACCTTCTTGAATCACTCTATCTATTGCTGAAAACTGCATTAAAATCCGTTGCGTAGTTTAAAAGATCTAAGCGTACAGACAGCGGGAGCGACTTTGTTTTATACTATGTAAGGAAGATACAGGAAAACAAATATTATAATCGATAATTAAATTAACATAATACGTATTGCTTAATAGGATACAAATAATAATAGCTAGCTAGAGTAATCATAATTATCTTTTATTTGTTACATGCGGTCGCGGTATTGTACTAGATATCTATAAGTACACGTAATTGGGTTTTATTACACGGATTTACAAGTAAGAACGGTTTAGATGGGTACAGAGAGAATACAAGATGTAAACGAAATCATGTAATTCCTTCAAACCTCGTGATGTACTGCTGACATAAATTAAAACAGCACGGGATACTTTTGGATTCAATAAAAAAAATATTCCTTAAAGTAAACATGTGTTCTTATCGTGAGGCATTTTAGCGCCCCGAGTTAAATGGCCGTGCGGCGAGCGATAGATGCGCAATTCGCTCGGGGCGTATAAAATGCCTCACGTCATAAGAACACATGTTTACTTTTTGTAAAATAAAATTAATTGAATCCAAAAATATCCCATGCAGGTTTAACCTATGTCAGCAGTACATCACAAGGTTTGAAGGAATTACATGATTTCGTTTACACCCTGTATTGAAAAAAGAGATTACCGTTCTGCCTAGCCTTTCCCCAACTATGTTGGGGTCAGTTTCCAGTCTAACCAGATGCGGCTGAATACCAATATTTTACACGGAGCGACTGCCATCAGACCTCCGTAACCCAGTTACTGGGCAATGCCGATATCCTAAGATTAGACTGGTTGTCAGACTTTCGGCCTTCTGACTTCCCGTAACGACTGTCATAGGTCATAATTATGACATATGACAACTGGGACTGACTGTTTAACGTGCTCTCCGAGGCATGGAGGGGTCTCGATGTGTAACGAACGATCACCCATCGACATACTGACCGCGGGAAGCGCAGCTTAACCTCGCAAATCGTATGATCCACGCAGACGGTAATTAGCCATGAGCCCCTCAAAAAATCATGGTTTCAGTATGAAATCTATTTTTTTTTTAAATTTATTTATTAATATCTTCTCTTGTGTCGTCACAAGCTATTAGAGAATAGCGCATGCCATGGTGAAAAGATTACCCAGTCAACAAGGTTGATAGCGGGACTGACTGCCCAGGGAGTGCCGAACGTACTTAAGTATCGTCACTCTTGGACGCTCTTTTAATGTACCCCATGGTGTAAGCTTAATTTATTTTGTAGTATGCACCTGTGCGTTTATAAAAAAACTAGCGACCCGCCCCGGTTTTGCACGGATACAATGTAGATGTGGGGCATACAAACCTTCCTCTTGAATCACTCACCTATTGCTGAAAAATCCGTTACGTAGTTTAAAAGATCTAAGCGTACAGACAGCGGCAGCGACTTTGTTTTATACTATGTAAAGATAACTACGACTTACAGCTAGTTCACACAGAAACTGTTTACAGGACCCGTTTTAGCGGATCCGTTTTTATTTTGGTGATGGCGCCTGTAGTTGTATGAGCGAGTTCTTAAACACGACAGTATTCCGAATCCAGTAAAAAATATTCGTCCAACATTTTTACACACAAAAACTGGATGGCGGAACATTATATAAAACGGAACAGTATTCCGAATCCAGTAAAAAAAACTGGTCCGACATTTTTACCCACAAAAACTGATCCGTACACGAAGATGTATGGACAAGTATGGGTGCCTTCTAGGGTTTCTTTCCCGGGTTCCCGATCCCGGGAATACCCGGGAGAACTATTGATCCATTTTAGCGGGTTCATTAAAACGGATCCGTTGTGTGAACAGGCACTTAGGTACTATCTGTTTGCCAAGCATTGAGGTTATTAAAATATCAGAATGTTAATTGTAGTGAATTTTCACGTTCGGCAGTTGACATAATATTTATCAGCAGAAAATTACGCGAAAATAATTAACAAGTAGGTACTTCGTTTCACAGCTTCGGGCGAAGCTTTCAAGCAAGTAATTTGTAATATCAGGAAGTTTATTTACCGTGGTAATAAAAGCCTATTTTTCGCATGAAAAATCTCGATTCTCTCGGGAAATTAAATGGCCACTTATTTTTCTTGAACAATGAATAAATATTGTGATTTTATTATTAAGTACTGTAGTTTTCAATATTGCAAGTTAATATTAATTTGTTATAATTTCACAACAATGGAAATTGCAAGAACGGAAGGAATTGGATTCAAAAGAAGAAAAAAGATAACTTATTATTAAGATAGCTTATTCGTTAGTTAAAGCCGAGCAAACTCACGCCAGTAAAATAGGTAAGTAGTTTGTATGCCACAATGTTACATGCCAGTAGATGGCATACAGGTAGGGTTCCCAACCCTCCCGAATCGTCCGGGAGACTCCGGTAATAATGGTTGACCTCCCGACCTCCCGGAGTACTATAATTTCTCCGGTTTTTCAAAAATTATGCGCATCCGTCGTCGCTCACAAGTCGCTACTCGCTCGCCATGCCGCACGCGCACTAAATCGCCAGCTAGCACCCTCTCTCTAGCTTTCTTAAATTCTCCCGGGTGGGTCCTTTCGATAGTTGGCAACCCTACATACAGGAGATACATTTGAAAGTAAAATGGCATGCATTTTAATGACACACTGCTTTAATGAGCTTGCTTGCAGCTGTGGGACGCGTCCAGACGTGCTATTTGGTAAGCCACCCCAACGACCCCACCACACAATATACCATGTCAAAAAATCAAATGTGCAATTTACTTGCTT
The DNA here is from genome assembly GCA_910594945.2 of Amphipyra berbera. Lineage (NCBI taxonomy): Eukaryota > Metazoa > Arthropoda > Insecta > Lepidoptera > Noctuidae > Amphipyra > Amphipyra berbera. The sequence goes on along the minus strand of OU343131.1, from coordinate 5,374,371 downwards.
GCCTTCTATATATTTTTGAATGTATACACTTGCAAGTATCTGAGGGGCTCGTGGCTAATTAACAACCGGATCATACGACTTGCAAGGTTAAGCTGCACTTGACGCGGTCAGTCTGTGGATGGGTGACCGTTCGTTAGGAATACCTATGACAGTCGTTACGGGTAGTCAGAAACCTAAAAGTCTGACAACTGGTCTAACCTTAGGATATTGGTATTACCCAGTAACTGGGTTGCGGAGGTCTGATGGCAGTTGCTCCGTGTAAAATACCGGTATTTAACCGCATCTGGTTAGATAGGAAGCTGACCCCAACATAGTTGGGAAAAGACTAAGCAGAACAACACGTGCCGGTAGCTGTTATGTGCAAGTTCCTTGCATAACATTGTGCAAGCTACAAGCATGTGTATTCCCGGCTTAATTCCATTATTGTGGTTCGACTGACGTCAGATTGAGATCGCGTAATACTTCTTTCGACTCCTTTCCTCGAGGGCGCGTTATCAGCAGTGGTAAAGGGGTCTATGTTAGGTAACTTTAATAAATAACTTGTAAACAATGTAAATATTATTTTGTTACGTAATTTGTTCGTGGTTAGTATTCTTCCTACGTTCACAGTGGGGACGTCCCCTTTATTATTAGTACAGAGTCTGAACATCTTTCCTGAACAATGTTATTCCCCGCATTGAATCTATTTGTTTTAGGTTATTATTTGGTCTCTAGACCGCAGACTGCCTAAATGGTACTCTGAGGTATTATTGCGCATGGATAGCTGGGCGAACATAATTACATAAAGGACTTATAAACGGTGTAAAAAGACCCTTAACGAAGCCAAAAGGCACTTATTCTCCACGTCATTGCGATCATTTTTTTGTTCTGGACTATGCTTGGGAACCTTCTAGTTACGGAGATATTGGAGGTCAAAGTTCCAACTTTTTCACAACTTTTTTTAAAAATACTAGTTTTGAAGGTTGGGAATGTACTTGAAATACCTCCATTACCTGTTTACTACTCATTGCATCTATCAGCACAGTGTTTTGAGTGCGTTACAATTAGCTTTACAGTAAAACGAAATTTTACACCCAAATAAAAAGTCGTTTCCCAGCGACAATTTTTGCGTAGGGTTACTTAGTTTGATGTACTGAATACATGGTTGACGTGAAGGGTCTTTTTACACCTTGTATAGAAAAAATAAATGTTCCTGAATTGCCTCGTTGGTCTAATGTTGGCAAGCGCGACTGCTGATTGTAAGGTTCTGAGTTCGATCCCCAGGTCAAGTAAAGTGTTATTGGGGTTTTCCGTGTGGAATTCCTTAGTAGCAGCCCGGCGTTTGTGCCCGGTTGATGGTGTGGCGGCATCTATCACGCCACAAACGGATGGCTAGCAAACTACAGCGACAACAATGACAGCCGTCAGATGAAATGTCACAAATCCTGCATCGCGATATCAAGGTCTGACACGGAGTTAGTATATATACAACTTCCCAACATCAACCGTTGGGCAGTAGCCCGCCAGGCATAAGATCCGCCTGGTAGGAGGATCTTCCCTTTTCGTAGGAGGAACACCATACCTCGTTCCCCTAACAATGGGAATAGGCTCGCCACCTATTACATGGAACTTAAACATAACGGCGAAATGAGGGTGTTACTATACACCTCTGCCCAACCCTTCGGGGAATACAGGCGTGATGTATTGTAAATGTTCCTGACTGCAACGAGCATGATTTTTACGCGGTACCGATGTCGGTTCCTATAATCAAAAACGAATTGTTTTGCCTTCTAATGGTAGCATTGTTTATTGCCAAACTGGGATTATAATTAATAGACTCGTAAGCTAACTGTACCTATGATAGCTACTTCCATATGGGCGGGTCTACTATGCAATGCTAAGGTTTTAGCTTCATTATTGGTAACAAGGGTCTCAATTTTAACCAATAATGCTCCGTAAATTATAGGATTCGGCCATAAAATATGAACATTATCACTCGAAATATTAGTTTTTCCTTTTACGTAAATAAAAAACTAATATTTCAAGCTATAATATACTTTATATACAATATACAAGGTTAGTCGGAAAGGGGGGGTACTAAGCCGCGGGCCACCTAAAGTATCACTGATGACTATTTTAAAGCAAGTGTTAAAATTTAAAAATTCGGTTATTTTTATTTGCATGCAAAAATATTTTAATTTTAGTTTAAAAAAAACATACCTGCTTTAGTTATGAATTTAGAAAATTAATTTTCTAATTCGTGACCCTAAATATGACCTAAATTGTAAAAACAGCTGATCATAGCTATGGACAGATAGATTTTAGCATATATTTTACGAAATCTTTGAAAAGCTATTTCTCTTAAACTATTGACTTTCGGTGAAACTTGTAGAACAAAAGTTATCCCTTATTATAGGTACTTTAACACCCTTTCGGCTTAGTATCCCCTTTCCGACTAACCTTGTATACTGTATATATTGTATTAGGTATAAAGTATATTATAGCTTGAAATATTCTTTTTTTTATTTATGTAAAATAAACGGTGTATATAATATCCACCGTTTTTAATGTCGGTAATTTGACTGTAATTGGTGTTTCTTATTTTTTGTAGAATCCACAACGCCTTTTTAAGTTTTTTGCACAAAGCAATCCATCTCATAATTGAGATATCGTAATTTTAATTAATTACCGTTTTGCCTTCTAAATCGATATAATTGTTTATTTAATCTCTCTACTCATATTATTGAGCTCTTTAGAAAATAGAAGACTTAATGAGCACCATAACGAAGAGGCTTTATAAGAGGGTTTAACAAAACATCAACATTTTTAGGAGGTTTCTCAATTTGACGTGTATGATTTGGGGGATTTGGGTCATGACCCCTATGACCCCCCTCCATTGGACCGCCACTGGTGTGTCCAGTATTTTAGTACAGTCCGCCCCGGGTCCGGTCACAGATTCTTAAACTGCTTTACGACCGCTCTCAGAAGAGTTAACAATCGCTGTGTAAAGTTATAACGCTGTTTAACGTCAGTTTAACCATACATTTTTTATGTATAAGCTTGTTATAACTTTACACAACTATTATTGTTTTTTTCGTGTGGTAAGTGACTAACCTGGTGTCAGAGATTATGCCGCCCATGGGCCTCTGATTTGGCTTCACATGCCGTCAAAAATATCTCTCAGGCTTGCCGGTTTCCTCAAGATGTTTTCCTTCACCGTTTTTAAGCAAGTGATAATTATACAATACGCACATGAATCCGAAAAGTTAGAGGTGCGTGCCTTGGGTTCAAACTTGAGACCTATTACTTGGCAGCCCGACGGTCACACTACTTGGCGATCACTGGGGTTATTGTTATAGGTGTATATAGGCGATAACCACTTTCTATCAGATGGGCCGTCGGCATGTTTGCGAACCCATTACATTAAATAAAAAGTATATTAATTGGTGTGTACTTTTTCATAAGATTTGGCGTAATACTTCGATATGATTAAGCCCAATCAATCAATTCGTTTACAAATGATTAATACACTTGATTAGAATCTAAATTAAAGTTAGACAACGATTCTTAATGAAGACTAGAAAAAATAGTTAATTGATGAATGTGAAGGACTTAATTATTTACTAAATCACTTTATTAAAGTTTAGATGAATACTCGACCTACTCATCAAGTCCTTTAGATTCTGGATTTCAGACGATTTTTTATTGTTAGGGGTTATAGCAGTGATATCCTAGCTGTTAAATGGTTGCCATCCATGTAGGAGGGTCTGAGTTCGACCCCGACCCGTACCTCTGACTTTTCGAATTCATGTGGGATCAGAATTTGATTATCACTTGCGTTAACGGTGAAGGAAAACATTGTGTGGAAACCTGCACACCTGAGAGGGCTCCATAAAGTTGTCGCTGATGTGTGTAGCTTGCCAACCCCCACCGGGCCAAACCTGGACTAAGGCCTAAACCCTTCTCATATTGAGAAGAGGCCCGTAACCAGCAGTGGGATAGTAATAGGCTAATTAAGGGGAATCTAAGGGCCTATAGGTATACACATCAGTCAGCATCAATTTGCAAAAAGCTGACCTATTTAGACACACTTATCCGCATTACCTGTGAAATCGTGGAATTCTATAGCATGCGTAAGCGTGCTGGTGCATGCGAAAGATGAATCGATGCGAAAAGGTGAAAGCATGCGTACGCCTGTTCATACAAAATGCCCATCTTTACATAGTATAAAACAAAGTCACTCCCGCTGTCTGTATGCTTAGATCTTTTAAACTACGCAACGGATTTTAGTGGTTTTGTGCAATAGATAGAATGATTCAAGAGGAAGGTTTATATGCCCAACATTAGTATCTACATTGCACCCGTGCGAAGCCGGGGAGGGTCGCTAGTTATCTATAAATGAACTGCGAATTGATGCTTCTTCTTCTCTCATGTCTGCACGAGTTATACCAGAATAGCTCATGCTGTGGTGAAATGATTAGGCAGTCAGCAAGGTTGGTAGCGGGGCTGACTGCCCAGGGTGCGCCGGACGTACTTAAGTATCGTCACTCCTGCAAGCTCTTCTAATGCATGATATTAAGTTTCTTTATTTCCTTAACCTACAAACATTTTGCCATGCTAATTTTGTAACAACTGTTAAGAACCCCTCACGTTGTGGGATTTCTGGGTCAATACGTTGACCCCGTTGACGACACGTTGGGTGAAGCGGCTGAGCGATTAGCTTCTGCGCTACGGGTCGTGGTTTTGATAGCCACACGGATCAAATATTTATATGGCCTGCAGATAATTGTTCCGGGTCTGGGTGTACATGTGAAGATTTGTGTCTGTAAATCTTCTTTTCGTGTGGTTAGTTATTAACCTGGTGTCAGAGTTTATGCCGCCCATGGGCCTCTGACTTGGCTTCACTTGCCGTCGAGAAATATCTCTCAGGTACGCCAGTTTCCTCACGATGTTTTCCTTCACCGTTTTTAAGCAAGTGATAGTTATGCAATACGCATATGAATCCGAAAAGTCAGGGGTGCGTGCCTTGTGTTAGAACTCGAGACCTATGACTCGGCAGTCCGACGGTCACACCGCTAGGCCATCACTGCTTTTAACTGTAAATGCACCCACGACACAGAAGAAATCCTAGTGTGGGGCAAAGTTTTTTATTAAAAAAATATATCTTAAAATCCTTTTAATCAAATATTTATATAAAAGTTTAGCACGAAGGAGTGAGCTATTAGTCTTATGATGTAACATATTAATTGGTATATTTAACGATGGCAATTAAGAATCACGTTGGTTCAAGCATGGTTTTGTGTCTAATAATGTGTCTGTGTTGTGTGGGATGATCAGATGACATGTGTGATATCACGCGCATGAGCATGCAGTTTGGATTATACACGTTAACTCATAAGAATAAGGCAACATTTTTTTTTATTCTTGTTTTGAGTCGGTTTAAATTTTCACGGATTTCGTCACGCACGCGGGTCTTACCCGCATGCGTGGCGCCTCGCCATTCACCTTTTCGTGCGCTACCTACACGCATCATTATATACACATGTATGAAAAAGTGAAATTTGGGCGCAACGCATGCGGGTCATACCTGCGTGCGTGACGCCCATAATGATCCTTAGTCAACCATTATGCAGCTCAACCCTATTAAAGGAAGTTAAATGATATGAATCGCAGAAGGTACAGACAGTAACTACTGAACCAAATCAGCTCCAAGTTTGGTAAGTCAGTCTTACATCAAGTTGCATTCCTTTTGAAATAAACAAAAAAATACCAATTGTAATTTGCTGCAAAAATTGCATAGAATTTTACGTACATCTTGAACATAATTACAGTAAATGTGCCTGTACCTTGGCGTAATCACACGGCATAATGATGTGCCTAGCTGTAACTGCATTGTGCCGGCTCATTCCCATTATACAATGTGATCGGTCACCGTGTACTTTGAATTTAGTAGCAAAGTGTGGACAGATACTACGTGAATTGCAGTGAAAATGGGTCATCATTCCAAAGGCGTATAATAGCCAAAGGAATTCGATGAGCACTCCTTTTTTTTTTGGTGGAAACGGGTAAATAAGAACGTGATGAGTACTGAATATTTATGTGATCCCGTTGCGAGGCAATCGAACCAGAATAAAAAATGACCTGCCTTGTTGGTGTAGTGGTGGCAAGCGCGACTGCTGATCGTGAGGTCTTGGGTTCGATCCCCAGGTCGGGCAACGTGTTATTGGGTTTTTCCGTGTGGCATTCCTAAGTAGTAGCCCGGAATTTGAATTTGTGCCCGGTTGATAAATATAATGGTGAGATGAGGGTGTTACTATACACCTCTGCCCTACCTTTCGGGGAATACAGGCGTGATGTTATATTATGTAAAAAAATAATCGATTTTGGAAGGATGAATCCGTTGGTACCAGACCGGAATATTTTGTTTCCATCTTAGTCTTTTTCAGACTGTTGTCTGACCCTGATTGGCTCCAAGAATTTGCAATTTTATGAGAATTGATATGAAAAAGTTTGTTTATTATTTTCAGATAGGATCTTACCTTCAGCCAGCTTTATGTAGATCTTCTTCTTTTCGTGTGGTTAGTGACTAACTTGGTGTCAGAGTTTATGCGGCCCATGCGCCTCTGACTTCGCTTCATATGCCGTCGAGAAATATCTCTCAGGTATGCCGGTTTCCTCACGATGTTTGCCTTCACCGTTTTTAAGCAATTGATAATTATATAATAAGCACATGAATCCGAATAGTCAGAGGTGCGTGCCTTGGGTGACTCGAGGCCTATGTGACTTGACAGTCTGACGGTCACACCACTGCCATCACTGCTGTCATGTTTATCAGTCCAACGGTCACACCACTAGGCTATCACTGCTGTCATGTTCATATAGGTATAGTAAGTCATCACCAATCCGTCTGCCAAGTATTGTGGTTATGGAATTTACCCCTTTGACTTCATCGTTGCGGTTAGTGGACTGTCTGACTGGCTGATATGATACCTACACAAGAAAAGCTAGGGACAATAATTCGTTGTTAAGAACCACTTGTTTTTACATATCATTACGTCGCTTAGGTTCTAACACCGCGTAACTCAAAATAGTTAACTTTTCAGGAGAGCAAAACATAGATGTTTTTCTACTTATCATATAATTGTTTTTAATTTACAATATTCTATTTTATCTTGGTTTTTTCGACGGAGCACTTTCGCGACACGATCCAGTATGGAACTCATCTGACTTACACGCTATTTTAGCTGTTTACATAGCTTGATGGAAAAAATATTACATACGCGGTGGATTTTGTTTTTGAAATAACGCGTTGCTATTGGATCTAACCATTGATTTTGATTGGTCAAACGATGCGTTTTTCGATTCTCTATCGAATGACGTGTTTAACTCAAAACTACAATTTTTCGAGTTACGCGGTGTTAGAACTTAAGCGACGATTAGTCAAATTGTATGAAAACAAGCGTGTCATTTCGTTCTAATTACCTAAGTACAAATAGTGCCATCCACAAAGACGCGCGCCACTCTTCCTCTAAATCACGTGTTCTCTCTTAAGGTCATAGCTCATTAGAGTCACCCGGCACCCGACCAGCACCGCCTCGCCTTGTTCGGTTAGTATTCTTTATATGGACTTCTATGGATTAATGCTCACTACATCAACTCCGTAGCGTCACCGGATCGCTTCGCCCGCAATCTGTTCACGCGCAGACGGCGAGTGGACCACGCGGCGTCCACTCGTTGAGCGGTCCAATATTCACCCTCTTTTTTTCTTTCTATAAACATTTTGTGCAACCAATAAGCTGTCTTCTGGTTGACAACGCGGCGTCCACCCGTGGACCACCTGTCCACAAAGGGTGGACGCCGAACGACGAGACTGTGCTGGTCGGGTGCCGGGTGGCTCTAATGAGCTATGACCTTCATTCTTTATCTTAGATTGAGAGAGAACATGCTTTAGGTGAAGAGTGGGGTGCGTCTTCGTGGATGGAGCTATCTGTAACGAGGGCAAATTAATGATGGGAAGTATAACTTGCGCACGCCGCGGGCGCCTCTTCGCAATGAAAGGCGTATACGCACCCTGCAACGATTCGCTTTTACAGTAGAAACGGTTGAGAGGCAGCCGACTTAGCAGCGTATCATGAAAGGTTTTATTTTATTTATCTTTATTTTACAGACAACATTTGGGTCTAGTGTGTAAGTAGCAAAGTGACTTATTCTATGTTAGTACTTAATAACTAGTAAAGACTTGGTCCGGTTGACCAGCGCCCATACAAGCGGGCTATCAGCCCGAGCGGCTATCATGCGCAGGATGGTGTTAGGGCTGCCGCGTAGTCTGCGAATTAGAGAGGCGGACTTCTTACGCCAGACGGCGTTGAATCCGTCGGTGCGCGCATCGGTGAAATGTATCATGCGGTGCAAATAAATATTTATTATTATTACTCAGCCATGATCATCCCACTGCAGGGCAAAGGCCTGTCTACCCTCCTTCCATTCCTCTCGGTTTAAGGCTTTCTGCGGGCAATCTTTCCATAAGTGTCTAGTTCGTCCCGCTATCTTTAGGGCCTGCCGCGACGTCGTCTAACGTTGTGTAGGCTCCACTCAGTGGTGAGTTTTGCCCGCAGCTCGTCGTGACTAGCCCAGTTCCATTTTAAGCTTGCGGCTTTCTGACCAACGTTGGCGATCTGAGTTTTGGAGCGCAGTACATTATTGCTTATACGATCTGAAAACCGGAATACTGCGCTCCATATATGTTAACTTTTTTTTAAGGTTAACAATTATTTATTAATTAAACAATAATCTTAAAAAATAACAGGTTTCGGCGATCTGTATACGACGTAGGCAAAATAAAACAGGTAGACAGGCCGCATATTTGAAAGGCATACGTAATTATATCTGCTACAAACTAAGAATGTAAGTCAGATGCTGTAGAACAAGTTTTTTTTTTGCGTAAATAATCTGTGTAAGAATAATATAATGATTTTCATCTTATGTTGACGTTTTCGGCAATGTCCTCTGAGAATAGGTTGGTACATTCGACGACAGATGGAGCTAAATAATCCAGTTTATATTGACCTCTCATTGTACGGAACTTCAATATAATGAGAGGTCAGCTTATACTGGACGTTTATAACTTCGTGTGTAGGTACCTATTTGTATTTTTTGTGATCTGTGGGTCTTTGGTACAGACAAAATCACCTCTCATGGGGCCCATGTTATTTATAAAGGATTGTGGGAGCGCGAACTGATAATTATGCTATATTTTGATAAGGTCACCAGTGATATTCACACGTTCAGCGTGTGATACTGATATGTGTCTACTAAATTATATTTCATTTATGTTTCGAAACTGATTAGAAAACTGGATCAAGGGAGACCATTGGAGTACAGAAATAATATTCTGTTGAGGTCACAGGTTACAACATGTGTGATAAGTTGGTAGTTTGTCAGTAATAATTAGGTGTCATTTGGCAGCTTATTTTTAACATTTGAACTGGCTTTACCCCGACCTTTCGCCAGAATCTGCTTCCCAAGTACGAGATCACGGATCATGGTAGAAGAAAGATATCATGAAATTATTGTCTTATTATTTTTACATAGTCGCAGCGCAGCACCTTGAACTACGAACGATAACTCTTCAGCATTGAGAACTACAAATAATCACTCAATTTTATCAATTACTAGCGGCCCGTTCCGGCTTCGCACGGGAGTATTAATGATCTGTGGCACGGGTGGACATTTCTCCCGTTTTTGCAACATTTTTCATTTATGCTCCGCTCCTATTGGTTGTAGCGTGATGTTGTATAGCCTATAACCTTCCTCGATAAATAGACTATCCAACACAAAAATACTTTTTCAATTCCAACCAGTAGTTTCTGAGATTAGCGCGTTCAAACAAACAAACTCTTCAGCTTTATAATATTAGTATTGAATAAACTCTCAAAACTATATTGGAGTAGTCTGTGGTACAGTGTTCATACGTCAAATAATTAAAACCAAGATGGCGTCGACTGCGTGATCTATGTGAGGTTCGGGTCATATGATTGGTTTTGATGAGTCCAATAGATTGCACTTGGTGTTCAAGATCTGATGTTGGAGCTAGAAGGTGGATAGTGGAACTGTTCTGTGGCTACGAGTAAACTCCTCAAGTTTGGCAGTCGACGCCATCTTGGTTCTAGTTATTTGACGCGCACTGTACCACACGATAAGTAAATAAGTATCGTTATTGAAACAAAATAGGTACATACCGTTAATTCAGCTCTCATCAAGCTGTCTCCCTCCCAGTTCTCCTGCCAGCAACGCCCTAAGCCGAGGTCCGAGTCCCATTAGGGGTTGCCCTTAGTGCTATTGTTGCTAGTAGTCATGATGTTGGTAGTAGTAGTAGTTAGCTTAGGTTAAGTATTTTACTCTCGCCTCCATTGGTTGGAGACCCTTCAGGTCTCGCCAATAACTTCCCGGTTACGTAGAAACGTCCCGCAAGACCATCTACAAGCAGTCGAATAGAAAAAAAAATTGGTACCTACGATCGAAACGTTGGAAATTCTGGAAGTGTCTGCTTGCAACACACTGCAGTTTATTCTGACAGGTCTGTCAGTCAGTCCAGTGCTGTCAGAATTTTAAAGTGGCCAAAAGAATCACGAAACTATTTTTCACTTTAAATGTGTTATAACTCCGAAAATACTAACAATTGACTGTAGTTGTGTTAGTACCAAATATTTTGTTTTAAAATACCTTTCTAATGACATATCACTCATTGCTAGAGGAGTAGTAGACCAACTTCCAAACATTTCGCCCATTCTTCTTATTTCAACATTTTTAATGTGATCCTTGCATGTTGATCTATCTATTCTACATAAAAGAACAAAGATTGCATCTAATGAAGAGGAATAATTAATTACGTTTTACGGATGGAAGAACCAATTTTTAATCCAACAACTTTTATTCCAACATGTATGAACCCTATAGTACACATTAGGGATGTTACGGAGCTTCGACTCCGACTCCGAAAGGTCGGAACTTCCGATTAATTTTACACCTCCGACTTCGGCTTCGGCTCCGATAATTTTGAAAGATCGAAACGCAGCAAGTGACCGCGGCCAGAACGCGTAGGTACTTACAAGATTTGACTTGTTTTGGCTTACGCTTGCTTTTCCCGTTCAATTGTTTTGTCACTTGTGTGTCAGTTGCGTTTCGTCGAACCTCCGTTGAACTTATGAGTTGTGAATTAAAAATTATCAGCAATATATTGAGTATTTTTGACGTGACAATTTCAGTAAGACGACAATCAGTCCAGAAACTAGTGTTATATGAAACTACTTTAGTGAAGTTGACATGAATACGGCAAAGTGTACAATTTGTGAGAAAACATATTCTAGAAAAGGACCCTTAAGTTAACACAATCTGTTTTATACTCTGCTTCCGACTCCGACTCCAACTTCGATAAATCAGATTTAAAATCTTCGGCTCCGACTCCGGTTCCGGTATAACCTCCGTAACATCCCCAGTACACATAGAAAGGCTCCTATATTTACATACGGAATGGCTAGTATTAGCAATTCAACGTGCATTGCTCCATTTGTATTCAAGCCGTATAACGAAGTAGTTAGTAGTCTGCCAATGTACGTGGAAAATGCCCCAACATTGGTTGTATTACTGGCGCCATAAAAAATGACCTTTACTGTCGACACAGACGATTGAAATGAATGGGTTCAATGTCATGGTTGAAATTTTGCATAATTTTGTTTAACGAAACTAGTTCTGTGCAATATAACTTTAATTATCTTAAAATTTGCTCAGTGATTGAACTTCTGCTTGTAGGTACTTATTATGTCATAGTTCGGGCAACCGTTATCATGTTTAGATCCAATTTTTAAAATCTGGTGGATTGTAGCAAGTAAAGGGGGCTCGTGGCTTATTAACGACTGCGCGGATCAAACGATTTGCGAGGTTAAGCAACGCTTGCCGCGGTCAGTCCGTGGATGGGCGACCATTTGTTACACATCGAGACCCCTTCGTGCCTCGGAGACCACGTTAAACTGTAGGTCCCAGGTGTCTTACGAATACCTGACAGTCGTTACGGGTAGTCAGAAGCCCGAAAGTCTGACAACTAGTCTAACTTTAGGATATCGGCATTAGAGATGGGTAACTAGCCGAAATTTCAATAGCTTAGCTAGCCGGCTATTTGTGGTGGAATAACCAGCTAGCTAACCAGCTATTTGGCTACTTGGCTATTGAACAATAACGACTAGCGCTCGCTAGCGGCGCAGCGGCGTAGCTAGGTAAGTAGGAAAAGAAATGACTTCCCCTCGTAGGTCGTACGTATTATAAGAAAACGAAAATCTACAATAGAATAAATAAATAAATTTAAACATATACCTAATTACTGGAATTTCTAATAATAATCTCTTCTAATCTCTTCTTCTCTCTTTCTAATAATCGGAGTTTTTGTTGCAGTTTTAAGTTTTTAATTTTAAGAGTTATTATTAATTTTATTATAAACTAGCTTTTGCCCGCAGCTTCGCTTGCGTGATTTTTTTTCACCCCCTTAGGGGTTGAATTTCGAGAAATCCCTTCTTAGTGGATGTTTACGTCACAAAATAAACCTACTGTCAAAATTTCAAGTTTCTAACCCCAACCGTTTAGGCTGTGCGTTGATAGATCAGTCAGTCAGTCAGTCAGCTTCTCCTTTAATATATATAGATTTAATTTTAGGTTCGCACTCGCGTCTCACGCTATTCAGCGCAGTGAGCGCGCACACAGCTAGTCAGCTATTGGCTACTCCGGCTACCGAATACCGGGACGGCTGCAAAACGTAGTAGTTATATTATATTCTGTGGCGACTACCCGCTGTGCCGTAGGCCGTATTCTAACCAGCCAGTAGCCAGTAGTTATCGTGTTGACGGACATCATAGCCGTGGCTATTTTGTTAATAGCGGTTATTTGGCTAGTTATTGAAATAGCTACCCATCTCTAATCGGCATTGCCCAGTAACTGGGTCGTGGAGGTCTGATGGCAGTCGCTCCGTGTAAAATATTGGTATTCAGCCCCATCTGACCCCAACATAATTGGGAAAAAGTAAGGCAAAACAACTGTAGCAAGTAAAGTTAGGCCACGCGCCATGATAAAAAGCTAAGCTTTTAACAATTTTAGTCGTAATGACATTTACAAGTGTAGGTACAAAATGATAAGGGATTATTTCAACTACTTTGTGGAAGATAATTCTCTAATAAAAATGTGAAAAAACGAAAGTGAAAATGGAATCAAAATGAAGTCTTTACGACTACGCTACGAAGCGAAGTACGATTCCGTTCAATCCTGAAATTCAGCACAATGAAAGAGAATTCAAATTACAGTACATTAGTACATTTTGTGGGAGGTACAGATGTTAAACGAAGAGACCTTTTGACTTCCAAGCTTGTACTGTGAATTGTATTTACTGAATAAAGTTAAAGCGAGGACGATATTATGCTGTCGCTATCGTAATCCAAGATGGCAGCTTTACTCCATTTTAGTAGAAAAGTTAACTTTGTTATCGTCACTGTTGGTAATTTAAATTCAAGTGCCGTTGTTACTGGTAGAACTCACCGCTCACCTCCCTCTCTCTTCCCGTGGGTGGCGTTAAAGAGACCAGGAATTTCACCAAGAGGATCAGCAGCAGCGCCCTCCTAGCCCCAAATACAATTTCCATTTTAATCATTCATTAGTAGGTTCTTGTTCAGCAGTGCACATTTACAGACGGATATGAAGATGATGATGATATGTTATCCAATAAAATAATGGATTTTAACATCCAAGAGTGACGATACCTTCCAACCTTGCTGACTGGCTAATCTTTTCTCAAAGTGTAAATGCAAAAATTGAAAACCTCTTAAGGGCTCATTTTACTTATCATTAGGTATGTACAACTTACCTATATTAGGGACAAACCAAGAGATCGCGTCGCGAGCGTGTCGCATAACTCGACAAAATGTAGGGAACAGCAGGTTATTTTTTCGCGATTTCTTGATTGGTTCCATAGTAAAAGTTATTCATAATGATCATACAAGGTGGGCCAAAAGAAGTCATCCGATGTTGCTTGGCTCTCATTTTTTTTCTAAATGAAAAACTTCGATTCTGTTTTTTGATTATGTTTATTTGAACCTTTAGAATTTTATTGGTCAAGTCGAGAAGATGATATCGGCCAAATGGGCGCCGTCACAATTGATTGCCATACGGGCTCGTTTTATGGCATTTTTCTTCACTTCGGTGAGAACTTCGGGCGACAGATTCTCGCACTCGTGTCGAATGTTGTCCTTGAAGGCTTCCAGGGTCTCGGGCTTGTTCACGTAAACACGGGACTTCATAAAACCCCACAAAAAAAGTCTGGAACGGTTAAATCGGGCGATCTTGTGGGCCAGTGCAAATCGCCAATACGAGAGATGAGGCGACCCGGGAACGCCGCCTTTAGAATATCGGTTGTGGCTCGTGCAGTGTGTGCCGTTGCTCCGTCCTGTTGGAACCACATGTTCTCCAGTCCTAATTCGTCCAATTGTGGCAGAAAAAACCCGGTTAACATGGCCCTATAGCGCGCACCGTCTACTGTTGTCGTTTGACCAGCGGCGTTCTCGAAAAAAAATGGCCCGATGACTCCTCCAGCGTGAACAGCGCACCATGCAGTCACTTTGAGCGGGTGTAATGGCTCCTCGTGCATCACTCTTGGATTTTCGGTGCCCCAGAAGCGATAGTTTAGCTTGTTCCCGTACCCGCTGAGGTGGAAATGAGCCTCATCGCTCATTATGATTTTGGTCGAAAAATCGTTCACTTCGTCTTCGAGATTGAGGATAGCTTGGGCGTAGGTTACACGCGTTTGGCGGTCGACAGATAGCAGCTGATGCACGGCCTGGACTTTGTATGGGAACATGCGCAGGTCTTTGACTAAAATTCGCCTTAGGGACGACCGGCTGATGGCTAATTGCGAGGCACGGCGTCTGGTCGATGTTTCCGGCGACAGCTCGACACCCTCGGTAACAGCGGCGATATTCTCGGCAGAACGTGCGCTCCGGGGCCGGCCACTCTTGGCAACGTCTCGTGTGGTCCCATACTCTTCAAGGTTAGTGCCCAAACGGCGCAGTGTTTGCGCAGTCGGTGTCGGACGACCGGGGAATCGGCGACGGAATTCGCGCTGCGCCAACACCACAGACGAATTGTTACGCAAAAAAATAAACACGATTATTCCGCGTTCTTGGGGAGTGTATCGCTCCATGGCTTGTTCACTTGTATTCTACAGCTGTCTAGTCCACAAATGTCAAAACAGATTTGACATTGGCCGCCATTGGCAAAAATAAGAGCATAGTGCAATAGGGTGATTTCTTTTGGCCCACCTTGTACAATGAGCCCTTAAGAGGTTTTCAGTTTTTGCATTTACACCTTGTATATTCTTTAGTCAAATTGCAAATCAGATCCAGGACTTGAAAGCCTAAACTGGTTGCTTATTAGTTTGCGAGGTTTCCACCGCTTCAAACGGTGGAATTTGTCGACAAATTTATTTATTTATTTTAAACAAGTACAACTATCATCACAGGCTTACCTAATACAATAGTGTAGTTATAATAGCATACAACAATTAATTAATTTACAATTAACGACCAAGAGTGATTTTACAAAATGCGGCCTGTGTGAATTCACTCAGAGTACAAAGAAGCAGTCAATCTGTTGTGACACCATATTGAGTGTAAGCAGCGCTCGCGTTAGCAGCGCGTGCTGCAGCAGGTTGGTGCGAGCGGGCGGCACCCACAGCAGCGGCGGCCGCCTCCGTCGCCCCACGTGCCCATCAGGTACACAGAACCCAATTGTGCGTAGAACGCCTGGGTATTGTATTTTACCACGCATAATCTTAAATAAGTAAGTGGCGAGAGCTACTTCCCTTCTCACTTCCAGCTTATCATAGCCTACCATGCCCAGCACAAATAGAGTAGGATACAGCAGTGGATACCCAAATGAAATCTTACGGCAGATATGATGATGATAGGTTCATTGTGTAAACACACAACAGCTATGTGATGCTCTATTAGAAACATCTCGTCGCTGCGACATCGCTGCGTTCATAGACGAGACTGTACCGCAGCGCTGCCGCAGTGACGTGTCTAACTGCAGTAGAGGAAACATTCTTAAAATAAAAGTTTTGCTTAAAACTTTGTAAGGTTAGCTCGAGTTTAGAAGATCTTTCTTTATTCATTTTTCAGGAGCTTTGCCAATACTCCTCGCAAATACGTCTCTGAATTCTCCAAGTTCTGTCTTAGAAGTATCGAGATCCTAAGCCAGATTAGGCTGAGTCCGTCAAGATTAACTTTATCGTTCAGAATGAGCAAAATAAATATTTCATTCGCTTTTCAGATACACCTTGTATAGTTGAGGCTTAAGTGTTATAAATCTTTCGATTAAGACCATTGACTGCCAATTGGACGTAGTTTAGCAGAAAGAACTCAATCCACAAAATTATCAAAAATGAGTTATTGATACCAAAATGTAAGGTAGGGCCTTTCATTCAGCAAAAAAGATCCAAGAAATAAACAAAGGAAATACGTTTTTTGTGACAAGGAACCAATCCACATATTAGACAGGTATTTTCTTTTTATTACCTATAAAGACCCAACCTGCTTAAATCATCCAACCCTATATTTTCCTAAATAAGTCCAGAAATACACAATATAACCATCCACCAACTTATAGATATAAAAATACGATTGATTTTACCAAGGATGTGTAATGACGTAACGAAATCTGAATGCAGCATCACTGAAGAAAACCACTCTGAACTTAAAACGTCAATAACTCAAAAGTGATTCTGTGTGGGTTGAGTCCTTTCTGCTTAACTACGTCCTATTGATACACTCAATAACGTTTATTACTGTCCAACAATCATTGCCTACCTATATGAAACAGGCTGTCATCAAACCAGACAGAATAAATTGATAAGAATGTTTTCATAAATAGTGACCTCGTTTTGTTGTCAATTTGTCAATAAAAATTGAAGGAGTGTTTATATTATGACTTTAGATATGAAGCTAATGTTTTATTGAGACAGATAAGCTGGATTAAAAAAAATGAAACCGTCGTTGGACAACTGACAGATGTGAAACATTGAAACTAATTTTGTAAATTCAAGTATTACGTAAGCACGAAAAGGGTTGAGGGGGTCTTTGCTTAGCTTATTTTGATGACATGGGGGACGGGGGTGTCTAGATGATGATTACGTCAGCAATTTTTATTTATTTATTTATTTTTCTAGATTTAAATACTGCTGCTCCTGAATAACAATAAAGAAACCTGATCAGTTTAAAAAAAATATATACCAATGTTTACGTAAGCATAGGAGGGGGGGTAAAAGCTTTGCTTACTTTTGCTGACAAGGGGGAGGGGTGGGTCAAAAATTACTAAAATTCTGCTTACGTAATACTTGAATGGCACCAAAAACAAAAAAAACTGGTCGACTCAAACCGAAGAGAGACGAAGCGTTAGGAAAGTCTGCCGTCGTGTGTCTGCCTTCGCGAGTGTCGCCACGCAACAGCCGTTCTAATACCTGCACCGGTGCATTAGATGTTCCACATCAAAAATACTTCGAAACTATCAGTTGGAGTGTACAGGGAAGTTCACAATACCCATCTCCCTCAATGCTAACCTAACGTGCTCGTGTTGCATTTTGTCGTGCAGAAACGGTATCTGTGCGAGAGAACTGGCCTTTCCACCATCCGCTTGCCCGGGATGGTGACTAATACGCGGTGAAAGTCCCGCGACCCGTCGGGTCGATGGTGTTACTTTCATCGACCTAATGATAAATGTTATGGTAGATACAAGAAACACCAAACATAATCAATCGCCGTTTATTTCTAATGTAAACGATGTCTAATACGGAGTACCAAAAGTTTCAAGTCTTACAGAGACGCTCACGGTGCTATATTAGTTTACGATGTGTCAGAACCAAAGTCCCTAGCAAAACTGAATGAGTGGGTTGAGGAACTTCAAGTATACCCCCCACCAAGAAAAACGTAGTCTACTTAGTTGTCGGCAAAAAGATTAACAAGCATATAATTTTGGGACCCAGTGTATAATATCAGCAAGCACATTGGGTTACCGACGCGACAGCGCAATGAGTATTCCCAAGGAGGGTTGATGTCAGGCAGGCGGCCGGTCATAAAACAATAAGCCAAAAACTCTAACAACATGGATTTATGAAATACATGTTGTGCCGACCCCACCTAGTGTGCGATAAGGGCAGGAAGAAGAAGATACAAGAAACACCGTGGTGGTTTTAGTTTATAGGAGTCCGACATAACCCTACTTCAGGGAGCGAATAACCAGAAAATTAAAATACCTTTTAAATACGGTATGACGTCATACCCCTAAATTCTGGTTACCTGAATATTACATGAATGAAATGTAGAGAGAAACGATATTTTCCGGTATCGATAACTAAACCTTTATAAATAAGGGTTTTCATTGATGAACCGCCGCGCCAGCCTTCGCTATGAAGCCCCAGATGGCATTAGTATGATCTAGTGTTGCCGATCGATAGGCGAATATCGATAGCAGTACGATAATCTATCGATAGTTCAACGATAGTATAACTATCAATTATACTATCGATAGCTAAGAAGGTGGCAATAGTACTGGTAGAGTGCAATACTATCGATAGTATTGAAGATCAGAAAAGCAATACTATCGATATTATCGAAATACAAGCCACTATCGATTCTGTATAACTGTCGATAGTATCGATACGATTGATAGTATTATCTTTAGCAGCTTCGATATTATCGATAATATTGATGCATGTATTGACGTGAACCATGCTATCGATGGTATCGATACTATGAATAGTGTCGATATTATCGATAGTCCTATCGATGGATATCGCGACGCTAGCTCGTGGTGGAGTAATAAATAAAATAGTGGACTGTATAATATGATTGTATTGGTAATATAAAATGAATTAAGAACATGTAAAAACGGTCGATCGGTCAAACAATTAAACTAGTTGATTTTCAATTTAAACTATCGATAGTGAAACTATCGATTGTTCGGCAACATTAGTATGATCCATTCATCATTCGATGTTTTTTTGGTACCAAAATTGTAAAAACGTTAAAGGTATAGTCCAACCTTTACAAGAAAACGGTATCCTTATTTTAAAGGTATCGTAACTTTGTACCGTAACCGCTTTTAGTCCCTACCCTACATGTTTCATAGGTGGAGGGTAATGGTGAGGAATTTCCCCTCAGCAAAAATAGGGTGGTGACTAATAGAGTGGTAATACCTTACCAAGCAGAAACTAGAGAAAAATAGACATATTTACTCTTCCTTTATAGTTTAAGATCCCATTATAGAACGACCTTCACTGAGCTGGTTAATGGATGAAAAGTATTTTATATCAAATTAAATATGTCAATAAATATATTGCAAATGGGTTGACTAAAAAATTTCATATACCATTCTTAATCTCACAATAAAACAACATCAACTTACACCGGTAAATCGAGCCAGCAAAGTAAAGAGAACTATTACTCGTACGAACGTATGTAGACCAGTAAGATGTGAAACCGCCTCCGCAAGACGACAACACTTTTACATGGCTACATACATTTACAACAAACTAAACAATACCCTTAACATAAACTCATTAACTACGAAAAAAACTAAAATGAAAATCTCCACATGGCTTCAATCACTGGATTATCACCAGACGGAAGACCTATTACAATATCAGTACTCATAAAATAATTTATACACACCCATACATACACCCACACACACACACGCGCGCACACATCTCCACCCTCCCACACACATACACTCATATACACACACAGACACACGCAAACACGCAGGCACACACGCACCCATGCACACATACACACACACACACACACACACACACACACACACACACACACCCCCACACACACTCACACACACACAAACACACACATGAATAGATATTGCACACTAAAAGAGCATGCGTGCATTTTTCATTTCGTTTTATTTTACTATGTTTTTGTTTTATTTTTTTATTTGTTCATTGCACATCATAAATTTTTGAAATGTACCACTAATGGGCGAAGACACTGGCTCCTGTAACACAGGTTGCTACCTAGCTCAGGAGCCAGGGCTTCAAATAAGTTGTAACACTTGTGTTTTGTGTCAATAAACAAATTTATTATTATTATTATTATTACCTATGACAGTATGCGAAAAGGGTTTCTATAAAGTTAAAGATTATATGGACGATAAAAATGCTTGGAATTGAGCCGCTCGCTGTTGTCACAGACACATCATTGTAATTATTGAAATTATTTTACAACATGATATTATTATTTTTTATCCTTTTGACATTTTACAATTGAATTATTTTTTCAATGATTATTATTATTTTATCATCGCCTTATTTTTATTTTATTTTTTTTAATAAATTGTGAATGTGAGTACCATGTAGGGTAGCTTTATACACGAATTTTGTAAACGTTTGGCGGTTCTTGAGTATATATTTTTTTGTGACCCACACAAATGTCCAACTGATTGATTGCGTCGTGCAGCGGTCGGGTTGTTGAGCTCCGCGATGACTGATGCAGATGTGCCGTCAGTTAGGACAGGTCAACTCGAACCTCCTTTGGCACTTTCCTCAAAAGGCCATTCCCGACGTTGCCCTACATCGTTTCACTCGCATAGTTCGTGTACTACAATGTCTGGACTTTAAAAGAGACTTTGACCTCTGAGTTTGTTTCGGCTTTTCTTCTCAGAGCTAGTCAGATAGGAAATGCCGGCGCCATCTAGTCTTAAAAAAAAAACATTACATTGACTTGTAAAAGTGTCTGTAACAGATTTATTTACAGAAATAAAAAAAAAAACATTTATCATTAATCAGTCGTTACGGGTAGTCAAAAGCCCGAAAGTCTGACAACCGGTCTAACCTTAGAATATCGGCATTGCTCAGTTACTGGGTTCCGGAGGTCTGATAGCAGTCGCTCCGTGTTAAATACTGATATTCAGCAGGATCTGGTTAGACTGGAAGCTGATCCCAATATAGTTGGGCAAAAGGCTAGACAGAACATCTTCTTTACTTATTATAAAACAAAGTCGCTCCCGCTGTCTGTCTGTCCCTATGTATGCTTAGATCTTTCAAACTACGCAACGGATTTTGATCCAGTTTTTTTTTAATAGATAGAGTGATTCAAGAGGAAGGTTTATATGCCCCACATTAGTATCTACATTGAACCTGTGCGAAGCCGGGACGGGTCGCTAGTATGGAATAAGAGTAGATAGGTGTTTATTTCCTATAATTAGGTATTAATACAGAATGACGAAGGTATGTCGATGAGTTATTACACAAACCGTTACATGTGGGATGCGAATCAATAAATGTCAATTGAGACTCAATTGAGCAGTGGGCCAGCTGTAGCTGATAATTTATTGTACTCGTCGCGTGACTGTGTGACCTTTGGGCCGTTGCCATTGTCACGAGCGACGCGTGCAGCGTATCCGTATAAAGATTAAGAACGAGTTGAAACTGCTCGCATATCTCTCTAATCATATGGATGTAGGTAAGCAGAAAGGAGTCAACCCACACAGAGTCACTTTTGAGTTATTGATGTTTTAAGTTCAGAGTGACTTTCTTCAGTGATGCTGTATTCAGATTTTGTTACGTCATTACACATCCTTGGTAAAATCAATCGTATTTTTATATCTATAAGTTGGTTGATATAGTGTAATAAAATAAATAAATATAAAATAATAAATAAAATAAAATAAATAAGTGTATTTCTGGACTTATCTGGAAAATATAGGGTTGGATGATTTTAGCAGGTTGGGTCTTTATCCCCCCCGGTTGGGTTCCCGCATTGTCGTTGCGGGGGGGCTTACTAGCCGTGGCATTGAACCCCACGGTGAAGCGAAGAGAAACCCAAGGAAGGGCCGCTTGTCGGGGCTTAGGTCTGGTAGCCCTCGATGTAGCGGCCAAGTAGGTTGCGGTGTCGCTTCGGCGACATCGCAACTGAGGCGGGCCGCGATGTCGTTTGGAACGCATCGCGGCTGAGTGCGGGAGGCCGCGGCGGGAGAGGAGTGCCGGTATTACGGTGCGCCGTTCTCCCTACCTTCCGCGGCCTTGACGGGGATGCCACCGTCACCATCACCGTCAGATGTCACCGTCAGATGGCGGACGCAGTGGGGCCGCAGGGGAAGAGGAGTGGCGGTGTGTACCTGGCCGCCCTTTCTATCCTCTGCGGCCGAAAAGTGGTAGGCGGCGGGGCCACTAATCTGACCCGTCGCAGGGGGACCAGGGGTGCCCAGACACGGGGTAGTCTGGCACCCATGTACTTGTTTGGTCCCCGGGGTGGTCACGGCGTACCATGTGCACTGGTGCGCCGGTGATGTGGGGTGCCCCCCGCGCCTCTCAGGAGGTCGTGGGGTGGGGCCCTACAGTGGAGAAGTCCACCAGCAATTGGTGGACCAAGACCTGCCGGGGTTGCGGTGCATGCAATAGCGAATCCCGCGACCCCGGCCTTAGGTCAGAAGGAGGGACACCGTGGTGGTTTTAGCCGGTAAAAGTCCGGCACACCCCCCCCGCCTGCCCCAGACGGGGGATAGTCCATGAGGATTTCCCCACGTAAAACAAATAAAAATAAAAAAGGTTGGGTCTTTATAGGTAATTAAAAGAAAATACCTGCATAATATGTGGTTTGGTTCCCTGTCACAAAAAACGTATTTCATTTGTTTATTTCTTGGATCTTTTTTGCTGAATGAAAGGCGACCTTATAAACCTTTTTGGTACCAATAACTCATTTTTGACAATTTTGTGGATTGAGTCCTTTCTGCAAAACTACGTCCATATACTCTATGTATACAAATACCTAAATAAAATTGAAGTGTCTGTTTGTAATGTCATAATAACAGCTTATAACTATGTAGAGGAACGAGGTGTGGCTGGTGTTCCTCCAACGAAAAGGGAGGATCTTCCTACCAGGCGGGTCTTATGCCTGGCGGGCTACTGCCCAATGGTTGATGTTGGGAAGTTGTATATATGCTAACTCCGTGTCAGATCTTGATACCGCGATGCAGGATTTGTGACATTTCATTGTTGTCGTTGTAGTCTGCTAGACAATCGTCGTGCTGCGAAATTCTTATGTGGCGAGATAGATGACGCCACAACTAAATGCATATGAAAGTATATACGGCACTTATAACAAAAAAACTATTTTTAAATTTTTTGTCTGCCTGTCTGTCTGTCTGTTTGTTCCGGTTAATCTCCGAAATGGCTGGACCGATTTTGACGGGTCTTTCACTGGCAGACAGCTGATGTTATAAGGAGCAATTTAGACTACTTTTATTTTAGAAAAAGATAAAGAATTAGGGTTCCCCGCAAAAAAATTAAATCCCATCCGGCTTCTACGCAGACGCAGACCAAGTCGTGGACTCAGCTAGTCTTCTATACAACGTGACTTGCCGTGCACACGGCACGGTTGCCACAAGCGGGGTTAAGTTTCCTTGTTATGAATAAAAACAAATGTAAACATACACTTATGAATCAGTAGCTAAATTTGTCTAATAATGCGTAACATACATATTACAAGTACCTAAACATGACATTACTTAATGCCCTGATTTGTGTAATATAAATAAACAATAGATAACATTTGTGATATTTTAGTAAAAATAATTGTTTATTATTTACAATTGTGTATTAGAACATGCGTGAGGTCACGTAAGCATTAGGTTATTTCTATTTGTAACCCTAGCGATAAGGGCTAAGGCGTCATTTATGGAGACGCAGCGCGTCGCGGTTGCGATGAGCTGCGCGGCCCGCACTGAATTCAAACATATGGCGTTGTATGAGTGCGTTTACGGAGAAGCGATTTTACACGCGTTTGCTTGAAATGGAGCGATTTTTGCGGCCGAGCCAGCGGGTGGCATCGACGCGTCTAACGCGGCGTTTATCGCGGCGGCGCACGCAGCGGCAATTCTCGATGAAGCGATGCCCGCGGCCGAACCTTCTGCCAGTCTTATATGGAAATCGCGCAACACAGACGTAGTCATCGTCGCAATGGAGTATGACATGATCGACATTTTTTTAGAAGAAAATTCTATGTAAAAAGAAAATTTTATTTAATTGAGTACCCCGCGTGCGCCGCAGCGATGCCCGCAGCGTGCTTCGCTACACGCTTGAGGATTAGCCGCAGGCGCAACGGCGTGCACCGCCACTCTTCCCGTCTCGCATCTCTATGAACAACATCGTATATTGCTATAAATTTGTGTTTACGCGTGCGATGATACGTGCCGCTTCACGCGCCGCTGCACCGTAAACAGAAAAAAACGACCAACGCGCTGCGAGACGCCACGCCACACGCGACGCGCGACGCCCCGCGTCTCCGTAAATGAGGCCTTAGTCACATGACGGCAGTTGTGTCAACATCGCTTAAGGAAAACAGCTGCTAAATAAGATCAGCTCAATAGCATATACTTAGAATCAAGTCAATCGGACGAGCGGCAGTGAAATAAATACCCATTGTTTGGCTGAAATCTCTACACTAACTGTGAAAAGAGCTGATCATTTTGAAATGGCTGAACCGATTTCCATTGAACATAGCCTATAATCATTTCAATTAAACCAACAGTCAAACAAAAAAAAAACCGTATTAAAATCGGTACATCCGTTTGGGAGCTACGATGCCACAGACAGACAGACATACAGACGTAGGCTTCAAACTTATAACACCCCTCTTTTTTCGTCGGGAGTTAAAAGAGCTGCAGATAATTTTATAACACAGCAAAAACAACACGCTTAGAATAATCTTAACCTAATCCCAGCAGACGGTCATTGAGTAAGCTCACACAATGGATTCTAATAAATGATAACTACCATCATTATTTTAATAAGCGAAGCATCTTCTTTTTTTGGTTTACTTATGGTACCTACAGTTTTTCAATTCATAACAGAAATCACAACACATAACATAACATCACACCTGTATTGTCATCAACCGGGCTCAAATCCAAACAGCTGCTACTGAGGAATTCCACACGGAAAAATAATAACACTTTGCCCGACCTGGAGATCGAACCCATGTAGTCGCACTTGCTACCACTAGACCAACGAATTCCTCAGTAGTAGCTTGGAGTTTGGATTTGTGTCCAGTTGATGGCAATAGCTCGCTCTAATACTATACACCTCTACCCAACCCCTCGGGGAATACACAATCGACGTCGGATCGGCTTTGCAAAATGTACTTTATGTAGCATCACAGCCATTTTTCAATAATATAATACAGCTTCAACAGCCGGACGTAAAGTCTATAAACGGAATGGTAGATGAGTTTCATACATGCATGATATAAGTAATAAAAAAAGGTATTCTCTTCCTGCGATGATTTTTACAGAGACGCTCACGGTGCTATATTAGTTTACGATATGTCAGAACCAAAGTCCCTAGCAAAACTGTATGAGTGGGTCGAGGAACTTCAAGTATACTCCACCAAGAAGAACATAGTCTACTTAGTTGTCGACAATAAGATTGACAAGCATATCATTTTGGGGCCCAGTGCATAATATCAGCAAGCACATTGGGTCACTCGCGCGAACGCTCAACGAGTATTCCCAAGGAGGGTTGATGTCAGGCAGGCGGCCGGTCATAAAACAATAAGCCAAAACCTCT
Organism: Amphipyra berbera; assembly: GCA_910594945.2. Classification (NCBI taxonomy): domain Eukaryota; kingdom Metazoa; phylum Arthropoda; class Insecta; order Lepidoptera; family Noctuidae; genus Amphipyra; species Amphipyra berbera. The sequence continues at coordinate 5,348,726 of OU343131.1, read as the reverse complement.
AACAATATGGATTTATGAAATACATGTTGTGCCGACCCTACCTAGTGTCGAATAAGGGCAAAAAGAAGATTCTCTTCCTGCGATATACGCTACTACGTTACGATTTGTGATATTTTCTCACCAATCAAAGTTTTAAAACAAGCCGAAGCAGGTTCATTAGTAGCTATGAGGTAGTAACGCACTGTCACGCGAAGATTACCTTGTTTTATTATACCATGCATTTAAATGTTACTGTATTCATATATACATACATACATACATAAACTCACGCCTTTTTCCCATGGGGGTAGGCAGAAACTATAGAACGCCACATGCTACGACTCTTACATACCCCTTTCGCTTCATCCACATTCATACATCTTGTCATACACGCACGCCGGTTGAGAGTACTACGCACCTGACCTTTGTGAAGAACATCACCAATAACATCGATGTATGTCCTTCTAGGACGTCCTCTACCGGCGTTCCCATTAACATCCGCCTTATAAATTCCTTTTGTTAATCGCCGTTCACTCATTCTCTCAACATGGCCAAACCACCTAAGCATACTCCTTTCAATTTTTGTCACTACATCATCTTTTAAACCGCAACTTCATATATCCATAATGTATTACGTTCGTTGACAATAGTCTATCTATCGATGATTTGCCCTTAGGACTATGATTGTTAGTTGCCCTACTAAAGATAGTAATTTGACATTACTTCTATGGAGGCTATGTCAAATTGCTATCTCTACTAGGGCAAACCATCGATAGAAATTTGACATAAGCTCCATAGAAGTAATAACAAATTACTATCTTTAGTAGGACAAACCATTGGTCGAATTTGAGACACCATTACCATTGAACCATTGAGCGGCCTGCGGGCGGCGGGTTAGGGGACCCGTCGCCCGACCAGTAACAGGCCCAGGGAGGATGGCGCGCCGTGTTCCGCGCGCGCCTCTCAGAAGGAAGTGGGACAGGGGAGAAATTGCCCCACCACTGGAGAGGTCCACCACAAGAAGCTGGCGGACCGAGACCTGCCGGGGTTGCGGTGCATGCAATAGCGAATCCCGTGACCCCGGCTTTAGGTTAGAAGGAGGGACACCATTGGTTTTTAGCCGGTAAGAGTCCGGCAGACCCCCTCGCCTTCCCCGGGCGAGAGACATTCATGAGGATTACCCAACGATAAAAAATAAATAAAAGAAAAATGCAAACCATCGATAGACAAGTTATTGAAAATGTTATGATATTTATAGTAAAAAAAAAACAGTTTTTTTTATTGTAGCTGGATTTGCATTTAATAACGTCAATGAGCTCATAGTAAACAAAGACGTTACAATGACTTATGCAGACTTACTTCACTTCCAAAAACATCTGATTCACCTATTTTATTGAATTCCCACATCATCATATAAATGAATAATATTAAAACAGGTCTGTTAAACCAGTATCACCGGTTTGAGCCACTGAATCCTTGAATCGAAATCTAGATACATCTGCATAATAAACGAACCATTATTCTGTCAATTGTGAATAACGGAGAAAAACATATACATTACAATCTTATTGGCAGTTTGTATCTGGCTGGATTGCGTCATAGGTAACTAATGGGAACGTGAAGGGTATAGAAATGCTTCGAAATCAGATAGTGATAAATGTTTTCAAACTTTCGCGATTTGTACACATTATAAAAATACTAATTCCCGTGATCACGGCTGGTGAAATTCGGTCGAAACATCGGGATAAATAAGGTATTTTCTGCCTTATAAAATTTTCTACGCGATTAGACCCGAATTAGTATTTTTATAATCCGATAGTGATATTTGTATAGTCATAACATAACATCACGCCTGTATTCCCCGAAGGGTTGGGAAGAGGTGCACACTAAGACCACAGTCTAGCCATTCCATACAGTCGTCCATCGCAGTGACGTCATCTCCCGAGCAGCCTTCAAAACTGTCGCGTCATCTACCGAGCAGCCTTTAAAAACTGTCAATGTCAAACTCTCGATGAACCACTGTATGAAGTAGGTTAGAGACACTGTGGTAACACCCTCATTTCACCGTTGTTTTTAATTCTCATGTAATAGGGGGCGAGCCTATTGCCATCAACCGGGCACAAATTCAAACACCGGGCTGCTACTGAGGAATTCCACACGGAAAAATCAATACCACTTTGCCTGACCTGGGGCTCGAACTCAGGACCTCACGATCAGTATTCGCGCTTGCCACCACTAGACTAACGAGGCAGTTGTATATTCATATCTGTGATTATACTTTTCTAAGAGATTAATTGGTTACTAACATTAATTCACTGGTTTACCGTTTCTAGTATATTTCTCGAGTAAAAAAGATTGCTTTATTAAAAATAACTTGCGGCCCGTCCCGGCTTCGCACGTGTGGACATTTTTCCCGATTCTGCAACATTTTTAATTTATGCTCCGCTCCTATTGGTCGTAGCGTGATGTTATATAACCTATAACCTTCCTCGATAAACGGACTATCCAAAATAAAAATAGTTTTTCAATTCCAACCAGTAGTTCCTGAGATTAGAGCGTTCAAACAAATAAACAAACTCTTCAGCTTTATATAATACTAGTTGACCCGCGCAACTTCGTCTGCGTTTTCTCCGTTTTTGCAACATTTTTCATTTATGGTATCTACGGCGCACCTACCCTACCTACCTACCTACCTACCCTACCTTCCTACCTACACTACCTGCCTACGTACTCTATATTAGTATAGATTAATGTTGGTGAACACCAGCCTAATTACGAGAAAAAGAAGATGGAATAGGTACATAAATTTCTTGTAAAATGTGTTGCTAGACGCAAAACGTTATGTACCTAATACCTACGTAATCAGACTGTATTTAATTTGACACTAGCTTATACCTACTGTTCAATCTTACATTTCCACTACCATAAAAAACCTAGTTTCTTTATTTTTACATACATTATAAAATCTTTATTGTATTTTTTTCTATTATATAATATTCAGTCAACAACAGGTGTAGGTTACCTACTGTTTTTATTTTGGTATCTAGATTTAGACTTGGGCTTTCCAATGCGCTTAATTTTAGAATATTTAAGTGGCAATATGCTCGCCCCTATTACATGGGACTTAAAACATAACTGGCGAATGGTGTACTAAAAACACCTATGATGGACCGTTTGGGGAATACAAAATAATTACCTATGTTATAAATAAATAGAGTATTTATGGAAAGGCCACTTCCTATCACATATTTTGCTGTGCCCCACAAATATCAAATATTCTTATAACCTACAACCTAACAGCTAGTTCACACAGAAACTATTTACAGGACCCGTTTTAGCGGATCCGTTTTTATTTTGGTGATGGCGCCTGTAGTTGTATGAGGGAGTTCATATACACGACGTTATTCCGAATCCAGTAAAATATCTACTGCATCCGTTATTTTTATCGCATCCTGCCTGCCAGATGCAATGCAGCCGCCATTTGTTTAACTGATCCGTCAGTAAAAATATGAACAACACATCCAGTACCGACGGATCCGTTAAAACAGATCCGCTGTGTGAACGCACCGTAAGTTCACATTGTGGAATGCAAAAAACATATTGAGTACCAGGCGTGATGTTATGTTATTTATGTGCTGCATAACTGAAAAAATCCAAAAATAAACCTTTTATCAACTTGTTTACATCCCAAACAGAATAATATTCTTATGACATTGAATTGTAAATTAATATGGGAAAACCGATAAACAGTTAGGTCAGTGTTCCCAACCGTACGGTAATTATCGTACATTTATTTATTTATATACTCTTTATTGTACATACACCAGGTTAACACAACACGAAAAACTATTTAAATACAAAAATGCACAATGGGCGGTCTTATCGCGCAAGGCGATCCCTTCCAGACAACCTTTGGATGGACTGGAAGAATGGAAAGAGAAAAACGAGCTATCTAGGTGTACAAGTACATTACGTACCTACATAATATTACTTAAATTTAATAATATAAAATACATGGCCAAATAATTACATAAATATGAAAAGAAAACGTAAATAATATAATAATAAACTGATAAATATATGTATAAGAACGGAGGAGAGGAATAAAATAAATAGCAGATTAAAGCGACAAGTAATGCTCCTTCACTGACTTTTTAAAAACTGGCAGTGATTGTGCACGTCTCACATTAAGTGGCAAAGCATACACGATATAATTATACATGTACGATATAATTTCATAGCTACGCACGATGTACGATAGTACAATACTATCGTACGTAGAAAGTACGAAAATTTCAGTACACTGAGAGACGATGTTTTTTTTTAGACGTTCCCGTCACTCTGTGTAGTGGTCATAATGTCCCAGACAAGACATACATGAAATCGGATCTTCTAAAAAAAAAAGGTCGTCCAACTATCGCTTGGATGATTTTGGGGAATTGACAACACTTTTTAATCGGCAACAAAACAAATTATTGTCACTTTTAATGTATTATAGCCATTATCCCGATGATGGTACGATAAGCTTCAAGTTGGGAACACTGAGTTAGGTACATACCTATGCATATTATATATACACATATATAGAACAAAGTTTTTTTGCGATTTAGCGATAATTAATAAAGATAACAGGTTAAATGTAAAATCAATAAAACTGATAACTTTTACTACACTATTTGCGGTGTAGTATGCTACGGTGTGTAATACGCTGTCACCCGCACCATGGTGCGGGTGACAGCGTATTTGATTTTATTTGTAGACAATAGCATTTTGGCAGGGTAAATTTATTTACCTGCCGAGTAGACGGCGCGTAGTGTTCCGCGCGCGCCCCCCTGAGGAGGACGTGGGGCAAGACCCCACAGAGGAGAGGTCCGCCAGGGACTGGCGCGCCGGGACCTGCCGGGGTTGCAGTGCATGCTTATGCGAATCCCGTGAGAGGAACACCGTGGGTTATTAGCAGGTAAGAGCCCGGCAGGCCCCCTCGCCTTCCCCAGGCAAGGGACATCCATGAGGATATTCCCACTATAAAAAAGAAAAAAAAGGGTAAATTTATTTAATTATACAGTTATTACTAATTCCGTATTTTACGACTGTGATATTTAGAGTGCAACTGAAATATTACGTCATGATTGTAAAGTTCGTCTAATGTCACCCGCACTTATTATAATAACTAACGATTCAGTTGACACTGACTAATAAAATCACGAATACACATTTGCAGTAGAGGCCTGCAGTGCAGCACTGTCCTCATAACACTTTTAATCGACTGTCAAATGCACATACCTCGGTTCTCTATTAATTAAAATGTCACTCATGTCTTTGTAGTCAAAATCGTTCGATATGCGACCTTGCCACAAATTCAAATGAGCGCAGAGGAATCCGGCTTCGTTTGAGTCCGAAACAGTCGGACAATCCCGAAACATGCACGGAAATTACCCGTAAATGATGATAGTTTATGTCTCATGATAAATATTTATCCCGGACTTAAAAGTCCTATTGCTTGGTGCTCTGAGATAGAAAACATTTCTTTGGATTGGTCCTGTGGTACGCAGAACGCCTAATAATCCGTTACGGGGTGTCCTGCGTAAGCGACGAACGCGACAAACGCGATCAAGACAACCGCATTCCCTACTAGCGGCCCATGTAGCGAGACGCGACGTAACGTGTATTTGGTCCACTTCGTGTCGCGTCGCGTCGCACCGCGTCGCGTTTGTCGCTTACGCAGGACACCCCGTTAGGCAATGCTGTGCGCTTTTCTTACCAAAATTGTATTTAGTTGTAAAATCGTTCAAAATGACCGAGCAGGATAATGCGCAGACGACATCTAATAAAAGTTTATAATAGGTTAACTTACATACATACACAAACTCACGCCTTTTTTCCATGGTAGACAGAAACTATATAATGCCACATGTTACGATCCTTACATAGTCCTTTCGTTTCATCCACATTCATACATATTATCATACACGCACGCGTTGACAGTACTACACATCTGTCCTTTGTGAACAACGTCATCAATAGCATCGACGTATGTCCTTCTAGGACGTCCTCTATCGGCGTTTCCACTGAAATCCGCCTCATAAATTCCTTTTGTTAACGTTTGTTTAGTTTTACTTTTCGGATTAAAATCGACTATCGGATCAGATAAACAGACATGGCAATCAGAAATATCGGTCTTATATGTAACGGTTTTCTGCTTTACCGCGGACACATTCACAATGTTTGGGGAAGTCTGCGTTCAGAAACCACCGCAATCTTCTTCCTCTTAGCTTTTTCCCAATTATCTTGGGGTCGGCTTCCAGTCCAGAAACCACCGCAATATCACTCTTTTTTATCTTTTTTATTTTTAATTGGAGTTTTTGTATGTTCTTATCACCTCGTCAATATCCTCCTTGTTAACGATAATTTACCTTTCATCATCTTTACACAATTAGATTTGAACTTTTGACTTACTGTTGCTAATTATAACTGCGTATCTTTATACTTACGATAGTAGGTAGGTATATTGCTATAAATTAATTTTAAAACTTTTAGTAAAATTATGGTATCAATATTTTTTACTCATTTTCGTAGTGCGTCATTGCTAAGGTCAAAAGAACTCGTGATGTATAATTATAATGATTAATTTTTCTTGTATGATAGGTATTAGCGTTGAGCACTGATATACAAACTCATTGGTTGATTTGAATGGGTTGGTTATATATATTTTATTTTAAATGAAAGTTTTGAACAGGTGAATGAGTTTGTTTATTTGGGAAGTACGTTTACAATAGATGGTAAGATTGACGAAGATGTGGAAAGGAGAGCAAATGCGGGAAATAAAGTAAATGGTGCTATGCATGCGGTTGTGGCTAGCCAGTCGATGTCCAAAACGGCACGACTGGCTGTCCATAGTGGTGTGCTGGTACCTACGCTTATGTATGGAATTGAATGTTGGTCGTGGTAGAAGAGGCATGAAAGTAGAATAAATGCCGTGGAAATGCGTTCTTTGCGAAGTATGTGCAGTGTAACTTTGAATGATACATTGAGAAATGAAGAGATTAGACAAAGTTGCGGTTTAAAAGATGATGTAGTGACAAAAATTGAAAGGAGTATGCTTAGGTGGTTTGATCATGTTGAGAGAATGAGTGAACGGTGATTAACAAAAGGAATTTATAAGGCGGACGTCAATGGGAACGCCGGTAGAGGACGTCCTAGAAGGACATAGTTACATCGATGTTATTGGTGATGTTCTTCACAAAGGTCAGGTGCGTAGTACTTTCAACCGGCGTGCGTGTATGACAAGATGTATGAATGTGGATGAAGCGAAAGGGGTATGTAGCATGTGGCGTTCTATAGTGTCTGCCTACCCCCATGGGAAATAGGCGTGAGTTTATGTATGTATGTTTAAATAAATCTGCTACCTACATTATAAGCCTCAAGTCTTAAGTGTTAGGCGGCATCATAATTGGCAACGATCGTACGAGCAAACGATGCGTTCTCGTCGCACGACGAGATTAAACACACTAATTTCTTTAGTGTGTCCTAATAGAGCTTGTAAGTGATTGCGCGAGAATAGTGAAATGCTTAAAAACGACCGTACGATGGGTTTGATCGTGCGATCGTGCAATCAATACTACAGATCTCTTTTGAGTGTCCTGTTTGGTCACTCACGCGTCATCGCGCGAGTAGAACGCGGGGGGCGGGGGCCCGGTGTGTATTCCATTGCAGATGTAATCAAATGTTTCTTTTGTCATGGACGAATAATCGTAAAAGTTATCTTCATTATTCCGTACATCAAAATAAATATTGGAAAATTCGCCGCGCTGACTTCTGGATTTATAAAGTATATTATGTGGTCTACGTTTTCGTTCTTCAATGTCACTTGCAATTTTCAAAGCAATATTGCCCGATAGCAAAAACTGTGCATCTCTGTGAACAGCCATTGTTAAAATGGCGCCGCTGTGGTGAAGGCGATGAACGCATCGTTTTCTCGTAGGACTAGGACACCAGTTGGACCATCGTACGATCATTTTCATTGCACGACGATGAACGCATCGTTTGCTCATACGATCGTTGCCAATTAGGACGCCGCCTTATAGTTCTTATAAAACTATAGAGACTTTAATATAATTAGAGTTAAATTTGTTTTAAATTTGTTCACCAGTCTACAAAAAAGTCACAAAATCAGGACTTTGTCTGAGCTATTTTAAAAGCCATTAAATAATGAACTCACGAAATGCAACCCTGCTTTCTTTCTGACTCACATCTAAGAATTAATTAAATTGAACAATACAAAGATCATTTAATTAGTTTATGCAGAAAGCTTTGCGCAATTGTGCTATTTACTAGCTAATAACTGCGTAAATACCTAAGAATTATGACGACGTTTTTTCACCTGAATACATGAAAAACCACATTACCATATACGTCACATAAAATACTAAGAAGGTTCTCAATCTACGCAAATATTACTAAGCGATTTAAAAAAAATAAAAGCAGCCATGATATACCAGTTTTTGTTTGCTTTCTTATTTTATTTTCAGAATTTTCCATGGCCGAAAGATAATTATAATCGAGTGGTCCTTCGGTCCGAATATGTCACCTTGTGGAATCCTATATCCGCATTTCTTAAGAACTGGTCCTTTTCTTATTATTAACGAACGAACGGTTCATAAAAAATCAAACACTCACATTAGCCCGTAAACGTCCAATGTTTTCCAAAAATGGACTTTTAAACGATTTCAAGAAACGGTCGTAGGGAATTTTCACCATACTTGGCATATTATGCATGATCGTAGTAGGTATATTGTTTTATCGCAAAAGATGTAACTGCCTTGTTGGTTTATGGTGGCAAGCGTGCCTGCTGATCGTGAGGTCCTGGGTTTTTCCTTGTGGAATTCCTCAGTAGCAGCCCGGAGTTTGGATTTGTACCCGGTTGATGGCAATTGGCTCGCCCTCTATTATATGGGACTTAAACATAATGGCGAAATGAGGGTGTTACTATACACCTTTGCCCAACCCTTCGGGGAACACAGGCGTGATGTTATGTTATGTTGAGGTCTATACTCTTTCCAAAATCTCACAGTTATCCTACCTATACGATATACCTATGGGAAGGGAGATGATGACCATTCTTTTACCGAGAACCATACGGTCAGTTTACACAGAGTTATTGAAAATACACTATCATGTTTTCGGCTTCTATTTAATTTACTATCAGTAACAGTCATAACTTTTGTTCTATCTTTGGGTTGACGGATCAAGAATAGAATTCCCCTCCTTCGCCGGGCAAACGAGTGGTAAAGACGACGCACCTGGCACCATTGTGCCTGGAAAATAGGTTCGCCATCAATTACATGAGACTTAATACCAGGTGACACGTGGGTGTACAGACTCTAGTAATAGGTGAACACCTCTACTTACCTCTTTGGTAATTACAGGAGTTAAGCATGTATGTTCTTTTGTTCTATTACTTTTGGGATTATCTAAAAAACATCTCCCCATACAAAGTCAACAAGGTTATCATTAGTTTATGTTATTTTCGGTAGGAATATGTTTTTTTTAGGTATTTCCAAAAATTATAGAAAAACGAACAAAAGTCGTTTCTTTTACTGACAAACACTTTGTTGCTAATTTTTGATCTTCTATAAATAGATATATACTGTCACACCTGCATGCGAATCGTCAAAATATGGTATCTTGTAAAAATATGGCAAAATATTTCCACTGTTCTGCTAGATAAAATTATTTATAGGATTACCGCCAAAACTATTAATAACATTAAAATTGACGACACGGAGCCTTCAATACCCATTTAATCCATGAGCCCGTTACACAGCGGATCCGTTTTTATAAGATCCGTCGATCCTATTGGATGTGTTGTTCACATCCAACGGATCAGTCAAACAAATGGCAACTGAGTCGTATCTGGCAGGCAGGATACAATAAAAATAACGGATCGTGTGTGAAGGTACCCATACTTCTCCATACATCTTCATGTACGTATCCGTTTTTTATATTGTCCGGCATCCAGTTTTTGATGACAAAACGGAATGCGTAAAAATGTCGGACCAGTATTTTTCACTGGATTTGGTATACTGTCGTGAATGTGAACTCGCTCATACAACTACAAGCGTCATCAGCAAAATAAAAACGGATCCGCTGATGCTGACAACGGTCCTGTACACAGTTTCTGTGTGAAATAGCTATAAGTTACTTATAACTGACACATTTAATGATACATAATTCTATACCACACCCACCACATGGCGCCATAATAAAAATTAATTAGATTGCAAGAAACATATACATTCAGTACATCAAGCTTTTACTTAATGTACCTAAACCAATTAAGAAGGTAATTAATTAGACGGACGTAAGTAGGCCATTTGAAGTTACGAGCTAACAGTGAATCATTATGGGAATATTTACTCTGTTCATTATGTATTGTGTGGGATTTAACACCACTGAGGCAATAGTTTATTTACTTCCATGAGATCAGCGTGAAAATCTAAGAATGATGGCGTATTTACAATAGCCGATAACTTACTACAAATAAGTACGGCGGGAAATCTTAGAATTAAGGGAAATGACTCATGGAAGCAATGATCTTTGAATAATAACTATCTTAGTTTATATGCATGTTTCACGGACAACTGATGACCACTACTCTTTTCATGATTCATAAATAAGAAGAATGCAGCAATTATGAGATTTTCTAGAAGAAAATCGCCGTAGAAGTGTCACTGCGCGAAAAGGTGCGCAATAAGAGCAAACGAGCTTAAAATTTACGCTAACGTCAAATTATTACCACATTGATTGTCGCATAGCGTTAGTTTAGCTTAGCTAGTCTTTAGCTGATCTTGTAATTTAGTGAATACCACACCAATATTACGTGGCCGCATCAGAGACGAGTTCACCGCGGTTTGCTTTCAGAATCACACTGCTGAACTTAGAGAAATCAAATCAGTATAAGATGATCCATTATTTGATGTAGTCAAAGTGAAAAGCTATCGAACAGCCCATGAGTCTCTTGACCATTGTTTTCTAGTAATATGAAATCGCCAAGATTACTAACAATGAAGAAAAATATACCGTTATTATTGTAGACTATCTCTTTGGTTAAAAATCAACAAATGAAAAGTATACGAAACGTAGACGAATGGGTCACAAAGTTATCGTGGCTGTGCAATCTAAAGATAAGTCAAGCAATATAAAACTTTAATTTCGTGTCATCAGCTTCAACCTACGACATTTATATGTGAACCTTGTAAACAATAAAATTATGAAATGTGCGTGACATGACATGATCTGAATTCAATCGAACATGTAGGGTATTAGATTTATCGTAAAAATATCTTGTTCTACCTTTTTCTATATCCTTATCTTAATTGGTGCATGTCATAGTATAGTCACACATTATATTATTATATGCTATGTAAAAATTAACAACAATTTATCGGTCAAATAGTAATATTCCATTGATATCTAGAAGAAACAAAATACACTAGAAAACCCACATACAAATGTATTAATTTAACAAGTGCTTTTTTAAATAAAGTACCGTAGAGCATTGGAAAAAAATTGAGGAAAAAGAACCAGAGTTAAGGCGAAAATCCACTGCCTACCAAGAAATCCACGGCCACGCGAGGCCAGCTGCGTGTATCTGTTGGCGTAGGATTCCGGATTTTCATGAAATCTGTCTAAGAACCCTAAAAATTAAATAATCAAAGATATTCAACTTCGATAAAAGTTCTAAAATCTTTCATTACAATTAATAGAGTATACATACCTAAGTAACATAGTGTTATTAACTACATGTTACCTTTGAATTTACTAGCGAAACTTCACAGAATTATTAAGTATCATATTAATAGAACGCATTTAAGTAAAAACATATTAGTACGTATTTTGTTATCTAATTAACTAAAGTTAAGGTATTTTTTTATTTGAATATGTTCTATTAAAGACCCCTAGTAACCATATAAAGTTTTGTCAATTAATGTGAAGTAACTTAAATACTTATTAAAGGCTTTGTAATGCTGTAATTGCTGTTTTCTAAAATTATCTTCAATTATGTCGTAGTCATTATGATTACACGATCATTATCATATTGTGTGTATTATTCTTATATTTATAAATTCAATGTAAAGTCAAATTATCAGATCTAATTTATGTTTTTCATTACACTTCAGTGTTAGTGGTGCTAGTGTGTGGATTGTCAGTATTAAAATGACAATATTCTGGTATATAGTTGCGTGTTGTGTTATAGGTTTAAGTCAAATTCAGGCGGCGAGGATCCTAGCAATTTTCCCAACGCCATCAATCAGTCACCAAGTAGTATTCCGTCCTCTGACACAGGCGCTAGCTAGCCGGGGCCACGAGGTCACAGTAATCACAACAGATCCTGCATTCCCGAAAGGAGGAGCTCCACCAAACCTAATAGAAGTTGACGTCCATGATATATCATACGGAATATGGAGACAAGAAGTAATGAAAACGTCAAGGGGCGAAGAAGACGGCGACGTGGTAGCACAGATGCACGATATATTACAAACACTGAATAAAGTAATTGAGACACAATTGAAAGATGAAAAGATACAAGCTTATATTAATGACAAGCAAAAGAAATTTGACCTGCTGCTCCTGGAAGCTTTTGTTAGACCGCTCCTGGCCTTTTCTCATATTTATAAGGTGCCAGTGATCCAAGTGAGTTCGTTCGGGGGCACTCCTGAGAATTACGAATCAGTCGGCGCTCCCTGCCATGCTTTGCTATACCCAACTGGTATGCGTCGAAAACTGAGCAATTTGACGACGTGGGAGACAGTTGAAGAATTGTATATTCACTATAGGCTAGAAAGTCTGATGCGAAGTAACCAGGTAATTGAAGACAAGATATTAAGAGAACACGTTAGACCTGACATACCGCCTCTTACAGAATTGTTGAATAATGTTGCCATGTTGTTCTTAAATATACATCCACTGTTTGAAGGCATCCGTCCTGTTCCTCCATCTGTTGTCTACGTGGGTGGTCTACACCAAAAGCCTACAAAAGAATTGCCAGAGGTGAGTAAAGAAATTTTGTAAACATATTTTCCAGAAATACAAACATTGTGTTCATGATAACTAATTCAAAGTGTGAAATAATATCTAGACATAAGGTAATGTTTTGAATGTTTTTTTCGACCAGGCGAATGAACATTGTTGTGTAATTAAATATTACAAAACAGTTATTATTTTGAGATGGGCAGCCCACCTAATATACAAGGTTAGTCGGAAAGGGGGTACTAAACTGCGGGCCACTTATGTACCACTGATGATTGTTTTAAAGAAAGTATTAAAATTCGTTAAAAAAACATGCGGAATGGGTTGATAGTTTTTTCAAAAATTCTTTATCCTTGTTTTAGTTATGGATTCAGAAAATGGAGCTTCTAATCCATGACCTAAAATGTAAACAGAGTTGATCATAGCTCAGGATATATAGAATTTAGCGTATTTTTTATCAAATCTTTGAATAGCTAATGACTTTTGAAGAAGTTGTAGAACAAAAGTTATCAATTATTATGGGTACTCTAATACCCTTTCGGCTTAGTACCCCCTTTCCGACTAACCTTGTATTTAGGAATGGTAGATGACAAAATTTCGTTTCAGGATCTCAAATCATATTTAGATTCTTCTAAAAATGGCGTGATATACATAAGCTTTGGTACGAATGTGGAACCTTCTCTCCTGCCATCGGATAAATTACAGGCACTTATAAGAGTGTTCTCTCAATTGCCTTATGATGTACTGTGGAAGTGGAACAAAGATGAACTGCCTGGACGCTCTGCCAACATCCGGATATCAAAGTGGCTCCCACAATCAGACCTACTGAGTAAGTAATTTAACAATCAACAATTTATAGCAGTGATAGGCTAGTGGTGTGACCGTCGGACTGCCAAGTCGTTGGTCTCGAGTTCGAACCCAAGGTACACACGCATCTCTGATTTTTCGGTTTCATGGGCGTATTTTATATTTGTTTTATCACTTGCTTAAAAACTGTGAAGGAAAAGATCGCGAGAAAACCGGCGTGCCTGAGAGATATTTTTCGACGGCATGTGAAACCAAGTCATAGGCACATGGACGGCTTAAACTCTGACACCAGGATAGTCACTAATCAAAAAGAAGAAGATTAAACAATCGTAAAGAATTTATGTTACCTTTGACACTGCCTCCGTCTTGGATGTTGTTAAGGCACAACTATTCTTTGGTTGCCTTAAGAATTTCTTTACGTAGAGTACTTTAAACGTCATTGAGTTTTATAAAAAGACTATGTTACATTTTGATTTGTAATTCTTTGCAGAGCATCCCAAAGTCAAGCTTTTCATAACACAAGGAGGTTTGCAATCATCAGACGAGGCTATCACAGCAGGAGTGCCGCTGATCGGGATACCGATGTTGGGCGACCAATGGTTCAATGTGGAGAGATACGAATTTCATAAGATTGGAATCAGACTTGACATGGAAACGCTAACAGAGGAAAAGTTCAAGAATACAATTAACACTATAATTGAAGACGACAGGTCAGCATAAATTTATTTGCAATTGAATTTAAAAAAGATAATGATATAACCCCAATACTAAATTAGATTATTATCTAGGAAAATACAGTCTGGAGCTGATAAAACAAATACTTATAGATTACCTAATTAACTAATGAAATTGATAAATAAAACGTTATCATAAATATATCAGCCGGATACTCATTATGAATATTAATAAGAAAGATAAGAAAGAAGAAATATTAATCTGTCAAAAATATATTTACTTACGGCTGATAACCGAGCACGCACACATTATAAGGGAGTGTATTCACTTGCAGCTATCGTCGCAACATAGTGCGTCTGCGCACTTTGATGCGTGACGAGCCGCAGACTTCACTGGAGCGCGCCGTGTGGTGGACGGAGTACGTGTTACGTCACGGCGGAGCCACGCACCTGCGCTCACCCAGCGCCAACATCACGTGGACGCAATTCCTTGAACTTGAACTAGTCCTAACCTTACTAGCAGCATTGTTGATAGCAATCACTGTAATTGTTCTAGCTGTACGTTTAGTCTGTAAAGCTGTTTTGAGATGTTGTTTAGGTGATGTTAAAGTTAAACGACCTTAATTTTAGGTTTTGGTTTTAATTACTTCTTTCCTATAGTCGCGGCTAGGTGACGTCAAATTTCATATAGCCAACAATAAAAAACCGCAAAATACTAACTGGCGAAGTATTTTGCTACGTACATTAGGTGTCTGACGTCTGGGGTTTTAAGTGGCGTGAGCTTGAAATCGGGTAACATTTATTTAATTGCTCAGAAGATTCAACAGTTTGTTCTGCCTAGTTTTTACCCAATTGTGTTGGGGTCAGCTTCTAGTCTAACTAGATATGTATTTTACAAGGAACGACTCCCATCAGACCTCCGCAACCCAGTCACTGGGTAATGCCGATATCCTAAAGTTAGACCAGTTGTCAGACTTTCGGGCTTCTGACTACCGGTAACGACTGTCGTAGGTATTCGTAAGACACTCGGCACCGGCGGTTTAACTTGCTCTCCGAGGTTCGGAGATATCTCATTGTGTAAGTTATGGTTACCCAGCCACGGACTAACCGCGGCAAGCGTTACTTACCCTCGCAAATCGTATGATCCGTGCGGTCGTTAATAAGCCACGAGCCTCTCGAAGAAGCCTTGAACCCTTCGTTGTTGTCGAACGATCAACAGCCTCTCTTAGCCTTTTCCCAATTATCTTGGGGTCAGCTGCCAGTCTAACCAGATGCGGCTGAATACCAGTATTTTACACGGAGCGACTGCCATCAGACCTCCGCAACCCAGTAACTGGGCAATGCCGATATCCTAAGGTTAAACCGTTTGTCAGACTTTCAGGCTTCTGACTACCCGTAACGACTGTCATAGGTATTCGTATGACACCCGGGACCGACAGCTTAACGTGCTCTCCGAGGCACGGAGGGGTCTCGATGTGTAACAAATGGTCACCCATCCACGGACTGACCGCGGCAAGCGCAGCTTAACCTCGCATATCGTACGATCGGCGTGGTTGTTATTTAGCCACGATTAACAGTATCACACAATTTTTTTTGAAACACGACATTTCTATCAATAGGTTTGCGGTTAAAGGGTTTTTCGCACACCTGCGATCTCACGCGCCGTGTATCCAGCGCACTGCTGCGTGAACGCCGCGTGAGTGACGATAGCGCAGCGTTCTACAGTCATGCGACTCACACGCACTACATAGTGATAGTATGCGTGACACGACGTAATAATTATGAAGACTGATTATTAAAAAAAGACAATAATTATATCATTACGTATCAATATCAGTTTATCGTTTTTAGTCGGTTTTGAATCGGTTGATGTTGTTATTATCATGAGATGACGATTATATAAACTAAACGTGCGATAAAGAAAGAATATAGAACAATATTTATGTTAAATTTAAAAAAAAATAGATTTAGCTAGATTTTCTTATAGCGGGTTCACACGGTTCGATTTTAGTTGATCAACAAAAGTTGAAACGTTTTGTTCCTTCAAATTAATTCAATTTGATTGAAAGTCTGTTCAGATGGTTCAAATCACATGCGATTTGGCAGTTGATCAACTAGAATCGAATCGTGTGAACCTGGTATTAGCCACGATTTTTTCAGTTTATGTCTTTAAACACACTGCGCGTCAAGAAGTACACGACCACGCGGCCCATTGTGTCCGATAAACGGCAATAGGATTGCCCCCTCATACTTTTGCCCATATATACAGGGATAACAGGCGTGATATTATACACGCCACATAGTTTCAGTCCCCGTTTAAGCTCAAGATTTCACTCCCATGTAAAGTTTCATCAAACTTTGAAATCCGCACTTCCTCGGGGTTAACTTAATGAGGAGCTTATGTACTTAACAGTAACTCACCTTTACTTAAAGTTTAGTTGTTAACCCTTCCTCATAATACAGATTGCAAACAACCATTGCTGAACTTAGGGACTTCTCATGAGACCAATAAAATGCACAAGTCCTTGTTTAAGTATATAATTAAACCAGCAATGAACACACGTGTACGATTATCTCGCTTTTAAAATTAATTGCTCGCTTACGTTGATAGCCTTTGACTACAGACCATTTCTTGTAGAAAATATTCTATTATTATTCAACCACCTTCGTTGCGCGACTGCTGATCGTGAGGGTTCGATCCCCAGGTTAGGCAAAGTGTTATTGGGTTTTTCCGTGTTAAATTCCTCAGTAGCAGCCCGGAGTTTGGATTTATGCCCGTTTGATGGTAATAGGCTCGCCCCCTATTACACGAGACTTAAACATCACGACGAAGTAAGGGTGTTACTATACACCTCTGCCCAACCCTTCGGGGAATACAGGCGTGATGTTATGTAATATTATTTTCTTTGATAAAAAATATTGCCTCTCACTAGGATATCTGAGGAGAAGACAAAAACAGTCATAGTGAAATACTCAAACGCCACTCAATTTTAAGTTGCCGTTAAGTCTCGTGCGGTCACTGTCACTTAAAGGCGAAGTGACAGTGACGACACGAAATTCACGGTGACGACGTAAGTTGAGTAGCGTTTGAGTACTCCGCTTTGGTATTTGGCAATAAGTGATACCTATAGGTATCGCTCAGATTGCTGGTGTACTGCGTCCGATCCGAATCCGAGAAAATACCATCAGAACAAGCAGCAATACTATTTGTATCCATGGTTGTGCACTGTATCCGATCCGAATTTCATAGATTTGCAGCCAAGTTTCTTCGGATCGAATTATTTCGGATTTGGGCCGGACGCAGATAGGGTTGCCAGGCCCAAAAATAGAAAAGCCGGACACAGATTCATATTTAGCCAGACACTTTGCCCTGAAAGCCAGAAATAGATATTTAAAAGAAAAAAAAAATCGCTCGCTCGCTTTCGTTCGGCATCTTTTGGCGGGGCGGGGTTGACCAAAAGCCGGACAGACCGGACTTGTATATATTTGGCCGGACACGACTGTAAAAAGCCGGACATGTCTGGCTACAGCTGGACATCTGGCAACCCTAGACGCAGAGCACCAGCGCGCTCTGTGTTTTTGTCTTAAAAGGTATTCTGTTTAATTTGAATTAACCTCACTTCAAGCTAGTATTTATTTATTTTCACAAAACCTAACCAACCTATTATTTAATTGGAAAATAAACGCTGAAGCATGATGACTGCATAATAATAGGATTAGGATCTCCAAGTTCATCGCAGGTTAACTCTGTTACTAAGAAATCTTTACTTAATCACATTCAATTATTGAGGTCTAATTGACTTAGACCTCAATAATTGAATGTTAATGTTATGTTGCTTAAACATAGTTATACGGATAATTATCAACAATAATAATAAATGAGTTCTGCCTAGCCTTTTCCTATGTTGGGGTCAGCTTCCATTCTGACCAGATGTAGCTGCAAGCTGCATACCAGTATTTTACACAGCGACTGCCATCAGACCTCCGCAACCCAGTTACTGGGCAATACCGATATTCTAAGGTTACACCGGTTGCCAGACCTTCGGGCTTCTGACTTCCCGTAACGACTGTCATAGGTATTCCGCTGACACCCGTGACCGACTGTTTAATATGCTCTCCGAGGCACCTAGGGGTCTCGTTGTGTAACGAATGGTCACCCATCATATGAATACTCAATAAATGTGGACTATTTCATGATAAGGCAAACGAAGCAAATAAATTGATGTCATTGAATTAGGTGCCTGAATAAGGACATTTTAGAGGAAAAAATATGTTATCCATATGCGGAGGTATGACGTAAAAACGTCCTACGTGGTATGCAATACGTCCGTCATTCATAGGGCATCCATGTGACCTATGTTGGTAGAAATGACAAATTGGAGGGCATATTGTTTTTTTTTTTTTTTAAATCGTTGCCCCACACTAGGATTTCTCCTGTATCGATCGTGGGTGCGTTTACAGACTCAAATCTTCACACACACAAACGTCCAGACCCGGAACAACTATCTGTAGGCCATACAAATATTTGTTCCGTGTGGGAATCGAACCCACGACCCGTAGCGCAGAAGCCAATCGCTCAGCCACTACACCAAACGTGTCGTCAAATTAGCCTCCTATGACTCCGTCATGGTCAGGACAGAGGCTGCCGAGCAGGATTGAGGATGAGCCGATCCCGGTTGGAGAAGAGGCCTCGGGGAGGTAACCGCACCGGTGCCTAGTCCATCAGGAATATTCACCGTAACCCCTACCTGTCGATACTCGCCGGGGAAAAAACGGCATCAATCTAAACCAGACTGCTATAATATTTAGTAGATGATCCTAAAAGAAAAAAATAATGATTGGCCATCGCTTGGTATAGAACTAAGAAATCTCCTCCTTTGCCAAGCTACACATACCTACACCGCCGCCGCCGACCGGCGTATCGCCCTCGCCGACGAGGCCCCTCGCGACGTCCCACCGCCGCCGCCCCCGATCCACCGTGCTCACCCGCCGCAGCCGCGGAGCCGGTCGTCCCTTCTGACTCCGCAGTCACACCGCGATTAATACAGCCCTCATCAAGCTGTCGTATCCCTCCCAGTCCTCTCGCATTCAACACCCTAAGAGGTTCGAGTCCCCCCTTCGGGACACCCTTAGAGGTGTTGCTGCTATGATAGTCAGTCATGATGTTACAGTAGTTAGCGTAGTAGTTAGCTAGGTAGTTAGTGTAGATATTGGTTCGGAGACCCTTCTGGTCTCGCCAATAATAGCCCGGTTACGTAGAAAAGGTCCGCAAGACCATCTACAAGAGACGAATAGGAAAAAAAAAAAAAAGAAAAAAAAAATTGGCCATCGCTTGGTATAGAACTCAGAAATCTCCTCCTTTGCCAAGTAAAGAATAGTAAATGTAAAGGGTGAAATAAATTGTTCAGTGGGTACCTACCCATATCCTTCAAACTAAAACACAGCAATGCTGCTTGACGGTATTAATAGGTATGGTGGTAGTACGTTTGGTGCAGTGGCTGAGCGATTGGCTTCTGCGCTACGGGTCGTGGTTTCGATTCTCGCACGGATCAAATATTTGTATGGCCTACAAATAGTTGTTCCGTGTCTGGGCGTTTGTGCATGTGAAGATTTGTGTCTGTAAACGCACCCACGATACAAGAGAAATCCTAGGGTCGAGCAACGAAAAAAAAAGAAAAAAAATGTCCTTTCCGGACGAAATCTTTCAAACAGAACTCTACTATTACTAAAATCTGTGCTATTTTCTTTGAAATTACCGATTCAGGTAAATCTTAGGATTTACTGGAATAAAGGATATTCCAGTAAGTTTCGTTTGTAAATGCCAAGGGATTTGCTATTGATCTAGCCTTTATAGTAACATAGCAGCCCGTCCCGGCTTCGCACGGGTGAACATTTTTCCCATTTTTGCAACATTTTTCATTTATGCTCCGCTCCTTATAGTCGTAGCGTGATGTCATATAGCCTATAACCTTCCTAGATAAATGGACTATCCAACACAAAAAGATTTTTTCAATTCCAACCAGTAGTTTCTGAGATTAGCGCGTTCAAACAAACAAACAAACAAACTCTTCAGCTTTATAATATTAGTATAGATAACGCAATAAGATTTACGTAGATATCAAACATACGAGTTTATAAGAATAACATCGTCATTTACGATGTCTGCCAATGTCAAATCTATTGCGAGGTAATAATGTTAGTGTCATAGGTCTACGCAGCTGTACGCAGCAGATGTTTTTATTGAGAGACCAGCCCACCACACACCCACCAATGTAACTCAATCAAAAATAACAATGGCAAAAATAACACCGAGTAAGGGCTTGTACACAAACTGCGAATTGGCGCGATGCGTATTCGCAACGCAGAAGACTGCGACGCAAATAGCTGCGATGCGATTTCGTGCGGCAAGGCGTCTTCCTTCCAAGGTACGGATGACCAATCTCTCGACGATCGTCAACCGTAATGCACGTATTATAGACTAGGTAGAATAAATTTGCGTAAAAAGATTTGCGCACTGTTGTTACTGATAAGAAGATATAGGAAAAATCAATTACGCGAATCAATTCGCAAGTTCTTGCGATGCGTCGTGCGAGCTTGTATATTTCTACGATGCGACGTCGCATCACAGTTTTGTGTACAAGCCCTAATACCTACGGTTCGGTGTGTGCCAGGAATTCATTTAAATAACCTGAAAAAAAAAAGAGTAAAAAAGAATATCAGCGAGGGGCTCGTGGCTAATTAAGAACCGCGCCGATCATACGATTTGCGAGGTTAAGCTGCCCTTGCTGCGGTCAGTCAGTGGATGGGTGACCGTTTGTTACACATCGAGACCTCTCCGTGCCTCGGAGAGCACGTTAAATAGTCGATCTCTAGTGTCATACGAATACCTACCTATGACAGTCAGAAGCTCGAAAGTCTGATAACTGGTGTAACCTTAGGATATCGGCATTGCCCAGTAACTGGGTTGCGGAGGTTTAATGGTAGTCGCTCCTTGTTAAATACTGGTATTCAGCCACATCTGGTTAGACTGAAAGCTGACCTCAACATGGGAAAAGTCTAGGTAAAACAGAAACGAATATCAGCACACGTAGCTGTTATTGTCTCACGGCTCATACTTCATTTAAGTACATAAAAGTGGCGGCAATGGGAAATCCAGCTTTCAGCTCAGAGACGGTCAAGGTAGTACCTGGTTTGTTTTAATTTTTGCCTGATAATTGAGGTAGGTACGAGTCGTGGTCTTAGGCACCAGGTCGGAGATGGTCATAGCTTAGGTGACCACCTCCCTGGATTGACGACTGCATCAAGGTAGTCAGGTATTCCACTTGCATGTAAATACCTATATTATTACACCATCAATTCCTTTTTAAAAACCGTTCGATTGATCGTTGCCTCCCTTTTCAGGAGGAGACCACAGATTTAAGACGACATAGAATTTCCACTCGCGCTAGTGACGTTACTATTCGTCAGGGGCCGGGCTGACAGGATGATTGGTTATTCCCGGTTCTGTCGAACGTCAGACACGTTCAATCATGCGGTTGACGTAGGTTTGTATCACTCCACCAATAGTAATAGGTATGGGTCCAATAGGTATGGGCAACTTCGGAAGGAAACACAAAAGCGAACTGAATGTTAGTGAGTGATTGACTTGAAATATACTTAAAGCGTGAATTTCTCAGCGGAATGTGAACTCTCTCGCCTAACAATAAAGCTAAATTTCACACGCGCAGAACACGTTTTTCTAGATGCTCTGCCTAGCCTTTTCCCAACTATGTTGGAGTTGGCTTCCAGTCTAACCAGATGCGGCTGAATACCAGTATTTTACACGGATCGACTGCCATCAGACCTCCGCAACACAGTTACTTGGCAATGCCGATATCCTAAGGTTAGACCGGTTGTCAAACTTTTCGGGCTTCTGACTTCCCGTAACGACTGTCATAGGTATTCGTATGACACCCGAGACCGACTGTTTTTCTACATATTTGATGCATTAGTTAGGAATCGAAGTTTCTGTATGGTATATTATTTATTATTCTGTGGTTGGCGCTCGAGATTGTCGTAGTTGTAAGCTTTCATCTTACGTCTATAATTAAATAGGTATTTAAATGCGACAACATGTGTCATTGTTTACTAGGAGTCATGAAGTCATAAGGTCCCTTTAAAGTCAATTTTCATACGATTATCACATGTTAGTCTGAGCTATTATTATATGTATTTGTAAGATAACCTATCGACCGCCATTGTTTCAATAGACAATTTTTTGTTTACAACATTCAAGATACATTGTAAACATATTTATTAACTCATGTAGGTATGTTTTCTGAAACTGTAAAAACTGTTATGACGATACTGAGTCTGTGGATGTTATTTTTAGATTCGGTAGTTGACTATATTTAAAAGTTAGTTAGAATTTAATATTATATCAAAAAGGTATAGAAACAAAACGATATTTGAATAAATAAATAAAATCAGTCTAAAAAATGGAAGAGACACACGTTTTTCAAGATTTTGAATGGCGCATTCTCCGTCCTTGTCACACGAAATAGACATTGTACGGAGTAATGTCAAGTTACTATGAAGTTTTTGGAGTATGACGTCATGTCGCATACTTCAGAACGCACGCATGCTATAGTTTTTTTGACGATAGAAATCTTTTACAGACAATTCGTGTGTCTAAAACCGTTCAGCTTTTTGCTAATGAATGCTGAATATGGGGATTTGTCATTAAGATGACACAGCTCAATGTATCAACTAAATCGGCTTGAGAATACCGTTTCCGAAGATTAATTTTGTTTGTTATCCTAAAACAAGGTATAAAGTAATTTCTATTTTTAAACACAAAACCGCAGAATCCAGGTGAGATCAACATTTTTTCGTTAACACTTTGTCGTTTGATAAATGATTATTGCGTATAGGTATTGGACTCGCAGTAAACACGAAGACAGAATACATTAAATAAATTAATTAATAATATATTCTCGGTGGGTTTTGTGTATTCCCACAGATTATTGATAAAATTATCTAACGGTCGAAAGTTAGAACTTGACGTGGGTATTAAACTTAATTTCCATAAGCTAGATTGTTCAAAAGAGAAACTTCTAAGTTTTGTGGTAGAGCAATTAAACAAACATGTTATAACAACAGTCCACAAAAGTGTTCAACCATAGATGGATTCCCCTAAGATGGGTCCGAGGGTTAGATATAAGTAACAACATTAAAAGGCTAGTCACCTTAATTTTCACATCAGCCGGTAATAATCTTCTACTAAATATCGTCACCGGAAAGCCAATACTACTTAAGCGCCATTTTTGGCCAAAATGAGTTATACAAGGTTAGTCGGAAAGGGGTACTAAGCCGAAAGGGTGTTAAAGTACCCATAATAATGGATAACCTTTGTTCTACAAGTTTCCCCAAAACTCGATAGTTTAAGAGAAATAGCTGTTCAAAGATTTCATAAAAAATACTCTAAATTCTATCTATCCTCAGCTATGATCAGCTGTGTTTACATTTTAGGTCATATTTGGAGTCACAGATTAGAAACTCCATTTTATGAATTCATAACTAAAGTAGGGATGAAGAATTTTCGAAAAAACTAAAATAAAAATTATTTTTCATGGAAAAGAAAATAATCGAATTTTGAAATTTTAACACTTGCTTTAAAATAGTCATCAGTGATACTGTAGGTGGCCCGCGGCTTAGTACCCCCTTTCCGACTAGCCTTGTATATATCGTTGGATAGGATTTAAAAAATCCAATGTGACGATATGGTTTCGAATAGATTGTTCTGTTCTGCCTAGCTTTTTCGCAACTATGTTGGGGTCAGCTTCCAGCCTAACTAGATGTGGCGAATACTTTGCCAGTAGTCGGTCGTCTTCCAGTCTGCTGACTGCAACAAACTACGATAGCCAATCTGTCTGCCAAGGGTGATGATTATGAG
Organism: Amphipyra berbera; assembly: GCA_910594945.2. Lineage (NCBI taxonomy): Eukaryota > Metazoa > Arthropoda > Insecta > Lepidoptera > Noctuidae > Amphipyra > Amphipyra berbera. Next base: position 5,324,303 of record OU343131.1, on the reverse strand, counting down.
AATTTCCCCTATGATCCTTCATGGAAGCATTCATTGGTAGGTCCATCTTTACCAGTGGATCCTTACAGACTGACATGATGAATTACACAAGCAGGTATATGAAATGCTATATATGCATAATCACCAGTTTTGGTAAGTAGGCTAATGAATACAGTTCTAAGTTATTAATACCTATATACAGGTAGATGAAATACTAAGCAATCTAGAATAATTTACAAGATTCATTATTTATACCTCGTTGATCTAGTGGTGGCAAGCGCGACTGCTGATCATGAGGTTGGGTTCGATCCCCAGGTCGGGCAAAGTGTAATTGGGTTTTTCCGTGTAGAATTCCTGAGTAGCAACCCGGAGTTTGGATTTGTTGCCGGTTGATGGCAATAGGCTCGCCCCCTATTACATGGGACTTAAACATAACGGCGAAATGAGGGTGTTACTATACACCTCTGCCCAACCCTTCGGGGAATACAGGCGTGATATTATGTTATCCATTATTTAATGAGGTTTCAATCATAAATTGCCCATCAATCAATGATTTCTTGGAAAACTTTATACTTATGAGACGGGTATTAATAAAGAAATTCATTAATGAATTTCTATGGTCAAAAACGAATTGTTTTACTTATCAATGGTAGCATTTTTATTATCAAACTGATCATACAAATAGACTTGTAAGTTAATTTTCCCTGTGATATCTACTAACGTATGGTCTACTATGCAAAGCTATGGAATCTTTGCTTTATTATTGGTAAAGATATAAGAGTCTCAATTCCCTAATCCATCGGGCTCGCCCGCGGCCGCGGAGCCGGTCGTCTTTTCTGACTCCGCAGTCACACCGATAATTCAGCCCTCATCAAGCTGTCTCCCTCCCAGTTCTCCTGCCAGCAACGCCCTAAGCCGAGGTCTGCGTCCCATTAGGGGTCGCCCTTAGTGCTGTTGTTGCTAGTAGTAGTAGTTAGCTTAAGTTAAGTATTTGACTCGTCCCCATTTGTTGGAGACCTTTTTAACCTACTTCCAAAAAAGGAGGAGGTTCTCAATTCGACTGTATGTTTTTTTGTTTGTTTGTTTGTTCCGCGTTGTCTTTGCTAATTGTGAATCGATTTTCATGATACTTTTTTTGTTTGAAAGAGTATTCTTTCGAAGTGGTCCCATTTAAACTTGGTGAAGATCTGATGAAGAACCTCGGAGATACACAATTTGAAGTCGGTTACATTTTTGTTAAAAAGTTTTATAGGTCTTGCCAATAACTACCCGGTTACATAGAAACGGTCCACAAGACCATGTACAAGCAGACCAATTAAATAAAAAAAACCAAACGAGTCTTAATTTCAATCAATAACGCTCGGTTAATCATAGGAATCGGCCAAAAGTTGTACTAATTTACTACAAGTTAAAATTGGGTCATTGTATTTCTGTTCGAAAGGGTCATGATGTGATATTTAGCCGTCACTCTTTCTCAACTTACTAACCCATATAGATTACTTTTATCAATATAGTATATAGTTCGAACCATCAAAAGTCACGCTTACTTCCCTGTGTAGTGATCTAAATATATGGTTGGGTGTTTCTACAAAATATCCTAAAATAAATAATTCCAAGTTTACTTTACGTGTTTATAAAACCCAAACTGTCATTGCTATCAATGAATGAAATATAACATAAACATTCGAAACCAATAACCAATACCAGAAGTACTAATTAATTGTCCAAACATGTTAGGGGTTTTTGAAAAACCACCCATTCATCGTAAAAACTTACCTATATATTACAACATAATAAAAGTTCCGTTGACATAATAAATAACGTCAAAGATAATTTACACGAGACCTAAAAATCAAAACATAGCGGATGTAAACTTCCTTATTTTGATAATCATTTACGCTCTAGAATTCGTTATACAAACCTAACCTCACCAGTACAACTTTTACGAAGAAAAAATAGCGGACGTCAGTGACACGCCTGTTCATAACGAACCGTCCAATTACTAAGCATCAAAACAAAAAGCCGCTATGACGTCCGCGTCCGATCAATGTTTGAACTCCGGCTGACCTAAGCGCACGCGCATACGATATATAAAAGGAGTGGGAGGTGTTGCGCCTCACAACTGACTGAACGCTCGTAGCGAACTATCGTGTTGAAATTTAATCAAATCAAAATGTACACAAATCCTTTCGAAAGAAAACACTCGTCGTTGAGGCAGGCCCTTGACCGCTTCATCAGGGGCGAGACTCGGCTGAGTTTCAGAAAGAAGACGGATTTATCGAAGTCTTCAAGCAGCAGTACTTCTTCAATGGCTTCATCTACAATGGACTACAAGCCTAAGTTTAATGAGAAGAGGTGAAGAGAACAGTGCGTGTGTGTTGTGATAGTGAAATAATTTTGTCAGCTCCACTCTAAAAACAGGTTGGTTTTTGTGATTTATATTTTTAATTTAAAAGTTATCATCGTCTTTGACCATAGCTTGCATCTTTTCACTCATTTAACTCTGTCCTGTGTTTCGTTCATCCAGTGCCCTCCAATTCACATCATTAATTAGGAAAATGATTGAAGTTCTACTAAGTACCAAAAGACCAATTCTCAGCTTATAAATGTTTTCAAAACAAGATCGTTCTCAATTAGTTCAATCGAGCGGGTCAAAGTAATTGAACTCGATTCGTATCATTGCTTCAGATTAAAATCATGTTCAAACAATTGAGATCTATTCAACTTTACAAATTAAATTAATTAGGAGAGTTTAAAAATCATCATTCCTTCCTATAGTAATTGCTATTCTAATTGGGAAATGTAATTAATAATTCCATGCGCAATTAATTACAAACGATTTAGCAGGAAATATCGAGCGCGAAATAGTAAATTCTCTACACCAATTTAGGTCAACTGTTGACAATATTTGCCACCGAAACACAAATAAGGCTGAATATTAATATAATCGGAACAATTTCAACTATTAGCCGATACCAAGAATAATTTCAACTATTCAGTGATAGTGTGGGAATATCACACAATTTAGCACAATAATTAGATACAAACTGCCCAGTAATTGAGTTGCGGAGGTTTGATGGTATTAGCTCCGTTTAAAAAACTGGTATTCAACCGCATATGACTAGATTGGAAACTGAACCCAACTAAGTTATGAATAGTTTGGTAACACGAATTGGTACCTTGGATATCTATACTAAAACTGAAAAGATTCTTATTGCCTATGATATCTACAAAGCAGAATTTTATAAAAACTTTGGTGAACCTATCCTAAACAGGTTTATAAATACATTTGCTATAAACTACGATAAATACTGCAAAGTATACTTAACTAATTGTAACAACATAGATTCACCATGATGCCTGACGTTTAAAATTAATATCGTATCATCCATATCCATTTAATCACTACATCAAAATCTTCTTTTGCTACAAACAGATGGATATCTACAATATGAACATATCGCAACCAAAAATTTTCCATTACAATCTAACCATATTTGAACTATTAAATATCAGTTAACACGTCATTCTAATAATTGTATCTATCAATTTTCTTATTGATTGTAAGACTATGATTGTAAATCTGTTATTTGCAAGAGAAGATCTCGCAGCCACAGTTGGTTAACGGGAATACCAAATACGATTTTAAATAGAAAGTCTAAAGTTATTTTTCTGATGCCCCCAGGTCGAGTGGTGTTGCAGACCGGTTGTGTGACGTCATGATGTCAGCCGCACGTGGACCAGTAGACGAGGGAATTTACCCGTCAAATTGATTGAATAAATAATATTCTTTTTCTTAAAATTCATTTGTTTTATTTGGAATAAGTAGGCTTCCTTTGTTAGTAAGTTGCCTAAAGTTTCGAAGCAAGAATGTTATAATCTAATTAATGATTGATGTACTAATACACACTTTGTCTGCCATTCAAGTGTGACATATTATGTTGTTATAGTATAAAACTCATTAACGTAGGCTCTGACACTGATTAGAATCATTAACGGTTCCAATAACAGCAGTAAAAACACTACTCTTTAGTAAATTGATAAACTTTTACAGAAATGATCTTTATAATGTCAATGAAGAAATAATAATAATTTTATTTACATGCAAGGAATGCATAGCAGTAAATATTAAGAAAAACTTTAAATGAATGAACCATGAAAACATTGTTTAATATTTTTTATACCATTCTACGATCACCAAGACGAAACGAAACATGTTACTAACCAGTCATTGTGGTCATTTAATATGAAATTATAATAAAATCGTTTAAATACAGGTTTTAAATTCTGAATTGATCAACATCAGCTTACGAGATTAAGTGGAACTGGTTATTGTGGGCCTCGAAGGTGGATACATCGTAGAGGATGGGCTAGCAACCGGACAATATACATATATTTGAATTTAAACCAATATTTGCCCCACCCGTCGATTCACCTTTCGTGTCGGCACGAGTTATACAACGTGTTACAAAAATACCCCTAAAGCCGAAAGGGGGTTAAAAGGTCCCTTGTAAAGAGTCTATTGGCTATATTTGAAAACTGTAGTATGACCCAAAAAAAAAAGAATTTGGATAAAATATAAAATACTACCCTGAAAACATAAAACTAAAGAGTAAAACCCAGAAAGTTATTTACATTCTTACCTAATTTCTTCTGAGATGTAAATCACAACAACCATATCGATACCTCAGTTCCAAAGTGTAACAATTCAGAAACAGGTTTTCATGAGACAGGGAATCAAATAGAGTTGTTACTGTATGAAAATAAAATAATCTAGACTTAGGAAAAAATATTGGATGTAACAATTGAACTACCTACATTCAGTTATCGACTTGTTACTCTTTGGAAATAGTGCGTAATCGTTTTGGGAACAATTTCTCACACTTATCTCAATTTCACTAAATTTCGAATTTGTTACACTTTGGAACTGAGGTATCGATATAAAAGACTACTTGATTATTTACATTTTTCATGGGAAATTATGTAACACGTTGTATATGAATAGCTCATGCCGTTGTGAAAAGATTAGCCAGTCAGCAAGGTTGGTAGCGGAGCGGACTACCCAGGGTGTGCCGGACGTAGGTACCTTACGTGCATAAGGTCATACTCCATTTCCTGTAACATTAGACAAAAGTGGCCCACCGTTCTGCCTAGCCTTTATCCAACTATGTTGAGGTCAGCTTCCAGTCTAACCAGATGCAATTGAATACCAGTATCTTAACGGAGCGACTGCCATCAAATCTCCGCAACCCAGTAACTGGGCAATGCCGATATCCTAAGGTTAGACCGGTTGTCAGACTTTCAGGTTTCTGACTACCCGTAAAGACTGTCATAGGACTGGGTCGACGGTTTAACGTGCTCTCCGAGGCACGAAAGGGTCTCTATGTATAACGAATGGTCACCCATCCACTGACTGACGGCGGCAAGAGCAGCTTACATGCGCAAATCATATGATCCACGCAGTTATTAATTAAAAGTGGCCCACCAAGACACAAATGTCTTTTGAACCGTTTCTTCAAATAGAGGTTCCCTTCATCTAGATTTACTGTCTGTTCATAAGAGCATAAAACGCTCATAAAAGTTGAATCTCTGCTGGAAGCAAACATGTTGTTTATTTGTATACATTTCTTTTCTAAAATGGTTCTTATTTGCCTAATAATGTTATCAAAGGGTCATGGTATCTTTGAAGTCATGAGCAGAAACTTGTTTACTTTTGAATCAGTAATGGGCGTACATATATTTCGTTAAAGTAATATTGTGGTTATCAAATAGCCTACACTAACAGCTAGTTCACACAAAAACTGTTCACAGGATCCGTTTTAAAGCATCCGTTTTTATTTTGGTGATGGTGCCTGTAGTTGTATGAGCGAGTTCACATACAAGACAGTATTCCAAATCCAGTAAACAAATACTGGATCCGTTGTTTTTATCGTATCCTGTCTGCCAGATTCGACGCAGCTGCCATTTGTTTAACTGAACCGTCGATACAGATGTGAATAACACATCCAGTACCGACGGGTCCGTTAATACGGATCCGCTGTGTGAAGGGCTGTAACTATTACCGTTTTGTTTATAAAGATTAAAATTTTAAAATGTAAACAGTTGTAAATGAGGTAGGTTGTCGTCCCTTTTAAACCCAAATTAAAGAAAATGGCCGCGACTATTTTAATCCATGGTCATGATGGGTCCAAATTAACAGGCTTTTCGATAAAAGCTTTCGTGCCTTTTCTTAAGCGCAAACTCTGTAAAAGCTTTTAATCCTTTACTTAAAATATCTACTTGCAACAAGGTTGATGACCGCCGATCGCACTTTACACCTCCCACTGAATTTGCAATCTACATTTTATTGAAAAACGCGAGCTTGGTAGCAGACGTAGCAGTATATTAAATTATAAAACTTAGGGCCCAGCTACATCTGACGGAAGATACGTCGCCGATCTTTCGTCGCGTTTACTCGTGGAATTTTAGTAACGCATCTTTGGTCAAATGTGTACGGTATAGAATTATGTGTACCAGCGGAAGTTCAGCGACGTATCTTCCGTTAGATGTGGCTTTGCCCTTATACTCGGAGAATGAACATCGCTTCGCTATGTATTCGATGAAAAGAAGCTAGTGGTACGGTCACATACATCTATTGTTGAGTTGATCGTGAGGTCTTGGGTTCGGTCTCCAGGTTGGGCAGTGTTATTGGGTTCTTCCGTCTGAAATTCCTCAGTAGCAGCCCGGAGTTTGGATTTGTGTCCGGTTGATGGCAAAAGGCTCGCCTCCTATTACATGGGACTTAAACATAATGGCGAAATGAGCGGGTTAGCAGACTACACACACCATCGACACCTTTATGGAGCCCTCTTAGGTATGCAGGTATCCTCACGATGTTTTTCCTTCACCGTTAGCGCAAGTGATGATTAAATTCTGATCTGCACATGAATTTGAAAAGTCGGAGGTACCGGGACCGAACGACGAAAAAAAGTAAGTGTTGTTTATTTGTTACTTGAATGAGCTACCTTACGTCTAAGTAGCTGTTGTGTGGATTGGTTGATGTGTGGAATTACACTGTGCTGGTCCTGGTCAGTTCGCGGATGCAGGGGACCGTTCGTTGCATAATATAAGATACTAGCGGCCCATCCCGGCTTTGCACGGGTGGACATTTTTCCCGTTTTTGCAACATTTTTCACCTGGTGGTGAAAAGTGTCGCCTGGGCGACATCGCAACTGAGGCGGGCCGCGATGTCTCATGGGAGGTATCGCGGCTGAAGGGTGGAGGCCGCGGCGGGAGAGGAGTGCTGGTATTGCGGTGTGCCGCTCTCCCTACCTTCCGCGGCCTTGACGGGGTCGCCGCCGTCAGATGGCGGACGCGGTGGGGCCGCAGGGGGAGAGGAGTGTCGGTATGTCGTTGGCCGCTCTCCCTATCCTCTGCGGCCGAAAAGTGGTAGGCGACGGGGCCACTAACCTGACCCGTCGCAGGGAGACCAAGGGTGCCCAGACACGGGGTAGTCTGGCGCCCATGTGCTTGTTTGGTCCCCGGGGTGGTCACGGCGTGCCGTGTGTTCTGGTGCGTCGGTGATGGGGGGTGCTCCCCGCGCCTCTCAGGAGGTCGTGTGGTGGGGCACCACAGTGAAGAGGTCCACCAGCAGTTGGTGGACCAAGACCTGCCGGGGTTGCGGTGCATGCTTAGGCGAATCCCGCGACCCCGGCCGACGATCACGAGGATTTTTTACGAACGTGGGTTTTTAGCCGGTAAGAGTCCGGCAGACCCCCTTGCCTACCCCGGGCGAGGGACATCCATGAGTATTTCCACACGATAAAAAAAAGGCATACACATTGCTGGAGACCACAGATTTATTACTATTACTTTCTTGTACAAGAAGAGAGGCTCGTGACTGATTCTCGACCGCGCGTATCATACGATTTGCGAGGTTAAACTGTGCTTGGTGCGGGCAGTCTGTGGATGGGTGACCGTTCATTACACATCGAGACCCCTCCATGTCTTGGAGAGCACGTTAAGCAGTCAGTCCTGGGTGTCATACGAATACCTCTGACAGTCGTTACGGGAAACCAGTAGCCCGAAAGTCTGATAACCGGTCTAGCCTTAGGATATCGGCATTGCCCTATAAATGGGTTGCGGTGGACTGGTGTCAGTCGCTCCGTGTAAAATACTTAAATTCAGCCGTATCTGGTTGGACTGGAAGCTGAACCCAACATAGTTGGGAAAAGGCTAGGCAGAACGGAACTTTCTTTATAAGAAAGTAATCATTACACAAAAGCATTCCCTTTTCTTCGGCTATGTTTAAACAAGTTCAAGAGTGTAAACAAATTGTTTGGCATCACTCCTCTGCTTTTGACACCTGCTAACTACAATCAAATGGCCTTTCTCTTTATCTAACATGAATTAACATAAGATTAACGTAAAAGAAAGCTAAGTTCCGTAATAGCAGAGATTTCGAAGAGATATAACAGCCCTGTGCATCGGTAACGCCGTTTTAATTATCAAGAATTACATAACATGTGTAATACCGTGAAAACAGATGACGGGAATATTATTTACCCGCATCCTAGGGGAACTAATTGATGTACCCGGATAAAAAGTATTCCATGTGTTAATCCAGGGCATAGTCTATCTGTGTACCAAATCTCATTCAAATCCGTTCAGCCGTTTTTGCGTGAAAGAGTAACAAACATCCATACATCCATACATCCATCCATACATACAAACTTTCGCGTTTATAATATTAGTAAGAAGTAAGAAAGGATAATTGATTTTTATACCCTGGAGTGTAAAAATCTATTATCTCATCAATCTACTGGATCCAGTTATGATATGTGCAAAAGAAAAAAGCACTGATAACCTAGCGGTTGAACGCTTACCTCCCAAGCAGGAGGGTCTGAGTACGTATCCGGTCCGTACCTCTGACTCTTCGAATTTATATATACCTATTTTCATTATGATAGCTACTTGGTGCCAAAGTAAAATATATTCCTCTTACGAAGGCGTCTCGAAAACTAAGCTTAATTAGTGGCCAGTAAAAAAAAAAGAGAGCAAGAGCAAATTGGGTGATCTCATTTAGATCAAAAACAACCTCACACTCCCATACAAATTCGTTGAATATAAGTTTTTTTTTTTAAATTACTAATCGATTGTTCTACTGTGATAGAGTTATTATACTGCGGTATGAAAATGATTGAAATTTCACGTGCATTATCATCGAATATAAAAGTACAGTAGGGGAACGAAAATGTTATACACCTTAAGGTCTATTTTTGCTTGCACAGTGCAAGAAACAACCTATTTTACCGACTACGTATTGCCAACGTTATAGAAATGAAAATACAAGTATTTTTTGACAGGATATTAAAAATTATAATGGTGTCATGATGACAACTACCAGTAATGTCAATTTATTTAACCATCGAATCGATTGATGGAATGATTTTTACAACAAAACTACTTAAATCAAATCTTAGACATTATATGGCACTAATCTATATCTATACTAATATTATAAAGAGGAAAGATTTGTATGTTTGTATTTTTGGATTTTTGTATGTAACGAATAAACTTAAAAATTACTGGACCGATTTCAAAAATTCTTTTGCCGTTAGAAAGCTACATTATCACTGAGTAACATAGGCTACGGGTGGAGCCGTGAGGACACAGCTAGTACTACATATGAGGCAGAAGGCAATTTTGATTTTTGCTACCAAATAATTAAACATAATTTTCCATGCATTGGTCTGTTCCGTTCAACAGTTTGAAAAGGTAACATGTGCCCGCGATGTGGGAAAGAAATGAATTTGAAAACTGACGAACTTATTTATTCCCCGACTGTACATACATACTTCGTGGTAATTGTGATGCGGCCAGCCGGGCACGATCTGCGATACGATCTACCGTTCGGATGTAGTACGTGGTTGAAACACATCCCAGTGCGAACAGAATGTATTTACAATGTACGAGTATATATGCGGTTAGCCGGACGGCTGGCTTCATTGCAAGTGCCCTTACTTCTAGGCACATAATTGCCTGGATTATACATATAGGTAGATATCTAATAAAAAAATCAAAACTGATCTATCTAATAACCTGGTGTCAGAGTTTATGTCGCCCATGGGCCTGTGACTTGGCTTCACATGCCGTCGAGAAATATCTCTCAGGCATGCCGGTTTCCTCACGATGTTTTTCTTCACCGTTTTTAAGCAAGTGATAATGATGTTGATTTTCAAGCTGTGAGTACATTTTAAGCTTTAGCCATGAAGGTATGAGTAAAAATGGAGACCACACTACAAACACCTACTGAAAGTCGAAACATATGGCCTAAATAATTTTGTTTTGGAATTCTGTCTCTTTTTAAATACCTATCCTATTTACGAAGAGATTTCTCAACTAAATATTCTATCCTGTTTCTGATTCACATGTCTACAGGTGAAAAAGTAAGAACACACTACGAACATCTATCTAAAGTCGAAAAATGTAACCTGGAAAAATTCTATCTCTTTCTAAATACCCTAGTTAGGAATAGATAGAATATTTAGTTTGGAAATCTATCTTTGTAGATTTTAATAAATAAGCATGTCGTCTCATCAACACTAATAAGCAGTAGTATAAGCCAGCTATCTAACTGATATAATAACTTACAAGAAAGTTTACTTTAATTAAACACATGCAAACATTGTAGTATAAATATAATCTGCCAAGAAGCGAAAATTAACATTTCTAATAGTAGTTTAATGTACTGTAAATGAAAGACATAAATAAACACTTGAAACTGAAACTTATGTTCTGTCGAGGAACGTTAAGTGTCAAGTGGGACTTGGGAGGTTAAATAGTTACATACTTATATTACATAGCTGAGTTTGCAGTGTACACACCTAGCCGACGAAGGCCAAAGAACACCAATGAACGTTCGTCAATTGTTCTATTTGACCAAACTTTGTTTAAAACGAATTCGGTTTCTTTCGGTTTTTGGCAGTGTCGAGCCCCGTTTGCTCTCGTTCGTTGGCTAGGTATGTTCGCTGCATTAATAGAAATAATAGAAAAGTACTTACAAGACGATGAGGTCAAGAATAGTCAAATTAAGGTTATAAAAGAAGCAATTGAGTATAGAAATTATAAGTATGATAGCATTTTTTGAAAGTTAATACAACCAACGCACCGCAACCTGAGCCCCCTGATCGAACACCACCATTTGCATTGAAACCGTGACCAAATTATCATGTATTGTGGTTTGAATAGGTTTTACTTGTTCGTTTTTCTTTTCTTTTAATATAACATTGCCCTGCACTTCTTCTTCTTTCGTGTCGGCAGGAGCTATACGAGATTAGCGTATACTGTGGTGAAAAGATCAGCCGGTTAGCAAGGTTGATAGCGGGGCTGACTGCCCAGGGTGCGCTGGACGTACTTAAGTATCGTCAGTCATGGAGGTTCTTCAGTTCTTTAATGCCCTCCACTAGAATTTGTTCTGTATCGTAGGTGCGTTTATGAACACAAATCTCACATGCAATAATTACTAGACTCGCAACAATTATCGAAACCATGAAAGTATTTGTTCAGTGTGGTATTAGAACCATTTTGTGGTCAATGAGCTTGTAGATGTTTATACAAGGTAAAATAACAAGCCCGAACTTTAAATAGCAACCAATGTCAAATTCCTAATTTATGTGCGAGATCGAGGAGTTAGGAACATAGTTGTATTGTTTTGGTAGTCGCATCCGATCACGTGATCCGGTGGGGTGCGCCAAAGTTCATCTAAATTTTCTACTCCGATAATTGGAACTCCGAAAATGTTCTTCCTAACATTTTTCATCCTAACAATCGCAATTCCTAACTGCTCTGTTTCTAATGTTCATAATTCCGAATCATTCAATTTCATAATGTCAGTGGCAATAAACATCTATTATACTATTATTTGTTTTCCTATATTTTCTCAACAAACCCGTTTTTTACACTATTATTCAAAGTCATATTTTTTTTTTTAGATTTGTTTCATTCATAATAATCAACATTACATTTATCTACATTAATTTTGAGTAACTTTTACAGTTTTGGTTATTTTTTGTTTATTCGTCTAATACAATCTGGACTTTAGGGCACCCCGGCTCAGACAGGTTAGGTTAGAAGGGGATGTTTATAGGGGATGTTAGGGGGGGGGGGGTTATTTTTTTATAGACCACCCAGAAGTAGGAGCCCCGCCAAGCGGGGCTCCGTTGACCATTTCATGCGCCTACAAATAAGTAAAAATGTTATGAAAATTCAAATTATGTTTCGGCATAAAAACGTTATGAAAACCAACAGTAGGAGTTTAAGTAAATTAACATTAGTGATATTATTAATTACAATTTTCGGAAACATGAGTGTTATGAACATTGTTTGTAGTATTACAAATTGTATGACTGAAAACTTTAGGAATAAAATTTTTAGGAAGAGTGATAATTCGGATTACAAATCGGTAGGAATAACAATTTTGGGTAAAAAACTTTAGGTGAGCCAATATGGACCCGATCCGATGGCTAACTTTTACGTAATCCGATGCAATTTGCAACGAATCACACGATTCGTTAGGAATAACCCAGACTGAGACTTTGTTTACTAGATACGCGCAGTTCATTTGTTTGTCCGTCATTATAGAATCTTGAACACTCTACATTCTCATAAAAATACACAGACGAAGATGTTTTACATCACAAGCGGTTCTCTAGTAAGAACTATTTTCACGTACGACGAAACCAATAGCAAAACTAAGATAGAATAACGATCCAAGTGTAACAACAGTGGTGTGATTTTCTCGGGTCGACACCTCCAGTCAGACATTTACATAGCCTAAGATGTTAACAGCTTGGCATTTAAATCTCAGGAGCGTTAGTTGTTCCTAGATATGTATATTTTCGTAGTCGTATCTATATAGGTCCCAATATGTATCCCTGAGGTACACCGAGTGTTGTTTCTGTGTTTTAGTTGGAAACTACTGTAGACCTTGAGTTTCAGGAGCCGGTGCTGGGAACGAGTGGTGGGCTAAGTACATAACCAGACTAAAACACGGAATCTCACTTGTTAACGGTCACACATACTACATTTTGTATGTTTGTTCGTTCTCAAAAGCTAAGGTATAATACTTTTCTCATGGGAAGAAGCAGCGGTGAGTCATGATCATGTATAAAATGTATATCCCTTACTAACATAGTTTTTAAGCATCGCTAACCTATTGAGTCAGGTCACTTGAATAAATATTTTTCTATTCTATTCTATTACTTTTGTTATAAGCTTATAATGTTCAATTTTTTCGAAGCTCCACAGTCTCGAGTGACACTCAAGCTTAAGTTAATATACACTTACTTGACCCGTGTTGTGAATTTTCAGTTAGTCATATAATACGCTACATTTGTCAATATTGGACACCGAGTCAAGTGCTAGACTGAACTTCTTATAGTGACATAAATATTACTCATAGGAGCAAAATTAATAATATTTGATTTATCTTACATTGACATTGGAGCTATAAGTGAATGAACCACTCTATTTCTTTACTCTTCTGTACTCTATTTTTAAATGTCTAACAACAGAGATGGGCAACAACATACACTTGTGAAGATACAAATTAAATATTGACTATAAAATTGTCTGGTATGTTAGATGTCCGTGATTTTAAATCGAGAAGTGCTTTTATAAGTAATCTACTATTAAGTTCAAGTAGTCGATAGTAGGATGTTGTGATATCCAGTATGAAAGCGAACAGTCTAGCTACTCAGGAAACACAAGAAGTGCGAAGTGGAAAAGTTTTGTCGAAGAAACAATGGTCGCCTTTTATTCAACTACAGAACACAAAGGATCATTCTGAATGGAGATATTCCGTTCTGTGAATATACAGTTCAATTTATCGTCTATGATTTATATAGATGACGATAAATCATAATCGATGTTATCATCATCTATGGTCGGACTTAAACTATGTTCAAAACAATAGTCCACTTTACTGATGCCATTAATCCTGTTTACTAGTATAGTATCTGTGATTGTTCTAGTATTTACATCCTAGTAAAATTGTTCCGCAATTAAATAATAATTTGTCTCATATTAAACTCTATTACCTACTTCACAATTAAAACCTTATGAGTGTGACGTCAACGGTTAGGAAAATGCCACTAACACTGTAAAACCTAATTACACTTTGATATAAAATTAAGTAAGGTAATGTTTAAACACATTAAAGATAAATAACGCGCACAAGAATTAATTGTTTTTTTATAAACATCGTTTTGATATTGTTAAAATGATAAGTATATTTTTGATATAACTAGGGTTGGTCCTCGGATCCGCCCAGGATCAGAAGTGCTTTGTTGTTACAAGAATGAAAAATGTAGTATGAAACGCGTGTGCATTGATCATTACACTCTCGGCTCACTTATCGCACTCGCCTGCGGCTCGCGCGCACGATACCGCCTCGACGGTAATGACCAACATAGCACACTTATATCATAATGTACTAAAATTGTTTTTTAATTTGACATAAATAGTTCAGGTTTGTTAATTGACGTCTTTTTGTTTATCGTTATTGATAGGTATAAATATTGTACTGCACAGAAATTAATTAATAACAACAATCAATTAGTTTCACTACATAAATTGATTGTGTCACCACATGATTGCAAACATTCATTGGAGTGAAATATAATTCTAAAGTAATTGTTAGTTATCCCGGTTTCTGTATCAGTTCGCAGTTAATTCAGTTAGTTAGTTTTGTTAGTTGTGTCTGTGCAATAATAATGTTCAAAATTTATTTAGGGTTTCTGTATTATTCCAAGTTTTCATTTGCCATTCCCACAGTGTATAAGATAATTGACAGACAATTAAATCTGAAAATACATCTCCCGCTTAAATTAATAAACCATTTCCAGAATTTGTGCTTAACTTACTCTCAAAGTAGTTTGTATTTACAAACGGAACATTTGAAGTTGAAACGATCCAAATTAAACAATTAGATACTTAGAAAATGTTGGTCCTCTAATCCGCAGACGTACTGAATTCGATACTCCGCTTCTGAATCTAATAAAATTGAAGTTAAGTCTACATTTTCAGTGAAATGAAAATCTTGCGAGTCCACGACGCCGACGGAGAATAATGAATACTGAGAAACAAAAGACAAACGTAAAACGGGATTACATTCCATTTCACTTTTTACTCTGATATCCTTGTTAAGTTAAAGCAATATAAAAACTCAAGACAGGGGTTCTATTATTTGAAAGGACGCCATTGAAAGCACATTTAAATCTATAAGTTGTCGTAAAGATTCCTAATTAGTCTCGGGCTAATTAGGAATCTATACGACAACAATCCCCAGTGGTCGGCAAATTCATTAGTCAAAAGAACCTACCAGTAGTACAACGATTAATATTTCTTTTAAGAGCCTTTATTTTCAAGAACCTCGTTTTTGGATCCTACCACTCGGTGTAAAATATTAAGCCCCATCTAATTAGAGTTGTTGCTGTCTTGCTCTGTGTAGTCACAATCTGCTGAATTAGCGTGGTGCCTACAAACAGTAGGTACCTACTTACCTGGTTTTCTGAGGTAACAGATGTAGAAGAAGGTTTGACCAATGTAGAACCCTGAAAAGGTCATGCACTTTTATCAATATACATTACAGCTAGTTCACACAGAAACTATTTACAGGATCCGTTTTAGCGGATCCGTCTTTATTTTGGTGATGGCGCCTGTAATTGCATGAGCGAGTTCACATTCCGAATCCATTAAAAGATACTGGATCCGTTATTTTTATCGTATCCTGCCTGCCAGATGCGACGCAACTGCAATTTGTTTAACTGATCCGTCGTTGCAGATGTGAACACATCCAAAACCGACGGATCCGTTAAAGTGGATCCGCTGTGCACGGGCTCTTAGTCACGCTTGTAATCTTCGAATTATCTTTGAAACAATGCGAAAAAGATATGCATCCTTGGTGCGCCGGGTGTGGGCCAGCTCCAATAGCATCCTAGGCATGATTGCAGGCAGGTAAGATTGCTGTCTTTTGAATCATTGTTCCAAATTTTCTGCTGGAATTCTGAAGCAGTGATTCAAAACATTTATTACTAATTTGTAATTTAAATTGAATTTTATTAACTGTAATTGGTCTGTGGATTGGAGCAGTGCTAGCCTGGCGGTTCAACGCTTGCCTTCTGTGCAGGAGGGTCTGAGTTCGATCCCGGTCCGTACCTCAAACTTTTAGAATTCATGTGCGGGTCAGAATTTCATTATCACTTGCATTAACGGTGAAGGAAAAACATCGTGAGGATACCTGCACACCTGAGAGGGCTCCATAAAGTTTCCGTGGTGTGTGTAGACTGCCAACCCGGACCAGGCCAGCTTGGTGGACTAAGGCCTAAGCCCTTCTCATTCTGAGAAGAGGCCCGTGCCCAGCAGTGGGATAGTAATGGGCCAATTATGTATGTAATTGGAATTTAATTTAATACTAGCGGCCCGTCCCGGCTTCGCACGGGTGGAAAATTTTCCCGTTTTTGCAACATTTTTCATTTATGCTCCGTTCCTATTGGTCGTAGCGTGATGTTATATAGCCTTTAACCTTCCTCGATAAATGGACTATCCAACACAAAAATAATTTTTCAATTCCTGAGATTAGCGCGTTTAAACAAACAAACATACTCTTTAGCTATATAATATTAGTATAGATTACTAACATAGTTTTTAAGTAAAGAATGCGTAAGCAGACGAAGGCGTAAGCAGACGTGTTCTGATATTACACGAGTCTGTACACCCACGTATTGCCTCTTGTCCCATGGGCACAATTATTGCGGTACCGCGTTCGTCGTGTCTTACGACTCGCTTTCCCGGTAACGGAAGGGAATTAATTGTGTTTATATGCATTTAAAAATAATACGTTTAACGTACATACAATGCACATTCAGCCAGTTCTTTTTAATCTAACATACTAATCTCTTTATTGTTTTAAACTTTTTCCCATATAAAGGGCCGTAACTCCGAGTATTCGATTTCATTATAATTATTGTTTCTTCTGAAGAACTGATATTATAGTCTGTTCGGAAAGAGAACCGTCGTGGATTTGAGGGTATCGTGTCACAGTGCTTAATTACCATATTGTTAGCAACACAAAAACGGTAATAGTTAATATATAAAAGGAGAAGCTGACTCACTGACTGATCTATCAACGCACAGCCTAAACGGCTGAGGTTAGAAACTTGAAATTTTAACAGTAGGTTCATTTTGTGACGTAAACATCCACTAAGAAGGGATTTCTCGAAATTCAACCCCTAAGGGGGTGAAAAAAAATCACGCAAGCGAAGCTGCGGGCAAAAGCTAGTAATTAATACGACTATAGTTCGTTCTACCTAGTCTTTTCCCAACTATGTTGGGGTCAGCTTCCGGTCTAACCAGATGCGTCTAAACACCAGTATTTTACGCCATCAGACCTTCGCAACCCAGTTACAGGGCAATGCCGATATTCTAAGGTTAGACCGGCTGTCAGACTTTAGGGCTTTTGACTACCCATAACGACTGTCATAGGTATTCGTATGACACCCGGCACCGACGGTTTAACGTGCTCTCCGAGTCACGGAGGGGTCTCGATGTGTAATGAATGTTCAACCATCCACAGACTGACCGCGGCAAGCGCGGCTTAACCTCGCAAATCGTATGATCCACGCGGTAGGTAATTAGCCACAAGCCACTAAAATAAGGCTATAGTAAACTAGTTATATGTAACTCAGT
The DNA here is from genome assembly GCA_910594945.2 of Amphipyra berbera. Classification (NCBI taxonomy): domain Eukaryota; kingdom Metazoa; phylum Arthropoda; class Insecta; order Lepidoptera; family Noctuidae; genus Amphipyra; species Amphipyra berbera. The sequence continues at coordinate 5,306,597 of OU343131.1, read as the reverse complement.
CAATCTTTATCTTAGTTTATTTGTCTGACGCCCACGGTCCTCCTTCCGAACAGACTCTACATTAAAAGCAAATCGGAAAAGTCAAATACTTCAATGGAACCACATAAACATAACATCACGCCTGTATTCCCTCAAGGGTTGTGCAGAGGTGTATACTAACACCCTCATTTAGCCGTTATGTTTTAAATCCCATGTAGGTAATAGGGGGCGTGCAATAGCCTATTGCTATCAACCGGGCACAAATCCAAATTCCGGGCTGCTACTGAGGAATTCAACACGGAAAAACCAATAACACTTTGCTTAACCTGGGGATCGAACCTAGGACCTCACGATCAGCAGTCACGCTTGCCACCACTAGACCAACGAGGTAGTTAGTCCATGGTACCACTTAGTTTCAATTTCGAGTAATGGGCTGAATTCACTTTTTCAGTTTTCACTCCACCGTCAATACATCCGGTATATCTGGAATTAAACACTGTTATCGGTAACTGGTAACACTGGACAATGTTGACATAGGAGGGTAAACATCAAGATTAATCAACGTACCCGAAGTTATAAAAAACAGTGGTCATTCGACGAAGAAAAGGGATTTCATGTCGAACAGCCGAAGAAGTCTGACCTTTTATATCTGGTTTGTTTTTCCTCATTTTTTGATATTTTTTTAATTATTATATTGTGAACTAGCTTCTGTAACTAATCACTAACCTAATTAAAAGTACTCTCAGTGGTGGAGAGTCTATGTTGGTTTAATTTACTTCATTTACCATGCTCCCAATCCTGACATAATGATATTAGCTATAACTGTAATGATAGATTCACCCCTTCAAGATTCTGTTGTGTCTTTTATAAAACGAAGTTAATGTTTTATTATTATTAGAAAAATAAAATTATTAAAACTGCGACTCATATACCTTATTTTTAACTTGACACTAAATATGTTAATTAATCCGCATATTGAACGACATTTTTAAAAGTTAACCCTCGAAGCGATTGACCTTCATAAATGTTGTTAACCAGGTTTTATGGTGTTAATGGTGTCCATAACCATTATAAATACACTGTTTTAAAATGGCTGTATATAATTAAGATAATTTTATAAAATAACAGCGTAGAACATATTTTAGAAGGTAAAAATACAATGTTTGTTCATTTATATTACGCACATCTTATAAAATACAACATGGATGTAACTAGAATTCTGTTGAAAGTACGACACCGTACTGTGTAGGTATGTAATTAGGAATATAACCTTTAAAAAAACTACTGGGTTGCGGAGGTCTGATGGCAGTCGCTTCGTGTAAAATTCGGCCGCATCTCTTAGACTAGAAGCTGACCCCAACATAGTTGGCAAAAGGTTAGGAGCATATTTTGACGGAGACATGACCCAACAACGGAATAATTCTAATAGAGATTCATTAATTTGAAAACTGAACTGGTTGCTACGTTGGTCTAGTGGTGGCAAGCGCGACTGCTGATCGTGAGGTCCTGGGTTCGATCCCCCACGTCGGGAAAAGTGTAATTGGGTTTTTCCGTGTGGAATTCCTCAGTACCAGCCCGGAGTTTGGATATGTGCCCGGTTGATGGCAATAGGCTCGCCCCCTATTACATGGGACTTATTATACATCACAACGAAATGAGGGTGTTACTATATAACTCTGCCCAACCTTTCGGGGAATACAGGCGTGATGTTATGTTAATTTGAAAAGTCAGAGGTGCAGGCTGGGATGGAACTCAGACTCTTCTCCATGGAAGGCAAGTGAGCAACCACTAGCACAAAACAGATAGGTACAGAAGTCAATCACATGTATGTACTTCATTTTTCATACCTACGCTCGGCGGTCGCTCTATCTATATATCTATCTCTCTCAAGCGCTTGGCACTCGCGCTCGCACTCACTCGCACTCTAGTCCCAAACAGTCTGAGATATCGTGTCCGTGAGCAGTGTCTATGTGTGCGTTGCTCGAGCGCACTTGTCTCTAGATTGACTTGTACCTATCTGTTTTGTGCCCCTAGTCTATCGCTACCTCTTATCGGACACGTGATTTTACCTAAGATTATTTTTGTTAAGGCGCAGTTCCAGAATCCGGCGAGACATCAAAACACACATTACAAAACATTGTCAATATTTTAATTAGGTATACACACATACATATTTATATTGAACTACGCAAATACACTACGAAGTGTGATAATAATAAAGTTTATAGACGTTTATTTACAGAGATGTACTGTTACTATGAATAGCTTTTCAAATAATACATATATAATATATCTATTAATATACGTGTATAAAAAAAATGTCAGGGGATAATGTATTTTTGCCTCTACCAAAGTAATATCGTATGAAGTTGGCAAAAAGTCTTGCCACTTAATTTTGACAGTCAGTCAGACTACCTACATATTTTTTTTTGTAAGTTGACATTAGTTACTTGGAATATTCCATTCCATGTGTGGATCTGTGTACATAACCGAAGAGTGTGTTATTGCGATTGTGTTATTAATATTTGTAGAAACTTCTATGTTTTTTATATATAAAAGACATACAACAGAATCTTATAAGGGTGAATGAATCTATCATTACAGATATAGCTAATATCGGTATGTCAGGATTGGGAGCATGGTAAATAAAGTAAATTAAACCAACAGACTCTCCACCACTGAGAGTACTTTTAATTAGTTAGTGATTGGTTACAGAAGCTAGTTCACAATATATCACAATATAATAATTAACACAAGATCAGAAAATGAGGACAAGCAAACCAGATATAAAAGGTCAGACTTCTTCGGCTGTTCGACATGGAATCCTCTGCTCTGTCGAACGACCACTGTTTTTATAACTTCGGGTACGTTGATTAATCTTGACGGTTACCCTCCTATGTCAACATTGTCCAGCGTTACCAGCTACCGATAACATATATTTGTTCAGGCTGCGGTCCTCGGCTATAAATAATCACCTTTACTTCTAGTCTTCTCTTCTTCTTTTCGTGTGGTTAGTGACTAACCTGGTGTCAGAGTTTATGCCGCCCATGAACCTCTGACTTGGCTTTACATGGCGTCGATAAATATCTCTCAGGCATGCCAGTTTCCTCACGATATTTTTCGTCACCGTTTTCTAAGCAAGTGATAATTATACAATACGCATATGAATTCGAAAAGTCAGAGGTGCGTGCCTTGGATTCGAACTCGAGACCTATGACTTGGCAGTCCGACGGTCACACCACTAGACTGACTCTGCTATATTGTCACAGGAGGCGACAAGGGATTGTCCCAGTAGACAGATAACTTGCCTGTCATTTGCTTTGTAATTCCGAGCAAAGGATAACCATATTCTCCTTCTCTCTGGGTGTTGTAAAAGATAATGGGGTAGGCAACTGTGGAACTAATGGCGCCACTTTCGATTGTACCACTGCAATCTTATTGGTTGCAATGTGTTTGACATTATTGTTAATATTAACCTGATGATTCTGATTGGTTGAAATAACTGAGTATGTAGGTGCTGCCATCTGCTTTCGTTTTTGCGTTGCCTTCTCCATTGACATAACATCACGCCTTGTATTCCCCGAAGGGTTAGGCAGAGGTGTTATTAGTACACCCTCGTTTCGCCAGTTATGTTCTTTTAAGTCCCATGTAATAGGCGGCGACCCTATTGCCATTAACCGGGCACAAATCCAGATTCCAGGCTGCTACTGAGAAATCTCTAATGGAAAACCCAATAACACTTTGCCCGACCTGGGGATCGAACCTAGGACCCCACGATTAGCAGTGGCGCTTGCCACCACTAGACCAACGAGGCATTCAAGTCAAGATAATTAAATAAAGGTAAAAAAAACTTTTAAGTCAAAATGAAAAATCATTTATATCCATACTATCACATTTCTTCTCTACTCCTCCTCTAGCAATGAGTGATAGGTATGTCATTAGAAAGCTTCTATGGCGAAACGTGTAAAAAAGATAATAAATAGCAATATTTGAGCGTTAACATAGTTTATAAATGGTTACATTTAATGAGCTTATTGAGCTTTGAGCCCCCCGGTGGCTAATTACCAACCGCGCGGATCATACGATTTGCGAGGTTAAGCTGTGCTTGCCGCGGTCAACCTCTGGATGGGTGACTGTTCGTTACACACTGAGACCCCTCCGTGCCTCGGAGAGCACGATAAACAGTCGGTCCCGGGTGTCATACGAATACCTACGGCAGTCTACGGGAACTCAGATGCCCGAATGAATTGATTGTGTCACCACATGATTGCAAACATTCATTGGAGTGAAATATAATTCTAAAGTAATTGTTAGTTATCCCGGTTTCTGTATCAGTTCGCAGTTAATTCAGTTAGTTAGTTTTGTTAGTTGTGTCTGTGCAATAATAATGTTCAAAATTTATTTAGGGTTTCTGTATTATTCCAAGTTTTCATTTGCCATTCCCACAGTGTATAAGATAATTGACAGACAATTAAATCTGAAAATACATCTCCCGCTTAAATTAATAAACCATTTCCAGAATTTGTGCTTAACTTACTCTCAAAGTAGTTTGTATTTACAAACGGAACATTTGAAGTTGAAACGATCCAAATTAAACAATTAGATACTTAGAAAATGTTGGTCCTCTAATCCGCAGACGTACTGAATTCGATACTCCGCTTCTGAATCTAATAAAATTGAAGTTAAGTCTACATTTTCAGTGAAATGAAAATCTTGCGAGTCCACGACGCCGACGGAGAATAATGAATACTGAGAAACAAAAGACAAACGTAAAACGGGATTACATTCCATTTCACTTTTTACTCTGATATCCTTGTTAAGTTAAAGCAATATAAAAACTCAAGACAGGGGTTCTATTATTTGAAAGGACGCCATTGAAAGCACATTTAAATCTATAAGTTGTCGTAAAGATTCCTAATTAGTCTCGGGCTAATTAGGAATCTATACGACAACAATCCCCAGTGGTCGGCAAATTCATTAGTCAAAAGAACCTACCAGTAGTACAACGATTAATATTTCTTTTAAGAGCCTTTATTTTCAAGAACCTCGTTTTTGGATCCTACCACTCGGTGTAAAATATTAAGCCCCATCTAATTAGAGTTGTTGCTGTCTTGCTCTGTGTAGTCACAATCTGCTGAATTAGCGTGGTGCCTACAAACAGTAGGTACCTACTTACCTGGTTTTCTGAGGTAACAGATGTAGAAGAAGGTTTGACCAATGTAGAACCCTGAAAAGGTCATGCACTTTTATCAATATACATTACAGCTAGTTCACACAGAAACTATTTACAGGATCCGTTTTAGCGGATCCGTCTTTATTTTGGTGATGGCGCCTGTAATTGCATGAGCGAGTTCACATTCCGAATCCATTAAAAGATACTGGATCCGTTATTTTTATCGTATCCTGCCTGCCAGATGCGACGCAACTGCAATTTGTTTAACTGATCCGTCGTTGCAGATGTGAACACATCCAAAACCGACGGATCCGTTAAAGTGGATCCGCTGTGCACGGGCTCTTAGTCACGCTTGTAATCTTCGAATTATCTTTGAAACAATGCGAAAAAGATATGCATCCTTGGTGCGCCGGGTGTGGGCCAGCTCCAATAGCATCCTAGGCATGATTGCAGGCAGGTAAGATTGCTGTCTTTTGAATCATTGTTCCAAATTTTCTGCTGGAATTCTGAAGCAGTGATTCAAAACATTTATTACTAATTTGTAATTTAAATTGAATTTTATTAACTGTAATTGGTCTGTGGATTGGAGCAGTGCTAGCCTGGCGGTTCAACGCTTGCCTTCTGTGCAGGAGGGTCTGAGTTCGATCCCGGTCCGTACCTCAAACTTTTAGAATTCATGTGCGGGTCAGAATTTCATTATCACTTGCATTAACGGTGAAGGAAAAACATCGTGAGGATACCTGCACACCTGAGAGGGCTCCATAAAGTTTCCGTGGTGTGTGTAGACTGCCAACCCGGACCAGGCCAGCTTGGTGGACTAAGGCCTAAGCCCTTCTCATTCTGAGAAGAGGCCCGTGCCCAGCAGTGGGATAGTAATGGGCCAATTATGTATGTAATTGGAATTTAATTTAATACTAGCGGCCCGTCCCGGCTTCGCACGGGTGGAAAATTTTCCCGTTTTTGCAACATTTTTCATTTATGCTCCGTTCCTATTGGTCGTAGCGTGATGTTATATAGCCTTTAACCTTCCTCGATAAATGGACTATCCAACACAAAAATAATTTTTCAATTCCTGAGATTAGCGCGTTTAAACAAACAAACATACTCTTTAGCTATATAATATTAGTATAGATTACTAACATAGTTTTTAAGTAAAGAATGCGTAAGCAGACGAAGGCGTAAGCAGACGTGTTCTGATATTACACGAGTCTGTACACCCACGTATTGCCTCTTGTCCCATGGGCACAATTATTGCGGTACCGCGTTCGTCGTGTCTTACGACTCGCTTTCCCGGTAACGGAAGGGAATTAATTGTGTTTATATGCATTTAAAAATAATACGTTTAACGTACATACAATGCACATTCAGCCAGTTCTTTTTAATCTAACATACTAATCTCTTTATTGTTTTAAACTTTTTCCCATATAAAGGGCCGTAACTCCGAGTATTCGATTTCATTATAATTATTGTTTCTTCTGAAGAACTGATATTATAGTCTGTTCGGAAAGAGAACCGTCGTGGATTTGAGGGTATCGTGTCACAGTGCTTAATTACCATATTGTTAGCAACACAAAAACGGTAATAGTTAATATATAAAAGGAGAAGCTGACTCACTGACTGATCTATCAACGCACAGCCTAAACGGCTGAGGTTAGAAACTTGAAATTTTAACAGTAGGTTCATTTTGTGACGTAAACATCCACTAAGAAGGGATTTCTCGAAATTCAACCCCTAAGGGGGTGAAAAAAAATCACGCAAGCGAAGCTGCGGGCAAAAGCTAGTAATTAATACGACTATAGTTCGTTCTACCTAGTCTTTTCCCAACTATGTTGGGGTCAGCTTCCGGTCTAACCAGATGCGTCTAAACACCAGTATTTTACGCCATCAGACCTTCGCAACCCAGTTACAGGGCAATGCCGATATTCTAAGGTTAGACCGGCTGTCAGACTTTAGGGCTTTTGACTACCCATAACGACTGTCATAGGTATTCGTATGACACCCGGCACCGACGGTTTAACGTGCTCTCCGAGTCACGGAGGGGTCTCGATGTGTAATGAATGTTCAACCATCCACAGACTGACCGCGGCAAGCGCGGCTTAACCTCGCAAATCGTATGATCCACGCGGTAGGTAATTAGCCACAAGCCACTAAAATAAGGCTATAGTAAACTAGTTATATGTAACTCAGTCAATCTTTATCTTAGTTTATTTGTCTGACGCCCACGGTCCTCCTTCCGAACAGACTCTACATTAAAAGCAAATCGGAAAAGTCAAATACTTCAATGGAACCACATAAACATAACATCACGCCTGTATTCCCTCAAGGGTTGTGCAGAGGTGTATACTAACACCCTCATTTAGCCGTTATGTTTTAAATCCCATGTAGGTAATAGGGGGCGTGCAATAGCCTATTGCTATCAACCGGGCACAAATCCAAATTCCGGGCTGCTACTGAGGAATTCAACACGGAAAAACCAATAACACTTTGCTTAACCTGGGGATCGAACCTAGGACCTCACGATCAGCAGTCACGCTTGCCACCACTAGACCAACGAGGTAGTTAGTCCATGGTACCACTTAGTTTCAATTTCGAGTAATGGGCTGAATTCACTTTTTCAGTTTTCACTCCACCGTCAATACATCCGGTATATCTGGAATTAAACACTGTTATCGGTAACTGGTAACACTGGACAATGTTGACATAGGAGGGTAAACATCAAGATTAATCAACGTACCCGAAGTTATAAAAAACAGTGGTCATTCGACGAAGAAAAGGGATTTCATGTCGAACAGCCGAAGAAGTCTGACCTTTTATATCTGGTTTGTTTTTCCTCATTTTTTGATATTTTTTTAATTATTATATTGTGAACTAGCTTCTGTAACTAATCACTAACCTAATTAAAAGTACTCTCAGTGGTGGAGAGTCTATGTTGGTTTAATTTACTTCATTTACCATGCTCCCAATCCTGACATAATGATATTAGCTATAACTGTAATGATAGATTCACCCCTTCAAGATTCTGTTGTGTCTTTTATAAAACGAAGTTAATGTTTTATTATTATTAGAAAAATAAAATTATTAAAACTGCGACTCATATACCTTATTTTTAACTTGACACTAAATATGTTAATTAATCCGCATATTGAACGACATTTTTAAAAGTTAACCCTCGAAGCGATTGACCTTCATAAATGTTGTTAACCAGGTTTTATGGTGTTAATGGTGTCCATAACCATTATAAATACACTGTTTTAAAATGGCTGTATATAATTAAGATAATTTTATAAAATAACAGCGTAGAACATATTTTAGAAGGTAAAAATACAATGTTTGTTCATTTATATTACGCACATCTTATAAAATACAACATGGATGTAACTAGAATTCTGTTGAAAGTACGACACCGTACTGTGTAGGTATGTAATTAGGAATATAACCTTTAAAAAAACTACTGGGTTGCGGAGGTCTGATGGCAGTCGCTTCGTGTAAAATTCGGCCGCATCTCTTAGACTAGAAGCTGACCCCAACATAGTTGGCAAAAGGTTAGGAGCATATTTTGACGGAGACATGACCCAACAACGGAATAATTCTAATAGAGATTCATTAATTTGAAAACTGAACTGGTTGCTACGTTGGTCTAGTGGTGGCAAGCGCGACTGCTGATCGTGAGGTCCTGGGTTCGATCCCCCACGTCGGGAAAAGTGTAATTGGGTTTTTCCGTGTGGAATTCCTCAGTACCAGCCCGGAGTTTGGATATGTGCCCGGTTGATGGCAATAGGCTCGCCCCCTATTACATGGGACTTATTATACATCACAACGAAATGAGGGTGTTACTATATAACTCTGCCCAACCTTTCGGGGAATACAGGCGTGATGTTATGTTAATTTGAAAAGTCAGAGGTGCAGGCTGGGATGGAACTCAGACTCTTCTCCATGGAAGGCAAGTGAGCAACCACTAGCACAAAACAGATAGGTACAGAAGTCAATCACATGTATGTACTTCATTTTTCATACCTACGCTCGGCGGTCGCTCTATCTATATATCTATCTCTCTCAAGCGCTTGGCACTCGCGCTCGCACTCACTCGCACTCTAGTCCCAAACAGTCTGAGATATCGTGTCCGTGAGCAGTGTCTATGTGTGCGTTGCTCGAGCGCACTTGTCTCTAGATTGACTTGTACCTATCTGTTTTGTGCCCCTAGTCTATCGCTACCTCTTATCGGACACGTGATTTTACCTAAGATTATTTTTGTTAAGGCGCAGTTCCAGAATCCGGCGAGACATCAAAACACACATTACAAAACATTGTCAATATTTTAATTAGGTATACACACATACATATTTATATTGAACTACGCAAATACACTACGAAGTGTGATAATAATAAAGTTTATAGACGTTTATTTACAGAGATGTACTGTTACTATGAATAGCTTTTCAAATAATACATATATAATATATCTATTAATATACGTGTATAAAAAAAATGTCAGGGGATAATGTATTTTTGCCTCTACCAAAGTAATATCGTATGAAGTTGGCAAAAAGTCTTGCCACTTAATTTTGACAGTCAGTCAGACTACCTACATATTTTTTTTTGTAAGTTGACATTAGTTACTTGGAATATTCCATTCCATGTGTGGATCTGTGTACATAACCGAAGAGTGTGTTATTGCGATTGTGTTATTAATATTTGTAGAAACTTCTATGTTTTTTATATATAAAAGACATACAACAGAATCTTATAAGGGTGAATGAATCTATCATTACAGATATAGCTAATATCGGTATGTCAGGATTGGGAGCATGGTAAATAAAGTAAATTAAACCAACAGACTCTCCACCACTGAGAGTACTTTTAATTAGTTAGTGATTGGTTACAGAAGCTAGTTCACAATATATCACAATATAATAATTAACACAAGATCAGAAAATGAGGACAAGCAAACCAGATATAAAAGGTCAGACTTCTTCGGCTGTTCGACATGGAATCCTCTGCTCTGTCGAACGACCACTGTTTTTATAACTTCGGGTACGTTGATTAATCTTGACGGTTACCCTCCTATGTCAACATTGTCCAGCGTTACCAGCTACCGATAACATATATTTGTTCAGGCTGCGGTCCTCGGCTATAAATAATCACCTTTACTTCTAGTCTTCTCTTCTTCTTTTCGTGTGGTTAGTGACTAACCTGGTGTCAGAGTTTATGCCGCCCATGAACCTCTGACTTGGCTTTACATGGCGTCGATAAATATCTCTCAGGCATGCCAGTTTCCTCACGATATTTTTCGTCACCGTTTTCTAAGCAAGTGATAATTATACAATACGCATATGAATTCGAAAAGTCAGAGGTGCGTGCCTTGGATTCGAACTCGAGACCTATGACTTGGCAGTCCGACGGTCACACCACTAGACTGACTCTGCTATATTGTCACAGGAGGCGACAAGGGATTGTCCCAGTAGACAGATAACTTGCCTGTCATTTGCTTTGTAATTCCGAGCAAAGGATAACCATATTCTCCTTCTCTCTGGGTGTTGTAAAAGATAATGGGGTAGGCAACTGTGGAACTAATGGCGCCACTTTCGATTGTACCACTGCAATCTTATTGGTTGCAATGTGTTTGACATTATTGTTAATATTAACCTGATGATTCTGATTGGTTGAAATAACTGAGTATGTAGGTGCTGCCATCTGCTTTCGTTTTTGCGTTGCCTTCTCCATTGACATAACATCACGCCTTGTATTCCCCGAAGGGTTAGGCAGAGGTGTTATTAGTACACCCTCGTTTCGCCAGTTATGTTCTTTTAAGTCCCATGTAATAGGCGGCGACCCTATTGCCATTAACCGGGCACAAATCCAGATTCCAGGCTGCTACTGAGAAATCTCTAATGGAAAACCCAATAACACTTTGCCCGACCTGGGGATCGAACCTAGGACCCCACGATTAGCAGTGGCGCTTGCCACCACTAGACCAACGAGGCATTCAAGTCAAGATAATTAAATAAAGGTAAAAAAAACTTTTAAGTCAAAATGAAAAATCATTTATATCCATACTATCACATTTCTTCTCTACTCCTCCTCTAGCAATGAGTGATAGGTATGTCATTAGAAAGCTTCTATGGCGAAACGTGTAAAAAAGATAATAAATAGCAATATTTGAGCGTTAACATAGTTTATAAATGGTTACATTTAATGAGCTTATTGAGCTTTGAGCCCCCCGGTGGCTAATTACCAACCGCGCGGATCATACGATTTGCGAGGTTAAGCTGTGCTTGCCGCGGTCAACCTCTGGATGGGTGACTGTTCGTTACACACTGAGACCCCTCCGTGCCTCGGAGAGCACGATAAACAGTCGGTCCCGGGTGTCATACGAATACCTACGGCAGTCTACGGGAACTCAGATGCCCGAATGTCTGACAACCGGTCTAACCTTAGGACATCAGCATTGCCCTTGAACTGATTTGTGGAGGTCTGATGGCTGTCGCTCCGTGTAAAATACAGGTATTCAGCCGCATCTGGTTAGACTGTAAGCTGATCCCAACATAGTTGGGAAAAGGCTAGGCAGAACACATTTAATGATCTTTAACTCCATACATACACTTGCCTGCAAAAATAAGTATCACACTTTTAAAATTTCAATTTTTTCTAAACTATAGAAGTTAGAGATTTAAAATAAAAAACGTTTTATAGCAATTTTTATCAGCTTTCTTTGAAACTATAGTAACAAAGTTAAACTCTTTTTTGAGTCCTTTTTGTTTCGAAAATATATCTTGTGTACCTAAAAAGTTATTGCAATTTTAAAAGTGTGATACTTATTTTTGCAGGCCAGTATAGTAATAAATAATAGTAGTTGTTATACAAAAACAAAATTACTAAAAATAACCTTTCTATTGATACAACACTCATTGCTAGATGAGAGATAGACTAAAAAACCCATTCTTCACGGAACAGTCTTCACGGATCTACTATTGACACACCCATAATTTAAATAACATATTACGACTCAAGTATGTTTCCTCTAAACAAACAATTATCGTGAACAGGTATATAAACAAACAGACCTACGTCAATTGCACTTATTAAGGGAAATCCCTTGTTCAAAGATCAAAGTTACAACCACCAAAGAAGGTCAACCAATTATTGTATTTATTACTGCGACACAAGGTCTAAGGTGCGATGTACTACTTGTATTATGATGAGGCGTAGGAATGTAACTAAATCATATAAAAAACTATTGACGTATTTTTGGTTTGAATTAAAAATGTTTGTCCAATGAACCTTGACCGTTTTTCGTTATCACGGCTTTTATTTTTATTACAGGAAGTATATATATATGTATACAAGGTTAGTCGGAAAGGGGGTACTAAGCCGAAAAGGTGTTAAAGTACCCATAGTAATGGATAACTTTCCCCAAAACTCGATAGTTTAAGAGAAATAGCTGTTCAAAGATTTCATAAAAAATACGCTAAAATCTATCTATCGGCAGCTATGATCAGCTGTGTTTACATTTTAGGTCATATTTGTGGTCACGGATTAGAAACTCCATTTTCTGAATTCATAACTAAGGCAGGGATAAAGAAATTTCGAAAAAACTAAAATAAAAATTCTTATTGGTAGATAAAAAAAAACGAATTTTGAAATTTTAACACGCTTTAAAAAGGGAAATTATCGTGAGGAAACCGGCATGCCTGAGATATATTTCTCGACGGCATATGAAGCCAAGTCAGAGGCCGATGGGCGGCATAAACTCTAACACCAGGTTAGTCACGAACCACACGAAAAGAAGAAGAAGACAGGAAGTAAAGAATCATCTAGAATGTTCCTGCATTCAACTGGAACAATTTGTGGCTGGATTTCTTGTGTAGCCACAGAAAGCCCTTGTAGGTACCTGTTTTGTACCAAGTCACTTTCCATTCTTCTCGTATTATGTTTATCAGGGAATTAGTAACAATTCACCTGATTACATACATCATACAAAAATTACCTAGCAGTCAGCATGGCACGCGTGACCTTTACGGAAGTAACATTCTAGACACACTCGTTGTAGCTAGATATGGGTTTTTACTCGGAAAAATACTCGAGGTCGAGTAAATACTCATAAACACAATAGAATAGAACTGCTTCTTTGGTCTAGTGTTGGCAAGCGCGACTGCTGATCGTGAGGTTCTGGGTTCGATCCCCAGGTCTGGCAAAGTGTTATTGGGCTTTTCCGTATGGAATTCCTCAGTAGCAGCCCGGAGTCTGGTTTTGTGCCCGGTTGATGGCAATAGGCTCGCCCGTACATGAGACTTAAACATAACGACGAAATGAGGGTGTTACTATACACCTCTGCCCAACCCTTTGAGGAATACAGGCGTGATGTTATGTTAAACACAATAGAGTATTTACTATTTTAGTATTTATTTCATTTCATATAAAATTGGACAAGTGGCCCACCAAGCCACGAATATCTTTTGAACCATTTTCCGAAGTAGAATTTCAGCCCATCTTGATTGACCGTTAAGGTTCATAAAAGCGTAATACTGTGTTGAATCCCTGCTAGAAACAGACATGTTGCTTATTTCTTTACTAAAATAGGGCTTATTTGTATAATCTATCTATACAAGGTTAGTCGGAAAGGGGGTACTAAGCCGAGGGCCACTTAAAGTATCACTGATGACTATTTTAAAGCAAGTGTAAAATTTCAAAATTCGATAAAAAAAAATCCATGCATAACGATTTTTATTTTAGTTTTTTCAAAACAAATTAAACCTGCTTTAGTTATGAATTCAGAAAGTTAAGTTTCTAATCCGTGACCCCAAATATGACCTAAATGGTAAACAGCTGATCATAGCTATGGACAGATAGATTTTAGCATATTTTTTACGAAATCTTTGAAAAGCTATTTCTCTTAAACTATCGAGTTTTGGGGAAAGTTGTAGAACAAAAGTTATCCCTTATTATAGGTACTTTAACAACCATTCGGCTTAGTACCCCCTTTCAGACTAACCTTGTATACATATTATAAAAATGAATTGCTGTTCGTTAGTCTCGCTAAAACTCGAGAACGACTTGACCGATTTATTTTTTTGTTTGGGTCGCCTCAACACTGCACTGGGGTCGTTTAAAAAAAACAAAATTAGGGAAAATAAAGAATAATAATTTTGTTGGTACGAAGTCCACCGGGCAGCTAGTGCTAAATAAAATAGAATATTGTTGTAATTGATTATGGGGGCTTCCCTTACTGACTGCTGAGTCATGAAGACACTGCTTGTCACATTGGCTTACTTATTATTGTTCTAAGTACCTTTTTTTTTAAGTCTTGACGTGGTTGCGTTTTACCCTAGTCTCACCTGATGATAAGCGCAGACAGGGTCTAAGATGAAGCACACGAATCCAAGGAACAGAGATATAGAAGGATTCCCCTATACCCCTCTTGCTCTTACATACATACAACAGAACACAGTAAACTGCTTGATTTTAATGTGGTAGCTAGCCAGGCGGACCGTATAGATGCACCAAGCAAGTCTATGCAGAATTTCCATAAGCGATTTGAAAGCCGGTAGATAAAAAGTACTTGTATTTAAACTATAGGTACATTTATGACTGCCTTGTTGGTCTAGTGGTCGCAAGCGCGACTGCTGAGCATGGGGTCCTGGTTTCTATCCCCAGGTCGAGCAAAGTGTTATTGGGTTTTTCCATCAGGAATTTCTCAGTAGCAGCCTGGAGTCTGGATTTGTGCCCGGTTAATGGCAATAGCCTCGCCCCCTATTTCATGGGACTTAAACATAACTGGCGAAAGGAGGGTGTACTAAAATAACCTCTGTCGTACCCTTCGGGGATTACAAGGCGTGATGTTCATCATCATCAACCTCCTGCCCTTATATCAACTTATTTGGGGTCGGCGCAGTATGTCTTCTTCTTCCATACATCTCTATTAGCCGTAGTTTCAGTTGTCACCTCCTTTCTAGCCATATCATCTTTCACACTATCCATCCATTCTTCTTATCTTAACATGTTATGAATAGACATCGGATTATATGTACTATCAAAATGCCAAAATATGCATGCAAATATGCACTAAAAAAGAGCGAAATATGCACGAAATATGCACAATCAAAAACCATTTATTATTAGAATTTACGTTTATTTTCATATTATATCAAGGTTAGTCGGAAAGGGGGTACTAAGCCGCGGGCCACTTAATGTATAACTGATGATTGTTTTAAAGACAGTGTTAAAATTTAAAAATGATGTTTGTTTTAACAGTTTTTTTTTTCATTTGGTGGCCTCTAACTTAAGGAATATATCTACCCCAGGCTAGCTAGTAGTAGTACATGGCGTAAATTAAGGATAAAGAGATAAAAAAAAAACTCATACGAGATTATGTATGAAAAGTACGAGATATTTGGCAGCCCTGGTACGAGAAAAACTTCGCCATCTGGCAACCCTGAGTAGATAGGATTCAGTGCGCTCGCTGAGTTTGTGCGAGGTGGACGCGTCGACGGCATAATACAACACGTATAACTACTAATAAGCACTGTCAATGAAAAAGTACCAAAATATGCAATAACGCTATAAAAATAGAATTATATGCATTTGCATATGCAAACATGCATATAATCCGATGTCTAGTTATGAATCTCTTAACTCTTGAATCTGTTGAATTACTTCACTAAAACCTGCTTAGATATAAATAGAAAATGTCTCGTGGCTCGTGACACATTAGATATTCAAATACATTAAATTTGTCTAATTAAGGTTAAAACGAACAAAATAGTTGTCATACTACTCTTTATTAAAGGAACATTCTAGCAAAAACAAGTAAGGCGCATTTTTTTTGTATTGTTGATATTCTATATATAGAATAAGAAAAAAGACCGCTCAGATCATATGATTTGCGAGGTTAAGTTGCGCTAGCCGCGTAGTCTGAGGATGGGTGACCATTCGACCATCGTAGCCCCTCCGTGCCTCGGAGAACACGTTAAACAGCCAGTCCCGGGTGTCATACGAATACCTATGATAGTCGTTACGGGAAGTCAGAAGCCAGAAATGTCTGACAACTGGTCTAACCTTAGGATATTGGTATTACCCTGTAACTGGGATGCGGAGGTCTGATGGCAGTCGCTCCGTTTAAAATACTGGTATTCAGCCGCATCTGGTTAGACTGGAAGTTGACCCTAATATAGTTGGGAAAAGGCTAGACAGAACAACAGTGTACCCACTGTATCTTGACGGTACATGTTGGCCCTGCTTGCAAAGGCAAATGTATATATAATATAATGTCAAAAATATATCAGATTCAGTACATTTTTATTTAGTTCTCTATTTCTCCGCCTGCCACGTTGTACTGGGCATGCTGGACATCCCTTTATTTAAGAGGAAATGAGGTCGGCATTTAGTCCATACAAACGTATTCCTCAGTTTCCTCCTTGAATAATGTCACTAAAGCAAATATTTTTTACCATAAATGATATATATCTATCACTACTATATCCCTATGTTTTGTTTTTGTCAATAAATTAATTATTAAAAGAACTAGAAACGTTTAAATTTTACAAATATCGACCCGTTTTCAAACATCTGGCAAACAAATTTGACGAATATAAAAAATAAAAGAATAACATACCATAACCAGTCTTTCTTAAATTAATTATTACAGAAAACATTAAAAACGGTCCAGATTAGAAGAAGCAAACAGGGAAATACGAATGTACGATTTCGCTAATATTGCACAGGAGAAATCAGTCCGGGATGCAGGTGTTTCTTTCGCGCTCATTTGGGAAGGTTTGCGGAAGGGGTGGGATGGAAGTAGATCGCAAAAACCTATTCAAATTATTAATATTTTGCAGCCCGCGTTTCCTCTTAATTAATGGGAATGAAAATGGCGGTGCTTCTGTTGTTTTAGATATTTGCATCTTGATCACGCACGGGCTCTGTGAACGAAAGGCAAATATTGACAGCGCTATTTTCAATCCCATTCTTTATGTTACTTGAGATGTAGGCAGTCAATCTTTTAACAATCTGTTTGTTTTGTTAACTTATCAGTTTTCAGTTCTATTTCTCTAATGACATGATTCCAAGTTGTAATAGCTTTTGGTATTAGGTACATTATTAGACACACTTTTATAAAAAAAAAAACTCCATAAAATCATACACATCCCTTGATTTAAGCTGTAGCTCAAGCCAGTAAAGCCTAGTCGATTCCGTTTTATCTATTTTTTAAATTATGTAGGTACATAATGTATACATCCTTGAAAATCATGCTAAATAATGTACACACGCAAAAATAATATCTTTGCAGCTTATTATTTTTAAACAACGAGTTTCTAATATAAATAAAAAACAAAACTAATATTAGCATAATATTTTAACACACTACATTAAAAAACACAAATAAAAGTAAAGTTATTTATAATATGCTAAAAATAATACGTAAATGGAATTTCTTGTGAATACAAAAGGACTGAGTTTTTTCTACAAACTAAAACAATAAATAGGTAACTATAAAGCTGCAAGATTTATCAAAATCATTTTTTTTATTTCACTTATTCAATACAGGTGCTTATGAAAAGTCGAATTTAGATGCACGGTTCCACAGTCGTTTCCTATGGAGAAGAGCCGGCAAGAAACTCCATGGATACTCTTTTAAAAATAAAACTGTATTAGACTCGATTTTTATAACAAACCATTTTCATTAATTTTTCCAGCTTGCGATGAGAAAGTTTTATATTCTATCCGTCCCCACACGGGATAAAAAGCATCGGTTTGGGATATGGGTTATTAATCTCTGCCTAACCTATAGGGAAATACCGAAGTGATGTGTGTAGTATATAGTTATCTGTGGAACTATTACGATGTATTCTGTGGTTTGGACAAGAGACCTTGCTATTTGATAAGTCTTGTTATTCTTAAAATAATTATTCCGTTTATCCATTAACTTACATACTAATTACATTTTTAAATATTTCTATAAAACATATAAAAAACATTTAAAAATATAAAAAATAGTAGCCTACCGGCATCGGGAACAGGGTCCAAGCTACTGGTGGTTAGGGCCACAGAGAGAGGAACTTCATAAAATAATTATTAATATTAAGATTTGAGATTTTATAAAAATAAGTATAAAGAAATTAAGTATCAAGATTTGGTACACGAGGTTGTCGACATGTGGGAGGTTGACTCAGCAGTCGTTATGGCCAATGGCTTAATAGCCAAAAGCCTCGACCAACATCTGATGAGGCTCTCGTTGGGCAGCTGGGTCAAGGGCCTGATACAGAAAGCGGTACTTCTGGACACGGCACGTATTGTCAGGAAGTTTTTCTCTCTGAGGCCCTGACCACAGGTAGCTTGGACCCCGTTCCCGATGCCGGTGGACTACTATTTTTTCATGTTTTTAAATGTTTTTTTTTTGTTTTTATGAAAATAAATGTAATCAATGTATCTAAAGAAATATACCAATTAAATTGCTAAAGTGTTTAACTGAAATAATACCTATAATACAATGTGTATTATGTACTTATTATCGAAAGGTTGCATGCCGGATACAAATATAATCTCGTGAGTTCAATATCCGGCATGTAAGTACAAATTAAACTAAGTATTATGCAAATACACTTGCATGTGTAGAGTACAGTCATGGTCATCTTGTCATCATATTATTACAGTCACAACGAACGGGTAAAGGGGAAATTTCCATAATCTCCACGTTTAGGAGATTGGTGACCGCATTTTGTTGCTAGACAGACAGAAGGATGCTGCTGGTCATCTTCTTTACGTAATCTTTAAGTCGTCTTTACGACTCCCATGGGTGGGGTTGGGGTGACATCTTCTTTGTCGGGAACTACATGGAACAATGTTCCCTGATCAGAAATAGGCCATCCTATCGTTTTCCTCAGTAAGATAAGAATTATTTAGGTAGGTATACCGGGTGTCCCAATACACGTGGTCATGGACGGAAAGTATTTTAAATTAACTAAGTAATAAATAATTCACTTCGAGACTTCATTTTACTTTAAAAAGTAAGAAAACTGCAAAGACTCAAAGATTAAAAAAATAAACTCTTGTCAGAACCGGGAATCCACCCATTACAAACACGAATAATCACTTTTTAACAAAAATAAAACCGACTTCCAATGGTCTATCTCCGAAGTTCTTTATCAGATCTTCACCAAATTTAAATGGGACCATTTTAAAGAATACTCTTTCAAACAAAAGAAGAATCATTAAAATCGGTTCACAATTAGCAAATATATCGCGGAACAAAGATAAAAAAAGAACAAAAAAAAAACATACATTCGAATTGAGAACGTCCTCCTTTTTTGGAAGTCGGTTAAAAAATATCACCTCGTATTTAGTAAGGAAAACCTGCTCAAGCCTGGAGTGTAAAATATGTGGTGCTGTTCCACAAACGATGAGACACCTGACATCATGCCCTGCATGCCCTGATACCTGCACGTTACAGGAACTAATGGACGCTAGTGATAACGCTAAACTCGTAAGTTCTGGGCCGACTCAATTTAGATTGCCATCGGCACGCTAAGAAGAAGACCCTGTATTTTTATTTCACTAATCGATAAGGTCAATAATTAGGATAATATCTATATAAATAATGAATCGCCAAATGTGTTGCTAAGCGCAAAACTTGAGAACGGCTCGACCAATTCGGCATTTTTTTATATATTCCTTAAGGCACAAGGAAGGTTCTTATGGAGAGAAAAAACATAAAATTTGTGTGGAAAATAGTAAAACCAACACTTTTCTTTCCCCACTACAGGCCAATAACTTTTGACAGAACGAAGTCTGTCCGGGCAGCTAGTCTCTTTAATAAACATTATGCAATGTTACTACAATGGACTTAAATTGATGAAAGACAAATCCTATGACCCGTCCCGCTTCTTTATTTGTGTTTCTAAAGAATAATAGATAATTCCGGCTTCGTCCTTTTTGGATCAATTTCAGGTAGGACACTTTAGTTCGTAAGAACTATTAGGTAATCTTTCTCTTTGGTCGCATAATTCGTACAAATTCGGAAATACGAAGATTGCCGAAGCGTATAACTTGTCGTTATATTGTATATTATTATGAGTTTAATATTTAACTTATATACTATGCCTATAGTCCCCGAAAGGTTGGGCAGAGGGGTATAGTAACACCCTCATTTCGCCGTTATGTTTAAGTCCTACGTAATATGGGGCGAGCCTATTGCCATCAACCGGGCACAAATCCAAACTCCGGGCTGTTACTGAGGAATTCCAAATGGAAAACTCAATAACACTGACTGACCTGGGGATCGAACCCAGGACTTCACGATCAGCAGTCGCGCTTGCCACCACTAGACTAACGAGGCAGTTAACATTTAATAACTAGAAATTATGGAAGAAACCCACTTATGGGTAAAACGTTCTTGTCATTACTAGGTATTAATATAAATTGCCAATCGTTGCAAGTAATCTGACTACAGTATAAAATTATGAGAATATTGCTTGATAAATAATTTTGTACTAGGAAGCGATTTATTAATTTAGTTATGAAAGGTTATTTTCGAATCAAATCCTTGAACCTACCAACCGCTTATGCTTATTATAGAATAAGCGTAAAATAGAATATAAATGAATGTAGGTAGGTATAAAAATCAGGTGTATAAAAGACATACAACAGAATCTTATAGGGGTGAATCTATCATTACAGTTATAGCTAATATCAGTATGTCAGGATTGGGAGCATGGTAAATGAAGTAAATTAAACCAACATAGACTCTCCATCACTGAGAGTACTTTTAATTAGGTTAGTGATTAGTTACAGAAGCTAGTTCACAATATATCACAATATAATAATTTACACAAGATCAGAAAATAAGGACAAGCAAATCAGATATAAAAGGTCAGACTTTTTCGGCGGTTCGACATGGAATCCCTTGCTCCGTCGAATGACCAGTGTTTTTATAACTTCGGGTACATTGATTCATCTTGACGATTACCCTCCTGTGTCAACATTATCCAGTGTTACCAGTTACCGATAACAGGTGTTATATTTTGTTGGCGAATCGTTGTACATTCTGCCTTAATATAGTATGCAAATTAATCAAAACAAGCTAACTTTTTTTTTAAATTACAACAACTTATCGACTAAGAACTCTTTCACTGAATAATGTTATTTTTAACCGACTTCCAAAAAGGAGGAGGTTCTCAATTCGACTGTATGTTTTTTTTTGTATGTTTGTTCCGCGATATCTTTGCTAATTGTGAACCGATTTTAATGATTACTTTTTGTTTGAAAGAGTATTCTTTCGAAGTGGTCCCATTTAAATTTGGTGAAGATCTGATGAAGAACTTCGGAGATAGACCATTTGAAGTCGGTTTTATTTTTGTTAAAAAGTGATTATTCTATTAATAATGCTGTTAAGTGTTTTTTAAATGTTCTCAAGGGTTGTTCTTTTATAATATTTGCAGCCCATCAATATCGCACTGCTAGGCACGGCCCTCTTTTTAGAAGGAGGTTTAGGCCTTAGTCCACCACGTTGGCGGGTAACATATGGCTAAGTTTTACCACCAACTAGCTTAAACGGGCCCGTACAAGTAATGACCGACTCATAAGTTTGAATTCACGTTCATTGCATGACTGCCTTGTTGGCCTAGTGGTCGCAAGCGCGACTGCTGAGCATGCGGCCCTGGGTTCCATCCCCAGGTCGGGCTTTGTTATTGGGTTTTTCCATTAGTAAATTCTTAGTAGCAGCCCGGAGTCCGGATTTGTGCCCGGTTAATGGCAATAGGCTCGCCCCCTATTACATGGGACTTAAACATAACTGACGAAACGAGGGTGTACTAAAAACACCTCTGCGAACCGTTTTGGAATATAAGGCGTGATGTTATGTCATGTTTATTGTTGAACGAATTTCAGTTAACCATTTGTTTATAAATATATCTTCAACCCTATAGTAATAGGAATAAAACTACTATTGGTGTGATTCGAATTGGAGCTATTTTAATTAGTGCGTTAAATAGAATACATCCAATTTTTTTTTTTTTAAACTTTGCTCCTCACTAGGATTTCTCCTGTATCGTGGGTGCGTTTACAAACATAAATCTTCACACGCACAAACATCCAGACCCGGAACAACTATCTGTAGGCCATAAAAATTTTTGTTCCGTGCCGGAATCGAACCCACGACCCGTAGCGCAGAAGCCGATCGCTCAGCCACTGCACCAAACGTGTCGTCAATTATACCACTCCATTTGATTTGAGTTGATTTATCCATTTATGATGGGTGAGGGGATATTGAAAATCAGGAAGGATCCATTTGAGTACCTAATAACAACTAGTAACATCTAACCAATAACATCAAGTTTTGGGGTTTGATTACACAGAACATAGAACTACGTACTATCATTGACTAACTTGGTAAAACTTATGACTTATGACAAACTTGCGGTACACGGTTGAACAATTCTGGGGGACAATTCTAGTAACAAAATTGTTGTCAAATCGCAAATGAACCACAACTGGACGTAGTTTTGCAGAAAGGACTCAATCCACAAAATTGTCAAAAATGAGTTATTGGTACCAAAAAAGTTTATAAGGTAGGGCGTTTCATTCAGCAATAAAGATCCAAGAAATAAACAAATGAAATACGTTTTTTGTGACAGGGAACCAAACCACATATTATGCAGGTATTTTCTTTTTATTACATATAAAGACCCAACCTGCTTAAATCATCCAACCCTATATTTTCCTAAATAAGTCCAGAAATACACAATATAACCATCAACCAACTTATAGATATTAAAATACGATTGATTTTACCAAGGATGTGTAATGACGTAACAAAATCTGAATACAGCATCACTGAAGAAAGCCACTCTGAACTTAAAACGTCAATAACTCAAAAGTGACTCTGTGTGGGTTGACTCCTTTCTGCTTACCTACATCCTACGGTCAGTCAGTGGGGTGCATGAAAATAGCCTCCACGAGTCATCATCATCTCCCTGCCCTTATCCTACACTAGGTGGGGTTGGCACAACATGTATTTCGTAAATCCATGTTGTTAGAGGTTTTGGCTTATTTTTTATGACTGGCCGCCTGCCTGACATCGACCCTCCTTGGGATTATTCGTTGCGACGTCGCGCGGGTGACCTAATGTGCTTGCTGATTTTATGCACTGGGTCCCAAAATTATATGCTTAAATAGCCTCTACGAGTGACGATACTTAAATTCGTTTGGGTGTTAGTAGTAGTAGTTAGCTTAAGTTAAGTATTTTACTCGTCCCCATTGGTTGGAGACCCTTCAGGTCTCGCCAATAACTGCCCGGTACGTAGACACGGGCTTCAAGACCATCTACAAGCAGTCGATTAGAAAGAAAAACCCTCGGCAGTCAGCTCTGCAACCAACCTTGCTGACTAGCTAATCTTTTCACCACAGCATGAGCTATTCTCATACAGGGTGTAAACGAAATCATGTCATTCCTTCAAACCTAGTGATGTACTGCTGACATAGATTAACACTGCACTGCAAAGTATCCCACTTTGGGTTGCAACAAAAATATATTACAAAAAGTAAACATGTCTTCTTAACGTGAGGCATTTTAACGCCACGAGCAAATTGCGCGGCTATCGCTCGTCGCGCGGTCATTTAACTCGGGCCGCTAAAATGTCTTACGTTAAGAATGCATGTTTACTTCTTGATTTTTTTTATTGAATCCAATGTTTTCCCTTCCAGGTTTAGTCTATGACAGCAGTACATCACGAGGTTTGAAGGAATTACATAATTTCGTTTACACCCTGTATAGCTCGTGCCGACACGAGAGAAGAAGAAGAAGAAGTCAATTTTTGTTAACAAAAGCTTTCTGAATGGATTCGGCTTCGGTTTCCATAGTATGAGTTAGTAAATTACGAAAATGGCAATAGTTTTCGTGAGCTCGCTAAACTCGTATCTCACTTACACACACACAAGAAAAAGAGACAAATATATTATTCAGTTTAGCGAGTTCACCAAAACTATTGCCGTCTTCGTAAATTGTAAACTCGTAGACTGCCTTGTTGGTTTAGTGATCGCAAGCGCGACTGCTGAGTATAGGGTCCTGGGTTCAATCCCAACGTCGGGAAAAATGTTGTTGGGTTTTTTAAATAGGAATTTGTCAGTAGCAGACCGGAGTCTGGATTTGTGCCCGGTTTGTGGCAATAGGCTCGCCCCTTTTACATGGGACTTAAACATAACTACGAAACGGGGGTGTACTAAAACACCTCTGCCGAACCCTTTGGGGAATATAAGGCGTGATGTTATGTTATGTAAACTCGTACTACGAGTATGGTTCGGTTGCGATTGATCGACGTTATTGTTAGTAGAATTGGGTCCTTAATTTTCCGCAATGATAACACTAAATTTGTCGATAAGGAAGTGATGGAGTAACGAAGTAACAACAAACGTTTGTATTTATAGTACAAGTTAGGTTGTTGATTTTATTGACTTTAGTGAGAAAACTTTGAAGCAAATGATGCAGAACTTTGTAGGGCTTTGTTTATGGACACGCGGGAGCGACCGTACATGACCGCCGCAACCGCGGAGCCGGTCGTCTTTCTGACTCCGCAGTCACACCGTTAATTCAGCCCTCATCAAGCTGTCTCCCTCCCAGTCCGCGAGCGTCCGCGTCAGTCTCGCAAGCAACGTCTTAAGCCGAGGTCCGACTCCCATTAAGGGTCGTCCTTAGTGCTGTTGTTGTTAGCTAGTCATGATGTTAGTAGTAGTAGTAGTTAGCTTAGGTTAAGTATTTTACTCTCGTCCCCATTGGTTGGAGATCCTTCAGGTCTCGCCAATAACTGCCCAGTGACGTAGAAACGGTCAAAGTCAAAGTATTTATTTCAATTAGGCACATAAAAGGCACTTTTGAACGTTAAAGTTACAAAGAAAATAGAATTGGTTCCAGTCGCTCCTTCCAAAAGGTAGTTCCGTATGGAGAAGAATGGGCAAGAAACTCCACCGTTACTCTTTTAAAATGTCTTACAATATTTTGTATAGGTACATTAATTATACAATTATATGCGAAGACGATGCACCTAGAATAAAATTACTATACCACAAAAGGTAAAAAAAAAATAAAATAAAAATGAAACAATGACATATTAATTATGTGATAGGTACATGGTGCTCACATATTTACAAACATTGCAAAAGTATACATTTTCCCAAAAATTTAAAAGTAATAGGTCAGTGTGTGAGTTTAGGTACTTACTCATAGAATCTAAAATAAACGGCTTTAAAAAAATAAATTATACAATTAAAATAGCAACCAGTTTGATTTTGTCTAGACTCTAGATTGTCCTATGGAGGTGGACCGGCATGTTTCCAAGTGTTCTTATCCTGGATGGTCCGCAAGACCATCTACTGCAAGCAGTCGAATAGAAAAAAAAAAAAAAGCGGGAGCGGCCGCGCATTCTGCCGCGCACTCCGCCGCGTACTGTCATTACATACAATCTAAACTCAAAAAATAACATTACATAACCTCACGCCTGTATTCTCCGAAGTGTTAAGCAGAGATGTATAGTAAAACCCTTATTTCGCCGTTATGTTTAAGTCCCTTGTAATACGGGGCGAGCCTATTGCCATCAACTGGGCACAAATCTGAACTCCAGGCTGCTACTGAGAAATTCCATACGGAAAAACCCAATAACACTTTGCTCAACCTGGGATCGAACCCAGGACCTCACGATCAGCAGCCGCGCTTGCCACCACTACTAGAGGCAACGACAAAAAAATACGCGCGGATAAATACCCCTTCATAAACGCTCTCAAACATGGTCATAATATTATGTTTGGATTGCTCGTCTTCATGACCTTGACGGATACGAATTTCAACTTTTAGGTTATATAAATACGTTATTTGATACAGGAATCAAACGCGTGACTCTCAGAACAGAAAACAAAGAAAACATACTGCGCCATTCGAGTAATGAAAGTTTATTTTTTTAATACTCTCCAGATCGCTTTATCACAAGACTTAATTGTCTCTAACACACATCAATGAAGACATCTACTCGGCGCGAGCGCAATCATTTCATAAGAAACTTAAAGCCGCCCCTTCAACAGTCAATATGTTTCATAACACTTAGTCAAGATAACGGGGTGTCTTTGAACTTGACCTCTAGGCTTGCAAAACGCCCCCACTTGGAGCTAACTGCAATATTGACAGACAATATCGAAACACCAGCCGCGGTGAACGCACGAGTCGACCATGTACCCAAATCCGTTCGACCGAAAACATTCGACGATCAGACAGGTTCTGGACAGACTATTTACAGACAAAAGTGTTCGAAAAAATGTACTTTCGAGGAAGAATAGTAATACGTCGTCTTGTTCGAGTGCTTCGAGTTCGGAAAGCCGAAAGATTTTCGGCTTCAGTTTGCGTTGATTCGGCCTGAGTTTGTGATTTGTAATCGTGTTTGGTTCGTTGCAGTCTGCTAGTCAGCGGCTCACTTTCACTACTGGACACTTTAGTAAGTACTTTTTATTTTTTAGCATAAAAATCAAGCGAAGTTTTTTAAATGTTATAAGTAACTTACCACAGCCGCAGTCGTTCTAGTCGCCACTTTTCTGTAGTATTGGCAAACATGTTATTGCAAAATTAGATTCTCGGGTTGTCGACTCGCCGGATACTACTGACCCAAATCTCTTCATACCTTTGCTCAACTAGCGAGGGAAAATAATAATTTAATTTTCGACACTATATTTGAATTAAAATTGATATTAATGATCATAGCAAGACGCGCAAGCATGCAAAATTGACTGCTAATTAGTAACACGAAACAAAAATAACAATTTGAAATGTATTTTAATAAGCATAATATATTTACATATAGTAGGTCCAATTTTAATATTTATAATGCATAATTCCTCATTTTAATGACAATTACCTAACTACCTTGAACGGCCATGTTAAGCTTTCTTCTTCCTGTCTTTATCCCACACTAGGTGGGGTCGGCACAACATTTCATATATCCATGTTGTTAGAGGTTTTGGCTTATTGTTTTATGACCGGCTGCCTGCCTGACATCAACCCTCCTAGGGAATACTCGTTGGGCCGTGTTGTCGCGCGGGTGACCCAATGGGCTTGCTGATATTATGCACAGGGTCCCAAAATAATATGCTTGTCAATCTTATTGCCGACAACTAAGCAGATTATGTTCTTCTTGGTGGAGTATACTTGTGGCCATGTTAAGCCTACAATTTCTAATTAAATCCTTCGAGAATTTTAATGCACTTAGGCCTTGAACACGTTTTCTACTACGTGGAAATCAAGGCAAAGGAAACGATGAAGTGTCTAATTATAACCTTATTTTCCTGAAAAGTTTGGATAAAATCATTTTTAATCGAAGTACTTTTTTATTGAGAGATCGAAGAAAGAAATTACCTATAGACAAGAAAAAATAAATTGCCCATAGACAAGAAAAATGCGTGAGAAAATGAATTCTAATAGTTTCAAATTGCGTCGATGTTAATAATTTTAATTAAAAGTCTTCTATGTTTAAGTACTGCTATTCGTTATTATAACATTAAAGTTAATTATTAGTTAAATTTAATTAATTAGGTACAGACTTAAACATTCTTTTAAATAAAATTAATTCTTATTACCTTACAAAATAGTCGAGTGACCTTTTCAACTATTGTTTGGTAAGACGTAGATTTTTTGTACTTTACAATGAAATAAAGTTTTTTTAAACCAGAAGCGGCAGTGGGTAATGTATTAGTTCCGCAAAAAATAATTAACGATGTACACCAATATGGTTTCGTAAACTTTGAAAGTCATACAAGGTTCACAAACAAACTATTTTAAATAACAAATAGAGACCCTCGTCACTTCTATGATTTAAAATATTCATCAATTGCTTGATATTATATCGAATAATGACCATCATAGACAACTACCAATAGTAAAAAAAACTTATTACTTATAGTTTTCTAAAAATAAAAAATACCTTCAAAATGACTCCTCTTTTTGTTAGCAGAAATGACCACTATTTTTGTTTTAACTTACCCAAAACTTATTTTTGTCGCATAATCCAAGTGGCCTAAGCTATCTTAGTTTTTAAACATTAGAGCATATAAGTTTTAAAACATTAGTGTTCATAGTCGTTAAATAAATTAAGAAAATGTTAGTATGAAAAATGCAACTTCTTAAAAAAAATCCATACAAAACGCTGATTTCATAGGTGGGGACCTAAAAACTATGACACTATTGCATTATTATTATCGCGACTGCTGAGCGTGGTGTTCGATCCCCAGGTCGGGCAAAGTGTTATTGGCTTTGTTCATTAGGAATTTCTCAGTAGCTGCCCTGAGTATGGATTTGTGCCCGGTTAATGGCAATAAGTTCGCCCCCTATTACATGGGACTTAAACATAACTGGCGAGACGAGGGTGTATTAAAAAACACCTCTGCCTCGACACAAGATACAAGGCGTGATGATATGTTATGTATGACATTATTAGGGTCTGAGTTCGATCCCGGCCCGTACCTCTGAGTTTTCGAATTCATGTGCGGGTCAGAATTTGATTATCACTTGAGTAAACGGTGATGGAAAAACATCGTGAGGAAACCTGCACACCTTAGAGGGCCCCATAAAGTTCTCGATGGTGTGTGTAGTCTGCCAATCCGCTCCAGGCCAGCGTGGTAGACTAAAGCCTAAACCGTTCTCATTCTGAGAAGAGACCCGTGCCTAGCAGTGGGACAGTAATGGGGTAATTATGTTTTTTTTATTATGTACTAGCGACCCGCCCCGGCTTCGCGCGGGTGCAATGTAGATACTTATGTGGGGCATATAAACCTTCCTCTTGAATCACTCTATCTATTGCTGAAAACTGCATTAAGAGAAAACGCGGGCTGCAAAAAATGTATAATTTGAATAGGTTTTTGCGATCTATTTCCGTTCCACTCCTCCCGCAAACCTTCCCAATTGAGCGCGAAAGAGACACCTACATCTTGGATTGATTTCTCCTGTGCAATATTAGCGAAATTGTAATTTCGTATTTCTCTGTTTCCTTCTTCAAATCTGGACCGATTTTAATAATTTTTTTCTGTAATAATTTAAGAAAGACTGGTTATGTTTGTATGTTTTTTTATATTCGTCAATTGCCAGATGTTTGAAAACGGTGGTAAAACCGGTCGATATTGGTAAAGTTTAAATGTTTCTAGTTCTTTTAGTAATGAATTTATTGACAAAAACAAAACATAGGGACATAGTGGTGGTAGATTTATATCATATAGTAAAACATATTTGCTCTAGTGACATTATTCAAGGAGGAAACTGAGGAATACGTTTGTATGGACTAAATGCCGACCGCATTTCTTCTTAAAATCCGTTGCGTAGTTTAAAAGATCTAAGCGTACAGACAGCGGGAGCGACTTTGTTTTATACTATGTAAAGATGTTATTTAATACAACTACACAATAACGATATTTGTTGTTAATCCCGCCAAACTAGTTGATCAAGCTTGGATGCAGTATGCAGTAACTGGCTTGATTAACTAGTTTGGCGGAATTAACAACAAATATTGTTATTGTATATTTATACGTCATGGATTTCCGCAAAGTAATGCCTGATTACATTATTTAACATTATTAGAGTTCTATATGAATGAATGCTGTAAAATATACAACAGAGCATACACAGGTAGATTAGGATTTAGGCAGCCCCGATGTCGTGGGCTGTACTGCATCTGCCGGAGGTTGAGTCTATCTGTACGTAAATTCGTATGAAAATCCGTAAGCATGATTTATTCGTATTGGACTTCCTAAATCCGTACAGATACGGACAAATCCGTATATATGGCAACACTGATCATGGCTATGCAATGTAAATATTAGTACAATCGAAATATAGAAGCCTGCTATTATTTATTTATTAATGTATGTATTAATGGTAACTATAACGGGACAGGTCACGGAAACAATCTGCTGTCCCCTTCAACTTAAAGGGAACATCTAAAACAATAGTTAGACATGCCGTTTTGTATGGATCGCAATGTTGGGCCACAAAAGGGATGAACGAAAGGCAATTTCATGCAGCTGAGATGAGAATGCTAAGAGGGATGTGTGGTGTTATGCGAATAGATTGAATTAGAAATGACTCCGTAGGAGGAAGTCTGAAAGTGGCGCCGGTGACTGAGAAGTTGTGTGGAAAAAAGTTTGGACATGTGATGCAGAGGAATGAGGAACACGTCGTGAGAAAAGTTTTGAGTATGAATGTGAGTGGTTATAAGAGTAGAGGAAGACCAAAGAAACGATGGATGGATAGTGTGAAAGATGATATGGCTAGAAAGGGGTTGACTACTGAGATGACGGCTAATAGAGATGTATGGAAGAAGAAGACATACTGCACCGACTCCAAATTAAATAATAATAATTGAATAATGGAATAATGGCAGGAGGATGATGATGATGTATAAATGGTAACTTTACAACTGAAAATAGAAATCCAAATGCTACGTTAATAACAAAGTACACAATAAAAAACTGATACAAACATCTGAGAGGCTGCAATCTAACCACAGGAATCTAAATTGCCTTATTATTTAGATTTTTCTGAATCTAACATAAAAATACATATAGTATAGGATCCCACTATAGAACGACCTTCACCGAGCTGGTTAATGGATGAAAAGTATTTTATATCAAATTAAATATGTCAATAAATATATTGCAAATGGGTTGACTAAAAAATTTCAGTCCAGAATATGATTAAATAAATTATTTTTTTAATCATATTCTGAACTGAAATTTTTCATCCATTAACCAGCTCGGTGAAGGTCGACCTATAGTGGGATCTTAGACTAATATTAAAAAAACTTTGTAGACACGTATGTGTGTGTGTGTGTATTTTAGTTCTACAACTCCTGACCATTGCCCACCTGTTGCCAGGCTTCTATTTCGCCGGTAGCTGCATATATTATAATTATAAATTGCACCACTCGAACGCCGCTTAAACTTGAGCAATTTAATTTTTATAAATGAAGACGGCTTGCTTTCGCAAGTAACCAGTTCTTTATTTCTGTGTGACCTTGCAGCTATTACACGTATGCGATATAAGTTAGGTTAGCAGCCTTAAGGGCTGTTACATAACACCTTATCTTATCCTCGGTTGAGCAAAGTTTGCACTCGGCTCTTTATGAAAATTGGATTTGGAATATGTAGGAAAAGTTTTTTGGGATAGGTGCGCGGTGTATATTTGAATGCAAAATCCTTGACTTGGAATCTTTGCTGGTTTATACAGGGTGTAAACGAAATCATGTAATTCCTTCAAACCTCGTGATGTACTGCTGACATAGATAAACACTGGACAGGATACTTTTGGATTGAATAAAAAAAATATTACAAGAAGTAAAAATGTGAAACGTGAGGCATTTTAACGCCCTGAGCAAATTGAGTGGCTATCGCTCGCCTCGCGGTCATTTAACTTAAACTTAATGTTTACTTCTTGTAATTTTTTTTTATTTAATCTAAAAGTTTCCCATGTAGGGTTAATCTATGCCAGCAGTACATCACGAGGTTTGAAGGAATTGCATGATTTCGTTTACACCTTGTATATTACTTCTCAAAAAGAAATAAAGATTATTTTATTATTTAGTATTGTACAGATAAAACACAAAATAAATATGGGAAGAAAAGAATAGCTCATACCGCCGTCAAAAGATTAATCACTCAGCAAGAATTATAGTGGGGCTGACTGCCCAGGGGGCGCCATAGTACTTAAGTATCGTCTTCGTTGTGGTTCTTTAAATACATGATGAACTGCACTTTCCTCAAAAGGCCATTCATACATTTTTATACTCGCATAGTTTTTATACCACAATATCTGGACTTTAAAAGAGACCTTGATCTCTGAGTTTGTCTCGGCTTTTCTTCTCAAAGCTAGTCAGAGAGGAATTGCTGGTGCCACCTAGTCTTAAAAAAAATATTTCATTGACTTGTAAAAGTGTCTGTAACAAAATTTACAGAAATAAAAATCATTCCTGAAACCTTTAAAAAATAAATGTTAGTCAAAACTATGAGGATTTTTCAAGATGGGGGCGCCGCGATTCATTAATTAAATTTAAAATTTATCAATAATTTTTCTGATAAAACTTGGGATAGCTGACGACACGTTTGGTGCAGTGGCTGAGCGATGCGCTTCTGCGCTACGAGTTGTGGGTTCGATTCCCGCACGGAGCAAATATTTGTATGGCCTACAGATAGTTGTTCCGGGTCTGGATGTTTGTGCGTGTGAAGATTTGTGTCTGTAAACGCACCCACGGTACAGGAGAAATCCTAGTGTGAGCGACAATTTTTTTTAAAGAAAAATAAATACATTTTAAATCAATTTGCACGTCGTCGTCGTCACATTTATCGTCTGTAAAAACATTGACCGTCACACCACAGACATATAAAAAAAAGATCCGATTATCGACTTTTATATCGAGCCGTACAATCTTATGCATGTAATAATATCGATGTGCTAACTATCTGCGGCGACATCTTTAGCTCTATCGACATATAACGAATTGGTCAAGACCATTGGTCAAGATTGAGGAGGTTCGATGAGAGTTCGTTGGTCAAGGTAGAATGTTTCTTCAGGATTTGCATTATTCTATTTTGTGTGCAATTTTGCGTCTGATCGATCAACGGGCTTCATTTTCGAGCCGGCTGATTAAATCATTTAATTAATTAAAAATGTACTTATATTAAAAAAAAAACTTATTTATTAGTATTATTTTTATATTTTTTCTTTTAGTATTTTTTTTTGTGATAAAGACTGATATTGTTTTCAATATAAGTTGGTAGGTACTTAATATACTACTTTGATTATAATTATTATCAATATAAAAAAGAGTTAATTAAGTGAAACGAAGATGTATTACACCCATTTTCCTAGAAAGGTACCTACTCTTTTTCAATTACATATAGAGTAACGAGAGATGCAACACTAAAAACATCAACGTAAAATTCAAAATACATTTGCGTTGTTTTTATTTAATTTAAAATAGTCAAAAAATCGTTCCCTTGAAACAAAGCCGTAAGTAAGAAAATAATGATACACTGATAAAAGTATGAAATTTAATTTTATTTCTTTACATTTTCATTATTTTATTATTTGAATTTTATTCATCAATCAACTCTGCATAATTCCCACAGTAGGTACAATCGATAAATTAATGACCAATACATTTTATTTCAACTTTAAGTTAAACATTTTGTGGAAAAAAAATGCACAATCGACGGTCCCTACGTATACTATCGAAACTAAAAAATCTCATTTTTTATTTTATCTGCTTAAAATGTGTGAAATTATGTTATCTTAACGGTTATAAAATATATTTTTTTATGGGACCAAATGGCAACTATTCCGCATCAAACTAAAGAAGAACCACGTAAATTGGATCATAAATCTCAGCGTAATCGGTGTACATACATAATAAAATAAAATATGAGATTTTGTAGTTTCGATAATATATGTAGGGACCGTCGCAATATGTAAGTAAGTAGGTAGGTACCTACTTAATATACTTTCGATTTTCAACCCGTTGCATTTGCTACTTTATCTGTTCGGCTACCAACGTTATATAACACTGAAATTGTTACTTAAATACTCTCGCGTTTTGTAATTGTAGGCTAAACTGATATTGGTAAGATAATGATGTAAGAAGATACTGTGAAATGTGTCGTGTAACCCCGCCTCTACGATTTGGTCGGTCAAAGTCAATGAATATAGTGACAACATATGCGAACACCGATTGGTTCGCCAAGGGAGCTATGTTTATCAGATAAATGCTACTGCAACGAACAGACGTGAAGAAAGAAGAAGAAGAAGAAGAAGATTCTTTCTTCACGTCTGTTCACTGCAGTAGCAGTCTATAATAAACAGTGCTTCCAGATCACAAAAGTAAAATAAGTCTTGAAGCCTGACCGAAAATTATAAGGAATTTCTGTCAGAATTTTTTTAATGCGTCGGGAAGGCCGTCTGCGCATTTATTTTTTTGTACTAGACCCCGTAGTATCGGATCTGGCAAATTTTTGACAGCTTGCGGAATCTAGTACAAAATGTAGGTATACAAAGAGCGTCGTTCAGAAATTTTCCGTCAGA
Source organism: Amphipyra berbera (assembly GCA_910594945.2). Classification (NCBI taxonomy): domain Eukaryota; kingdom Metazoa; phylum Arthropoda; class Insecta; order Lepidoptera; family Noctuidae; genus Amphipyra; species Amphipyra berbera. The sequence continues at coordinate 5,272,362 of OU343131.1, read as the reverse complement.
CGTTTTCTTATAATTTGCAACCGGGCCTTAAACTAAAAATTATTGTATTTTGCAAAAAAAAAAAAACAGTACCTATTTACAAAAATCTAATACTGCAGTAATATTTTATAATCTGCCTTGCTGGTCTAGTGGTCGCAAGTGCGACTGCTGAGCATGGGGTCCTGGTTTCGATCCCCAGGTGGAACAAAGTGTTATTGGATATTTCCATTACGAAATTCTCAGTAGCAGCCTGGAGTCTGGATTTATGTCCGGGTTATGGCAATAGGCTCGCCGTATGGCAATGGGACTTAAACATAACTGGCGAAACGAGGGTGTACTAAAAACACCTCTGCCGAACCCTTTCGGGGAATTCAACGTGTGATGTTATGTTACGTTATGTTTTTATTAATTATTTACTAATTAAATACTCTCAAGCAATCTCGTTACTCGGGCAAACTATTCTTACAACTTAAAACAATAACAAAGAAAAGTATGTCTTGAGTTTGCATCATAATTAAATACAGTGAGAATTTTATACTGTAACCTACACTGTCGTTTATCATTAGGTACAGTATATAAGGTCTAACCAAAATACCTGGACAAACTTTTACACAGTGTTCAGTACGTTTTACTAAACATATCTATGCAAAAAAAAACGAGATCCAAGTGTTTTTTTTTTCTAACCAAAAAATGTTTTTCATCGTTAATTTTAATTTAATTATATTTTTTTTAACATTTTTCACTTCGCCTATTAGGTAAATAAAAGGCGCGGAAGTAGCGTGCGCCCCGGCGACGGTCGATGCATAAAAAATGGATGAGTTTATTCTTAAAGAGTACAGGCAATTCAAACCGTTATTATTTTTTGGTCAGAAAAAAATCACTTAGATCTCGTTTTTTGTTGCATAGATATGTTTAGTAAAACGTACTGAATGAACACTGTGTAAAAGTTTGTCCAGGTATTTTGGTTGGACATTATATAATAAACTTGTAAAAAATACAGTAAATCTACTGTAATTACAGTGAATCTGGAAGCACTGTAACAAGCGTATGTTCTACAGTGCAACAATGAAAAAACAGCGATAGTCTAGCGGTTGAATGCTTGAAGCCTTCCATGCAGAAGGGTCGCACCTCTGACTTTTTTAAATCATGTGCGAATCAGAATTAGATTATCACTTGCTTTAACTTAAAATATAAAACTACAAAGTATAAATAATTATAAATATATTATATCGAAACCGTTATTAAAAAAATGTATTTATTCCTCGCACTCCAACCAACTTTCTTACACCTAAGATCACCACGTATGCCACATCCAGTAAGACGCAACCTTTATTACTACTTCATCCGTGTTGTTACGGCAAAGAACCAAACATTTTGTTTTATAGTTACCCACCGTTCAATTTATAATACTTGTGGATTATGTGTAAACATTTTAATGTATGTTTAGTATGCTTACTATAATTTAATGTTTATATACATTTCTCAATAAGTGAATTTTGTAAATTTTTGTGAGAAATAAAGTTCTTAAACCATATTTAACGGTGAAGGAAAACGTTGTGAAAAAACCTGCACACCGGAGAGGGAACCAAGAAGTTCTCGATGGTGTGTGTAGTTGGTCAACCAGGCCAGCATGGTATACTAAAACCTACCCTTTTTAATTTTGAAAAGAGGCCCGCGTCGTGTAGCGGGGCAGTGATTATGCTTATTTTACTTTTGACTAAATATTCAAATTGGGGTGTCTGTGGTTTCTGATTATTTCTGTATCGCGATCTATAAGACCTGAACCTAACATTCTGTCATCTATCACAGCTCAAAATGGGTCTTCTACTAAATCGCTAGGTATGCAACGGTCAAGAGGAACGTGAACGTGCCAACTAAGAATAGTACTGTCAAAACGCCATTTTGTTCCGCAATACTCGTGAACTTCATTACCAAAACGTAAGGTGTGCAAAAAAGTAAATAAAGAAATTATACTCAGTTTAATTATTTTTGTTCACTTTTTTGGCATTTCTATAATCAATTTTACGCCAAATTAATTACACAGTAATTATATTATTATTATGGCGACATATTAGGGTGACCAGTAGCATTTCGTGAAGTTAACTATTATATTGGTTTATTTTTCTAATGAATACTGCTTCCAAATATTATTAATTTATCCAAATTTATCTAATTTATGGAATTCAAGAAATAACATTTTATAAACATTAATATAAATAATAATGAAATCTATGAATAAAAAAATATAACATATTTTTTTCACAGTTGTTTTTGCTGTCGGTACTAATTTGACAGCTATCGTGTGAAGTTGTAGCAAGCGCGATCCTATTCTTAGTTGGCACGCATAGTAATTTGTTGATTAGGATTTATTTTAATGAAACACCGTTTCAGTATTAACATAACATCAAGCCTGTATTTCCTGAAGGGTTGGGCAGAGGTGTATCATAACACTTTCGTTTCGCCGTTATGTTTAAGTCCCATGGGGGGTGAGCCTATTGCCATCAACCAGGCACAAATCTAAACACCGGTTTACTTCTGACCAGATTATACTTTGCGCGACCTGGAGATTGAACCCAGGACCAGCAGTCGAGCTTGCCACCACTAGACCAACGAGGCGTTTCAGTATTAATGAAGTATATTTGCGTGTTGAAAATTAATAGTTTGTGTTTAGATTAATTAAGAGAAACTTGTTATAATACTGGCACACGGTTAACTGCGGTATCCTTGTTCGGTTATAATTGCGATATTTAACCAAATAAGGTGGAAATAGGACTGTATTTAGAAATAATTAGTTAAACATAAACCTTGGCACATGACTGGGACAGAAGAGATATTCTGGTGTGCGTAGATCTGTGATCTTTTTTTTTGCTTGGAGACATACTCATGGATTCCTCTCAGCAAAAAAGAAGTTGAAGGGTAAAGTAGGGCTCTTACCGACGGGGTGCATGAAAAGAGCCTCCATAAGTAACGATAATTATGTAAGTCCGGTGCACCCTGGGCAGTCAGCCCCCTGACCAACCTTGCTGGATGGCTTTAACAAAACCTAGCACGCTTGGTAGTAGGATCTATCTGGTCCGCCTGGCTAGCTACCACCTTCACATTAAAGTCCGCCAAGCAGTTTACTGTGTTCCGTCGTGTGTATGGGAGAGCCAGAGAGGTATATGTGAATCCCTCTATATTGCTGTTTCTTGGATTCGTGTGTTCCATCTTAGATCTTATCTGCACTTACCATCAGATGAGACTTGGGTCAAACGCGACTAAGTTAAGAATGTTCTGGCTAGCGTTTTCCCAACTATGTTGGGGTCAGCTTTCACTCCAACCAGATGTGGCTGAATACACAATTTTACACAGAGCGACTGCCATCAGACCTCCGCAACCCAGTTGGGGAATGACCAAGCAAGAATAAAAAATTCAAAAATAAACACGGCGAGAACTATTCTCATATTAAAAGATCGTTTGATCAATCGAACCTTGGCCAGTAATGAAACTTCAGGTAAAAACTGGTATCCAAATAATAATTTAAGTTTAGAAAATATTTCTAATACTCTTACTACAAACATGAATGTATAAAACAGAATTAACGGAACTACAAGGTTAGTCGGAAAGGGGGTACTAAGCCGCGAGCCACTTAAAGTATCACTGATGACTGTTTAAAAGCAAGTGTTATAATTTCAAAATTCGATAATTTTTATTTGCATGCAAAAAGATTTATATTTTAGTTTTTTCGAAAAGAAACATACCTGCTTTATATAACTAAAGCAGGTATGTTTCTTTTCGAAAAAACTTCATTCAAATTCATAAGAATTCAGAAAATTTGGTCTCTAATCCGTGACCCCAAATATGACCTAAATAGTAAACACAGCTGATCATAGCTGACAGACAGATAGATTTTAGCATATTTTTTTACGAAATCTTTGAAAAGCTTTTTCTCTTAAACTATCGACTTATGGAGAAAGTTGTACAACAAAAGTTATCCCTTATTATAGGTACTTTAACACCCTTTCGGCTTAGTACCTCCTTTCCGACTAACCTTGTATAAAAACTATAAAATAACACCTTACAACTTGGAGTAGATTCCTTTCAGTTACTTAACCATTTCCTTTCTACACATAATTTCAAAACTTTGACAGTATTTTTCCTTAATCTAACCCAACATTAAGTTACTACCAAACAGTAAAACAGTAACAATTACGAATTACGAGCATTAACGTGTATAAAATGCCGACACACATGCATTGGATTGCGACGCCCGCGCCGACCGGTCTGGCCACGGAGCGGCGCAAACGCATAGCGTGGCGAAATAACACTTTCCATACGTGTGTACGAGATTTTTTTTAATACAGATTTGTATGATTTCGATTATTGAATTGCATTGAACGCTCGCGGTTTTTTGGGTCTAGTTTGCGATCATAACACATAACGTAACATCACGCCACGCCTGTATTCCCCGAAGGGTAGGGCAGAGGTGTATAGTAACACCCTCATTTCGCTGTTATATTTAAGTTCCATGTAATAGGGGGCGAGCTTATTGTCATCAACCGGGCACAAATTCAGACTTCGGGTTGCTACTGAGAAATTCATAGTGGAAAAACCCTATAACATTTTGCCCGACCTGGGGATCGAACCCAGGCTCCCATGTTCAGCAGTCGTGCTTGTGGCTACTAGACCAACAAGGCTGCAGCAGTCAAGGCAGTAGTTTGCGATGATTCTAGAATTTGGCGAGCCAACGTCTATAGGAGGATATTCTAGGTGTACTTCATTCGTATGTATTAGCCCGATAAAATTGTTAAAGAAATGGTGTAATAGTTCGTTCGTTCGTTCTGCCTAGCCTTTTCCCAACTAGGTTGAGGTCAGCTTCCAGTCTTCCGGCTGAATACCAGTATTTCATACGGAACGACTGCCATTAGACCTCCGCCACCCAGTAACTGGGCAATGCCGATATCGTAAGGTTAGGCAGATGTCAGCCTTTCGGGCTTCGGACTACCCGTAACGACTGTCATAGGTATTCCGTATGACACCCGGGACCGACTGTTTAACGTGCTCTCCGAGGGGTGGAAGGGTCTTGATATGTTACGAATGGTCACCCATCCATGGACTGACCGTGGCAACAGCAGCTTAACCTTGGAAATTATATGATCCGCGTGGTTGTTAATTAGCCATGAGCTTCTCAAATATTACGATACTTATACAATAAGTATTTTAAATATTTGACTGTCGTACAGCTAGTTCATACAGAAACTGTTTACAGGATCCGTTTTTATTTTGGTGATGGCACCTGTAGTTGTATAAGCGAGTTCACATACACGACAGTATTCAGAATCCAGTAAAAAATACTGGATCCGTTATTTTCATCGTATCCTGTCCGCCAGATGCGACGCAGCTGCCATTTGTTTAACTGATCCGTCGGTACAGATGTGAACAACACATTTAGTACCGACGGATCCGTTGCATAGATAGGTACAGAAGTCAATCTATATACAAGTGCGCTCGAGCAACGCACACATAGACACTGCTCACGGACACGTTATCTCAGACTGTTTGGGACGAGCGCGAGTGCCATGCGCTTGAGAGAGATAGATATATAGATAGAGCGACCGCCGAGCGTAGATATGAAAAGTGAAGTACATACATGTGATTGACTTCTGTACCTATCTGTTTTGTGTCCGCTGTGTGAACGGCTCTTAGATTTTTGCTTCATATAACCATTTTTTTGTCAGAGTTGGCAAAATAAAGAAATGGATTTCCTTTCGCGATATCAACAGGTGTTCCATTTCCAATATTCCATCGCATCGGCCTTCTTCGGGGCATTATTGCTTGTTTTCGTAAATCTCCGATCAAATTATTATGTGCATAACTTCTATCTGACATCATATAAATATAAGGAAAGTTCTTTTTGCATTAATTAACGGAACGATAACGTGTAGTTTTAGTATAAAAAACGTGATCTTGTTTACCCACTTGATAATTCATAGACTTAATTTATCATTTAGGCAACCTAAATATTGCTATAGATAGGCAAAAATAAATTAAAAATATTGACTAAGTTTTATAATGATAAATATTCACTCGTAGCTGCACAAACCAGACAAACTGCGCAGATCATACGATTTGCGAAGTTAAGCTGCACTTGCTGTGGTCATTCCGTAGATGGGTGACCGTTTTGTTTACACATAGAGACCCCTTCGTGCCTCGAAGAGCACGTTAAAAAGTCGGTCCCGGATGTCATATGAACACTTATGACAGGCGATTCGGGTAGTCAGAAGCCTAAAAGTCCGACAACCGGTCTAGCAGGATATCGGCATTGCCCTGGTACCGTGTTGCGGGGGTTTCATGGCAGTCGTTCCGTGTAAAATACTGGTATTCAGTCGCATCTGATTAGACTGGAAGCTGACCGCAACATAGTTGGGAAAAGGCTAACTAGAACAAATATTAAGCGGTGAATCTTTATGATAAATTATGGGATGAAAAGTCACGGGGCAGTCATACCTTCAAGAACGCCATTTCATGTGCAAGATCCTTCGAGGAAAAGTAGATGCCCCTGACCTTAATTGTGAGTTGTGCCGATTGTTTGTACCCAGTAATTACCGTCGAAACAGAAAACATAAACTGTTTGCTGTTCCGATATGTCGTACTGTGGCTCGTTCACGATCACCCATACCGCGAAGTCTAACCGCACTCAATGCTCTCCTGGACGCCAGACCGAATTTTGATGTGTTTGCTGAATGGAAGGTGATTTTATCAGCATGCCTGGAGTACTGCGAGAGGAATGTATAACGAACGTTTTGAATTATCTTTTTAGTTATTTTATGTTATAAAAATAACTATAATTGTACGTGCGTAAATAAATACATTTATTACTGAATTGTGATCTGTTTGCGGATGAATGGAAGAATACATAAAATTGTCAGGTGCATTGTGAGGGCTGTGTGAAAGAGGTGTCTCATATTGTTATATATTTTTTTTAAATCATTATTTTTCGTTCCATTGTTTTGTATGTATCTTCTTCCATTCCTGTTTTTTTTTCTATCTTTAATTATTGTAATTGGTCTAAGACCGTTTTAATTAAAGTAAAATAAATAAATAATATCTAATATTACCACAGGTCCACCTAAACACGTTGACAACACGTTTGGTGAAGTGGCTGAGTGATCTGGATGTTTGTGCGTGTGAAAATTTGTGTCTGTAAACGCACCCACGATACAGGAGAAATCAAAATGCGGGGCAATATATTTTTTTTTTAAAAAAAAGCTCCTTGGTTTGCAGTGAACGCAGTAGCGAATCCCGCGACCCAAGCCATTGGACCTGGAGGTACACCGTGCTGGTTTTCGCTGGTATAACTCTCCACTTTTCCAGGGTGAAAGAGGTATCCATGAGGTTTACGCCTCGTATAGAATAAAAGATCCGTCTCAATAAAAATCACGTGTTTCGCCATTGCATTTGTGCGTGGACAGATGGGAGCGTTATTTTACTACTATACTTTTTTCATAAACCACCACAGGATGGATTGCCAAGGTCAGATGGCGGTAGCATAGTGAGAAATACCGATGTTTAAACATTTTTGGATGGGCCTGAGACTCTTATAGGTATACAGGGTGTAAATGAAATCATGTAATTCCTTCAAACACCGTGATGTACTGCTGACATAGATTAACACTGAACGGGATAATTTAGCTTCAATAAAAAAAATACTTGAAATAAACACGTGTTCATAACGTGAGGCATTTTAACTCCCCGAGTTAAATGACCGCGCGGCGAGTGATAGCTGCGCGATTCGCTCGGGGCGCTAAAATGCCTCACGTTAAGAACACATGTTTACTTCTAGTAATTTTATTCTTTCAGTCCAAAGGTATCCTTTCCAGGTTTAATCTACGTCAACAGTACATTACGATGTTTGAAGGAATTACATGATTTCATTTACACCCTGTATATCTAATTAAAATCTTAAGATAGATGTTTTATTAATCAGTAGATTCAACATAAAAAGCTTTGAAATTGCATCGTATTAGCTCTGAATCTGTACATATCTCATGTCCATCCAAAGGTTGTCTGGAAGAAATCGCCTAGTGCGATAAGACCGCCCATTGTACATCTCTATTTTTATAGTAATGTTTCTTGTTTGTTTTGTGTACAATAAAGAGTATTGTATTGTATTGTATATCTTTACATAGTATAAAACAAAGTCGCTGCCGTTGTCTGTACGCTTAGATCTCTTAAACTACGTAACGAATTTTAATGCAGTTTCCAGCAATAGATAGAGTGATTCAAGAGAAAGTTTTATATGCCCCACATTAGTATCTACATTGCACCCGTGCAAAGCCGGGGCGGGTCGCTAGTACAGTCAGCATCAAAAGTAAGTGATGATTACTCAAAGTTTCAAAATTGTTTGATGAATGAAAACTTGCAAATTATTATTTTTGTCAACAAGTAACGATAGAGGAGGGAATTCTTCAAAGAATAGTATTATGATAATAAAGACAAGCAATTAGTTCCTAAGTTAATTAATATCGAAATTCCAAAATATTCATCGACTTTTGCTGTTGCCTGTACCAATATAAAATACAATTGCCGTGTTTTAGTCTCGCAAAAATTCGAAAGTGGCTCGACCGATATGAGTATATTTTTTTGTTTTTTTTTGGACTCTACTGGGGTGGTTTAGGAAAAAAAAATAGGAAAAATTAAAAAGAATATGTTAGGTGGTACGAAGTTTATCGGGTCATCTAAACTATAATAATAATAATATGTAGTATTTGACAGAAAAATTCATGCAAGTATAAATCATAAGTAGATCGCCGTAGTGAAAGATAAAAGATTAGTAGTAGAAGCATTAGACCTATTAGTGGTAGAAGCATCTTTAGTATTTAATGTACGAGTAATTAAATAATTAAATACATAATAATATAGTTAACATGGGAACCGGATTCATTAACTATTACATGAAAACAATAGCTAATTATGAGATAACAATGAATAAAATAGAATGAACCGTCAAGAAATGTAAAAAAAAACATACAAAAATTGAAATAAAAACAGCGGTATACCGCGGTAGATTTAAGTACCTGATTTTGCAAGTTAATATCTGTAATAAACGCAAGACAATAACCCTCTTATTACGAGAGCTAGTCTGAGTAAAACCCAGGTTTTAAAATAGCCCCGTCTCTTTTTGAATGACGACGTTAAAAGGTGATGGGTACCTATATTTTAAATCTGGGTTTATCTGAGTTTTGGTTTAAACCATCTTTTGCAATAAAAGTAGGTAACTGCCTTACCACGCAGTATCGGTTCGATGGCTCGTGGCTAAATAACAACCGCGCGGATCTTACGATTTGCAAGGTTAAGCTGCTCTTGCCGCGGTCAGTCCGTGGATGGGTGACCGTTCGTTACACATCGAGCCCGCTCCGTGCCTCGGAGAGCAAGTTAAACCGTCGGTTCTGGGTGTCATACGATACGAATATCTGTGTCAGTCGTTACGGGTAGGTAGTCGAAGCCCGAAAGTCTGATCACCGGTCTAAGCTTAGGGTATCGGCATTGACCAGTTACTGGATTACAGAGGTCTGATGGTAGTCGCTCTGTGTAAAATACTGGTATCCAGCCGCATCTGGTTAGACTGGAAGCTGACCCTAACATAGTTAGGAAAAGGCTAGGCAGAACGATGCTTACCACAAAATTCTAAGCTAAGCCCTCGTTCGCACGAGAGCTTTCTCAACGCGCGTTAAAAAAGCGTTCTAATACAACAAATAGCAAGCCGTATATGTGTTCACATGTTAGCGCTTTTTTAACGCAGCTTATCTATTGCGCGCGTTGGACGCTTTTTCAACGCGCGTTAAAAAAGCGTCCTAATACAACAAATAGCAAGCCGTATATGTGTTCACATGTTAGCACTTTTTTAACGCAGCTTATCTATTGCACGCGTTGGACGGTTTTTTAACGCGCGTTGAAAAAGCTGTCGTGCGAACGAGGGCTAAGCTGTCGTTCGCACGAGAGCTTTTTCAACGCGCGTTAAAAAAGCGTTCTAATACAACAAATAGCAAGCCGTATATGTGTTCACATGATAGCGCTTTTTTAACGCAGCTTATCTATTGCGCGCGTTGGACGCTTTTTCAACGCGCGTTAAAAAAGCGTTCGTGCGAACGAGGGCTAACTATGGTTAAAAACCGTGTCTAACGCCAATCTTCATACACAACAAAACGTGTTTGAGCCCTGGTTAGGCTAAACAATTTTGTGGGAAGACATTTAAGATTTAAATTACACTGGATTTGGCAAAATTTGCATTGTACCCGTCCAGTCTGTCAATCAAGATGGCGATTATGGTTATTATCCCTTCAGAACCGTTCGTTGGAGAGTTCCAAAGAGGTCTATCATTAGCAGCATTCATGTGGAAGTAATTACTGGTAATCCTTTTCCTATTTCAGCTTATGTATAAGTACTTGCCCATTGCTAATTGCATCGTTGAGTAGGTACAGTACGGAAATGATAATGTTATACACCTTAAGGTCTACTTTTGCTTGCACAGTGCAAGAAACGAACTATTTTACCGACTACGTATTGCCAACATTATAGAAATGAAAACACAATATTTTTTGACAGGATATTATGGTGACATGGTGACAGACCGAAGTAATGACAATTTATTTAATCATCGATTTCATAGTTGTCATGATTTTTACAATAAAACTCTTTAAATCAAATCAAAGACATTATATGGCATTACTACGTCATATGGAGGCAAAAGGAAATTTTGATCTTTTCTACCAAATAATTAAACACAATTTTCCATGCATTGGTTTGTTCCGTTCAATAGTTTGAAAAGGTAACATGGGCCCGCGACTTGGGAAAGGAATGAATTTGAAAACTGACAAACCTTATCATTCCCCGACTGTACATAATGTTACCAATCCCCTGATTCACCAACTAAAATTAAAATTCGAGAATTGCTATCTTTTACTAACAGACAGAGCGAGAAGAGGACGGTGACAGATAAGAATTAAGTTAGAGATGTCAAATCAGTTGGCGCCTTGAATTTTACCGTGGATTTTTTAGTTCGACTAAATTTGACAGCTGTCATTTACATCCGTTTCTTTCTTATTTTATCGGAGTGAAAAAGATGGCAATAGTCTAAATTAAGTTTTGTGCGCAACAGAATTGGCACCAGTATCCAAATCGTCGCATAATGAATTCAACAGGTTGTTTGAAAAATTAATGTATCCCTGTAAGTACTGAATAATATATTCATCTGGTTTTAAACTTTTTTTGCGGGTGTGTGAGAGATATCTTTTAACGAGCTCACAGGAACTATGGCCGTTTCCGTAATTTCCAAACTCGTACACTCGTAGAAACTCGAAGACAGTAATGTTGCTTGGCGACAGAAATAGGTATGGTGGTATAATAATAAAGTAAGTATATTAGAGGGAGTTTGAAAGTGGCACCAGTGACAGAAAAGTTGAAAGGAAATCGTTTGTCTTGGTATGGGCATGTGATGAGGAGGGATGAAACACATGTGACTAAGAGAGTGATGGATATGAATGTTGATGGATGGAGGGGGAGAGGGAGACCAAAGAAAAGATGGATGGATTGTGTGAGGGAGGATATGAAAGATAAGGGAGTAAATGATAATGAGACGGCTGACAGGGAAGAGTGGAAGAGAAAAACATATTGCGTCGACCCCAAGTAACTTGGGACCAGGGCAGGTAGATGATGATGAAGATGGTAATACTTCCCCGGACGAACTCTTTCACAAGGAGCTCTACTTCTATCTTTTCCATTTTTTCACACCGTTAATTCCGCCCTCATCAAGCTGTCTCCCTCCCAGTCCTCCCGCCAACAACGCCCTAGGTCGAGGTCCGAGTCCCATTAGGGGTCCCCCTTATTGCTGTTGTTGCTAGTAGTCATGATGTTAGTAGTAGTTGTAGTTAGCTTAGGTTAAGTCTCGTCCCCATTGGTTAGAGACCCTTCAGGTCTCGCCAATAACTGCCCGGTTACGTAGAAATGGTCAGCAAGACCAACTACAAGCAGTCTAATAGAAAAAATAAACTTTTCCATCTTAAAATGCCTGTTAATAATTAACAAGCCACTTCATAGTTTATAACTTCGCAATCAGTCGCCAGTTTTATTAGTACCAAGAAGTAAAATGTAATATCATTGAAAGTTTCTTGTTTTTAAGTACTAACTACTTACGATGTACTTACCCGTTACTATTCCAATATTTATTTAGGACATCTTGTCGTGAAATTTAGTAGCTTTTGATATTAAATTTTCTTGTTTAATCCGACTATTAAAATATTGTAAAATATTTATTTTGCTGTCTTGTTGGTCTAGTGAAGGGTCCTGGGTTCGATTCCCCGGTTGGGCAATGTGTTATTGAGTTTTTTCATTAGGAATTTCTCAGTAGCAGCCCGGAGTTCGGATATGTGCCCGATTGATGGCAATAGACTCGCCACCTATTTCATGGGACTTAAACACAACTGGCGAAACGAGGGTGTACTAAAATAATCTCTGCTGTACCCTTCGGGGAATACAAGGCGTGATGTAATGTTATTTTTTTTGCTAAGAACCCGTTCAACCATAAACATTTTTAGAAAACAGTAAACATGTCTTGTTTTACAATTATTTTTGTATTCTATTATAAAAAAGTATATTTTACATGGATTCACAAAATAATTGTTTCACTTTCAAAGGTTTGTCTACCATTTAGACACCATTTTAGTTGCTGGACTATAGGTACTAATACTAATTATTTTGTTTTGAACGTCGTTTTTTATACTACCTACATAATTTGGTTGAACTTCAAAATGTAAGTTGTTTCGTGACCTTGGTTTTATTTTGTTGGAATTTAATTCACCTTATGCAATTGATGTTTTTTTTGCTAAACCTGTGTAAACAACAACTTTGCAGATAGTTATAGTATATTTAGTAAGTAGGTATCATGGAGGGGACCGTGTATGTCTGAAACACGGTCTAACCAAGACGATGAACACATGTTCTGCCTAGCCTTTTCCGAACTATGTTGGGGTTAGCTTCAAGTCTAACCAGATGCGGCTGATTGGTATTTTACACGGACTGACTGCCATTAGACCACCGCAACCCAGTTACAGGGCAATGCCGATATCCTAAGGTTAAAGTCGGTTGTCAGACTTTCGGGCTTCTGACTTCCCGTAACGACTGTCGTATAACATCCCGGACCGACGGTTTAACGTGCTCTCCGAGTCACGGAGGGATCTTGGCGTGTTACGGACGGTCACCCATCCACGGACTGACCGTGGTAAGCGCAGCTTAACCTCGCAAATCGTATGATCGGCGCGATTGTTAATTAGCCACGGTGATGATAAAATTGTAAACTTAGTTTTTGAGAGAACCCTCTTTTGTAATCGGATAAATAGGCAGGTATAGTATAGTCGTAAGATAGTAGCTATAAAGACCTACGATGAGCCTGTCAATTCATGAAAAGTAAAAAAAAGTTCGTAATTTACGCTTTATTGGAATGTCATCAGAGTTCCGGATTTTGTTCGAACGAAATTGTACCTAATCGTCCAAAGGTATTCGTCATTTTAAGCTGACTAGACCTAATTCAGGTCACATCAAATATAAGTAAACATAGGTCCATAGATAAACTCTATTACAAAATATGTGACCTTGTGCGTGCTTATAATTGCCAACTAATTAATCAGAGCATGGCTAATTGTTTCCTACATACTTGAGGTATTGAATTTAATTCCGCTTGTCATATTATTACCATGGTTTTCCTACTACGCTTCCATTGACAATTAATTTAATCAAAAATGTAATAAACTTATATTTTGGTAATTTAATACTAATCGTTTCCGATTATCAACTGATTTATACATCGATGTTTAGCTTCCGTATTTTTTTTATGCACAAATCACCAATAAATAAATTAAGAAAAATAAATAACTGTTCACGCTGTCGTGTTTTGCTAATGTTTTTTTCGCTACTCATCTCTGCTGTCGGAAGTTTGGTCCGTACTCCTAGTACGAGTTGGTAAATTACGAAAACGGAAATAGTTTTCGTACGCTCGCTACACTGAATAATAATATGTTTGTCTCTTTTTCTTGCGTGTGAGTAAGAGAGAAAGAGTTTGGTGAGCTCACGAAAACAATTGTTCTTTTCGTAATTTCCAAACTCGTACTATGGGGACAGTAAGCTAGGAGCTAGGCAGACGTTTCGATACGTCAGTTGTCGAACGATTTGGTTTATCTTATTTTCTTTTACCCCGTTACAAAAATCGTGAACAAAACGATAAAACAAACCGAATTGGTCGACGACTGACCTATCGAAACACAAATCAGAGGGCAAAAAGAGATACAAACTCGAACTGGGGTCAAAATGACCCTATGCGAATAATTTAGGGTTAAACGGATTAACTATTTATAATCATCAGCCTGTCTAGTCCCACTTCAGGGCCAAGCAGCTCTTTTTTTTTCAACAAAATCCTGTTTGGAGCTAAAAATTTGGGCCAGTCCCTTCGGGAGGAGTGAAACACGCCCTACCATGTTTGCCTGAGATGAATAGAATTAAAGTCAAGTTACTTTTTGTTACAGGTACGTGAAGGCGCCTTGGACTGCAAAACGAAATCCTATTATTCCAAAAAGATAATCCTGATTAACTATACAAATGAGGACAAAATAACAACCTACGAGTATTTCCTAGTGAAAAAAAGTCATTTAAATAAGACGAAATAGAGTAGATATGCGTATTAAATAGGTGTAAACATGAATACATTAATAATTATTACATAAATCAAATTATATTCACAAGACGAAGTAATATTTGATAAAAATTGAGGTCCTGATTAAAAATATGAAATTATTTATCATATTTAATCCATGACGGGTTGAATGATCTATAAAATGTGACTTATCGTGTGAAACACAATCAACAAAATTAATGTGTTGTGAAATTGAAATCTGTCGTAAGATTTCGTTTCAAAACGTTTTTTATGTTTCGTACGCTGTGTAAAGCGTATTGTAATTTTATATTATAATGTCTATTCATAAAATAAAATGTCTGTTAAAGAACTTGCATGTCAAAAGTTGAGAAAAGTTTCCCAACTTTTATAACTACTTGTTGCACGAGGAATGCAATAGTAGTTTCGTGTGTATAAAGATTGAATGTCGGTGCTCTAGAAATAAAAAGGGTATAAGCATAAAATACGATGGAATAAGCAATAATTAAATGACATAAAATGCAAATATCGACGTTTTTAAACGATTTTAATTAGCTTCACTTCGTATTATTTGTTTGTTTCAAATCTTGCGACAGATTTTTCAACTGATTCTCCTGAAGCTTCGCATACAAATTTAATTCCCCTAACAATACAACATTATAATAATTCCAACCTTCAATTCTCAAATCCTCATGCTGCAGGGGTACTGCAAGATAAAACCGTTTAATTTTAAACGTTTTTTTTTGGGGAAAAAATCATTATTAGACTCGTTAGTTTACGGCGAAAAGAAGTTCATTGACAGAAAAAGAAACTGTCTTTCTCTTATCGGACATGACTGACCCGTTACTTGACCTTTATTGACCGTTAATGGTTAAGTCGAGTTTACATCAGCGACTTACTATCAGTTGTAAATACAACATTTTACGCATATCATTTTATAAATATTATACTATTTTAAATTGCCTTGTTGGTCTAGTGGTCGCAAACGCAACTGATTGTGAGATACTGGGTTCGATCCCCAGGTCGGGCAAAGTGTTATTGTGTTTTTCCATTAGGAATTTCTCAGTAGGAGCTCGGCGTCTGGATTTGTGCCCGGTTTCACCCCCTATTACATGGGACTTTAACATAACTGGCGAAACGAGGGTATACTAAAAACACCTCTGCTGAATCCTTCGGGGAATATAAGGCGTGATTTTATGTTATGTTATTTTAAACGAAGAACCCATATTGATAGCGTGAACTAAGTTTAGTTCATTGACATTGTAGAGGAGAGATACGCTATGTGAGAACAACTATGGTAAATTGAATCTACATACAATTAATATATTTGGGATATCCTTATGTAAATATAACACGGTATTATGTAGGATTCCATATCGTTACGTAAGGACATAAGAACTACTTACTACTTGCAAATAAGATAGGGATAGCAAATAAAATGTGTCAATATAGAATTATTTTTGATGGAAGCAAATGTTAATTTAGTTTTAAGATATTTAGATACTTGAAATACGTAATTTTTGTGTGTTTAGTTTTGATAACTGTATAAATAGAAATAGTTCTTAGTTTTAAACACCGAGAATTTTATTATTTGAACAGAATATTACGCGAATTCGCTCTCAATATATTTTTATATACATTTTTGTTCAATTACTTTTTACTTTTCACTATGAGCTTATTTTTCTTTAAACATTTTCTGAAGTCTGAATACTTGTGTTATGTTCGGAGCAAAAAAGAAGTCTTGAACTGTACGGTTGAATTAGTAGGTAAAAGTTTAACGTGTTGATAAAAAATAAACTGTTACTTACGCATTTTTTTGTCATCAAATGTAGAAGTTTCTTGAGTGAAATAAACTTCTGACATTTGTGAAGGTTATTTTTTTATTGTGTGTCAGATCACACCGTTCGTTGCCACTGGCAAGTGTTTAATATTAATTGCAGCAAAAACACCCATTAACTACATACACAAAAAAGAGTTATAATCATTTTAAAACTGATAATAAAAATATAAATACTTTTTTTAAGAATTATTTTGTTGCTATCGATACTATTTACTCGGCCCTCCTTTGTACATTTCGACAGTTGGAAATTATGCGCATAATCACTTTTTCTCTTAATTTTTTACATTAATACATATAATGTATCTACTTGTAGAATATTCAAAGGTTTATTATTGTCTACAAATTGTTACTGTCTACCAAATCTATAGTAAATTGTACTTACATTTTTATCCAAATATATTTCTTTTTAAGGTTTAATGCCATTCGAAGCTTTAATAATATCGTAATAATAACACTGTACCTCTAATTTATATGGTTATTATTTATAAATGTTTATTATATATTTTTGATGTTTAATTTTAGAACCTTATTTTGTATTATGTGAGCCTTGTTTTTGGCTTTGAAGGTGAAGAAGACGTGAATGTTCTGCCTAGCCTTTTTCCAATTATGTTGGGGTCAGTTTAAACAGATGCAGCTGAATACCAGTAGGTACTATCACTGAGCGACTGCCATCAGACCTCCGCAACCCAGTAACTTGTTAATGCCGATATCCTATGGTTAGACCAGTTGTCAGACTTTTTAGCTTATTTACTGTCATAGGTATTCTTATGACACCCGGAATCGACGGTTTAACGTACTCTCCGAGGAATAGAGGGGTCTCGATGTGTAACGAACGGTAACCCACCCACGGACTGACCGCGGCAAGCGCGGCTTAACCTCGCTAATCTTATGATCGGCCCGGTTGTTAATTTGCCAGGAGCCCAGCTTTCTTGCTGCTAACCATGGCCTCCCAATTACAGTAACATTGAACGGTTAAAGAGGAAATTTCCGTACCCACCACTCTTGGCAGACGGATTGCTGATCGCAGTTTGTCCTTATTAGCAAACAATAGGACGTTGCTGACCCTTCTCTGGACGTTATCCCATAGCCTTATACCACACCTTCAAAGGGAGAGGGGGAGGGATTAGGACCTGCGCCCAGGGCCGGCATGGCACGGCAAAAGATTTTTATGCGACGAATAGAAATATAACTTAATAGTATGCCAATAAAATTGAAATTTCAATGATAATCGTCGTATGAAGTGCAGCTTTGTTTTTGTTACCTACAATGATTATAATTGAAATTTCAATGTTTATTGTTATACTATCTTGCTGTGTCGTACCGCCAGTGGGGGCAGGCACTTAAGCATAAGCATATTCAATGTAGCGCAGACGGGGCGCTTGCTCCACCCTGGCACAGGAAAGATTAGGTAAATGCTCTAGATTCAGTCAACTCGCCACCCATGTTCAGAGAACAATTACCTACCCAAAATATGCAGACCAATGCCCGTCTCCGTCTATACTTATTTGGACCTCAAAAATATAGCTATGGGGCAAAATAGCTCCATAATCCGAGTCTGCACTTAGAGATTTATTGAAAAGACAAATATTTATTGTCGGCCCCACCCTATAAAATCCTGGCTACGCCGTTAAGCGCCTTGCCCACGATAGAGCAATAGAGCTAGGGGGCTTGGAGATTAGTCTAATATATTCTCTTGCATTTCTACGTACACGTAGAGATTGCTTCCACGTCGCCCTCCAACCGTGTCTAATTGTAGACTACATAGACTGTAGTGATGCCCTAGATAGTCAGCTAGGCTAGTCTCCGTACTACTTAGATGTCGTAGATTGCTCTACGAGAGTCACCCTTTTTTATTTCTTTTTTTCGTTAGAAAATCCTCATGGATGTCCCTCGCCCAGTGAATACGACGGGGTCTGCCGGACTCTTACCAGCTAAAAACCCACAGTGTTTCTTCTCCTGACCGTCTGCCGGGGTCGCGGGATTCGCGTAAGCATGCACCGCAACCCCGACAGGTCTTGGTTCATTAACTACTGGTGGACCTCTCCTCTGTGGGCCTGAGAGGCGCGGGGAACACCCCCCCATCACCGGCACACCAGATCACATGGTACGCCGTGACCACCCCGGGGACCGATCAAGCACATAGGCGCCAGATGACGAGAGTCATCCTACGTGATTTAAATCTATCATGGACGAGGCACTTCTACCAGAAACCACAAGGAACTAAATAAAATCCCAGTTTCTATAATTAGACAAATGCAGTTAAATCTTCACCTTGATATTATAAAAATAGAATTTGTAGATCTACAATCTGTATGTTTCCTTTGCATTTGCGCGGTAACCTTCGTAAATCTTGTATGTGTCATATGATATCACGGAAAGGGATTCCAAAAATGACTGCACAAGGCTTTGCTAAAATGCTAATCAGATTCGCAACTAAACAAATCGTGTATCTACTATAGTTCCTGTTTTCTATATAATTCTGCGAAGATATAACCTTCGTGGTAATTTTCCTAACAGGTAAAAATAGGTAAGTATGAGTAAATATTACACGCTAGAGAACTCAACTTGTTTGATTAGACCGGCTGGATCCTTTGCTTTGCAAATCTAGTTAGCTAACTAGATTGGCAACTAAACTAATCTTGTATTTAAAACAGTTCCCGTTTACTACTAGATTCTGCGTAAATAAGTGAACTTCGTAGTAATTTTCTACATATTAGCATGTGACTTGTATCCTTTGAAGGGCAGATTAAGAATTTAATTTCCCTAGGTCGACGTGCTAATGACTCGTACGAGGCAACGAACTGGAGGCGTACTCCAAAAAACCGGCCAAGTGCGAGTCGGACTCGCGCACGAAGGGTTCCGTACCATTATCTATAAAAACGGCAAAAAAATCATGTCTGTTGTATGGGAGCCCCCTTAAATATTTGTTTAATTATATTATTTATTTTTAAAGTGAATATATAACTAAATATTCTGTGAATATTTCAAGCGTCTACCTGTTGCCGTTATCAATATCGAGCAAAAATGAGCAAAAAAATCACGTTTGTTGTATGGGAGCCCCATTAAATATTTATTTTATTCTGTTTTTTAGTATTTATTTTTATAGCGGCAACAGAATTACATCATCTGTGAAAATTTCTACTGTCTTACTATCACGGTTCATGAGATACAGCCTGGTGACAGACGGACGGACGGACGGACGGACGGACGGACGGACAGACAGCGGAGTCTTAGTAATAGGGTCCCGTTTTACCCTTTAGGTACGGAACCCTAAAAAGGAACGTCGAAGTTTCAGATTAAAACGAAACAACGACGAATATCGAACTTAGGGCCAAGCCACATCTGACGGAAGATACGTCGCCGATATTCCGTCGCGTAATTTACTCGAGGAATTTTAATAACGCATCTTCGTCGAAATGTGTATGGTGTGAGATGTTTATATAAAATTATGTGTACCTGCGGAAGATCGGCGACGTGTCTTCCGACAGATGTTGCTTGGCCCTTAGGTCGTATATTTATAAGTATTATTATTGTCAAACAACAAACTACTAGATGTCAATTAACATTTGGGAGTAGGTTGAACGAAAGACAAAATGTCAAATCACGAAAATCGAATCGATCGTTGGATCCGAAACACTTTCGTAGTTGGAAAACTTGCGATCCGTCAGCCGAAACTTCGTAGTTCGTAGTAGGCCCCCTGGTACGATTGCGCCCGGAAATTGGTATAAGGTTCGCTACCCATTACACGGATCTTAATACCAGAGGCGAAACGTGGGTGTACGGACTCCTGTTTTATGAGAATACTTCTGCTTACCCCTTCGGGCATTACAGGCATGAGTATGTAACTCAATCTATACTAATATTATAAAGAGGAAAGATTTGTATTTTTGTATGTAACGAATAAACTTAAAAGCTACTGGACCGATTTCAAAAATTCTTTTGCCGTTAGAAAGCTACATTATCACTGAGTAACATAGGCTATATTTATTACTGGAATAAATCTTCTTACGCGGGCGGAGCCGTGAGGACACAGCTAGTAATATGTAAAACCAATAATATTCTAATGTACATTTAATGGGTGGCTGACGACCTATTAAATTTTGACATTCAACATATTAACCTGAAGTTCCATTAAGCTCTAAAGCTAAGCTCTAAAGACGTTTTCTGTAACGTCAAATGACACCCCATTACATAAATTTAATGGACCATTAAAGACTTGTCTAATTTGATTATGTGCAACGGTTTAATGAAAGATTAAGATTTCACGCCGCCTTTAAAAAATTAAGATGGCTTCTGCAACTGAGATTACGAGCACGAAACCAGTCAATTAATTAATCATGTCCACCCAGTAGCCATCGAGATGAGTCCAAAGTCCTATTGCGAACTTTATTTTATAGGCAGGTGAGTAGATATTTAACATCGTATTTTATGATGAGATAATGCAAATTAAAAAACTAGAGGAAAACGTATGATTTAATTGTTTCTACTCCGATTTGGTTCCAAAGGTGTGTTACATAATTCCCCATGAAAAATGTAAATAATCAAGTAGTCTTAATAGGGCCGTTGTCATTTACCTCTCAGAGGAAATTAAGCAAGAATGTAAATAACTTTCTGGGTAGTCTACTCTTTAGTTTTATGTGTTCAGGGTTGCGTTTTAATGATGATTATTTTATGTTTTATCCAAAAAATTTTGTTTTGCTCATACTACGGTTTCCAAATATTGCCAATAGACTCTTTACAAGGGACCTTTTAACCCCGTTTCGGCTTTAGGCGTATTTTTGTAACACGTTGTAATAATACGTAGAATTTTCTTAGTAATAATCGTGATCTGTAAGTTCCATCTTCTCTGTACAATAACAACTATCAAATTACTTATTGAACATGCATTTATTATTTATTTCATTCTATTCATATCAATAACTTTATTTATACATTGAGAACAGATGCTGCCAAAAGCACAGCCCACATGGCGAGTTATGTTAACTTAGCTTAGCGTGCAACCAGTTTGCGGTGAATGTTTATGCGAATCCCGCAACCCCTGCCGACGGCCAGGAGGAAGAACACCGTTGGTTTTTAGCTGGCAAGAGTCCGGGAGACTCCCTCGCCTTCCCCGGGCGAGGGACATCCATGAGGATTTTCCAAAGATAAACAAAAAAATATTAAAAAAAGAAACAAAGTTTCCAACCATGTATGCGAACTAAAATATCTGGGTCCACACCAAAAATGAATGACAGCACAACTCTGTTAGCTTAAAACGCGCGGGGGTGAAGGAAGGCAAAAGGGCGACAGAGACTGGGATCATCGGGTTAGCTAGCTCTCACAGTTCAGTAAACTCGCAGAGGACATATTCCTTCTAACTCTTCTCATAAGAAATGGTTAAAGAATTGATTGCTGTTTTTCATCTTACTGCAATTACCAATATCATCCTACCGTGGTGATTATTCCAAGATCTTCTATTGTAAATAGTACGCCTGCGCCCATCACGGAGATGTAGGGTCAGAACATAGGTAATGGAAAATAGAACAGTCATTCGCCACATTTTACTTGGCTGGCAATAAAAAGAATACTGAAAATACATAACACAACATCACGCCTGTATTCCCCGAAGGGTCGGATATGATCTGCTATTGAGGAATTCCATGCGGAAAAACTCAATAACACTTTGCCCGACCTGGGGATCGAACCCGGGACCTCACAATCAGCAGTCGCGCTTGCCACCAATAGACCAACGAGGTATTTGAATATACTTATATGATTATTCTTTTCTGAACTTGGCTTGGCACACTGCCATGTGCCCAGATCATCTCGTAAGTATTTTTTTAATCTTTACATGGTACAAAACAAAGTCGCTCCCGCTGTCTGTACGCTTAGATCTTTTAAACTACGCAACGGATTTTAATGCAGTTTACAGCAATAGATAGAGTGAGTCAAGAGAAAGGTTTATATGCCCCACATTAGTATCTACATTGCACCCGTGCGAAGCCGAGGCGGGTCGCTAGTCCATTATAAAATGATCTGACCCCAAGTTCTCATTAATATCAATGAATAAAAATATTATTATAATCTTAAACTTATCTTTAAGAAAATAAATAACCCTGAGGTACAAATAAACATATTATATAGTTTTATTAACTTTTGACACATATTTAAAGGACGGGGCATTGAAATTATTGATGTTTGTCAATACAAATAGTAAGAACGTACAATGAACTGAACTTGGGTTGTAGATAGCACAAAAACGTGCCAGATTAATAAATAAAAACCCAAGGCGTAGTATTGTTTAAACGTGTGAACTTTTCATTATCTATGAGGTATTTACTCTTAAGAATTTAGTAGTATCAGCGTCGAATATTGTACCACAGATAAACATTGACTTTTGGCGCCGGTGACTGAGAAGTTGTGTGGAAACCGGTTGTCATGGTATGGGCATGTGATGCGGAGGAACGAGGAACATGTCGTGAGAAAAGTATTTAGTATGAATGTGGATGGTTATAAGAGTAGAGGAAGACCAAAGAAGCGATGGATGGATAGTGTGGAAGATGATATGGCTAGAAAGGGGGTGACTACCGAAATTACGGCTAATAGAGATGTATGGAAGAAGAAGACATACTGCGCCGACCACAAATAAGTTGGGATAAGGACAGGAGGATGAGGATGAGATAAACATTGACTTTTCAACGAATAATCTTGAGGAGAAATGTGTCATTTCAGTACTGCCCCGCATTGCAGTACTGGCTATTCAGTACTGCCCGGCGTTAGGCAGATAGATGATGCTTTTTACATAATATTTGTACAGAATGAGGGTCGAGCGGCTCTTCCTCATCTACATAGAATTGCAGGATAGTCCGTACCGATATTAAGTAAGTGCGTTGTACAGTCAACCAAAGAGATAAATATATATCGTCGCTGGGAACGTGAAAATGACGTTAATTGCAATTACGAGGTTATAAACGTAATTTTATAGGAGGTAATAGTAAACACCTGTTAAAAAAAATGAAGTGTAGATGTAAGGTTTTTCTGTTTTCTTTTTTTTTTATCTATTCATCAATCTATTTCATCTTAGAGCTGTACACGTTCGTTCTAAATAGGCATTACAAGGTTTTTTACCCAACAAATGAATAACAAATAAAAAAAAAGAATTTGTGCTTTACGAGGTTTTCACTGCCTAGCGACGATATACAGGTATTATCTGCTTCGTTGGTCTAGTGGTGGCAAGCGCGACTTCTGATCGTGAGGTCCTGGGTTCGATCCCAGGTCGGGCAAAGTGTTATTGCGTTTTTCCGTGTGGAATTCCTCAATAGCAGCCCGGAGTTTTTATTTGCGCCCGGTTGATGGCAATAGGCTCGCCCTCTATAACATAGGACTTAAACATAACGGTGAAATGTGGGTGTAACTATACGCCTCTGCTCAACCCTTCGGGGAATACAGGCGTCGTGTTATGTGTTATGTTCATATACACAGGCGATTGATTACATTTGTAGTTTAATAGAGTTTGCCAAATTTTTGCCATCGCTTGTCTGAACGAGTCTTGCATATAGAAAATTCTTACGCCCACAATTACAATGACAATTGAGGGGCTCGTGGCTAATTACCAACCGCGCGGATCGTACGATTTGGGAGGTTAAGTTGCGTTTTCCGCGGTCAGTCTGTGGATGTACGACCATTCGTTACACATTGGGACCGCTCCGTGCCTCGGAGAGCATGTTAAACAGTCGGTCTCGTCTCGGGTGTCATACAAATGCCTATGACAGTCGTTACGGGTAGTCAGAAGCCGGGAAGTCTGACAACCGGTCTAACCATAGGATAACGGCATTGCCCTGTTACTGGGCTGCGGAGGTCTGATGGCAGACCCTCCGAGTAAAATACTGGTATTGAGTCGCATCTGGTTAGACTGGAAGCTGATCCCAAAATAGTTGGGAAAAGTCTAAGCAGAACAACAATTACAGTGACAATTGCCTGCTTAGTGCATATCCGTTGTTTGCCTGTATATCTAACTCTTTTGTTGACTGTACTATACTAAGGTTAAACCAGAGTGCCTGTAATCTTTTTACCCTGAGGGCCACACTGACTCCAATACTAAGTCCCAAAGCGCCAAGACCTAGTTCATCATACCGACATACTGTAGTTTTGATGACCACCGGCCCGCGGCCCGTGTTTTGTAGACCCCTGGGTTAAACACTGTAAGTACCTACCTTTAGCTTATGTACTGTGCTAGTACCAAGCAGTTTACCATGGGTTACTAGATGGCGCTGCGCTGGTTATAAGTTTCAAATTTTTGGAAAAGAAAAAGAAGATTCATTTTTCTGCAAAGAGTAGGTAAAAATTGCTGACAATTTTAATACAAAGTAAAATAAGTTGAAACAATTAAATGAATTTAAAGTTTAGGTCGTAACAAACGTTGCATAGGTACTTAATTATTTAGTTTTGTCGTAAACCGCGTTAAATTTAACTTGGTTAGTGCTAGTCGCACTCGCAGCACGAAAAATATTAATTTTAATCGTGTTTATATTTTTTTGTTCCTAGTTTGAAATAATTTTATGCTAATTACCGGTAAAATGTCAAGGCTGGTCAAGGTAAAGCTGGTTACCGCCATGGTAATGTTATTGCATAAGGCGGGTTACCCAACATATGTCGCCATGTCGTAATGGACGGACTAAAGCCGTTTACTTCACTAACTCTGAGGTTCGAGATGAAAGAGGCTGCGAATAAATGTTTGAAGGTGGCCAATGAGTAAACACGTACAGAAGTAGGTAGGTACTAAGAGGGCCTTGGTGTTTTTGGAATTTTTGAGTTCCCAAGAATCGGTGTTTTTTCTGAAATTCCGGGTATTCCAAAGGTAGCGAGAATTTTAATGATTTTTATAAATGTATTCTCCGGTTACAACAATGTCGTCATAATTAATAAATACTTACGATACGGAGCTTTCAGAAAGTTGAATAAATAACAAAGTTATTCGTAAAATTTAGGTACCTACGTATGTAAACCAGTTTAATTTTCAATAGTAAATTTATACTTGGAAGTAATTTATTGGTAAACGGATATACTCAAGGCCATGGTCAGATTCCTAGAAACGAAAAGTACAACGAACCGAGATTTATGAACGTATAAAAAATATTTAAACACGAATTTATTAAACATTGACATAATGCATTACAGACTTTCCGGTATTACCTATTATATATTACCGGTTTCGGTACCTTCCGGTTTTCGGATATCAGATGACAGTTGTTTCCTAAATACGCTATTTAGCTGCATCTCATAAGAATTGGATGGCATAACTGTGCACTGGAAGAGACTTGTAGGAGGATGACTTTACTTTAACAAAATACAAACTATTTTGCTTGGTGGTAGGATCAATAATATGGTCCGCCTGGCTAGCTGCCACCCACACATTAGAGTCCGGCACCAAGCAGTTTACTATGTTCCGTCGAGTGTATGTGAGAGCCAGAGGGGTATAGGGGAAACCCACCATATCTCTGTTCTTTGGATTCGTGTGCTCAGACCCTGAGTGCGCTCACCATGAGGTAAAACTAGGGCCAAACGCGACCAGGTCAAGAATAAAAAAAACTAAACTAATAATAAAAGTAGGTTTAATTATTATTTGCGTTAACGGTGAAGAAAAACATCGTGAAGAAATCTGCACTTCTGAGAAGGTACCAGAATAGTAAGGTCTCTTTGGTGTGTATTGCGTCAACCCGTTCCAGACCAGTTCTCATTCTGAGAAGAAAGAAGCCTGTGCCCGGCTGTGGAAAAATTATCCATACAGTTGATTCTACCTAACTGCGCTATAAAAGACCATTAATGACTACTTCTTCTAAGAACGCCATGGAAATGCAAATAAATATGCACGTGTTTTTGAATGAACCATAAAAAATATCAGGTGTCGGCTGTTAGCCACAGGTGGGTATTCCCAAGGCTTCATGGAATTATATTATATACCATTAATGAACCTTTTCCGGTATTTATTGTATGATCTCTTCAATGTCGTTCATAATAATCGGAATTCCGATATAATTATTATGATATCCTTAAGTAGAGGTGAGAAAGTAAGTTTGTTTGTTTCATTCATGGCTCGACTATGGACATGGAAGACCTATGTTTAATAGTGGACGTTGACGACTTGATAATTTGGTTGATAATTACTCTGTCGTTAGGTTAAATATTTCAAAAGTTGGATACGTGTATCCTATGCCAAAGAAACTTGTATGATAATCCCGGTATAATTATTCCGGTTCCCGTACATCACTAAGTGCATATCGTCACCGGAAAGCCAATACTAGTTAAGCGCCATTTTGGCCAAAATGAGTTAAGTATATATTATATCGTTGGATTGGATTTTTTTCTGCGTCTATTAGTTGAGATTTCGTAATATAATAGAATAAAATACGAAATCCCAACTAATCGAAGCAGAAAAAAAATCCAATCGAACGATATAATATTAACTCATTTCAGCCAAAATGGCGCTTAAGTATGTAGTATTGGCTTTCCGGTGACGATATTATCCTTTCATTGTTGCCCTTTACTAAGTAAACTAAGTTTATTCAAGTCCTGAATCTTACATTGTATTAATTAGATATTATTGTCCAATTAGTCTTATCTTATTAGAAGCATAAAATTCTACTAGAATGTTCTGCCTAGCGTTTTCCCAACTTTGTTGCGGTCAGGTTCCAGTTTAACTAGATGCGGCCGAATAAAAATATTTTCACGGAGCAACTGCCATCAGACCTCCGCAACGGGCCTCCATCATCAGACCTCAGTTGTCAGACTTTCGGGCTTCTGACTTCCCGTAACGACTGTCATAGGTAGTCGTATGACATCCGGGACCGACTGTTTCACGTGCTATCCGAGGCACGGAGGGGTCTCGATGTGTAACGAACGGTCATCCATCCACAGACTGACCGCGGCAAGCGTAGCCTAACCTCGCAAATCGTGTGATCCACGCGGTTGGTAACCTCGAGTCCCTATCACCTTAAATATGGAAAAACATAACTCACCCAAGCAGGTAAAGCCTCGGGAAAAAGTAATTTCTATATAAGGATTATCACACAGTATTAATGACGAGGGTGTTATCAGTAAAGGTTTTAGCAATATATTCCTATAAGCCCACATGAAATGTTTCTTGATGATATGGCTATGGCCAGTGAAGAGAAACTCGGTATAAATAAATATTATTTGGGATATTTATAACATGTTGGGTAAATTTACTTTTACAAATTGGACATCATTGTTAAGTAAATGTTTATTGTATGGACAAGGCTGGTAACTAGTTCGTTAAATTCTTGTATATTTATGATATTTGGTTGTTGAAGTTTTATACTAAACTATAATATTAGTAGCTAGGAAGAAATGTAATCTATTGTTAATAAACGGGCTTTTTTATTAAACAATTATTTTATTAAACGGTGTTTTTATTAAACGGTTTTTTTATGAAACGGTTTTTTTTATTAAACCGTTTTTTTATTAAACGGTTTTTTATTAAACGGCTTTTTT
This sequence comes from Amphipyra berbera, assembly GCA_910594945.2. Classification (NCBI taxonomy): domain Eukaryota; kingdom Metazoa; phylum Arthropoda; class Insecta; order Lepidoptera; family Noctuidae; genus Amphipyra; species Amphipyra berbera. The sequence goes on along the minus strand of OU343131.1, from coordinate 5,244,376 downwards.
ATGAAACGGTTTTTTTATTAAACCGTTTTTTTATTAAACGGTTTTTTTTATTAAACCGTTTTTTTATTAAACGGTTTTTTATTAAACGGTTTTTTTATGAAACGGTTTTTTTATTAAACCGATTTTTTATTAAACGGTGTTTTTATTAAACGGTTTTTTTATGAAACGGTTTTTTTATTAAACCGTTTTTTTATTAAACGGTTTTTTATTAAACGGTTTTTTTATGAAACGGTTTTTTTATTAAACCGTTTTTTTATTAAACGGTTTTTTTTATTAAACCGTTTTTTTATTAAACGGTTTTTTATTAAACGGTTTTTTTATGAAACGGTTTTTTTTATTAAACCGTTTTTTTATTAAACGGTTTTTTATTAAACCGTTTTTTTATTAAACGGTTTTTTATTAAACGGTTTTTTTATGAAACGGTTTTTTTATTAAACCGTTTTTTTATTAAACGGTTTTTTATTAAACGGTTTTTTTATGAAACGGTTTTTTTATTAAACCGTTTTTTTATTAAACGGTTTTTTATTAAACGGTTTTTTTATGAAACGGTTTTTTTATTAAACCGTTTTTTTATTAAACGGTTTTTTATTAAACGGTTTTTTTATGAAACGGTTTTTTTATTAAACCGTTTTTTTATTAAACGGTTTTTTATTAAACGGTTTTTTATTAAACGGTTTTTTTATAAATGTTTTTTTACTGAACGGTTTTTTTATTTAACGGTTTTAATAATTAGTTTCCTCTGAACTGCCTCGTTGGTCCTAGGGTCCATGGGGTCCTGGGTTCTCGATTCCCAGATTAAGCAAAGAGTTATTGGGGTTTTCCATTCGAAATTTCTCAGTAGCAGCCCGGTTTCTGGATTTGCACCCGGTTAATGGCAATAGGCTCGCCCCTTATTACATGGGACTTAAAAATAAGTGACGAAAAGAGGGTGTACTAAAAACACCTCTGCCGAACCCTTCGGGGAATACAAGGCGTGATGTTATGTTATAATCTTAGTAGTTTGGAAGAAATGTACTCTATCGTTACTAAACGATGTTTTTATTAAACGGTTTTAATAATTAACTTCGCTTCGTACATTTGTTTCAAATCTTGCGATAGATTTTTCAACTACTTCTGCTTAACCGATTCTCCTAAAACTTCGCAAACAAATTCAATTCCCCTAACAATACAATATTATAATAATTTCAACCTTCAATCCTCAAATCCTGATGCTGCAGGGGTACTGCAGGATAAAACCGTTTAACTCAAAAGTTTTTTTAAGGGATTATTTATTTGACACAATATTTATTACATAGAGAACAGCGGCCCAACTCTACTAACATAAAAGCTGATCAATCGTAACCGAACCGAATCTGAACTGTTCATTTATGCCCGGGTCCTATGGCCAAAAACGAATAATTTTACTTACCAATTGTAGCATTTTTTATTGCAAATCTGAGCATATAAATAGACTCGTAAGCTAATTTTACGTGTGATATCGACTATCGGTGGGAGGGTCTACTATGCAAAACTATGAGGTCTTTGCTTTATTATAAAGCTGTAAAGCCCAAAAAGTTGTTTCCGAGAAAATGGCGAAAATGCGGGAATCATTGTTTCTTAAAAACTATGATACTTAGGTTAATGATTTTTGGACACACAGATCATAATCATCACACCGGGCAGTTAAGGTATTTTAACATATATTAAGCGTAGAAGTGGGGGTTAGACGCTTTCAAGTGATGTAATCATCATAAATTATGTTACGACCTACAAAATTTTCATATCTGTGAAACTATTTATATTGTAAAAATGTTTCTTAGACAGAAAGATGGAGAATTTTGAACTCTATCACTTTCTATTAAAAATTGACCATTTGAAGGTTAACGGCTTTCTAGTTTTAAGGACGGCAGTATTGGTAAAGATATAAGAGTCTCAATTTTGACCAATAACGCTCTGCAAATCATAGGAATTGGCCATCAGACAGTTTTAGTTTGCAGAAGCTGTCAAATTGTTTGACAACAAAAATAAAACTAAACATTTTGACAGTTGACATACGGTTCGGCTTCGAACGAACGAGCTTCGGGTTGCGATTGATCAATGTTTCCATTAATATAATTGTTCTCCCCGCAGTATACAATGTGTTAAAAAAATACCCCTAAAGCCGAAAGGGGGTTAAAAGGTCTCTTGTAAAGAGTCTATTGGCAATATTTGAAAGCCGTAGTATGACCCAAAAAAAAATGGGTAAAACATATAATAATCATCATTGAAACGCAACCCTGCAAACTTAAAACTAAAGAGTAGACTACCCAGCAACTTATTTATATTCTTACCTAATTTCCTCTGAGAGGTAAATGACATCAACCATAAAAGACTACTTGATTATTTACATTTTTCATGGGGAATTATGTAACACGTTGTAGACAGATTGTAAGCAACGCTGTCAATGACCGTTCTTCACGCTATGATTATGACTACGTACGGTATATGATGTTGGCGACGCATAAAATTATATTGTTTAATGTGCGACGATGGGCGGCGATGGGAGGTTGTTTAGGGCGACTGTCGCGCCACCCCGCGGCATTATTGTCACAATTTGTACCGTCATATTTTTTCACGGTAATTTTTTGCACGCACATTCTTTCGATCTTCTATTTTCTACCATTCATTGCATCCTGCTGTTTTCCTTATCCCTCGCTTACAATTGATATGTACACAACATGCATACACCTATCTATACTTCTATACTAATATTATAAAGAGGAAAGATTTGTATTTTTGTATGCAACGAATAAACTTAAAAACTACTGGACCGATTTCGAAAATTCTTTTGCCGGTAGAAAGCTACTTTATCACTGAGTAACATAGGCTACGGGCGAAGACGTGAGGACACAGCTAGTCTATAATATGCCAGTTAAAACAAGTCGAAGTCTGGCCTTGTATTCCTACCATGTTTAAAGTCTTTAAATATTTGTGCTTGTTTAAACAAAAACGTATGCAGATTTGCGAATCTTTATTTTTAATTGACGCATGAGCAAGACACACGCGTATCGGTTTTTCTTAATCGGCTCGTGGAAAAAGCCTACATCTTAATGAAGTTTCAACATAAATGAGTCATCAAAAACTGGTGTTTATTTATAATATTGAATGCTAACGTGTGGTTAAGAAATGCTAATAAGACGTCTGCGTCTTTTTTTTAGGAACCGAGTTTTTGTTTTTCCCACTCGTAAAAACCGTCTGCGCAGAACCGCGGAAATGAATACCGGAAATGAAATGGAGAGAAGTCTGTTTTTGGCATGAGCAATTAAATGTTCTTTTATGTGTTATGGAACCTCTATTTTTTCATATGAATAGTACGTTTATAATTTTTATTATTCTACTAGCTATCGCCCGTGGTTTTACTCACATCCTGGGGAAACTACATCATGTGTCCGGACAAAAAGTATCCTATGTCCTAATCCAGGGCATGGTCTACCCGTGAGCTAAATTTCATCCAAATTAGTTCAGCCGTTTAGGTGTGATTGATTAACAAGCATCCAAACTTTTACGTTTATAATATTGGCGTCGACTACAGACACGGTGAAATTCAAGGCGTAAACTACATAGTTTGACATCTCTTACTTACTTCTTATCTATCACCGTCCTTTTCTCACGCTGTCTGTTAGTAAAAGATAGCAATTCTCTAATTTTAGTTTGTGAACAAGAGAAGCGGCACCCCTGTCTATTATTCATAGTTCAAGGTATAGATTTAGTACTTTTACAAAGATGGTGATGTTGGTACAGTTCGGGCGACGTGTCGTGCTCGTGGCCACTCTGAACATAGGCTTTGCGAACTTTCGCGCATGTACACTCGTGAAGAAAACAGTAAATGTAAAAAATAAACTTAACTAATGGCCAATCCTAAGATCGTAGTAATTTAATGTTAATAAAATGTTTTTTTCAATAATTATTATTATTTTATCATCGCCTTATTTTTTATTTTACTTTTTTAATAAATTGTGAATGTGAGTACCATGTAGGGTAGCTTTATACACGAATTTTGTAAACGTTTGGTGGTTCTCGAGTTTTTTTTTGTGGCCCACATGAATGTCCAACTGATTGATTGCGTCGTGCAGCGGTCGGGTTGTTGAGCTCCCTAAAATAAGGTTTGAGCTCCGCGATGACTGATGCAGATGTGCCGTCAGTTAGGACAGATCAACTTGAACCTGCTATGGCACTTTCCTCAAAAGACCATTCCCGACGTTCCCCTACATCGTTTCACTCGCATAGTTTGTATACTACAATGTCTTTAAAAGAGACTTTGACCTCTGAGTTTGTTTCGGCTTTTCTTCTCAGAGCTAGTCAGATAGGAAATGCCGGCGCCATCTAGTCTTAAAACAAACATTACATTGACTTGTAAAAGTGTCTGTAACAGATTTATTTATAGAAATAAAAATCATTTATTATTTAACTAAAAGCTACTTATTTTTTTGCTATAAAATCTATTCCGCAACCACCTGCACGATGTTCAGAGTGGTCAAGATAAATTGGCCGCACTATACTAGCTTCAACATTATTATATCTTCCATTATGGGTATACGTACATAAATTACGAGCCATAACCTCTAGACCCATCACAAATATTTGTAGGCTATATAAATATTTAAGTTTGCGACCCTTTTGACGGCGGGCATTCCACCTTTAAACTCTTGGAGTTGATGGACATTGAAGGGTGTCCGAGATGCGGTGTTATCTTTATATATAAAAATCAATTACCGTGCGTTAGTCTCGCTAAAGCTCAAAAAAGGCTCGACCAATTTAAAATATTTATTTGTTTTGTTTACGGTTTAGGAAAAAAGAAAATTAGGAAAATTTAAAAAAATATGTAGGTGGTAAGTACTTACGAAGCTCACCGAGCAGCTAGTCTTTAATAAAAATCGCATATTTTTCAATTTTTTTAGCACTGGATCAGACTTATATTGTTTTAAAACTTTAATTGGAGTTCTGTTTGATTGATTTTAAAACACACACTTGTATTGTAACTAATTAATTTTCTTGTTCAGGGTTCGACCCCCCCCCCCCAAACAAAATTCCTACTTACGGCTTCGTTGGCCATTAGTCCTCAGAAGAGAGAAAGCTATAACTTTGTAAAAATTGCGTTTCAATACCACATGAAAGTATTTCTTATAAGCCCGTTACGTTTCACAGACTTCTAGCATCTCTGTTTACTCTAAAGAGATTGTTGCAGCTCTAACAACTTTTTTACGACACGCTTCCAGTGCACAAATAAATAGTGGGTCTTGAAGAACAAAGCGAGGTAAAGTTACAAAGGTTTTAAACTTCATAAGAATAAGTTGTAGACCATAACTGTATCTTCAGAACTTTGTTAGTTTATTTAAACGTCTTGTCAGATGTGAACTTATATTTGTCTGGGGAGCAGTGGCGAAGGAAGGAAGACCTAGTAATAGTACAACCTAGAACATCTGTTCATCTGTTGAACTATGTAGTTCAATCCACAAAGATGTGCCCACACTAATACACATATCCCACACTAATATAAAATAATAATAAGAGGTGTGTGCATACGCACCACGCGTTTACCTCTCACTGAATAGAGTGGGGTGCGTAATCGTGGATTGAACGCACTGTACCTAATAGTAGCACCTAGTAATAGAACACCTAGTAGTAGTAATAGTCCGACATAACCTATTTTCCCCAGCCAGAGAGTATCCATGAGGATTGAGGATAGTTGTTCTGCCTAGCTTTTTCCCAATTGTGTTGGGGTCAGCTCTCAGTCTAATCAGAAGCGGCTGAATACCAGTATTTTACACCGAGCAACTGCCATCAGACCTCCGCAACCCAGTTACTGGGCAATGCCGTTATCCCAAAGTTAGAGAAGTTGTCAGACTTTGTGGTTTCTGAATTCCTGTAACTGTCACAGGTATTCGTATGACACCCCGGACCGACTGTTTAACGTGCTCTTCGAGGCACGGAGGGGTCCCGATGTGTAACGAACGGTCACCTATATACGGACTGACTGCAGCAAGCGCAGCTTAACTTCGCAAATAGTATGATCCGCGCCGTTGGTAATTAGCTACGAGCCCCTCACACTAATAAACATAACATAATTAGCTCATTACTGTTCCAATGCCCGGTACGGACCTCTTCTCAGAATGAGAAGGTTTTAGGCCTTAGTCCACCACGCTGACCTGGTGCGAGTTGGCAGACTACACACACCATCGAGAACTTTATGGAGCCCTCTCAGGTGTCCAGTTTTCAAGTGACATTCAAATTCTGATCCGTAGATGAATTGGATCTAACTTAGACCTTTCTGCATAGAAGGCAAGCGTTCTACCGTTAGGCTATCACTGCTTACCACATAAAAAGAAAGAAATACGTATCAATGAGTATCTTTACATAGTATAAAACAAAGTTGCTCCCGCTGTCTGTACGCTTAGATCTTATAAACTACGCAACGGGTTTTAATGCAGTCAAGAGGAAGGTTTATATGCCCCACATTAGTATCTACATTTCACCCGTGCGAAGCCGGGGCGGGTCGCTAGTACTTATACAAACTGATTCTAGCTAACGTAATTGAACTGCCACTATAGTTTAGCGCGACCACACAAATACATTAAATATTAAATTGGAATTCTCAGTAGCTGGAGGTTTCGAATTCTGTGTAAGTCCCACTGCAGGGCAAAGGCCTCTCTTCATAGAAAGTACAAGCACTGATTGCCGCACAAGTCCGTATTAGTAACGATATAATACTTCACTATAAAACGTGTTACAAAAATACCCCTAAAGCCGAAAGGGGGTTAAAAGGTCCCCTGTAAAGAGTCTATTGGCAATATTTGAAAAACGTAGTATGACCCTAATAAAGAACAATTTGGATAAAACATAAAAAAATAATCATTGAAACGCAACCCTGAAAACATAAAACTAAAGAGTAGAATACCTAGAAAGTTATTTATATTCTTAGAGCCTACGCAGACGAGGGACAATTTCTTGGGGGACTTTGTCCGCGCCAATAGCTCATGTCGACATGAGGTATTGGCGCGGACAAAGTGCAACCTTATTGCAGTACTAATAAGAGCGCACCGCGGACTTTTTGTCCGCCGCTGTCCCTCGTCTGCGCAGGCCCTTACCTAATTTCCTCTGAGAGGTAAATGATAACAATCATAAAATACTACTTGATTATTTACATTTTTCATGGGGAATTATGTAACACGTTGTATAAATTTAGTTGATCTTATTGAATTTGGCTAAGAATATAAATTAAGCGATAAATTTCTTGAAGGCGACAGCTTGGAAGTGATTCAACGGTGTCGGTCTCCCATTAATCTTTCCCTGCCATAATTTATTTCCTGGACTATCTCAAACAAGGGGTTTGTTTGAGGTAGTTCCTCTTGTGCGCCATACCCTTATATTGATCCTTTATATTAAGTTTAGTTAGGACGGTATTAACGACCGCGCGGATCATACGATTTGCGAGGTTAAGCAACGCTTGCCGCGGTCATTCTGTGGATGGGTGACCATTCGTTACACATCGACACCCCTCCGTGCCTCAAAGAGTACGTTAGATCGTTGGTCTCGGGTGTAACACGAATACCTATGACAATCGTTACGGGTATTCAGAAGCTAGAAAGTCTGACAACTGGTCTAACTTTAAGATATCTGCATTGCTCAGTAACTGGGTTGTGGAGGTCTGATGGCAGTCGCTCCCTGTAAATTATTGGTATTCAGCCGCATCTGGTTAGACTGGGAGCTGAACTCATCATAGTTGGAAAAAAGCTAGGCAGAACATTAAAAGAGCCTCCACAAGTGGCGATACTTAAGTAAGTACGTCTGGCGTATCTTGGGTAGTCAGCACCGCCACCAACTTTGCTAACTGGTTAATCTTTTCGTTACGGCATGAGCTATTCTCATATAGCTCGTTGTGGCAGAAGAGAAGTATTTTTTTCATTTTTTAAACTTTGCCCTACACTAGGATTTTTCCTGTATCGTGGGTGCGTGCAACCACTGCACCAAACGGGTCGTCAAGGTCGTGTCGTGGTCCATAGTTGTCAAGAAGACGGACTGTTATAAGATACGGTTCAATGGACATTGCTGAACTCTCAAAATCTAAGCGATTGCGAGTGTTTTATGCAATTATAGGTGCTGGGGGCCTACGCCGAAAATCAAACGTCAAAGTTTCGAATCAAAACGAAACAAGGACGATCATCAAACTTATTAATATACAATCAAAGTATTGTCAACCACGAACTACATACATACATAAACTCACGCCTCTTTCCCATGGGGGTAGGTAGAAACTATAGAACGCCACATGCTACGACCCTTTGTTATCAGTAGTTGGTAGCACTGGACAATATTGACAAAGGAGGGTAATCGTCAAGATTAATCAACGTACCCGAAGTTATAAAAACACTGGTCATTCGACGGAGCAGAGGATTCCGAAAAAGGCTGACCTTTTATATCTGATTTGCTTGTCCTTATTTTCTGATCTTTTGTAAATGATTATATTGTGATATACTGAGAACTAGCTTCTGTAACTAACCACTAACCTAAATATAAGTACTCTCAGTGATGGAGAGTCTATGTTGGTTTCATTTACTTTATTTACCATGCTCCCAATCCTGACAGACCGATCTTAGCTATAACTGTAACGATAGATGGACCTCTACAAGATTCTGTTGTATGTATTTTACACCTTACATACTCCTTTCGCTTCATCCACCTGTAATTTGTGAAGAACATCACAACGAACTACTAGATGTCGGTTAACATTTCGGAGTAGGGTTAATGAAAGACAAAATGTCAAATCGCGATAATTGTATCGATCGTCGAATCCGATACACCTTTATGGTTGGAAAATGTGCGATCCGTTAGACGCAGTCGTAGTACGATTATCAGGGTAGGTGATCTTTTTGAGTCATGCGACTCTCAACATAATACGTCTTCCGGATGTTTTGAAAATAAGAGGAAAACGTTTATTCTAATTGGATTAATAATTTACAAAACGTTTCATCATATACATCATCATTATAATATACTCAAAAAGACGACATCCTATTTACCCATATATTGATATATTAATGATGCTTGCCTACGTTTAGTATTTGGAAAAACATACGTAGTCATGATCTAGGATCCTGTTTTAATTAGAATGCATTTATACACATTTAAATAATATATTTTTCGAAGTACCTACTAGCAATAAGATAGATTGGATGAATTTGATGCAATCTATATCTATACTAATACTAGCTGCCCGGACAGACTTCGTTCTGTCAAAAGTTATTGGCCTGTAGTGGGAAAAGAAAAGTGTTGGTTTTACTATTTTCCACGTAATTTTTGTTTTTTCTCTCCATAAGATCCTTCCTTGTCCCTTAATGAACATTTAAAAAAAATGCCTTATTGGTCGAGCCGTTCTCAAGTTTTGCGCTTAGCAACACATTTGGCGATTCATTTATATTTATATAGATTATAAAGAGGAAAGATTTGTATTTTTGTATGTAACGAATAAATTTAAAAACTACTGGATCGATTTCCAAAGTTCTTTTGCCGTTAGAAAGCTACATTACCACTGAGTAACATAGGCTACGGGCGGAGCCGTGAGGACACAGCTAGTAAAATATAAACTTAAAAAGAATCTACGATATAATAAACCTGAGTTTAGTTGCTGCAAAAACTAGACAGCTTGTCGTCTGTGCTGTCGTACTGTTTAAAACTAGACCACACCACATCACGACTAAATAATCCCTTAAAAAACCTTCTAAGTTCAACGGTTTTATCTTGCAGTACTCCTGTAGCATCAGGATTTGAGGATTCAAGGTTGAAATTATTATAATGTATTGTCATGGGAATTTAATTTGTGTGCGAAGTTTCATGAGAATCTGTTATATAGAAGTAGTTGAAAAACAAACAAATATACGAAGTGAAGCTAATTAAAACTGTTTAAAAATTAAATCCTCTTCACATACCTCGTTCTCACGCCCAATGCTCAAAATGTATGTTAGCTTTTATAATTAATTTCAAAATGTAGGTACTTAATTATTTTTATATTCACTCCATCAAAACATCAGACAATGCAGTGTCTGTTCACACTTAAAAAAACCTAAACCTTTTTTAACAATTGACATAACAAATTCTCATGCCATGTTTTGCCTAGTCTTTTCCCAACTATGTTGGGGTCAGCTTCCAGTCTGATCAGATGCGGCTGAATACCAGTATTTTACACGGAGCGACTGTCATCAGACCTCCGCAATCCAGTTTCTGGGCAATGCCGATATCCTAAGGTAGGACCGGTTGTCAGACTTCCCGTAACCACTGCCATAGGTATTTTCATGACACCCGGGACCGACTGTTTAAGTCAAGTCAAAGTATTTATTTTAATTAGGCACATTAAAGGCACTTTTGAACGTTAAAATTGACAAAAATATAATCCATTGGTTCTAGTCACCCCTTCCAAAAGGTAGTTTCGTATGGAGAATAATGGGAAAGAAACTCCACCGTTACTCTTTTAAAATGTCTTAAAATATTTTGTATAGGTACATTAATTATACAATTATATGTGAAGACGATGCACCTAGAATAAATAGGTAAAAAGAATTAAAAATGAAGCAATGACAAATTAATTATGTGATAGATACATGGTGCTCACATATTTACAAACATTGCAAAAGTATACATTTTCCCAAACATTTTAAAGTAATAGGTCAGTGTGTGAGTTAAGGTACCCACTCACAGAATCTAAAATAAATGGCATTAAAATAATAAATATATGTTTAACGTGCTCTCCGAGGCACTCCACGGACTGACCGCGGCAAGGGCAGCTTAACCTCGCAAATTGTATGATCCGCACGGTTGGTAATTTAGTCACGAGCTTCACAAACAAATTCTCATGCCATAAACATACAAATAAAACAATAACGAAAAAATCATATAATTTTATGCTTTTTGCACTAGTATATCATTAGGTTTTCCCATAGCTGGTGACGTTGCTACCCATGGCATGCGAACTATTCAAAATGAGTTCGTATTTCGTCTGCCTCTAGGATTACAACTTGTTTTAACTTATAAATTCAATGATAACTGGTTACAGAGGCGCTTTAGTATCATGTGTACCGTTAGTAGTATCTCAGGCCCGTATTTGAGAGATCCCTCTTAAATGTAGTTCTAACAAAACTTGAGAAGAATTTGACTGTCTTGTTGATCTAGTGGTCGCAAGCGCGACTGCTGGTCATGAGGTCCTGGGTTTGATCCCCAGGTCGAGCAAAGTGTTACTGGGTTTTTCCATTAGGAATTTCTCAGTAGCAGCCCCGAGTCTGGATTTGTGCCCGGTTAATGGCAATAGGCTCGCCCCCTATTACATGGGACTTAAATCATAACTCGCGAAACGTGGGTGTACTAAAACACCTTTGCCGAACCCTTCGGGGAATACAAGGCGTGATGTTGTATTATGAGAAGTATTAAAAAAAATTGTATGAAATGTATGGATTTCTGCTTTATGGTAGCTGTTGCTAGAAAGTCTTTGGATGATCTCCCAAGTGAGAAATGTTTATTAATACGGGCCTTAGAATTGTATGATAGGTTTCAAATTATTGGATAGAACTAGGTTTTTCTGAATAAAGTTAGTTTTATCCATCCACCTAAAATACAACCCCCCATTCAGACAGAAACTGTTTACAGGACCGTTTTTAGCGGATCCGTTTTTATTTTGGTGATGGCAGTCGTATAGCAAAATATAGATATAAATATATGTCGGAGAATAAATAATTTAGAAAATAAAGGAGGGTAGTCGTCAAGATGAATCAACGTAGGTACTCGACGTTATAAAAACAGTTGTCATTCGACGGAGCGGGGTATTCCATATCGAACAGCCGAAGAAGTCTGACCTTTTATATCTGACTAGCTTATCCTTATTTCCTGAACCTGTGTAAATTGTAATGTTGTGATATATTGTGAATTAGCTTCTGTAACTAACGACTAACCCAAATACAAGTACTCTCAGTGGTGGAGAGTCTATGTTTGTTTTATTTACGAAATACCCGCTTTACCTTCTGATAAGCAGACACTGGTCTAAACTGTAATGCTATACTCAATTCTATCAAATTCTATAAACGGTGTGTGTCTGTGACATATATATATCGAATAGCAGTCGAATAGAAAAAAAAAGCGGTAGTTCAGTAAGCTTCCATTTATCTACCGGTACAGTTAATTCAGTTAACTCCTATCTTCCCGCCGTTTAAGACACTCAATTCCATCTTTTATTTCCATATCGCGAGTCGCCTATGTTTTGAGATCACTCGGAAACCAAGTTTGTGTTTTAATTCAATAAATTTCATTTAAGGGATTTTTTTAAAGACCTTCCTTAAAGCTCGCTAAACACGTTCGTTGGTATTCGTTAGCTTGATGTGTATGTTCCATAAGTCGTCAGGTGGAGACCAGTTAGCATTCCTTCATCTGTCTTGTGACGGGTGGTGGCGGACTGGCGGGGTCCAGGCCTATAAAAGGTCGGGCACGCTGCAGATCGGCCTCTCGCGCCGCTGCAGTTGCCAAGTTAAGTGCTGCACCTGGTTAAGAAGACCCTGGACTCCTCGTATTGCTACGAACCACGCCCTGTTGATCTATTTGTAATTCTTATTAAAATATACATAGTGTACGGTTACAAGTATTATTCTTTATCCTCCCGTAAGTACACGCCTGCTAAATTTTATATGCACATGCTTGTTGAGGGTTGTCTCTTAAAGCCACCCTCAAAGTGTTATAGTCTATTACCGCTTATTCATTGTACCGTTTTGGGACATGCAACAAATACTCAAAAGCTAGTCAACTTTAAATTGCCGTTAAGTCTCGTGCTGTCTCTGTCACATTAAGATGAAATGACAGGGACAGCACGAAATTAACGGCAACTTAAAGTTGAGTAGCGTTTGAGTATTTGGCCAATAGATATCAAAATATGAAGATTCATTCACATACATACATAATTAGCCCATTACTGTTGCACTGCTGGGCACGGGCCTCTTCTCAGAATGAGAAGGATTTAGGCGTTAGTCCATCACGCTGGCCTGGTGCGGGTTGGTAGACTACACACACCATCGAGAACTTTATGGAGCTCTCTCAAGTGTGCAGGTTTCCTCACGATGTTTTTCCTTCACCGTTAACGCAAGTAATAATCAAATTCTGATCCGCACATGAATTCGAAAAGTCAGAGGTACGGGCCGAGATCGAACTCAGCTCCTATCCTCCTCCTAAGATTTATTCATAAAATAATATTTCTAGGAACTATAAAGACCAACTATTCAAAAATAATATTTCATATTCAATAACTTTTTAACAAAGTCACTTGTTAAGTAATTCATTCGATAAAATAATGGGCTTCATAAAATGTTTTACAACATTTGACCTGAATATAAATTCTTTTATATTTGATTAAAATTTATTCATGAATACAATTGTGAACTATATGAAATTAAATGGACAATCAGGCTACATTATTATTTTTTAGATAAAATTTCAATCTTAAAGGGCATGCGTAAGTGATACGCAAGTGCAAAATAATCTAATAAAGTTCGATTGAAAGGCCTCCAATATTTTCATCGAACAAATAGTATATTGGAACTGTGTTCAGTTGGCTGAAAATAAACTAAATATATGTTGACTGAACTTACACGATATTAGTATCTATTTATTTATCAGGGGGCACGGTACTGCCTCTGCCAACGTCGAGTTCTTTATGGACGGCCGTAAAGGTTAACGACCGATATTAATACATATAACAGAACATCACGCCTGTATTCCCCGAAGGGTTAGGCAGAGCTGTTTTAGTAACACCCTCGTTTCGCCAGCTATGTTTTTAAGTCCCATGTAATAGGGGGCGAGCCTATTGCCATTAACCGGGCACAAATCCAGACTCCGGGCCAGCCCGGTACCAGTACCAGTACTGAGAAATTCCTAATGGAAAACCAAATAACACTTTGCCCGACCTGGGGATTGATCCCAGGGCCCCATGCTCAGCAGTCGCACTTGCGACCACTAGATCAACTAGGCAGTCGATCCTATTGAATTTATGTCAAAAACCTACATCAATACAGGGATTTTGTATTGGGATCGATTTTTGGTATCAGCTGTTAGACATTTTCTACCATTCTACCTTAGGGTGATGCAGAAACAACATGTCATCAACATTAGATTTCGAAAGACACTTGAACATTTTCACGAATTCGCTTGTTCAGCGTTTTTTTTTTTTTTTTTTTTTCCTATTCGACTATTGTAGATGGTCTTGCGGACCTTTTCTACGTAACCGGGCTATTATTGGCGAGACCAGAAGGGTCTCCGAACCAATTCCTACTGTTCTAACTACCTAGCTAACGCGGAGTCAGAAGGGACGACCGGCTCCGCGGCTGCGGCGGGTGAGCACGGTGGATCGGGGGCGGTCTTGTTCGGCGTGTTTCCTTTTGGTCATTAGTAGCCCGTAAACGTCCACTTTTGGACATGGGCTCTGAATGTCCGCAAAAGGGAATCTGAAATCACCAGGCATAACAGACTGAGTGGTGATATTATTGTTTTGGCCAACAGTTAATCACCTAAAGATTCCATATTGAAATGTAAACTCTGATTTGTAACAAATTGTATAAAAATTAACAGACAGATAAATGACAAATCAATGCCTTAGGTGAAATACACACTGCCCCGCACTACGCTGCGGGGTGCGTGGCGACGGAGCCACAACACTGCGGTTGAATGCGTTTTCTGTGTGTTGCACTACGCGTGTTTTCTATACAAACACAGATACTTGTAAACAACGTAAGAACACGCACTCCCGTGCTTACGCTGCGTGATGCGGTACAGTGTGCGAATCGCCTTGAAGGTTAAGTGAAAGTTCTTTTCTTTACTATTTTTCTCCTAAATCAAAAGCATATTATGTCCAGAGTCCTAGAATTTTAAATACAGCACTCATAAATTATTATGTGTAAGACTATCCCACTCGGTTTTTGGGTTGATCGTAGACTGCTGTGGCTCCCTTAGGGGTCGTTAAGGTCTCGAAAATCGTGGGAACCTAACCCAAGACGTCCCAAAAATGCTATAAGATAACTTTTCATTAAGATTTCGCTGAAAGCTAAAATGGGCGTATGTACGCGTTTGTCCTATGTCGTATTATTGAGGTCAAGCTGTCGTGAATGCGGTCAAAAAACGATTGGGTGACCCGTTTATGATGCCGAAATAATCTAAAATGTCCAAGCTTTTGAGGTCCTAATACATCGCATTGGTTTTAGCGTGGTCTGTCAGATTTAATAAAGTAAGAAATATTAAAGCGCCTGTTCAAATTTCATTAGCGACGTTTGTTGGTTATGTGTTTTATCGCTACCATCCCACAAACAGGGCTGATGTTTGTTTAATATAATTTAATTGATAGATTGCTCGGACTTTGATTTATCTTGATAAATGAGGGGTCTGGAATAGTCGCTGATGTGGATTATTAAGGGCGTCAACTGCCTGTAACTTCAGTATCGGAGTTTAACAACAAAATGTTCATTGGGACATTGGTTAGAAAAAATATTTCAGATGTTTCGCTCCTTTTTCTATTGTCGTCGATTACAATTCACAGTTACAGTCGGTTGAAATGATTTTTGTATCTTTCACATAGACGCCAAAAATTATAATAGTTTATTAAAAATGTATGAATGTCCCTAAAAAGATTCCATAGTAATAAAAAAATGCAGTATGTATGCATTCCGGAAAAAACAAGGCTATTCAGTTAAAAAAATGTCACAGTCACAAGCTTCAAAAAGCTCCAACGCAAAAGAAACATACATATATCAGAAGGACATTTTTATACCGAAATCTAAATCCAGGGTATAAAAAGCCGCACTCACGCGCAACGATATCAGTTTCCAATCTACCAGGCTGTCTGTAATCCTCTGCCAATACACGGATTCGGTATCAAATGGAGTGCGAGTATGCATTTTCCTCGAGAATCAAACTACACCTGCCATTTAACAATGGCGTAGACAAATCAAACGGTCCTTCAGTTTTTGATATTTAAGTACGTCCGGCGCACCCGGGACAGTCCGCCGTGCGACCAACCTCGCTGACTAGCTAATATTTTCACAACGACACAAGTTATTCTCAAATAGCTCCTGTCTACACGAGAGAAAAAACTTCTGCCTAAGCCTTTGGCCAGACTGCAAATGCGGGCGCGGGGTGGGCGCGGTGCGGCGAGCTTAAACAGAAGAACTTCATTTGAGTGTCCATAGTGGGCACGCGGGCGCAGGAAGTGACGCGGGCTACTTGACGCGGGGAGCGCGCGGGTAGCTCACGCCATAGCTCGTTCATACAAGTGGCCGCAGTGAGAGCGCGGGTGGCAAGCGACAACCCGCGCGGGAGCGGGGGATCTCAAACTAGTTCGAGCTGACCACGCGTGTTGTTGTAATGGCGTCTTCAAAATTAAATGTTGAAGAATTAATAAGTGCTATTCAAGCACGATCTGCACTGTGGATGTCGAAACATCGTTTTTTAGTAAGAATTTTCCAGTAAAATGAAGTCTTCTTCATCCATATGATATTTTGACAAACACTGGACACGACAACGCTCAGAACGAAGCCACGCTACACTGCGGACAGGTAAATCGCGCGCGTTCCCGCACCCGCGCCGCTCCCCGCACCGCGCTGCCAGTCTGGCCAATCACTGACGGATTGAAATGGAAAAAAAAAAAAAAATAATTTACACTATTTTATATAACAGTGATAACTTCATTGAAAACCAACGTTCCGTACTCCTGATGTGATGACTGTTTACAGAAAAAAAAGAATAACATTGAAAATAATTAATTTAGATAAAAGTTACCCTTAATTATTGTATAGCAGAATGAGTATTATACAAAGTTAGTCGGAAAGGGGGGTACTAAGTCGAAAGGGTGTTAAAGTACCCATAATAATGGATAACTTTTGTTCTACAACTTTCCCCAAACCTCGATAATTTAAGAGAAATAGCTTTTCAAAGATTTCGTAAAAAATATGCTAAGTAAAATCTATCTGTCCATGGCTATGATCAGCTGTTTTTACAATTTAGGTCATATTTGGGGTCACGGATTAGAAAATTAATTATCTGAATTCATAACTAAAGCAGGTACGTTTTTTAATAAAAAAAAACTAAAATTAAAATCGTTTTGCATGCAAATAAAAATTATCGAATTTTGAAATTTTAACACTTGCTTTTTAAGAGTCATCAGTGATACTTTAGGTGGCCCGCGGCTTAGTACCCCCTTTCCGACTAACCTTGTATATGTGCAGTCTGGCGATTCTTGCGGCAGAATTTAGTACCGTTCAGCCACAATTTATCATTCCAATTGCTCCGTCATCTGTGTTCCCCAGGGATTCACGCTCATCGTGCATTCATCGATATTTTTACCACACATTCTGTTCCCAATGGATTTCCGGATAAACTCTTAATAGCAGGAATTAATAAAATATCAGGTGGCTGCGTATTCGAGTTACTGTTAACGTTTCGTAGAATATTATTATGTGATTAATGCAGAAATATGTTTCATAATATCTCTCAATAAATGTTCATGAGAAATATTTCAGGATAATTCAATAACGGTAAGGCCGCGTTCCCACTTAGTCGTAATGACAGATAGTCGTGTATTTAATATTGCTTATTTTAACGCTCACTTATAATTTGTTCACTATAGTGTAGTAGTATAATTATTAAGTGTAATAATATAATTTATTTTTCTTATTAAATATCTTTTATTCATAATTATGTATTAATATTGAATTTATCCGTTAGATATTCGTGTACTGTGTAATAGCTTTTTTTATTAAATATTGTTTTAATTTATTTAAAAATATACTGGTTTTGTTTACTTGTTTTATGTCTTCTGGTAGTTTATTATATATTTTTATTGACATGGAATATGGACTAGATGAGTGTAATTTAAGGTGGGAGGGGGGCAAATTTAGTCTGTTTTTATGGCGCAACGAATAATTTGTTTGTATGTCTCCTCGTCGAATGCTACCCGTGGTGTTATTGTGGTGAACACCAAACATAAGCACAATTATACAGCTTAGTCGATAGCTTAGTTGTTGTTGAGGGGCTCGTGACTCGATTTGCGAGGTTAAGCTGCACTTGCTGCGGTCAGTCAGTGGATGGGTGACCGTTCGTTATACATCGAGACCCCTCCGTGCCTCGGAGAGCATGTGCAACAGTCGGTTCCGGGTGTCATACGAATACCTATGACAGTCTTTACGGAAAGTCAGAAGCCCAAAACTGACGATCGGTCTAACATTAGGATATCGGCGTTGCCCAGAAACTGGGAGGTCTGATGGCAGTCGCGCCTTGTAAAATAGCCTTTTCCCAACTATGTTGAGGTCAGCTTCCAGTCTAACTAGATGCGGCTGAATACCAGTATTTTACACGGAGCCACTGCCATAGACCTCCGCAACCCAGTTACTGGGCAATGCCGATAGTCTAAGGTAAGACCGGTGGTCAGACTTTCGGGCTTCTGACTTCCCGTAACGACTGTCATAAGTATTCGTATGACACCCGGGACCGACTGTTTAACGTGCTCTTTAAGGCACGGAGGGGTCTCGATGAGTAACGAACGGTCACCCATCCACGGACTGACTGCGGCAAGCGTAACTTAACTTCGCACATCGTATTTTTCACTTCAGTCTGACCATAGACAGACTTTAAAATGACATAAACATAACATAACATCTCGCCTTGTAATCCCTGAAGGGTTACGCAGAGGTGTTTTAGTAACACCCTCGTTTCGCCAGTTATGTTGAAGTCCCATATAATAGGGAGCGAGCCTATTGCTATTAACCGGGCTCAAATCCAGAATCCGGGCTGCTACTGAGACATTCTTAATGGTAAAACCCAATATCACTTTGCCCGACCTGGGGATCGAACCTAGGACCCTATGCTCAGCAGTCACGCTTGCGACCACTAGACCAACATGGCAGTCAAATTTAAAATGAACATTATTAAACTCAATTAATCACAACAGCAACCATCATGGTATTTTGTGATAAATAATTAGTAACGCAAATACCCCTTTTAGTGAGGTTGTCACTTACAAATGAAACGGGGCCCTAATTGAATGAAAAACCACGTGACATGTGGTACCTACTGTGAAAGTAATTTATCTTGGGCACGGATTAATTATATTTCATTTGAAACCTAAAAGCTTAATTAATCTTCTGGGGCGAGAGGTGTTAAAGTGATTGCACTAACAGAAAACACCATATCTATACTAATATTATAAAGCTGAAGAGTTTGTTTGTTTGTTTGAACGCGCTCATCTCCGGAACTACTGGTTGGAATTGAAAAATTATTTTAGTGTTGGATAGTCCATTTATCGAGGAAGGTTATAGGCTATATAACATCACGCTACGACTAATAAGAGCGGAGCATAAATGAAAAATGATGCAAAAACGGGAAAATGTCCACCCGTGCGAAGCCGGGACGGGCCGCTAGTTTTAGATAGATGAGGACTTAAAATACAAACGTTGTCTTTTAGTGATCTTGCAAACGGTTTTTGCTTACTCTGTAGAAATAGGTACGATATGTTGGGACATATAATTAGCTCATTACTGTCCCAATGCTGAGCACGGGCTCTTCTCAGAATGAGAAGGGTTAAGGCCTTAGTGCAACGTGCTGGCCTGGTGCGGATTGGCTGACGGTGAGCTGTTATCGAATTCGGACTCTCCTTCAGACAACAGCTAGGCTATATACAATTCTGCCGGGGTTGCGGTGCATGCTTTTGCGAATCCCGCGACCCCGGCCGAACGGTCAGGAGAAGGAACACCGTTGGTTTTTAGCCGGTAAGAGTCCGGCTGACCCCCTCACCTTCCCCGGGTGAGGGACATCCATGAGCATCATCATCATCATCAGCCTGAAGACGTCCACTGCTGAGCAAAGGCCTCCCCCTTAGACCGCCACATCGAACGACAATCCGCCATTTGCATCCATCGATTGCCCGCGACTTTCACAATGTCGTCGGTCCACCTAGTGGGAGACCTACCTACGCTGCGCTTTCCGATTCGTGGATCCATGAGGATATTCCAACGATAAAAAACAGGCTAGATACAATTAATGAAAAATAAAAATAATATAGTTTTTCTCCAATCACATGAATATTTGATTAAATTATAACAAGATATTATTAACACCCTCGTTGGTCTAGTGGTCGCAAGTGCGACTGCTGATCGTAAGGTCCTGGGTTCGATCCCCAGCTCGGGCAAAGTGTTATTAGGTTTTTCCGTGTAGAATTCCTCTGTAGCAGCCCGGAGTTTGGATTTGTGCCCGGTTGATGGCAATAGGCTCGCCTCCTATTACATGGGACTTAAACATAACGGCGAAATGAGGGTGTTACTATACACCTCTGGCCAAACTCTTCAGGGAATACAGGCTTTATGTTATGTAAGATATTAGATTTGTGTATAAGACCACTAAAAAGTCAGCGTGTATAGAAATCATAATTTATTTTCATGAACAATAATCTATCTATCTTCTATATATATAAATAAAAATGAATCGCCAAATGTGTTGCTAAGCCGAAACTTGAGAACGGCGCGACCAATTCAGCAATTATTTTTTTTACTTATTTCTTAAGGCACAAGGTAGGTTCTTATGGAGAGAAAAAACATAAAAATCGTGTGGAAAATAGTAAAAACAACACTTTTCTTTTCCCACTACAGGCCAATAACTTTTGTACAGAACGAAGTCTGTCCGGGCACCTAGTTAAAAATAAAAATATGTATCCTTCCCATATAAAAGCGTTATTTTATACTTAAAACAAACCTTGATAACTACTTCTAATATAACTCAATATTTTACTCTGAAATCATCCTGAAAAACACTGCGGTTATTTTTCATCTCCAAGAAAATTCAGAGGAGTCTTCATACTATTACAATATTTCTAGGCTTTTAGTTTAGTTAGTTTAGTTTACCTGGGCTGTATCCGCACTTAGCCTCTTGATTGGGCCATTGTGGGTGTTCCGTCTTACCTTCCTACTCCAACCAACCTAGGTCGTCCCAGAAGGTTAGCAGCCTTCTCAGGCTGCTACAGGCCTCCGGGAACGATGCTGGTGATTGAAGAATCCGTGCCCGTTGTTCGGCCACGCTCCTGCGTTCCATAAGCACGTGCAGCGGCGTTTCTTCTGTCTCCATGCATCCTCTGCACAGGGGACTATCTGTTACACCTATGGTGAATAGGTGCTTGTTTAGAGGACAGTGTCCTGTTAAGACTCCAATAATCTTCCGGATGTCGCCCCTTTTAAAAATATTTCTAGGCTTAGGCTTTCAAGTGGTAAGCCTATCGCCTACCGCTCTTGTATGAGCCGACTATCTTTCAGGATAAAGGCTTTTGTAGGCCTTCAGTGCTAAGCTGTCAGTATTAGGCATTCAATAAAAAAATCTGTTGCTACGTTATTTTATAAATGGGGAGTTTGAAAATATTTATTTAAACAGATCATTATAAGAATGCTTTGTTGGTCTAGTGGTAGCAAGCGCGACTGCTGAGCATGGCGTCCTGGGTTCGATCCCCAGGTCGGGCAAAGTTTGTTGGGTTTTTCCATTGAGAATTTCTCAGTAGCAGCCTGGTGTTTGGGTTTGTGGCCGGTTGATGGCTATAGGCTCGCCCCCTATTACATGAGACTTAAACATAAAACCTGGCGCACAAGGGTGTACTCAATACCCCTCAGCCGAACCCTTCGGGGAATACAGGGTGTGATGATATGTCGCCGTCCCCGGAGAATATAATGGCATTCGCATAAAAAACTTTTCAGTACAAAATAAAAACCGATTTTTGACGACTGCTTGCCAGTTACAAGCAATACTTGGCAAGCAGTCGTCAAAAATCAGGTTTTATTATGTTCGGAAAAGTTATGTTTTTGTGAAAGCCATTTTATTCTCCGGGGATGGCGGTTATGTATAAATATAAGTCGGCATAAATTATCTTTTCAGATCTTACAAAGAGTTAATAAAGTCAAAATTGAACATGCTTTTTATTGAAAATTCCTCAAATAAAAACAACAACATGAACCAAAACGTATAGCAAGCTTTTGTCTTAATTAAAAGTTAAAAGAGTTATAAAAACATTCAACTAGTTTTGAATACAGAATTAAATGTTTTTGCCCTTGCTCTTCTTAAGGATGATTTCCACTAAACGGCTCGCATCGCATCGGATCGGAACGGATTTTACAATCTTTAAACGATATTAAATCGTGTACACAGTATTAAAAGTCTATATTACCAAGCCGCACACAGCAGCTCGACTGCGTGCGTCTACCGCGATAAGCGTTCGTAGCCGGAAGTATGCTGCTACGCGCGAACGACTCCGTTCGCCTGCCATCGTATTCGATAGGATCCTTTCAAAAATTGGAACACTGGCGCAGAAACGGATACGTTCGTAAGCGACGGTACGGAGCCGATCGTATGCGTCGACATCCTGCCGGACGCGATCGGCTGTCGCCGCATCCGTTGGTATCCTTTCCGATCCGATGCGATGCGAGCCGTTTGGTGGAAATCATCCCTTAACGTACAGTAGAAAAAGTAAAAATATCCAATTAGCTTCAAAATACTACCAGTTTACTACTGTTAATGAAATTCACAGTACGCCGAGGCAGCAAATTCGTTTTACCACGGGACCTCGGTTGAATGCTAATGTATCTCCTGTTAAATGCGTTTGTGGGTGTTAAATGTACGTAGTGCAGATAATAAATAATGTATAGAGACTCGATTCCTTATAGTACAGCATTTTTTATAAGCAGTGATAGCCTAGTGATGTGACCGTCGGACTGCCAAGTAATAGGTCTCGAGTTCAAACCTAAGGCACGCACCTCTGACTTTTCGGATGCATGTGCGTATTGTATAATTATCACTTGCTTAAAAACGGTGAAAGAAAACATCGTAAGGAAACATGCCTGAGAGATATTTCTCGACAGCATGTGAATTCAAGTCAGAGGCCCATGGGCGGCATAAACTCTGACACCAGGTTAGACACTAACCACACAAAAAGAAGAGCATTTTTTTTGTAAAACGTAATAAAATCTTTGGTCTAGTTTATGGACACGCGGGATCCACCGAGTCCTGTTACATGCTACGACCATGGAGGTACCTATATGTCAAAATGGAGAGCACACTACGAACATCTACCTGAAGTCGAAAACAACCTTGAAAAATTCTATCTCTTTCTAAATACCCAACTTAGAAAAAGATCACTACCTGCGTCTGTGTTCCCGAACGCATTCAACCTGAATCTCTTCAAAGTTAGAGTTAATAGGCTTCTTCTGGGTAAGCTCACTCCATCGTATACTTTGTCTCTGTCTCCTCTGACCTAGACAAGAGTCAAGAGCAAACCCATTTCATATAAAAAAAAAGATAGAATATTTAGTTTGGAAATCTATCTCTTTATAGGGTCTTAAAAAGATACATAATTCCAAAGTGAATATTCAAGGCTAAATGCTTCGACTATCAGTAGGTATTCGTATCAGGCGCGGTCGCAGCCGACGACTGGGGGGGGGGGGGTATATTAACAGTAAAATAAGTTGTGCTCATTAGAATTTATGACAACAAACTTTTTATTTTGTATATTAATCAATTTCTAGGAGGTTTGTCAACTTGACGTGTAAGATTTTGGTCATGACCCCTACGACCCACCGGTCGGACCGCCTTACGCGCGGAAAAAGATTGATTTCAAAGGAAAGGTTACATTGGCTTCCAACAACATGAAATCAAGCATAACAACGATTAGAATATATTCATACGAAAAGTTTCTAAAATAAATGGTTGTAATGCGTCTCTATTAGCGATATAAAACTTTTTCCTACTGGCTAGTTATAACGAATTAAAATATTCCTAAAAACTTTTAAACGGATTCAGTAAAACTAAAAATAATATTATTATAAACATAAAACTATGACTTTATTCAGAATCCATTTATTATTTCTTATAACGAAACTAAAAATTATTTCTACATTAACATAACATCACGCCTGTATTCCCCGAAGGGTAGGGCAGAGGTGTATAGTAACACCCTCATTTCGCCGTTATTTTTAAGTTCCATGTAAGGGGGCGAGCCTATTGCCATAAACTGGACACAAATCTAAACTTCTGGCTGTTACTGAGGAATTCCACATGGAAAAACCTAATAACACTTTGCCCGACCTGGGGATCGATCCAGAATCTCACGATCAGCAGTCGCGCTTGCCACCACTAGAACAACGAGGCAGTGTTTCTACATTAAATCTATACTAATATTATAAAGAGGAAAGATTTGTATTTTTGTATGTAACGAATAAACTTAAAAAACTACTGGACCGATTTAAAAAAAATCTTTTGCCGTTAGAAAGCTACATTATCACTGAGTAACATAGGCTATATTTATTACTTGAATAAAACTTCTTACGCGGGCAGAGCCGTGAGGACACAGCTAATCTATATCTATACTAATATTATAAAGAGGAAAGATTTGTATTTTTGTATTTTGGTTAAAAACTACTGGACCGATTTCAAAAAATCTTTTGCCGTTAGGAAGCTACGTTATCATTGAGTAACATAGGCTACGGGCGGAGCCGTGAGGACACAGCTAGTATTAAATAATTGAGTGATTATAAACCTTTCAAATAAACCAAGTAACCGAGAATATTAATTTATCCTCAAATTACCACAAATAACTAGAGGAAAAGAAGAAAATACGAGATGAAACGGAGACGGCTAACAATCTAGACTATTCTACAGGATCACTGAGGCATTTAATACCTTTACTGCTCATGCAAGTATGGCCAGAAAGTTAGCGATGAGTTCAATGAGCGTGTATAGGTAGGACTACTTACTACCTACTTGTTGTACTTGTGGAAATATCGATCCCATCAAAAACATAAATGTGAAAATGGGAGCCAAGTTCTATAATAAGAATATGCGTAGTTGTCGACTTCGCCGACAAAAGAATTGAGATCTAAATGGGTGCCAAGTTCTGTAGATAATCCTGAAATTTATTTATTCGTTTGACTTGGCTAGTTTTTACCAGAAAACCAAATTTTTAGAAGAGTAAGATTATTATGTCGTCCTTACATATATAAACAGTAACTTGCGTGTACTAAAAGAAGACACGTTGATTAGCCAAATATAAGATAACTTGTGTGTGAAAACTAGCCAAGTCAAACCTTGAATAAATAAATTTCAGGATTATCTACAGAACTTGGCATCCATTTAGATCTCAATTGTGTCTAGATCGCGTCTGTCCTATTGATACCTTCGTACCGAAAGCCTGTTGATTACTTCTATCGCTAATTTCAAAACGTGGCATGAATGCAGTTACGTTCCAAGGACCTCTTTGAGCAGGCCGATTTACTTATCGTGGCTGCGCTTGCAAAATCCGCTATGGGAAAAATCTCAACTTTACAGGAGAAGCAAAAACTTGTTTTTTTCCCTACCTGGTAACAACATTTTAAAACTTACTATGCAGAAAATGAGACCTTATGTTGGGACATCAATAAATACTATTTTCACTTCAGTAGCTCAAACATGTAGGTTTTGCTACCTGAAATCAGTGAGCAAAATGCGATTTTGCTCACTGAGTGAGACCAAGTAACTTTTTAATTATTTTTTCAGAATGCCGCGAATATCTTGTTCAGCCTTGGGTTATCATACAATTCGAAACATTCACACTCTATCTCTTTCCCGCCATTAGAAAGAGAGAGAGACAAAGACCAGCCCTTTCGAAGTTCCGATTTTGAATTCGACCTCAAAGACAAACACGTTTGGAATTTCGTACTAACTAAATAAATTTTGCAAAAAGATAATTATGTCTTTTAATGTAATTTATTGAATTTTTTACTTATTGTTGTATTTAAACGAAAATAAGTATTTACTGCAAATAAAACTGATATATAACCTGTAAATATTTATTTCTAGTTTCAATAATGTTACGTAATATATTTTGAATAATAAAATATCATGGGTGCTATTTCCGAACACGTCTTAATTTAAATAAAAGAGCGGGAATAGAATTTCGTGGCTGGCGTAAAGAGTTGAATAAGTTAAAAAAAAAAAATCGTAAAATATGAGTGAAGCTAGCGACGAGAACAGTATTTTAACACCGGAAGAGTTAAAAAAACAAGTTATTAATGCAGAATTAAATTTCCTACCTGAGAAGTCTCGCGAGAAATATCTGAAAGCATACCATGTCTTCAATGAATGGAGACTTACAAAGGGCGCAAGCAGTTTTTCGGAGACGGTGTTGCTATCCTATTTTTTAGATTTATCACAGACGAGGCGATCATTTACAATGTGGAGTATTTACTCAATGTTGAAAGCTACTTTAAAACCAAAACAACGTGCATATTGAAACATACGCAAAACTATTAAAATTTCAAAAAAATTGAAATTATTAATTTAAATTAGATTTTAAATGTTTACATTAATTTGATTCACAATAAATAGTTATTTCAATATATTCCTGTTAAAATTTATGCGTGTTACACGAGAGCAAAGTTTTTTGCATCTTGTGCCTTTGAATCCCTCGCCACACTCAGGATTCAAAATCAGCACTCGCAGCAAAAAACGACTTTGCTCTCTTGTTGCACAAATAACTATTTGCTGCTTTTTTCTACGATATAAAAGGTGCTAGGATTTTTTTAAGTGAATTTGGGCACAGCAATTTTTTTTGGGTCGTAAGTACCGCTATATACCGCCACATGACGGACTTATACTTCTACTAGATAATTTTCATTGTTGGTCTTCCTAGAACACTTCCACACTATTTTAAAATAATAAACCCGCTATGTATCATATTGAAGCGTAATTCTAAGAGGCGCGCATTGAAATAAAAATACGTTAAGTGTCTCTTTGCACATATAGAGGATTTTTCAAGCCGTTTTTGGCCAAAATTACATAGCTGATATTGCTATCTCCTTAACCAAATAAATTATGAGAAAACGGATTTATTTATTTATACTTTCGCACAAAGTTTGTACAAAGGCGGACTTAATACCTTAGGCATTTTCTACCAGTCGACCTTAGGGTGGTGCAGACAAAAAAACATGGTAGGTGCACTAAGTAGTGTTGTGTATGTGAGGCAATACCAAATTAAAAGATTTCACAGGCGTACGTAGCTTGAGAAGTAAAAGAAAAATCGAAATTTAAAAAAAATACATAGGGGATTTTGCAAGCGCAGCGACGTTGTGTATCTCAATAGCTAATACATCTTTATTTTTATTTTCTAACTGCATCATTGTTTTAGTTGTGGCAAGCGCGACTGCTGATCGTGGGTACCTGGGTTCGATCCTCAGGTCGGCCAAAGTGTTAATGGGTTTTTCCGTGGAATTTCTCAGTAGCACCCGGAGTTTCAATTTGTGCCCGGTTGATGACAATAGGCTCGCCCCCTATTACATGGGACTTAAACATAAGGGCCAAATTAGGGTGTTATACCTTTGCCCAACCCTTCGGTAAATACAGGCGTGATGTTATGTTTTTATATTAAAAATATTAGAAACCCCCGACATTTTAATGTGGATTTCGATCTTTGTTAGTGATTATTATTAAATATGGTGAGAAAGTGCTTTCCATAACAAGTCTACGAGCTCAAACACGATGGGTTTGCAACTAGTCTAGCCTGAGTCACCTTCCAAGTCTGTATCCAAGTCAACGAGACACAATCAATGGGTCTGCCTGATTATACCAAACTTCCGACCGAAATTCTCAATCAGATCAGCTCAATGGTACTCTTATATTGTATTATCACTAGGTTTGCATATATATGTTTGAAATTTCAAGTCAATCGGACGAGTGGAATGGGAAATATATATTGCTTGGCAGAAATATGTACACCGACTGTGAAAGGAGCTGATTATCTTGAAACGGCTGATTCGATTTCCATCAAACATAGATAACTATCTCGATTAAACTAGCTTTCGAAATCGGTTCATTCTTTTGGGCGTTACAACGCGACACACAGACATATTATGGTCCTATCTGAAAACCAGCGTTGCGACATCTTGTTTTTTTTTTAAATGTCGCAGTATTATGCTGACATAGGAGCCGTTTTTGACCTCGTGCAGGTAGTCTAAACATTTATCCCTTCTTTTTTTGTAAATATTGTTTTTGTTTCTGGAACTGCCTGTGTGAGTCTAGAATAAATAATTTTCTTTCTTTCTTTCTTTCTAGACAGACATACATAGGCTTCAAACTTATAACACTCCTCTTTTTTGGTCAGGGGTTAAAATGGGCTCCCTATCGGTTCCGGCGTATGCGGCGCTTATACTCTACATATTCTCTACAATATGGAAGCCTTATACGGTTGTTACCAATAACCGATCATACATACATACATACAATCACGCCTGTTCCCCGTTGGGGTAGGCAGAGACTATAGATTTCCACCTGCTACGATCCTGACACACCCCTTTCGCTTCATCTATATTCATTAAACTCATGCATCTCGTCGGTTAAGGGTGCTACCAACCTGGCCTTTTTTGATAACGTCCGCGATTTGTTCGTGATGCGTTCGCCGAGGTCGGCCCCTCCCAATTGTTCCATCTACACTCGCCTTGTACGATCTCAATCGAAAATATCAGAATAGATGTCAGTAGGTTATTCATACTAGGTACTTCTATTGAATTCCTCTCAATAACCTACACTTATTCAGAGATTTTGGATTCAGATCTGTTATTGGTTTCAGCCGTTTATGTGCAGATAGCGACTAGCAACGTTGGTTGGTGGCCGATCGCCAACAAAATTCCTAGTTTTTTCCTACTATTTATAAAATCATAATTATCGCTCATCCAACAGAACAATGACGTAATTATATTTTCGCAATTTTTCAAGAGAAGGGTCAAATCTGCCGATATTTCTCTGTAATTTTGCAGAAACTGAGCCGATTCTCCAACGACATTCACGCCCTCTATCGAAAAGCTACTGTTATGAACAATTCTATCGTTTTTCTCTAAACAGAACTTACGCAACGGGAACTTGTGACATCAAAATGTCAATATCGACTTTTTTGTAATTACGTCATTGTTCTTTTGGATGAGCGATATCTTGATCATTTCATAGTGCTGGCCGTTCAACAACTAAATTCCTAGATTTCTAACCTACTATTTCTAAAAGCAAAACGCTTTTCTCATGGCCATATTCGACCCTATTGTGCCAGACGCGGGTTCACCTCGCAATGTTCAATACCTTGTTGTGACAGTCCCCACGCAGCTTATAAAAAACAAATAAATACCAGTTTTTGTATTGTTAACTACCAGTCTAGGTTTCTGTGGTATCAGGTATTTGTTCAACTCAATCCTGAATACATCGCACCTTCGGTGGAACAAAGTCACAGTTCATTTTGTAATTTTACAGGAGAGGACTTTTAAGATTTTTTCGCATTTATTTCCATATTACTGGATTACTATCTAAATATTTTGAACCTACTACAGATAGTAATCCAGTAATATGGAAATAAATGCGAAAAAATCTTAAAAGTCCTCTTCTGTAAAATTACAAAATGAGCTATTGTGACTTTGTTCCACCGAAGGTGCGACATGCAGTGATCATTTCTTTGAAACTTTAAATATGGAACAGCATTTTTTATGGATACTTTTGTTTTTCTTTTATAAAATAGAAAAATTGATTTGTACGCAGCATAAACAACGAGTTGCGAGTGTAACTTTATGATTTCAGCAAGGCTTATATTACGAAACTAATGATTACGTCAAGACTGCGGAGGACATTATTTACAAAGTTTTCTTTTTTTATCTTGGCTGAGAATTACCCTACAGCTTAGGTTCCATAGTAACAAATGAATAGAACAACATATTCTAACGGAATATAACATTATTTTTGTTTGGCCGGCACTTTCAGATTTAGCCCATAATGAATGATGTCCTTTCTATTACTTTACTACTTTTTATAAAATTATCCTAATACAAACATTATAAATCTAAACTAGCATAATACAAATGTAAGGTAAAAACTAACTTGACGACACGTTTGGTGCAGTGGCTTAGCGATTGGCTTCTACGCTGCGGGTCGTGGGTTCGATTCCCGCACGGTACAAATATTTGTATGGCCTACAGATAGTTGTTCCGGGTCTGGATGTTTGTGCCTGTGAAGATTTGTGTCTGTAAACGCACCCACGATATAGGAGAAATCCTAGTGTGGGGCAACGTTTTTTTTAAAAAAAAAACTATTTATACAAAAAAACCAATTATTAATCTTTAAAAGATTTTAAATACTTATAAATTTTTTGTCACCCTTCGTTTGACATTTTCGATCCAAAACAATGCATTAATCTTTTTTAATCTGGACATGTATAATTGCCATAAATATCAAGCTTCGGATTAATTATCGCAATGTGTTGTTATTAGCAAGCAGGAAGATACTGCTGCTGTCTTGACATTACAAGGGATTGTAATGTCAATATTTAGGACAAAGCGACTGCAGCGGCTCCGGATCGCGGGACCGGAGTGAGATGGCGTTACTGACTCGCGGGGTCAATAAGAATATGAAGAATAGTGGACTGTATAATTTGGCGCTGGTTTGTAGGTATAAGCGTGGTTTGACTTGTTAGTAGAGTGGAGTTCGAAGAGTGAGGATAAAGGACTTACCCAAAGCGTTGGACCGGGCCATCGGTCTCAATATAAAAGCACCCAACAGCACAGCTATTAGCGAGCCTGGGTTACCGTCCCTTGCTTGCGTAGACTAAGCACGCAGAGGAACTTGCTGTAGGAAGCACACACAAAACACAGACAGAAATAATGTTCAGCACTCGGGAAAGTTAGTAAAGAGTTTATGCGGTTAGTAAAGGTTGCGGGTTAATAAAGTTGCGGGTTAGTAGTACATGCGGTAAGAGTCTCCTCTCATAGCGGCGCACAGTGTGTCAAAAAGCACTTTTTAGGGACAAAAATCAGCCTCGCCCACAAATTTAGATCGATTTTAATAAAAAAAAAATTACATATTCAGGAGATGACTAGCTTTGAGGCCTCACTGCCACTTTTTTGATATCTGGAGACACAACCTACAAAAAAAATGTTTACTTCAATCAATATATATCATTTCTAGAGAAAAGTTAGGTTATGTGTCTCCAAAGACATTCAATCCTATTAATCTCTTTGTGTGTCTCCAAATCCTTCATCATATTATTTTGAAATTAATATGCATTGATTATTCACGTTGAAATATATACGTTATTCGTTAAATCTAAACAAAATTAATAATTTTTCCTTTTTTTTATCATTCATCTCATTATTCTCGAGTAAAAAAATTTTTTTGTAGGCTGTTTTTACAGATATCAAAAAAGTGGCAGTGAGACCTCAAAAATAGTCATCTCCTGAGCATGTAAAAAAAAATCATTAAAATCGATCTAAATTTGTGGGCGAGGCTGATTTCAATCAATATATATCAGTTCTAGAGAAAAGTTAGGTTATATCTTCAGATATCAAAAAAGTGGCAGTGAGACCTCAAAGCTAGTCATCTTCTGAGCATGTAAAAAAAACATTAAAAATAAATAAAATAAAATCATAAAAAGTGCTTTTTGACACACTGTGCGGCGCGGCGGCTTCAACTCGCGACGAGTGTCTTACACCAACCAACTAACAACTAGGGCGGACGACGAAGTGAGCGAGAAAATGGCGGCTTGCGCGCTCGCAAGCGTAGGTTTTCGCGGGAAAACGGCGCGTTCGCGCGGACGCATGTTGGCACCCATGGGCCGGGCGAGAGACCGCGTCCAATGAGCTTTGAGAAATTGGGCGGTGATGTGGAAAAAGGCATGTGATAGGACGAGAAGGAAAAAGGGAAGCGGAGTACTACCAAGTCAAAACACCTCCTATTATGTTTTATGCAGAGTGGCTAGTGTTGCCACTATTTAAATGTAATCTAAGGCCAAACCAGCGACCAATCTATATATATAAAAATTAATTGCTGTTCGTTACTCTCGCTAAAACTCGAGAACAGCTGGACCAATTTGAATAACTATTTTATGTGTGGTCCGCCTCAACACCGGGGTAGATTAAAAAAAAAAGAAAATTAGGAAAAAAATTATAAAAAAAAAATTGGTGGTACGAAGTTCACCGGGCAGCTAGTATCTAATAAAAATGTCTAGACTACACGTAATTACCTGTCTCGTCTAAGGAATCCTCTTAATATTGAATATAAAAACGTTCACCATATCAAACGCGGGGCACGCGACGTCGTGGCGGGCCCACGCTCGCATGTGGTGCGACATGCATTCTTTCTCATTGCGATTCGAAATGAGCCACCATAATAACTATAAGCCGTCCGATTTCTAAAAGACCGTTAAGTGAGTAAACTTAATTTTGTAGTAATGAGCAAAAACGTGGAAAATGTTGTCCTTAGAAATTCTGAAGACGTACAGGTGTTTTTGGTATATGATATTGGGTTACTTCTAAGCTTACATTGTATATTTTTTTTTTGTTAATAAGGGGCTTGAGTCTGGGTACTAACCGCACGGATAATACGATTTGCGAGGTTAACCGTTCGTTATAGATCGAGATACGCGCCTCGGAGAGCATGTTAAACAGTCGGTCCCAGGTGTCATACGAATACCTATGGCAGTCGTTACGGGAAGTCAGAAGCCCGAAAGTCTGACAACCGATCTAACCTTAGGATTTCGGCATTGCCCAGTAACTGGGTTGCGGAGGTCTGATGGCAGTCGCGCCGTGTAAAATACTGGTATTCAGTCGTAGCTGGTAAAGCTGGAAGCTGACCCCAACATAGTTGGGAAAAGGCTAGGCAGAAGAACATACAGATACTTTTTGGCATACCAAAATATTGGGCTACTTTTAAGCTTACATTGTATGATTTTTTACGAGTTACTAATATTGTTTTAGAAATTTCAGTTTTTGTTTTTTATTCATGCTTTTCTGTACTGAAGGACTGAATCTGACCAGACCATCTACAATATTAAAAAACTTGTGCGTGGTGTCTGGGACAAGTAATAGAAAAATATGAACCAGACTGAAAGATAGAGATGTTTTTACGTTTTTAGGTAGCACCCATATAATACTCAAAATGTCACTTATCGGTCTTTTAGAAATCGGGCTAGATGGGTACTAACCTATATCAAAAAAAATTGTAGAAGTTTATCGATACAAACTATTTACATACTTTAACTAACTCCGTTTTTGGGTTGTAGAACGAAGGCTTAACTTAGGTACCGCTAGTTGCGCATGGCTGTCGAAAACGATGATAGATCGCCTATCATCGCTTATCGTCCTTTATAAAAAACGAGATGTGTCTAAACGTGACCCTTTACATCCCTTAATCAATCACGTAACGTAAAACAGGAGTTAGACCTCTAACTGCCTCGTCGGTCTAGTGGTGGCAAGCGCGGCTGCTGATCGTGAGGTCCTGGGTACGATCCCCAGGTCGGACAAAGTGTTATTGGGTTTTTCCGCGTGGAATTCCTCAGTAGCAGCCTGGTGTTTGGATTTGTGCCCGGTTGATGGCAACAGGCTCGCCCCCTATTAAACTTAAACATAACGGGGAAATTAGGGTGTTACTTTACTCCTCTGCCCAACCCTTCGGGATATACAGGCGTGATGTTATGTGTTGATCTCTCTCTAATCTGTGGTTGGTATTCATAGGAATCGGCCGTTCAGTTAGTTTCCTTTCGACCACTTTTGTTTCTGCAAGTAAGAATGATTGTAGGATGCATGTGCGCGACCATTCGCTGCGAAGACCACAGATACACCACAGAGATTATATATGTCTACGTACACAAAACAGATAGGTACAGAAGTCAATCACATGTATGTACTTCACTTTTCATACCTACGCTCGGCGGTCGCTCTATCTATATATCTATCTCTCTCAAGCGCATGGCACTCGCGCTCGCACTAACTCGCACTCTAGTCCCAAAAAGTCCGAGATATCGTGTCCGTGAGCAGTGTCTATGTGTGCGTTGCTCGAGCGCACTTGTATGTCAAAATCAAAATCAAAAAATTTTATTTCACATAAACCGTTACAGGTGCTTATGAAACGTCGAATTTAGGTGCACGGTTCCAATTAGTTGTTTCCTATGGAGAAGAGCCGGCAAGAAACTCCATGGTTACTCTTTTAAAAATAATACCTTTAACAATTTCAGTAGACACAGTACAATGATTTAGGATAGTGAGAGAACAATGAGGTCCTGACCACAGACCAATGAGTAATATAGTACTAAAAGACTTGAGTACAAAAACTAACAAACAAAAATAAAATTAAAAAAAAAACAATATGAATAATATTGTAGTAATTTACAAATTTATAGATGCAGGTCCACAAAGTTCTCACATTTACAAAAGTGAAAAGGAAGCTAAACTATATAAAACAATTGACATAATTAAATGTCATCAAGTAGTATGTAGATGGACTTCTGTACCTATCTATTTTTTGCTACGTATTGGTAAGTATTTGGATGTGTCATAGGACACATACCAAGAAAGACATCACACACAACCTAAAAATTACTGAATATCCTATTGCATAGAGACAGATTGTAAGAAAGAAGAGACAAAAAAAATGTGTACGAACGAAGACGCGCGTGAGACATGCGCAATGTTTACTTCCCAGCATTAAATTGCCCTCGTTACGTAGGTAAGGCTTATACACAAAACTGCAATGCGACGTCGCATCGTAGAAATATTAGCTCGCACGACGCATCGCAAGAACTTACGAATTGATTCGCGTAATTGATTTTTCCTATATCTTCTTATCAGTAACAGCAGTGCGCAAATCTTTTTACGCAAATTTATTCTACCTTGTATAAAATATGTTCAATACGGTTGACGATCGTCGAGGGATTGGTCATCCGAACCTTGGAAGGAAGACGCCTTGCCGCACGAAATCGCATCGCAGCATTAATCGTGTCGTAGTTTCCTGCGTTGCGAATTCGCATCGCGCCGATTCGCTGTTTTGTGTACAAGCCCGTAGTTGGAACAAAAATGTGACACACCTGTATTCATATAATTTTAAAAACTTGGGATATTATCTGTGGTTAGTCAAAATTCCATAGTCAAATACTACAATTTGATAACACTGCCTTAGTTTATCGACTAATAAATGTCAATTAAATGTGATTATATGATAACTGTTTTACAACGTAATTTAGGTACTTAATTAGCGTAACATAAATTAAAGTATAGTAAGTTAATACATTTAAGAGGAAGTTATTCAATTAGCAAATTAATAATCTTCGCCGGAGACTAAAATTAAGACTATTAATATTAATTCCAAGTTACGTAGTTGCAAACAACTTGGGTATCTTTTAGTAATATTTCTAATACATTTAAATCTTTGTTTTTTTTTTACTAAGGTGCAGTACCTACTTGGAACATTTTAAGACATTTGATAGTGCATATAAAAATGGATCCCTATTTCCCTTGGTCACGCTATAACTCGAGAACGACTTTACTGTTTAAGTCATATTTACTTAATATATTTGTTTTGTCAAGATGATGGTTCGTAGCTATGCTGGGATACGATAGGTGGCGCTGTAGTAAAATTATTTACGCGGGCACAGCCGTGTGAGAACAGCTAGTTTATTTATAAACTAGCTTTTGCCCGCGGCTTCGCTTGCGTGATTTTTTTTCACCCCCTTAGGGGTTGAATCTCGAGAAATCCCTTCTTAGTGGATGTTTACGTCACAAAATGAACCTATTGTCAAAATTTCAAGTTTCTAACCCCAGCCGTTTAGGCTGTGCGTTGAAGATCAGTCAGTCAGTCAGCTTCTCCTTTTATATATATAGATATTTCGTGCGATGAATTATATTCTTTGTTGTACACATAATAGTGTAATTAGTACAGTCTGGTGGTGGTAGTTTTTGCTTGGTGGTATGATCTATACGGTCCGTCTGACTAGTTACCACCCTCACACAGAAGTCCTGACCGAGCAGTTTACTGTGTTCCGTCGTGTGTATGTGAGAGCCAGTGGGGTATAGTGGAATCCCTTTATATCTCTGTTCCTTGGATTCATGTGCTCCATCAGGTGAGACTAGGATGAAACGAGACCAAGCCAAGAATACAAAAAACATGGGTAATAAAACAGACAAACTTATACGAATACCCATGGCAGTCGTTACGGGAAGTCAGAAGTCCGAAAGTCTGACAACTGTTCTAACCATAGGATATTGGCATTACCCAGTAACTGGGTTACGGAGGTCTGATGGCAGTCGCTCCGTGTAAAATACTGGTATTCAGCCGCACCTGGTTAGATTGGAAGCCGAGCCTAAGTTTTTTTTTTTAAATAACGTTGCCCCACACTAGGATTTCTCCTGTATCGTGGGTGCGTTTACAGAGACAAATCTTCACATGCACAGACGCCCAGACCAGGAAAAACTATCTGTAGGCGATACAAATATTTGTTTCGTGCGAATCGAAACTACGACCCGTAGCGCAGAAGCCGTTCGCTCAACCACTGCACCAAACGTGTCGTCGCGAACAAGCTAAGCAGAACAATAAAACAGACAAACTTGATACATCCTGGTGAGGAACAGTACAAAGAGCGGCCTTATTGCTACATATAAGACCGCTATAAGAAATATAAGTTAGTAAATAAAACAATTTTTCAGGAATTCGGATTTTAATTGGTCGAAAAATACCATTTCTTTGACATTAAAGCGAACAATACATTATCTTTTAGACTCCCTTAATTTATTTACAAAAATATTTTAAATATCTTAAAAAAGAGTAGCATGGGCTACAGTGGACTAGGTTGATGTACTGGTCCGGTGTTGCCCATGTCACCCTTTGCATAAAAGTCCATTCACACCGCCACGCATCGAAATAATTTGGGTTTGTTCAGATAATAGCGCTTGTCGCATATTTGGTAGCGCGCCTTGTTCATGAAAGAACTCATTAAAAGGCGTTGTAGCAACTTATTAAAGTGCAACAAGTCTAAGACATACCTTTTGACAGCTGTCAGATTTTCAGATTTATTGGACTAGATCATGAAGGTATACGTAAAAATTAAGAGCATACTCCGAACACCTACTGAAAGTCCAAATATTTGACCTTGAATATTTACTTTGGAATTTTGTCTCTTTCCAAATACCCTACTTTGAAAAAGATAGAATATTTAGTTTGGAAGTCATCTCTTTCTAAATAGGGTATTTAGAAAGAGATAGAATTCCTAAGTTAATATTCAAAGCTAAATGTTTCGACTTTTAGTAGGTATTTGTGATGTGGTCTCTGGTGGTGGTCTCTGGTGGTGGACTAATGTCTTCGGTGCCGTGATTGGCCGCCAAATTTGATTCCTAGCCAATCGGATTGCTCAGCAAGCTTCTGTTTAGATATCAGTGGTCAAATGTGAAATGTCAAGAGGTATTTCTTATATTTGTTGTACTGTAGTTGAGACGTCAAAACAGACGTCAAAACGAGCAACAAGCATTATTTATCTGAACTTAGCCCTACAGGGATAACGTATGATATTAAATGAAATCACGTATTCTATAATGCGTTCTAGGACCGTAGACATGAAATCTAATTATTTGCAAGCAACGACGTTGAAATAAATAGACACGCTATCTCGTATAGGCAACATGTGCCAAATGCATTGACGCAATAAGGTTCAAATTACCGCTAGACAGCAGTCAAGTTCACTGGCACTGTGGTTCCGGAACCACAACTCTTTGGTACTATGTTGGTCTTCTTACAGCGCATCTAGTACGTAAGTACATATTATAGCAATGTTTTTCTTTCGCATGATGTTCTATTTTTGTATTTATGTAAATAAAGATGTCGTAGAACGCATCCTAGAATACGTGGTATGATTTAATGTTATTAGGTACGTCATCACTACTTTGTATAGCTAATGTCATTTTGACATAAT
The DNA here is from genome assembly GCA_910594945.2 of Amphipyra berbera. NCBI lineage: Eukaryota > Metazoa > Arthropoda > Insecta > Lepidoptera > Noctuidae > Amphipyra > Amphipyra berbera. Next base: position 5,206,593 of record OU343131.1, on the reverse strand, counting down.
TACAATTTGACAGTCGATTAGATAATACTGTAAACTGAGTAAAAACTGAGATTAAAATTATGAAAAAAAATAAGGCTAAGCGCGGGCCACAGCTATCTACGGACTGATAATAAATACATGTAGGTTTGTATATATGTAAGCATATATTGTATCGTAAAAAGGAGATTACATAATTTATCAAAAAAAATACGAGAAAATATTTGCTTTAATAAAAAAAACGTGCCAAATTATTTACTTTTGGTTAAAAATTGAAATATATAAATCTCTTTTATTTAAGCTTAATTAAGTCCTAAGACAATAAATATTTTTTCATATTTTATACACAATATTAACATTCAATAATCCATCTTTTATTCTGTATATATCAATATATTCAATAAATACTTATTATCATATAATAATTGAACATTCAAAAACTTTAATACTGAGCTCGTTTTTCTTAAAATTAACATACCTAATTATCTAAAAATTATGATAAATTTCATTACTATCTAATTAGTCGATATCTTAAAGTTTTATTTACTTGATAACTTCGATGATTTTTACACCAATAATTCAAAATTACTTTTAAGTAGACAATTAGGATAAACGGTGACAAGTACACTTAAATTAGAATAGAATAGAATATACTTTATTGTACACCAAAATTGTAAATTAATACATTGACGGGTGAATATTCGAATTTTTTTAACATTATTTTAACAAATCATTCTTCTCCCGGGTTGTTAACGTTATAGTATTGTCAGATTGTTTTTATTCTTGTCTTATTGCTTGACGGCAGCGGTATAGTTTCAGTTGTCATTATCATACTTATAGTATTAAACATCTGCATTCTTAACTTTGGGATGATGCTAATGACGTTCTCAAATTTTGTTAAGATTTTTCGAATATTCGCCCTGACGTTCAAATTATATTTTATACTTCAATATGACTAGGATTTATTTGACTAGGTGAGTTTTGAAAAATAAAAAATAGCACATCATTAGTGTTCCCGAACAATCGATAGTTTCACTATCGATAGTTTAAATTGAAAATCAGCTACTCCATCGATATGACTATCGATAGTATCGATACTATCGATAGTATCATGGTTCACGTCAATACTATTGACGTGCATCAATAGTATCGATAATATCGAAGCTCCAAAACATAATACCATCAATCGTATCGATACTATCGGCAGTTATACAGAAACGATAGTGGCTTGTATTTCGGTAGTATCGATAATATCGATAGTATTGCACTCTGACAGTACCATTGCCACCTTCTTAGCTATGGATAGTATAATCGATAGTCATACTATCGTTGAACTATCGATAGGTATTCGCCTATCGATCGGCAACACTACACATCATATCTCTCTATGATCTTACGGCTCTTCTTCCGTGCGGACGAAGTCCGGTCCTTTGGAAGGCTTACGGCGACACAGATCCAACGCGAATGGCCCATTTGAGAACATTAATCTAAAATGGAATGGGCACCAACCAGAGACGGTCTACGGCTGCATAGCGGAGTACAGTCTCAGTACTGTCTCGGGTGGGTGCACATTATACAGAGTGTAAAAATAACGATGCCGAAGTCAACGCAAACTGTACATCAAACTAAGTAACGTTGAGCAAAAATAATTGCTGGGAAAGGACTTTTATTTTTAGGTATTATAAAAACTTTTTTACAAAAAAATTAAACCGACTTCAAAAAAGAATAAAATAATTACCATATAAAATTAACAGTTTCAGAAGTCGGTGCTGATCCACGCTGAACCAAATTGAAGGCACCGACTTCTGAAACTGTTAATTTTATATGGTAATTATTTTATTCTTTTTTGAAGTCGGTTTAATTTTTTTGTAAAAAAGTTTTTATTTTTTTTCATTTTAGTGGTCTTAATTAAAACTTGGTTGGCCCTACTAAAGACGCTGCTCGTAACATAATCACATCATCATAATATGCGTACTGTTCGTCATTGAGGAGTTCCATTGTCTATCTCCGAAGTTCTTCATCAGATCTTCACCAAATTTAAATGGGACCAATTTCGAAGTATACCCTATCCATTAAAAAAATAATCATTAAAATCGGTTCATAATTGGCGAAAATATCGATGAACATACACAAAAAACAAAAAAAAAAACATACATACAGACGAACATAGTAATCTCCTCCTTTTTGGAAGTCGGTTAAAAAACAGCTTTTAACTGTAGCGTGCAATGTAAGCGAGCGCGAAGCACTTTACCTACATTTTTTTTGATACTATTCATTTAGAAGAATATTTGGTTATAACATTTAAACTTAATTTTCGTGAACAACGTTAAACAAATTGTGAATTTGATCTTCAATATCTCCATTACCAGTCGGTGCCCAGGTATGGCCCAGTAAAAAAAATCTTCGTAATGATGGGAAGAATAGGTACGTGGCTTTCGGCTTCGTTAAGGGTATTTTTACACCTGAAATTTTTATAATATGTATATTATGTATACCTATCAATATAAATACAGGTGCTAAATATACACAACAAGTGTTAATATAACCTTTATCGATGAATAATATTCGTTTCTATCTGTTCTACGCGCAAGAGTTTAGGACGTAAACATATTTTAGTTCTATCACTGTTCCAAACATGAAGTACCTAATCTCCTAAGGGGTAAGCAGAAGTGTTGTCCTATTACAGGGGCCGTATTATGACATGTTATAACATCACTGTTTTGGTGAAAGAAAGTGACGCGGCTATGCAGTTCATATAACGTCGTCACATTCTCACAACGGAACAATTATGATTTTAACACGTGATAATACGCGACCAGGAGTCTATAAACCCACGTTTCGCGCGTATTAAGTCCCAGGTGGCGAGCCTATTGCCATTTTCCGGGCATAATTATGGTGCCAGGATCTTCGCCAGTTATGATTCGATTGCCCGGCGACGGAGGGGATGCTGCAGCTAGACATGCGCACGGCTAACTTTCTGTGCTGCTGTTGGCATTTCATTGGTAGATTTAATCGATGAACGTGAACGCCGATATCACGTACGAAGCCAAAACTTGCAAAACTCTTAAAATTTGTTTAACGTATAGACTTTTAAAATCTTTAAAATAACTGAAAAAATATATATCAACGAAGATAAAATAGTAGACATTTTTTTAAAATTTTCGATAGAGTAGCACTAAATTTTCCACTTAGTAGGTATGAGACATATCAGAGTACAGCCTACGTTCGGGTCGTTAACTGATTTACGAGTAGCTCTAACCCTTCTCATACTACGCTATTCAAAATAACGAGCTATAGGATGTCAGAAACCAAACTCTCAAACGAGACCACGTATGATATTTAATACGAAAAACTTTAGCACACGAAATTCTCAGAGGTTTTGAAACTCAATTTTCTTTGGTAATTATACCTGAGACTTTATTAGTAGATGTCAGAAACAAGTTATAATTGAAATATCTAGACTTCGCACGCTATACTTTTTTGGATCTATCGATAGATAATCATATCGTCAGTGGAAAGGTAAAAAGACTAAAGCGCCAATATACCTACTTTACAGTAGAGAGATCCAAAGTATTTTTTAAAGTAAATAAACAGTTATTTTTCTTAGAGTATACATATTAAATAGATAATTAAATTATCTTTCCACTGACGATATGATATATTATATTATTAGATTATGATAATAAGGTCCGACTCTTGGAACCAGATCGTGTAAAGTCTAGTAATTGTAACCTTGAATTTCCAGTTAGAGATTTCGAGGTTCTTTCCATGAAAATGTATAAACCATTTTTTTGTCACAGATTTTGCTAAATTATTATCTACAAATATGGACAATCCAAAAGGGAAACCAAATACCCACGTTAAAACTGATTTTATAAACCTAAATAGTACAATATAATTTTAGAAATTTTGTAATGGGTTATAGCCAATTTACGGGGTACATCAGAGTTTACAGTACAAAGGGGTAATATTAATAAAAAAAGAACCATTAAAATCGGTACACAATTGGCGAACATATCAACGAACAAACACAAAAAAAAAAAATACATACAGACGAACATAGTAACCTCCTCCTTTTTGGAAGTCGGTTAAAAAATAAAACACGTTTAACGTAACGTAAAACACCTTTCGTTGAGCTGGTAATGTTTAAATTATCGTGTGAGTAGATAAGAAAACTTCTCACTTCAAGAAAGAAAAGATTACAAGGAACTAACTGGCTGGTAGGCTTGCAGTTTCCGCTCCCGCGTATACCTAAGGGCCTATGCACACCACGTTTTTTAAACGCGCCGTTGACGCGCGTTAATTTGAAACTCCATACTTAAAAAAAGTGTGTATCGTTTTTTATGAATGGAGTTTGCCGTAAACGCGCGTCGTTGGCGCGTTTAAAAAATGTGGTGTGTACAGGCTTTAAGTCGTAACGTCGCGTTTATAGAGTTTGTGATCCTAGATATATTTCGACTTGTGAATTTTCATAAATAATGAATATCTCGAAAATTAAGCTTTACTCGACAAACCATATTACTAATTTTTTTCCCCAATTCGAAGTCGGGATCGATGGTTAAATTTTTTTGGGTACCTCGGACCCCCGTATATATACGTATAGATGACCCAATGCCGTATCAAATCTATCAAGGCCATTGTACGTAGTTAAATTAGGACAGTGACTTCATTATTTTGGTTCATTACTCGTTAGCCTAGCAGATCGGATATGATTTTGAATCGTGTATTGAGATACATATTTATATACAGTTCATCCGTAAATATGGTTTTCAGTAAATAACAGCTGGTAAACCTGAAACGAAAGCTAACAAACCTTACAAGACTTTGCCAGATTTAGTAGAGTAAAGTTTCCGAACTTTTATGGAACACGCAAATTGGGCAATTTAAAAGGGTAGCGAAATAGGGTTTACTTAGACCACAAAAGGATGCTGGTATGAGGCTTCCTAAACTGATGTGAGGCTTTCAAGATTGTAAGAAGAAGAACGTCTTATCATTCACCTTCACATTCTCATTTAAAATTCTGAATTTCGTACCAAAAAATCTTGCATTGCTAAATATCACTTTAATGACATTTATAGATATATTAGATCTTTTTTATTATACACTGAACGTTTTCTTAAAAACTATTTATAATTTATATAAAATATCCAATCACGGGCACAAATCGTCACTTACACAAATATTGTTATTTATCAATCAAATATTTACACTTTCCTCCCGTGAATGTAGGCTGTAACAAAAAGAATACACATTAATTATATTGTCGTTAATGTATACTAATACTATAAAGCTGAAGAGTTTGTTTGTTTGTTTGAACGCGCTAATCTAAGGAACTACTGATTGGAATTGAAAAATTATTTTTGTGTTGGATAGTCCGTTTATCGAGGAAGGTTATAAGCTATATAACATCACGCTACGGCCAATAGGAGCGGAGCATAAATTAAAAATGTTGCAAAAACGGGAAAAATGTCCACCCGTGCAGAGCCGGGACGGGCCGCTAGTTGAGAATTAAGTCTGTCACACACGGTGTAGATACGATAAGATATCTATATCTGAGCGCATATCTTACGATATCGCTCTTCATAAAACTGCCTGTTTGGTCTTGTGGTGGCAAGCGCGACTGCTAATCATGAGGTCCTGGGTTCGATCCCCAGGTCAGCCAAAGTGTTATTTGGTTTTTCCGTGTGGAATTTCTCAGTAGCAGCTAGAATTTGGATTTGTACTCGGTTGATGGCAATAGGCTCATCTCCTATTAAATTGGACTTAAACATGAAGGCGAAGTGACGGTGTGTTACTATACATCTCTGCCCAATTCTTCGGGGAATACAGGCGTTATGTTATGTTAAAAATCTATGTCCTAACACATGGCGCAGATAATAAATGTTTTTAACCGACTTCCAAAAAAGGAGGAGGTTCTCAATTCGTCTGTACGTTTTTTTTTTCTTTTTTTTTATGTTTGTTACCTCATAACTCCGCCATTTATAAACCGATTTAGATAATATTTTTTTATTTGAAAGGATATACTTCCAGATTGGTCCCATTTAAATTTGGTGAAGATCTGATGAATAACTTCGGAGATAGACAATAGAACTGAACTCCTCAATGACGAACAGTATGCATAATGTGATGACGTGATTATGTTACGAGCAGCGTCTTTAGTAGGTCCAACCATATTTTATAATTAAGGCCACTAAAACGAAAAAAATAAAAAAACATTTTAACAAAAATAAAACCGACTTCAAAAAAACGATGAAAAGAATAAAATAATTACCATATTATAAAATTAACAGTTTCAGAAGTCGGTGCCTTCAATTTGGTTCAGCGTGGATTAGCACCGACTTCTAAAACTGTTAATTTTATAATATGGTAATTATTTTATTCTTTTCATCGTTTTTTTGAAGTCGGTTTTATTTTTGTTAAAATGTTTTTTTATCTTTAAGCATCTGAAGAGACCGATCGATATCAACAGATTCTTTCAGATACAAAATATACGTGAAGATAATGTCTGCGAATACGAATTTGATTAACTAAATGTATTGGTTTTCATATATTATCGTATCTTTTCCGTGTGTGACTGGTACTTTCAGATACTATGAGTGCGCAGATGTTCATGTTCTGCCTAGCCTTTTTCCCAACTATCTTGGGGTCAGTTTCCAGTCTATCCAGATGCGGCTGTCAAAGTCAAAAGTCAAAGTATTTATTTCAATTAGGCACATAAAAGGCACTTTTGAACGTTAAAGTTACAAAGAAAATAGAATTGGTTCTAGTCGCTCCTTCCAAAAGGTAGTATCGTATGGAGAAGAATGGGCAAGAAACTCCACCGTTACTCTTTTAAAATGTCTTACAATATTTTGTATAGGTACATTAATTATACAATTATATGTGAAGACGATGCACCTAGAATAATATTACTATACCACAAAAGGTAAAAAAAATAAAAAATGAAACAATGACAAATTAATTATGTATTAGATATATATTTACAAACATTGCAAACGTATACGTTTTCGCGGCTGAATATCAATATTTTACACGGAGCGACTGCGATCAGACTTCTGCAACCCAGTTACAGGGCAATACCGATATCCTGAAGTTAGATTGGCTGTCAGACTTTCGGACTTCTGACTACCCCTAACGACTGTCATAAGTATTCTTATGACACCCGGGACTGACGGTTTTTCGAGCTCTCCAATGCACGGAGGGGTCTCGATGTGTATCGAACGATTACCCATCCACGAACTGACCTTCTTCGAGGTCACTATAAGTGCGCCGATATTTGCAGATAAAACATTAAAGTATTAGTACCGTGTGTGACAGCCTTAATAATCAGTATGATGAGATGTGTTGTTTAATTTTTACACAGTTGTATAACATAATATGACATCACGCCTTAAATTCCTCGAAGGGTTCGGCAGAGGTGTTTTAGTACACCCTCGTTTCGCCAGTTATGTTTAAGTCCCATGTAGGGGCGAACCTATTGCCATTAACCGGGCTCAAATGCAGACTCCAGGCTGCTACTAAGAAATTCCTAATGGAAAAACCCTATAACTCTACCCGACCTAGGGATTGAACCCAGGACCTATGCTCAGCAGTCGCGCTTGCGACGACTAGACCAACAAGGCAGTCAACCACAGTTGTATATGTATAAAAAAAAAGAATCAGAAACACATGTACTTAGTTTCGTAAACACATGCACGCACACAAAAAAATAATTATCGAAAAATATACGGACATGGATACCGGGACTTTGAGGTCTGCCAGCTTGGCTTGCTTCCACTAAGCCTATAAGGCGCTCGCTATAAATATCATTTAATATTAAATTCTATGAATCCTTCTTCATTTCATTCAGTTATTTAATATGTAAGTACGTAACAGACAATAACAATAAATACTTCAAACTTCTGAAATGAAATTCTAATTTATTATTGACCTTTGATAATCTATTTATAATCGAATACCTTTAAACGAGCAATTCTTGTATATACAAGGTTAGTCGGAAAGGGGTACTAAGCCGAAAGGGTGTTAAAGTACTCATAATAAGGGATAACTTTTGTTCTACAACTTTCCCCAACACTCGATAGTTTAAGAGAAATAGGTTTTCAAAGATTTCGTAAAAAATATGCTAAAATCTATCTGTCCATAGCTATGATCAACTGTTTTTACAATTTAGGTCATATTTGGGAACACGGATTAGAAAATTAATTTTCCGAATTCATAACTAAAACAGAAATGTTTTTTTAAACTACAATAAAAATCTTTTTGCATACAAATAAAAATTATCGAATTTTGAAATTTTAACACTTGCTTTAAAATAGTCATCAGGATACTTTAGGTGGCCCGCGGCTTAGTACCCCCTTTCCGACTAACCTTGTGTATATAATCTGAATCCCGGAAACGGCTCCAACGATTTTCATGAAATTTAGTGTGCAGGGTGTTTCGGGGGCGATAAATCGATCTATCTAGGTTTCATTTTTAGAAAACGTCGATTTGCCAAAAAAAAACAACGAGCAAAACTCGGTCATCCAGGTACTAATGTTTAAAGATACAGTTTTTGTTTATTTGTATATAAGAATTATGATTTTTTTTAACTGATATCGGACTTCGTCATATTCCTGACATTAAATTCATTTCTTTCAACTAACATGTTTTTTGCGCTAGTAATCGCTTAGTTCGTAAAACTTGCATAAGTCGACTTGCTGCAGGTGTTCATAGTTTCAGCGCGCAGTGTTCTGCGCACGCCTCTCAGGAGGACGTGGGGCAAGGCTCCACAGAGGAGAGGTCCTCCAGGGACTGGCGGATCGGGACTTGCCGGGGTTGCGGTGCATGCTTATGCGAATCCCGTGAGTAGGAGGAACACCGTGGGTTTTTAGCCGGTAAGAGTCCGGCAGACCGCTTCGCCTTCCCCGGGCGAGGGAAATCCAAAAGGATATGACCACGAAAATACAAAGATGCTCACAGTTTGAAAGTCGGTTGAAGAAGTCAACTTGCGCAATAAAGTTTGCTAGTGGACTTTACAATATTTTGAAATTAACCTAAGCGAGGTCGGGGTGTTCTTCCAGTTACAATGACAGAATAACGTAGCACGTAGCTCGTAGGCCGTAGCACCACTATTAGTAGCAACATCGTAGCAAGAAAGACATTGGAAATAATAAGGGTATTTGAATACGATTAAAAATGAACAATTAGTATTATTTTAAATAATGTATAGAAAGAACACGGTATGTGAAAAAAATGAATAACATCGATGAAAAAATAGAGGAGCTACACGCTTTCGAAGTTTATGGAGGAGGCATTTTCTATTCTGGTCGCGCGAAACGGATATTGTACAGCGTGATGTCGAGTTACTATAAAGTTTCCAAGGTATGACGTCATTGTGGTAGTAATGTTGTTTCTGTCTAGTTAACAATTTTAAATCGTTTATAACTTGGGCATTTTATTAAATATTTCATTGATGTTTTCACTGTTGCCTATCGTTTTTAAAATAGTTTTGAGATTTCTAATACAAAAATAAGTCATATATCCTATTTTATCTCTTACACTAGCGGCCCGTTCTGGCTTCGCATGGGTGGACATTTTTCCTGTTTTTGCAACATTTTTCATTTATGCTCCGCTCCTATTGGTCGTAGCGTGATGTTATATAGCCTATAACCTTCCTCCTAAATGGAGTATCTAACACAAATAGAATTTTTCAATTCTAACCAGTAGTTCCTGAGATTACCGCGTTTAAACAAACAAACTCTTCAGCTTTATAATATTAGTATAGATAACACAAGGTGAACTTAGTTAGGCTGTAGATTAAAATATAAATCCTTTTATAAACGCTATTCATAAAGGTTTTAAACCCGTTACGTGTTAAAAGAGAGGCATTTAAAAAATGATAAAATCCTCTTTCTTCACAAAAATCTTTTATTAAAACGTGCTCAAACAATGTAAAGGCTGTGACGGTTTTGTTTTATTTTTATCGTTTTCAAAGGATTTTATTATGACAAAGTATAACGGCCTAGTTTTTGTGGGAATGAGGTCAAACTCTTGAGAGGATTTGGAAAACCACACAAATGGCATATACAACATGACTGGTTAGTAGCTTTACATCAGAAAATCATGAATTCTGCTCATCGTTTTCTACAAGTTTTAATACGGGACAAATTATACATCTTACATCTTATACTTATATACTTATAATAATACTTATAAAAGGAGAAGCTGACTGACTGACTGACTGATCTATCAACGCACAGCCTTAACGGCTGGGGTTAGAAACTTGAAATTTAGACAGTAGGTTCATTTTGTGACGTAAACATCCACTAAGAAGGGATTTCTCGAAATTCAACCCCTAAGGGGGTGAAATAGGGTTTTTAAGTTTTTATGTAAGTCCGTCATTTTTGAAGTAAGAAGCTTGAAATTAAATATTAAGGTTTTTGGTTAGAAATAAACGTACACATGTTTGAGCATTTTTGGAAATTCAACCCTTAAAGGGGTGAAATAAGTATTGAAAGTTTGTATGAGAAATCTGGTACTTTTGAAGTAAGAAGCATGGGGAGAAACTGACCGACTGGCTGACTAATCTAGCAACGCACAGCCTAAACCGCTGGGAGTGATAAAAGACGGACGTTTTGGATTTTAAAATGTCACTTTAAAATGGGCTTAACGAGGATTTCAAACTTCACGCAAGCGAAGCTGCGGGCAAAAGCTAGTACATACGTAAACTCACGCCTTTTTCCCATGGGGGTAGGCAGAAACTATAGAACGCCACATGCTACGACCCTTACATACCCCTTTCGCTTCATCCAAATTATGAATTCGTGAAAAAAAAGTCAGTTGTTCCATACATTTTTTTAAACAACATTCTTATTTTGTATGGAACAACAGATTTTTTTTTCACGAATTCAGAGTTTGTTCCGTAGTATAAGTTGTACAGAATGATGACCAGAATTCATGGTTTTAGAATGTAAAGCATCAGTCATCAGGCTTCTTCTCGTTCTGAGAAGAAAGCTGGCTAGTAATGGGCAGGTTATATTATAACCGTAGTATTCATTTGTTGTTTGTTAAAATTTCAATTGAAAACATATTGTTAATCATTTTAAAATAATTGAAGTTCCATATTGGTGCCACTCTCCATGCCTGGTTTGTCATATCATTCTTCAGTCTCATATTATTGTAAGCGACTGATAAATTCTATTTTATATAAATACTAGATACTCACAGAAAATTGTAGTAATATTTCAATAAAATGTGCCTATCAATCCGTAACAATACATCGTACAAAACAAATCACTAGAATCAAAAACCATTTTCTATTAAATAATTCCCTTTAAATGTCTCGGTAATTTTTCTAGCAAACTTATAGACTGAAGATTAAAATGGCGTCTAATGCAATTTAAATGTGTTGTGAGTTGTTGAGACTTACATAAAAAACTTTCAGACTCACTGAGAATGACAAATCGAGACTAAGGGCCAAGTCACACCTGACGAAATATACGTCGGCGATCTTCCGTCGCGCAATTTACTCGAGTAATTTTAGTAACGCATCTTCGGTCAAATGTGTACGGTGTGAGATATTTATATGGAATTATGTGTACCGGCGGAAGATCGGCGACGTATCTTCCATCAGATGTGGCTTGGCCCTAACAGCTTAAGAAAGTTGAGCGTTAAAACGAAAGGAAACAAGTAAAGATGTTTTAGACTTAGGACACTTTCTTTTTGGATAGAAAAAACTGAAAGTTATATGTAAAGTTCATACATACATAGATACCTCATTATAATACCCCGTGTAGGGACGGGTTAGAATATAAAACTTCCTCATCGCACGTTGGGAATAGACGCGTGTTGTAAGATTTAACAAAACCCAGCACGCTTGGTGGTAGGATCTATACGGTTCGCCTACCCCCCCCCCCCACTGAGGCCCGGCGCCAAGCAGTTTACTGTGTTCTGTCGTGTGTATGTGACAGCCAGAGCAGTATAGGGGAATCCCTCTATATCTTTCTTCCTTGGATCCATCTTAGACCCTGTCTGCGGTTACCATCCGATGAGACTAGAGCCAAAGGCGACCAAGTCAAGAATTAATAAAAAGAATACACTCACGCCTGTAATCCCTGAAGGGGTAAGGTACCTTGTACGTGGAGTTCTTTTTATCTAATCTAATCAGGATTTGATTATCACTTGCGTTAATGATGAAGGAAAAACATCGTGAGGAAACCTGCACACCTGAGAGGGCTCCATGAAATTCTCCATGGTGCGTGAAGTCTGCTAACCCGCACCAGGCGAGCGTGGTGGAATAAGGCCTACACCCTTCTCATTCTGAGAAGAGGCTTGTACCCAGCAGTGAGACAGTAATGGGCTAATTACGATTTATCTAACTAATATTATGTGAAAGTTTGAATGTTCGTGAGATTTTTTGAATTTAGATGTTTGCTAATCAATCAACGGATTTTGATGAAATTTGGCAAACAGATAGACCATGATTTGGATTAGGACATAAAATACTTTTTATCCGGGTAAATAAAGAAGTTTACCTAGAATGCCAGTGAAACCGCGGGAAACTGCTAGTTATTTTATAATATACTAGCTGTGTCCTCACGGCTCCGTCCGTAGCCTATGTTATTCAGTGATAATGTAGCTTTCTGACGGCAAAATAATTTTTGAAATCGGTTCTGGAGTTTTCAAGTTTATTCGTTACATACAAAAATACAAATCTTTCCTCTTTATAATATTAGTATAGACTAGCCACCCGCCCCGGCTTCGCACGGGTGCAATGTACATACTAATGTGGGGCATATAAACCTTCCTCTTGAATCACTATCTCTTGCTGAAAACTGCATTAAAATCCGTTGCGTAGTTTAAAAGATCTAAGCGTACAGACAGCGGGAGCGACTTTGTTTTATACTTTGTAAAGACTCGTAGCAAACAAACGACGATCTGAAGTTGCTATTAGCCGCGTGCTTGGACAAACAGTTTTTGAAGTTATCGTATTGAATATAACATACAATGGTTCCTATTATGGAATGATGGTTTTGTGCGTCACGCGATTTGACCTATGAAATATATGAACATTAAGATTGTATATAACCTCCTTACACCTCGAATTTGGGGAAATGTAGTGTAAGGGATAGTTTAGGATTTGTTTTCTATCTCTTTGGTAAGATTCCTTTTCTTGTAGAAGCAGTAATATAGTAACTACGAATCTAAGAAATAAGTTATACGCTTCGGCAATCTTCGTGTTACCGAATTCGTACGAACGCGACTCTTCGAGTCGATATAACATTATACAGTACGTAACACAATGAAGAGCAAACCTTGTTACTGGTTGATGGGTTGGTAATGTATATAACGCAAGCATACACCATCCACGCTATTCACCAATTTTTATTTTTCCCATAAACTTTGTAGTCGGTTAACATAATAACTAACATCATCCTACAAAATCAGCTGCAAAATGTAAACAGGTAAGAAATCAACAATTTCTCAATCCTGAATATCATAGCTTGAACTATGCCCGCGTTTTCTCACCTAGTGATAAGTGGTTAGCGTAGATAGTGACAAAAAGTGTACGATTGTATTACACTTAACCTACCCATCAACCAGTTATAGTACTTGTTCACGCCACGCCTTATAATTTTAACGGAGCAAATCTCCATTCACATGTTTTTTGTCTCTTAACCTAATGCATTTTTTTTGTATAGTCATTCTGTTATGTCAATGTATTGTCGTTCGGTTCACACGTGTTTGCACATAAAGTTTATTTAATCAATTGTTAAAAGCTACCAAAAGGCTTTTCATTGTGTCCAATACGAGTCAGTACTATACAACTTAGATGTCGCATCGGAAAACTTCGTAAAACCGTTCACTTCTGAGCTGAGTGCGACTTCAAGACCTCGAATGTTTATCTGCACTAAAAAAATGTCTATACGCTGACGTAATAAGTTTGAATGGCGCGACCGCCTGCCATTGGTTGTTCGATCAAGTTTGCCAATGCGACTTCTAAGTTGTGTTGTACTATCCAAGTTTTGCTCTTCGTTGTGTTACGTACTTATAACTGCGGGTTCGTCCTCTTTTGATCAATTCCGGACAAGCCACTTAATGGTCGCATAATTTGTACAAATTTGGCATATGGCATAGGCTGATGACTTATTACGGAGTAGGTATTATACTTAAGTGAACGTAAATTCTATTTTCGACATTATTGACATTCTGAAGTATACATTACAAAAGGCACAAAGGGCCATTATACAGATAATTACTATAATATTTTAGGACTGAATTCATTCAATAAAGATTCCTTGATCGTTTAAAATTTATATCAATCGCTTAGTCTACAAGTAATTTTGAACAAACTCCTTTTATTATTTAAAGTTCTTTGTCGGAAAGACAATGAAAACTATTCTCATTACATTTATTTAAATTGCGTCTTTTATAGTTCGAGAATTTTCGCTCTCTGTGATTTAACATTGTGACAATTTTAGCGTCGGATTTATAATAACCAAAATTTGATTTAGTTGAAATTGATTACATAACATCACGCCTGTATTCCCCGAAGGATTGGGCAGAGGTGTTTAGTAACACCCTCATTTCTCAGTCTCATGTAATATGATGGGGCGATCTGTTACCCTCAACCGGGCACAAAGCCACACTCCAGACTGCTACTGAGGAATTCCACACGGAATAACCAATAACACTTTGTCCGACTTGGGGATCGAACCAAGAACCTCACGATCAGCTGTTGCGCTTGCCACCACTAGACCAACGAGGCAATTAAGTCTGTATCATGTATTATCTTTACTCGATCCAAGTCTTACTTGCAGTCCGCCCTTATTTATTTATTATTTATTGTACACAAGAAAAATTACAGAAATAAAAGCCCTTCTTAAGTTTATTAAAACTATCTTCATTTGCAATTTAGAGATCAACTTAGGAAATATCCTTTGTCATTTCGTGCAATTCCTGAGGATAGATGCATCTGAATGAACAAACACAGTAACTTAGTATCCCTTTTATCTTGATTAAGTCACTCAAAAGACGTCGTATTGAGCCCTCAATTTGCCACCACTAGACCAACGGGCCAGTTGATTGAAATTTATTAATTTTATTTACTGTCGAAATAAAATCACAAAAACATCTAGGGTTTACAAATTCAAGTGGCAACAAAAATCTTTAAAGCACTGCCACAGTCTAGCCATTCCAAAGAGTCGTCCATCATGGTGACGTCATCACCCGAACTGTCTTCAAAACTCACGTCATCTCCCGAACTGACTTTAAAACTGTCAATGTCAAACTCTCGACCACTGTATGGAGTAGGTTGGTTACATTGTGGCACTGTGATACAAGGTTACGTAAGAACGCTGGACTCTCAAATCATAGTTGGGATACCTTATACAACATTAGTCGGAAAGGAGGTCAAATACGGAAGGGTGCTAAAGTACCAATAATAATGAATAACTCCTATTCCACAACTTTCCCCAAAAGACAATAGTTTTAGAGAAATATCTGTTCAAAGATGCCATTGAAAATACACTTAAATTTATTTATCATTTGCTATTCATCGGCTGTTTGCATTTGAGGTCATATTTGGGATCACTGATTACTAGAGTCTGGCAAACGAAAGTAGAGACTGAAAAAGCGAGGCAAATTTAAAAAAAAAAAAACAGCATAACAACCCTAAAATAAAGGAATAACCTAATTTGACACTTTAGAATTATTTGTTTTTTTGAGAAATAGTTGCCATATAAAAAGTTTGCAAATAATTCGAGTGTCTACTTTCGTTTGCCAGACTCTAGCTCCATTTTCTGAATTTGTAACAAAATGAGGGCAGTAGATGCTTCGAAAAAAACATTTTTTTTATGTTTTTTTATATCTTGCTTACAAGTGATATTTTAAGTTGCCCGCGGCTAAGTACCACTTTTCTGACTAGCTTCGTATTTTAAACTACTTAAACCATAATTTAAAAGTTGCGGCCGCAACGTTGCATCAAGCTGACAGTCCATTTAGGATACGTCCAGTATTTGTGGTATTACTTATATTTCTACTCTGAATTTATGATTTATACATTATTAAGTGCCAGGGTATTTTCGATCTTCTATCTAAAAGTGGTAAGGTTTATTTTCAAGTGGTTTATAGCTGTCGTTCCATTATCATGATGACTTCTGTATGACGAATGGTTACAGTTAGTTTAGATATTATTGCCCTTTTTCCCCGCACTCTTGATTTTCTTTCATTCTATTTCATTCTTATCTTAATGTTAATGTAATATTTTTGTTAGTTTCATCTTTTATTAACGATCGGAAGTAAATCAAATCCTGAT
The DNA here is from genome assembly GCA_910594945.2 of Amphipyra berbera. Taxonomy (NCBI): domain Eukaryota; kingdom Metazoa; phylum Arthropoda; class Insecta; order Lepidoptera; family Noctuidae; genus Amphipyra; species Amphipyra berbera. The sequence continues at coordinate 5,190,323 of OU343131.1, read as the reverse complement.
TGTCGATGTCGTTTTTTTTTCTTTATGTATGTAATTTTTATATTTAACTAGCGGCCCGCCCCGGCTTCGCACGGGTGGACATTTTTCCCGTTTTTGCAACATTTTTCATTTATGCTCCGCTCCTATTGGTCGTAGCGTGATGTTATAAATATAGCTTACAACATTCCTCGATAAATGGACTATCCAACACAAAAATATTTTTTCAATTCTAACCAGTAGTTCCTGAGATTAGCGAGGTCAAACAAATAAACAAAGTCTTCAGCTTTGTAATATTGGTATAGATGTTATTTCTAAATAATAAAATAGGACACGTTGATGTTTGTATAGTCGCGAAAAAAATATCGATAAAAAACAAAACGTGATTTAACTACACGTTCTTGATTGAACCTTTGATCAAAACTTTTGCAAATTATTAAGCTATTAATCGGTACCGGATGTCATACAAATACCTAAGACAGTCGTTACGGGTCGTCAGAATCCCGAAAGTCTGACAACCGGTCTAACCTTAGGATATCGGCATTGTACAGTTACTGGGTTGCAGAGGTCTGATGGCAGTCGCTCCATGTAAAATACTGGTATTCAGCCGCATCTGGTTAGACTGGAAGCTGACCCCAACATAATTTCAGAAAAGGTTAGGAGGAACAGTTGCAATCTGGATTTTTGCTAAATAGCTACAATTTCGGATTAACCCTCAATTGTGGATATCGGTTTTGTGTAAATAGCTCTCCTTTTTATCTTTTAACTAGCGACCCGTCCCGGCTTCTCACGGGTGTAATGTAGATACTAATATGGACCATATAAACCTTCCTCTTGAATCAGTCTATCTATTAAAAAAAACCGCATCAAAATCCGTTGCGTACTTTTAAAGATCTAAACATACATAGGGACAGATAGACAGCTGGAGCAACTTTGTTTTATACTATGTAAAGATGAGAAAACATACCTACAATGAATAAAATCTAAAGTCCAGTTATTTTTTCACAATACTGTTGGCACCTAAACTGTACTGCGATTTAGTAGAGCATGGATTTAAAGCCACAACTTTTAAAAGTATTCTATAATGGGGAAGGCAATGCAAAACTAAAGCAGATGGCAGCACCTCTATACTTAGTTATTTCCACCAATCAGAACCATCAGGTTGATATTAACAATAATGTCAAACACATTGCAACCAATAAGATTGCAGTGGAACAATCGAAAGTGGCGCCATTAGTTCTACAGTTGCCTACCCCATTGAACTTAATTTATTACATAAAACATATATTCAAAGCTACTTGAAACTTAAACACATAATATCAACCCGATACTATTCCACTGCTGGGATCGAGCCTCTTCTCAGAATCACAAGAATCTAGACCTTAGTGGACCACCACGCTGGCCTTGTACGGGAAGGCGGATTATACACACCACCGAGAACTTAATCACGCCCTTTCAAGTCTGCAGGTTTCCTCACGAAGTTTTCCAACACCGCTAACGGAAGTGATAATCAAATTCTGATCCTTAAACTTTAAAATCTTATCCCGTGTGGGGATGGGATAGAATATAAAACTTCATCACAGCACACTGGGAATGGACGCGTGTTGTAAGATTCAACAAAACCCAGCACGCTTGGTAGTACGCTATACGGTCCGCCTGGCTAGCTACCACCCTCACATTAAAGTCCGGCGCCAAGCAGTTTACTGTGTTCTGTCGTATGTATGTGAGATTCAGGAGGATATGGAGATTCCCTATATATCTCTGTTCTTTGGATTCGTGTGCTCCAACTTAGACGCTGTCTGCACTTACCTTCAGGTAAAACGCGCCCAAGTGAAGAATAAAAGAAACATTTTTTACAAAAAATTTAAACCGACTTCAAAAAAGAATAAAGTAATTACCATTTATAATGAACAGTTTCAGAAGTTGGTGCTGATCCACGCTGAACCAAATTGAAGGCACCGACTTCTGACTTTCTTTCTGACTTCTGACTGTTAATTTTATATGGTAATTATTTTTTCTTTTTTGAAGTCGGTTTAAATTTTTTGTAAAAATGTTTTTATTTTTTTCTTTTTAGTGGCCTTAATTAAAACTTGGTTGGACCTACTAAAGACGCTGCTCGTAACATAATCACATCATCACAATATGCGTACTGTTCGTCATTGAGTCCATTGTCTATCTCCGTAGTTCTTCATCAGATCTTCACCAAATTTAAATGGGACCAATTTCGAAGTATACCCTATCCATTAAAAAAATAATCATTAAAATCGGTTCACAATTGGAGAAAATGTCGAAGAAAATACACAAAAAAAAAAACATACAGACGAACATAGTAACCTCCTCCTTTTTGGAAGTCGGTTAAAAATAGAAAATACTTATAAAATAAAATCAGTTTCTTACCATCATAATAGGTCCGATGCGGACACTTAGGGCAGCTAGCAAGCAAATGCGGTCTCTGCAACGGGTGGTCGCTGTACGTCCGAAACGACGAGCGCGGCCATTCGTTTACTGCACTTCCTCTTGAATTTCTGAGTTCCTCGATACCTGTAGAGGCGAATACTTCGAGGGGAATATTTTAGAAGTTCTTACTTCACATTATTTTTATGCATCACTGTTCTATTGGTCTGTGCAGAAAATATTTAACAGCATTAACATCGGCGTATACAATGGGAGCAGGGGAGGGCAGATCCCTGACATGAAAGACCATCCTTTTAAACTAATGGTACGCTCAAACTTTTGACGACACGTTTGGTGCAGTGGCTAAGCGATTGACTTCTGCGCTGCGAGTCGTGGGTTCGATTCCCGCACGAAACAAATATTTGTATGGCCTACAGATAGTTTTTCCGGGTCTGGGTGTTTGTGTATGTGAAGATTTGTGTCTGTAAACGCACCCACGATACAGGAGAAACCCTAGTGTGGGGCAACGTTTTTTTTAAAATAAAAAAGAAAATAATAAAAAAAAATGCGTCCAGATTGCGGCCGCGGTGGCGTGCACAACTGCGATTAGTTACTACAAATGTACTTGTAGCGACGTGTATAAATCAAACGCGTCCTGTTTGGTTAGAACACGTCGGAATGCGTTTGAGTGTATCCTAATGTAGTCAGAAAATCTCATTTTATTCTGCCAAGAAGGTTCTTTATCAGTAGCTGGTAACACTGGACAATGTTGACAAAGGAACCCTAGTCGTCAAGATGAATCAACGTACCCGACGTTATAAAAACAGTGGTCATTCGACGGAGCAGAGGATTCTATGTCGAACAGCCGAAGAAGTCTGACCTTTTATATCTAATAGCTTGTCCTTATTTTCTGATCTTGCGTAAATTATTATATTGTGATATATTGTGAAATAGCTTCTGTAACTAAACACTAACCTAAATATAAGTACTCTCAGTGATGGAGAGTCTATGTTGGTTTCATTTACTTTATTTAGCATACCTGCAATCCTGACAGACTGATATTAGTTATAACTGGAATGTTAGATTCACCCCTATACGTTTCTGTGATGTCTTTTACAGTTCTATACCGGCCCATGAACAAAAAGTATAAAACAACACCTATAAAGCTGGGTCTACGCTAGGCGAGCACAAGCGGAGCGAGAATTCGCGTAGCACAGACGGCTCCCAAGTCCGTCTACGCTACGCGAATTCGTGCTCCACTTGTGCTTCGCTCATGCTCGGCTCGCCTAGCGTAGATCCAGCCTTAGAAATAATAGTTTTATAAAATGGGAACTCTTGCTAGCGTTATCCTGTTCTTTCCACTTCATTCGGTCCTATGCATCCAGAAGCATCCAATATTAATAATTTACAGTATCTGACTGCGTTCTTGAACCATCTACGGAAGCAACTCTAGCTTATTTAATAATCGATAGGATTAACTTAATCGAATTTCCCGTCAGATCGGATTGCCATCCTTCAATATAATATCGAGAAAATTGCTCTTTAGAATTGAATATATTTCTATTAAGCAGGAAGTATGAAGTCCTCATGTATTATCCTTACTATCCTTACTAATATTATAAACGCGAAAGTTTGTATGTATGGATGGATGTATGGATGTTAGTTACTCTTTCACGCAAAAACGGCTGAACGGATTTGGATGAGATTTGGCACACAGATAGACTATGCCCTGGATTAACACACAGGATACTTTTTATCCGGGTACATCAAGTAGCTCCCCTAGGATGCGGGTGAAACCGCGGGTAATAGTCTAGTATAATATATATTATAATTATATTTCAATTGCGGTAAACCAACAAATAGTGGGTTTTAAAATATGCAGGTACATACAGTTTAATATCAACAACTTACTTAATTTTGTATTTCTTGCTATATTTATTATTTATATAAATATGAATAACTTTTTAATACTCTTTTAAATTTGATTTATTTTCGATGACACTAGAGAGAATACTTGTCTTGTATATTTTGTTTTAAGCTTTCTTTATACTTATTCATGTCTTAAAAAACCTTTTAGGTTAAACGGTTTTATCTTGCAGTTTCCCTGCAGCATCAAGATTTGAGGATTAAAGAATGAAATTATTATAATGTTGCATTGTCATGGGAATTGAATTTGTGTGCGAAGTTTCAGAAGAATCGGTTAAGCAGAAGTACTTGAAAAATATGTCGCAAGATTTAAATGAAACAAATATACGAAGTGAAATTAAGTAAAATCGTTTAAAAAGATGAGTTTTACACAATCATCGCGCCTGTAGTACCAGGTTTTTATGGTAGAGGTATAATTTATTATCTTACACCGCAGAGTAAGATGCATAGGGGCTAAAGGTTTTAAGGGATAAGATGTTGTAGTGACAAAAATTTAAAAGAGTATGCTTAATTGGTTTGGTCATGTTGAGAGAATGAGTAAACGGCGATTAACAAAAGGAATTTATATACTCAATATTTCAATATTTATTTATTTGCGTATTCCACAATGTTACTTAGGTGGTAGTAATAGAAAATTATGTAATGTGTTACAATTGTGGACCCTGTTGGGCACAGCAAAGTAGGAGAAAGGAGGATCATTATTAGTTAAAATTTAAAAAAGAAATAGGATGTTTAGTATGAAGTTTAGTTTTGTTTTCTTTTTTTTTGTTATATTTGTATAATAACTTGGTTTTTTGAATTTATTTTATTTTTGTATGCTATTTAAATTATCTATTTCAAATTATATTCGGAGTTTAATAATTTATTTATACTATACTATTTATAAGGCGGATGTCAATGGAAACGCCGGTAGAGGACTCCCTAGAAGGACATACATCGATGTTATTGGTGATGTTCTTCACAAAGGACAGGCGCGTAGTACTCTTAAACGGCGTGCGTGTTTGACAAGATGTATGAATGTGGACGAAGCGAAAGGAGTATGTAAGGATCGTAGCATGTGGCGTTCTATAGTATACTTTCTATAGTATAGTTCTGCCTACCATGAGAAAAAGGTGTGAGTTTATGTATATATGTGGATAAGATGACTATCGCCATTTACGGAGCGCAATACGTCCCAGACTTAAATGAAAATTTACAGCTTCTACGAGAATACTTACTTAATTATATCGAAACCCGAAACCCATTTAAAAAAGATTTATTTTTATATGAAAATCACAGTTTGACGACACGTTTGGTGCAGTGGCTGAGCGACTGGCTTCTGTGCTACGGGTCGTGGGTTCAATTCCCGCACGGAACAAATATTTGTGTGGCCTACAGATAATTGTTCCGGGTCTGGGCGTTTGTGCATGTGAAAATTTGTGTCTGTAAACGCACCCACGACACAGGAGAAATCCTAGAGCGAGGCAAGGTTGTTTAAAAAAAAACAGTACAATGAGACTACGAAATAAATTAATGAAATAATATTTTTTTTTGTCTGTCATGCGGGATAAGGAAAGGCTTACCACGACCCTTGTCATATTTATCAGTTTGCAGATGTCTGTATCTGAACATGACCCTTTGACTACATAACCATGGGAGATAATGCCATAATCAACACACTTCACGTTACAATCGCTACTTCGCAATGTTTCTTTTGATAAATTAAATCCGGTTGAAGACAGGATCCCTTTATGTTTTTGTTAGCATATGAGTACCTACATGATGAGGCGTTTGTAAATGTAGGGCAAAACTTGATATATAGGGTTTACATTCATTCCTGTAATTCTTTCAAACTTTGTGGTCTACCCCTGTGGATTAACCCTGCATAGGATTTAATCAGATCAAACGTTTTTTTATAAATATTATAGCTTTTTTTCTTAACGTGGTTTAGTTTAGCGCCCCGAGGTAATTGACTGCGCGGAGCAATATCGCGTTAATCGTGCCCGGCAGCTGTGTCGCTTCACCGGCTTCAATTTATTTAAGCGTAGCATGAAAATGTTCGACATAATATTTTTTTGCAGTATATCTTTTTTATTTAAACCTTATTAGGTGGTTTAGATACGGATCACTCACCACTATCGCAAGACTAAAAATAAAAAAAGATTTTTTATTTTAAATCAAGCGCACATAGTTAATCTATACCAGTAATAGATCATGTGGTTTTAAGGAATTACATGAATTCGTTTACATTCTGTATAATTTACTGGTAGATATCAGTCACATAAATATATTATAACTGCCTTTTTTTTCGTTGGAAAATCCTCATGAATGTCCCTCGCCCGGGGAAGGCGAGGGGGTCTGCCGGACTCTTACCGGCTAAAAACCAACGGTGTTCCTCCTCCTGACCGTTCGGCCGGGGTCGCGGGATTCGCAAAAGCATGCACCGCAACCCCGGCAGACATTATAACTGCCTAACTAAATAATGACCTATCTGTTCTGTTTTGGGGAGACGATTTATTCTCGTGTGGGAACGGGCTAGAATATAAACTTTCTCACCGCACGCTGGGTAAAGACGCATGTTGTACGATTCAATAAAACCCAGCACGCTTGGTGGTAGGATCTATACGGTCCGTCCGCTTCACATGAAAGTCCGACACCTAGCAGTTTAATTTTGAATCTGTGCAAGATCAAAATAAAACTTCCTTCTTTATTTCTTGCTGTCCAGTAATATTACTGATTTGATTTTCTTATAATGACTGCCGACGAAAATAACCAATAGCAATGAGCGGTAAAATGATACCAAAGATCACTTTTAATAATTACGTTAACGAGTAAAAACCTGATCGGGATCGACTGCCGGACTGAGATGCACAGTCCGGCGGCGATTCGGGCAGCGGTCGTTTGCGCCGGCGCAGGATGTCCCGCCAGCGGCACAGTATCGCTGTTCGGAAGTATGTCCTGAACCTGGGAAAAGAAAATATTTTTAAGAAGAGATAAAAAAACATTTTATTGTTATTTAAATAATAAATATGCCTCGCTTCATTTATTTATACAGATTGAAATATAAATCAAAAATGGATTTAGACACCCATTAGGATCACAGATTTTCTTTTTATTAATGAATCGGAGTAATAATAAATTGTCTGGCTGGAGTTCTGCAAAATTAAGTTCAGATTAATTTAATTCGAGGTTTTGGAGCAAATAAATTGAATTGAATATACATAAACTGACAGAAATAGGTTTCTAAGGTGATTAAAAGTGAAAGACGAGCGGTCAATCTTTCTAATTATTTTTGTAAAATTAATTAATTCTGTCTCTGCCATTTTTTCTTTCGCTTTTAGACTGTTTAGAGAATAGACTGATTGGCTATAGTATTTTTTATAATTGTGTTATTTCTCTTTGAGCTTGTACTGTGTATATTTTTTACGCATCTGAATTATTTTAACTCTGAATACGAGTGTAGAATCACTGGATTTTAAAAAACCGTGCTGACAGCCGTCATAGGAGTCTTCAATCATTCACAAGCTGATACGATTCTGACGCCTCGTTGAAAAACTCACGGAAAAATATCTCGTCGTTTGCAAGTGATGGCTTTTAGGCCACATTTCCACGACATATGAGATAATACGACAGAATGTGATAACGACTCCGAAAGCCATAAATATTTCTATGATCTGTTGTCGACAACACTAGTAATGTTCGTTTCTTAAGTAGAAGTGGTAGTAGTTGTAGTAGTAGTAGTGGTGGTATTAGTATTAGTAGTGACTAGAAAAGAAAGAAAGAAAGAAAAAGTATTTATTTTCCGCCCACGCGGACGCACACGGATACTTAATATTAAAAATATAATGTTTCTTAAAAATTAACACTTAAATTTAAACCTAGTATATTAAACAACACGGTAACCCAAACACACAAAAAAATAAAATAATCTATGGTTACTATTATTTAGTCTATGGTGCACGGGCTACCATAACCATAAATCCTCATGCATCATAAAACTAAGTGACACTATACAAATACAAACAATACAAACATTTAAACATGTTGAATTTGTGCGTCGCATGGTGCGTGAAAATTTAGGTCATTGCTCAGCATTATGCTGAGGCTTCGGACGAACCTAATGCCATCAGCGCTGATTTTCAGCAACAACCTTCGTTCGAGCGACGTAACGAAAGCACCAGAGAGAACCAGTCGTAACGTGAGTATTTAACTATCTTAAATTAGGTACTAAGCGGTGTATAAAATCAAGTTAAAATACTGTGACTGTAGTAGTAGTAGTTTGGAGTCGTTAGGTACCACATATTGTCGTGTCATGTGCCGTATAAAGACAGCCTTACGAAAGCATTTTAGAAAATGAGTAAGAAAGTATATCATTATGTTCCTACTTTTTATGAACACTGGATAATAAATACTAATAAAAACTTCGTATAACAATAAATACGAAGTGTGTAAAATGTTTTATAATTTTAATATCGAATTTTATAACTAATTTTAGTGTTCCCTTGTTCGCCATTACTAGCAAACAATGAACAATATTAGCATCTAACTGCAAAAAGTCAACGACGAAATGTTTCCCTAAGGTAAGCGACCTTCATCAACATGCGAATATATTTTTTTATCTTTAAAATTGATGATAATTGTGTCATACATTTTTATTGCTAAGTATGATAGGGAAACTGTACCTGTAATAATAAGGTATTATGCTCAACGTTCACAATTGTTCAACTTTCCTTCTTCCTAGCTTTGCGGCTGAGTACCGGTATTTTACACGGAACGACTGCCATCAGACCTCCGCAATCCAGTAATTGGGCAATACCGATATCCTAAGGTTAGACCGGTTGTCAGACTTTCGGGCTTCTGACTACTCGTAACGTATGTCATAAGTATTCGTATGACACTCGGGACCAACGGTTTAAACTGCTCTCCGAGGCACGGAGGGCACTGTAATAAACGGTCACCCATCCAAGGATTGATCACGGCAAGCCCAGCTTATCCTCGCAAATCGCGTGATCAGCGCGGTAGTTAATTAGCCACTAAACCCAATTCACAATTATTCAACTAAAGCATCTAATTTCCAAGAAGGATTCATTATGTTAGTACCCTTTTGACACGTTAAAGGGATTAACGTTTCTCACATCCAAACAATGGACAAATACTGGCCTTGATAAATTAATACATTTTTCACTGTACATCGTTAATTAAACTTTGACATTTATGTACAGTTGAGCAGTTTACAATTCAATTTTAGTTAACAATGGTGGGTTAGGGTTATTTGTAGTTTGTAAGTGATCTGTCCCTAATTATTTGTACTGGTGCGAATCTGTGATTTAATTAAGATCTTTTGTTTATAACAGGTAGTCCATTTAAAAGGATATTAAATAAAAAAATATATATAGATAGGTACAATACTACCACTTAAATGATAATAAGCCTCGGCAATCTTCGAGTTTCTAAATTTCAAACTCAAAACTCAAACTCAAACTTTTATTTGCTTTCCACAATGGTATTAATAGATGGTGAGTAAATATATATAGTACATCGTGGACCCTGTTGGGCACGCAAAAATATTAGGAGAGAGGAAGGAATTGGTAAGTAATTTTTAACCGAATTCAAAAAAGAAGGAGGTTTCTCAATTCGACCGTATATATTTATTGAAGTATCTAGGTAGATTTTCGTATTCCTAATTCAATATTGATAGTAAGTATTGTTTTGACTATTTATATTTATTAGTTTTTAATTACCTATAATTATAATGTACTTATCTGTAGTTTTAGTTTTTACATATAAGTTTATGTGGGTACCTATCTAGTTATGTAAATGTTTATTATTATTATAGATAAAAATGTAGCATAGATAACATAGTGATATTTGCAAGCTTTATTAATGTTGTCTTACATTGTGGATATTCATTTACTTTTTTATTATATTAATGTATTGAATTTACTAAGCATTTAAAATATATTACTTATTTATGTTATCGTTATTTATTATTATCATAATGTTATATTAGGAATAGTAAAACTTATCATTTAAGTACCTATTCTTAAAATGTATCATTTAAGTATTCTTCTATGTGGTAATAGCTTTTTTGTAGTAATAATTTCTTTAATTTGTTTATGAATATATTATCTTTGTCTTCATTTTTAATTTTTTTTGGTAGCTTATTATATTTTTTTATTGACATAACATAGGGACTAGATGAATGCATTTTATTATGCGACCCAGTCAACCTTTCAACTCCGGTTTCGACTGCTCTGGTTTAATTCCGGATTGCTCACGTAATCGGTCCCATAATTCGTAAGCATAAAGATTGCCGAGGTGCATGACTTATGTCGTTGTAATGTATTGTTTCGTTTAATATAAATAATAACTTATTTCCATGCTACATAATAACTAAAGCCAGGGTGACTTGTTCATTTTTAACTAATTTCAAAAATTGAGGAGCATCAACTCGTTTGTATCTATTATTTTCCATTAAAAATATTTTGTCTGCGGTTTTCTTACAAAAATAAATGCTAAGTTAAAAACCCATAAAAACTACGTAATATTTCAAACAGTTGCAACTACCACCAAAACTGTTTCAAATTTATATCCCAAAGAAACTTACTTGGCATTCATCCAGTAGTAAATGATGGGGTTGACCATAGCGTTGGCCATGGCCAGCCAGTAGAACCCGAGGTACATATGCTGGACATACTTCATGTACAGTATCGAAGGGTGGAAGTGTGTGTAGATAAAGTAGGTGTGGTACGGCAACCAGCAAATTCCGAAGATAACTATCACTAAGATGAACATTTTCACAACCTGTGAACAAAGATAGATAGATACCTTATACATACAGCAAAGTCAAGAGAGACACAAGAGGAAAAAAATCGGTCAAGGGCGAGTCGTACTCGTACAAGTATGGGAAAAAACAAACAAAAAAAAGTTCGAAAATTACCAATTTTTTGGCTCTTGTTTGGTTTGTTTTTATTTGGTATTTTATCTGATTTGAAATATAATCATGTCCTCCCTTCATAACCTCTTTTGATATCTATGGGAACTTTAAAAACGATGTTCTTATAAAAAATCTATTCCACGTTAATTTCAAATAATAATTTGAGGTCAGCCAATAGCCATTTGCGGCATGTTCCAAGTTCCAAATTTGAAACTGTTGGCATAGTTCCAATTAAATACAGCCGCATTGTCTTCACTTCCCTGAACGTGCACAAACACAGCGTGTGCGACGATCAAATTGAATAAAACATTGGTTTGGCAACCGTGTTGTTTCGTAAGGACGCGATGTATTGAAAATCTGGGAGGTAGGTTACAATTTATTTGAGTGCGCAATTTATTTGAGTGCAATTTATTGAGAACTGAGTGAACAATTTATTATTTCTTGTTCTGTTTCAGTGCTCAACAAATTGTTAAGGACGCTTTTGCAAAAGACGTGGAAGGTGTCTTCAGAAAACTAGTACAAATTTGTAGAATAAATTCAAAGAAAATATCTTTGGAATTCATCGAAAAATGTACAGAAAAATAACTTTAGAATCAAATCCATCCATACCTTTCGTTTCGATCGTATTGAATCCACTTGTCGCTGAGTCATCTCGCCGATGGATCTGGAACCCCACAGCACTTTTCCCATGGCTGAGTAAAAGAACGTCATCCCCAACATGGGGATTGCGTATGTTACTACGAAGAACAACACTTGGTACCTGCAACAAAATCAACAGAAGATAATTAAACTCGCCACCAAGGACCAGGCAAAGGAGTACAGCACTATATAGGTATTATACGCCTCAGCAATCTTCGTGTTATTTAATTTGTACGAATTATGCGACCAATTACGTGACTAACTCAAATAAAGTGACATCATCTCACATTTTTTTTTTCCTTTGGAAAATCCTCATGGATGTCCCTCGCCCGGGCAAGGCGAGGGGATCTGCCGGACTCTTACCGGCTAAAAACCAACGGTGTTCCTTCTCCTGACCGTTCGGCCGGGATTGCGGGATTCGCAAAAGCATGCACCGCAACCTCTCCCTGCCTTATCCAACACTAGGTTTGCTCGGCACAACCGGTATTACTCTTCCATTCTCCTCTATCAGCCGTCATCTCAATACGCGCTCCTTTCTTGCCCATATCATCCTCCCCACAATCCATCTATCTTTTCATTGGCCTACCTCTATTTGTATATCCATCCACATTCTTCATTCAATTTAAATAAAGTGACACTATTACTTTAATAAAGTAAAAGTGACAGCATGAGACCTAACAACAACTTAAAATTGCGTACCTACCGTTTGAGAATTAGCACCTGGGAGAATATTCGAAAAATATTAACAAAAATTGAGAGCGTCATTAGCATCATCCCAAAGTTAAGAATGCAGATGTTTAATACTATAATTATGATAATGAAAACTGAAACTATACCGCTGCCGTCAAGCAATAAGACAAGAATAAAAACAATCTGACAATACTATAACGTTAACAACCCGGGAGAAGAATGATTTGTTAAAATAATGTTAAAAAAATTCGAATATTCACCCCCCTGCTTTTCCTAGGGTGGTTTCCATGAGTATTTCCCCGCATAAAAAATGGAGCTGTAGTAGTATATGACAGGGGAGAGAGGTTCTTTTTGTATAGCAGAACAACCTCCTTACATGTTCCTAATACATATATAATTATATCAGCCCATTACTGTCTTACAGCTGAGCACGGGCCTCTTCTCATAATGAGGTCTGATACATACAATAATTATATAAATGTTAAAATCGCTCAGGTATAGGTACTACAATTTATATCCATAATGTTTGATGGTTTACCCGCAATAACATTGTATAATTTATCTAAAACTAGGTTTATTGTCTACAAACACAGAAACAATTAATTTCTCTGGAAATAGACGTAGTAATTGTTTGTTATTTGACAGTATTCAAATGTAATTTTATCCGCAATTATCAACCATAAATAAATATAATTATGTCATTCAAGAATTTTACAAATTGCTGTAACTGAACAAGCTGTTTAGATGAATACGAAATGAGAGTAGGTATAAAATTATAATTTCCATCCGTTGGTAGTAGACAACAATGGAAAAGCTAAGAATGAAGTTGAATGAAATCATAATGACAGTACAGTACACTGGTTTCACCGAAAATTCTGGCAGGCAACCAACATTTTATGAAATCATAGAGCTACATTGAACTTCTTGGCTAACATTATTTCAAAAATTGAATTCTATTATCGAAAACTGTAAAAAATACTAAAACATCTAAAATAATGTGTTGGTCGCTTGTGCAGGATTTTAAGAAACATAAAGCTACATTAAACTCTCCAGTTTTGGGTAACAATATTTCAAAAACTGAATTCCATTATCAAAAACTCTTAAAAAAAACGAAAACAACAAGAATAATGTATTGGTCGCTTGTGCAGGATTTTAAAAACCAAAGCTACATTGAACTCCCCGGTTTCGGGTAACAATATTTCAAAAATTGAATTCCATTATCAAAAATTCGAAAACAAAATTAAAACAACATAGTTACTTGATTAGTAATAATTTGTCTGTCTACTACTATTAATTGCTTCTTGAAACATCTACAGAGGATTACTTGGAACCGATCCTCTTGTTTCATCCTATTATTCTAGGCTTTTGCCAGTCAGTTAAATTCCATAGCAGCCTGTATTACTATTAAACATGAGATCACATTGATCGCTACATAGACCGGTATGGAAATATTCCAAGAAATAACTTGAGCTGGGGAGTTTGTTGCGCCGTTTCTGGGAATTTGTTTCATTCCGTTTCTGGGGAGTTTGGTTTAGGCCGTTTCTGGGGAATTTGTTTGTGCAGTGATAGCCTAGTGTTGTGACCGTCGGACTGCCGAGTTATGACTGACCTATGGGTTTCGAGTTTGAACCCAAGGCACGTACCTTTGACTTTTCGGATTCATATGCGTATTGTATAATTATCACTTGCTTAAAAACGGTGAAGGAAAACATCGTGAGGAACCGGCATGCTTGAGAAATATTTCTCGATGGCATGTGAAGCCAAGTCAGAGGCCCATGGGCGGCCTAAACTCTGACACCAGGTTAGTCACTAACCACACGAAAAAAAGAAGAAGGGGAATTTGTTTTACGCCGTTTCTGGGTAGTTAGTTCAACCGTTTCTGAGGAGTTTGTTGTGGTGTCTCTTCTTTTCTTTAAGTTGTATTATTTATAGCTTTTCCAGCAGGGTCCGTGATTCATAGTCTACACGAAAAAGCCACACGGCAAACACCACCAACAAATTATTTACATCGTTCTCAGTTCTAGTTCTTCTTGTTTGCAGTCGCAGCAAAAATAAATCAAGTTTATAGCTTGGAACTTGTCGCCAAAATTGTTTCCCTGCATTCCAACGTTTGGAGCGATATATGAAATTCAATTTTACAGGGCATAAAATATTTCTGGCTGCTCGGGTATATATGTGTTGGTAAATATTTTTACCTGTGCTGACACATTTATATTGATCTAGCTGAATTTTGCTTCATGTTTACTTACTATTTTCATGTCTCAGAGAGCACGTTCAACAGTCGGTCCCGAGTACCATACGAATACCTATGACAGTCGTTACTGGGTAGTCACAAGCCCGAAAGTCTGACAACTGGTCTAACTTTAGGATATCGGCATTGCCCAGTAACTGGGTTGCGGAGGTCTGATTGCAGTCGCTCCGTGTAAAATACTGGTATTCAGCCGCATCTGGGTAGATTGGAAGCTGACCCCAACACAATAGGGAAAAAGCTAGGCAGAATGTTTACCTACAATATTATCCAATCGAGTAAAAGAACCTACGTTCTCACTTTTACTTTGTTAGATAGAAAATTGTATTTTGCCGTTATAATTGCTCGTAGGTACGTCGAAGTTAGTGATAGCCAAGCGGTTGAGCTCTTGCACAGGCGGGGCGTCGGCTGGTTCGCCAAAATATTAAAACAAGTAGGTATATAAGGGAACGTACCCATACTACGTGACCCGTTCAGGGGGGGAGGGGGGTCTTCAAAATACCACGCTTGGTCACAGGGGCGGGGGGGAGGGGGCTTAGGTTTTCGTCACGTGGTCAATATACTCTAGGGAAATCTCGCGCTTTTTCGAGCTATATTCAAATATGGCGCGCAGAGTTTAGCGCTTTTTAAACTCACAGGTGGCAACATTGACGCACATTGAGCCAATTATTTTTCTTTTTGCAATTTTTTTTATTTAAATCCATATTTATGAATTACTACGTGAAAACTAGAGGAGGAGGAGGGGGTATTGGCATATAGGTACTACGGGTGGTCACCGAGGGAGGGAGCGGGGTAAAAAGTTGTAAAAAATGGGTCACATAGTATGGGTACGTTCCCTAACGACGCTCGGCAGTGAAAACCTCGTAAATAAAATTTTCTTCAAAAGCCTATTATTTGTTCCTTAGATTAATAAACTCGTCATACACGTACTAGTTTAACAAACTTTCAATTCAAATACTTTTAAGCTATCTATGACGTAGAATGACAAAAATGTATTAACATTTGATCGGCCATTTTTTTTTGCAGGAGACAGTAATTTCTATCTCTTTTAAAAATTTGTATTTTACACATACGTGGTTTTCAGCTGACCGACGATAAGTTATTCAAACAGTGTCAAAAGTTCAAAGACTCCACAAAAAGAAGGTTTCGGGCAAAAACACACGAGTCACAGCGTATCAATTTGCAACATGTCATTTATCTGCCTATGACAATTTAACAAGTTAATTACATTGTGGATGACGTGCCTTTTTTACTTATTTCGGCCATTTAACATGAAAAAGGACTAATTTGGAGATTCGATGAATAATAATGGTTTTTTATATTTATGTACCTACTTATCTTTATATACCTATATAATTCGACTGTACGTGTGTATGTCACTGAACTCCTCCTAAACGGCTGGATGGATTTGAATGAATTCTTTTGTATACGTTTGGGTAGCGCCCTGGATGATTTAGATTTACAATTGGACCTGGTAGGTGGCGCTGCTGTCGGTATGTCACCAAATTTGATTTATTTAATGTGGCGCTGCTTTTCGGGCAGGACGACGTCTGCTGGGTCCGCTAGTATCTATATAAGTTTACGATACTATACGTCAAATGTTCGGGCTAGGCTTACATGTAGTTGTTGCGGACATGTGTATATGTTTGTGCATGCGAAGATTTGTGTCTGTAAACGAACCCACGATACAGGAGAAATCCTATTACGTGGCAAAGATTTTTTTAAAAAGAAAAATAAAAACTTTTATCATTACATCACGCCTGTATTCCTCGAAGGGTTGGGCTGAGATGTATAGTAACACCCTCATTTCACCGTTATGTTCATGTCCCATGTAATAGGGGGCGAGCTCACGATCAGCAGTCGCGCTTGCCACTACTAGACGATCGAGGCAGCTAAGCATTTATATTTTCGTTTTTGGTATATTCTTATTCAAATACGTACCACTCTATATTTGGTACGCAGAGCTCTTTATATCTTTAGAGTTTATAATTTGACGCCCATTGTATAAAATTTATTGTGGCCCGTTGAAAAGGGTGCATGCTATCATGATATGTCTAGACTGGATGAAAATAATAGTAGTACCTATATTTAATATGTATGTTGTCCCTTTCGGTTTTTGAGGGCTGCTAAGTCAAATAATCGTTTCAGTTGTGCGTCTGACATCTAATTTAAGCGGTTTTTAGAAAGCATTAAGATGGTTTAAGAAAATATTAGAATACATGTTTATATACAGGGTGTAGAAATAGCCTTAATGAAGTCAAAGTCTACGTATACTGTACATCAAACTAAGTAACATTGTGCAAAAACAAATACTGGGACACGACTTTTATTTTTAGGTATTAAAACCAGCCGCGCGCATTAGACTGCCTACATTTCAAAAAGTTGCTTATGTTTGTTTAAAATAATGTTTGAACACTTAAACATAGATTTTGTAAAAAACGTTAAAATATTTGTAACTTAGACCTTAAATATCTCCATAACCAGTCAGTTCTCAGGTATGGCCCGATACAAAAAAATCTTCGTAATGATGGGAAGAATACGTAGCTCGCGGCTTTGTTAAAGGTATTTTTACACCCGGCATAGAAGGATAAACTGCCATAGATAAATACAAGCTGCCTCGTTGGTCTAGTGGTGGCAAGCGCGACTGCTGATCGTGAGGTCCTGGGTTCGATCCCCAGGTCAGCAAAGTGTTATAGGGATTATCAGTGTGGAATTCCTCAGTAGTAGCTCAGAGCTTGGATCGTGCCCGGTTGATAGCATAGATTACATGGGAATTAAATATCACAGCGAAATGAGAGGGTTACTATACACCTCTGCCCAACCCTTCGAGGAATACAGGCGTGATGTTATCTATATTAATATTATAAAGAGGCAAGATTTGTATTTTTATATGTAACGAATAAACTTAAAAACTACTGGACCGATTTCAAAAAATATTTTGCCGTTAGAAAGCTACATTATCACTGACTAACATAGGCTATATTTATTACTGGAATAAAACTTCTTATGCGTGCGGAGCCGTGAGGACACAGCTAGTGTTATACAAGGTTAGTCGGAAAGGGGGTACTAAGCCGAAAGGGTGTTAGGGTACCTATAATAATGGTTAACTTTTGTTCTACAACTTTCCCCAAAAGTCATTAGTTTCAAAGAAATAGCTGTTCAAAGATTTCATAAATAATACGCTAAATTCTATCTATCCTCAGCTATGACCAGCTGTGTGACATTTTAGGTCATATTTGGGGTCACGGATTAGAAACTCCATTTTCTGAATTCATAACTAAAGCAGGGATGAAGAATTTTTGAAAAAACTATAATAAAAATAATTCTTCATAGATTTTATTTTTTCGAATTTTTAAATTTTAACACTTTCTTTAAAACAATTATCAGTGATACATTAAGTGGCCCGCGGCTTAGTACCCCCTTTCCAACTAACCTTGTATATAAATACAAGCACAACAAAACACCTATCTCCGTTATAAACCCATTTCAATTTAACATTATCAATACCCCTGATATATGTAACAATACCAATACCGATAACATGTCATTTTTAGGTGACAATAGGAGTCGAAAATGTATTTATCAAATGTATTCACGGAATAGCTCCTTACTAACAAATATTTGTCACAGTTGGATTAACATTTAAACCTTACTCACTGAGATATGTAGATTATGTTATAATAGTTATTTGTGCTTACTGAGAATTCAATAGATTGATTGGTTACCTATAATAGAGTTTATATCAATTTCGAACTGAGAACATAATCCGGTGTATTGTTTGGGAACAGTTTGTTTCTTGGATTGGATATTGTTTAAAGTTTGATGAAGGTAATGTAGAGATTCAAGACACAAATCTATTCAATATTGGATAAGGTGAGACAATGGATGGTTTTTGATCGAGCCTGCCAATCCTCCCGCCAACAACGCCCTAGAGGTTCGAGTCGGGGGTTAGGGGTAGCTCTTAGTGCTATTGTTGCTAGTAGTCGTGATGTTAGAGTAGTAAGTTGCAGAAGTCCAAGTCCCATTAGGGGTCGTCCTTAGTGCTGTTGTGATGTTAGTGTAGTAATAGTAGTTAGCTTAGGTTAAGTATTTTACTTCACCCCCGTTGGTTGGAGACTCATCTGGTCTCGTCAATAACTCCCCGGTGATGTAGAAGCGGTCCGCAAGGACAAACTACATGCAGTTCAATAGAAAATAAAAAAACGGCCACGTGCCAGTTGGACTCGCGCACCGAGGGCTCCATACATTTTTTTTGTGATGTACCTAACTACAAATTACGGTTTTCGAATTTTCTCCTTTACCTGAGCTATAAGATATTGGTTCTTGCCAAATTTCATGATTCTAATGGTCAAAGCACACATATCAACTCGAAAAGGGATCGTCACCGTATCGCCTTTCGCCTCGCCGTCAAATAGGCGTCAACCTAACGTAAGCACGTAACCAAAGCGGATCAGCAGCTCCGATACGTCGACTGGGCTACGGCTAGGCGACGCCGCGCTTATGACTCGCAGTAACAGTAGTGTGCTGCAGGCAGGCCGCAAGAGGGGTGAGAGGGGCAAGGGTGGACGAAGAGATGTAAGCTCGGGTACGGAGAGACGTAAGCGCGGGTACGGAGAGACGTAAGCGCGGGAACCAAGTTGATCACGCACCGCACCGCGGTTTGTGAGCTTGTCCCGAGGCGAGCCGATTACGTTACGATTCCGATTATTATGCGTTGCAGTAGGGAGTTTCATACAAAGAATACTGAACGGCTTGAGTTAATACGGTGACGATCCCTTTCCGATTTGATATGTGTGCTTTGACCAACGTCAACGGGAAGTACCCTATAGGCCTTGTTTCCCTTGCGAGTGTCAAAATATGCGGCATAAATGGTCGTATCTTTTAATTGCGCTGATTTAGAATTTTGATTTTTTCACAGCTTCAAGAGATTGCAGACCTGAGATTAGATATTAATTTCAACTTAATCCTTCTACGCGTTCCTGAGAAAAAGGGTCTTGACAGACAGACACAGACAGACGGACAACGAAGTGATCCTATAAGGGTTCCTTTTTCCTTTGAGATACGGAACCTTAAAAATATGATGGTTGTTGAGCGGCACGACAATTTTTCCAGTCTATCACGAACAAAGCTGTCACACAATGCAGCTACTATAAGATATCTATTGGGTGTAAAAATACCCTTAAAGAAGCTGAGAGTCACGTATTCTTCCCATAATTACAAAGATTTTTTGGTATTGGGTCATACCTGGAAACCGACTGGTTATGGAGATATTGAAGGTCAAAGTCACCATATTTTTGTACGTTTTTCACGAAAACTAAGTTTAAATGTTATTAATAAACATACTTCTATACAAAAATTATCAACATTATTGAAATGTAAGCACAGTCTGCTGCGCTCGCCCTTTCATTGCGCGCTACAAGTAAAAGTTTTTTTTAATAACAAAAAGCAAGTCGTTTCCCAGCAATTGTTTTTGCTGTATGTTACTTAGTTTTATGTGCAGTATGCGTAGACTTCGGCTTCGTTAAGGCTATTTTTACACCCTGTATATCTGAACGCATATATTATGAGATCGCAACGAGTATTCCCAAGGAGGGTTGATGTCAGGCAGGCGGCCGGTCATAAAACAATAAGCCAAAACCTCTAACAACATGGATTTATAAAATACATGTTGTGCCGACCCCACCTAGTGTGGGATAAGGAGAAAGAAGGAAGAAGATATATTATGAGATCGCTCTTCATAGAAATAAAAAGCCTAATACACACGGCCCGATGATATAATATTTTATCGTTAAGTATTTGAAGATACCTACCGATATCAACAGATTCTGTCATATTTTTTTTTTGTTTTTTTTTTTCAAGTAATATACAAAATATGATAATAATATAGGTATTTACTGAATGTATCGGTTTTCATATATTGTCGCTTTGATTATTTACTCATCTGTCGTATCTTTTCGTTGGGTGATATAAATACTATAAGTTTTTAAGCGCAGATACTCGCAGATAAATATTATAGTATCTGCACCGTGTGGGTGACAGCCTTGCTTTCGTCGTTGTCAAGGACTGACAGTCACAGAGACTCGTCATTGAATTTTGAGCTGACATGTCGATAGGCAAACCAATCAACGTCGTCAATCATGAATTACAGATGCGGAAAATCCAGTTGCGGCTGAATACCAGTATTTTACTCGGAGCGACTGCCATCAGACCTCCGCAACCCAGTAACTGGGTAATGTCAATATCCCAACGTTAGACAGGTTGTCAGACTTCCGGGTTTCTGACTACCCGTAACGACTGTCATAGGTATTTGTATGACACCTGGGACCGACTGTTTAACGTGCTCTCCGAGACACGGAGGGGTCTCAATGTGCCACCCATCCACGGACTGACCGCGGCAAGCGCAGCCTAACCTCGCAAATCGTATGTTTCACGTGGTTGGTAATTAGCCACGAGCCCCCTGAGCTTTTGTTCTATTATGTTATTTATACAGGGTTATTTATAAAACACCGACAACCTCTCAGGAATATGTTACTAACATCATAATCAACAACTTTTGTTCTATGACCTTTAAAAATTCATCATATTTTAGTTCATCAGATTTTCATACAAAAATGAAAATGTTTAAATTGAACGCTCTAAAGCGCCCCCGCCGCCCTAACCCCGCTCCCCTCGCTATTTTACTATCGCTTTCTTTTGCTTCGCATACACTTCGTAACATTTAGACCGTTCAATTTAAATATTTTTATTTTTGTATGAAAATCTGATGAAACAAATATGATTAATTTTTAAAATTCATAGATTAAAAGTTGTTGATTATGATGGTTATTAACATAGTCCTGAGAGGCTGTCGGTGTTTTACAAATAACCCTGTATAGATACAACTAAATCTGTTGGTGTAACAAATATATACCTAATAATTGACTTACTTGAATAGAAACATGAAATTAAACTACATACATTATACCCATAGCCAAATATACCCAATTATACCCAAAGGATCTCGCTATTCCGACAATCTAAAATTCAATCGGGATCACTGAAAACTACAGAACTCGGGGATCCTGTCTGCATATCAATTCAAGAGTCTAATAAAGGTATTGCCGCTCAACCGACGCCGATCGCGTTTAGCATACTACCCTCAATTCCATTTGTGATAAAGATCAGACTAACTCGCTCGAATGTCTGCATTTGAAAGTTCAGAGAGAGGATTTTGATAGTAGTCATTTAACTTTTTCTTCGGGGCAAGCAAAAATCCAGTTTCAAAAAATAATGGTGTGTTACAAGAACGAAAGTTATTGTACTAGTTGGTTTTGTAAGATGTGGTGAATTTAAATCCTATATTATAAACATAATATCATCACGCCTTGTATTCCCCGAAGGGTTCGGCAGAGGTGTATTAGTACACCCTCGTTTCACCAGTTATGTTTAAGTCCCATGTAATAGGGGGCAAGCATATTGCTATTAACCTGGCGAAAATCTAGACTCCGGGTTGGTACTGAGAAATTCCTAATGGAAAAACCCAATAAACTTTGCCCGGCCTGGGGACCGAATCTCTGACCCCATGTTCAGCAGTCGCGCTTGCAACCACTAGACCAACAAGGCAGTCAATATTATAAAATAAAGCTTAAGTATAATCAGCCTATTACTGTCCCACTGCTGGGCACGGGCCTCTTCTCAGAATGAGAAGGGTTTATGCCTTAGTCCACCGTGCTGGCCCGGTGCGGTTTGGCAGACTACACACACTATCGAGAACGTTATAGAGCTCTCTCAGGTGTGTAGGTTTCCTCAGGTGATGTTTTCCTTTACCGTTAACGCAAGTGATAATCAAATTCTGATCCGCACATGAATTCGAAAAGTCAGAGGTACTGTCCGCTAGGCTGTCACTGCTACACAAAAGCCATTATTAAAAAAACCGTAGTTAAAATTCGACATGACTAACGAATATAACGCAGACGAAGCTACCCAAAAACCTGCAATAACGATACCTTAACAAAAAAAAAACAGTAAAACTTTGTTAGCAAAAGTTAAATTAAATACTTACACAAAATCCATGTACGACACATCGGGTAATCCGTCTGGCCAGGATAGCAAGCATGCAGTTTTAAGGGTGCCCTTTGACCTGCCACAGAAAAACCAGGTAAATTAATTAAAATTTTCCACAACTCAATTCAAATGACAAAGGCATTAACATGATTAGCCGATTACGGTCCCACTGCTGGGCACTGGCCTCTTCTCAGAATGAGAAATATTTAGGCCTTACACCCATATTCTAAGACGTCCCTCCAAAACTTACTCGACTCATTCTTGATTCAGGACGGCCTCGAAAACACCTTCAAAATTGTATTCTTAGTCGCAATTTCGAGTGAACTTTGAGGTTCCTCGACTGAGGGGTCCACAAATGAGTCGAGGTAGAGTGGAGTCATTACGTCATAATTTTGTTTATCTACATCACGCAAATAACGCCGCGATAAATAGTTATAAGGTTTATCGTAAGCATTTTCAATAAAGTTTTCAAAATTCATTTTTGTTACATACGAACTTTGACACTTCCTTCCTTAGGGTACCTACCCTAAGGAAGGAAGGTCCGAGGTACCTTGAGTTTGACAGATGATTCCTTACCTCGATTGAGGAAAAATTTCGAGTCGAGGACGTCTAAGACAACTACACTGGCCTGCAAAAATAAGTATCACAGTTTTAAAATTTCAATTTTTTCTAAACTATAGAAGTTAGAGATTTAAAATAAAAAACGTTTTATAGAAATTTTTATCAGCTTTCTTTTAAACTATAGTAACAAAGTTAAACTCTTTTTTGAG
This sequence comes from Amphipyra berbera, assembly GCA_910594945.2. Taxonomy (NCBI): domain Eukaryota; kingdom Metazoa; phylum Arthropoda; class Insecta; order Lepidoptera; family Noctuidae; genus Amphipyra; species Amphipyra berbera. The sequence goes on along the minus strand of OU343131.1, from coordinate 5,166,721 downwards.
TCCTTTTTGCTTCGAAAATATATTTTGTGTACTTAAAAAGTTATTGCAATTTTAAAAGTGTGATACTTATTTTTGCAGGCCAGTATATAACTACCGATGGTAGTGAGAAAGGCCGAGTCGAGGTGGAGTTGAGTGGAGTAAGTTCTGGAGGAACGTCTTAGAATATGGGTGATAGTCCACCACGTTGGCCTGGTGCGGGTTGGCGAACTACACACCATTCAGAACTTTATGGAGCCCTCTCACGTGTGCAAGGTTTCTTCATGATGTTTTTTCTCACCGATAACGCAAGTGATAATCAAATTCTGATCCGCACATGAATACGAAAAGTCAGAGGTGCGGGCCGGGGTCGAACTCAAACCCTCCTGCATGGAAAGCAAGCGTTTAATCGCTAGGTGATCAACTCAAATGACAAAGAATTTCCGAAAATTTTAAATTATATTACTGAACTGACTGTAGTGCAACGAACTGTAAAAAGGAATTTCACACGTGACTTTTATTGTGACGTTATAGTAAATAATCAAATAATTCAATGGGATGAACCAGGCATTGGAGTTCACTGAAAAGCTGACTGAAAACGGTTATATGAAATTAAAATGTTTTAGGGCTGATTTGACCAATGTTAGGGCCACCAGGGAGGATGGCGCGTCATGTCCTGCGCGCGCCTCTCGGATGGATGTGGGGCAGGGGAGCAACTGCCCCACCACAGGAGAGGTCCACCAGAAGAAGCTGGTGGACCGAGATCTGCCGGGGTCGCGGTGCATGCAACAGTGAATCCCGTGACCCCGGCCTTAGGTCAGAAGGAGGGACACCGTGGGGTTTTAGCCAGTAAGAGTCTGGCACACCCCCCCATCGTCCCCAGACGGGGGATAGTCCATGAGGATTTCCCCACGTGAGAAAAAAAAAATGTTAGGGCCAAGCCACATCGCAAAATCAAATCAAATCAAATTTATTTCCAAAACAGGTATTTATTATTTTTTATTATTAATGGGTACTTAATCTATAATATGAACATGTAGTATGTTATAAAAAATCTGTGGGTGTGGTTCTGTTCTCCTAGGTAAGTTGCAACGCAACCTGTGTTTAGGAGAAACAGAGCCTGCCCCATAATTGGATATCGAACAATGAATAACATGTTACAAAGTAAAGTTTATAGGGGTTAAGTAATTAATACAAATTTAATTTATACAAAGGCTGTCAAAACGACAAGTTCTCCAATAAACGTTATTTCTAAGGGCCAAGCCACATCTAAAGGAAGATACATCGCTGATCTTCCGCCGGTACACATAATTGCATACAAATATCTCATACCGTACACATTTGACCGAAGGTGCGTTACTAAAATTCCTCGAGTAAATTATGCAACGAAAGATCGGCGACGTATCTTCCATCAGATGTGGCTTGGCCCTTAGAAATAACGTTTATCGGAGGAGTTGTCGTTTTGACAGCCTTTGTATAAACGTGTCAAAACGTGTTACTTATTCCTCAGCGCGATTGCAGAATGTGGGGTCCTGGGTTCGATCCCCAGGTGCGGCAAAGTGTTATTGGGTTTTTACATTAGGAATTTCTCAGCAGCAGCTCAGAGTCTGGATTTGTGCCCGATTAATGGCAATAGGCTCGCCCCCTATTACATGGGAGTTAAATATAACTGGCGAAACGAGGGTTTAACCCAATGACACTTTGCCCGAACTGGGGATCGAACCCAGGACCTCACGATTAGCAGTCGCGCTTGCCACCACTAGACCAACGAGGCAGTCATGTTTTAAGTAAGAACTGCTTAAAAAAAAAACAAATCTTTCTTTATCAGTATACCGATATTTTCTTTACGTTTTGAAGATAAAATTGCACCTTGTTACAGTTACCTTTAATTTTAACTTTCAGCAGTAATTTAACAAGAAAGTGAAAGCTATTACAAACTTCAATAACTTTTGTAATTCGTTTAACTATTTAGGGATAGTTAAATGAGTTTAGGTTTTGTGTTTCAAGTATATTGGGTAAGAACATGTTAACACGTGCAGTTAATGTTTAATTTAGTTATTCTAAACTACTTTTATTTTATGTCAAATGAGCTGTGGCACCGTATAGCACAAGACTGGAGCTTCGAGACAGCGAGACGGGGTCGCGGCAGACCGCGGAGAAGCATCACGGAACAAAAAATAAAATGTAAACAACATTTGACTACACTCTTAATAGAGATGTTTTCTGTAAAATCGATAAAAAGTTCGAAACTTACTTGAATAAGAAATGTTTCAAATAGATTAACATCACACAATTTGTTTTTGTTAGAAATTAATGTTATGAAATATTTTACAGAAAATATCTCTATTAAGGCTGAGCATCCACCAGAGCTGTGCTAAGCTCCGTAGCGAGGAATGTGTTTTGTAAGCACCAATAGAATCACTTCATTTACCTAGCTTCGCTCTGCGCAGCTCTGGTGGATATGGGTCTAGCGGTGCGAGGTTTTTGTTCATACAAAACAAGAGAGAAATATATTGCGAGGAATGTGTTGCGAGAAATGTGTTGCTAGGAATGTGTTGCGAGGAATGTGTTGCGAGGATTGTGTTACGAGGAATGTGTACTGCTCCCGCCACACCACCCTATCCGAAAAGAATCCGCTACCTATCCTCGCACGGCTCATTTGTACACATTAACACATTACGCATTACAAATTACCCATTCCTCGCACAGCTCTGGTGGAAAGGGTCACACCGTTTCACATCCTCGCTACATATTTTCGCACCGTACATTTTCCTCGCACAGCTCTGGTGGATGTCCTGCCTAAGAGTAGTCAAATGTTTACATTTTATTTTGTCGTTTCGTGAATAGGGTTTAGACTAATCATGATATCATATTGAAATATTTAGACTAAACACCCTATCTTGTAATACGACTCACTCTGTGTCACAAAGGCTTTGTGGGTTTATAATTAAAACGATGTTAGAAACGATAATTATGTTTATTAAATATTATCTCTTATTAGATGTGGTGCTAATATTAGCTTTCCCAACTATATCGGGATCAGCTTCCAGTCTAACCAGATGCGGCTGAATACCAGTACTATGCGTGCCAAATAAGAATAGGATCCCGCTTGCTACAACTTCACACGATAGCTGTCAAATTGGTACAACCAGCAAAAAAATACTATGAAAAAAAAATGTTATATTTTTTTATTCATAGATTTCATTATTATTTACATTCATTTTTATAAAATGTTATTTATTGAATTCAATAAATAGATAATTTTGGATAATTTAATAATATTTGAAAACAGTATTCATTAAAGAAATGAACCAATATATATAGTTAACTTCACGAAATGTTACTGGTCACTCTAATATGTCGCCATAATAATAATATAATTACTGTGTAATTAATTTGGCGTAAAATTGATAAGAAATACCAAAAAAGTGAACAAAAATAATTAAACTGAATATAATTTCTTTATTTACTTTTTTGCACACCTTTCACTTTGGTAATGAAGTTCACGAGTATTGCGGAACAAAATGGCGTCTTGACAGTGCTATTCTTATTCGGCAAGCATAGTACTTTACACAGAATGGCTGCCATTGGATCTCCGCAACCCACTGGGCAATGCCGGTATCTTAAGGTAATACCGGTTGTCAGACTTTCGGGCTTCTGACTTCCCGTAACGATTGTCATAGGTATTCGTATGACACCCGGGACCGACTATTTTACGTGATATCCGAGGCCCGGAGGGGTCTCGGTGTGTAACGAACGGTCACCCATCCACGAAATGACCGCAGCAAGCGCAGCTTAACCTCGCAAATCGTATGATCCACGTGGTTGTTAAGTAGCCACGAGCTATATCATATATCATTAGTATCTAGTTAGTTAAAATTCAGTTTATGGGCATAAAACACGTATTACATTTATACAGGGTTATTTGTAAAACACCAACAACCTCTCAGAAATATGTTGCTAACATCATAATCAACAACTTTTGTTCTATGAGTTTTAAAAATTCATCATATTTTAGTTCATCAGATATTCATAAAAAAAAAATTGAACGCTCTAAAGTGCTCCCGCTACCCTAACCCCGCTCCCCTCGCTATTTTACTATCGCTTTCTTTTGCTTCGCATACACTTCGTAACATTTAGACCGTTCAATTTAATAATTTTTATTTTTTTATGAAAATCTGATGAACTAAAATATGATGATTTTTTAAAATTCATAGATCAAAAGTATTTGATTATGATGTTATTAACATAGTCCTGAGAGGTTGTCGGTGTTTTACAAATAACCCTGTATATGTATGGATGTATTTTTGTACATTTTGATATGTATTTTTTTCTGTTTGCGTTTTGCTATTTTTTCTTATTTCTTTAAATTTTAAAGGGGCTTTTGCGCGTACAGTATGACTAAACATAAATTACACGGCGCTTTCCAATTGAGCGCGACAGAGACAACTGCCTCTCGGGCTTATTTCTCTTGTGCAATATTAGCGAAATCGTACTTTCGTATTTCCCTGTTTCGTTCTTCAAATCTGGACTGATTTTAATATTTTTTTCTGTAATAATTTAAGAATGACTGGTTATGTTTTTGTTTTTCTTTCATTTTTTATATTCGTCAAATTTGTTTGCCAGATGTTTGAAAACGGTGGTAAAAACGGTAGATTTTTGTAAAAAATAAACGTTTCTAGTTCTTTTAATAATTAATTTATTGACAAAAACAAAACATAGGGACATAGTGGTGGTAGATATATATCATATGGTAAAAAAATATTTGCTCTAGTGACATTATCCAAGGAGGAAACTGAGGAATACGTTTGTATGGAATAAATGCCGACCGCATTTCCTCTTAATGGCAATTTAAAATTGAATAACATCTGAGTATTTAGCTATTAGTTTTTAAAGATTCTTATTTAGTTTTCTTTTACTTTTAACTCAAATTTAATTGGTTGTAGTAGCTCAAAGATATTTTTTTGCATCGTTATAAATTTAAGGTTCTTTATGTAACAAATAGGTTGTCTTAATCATAGTACCTTCGTTTAGGGTTAACAGCCTCGTTTAGAATAGAACGGCATTTATTTAGCCTTTCAACTAAAGAAAATTAGGAGATCAAGTTATGGGGGTAAAAATTAGGAGAACAAGTTATGGGGGTAAAAATTAGGAGAACAAGTTTTGGGGGTAAAAATTAGGAGAACAAGTTTTGGGGGTAAAAATTAGGAGAACAAGTTTTGGGGGTAAACATTAGGAGAACAAGTTTTGGGGGTAAAAATTAGGAGAACAAGTTTTGGGGGTAAAAATTTCGCGTTATTCTTTTCGAAACCAAAGTATTTTTTACTATTGCCTTTGTTTGTATTTTATTGTAACATATCATAACACCACATCTGTATTCCCCGAAGAGTTGGGCAAAGGTGAATAAAAACCCCCCAATTTTGCCGTTATGTTTAAAGTCCCATTTAATAAGGAGCGAGCCTATCGCCATCATTTAAATTAATATTAAGTTAAATTATTAAGCCCCACGAGGGGCTCGTGGCTAAATAACAACCGCGCCGATCGTACGATTTGCAAGGTTAAGCTGCGCTTGCCGCGGTCAGTCCGTGGATGGGTGACCATTTGTTACACATCGAGACCCCTCCGTGCCTCGGAGAGCACGTTAAGCCGTCGGTCCCAGGTGTCATACAAATACCTATGACAGTCGTTACGGGTAGTCAGAAGCCCGAAAGTCTGACAAACGGTTTAACCTTAGGATATCGGCATTGCCCAGTTACTGGGTTGCGGAGGTCTGATGGCAGTCGCTCCGTGTAAAATACTGGTATTCAGCCGCATCTGGTTAGACTGGAAGCTGACCCCAAGATAATTGGGAAAAGGCTAAGAGGAAGTATTAAGTTTAATTATTATAATTAATATTAAGACCACTAATGTTGGGACCACTGTGGAATGTAGTGTTTGTTTTTATCCTGGCTTTACGATGATTATTTAATTTTTGTGTTAGTTACATTTATTGTTAGAACCACTGTTCGACACAAATGTACATTTGTAAAAGAATAAATAAAAAAAAACCGGGCACAAATCCAAATTCCCGGCTGCTACTGAGGAATTCCACACGGACAAACCCAATAACACTTTGTCCTTTGTCGACCTGGGGATCGAACTCAGGACCTCACGATTAGCAGTCGCGCTGACCTCCACTAGACCAACGAGGCAGTTTATTTTGTAACATAAACTTTTAATTGTAAGTAATTGGTTTGTGTTACGTTTTCCGAAATCCGACGACAGTCACTTTTTTAATTGAAACCAATTACTTATATGATGGCGTATTGAATGAATTCTTAATTAAACGAAACGAGAATAAAAAAATAAAAATGAAATCGAAAATACAGCTGCTGTTTTTTCTGTGGGTGATAATTTGTATTAAATGGCTTTCATAGGCGTTTATTTGTTTAAAACGTTGTATTATTGTCGATTTTTTGAACATCAATCATCTTCGATTAATCATAGTTTAAAATAATATCTGACATAAGATGTTACCGAAATATTATCTATGTTATGATGACTCGCCTACAGTCTTATTGAACACTAGCTGTGTCCTCACGGCTCCGCCCGCGTAAGAAGTTTTATTCCAATAATAAATATAGCCTATGTTACTCAGTGATGATGTAGATTTTTAACGGCAAAATATTTTTTTAAATCGGTACAGTAGTTTTTAAGTTTATTCGTTACATACAAAAATACAAATCTTTCCTCTTTATAATATTAGTGTAGATAACACCACGCCTATATTCCCTGAAGGGTTAGGCATAGCTGTATAGTAACACCCTCATTTCGCCGTTATAAGTCCCATATAATAGGGGGCGAGCTTATTGCCATCAACCGGGTACAAATCCAAACTCCGGGTTCCTACTGAGGAATTCCACACGAAAAAATCCAATAACACTTTTTCGATCTGGGAATCGAACCCAGGACCTCCCAGGATCAGCAGTCGCGTTGCCACTACTAGACCAACTAGGCAGTTGTAATTACAGATAAGTAACCTATAATCTCGGACACTAACTGGACTTGTGAAGAACGCATGAATGTGTTCTTGACTTGAATTGTAGCCTAGTGTCGTGACTGTCGGACTGCCAAGTCATAGGTTTCGGGTTGGAACCCAAGGCACGCACCTCTGTCTTTCCGAATTTATATGCATTTTATATAATTATCACTTGCTTAAAAACGGTGAAGGAAAAACATCGTGAGGAAACGGCACGCCTGAGAGATATTTCTCGACGGCATGTGAAGCCAAGTCAGAGGCCCATGGGCGGCACAAACTCTGACACCAGGTTAGTCACTAACCACACGAACAGAAGGACTTCAATTCATCTTTAAAAAATGTATTTGGCTTTGACCATTCTATTTAAAGTTAAAATAAATAAATTGTTATCTGCCCGCTGAAAGTCAAATTCAATTTGTTATTTTTTATAGAATCGTATGATTTTTGAATTGCAGGTAATCGAATGAATGGATGACAGGGTTTATGTTCAGTGGACGAAAAAAAGGAACGTCAAGCGTGCCCCGAACGTGATCGAAAACTATGAGTATATTTCAACAATTTGGGCCAGTATGGATGAACTGCGTTCAAGATGGCGGCCTCGGAGCAGCATTGTAAGAGGAGCTGTCAAAATGTAAACGTCATTCAGGCGCATTGATATAATTAGGTACTTAGAAGAACAACATGATACCAACGAGTTGTGGTTTCGGAACCACAGTGCCATTGCAATTGACAGCTGTCTAGTGATAGTTTGAATCTTATTGCGTCAATGCATTTGGCACATGTTGCCTATACGAGATAAAATATCTATTTATTTCAACGTCGTTGTTCAGGCCCAAAGGGCTTGTACACAAAACTGCGAATCGATGCGATGCGAATTCGCAACGCAGAAAACTGCGACGCAAATTACTGCGATGCGATTTCGTGCGGCAAGGCGTCTTCCTTCCAAGTTTCGGGTGACCAATCCCTCGACGATCGTCAACCGTATGGAACGTATTTTATACTAGGTAGAATAAATTTGCGTAAAAAGATTCGCGCACTGCTGTTACTGATAAGAAGATATAGGAAAAATCAGTTACGCGAATCAATTCGTAAGTTCTTGCGATGCGTCGTGCGAGCTCGTATATTTGTGCGATGCGACGTCGCAACGCAGTTTTGTGTACGGGCCCTAAAGCCTCGTTCATGTCAAAATTCAAACATACCTATTATGAAGACGAGCGTTTTTATAAATGCGTTTCTCCGCGCTTATTATTTGAGTTGGAGTTGTATGTATAATAATAGTCCGCGGCGGAAAACGCGACGGAATACGCGGCAGCTTCTTCGACTCTATAAACGAGGCCTAAATCTGGTGACTGACCTGAGAATTTGAGCGTAATATAACACTTGGAGCGAGCTTTTTACGTATCCTTACCTGCTAAAGTCCGCGTAATATTCGTAGTAATATTCGGTACTCTGTGCTCGCTGTACTGACTATCCGCACGCTCGCTTTGTAACAAGTTATATAGCACGGATATGCATCAAGACTATGAAGTTCATTATAGTCCGCGCGCAAGAGCTAGTCACCTCCTTAGGTATGGGAGCGGCAGGAAGGGGGTGCGCGCGGTAGATAAAACAAAGCAAACTGACAGAGCGCGTCTATTGTTTCGCACCCCCCTCCTGCCGCTCTCATACCTCAGGCGGTGACTAGCAAGTACGCGCAGACTATAGTTATTTAATACTGTGACGTCATCAATATCAGTTATTGCCATGTTACTTATAATTGATGTAAACGAATAATCGTTTTACAAAATTAAATAAATAATATTTATCAACAACGATATCCAACTCACCTATATTCCTTAGTGGTTGAGTACAACAAGCAGGGTATTGCCAGCAGCATGCCACTGATCCAGATGCAGGCGATCATGATCAGAGAACAAGTCTTCGACATCCTCGGCCTCATTGGTCTTACAATAGCTTGATACCTACAAAAAGAAAAAATCTATTTCAATTATTCAACACGCGTTTCAGTAGTATAAGAACTCTTTCCCTCTTGCCTCTTGGACTGCCTTGTTGGTTTAGTTGTCGCAAGAATGACTGCTGAGCATGGGGTTCTGGGTTCGATCCCCGGGTCGGGCAGTGATATTGGGTTTTTCCATTATGAATTTTTCAGCAGCAGCCTGGAGTCTGGATTTGTGCCCGGTTAATGGCAATAGGCTTGTCCCCTATTACATGGAACTGGGTAAACCAGAGTGTACTATAAACAGCTCTGCCAAACCCTTCGGGAAATATAAGGCGTGTTATTTTATTATGTTAGAATTCTTTGTGGAAGAGTTTGCCCGGGGAAGTGCTAACACCATACCTATTTTGCCGACAATCAGCGTTGCTGTGTAACTATTTGAAGGGTATGATGGGTGCCGGTGAAATTATAGGCACATGATACTTTATAACTTCGTCTCTAATGGCCAAATACTTAAACGCTACTCAAATAAAAAAATAAAAAATATAAGTTGCCGTTAAGTCTCGTGCTGTCACTGTCACTATAAGGCGAAGTGACAGTGACAGCATGAAATTAACAGGAACTTAAAATTGAGTAGCGTTTGAGCATTTGGCCATAAATCTTCTTGTGGGCTTAAATTCATGGATTAAATTCCTAATGGCAATATGAGGAATATGAATGAGAGGCTCGTGGCTTATCAACCACGCAGATATACGATTTGCGAAAACAAACCCGAAAGTCTGACAACCGGTCTAACTTAACCTTAGAATAGAATATTGGTTTATTTGCATAGAGTGTAGGTACATAAAATATCTGCTGGGGTTGTGGTGCATGCTTTTGCGAATCCCGTGACCCTGGCCGAACGGTCAGGAGAAGGAACACCGTTGGTTTTTAGCCGGTAAGAGTCCGGCAGACCCCCTCGCCTTCCCCGGGTTAGGGACATCCATGAGGATTTTCCAACGAGAAAAAAAAAGGAATTTATAAGGCGGATGTAAATGGGAACGCCGGTAGAGGACGTCCTAGAAGGACATACATCGATGTTATTGGTGATGTTCTTTACAAAAGTCAGGTGCGTAGTACTCTCAACCGGCGTGCGTGTATGACAAGATGTATGAATGTGGATGAAGCGAAAGGGGTATGTAAGGGTCGTAGCATGTGGCGTTCTATAGTTTCTGCCTACCCCCATGGGAAAAAGGCGTGAGTTTATGTATGTATGTAAAAAAAGGTACATAAAATATAGGTGTTAACAAAAAAAATGTATCCTTGTACAATCTACTTTAAATTTAGGCATGCAAACGATAGCGAGAATTTAAATTAAATCAAAATTAAATTATTTATACTTGTGCAAATAAGTAAATGTCAAATACAGAGCAATGTCAAAGTCTACTATTTATCACAAAAAAACATTAATTGAATAATAACACTTTTCAAGTAATAGTGCTGTAAGTTTCTTTTTAAATAATTGGATTGTGTTGTTTTTTATTATGTCAGGCATTGCCAAGTAACTGGGTTGCGGAGGTCTGATGGCAGTCGCTCCGTGTAAAATACTGGTATTCAGCCGCATCTGGTTAGACTGGAAGCTGACCCCAATATAGTTAGGAAGAAGATAGGCAGAAGAACAAATGACTGGGAAAATTAATTTGCCGCAAATGTATTACGCTTTGTTCAACAAAAACTTGCGATAGTGATTCTCATTCGCAAATGTTTGTCGCAATGCGATACTGTTTTTCAGACCGAATTCTAAATATTATTTCTGAGAAAAAATCTTGATAATAAAACCCAGCTGACGGCTTAATATTCTTTATTTTAACGCTGGACTGAACATCAATACAGGGACGAAGTCGTCGACGAAATATGTCGACTAATAATGTTCTAAGAAAAGTCGAATAATGTGGATGAAAGTTCTTTATATTGAAGGATGACCGTATCAGTCGTTATAAGCTAAATAGACACCAAATGATAAATATTTTTTATTTCTGTAAATAAATATGTTATAAACTCATTTAATAATAATAATAATATCTTTATTTCAGAATAAAATTCCATAATTACAATAGGTACCAAGATGTTAGTAACATAAACACTTAAAAACTATGTTAGTAGACATTACCAATATTTACAGGAGCATGTAGCTGACTTAAATACCACATGAAAGGACAATCCAGTTTGTTGGCAATGACACTCAGGAGACTGTTGTTACTGGCACGCACCCTGTGCAACAAGGACGCTGCTCGCTTGCGCCTGATTGCAACGAAGCTGTCAACCCGGGCGTCCACGAACATCCCTGAGGCACTACAGAAGCGTGGCAGCCCCAACAGCATCCTGAATGCATTATTGTACTGGACTCGAAGAGCATTAACGGCCTTTAGAGTGAAGCTAGACCAAAGGCTACACGTGTAAAATACTTGACAGTATGCTTTGAAAAGAGTTATTTTAACTGAACCTGTGCAGCGTGAGAACCTTCGGATCAACATATTACACCTCACCGCCAATGCTCTTCGCTCCCGGTCCACATCTAGATTGTCCTTCAAATCCTCCGTAACAATATGCCCTAGATATTTAAACTGACGAACACGGTTCAAGACACAACCACTCAAAAAGACAGCTGGGTATCTCTCAGTGACCTTGTTAGCCGCCTTAAAGATCATCAACTCACTCTTGACCGAATTGTATCTCAAACCATGTCCCTCAGCATAACACTCACAGATTCTAATTAACTTCCTAAGGCCAACCATTGACGGGCTCAGCAGCGCCATGTCATCGGCGTAGCTAATATTATTACATTTACAAGTCAATATAATGCTTTTTTCTAAGATTTGATGGCGCCGGTATTTCCTATATGACTAGCTCTGAGAAGAATAGCCGAAACAAACTCAGAGATCAAGGTCTCTTTTCAAAGTCCAGACATTCTGATATAAAAAAATTGCGGGTGTAACGATGTAGGGCAACGTTTCGAATGGCCTTTTGAGGAAAGTGCCAAAGCGGGTTTGAGTTGACCCTTATTTTAGGAAGCTCAAAATCCCGACGCACGGCGTTACTAATTAGCAGGTCATTTATTAGTTAATTTAATTACACTACATTTTAGAAAGCCTAGTTCAGGTCGCAGAAGCTTTTGACGGCTTTTTCGTTTAAGAACATTTTGCTTTGTTGTACAGTTTATAATTGCTGCTATAGATAAACCATAACGGTTTCCAATAGCAGCTATATACAAAAATAGCATAAATAATACTGTATTTTAATAGAAAAAAAATTGACAATCGGTAGCCATTTTATTGTCCTAATGGATGCCGTTTGTCCTGAAGAAGGCATAGGGTTATGCCGCACTCTTAACGGTTAAAACCCGGGGTCGCGGGATTCTCTTTTGCATGCACCGCAACCCGGTCTTGGTTCGCCAGCCCCTGGTAGACCACTACTTATGTGGGTACTCATTGCTCTACGTCCTTCTGAGAGGTGTGCGCAGAACACAGCGTGCCACTCCCGGGATCTATGTATACAGGTGGCCTATCATGTCCAGCAGTGGCCACTTTGTCTACTTTAAAAACTAAGCAAGTATTAGTAGTATTTTAGACTATGAGAGATTTTGTTAGCAATATTGTAATCTGGATCAAGACTAATGAGCAATCATGACTTGAAATTGTTAAGTTTCAAAATATTACAAGAAATTGCTAGAATTTAAACATAATATTACCAACATCCTGCTGTTACTATTGATGAATTTAAACAACAAATAACAATCAGATACAATTTTCTCAACCTGTTTTTCTATAAATTTTCAGATATGCAGGCTCAAATTGGCAGTCGACAAAATGCAGTGAACGTTGAGTGTTTTATCCTCTTGTATTTCGATCAAGATAATTTACTGAGAGAAGAAATCTTTGTGATTGACGGTGAGGACAGTGGCTTCAATAAAGTTCCGAATACTGAAGTACTTTTCCAAACAGAATTTCAAAGCAGAACAACAGGTTGAGCGAAATTGGTACCGAATTTTGATCGCAATCATGCAGTACCCTTTGAAAATTAGAATGCGTCATTTCACCCCGTTGTATCCAGTTGTGCTGGGATGTGTTGCCTTAGTTTAGCAATTTGTGTTACGGCTCGAGACTATGTGCAAATTTCTCCTATTTCCAAATATGATGTTGGTACGACGGCCACAATACTTGACTTCGCAGATAGTACAGTCAACAGTCGATGAATTTTGGAATTTCAATACTAACTATCGCAGGAGTTAATTGCTTGTCTACATTAACATAATATTATTCTATGAAGAAACCACTCCTCTATCGTTATTTGTTAACAAAAATAATAATTTGCATGTTTTCATTCATTAAACAATTTTGAAACTTTGAACAATCGTCACTTACTTTTGATGCTGACTGTACACCGTGGTATTACTTAAACTTTGAAGATATTTTGCCAATAGCAGAAGAACCAAGTTTTTCTCCAAACAATAAAACAATTTTCTTCATGAAGAGACATAGTCTAAAGAATTTATGGTGCTGCAATTCTCTGGACTCAAGAGTCCAGTGGAAGAGCTCATGAATAGAGCCAGACATCACACGTTGGCTCGCCGATAGAAATGGTATTACTAAGTCCAGATAGGCAATGATGACAAAAACAAATTATAAGTGAGCGTTAAAATAAGCAATATTAAATATAATTAGTTAATTAATAGATAGACTGTATATGTTATATTAATAGAATAAGTAAATGAATGGAAATATAAAAAACTTAATAGGATACAAATTGATTTAAATTTAAGTAACAAGGAAAATTAATAGGGCGCTCTTCCTCTCTCTACTCATTTAAAAATTTGCTGTGCCCGACAGGGTCCATAATTGTTTCTATTATTTTTTATTTACCACATATAAGTGTACATTATGGATTGCATTAAACGATTTAATTTTGATTTGATTTGAAAAAGGCGAAACCAAAAACGATTTGTAATTTTTTTCACATATATGAAAAATCGCATTTATAATATTAATTTTTATTTTATTTTTTACTTTAATTACAACGGTCTTGGACCAATTACAATAATTAAAGATAGAGTAATGAATCATAAAATACATAGTGAATTAGACAGCTTTTATGAATCTATCTTGCAATGCTTCAGGCATTCTAATAAAATCTTCTTCCAATCATCCGCAAACAGATCATAGTTTGGATTACAATCCAAGAGTTCGTTGAGTGCGGTGAGAGTACGAGGTATTGGGGATTTAGCTCGCGCTTCAGTGCGACATGAAGGTACAGCAAAAAGGGTTATGTGTAGCAATGTTACTAGCTATTAAAGCCAGTTGGGACCTATAACAACATTGAGTATTTCGTCATTGCGTACATGAAGGTTTAGGTAAAATGGAGACCACACTACAAACACTTTACTGAAAGTCGAAACATTTGGCCTTGAATATTGACTTTGAAATTCTGTCTCTTTCTAAATACTCTACATATATGTAGGTATTGATTATTAATATATATTTATGTATGTTATGTTTATTTAATATATTCGTATAAATTATAATATATATATTATATTATATATTAATATATATATATTATTATTATATATCATTGTAATATCTTTCTTATTTTTAATTGTAACAGTATTTCGACGGTCCCTACGTATACTATCGAAACTACAAAATCTCAGTTTTAATTTTATCTGCTTTTAATGTGTGAAATTATGTTATCTTAAAGGTTATAAAATAATACATTTTTATGGGATCAAATGGCAACTATTCCGCATCAAACTAAAGAAGAATCACGTAAATCGGATCATAGATCTCAGCGTAATCGGTGTACATACATAATAAAATAAAAACTGAGATTTTGTAGTTTCGATAGTATACGTAGGGACCGTCGATTTATGGCCAGACTAGGTATTTAGAATGAGATAGATTTCCAAACTAAATATTGTATCTTTTTCTAAGTTGGGTGGTGTGGTTCCATCATATATCTAAGTTGGGTGTTTAGAATGAGATAGATTTTAGTAGAGTTTATTGTTGCTTTCTACATATTTTTTAAAGTTTAGTTTTTTAAGTTGACACATTTGGTGCAGTGGCTGATCGATCGGCTTCTGCGCTACGGATCGTGGGTTCGATTCCCGCACAGATCAAATATTTGTATGGCCTACAAATAGTTGTTCCGGGTCTGGGCGTTTGTGCATGTGATAATTTGTGTCTGTAAAACGCACCCACGATTCAAGAGAAATCCTAGTGTGGGGCAACGTTTTATTTAAAAAAAACTAAAAGTATTAGGCGTAAGTTGATTTTCAATTTATCTGGTGTGTGTTTGCGATCCACTATTGTATTCGGTTCATCCTGTAAAGATAGTGTGTGTAAGTTTAATAATAAATAAACAATAATAATAATAAGGTTTAATTTTTCGCTTCAGTTAGGTGTCCGTAGCGTGCTCTCCATTTTCGCCTATACCTTCATGATTGCGTAATGTTTAACAGTACCAAGCTGTGACATTTACTAAAACTGTGAAACTACCTTATGTATAAATAGGTTTTGCCAGCAGCTTTGCTTGCGTGATCTTTTTCACCCCCTTAGGGGTTGAATTTCGAGAAATCCCTTCTTAGTGGATGTTTACGTCACAAAATTAACCTACTGTCAAAATTTCAAGTCTCTAACCCCATCCGTTTAGGCTGTGCGTTGATAGATCAGTCAGTCAGTCAGCTTCTCCTTTTATAAGTATAGATAGATAAATAAAATAAAATGTCAAAATGGCTTTTATAATTTCACTCGTTCTATAGTTTTTCGTACGAATTTTTGCTGTTTGCAAGGGAATTCGTTCTCTATGCTGGATTTGCAAAACGTCACGTTCATCACTCAAATGTGAAATGATTTGAAACGAAATAACTTTTTCTGTTGTAAAATTTTATGGCTAAAGGCCATCACTCACTATAAGGGTCAACTCATACTAGAGCAGCGTCGAAGCGCATCGAAGCGTCAATCTGAAATTTAACATAGCATATTCACCCTTATCTCCATAACATAATACACATATTTCTTCTAAGATAAAAAAAATACGCGCGAATTCGCGCGCATTCCACAGAATTCGCGCGTCGGAGCGCATCCAGCGCTAATTGGTTCTTCGCTTTACTTGTGAAGAATTTGACGCTTCGATGCGCTTCGACTCTGCTCTAGTATGTATTGAACCTAACAGCACCGCTCCGATACAGCAAATAACTTGTCATTCAAGTTAAGGCTTTAAATCTTGTGCATTAAAGTAAATTTTATAGTGGACTGTAGCGATAAGCGCGCTTGCTGCGAGCCGTCAACTATTTTATCTTGTCATTATAAACATAACATGCACATAATAGCATCACGCCTCTATTTCCCGAAGGGTTAGGCAGAGGTGTATAGTAATACCCTCATTTCGCCGTTCTGTTTGAATCCTATGTAATAGGGAGCGAGCCTATTGCCATCAACCGGGCACAAATCCAAACTCCGGGTTGCTACTGGGGAATTCCACATGAAAAAACCCAGTTTCTGTTTTTCTTTTTTCGTTGGAAAATCCTCATGGATGTCCCTCGCCCGGTGAAGGCGAGGGGGTCTGCCGGACTCTTACCGGCTAAAAACCAACGGTGCTCCTTCTCCTGACCGTTCGGCCAGGGTCGCGGGATTCGCAAAGCATGCACCGCAACCCCGGCAGGTCCCGGTCCGCCAACCCTCGGCGGACCTCTCCTCCTGAGAAGCGCGCACGGAACACAACGCGCCGCCTTCTCGGGCCTGTTACTGGTCGGGCGGCGAGTCCCCTAACCCACCGCCCGCAGGCCACACTTTGCCCGACCTGGGGATCGAACACAGGATCTCAAAATCAGCAGTCGCGCTTGACCACCACTAGACTAACGAGGCAGTTACCCAAAATAATCTCGTCAAAGTTTACTGTTACTGCCATTTGGTTTTACTAAAACTTAATACTTAGTCTACATTCAAAAGTTATACTAAAGATTACTTTTCATCCATTGTTCAAGATTTCTGAAGTTTATGAGTCGACAAAGATACCAAAATTAGGGTATTAAATTTACAAAACAAGATTCTTCAGATGATTTCTTAGTATCAAATTGAAACATTGCTTTCATGATAAAATTCGTCCTCAAATAAAAATATGAGTCTACAAACAAAATTATAACTAAGTAGTTGATTTCCTTTCTTGATTATTATTTAATTTTACTAATAGTCTAAGATCCCACTATAGAACGACCTTCACCGAGCTGGTTAATGGATGAAAAGTATTTTATATCAAATTAAATATGTCAACAAATATATTGCAAATTGGTTGACTAATAAATTTCAGTCCAGAATATGATTAATTACAAATTATTTTTTTTAAAGATTTCACTGGTTTGGTTAATGGACAAATTCCATACCAATCGAAAGTATGAAGCCTATAGAATATGCAAACGTTAGGTTGACTATTTTTTTCCCGTCACAACTCTTGGGTAGGCAGGTATAAATGCTGTGTTCAAAAAAAAAATAAACATATTCTGGACTGAAATTTTTTAGTCAACCTATTTGCAATATATTTATTGATATATTTAATTCGATATAAAATACTTTTCATCCATTAACCAGCTCGGTGAAGGTCGTTCTATAGTGGGATCCTATACTATAAGTAAATCTAAATTCTATTGTAGACTTTCAAATAGTTTCCAATCTGCCTTTGTTCTGTTCTGCCTAGCTTTTCCCAACCATGTTGGGGTCAGCTTCTAGTCTAACCAGATGCGGCTGAATACCAGTATTTTACACAGTGTCTGCCATCAGACCTCCGCAACCCAGTTACCAGGCAATGCCAAAATCCTAAGATTAGACCAGTTGTCAGACTTTCGGGTTTCTGACTTCCCGTAATGACTGTTATAGGTATTCGTATGACAACCGGGACCGACTGTTTAACGTTCTCTTCGAGGCCCGGAGAGGTCTCGATGTGTTACAAACAGTTACCCATCCACAGACTGACCGCGGCAAGTTCACGGTTGGTAATTAGCCATGAACCCCTCTGTTTTTGCAACCTGTCCGTAATGAATATTATTATGGATAATTCATAATCACTTTTTAACAAAAATAAAACCGACTTCAAATGGTCTATCTCCGAAGTTCTTCATCAGATCTTCACCAAATTTAAATGGGACCACTGCGAAAGAATACTCTTTCAACCAAAAAAATAATCATTAAAATCGGTTCACAATTAGCAAAGATATCGCGGAACAAACATACAAAAAAAAACATACAGTCGAATTGCGAACCTCCTCCTTTTTGGAAGTCGGTTAAAAACAGGAAACAAATTAGAAGCATTAAACGTGTCGTAATTTTCTTATGGTAGATTAAGTTATTGGCAGTATTAAAATTTCCACAGCGTGACAAATGCCTATAGGTGTATTTATCAGACTGTGGTTATTGGTATTATTAATACCTTACAAATATACCATACACGTAATGTCTGTTACTCTCTGGCAGCACAATCAAAAAAAGTGCGCCAAAAATACATTCTGTTGCTTTTTATTCGTCCATAATGTCGCAATACTGTCCTATTTTCCTGTTAGAATTCAGCAATAAAGTCAAAGGGCAATGTATTTAATGCTCGGCATCCCACGCAAAATAGAAGTCAACTGGAGGTAAGGTTATTTTAAGCTCCGACGCTTTTTTCTAACAAACTACCTCCATTTTGCTACATATGACACCCTCGTAATTTTAGACTTTTTTAGAGCCCGATGACCCTCCTCCAGGAGGCGAATAAATCGACTCATAAATGATAAATGATTTTTATTTCTGTGAATAAATCTGTTACAGACACTTTTACAAGTCAATGTAATGTTTTTTTTTAAGACTAGATGGCGCCAGCATTTCCTATCTGACTAGCTCTGAGAAGAAAAGCCGAAACAAACTCAGAGGTCAAAGTCTCTTTTAAAGTCCAGACATTGTAGTATACAAACTATGCGAGTGAAACGATGTAGGGCAACGTCTGGAATGGCCTTTTGAGGAAAGTGCCATAGCAGGTTCGAGTTGACCTGTCCTAACTGACGGCACATCTGCATCAATCATCGCGGAGCTCAAACCTTATTTTAGGGAGCTCAACAACCCGACCGCTGCACGACGCTATCATTCAGCTGGACATTTGTGTGGGTCACAAAAAAAAAACTCAAGAACCGCCAAACGTTTACAAAATTCGTGTATAAAGCTACCATACATGGTACTCACATTCACAATTTATTAAAAAAGTAAAATAACAAATAAGGCGATGGTAAAATAATAATAATCATTGAAAAAAATAATTCAATTATAAATGTCAAAAGGATATAAAGTAATAATGTTATGAAAAAAATTCAATAATTACAATGATGTGTCTGTGATAACAGCGAGCGGCTCAATTCCAAGCATTTTTATCGTCCATATAATCTTTAACGTTATAGAAACCCTTTTTGCATAGTTTCTGCTTTACATAGGACTTAAATTTATTAAGACTTAAGTCTTGAATATTGCCTGGAATTTTGTTGTAGAAGCGTATACTTTGGCACCTAAAGGAGTTACTGATTTTCTGGAGCCTAGTCATTGGTAGGATGAGTTTATTTTTATTTCTAGACTAGCACTATACACATACACCGCCGCCGCCGCCGACCGGCGTATCGCCCTCGCCGACGAGGCCCCTCGCGACGTCCCACCGCCGCCGCCCCCGATCCACCGTGCTCACCCGCCGCAGCCGCGGAGCCGGTCGTCCCTTCTGGCTCCGCGCAGTCACACCGCGATTAATACAGCCCTCATCAAGCTGTCGTATCCCTCCCAGTCCTCTCGCATTCAACACCCTAAGAGGTTCGAGTCCCCTCTTGGGGACACCCTTAGAGGTGTTGCTGCTATAATAGTCAGTCATGAGGTTACAGTAGTTAGCGTAGTTAGCTAGGTAGTTAGTGTAGATATTGGTTCGGAGACCCTTCTGGTCTCGCCAATAATAGCACGGTTACGTAGAAAAGGTCCGCAAGACCATCTACAAGAGTCGAATAGGAAAAAAAAAAAAAACAGAATTATTCTAAATATGTTCGAGCAGCTTCCATTCTAACCAGATACGGTTTTATATCAAGATGTGGCCAACATCATGATCCAATTGTCATTTAAGTGCAAACCGTTCGAAGGTACATTGAAATGTTTCGATTGGGCAAACTTCGATACCATTTAGAGGTTTACTCATTCCGTAATATAGAAAACTGCCTCGTTGGTCTAGTGGTGGGATGCGCGACTGTTGATCGTGAGGTCTTGGGTTCGATCCCCAGATAGGGCAAAGTATTATTGTGTTTTTTCATTAGAATTTTTTCAGTACCAGTCTGGAGTCTGGATTTGTGCCCGGTTAATGGCAATAGGCTCGCCCCCTATTACATGGGACTTAAACATAACGACGAAATGAGGGTGTTACTATACACTTCTGCCCAACCTTTCGGGGAATACTGGCGTGATGTTATGTTATATAGAAAATGGTGTGAAAATAAGGAACGGAATCTGATAAAAAGAACAAAAGTGAGGATATTTTTTGGATCCTAACCGTTATAATAATATCAGGCATAAATTATCCAGTTTACAAGTTCTTGCAAACGTTTTTGGACGGCCCAGCTGTTCGGTAGCCGCAAAATTGTCAGCGTAATTCGTACGTAACATGTAACCATTTTTACGTCACATTATTCAGGATTTGAAGGAATATCTGGTAGACCACTCTAGGAATCCCGCTTAACCCTATAAAACGAGTGAAATATTGTTAACGTAGGGACAATTTCTCAATGCCAGAAATAAATGTACGCGTAAACTAGGTCTAATGTACCTAATGTCTTCGTTTTTATGTGGATATAAATGAAGTACTAAATACAAGGTTACTCGGAAAAGGTACTGTGGAAAAATGTCAACCAAAGTGCATGTAAACCAAACATTTTGACAGATTATGCACACGGCATCTGTCAAAATATTTGTTTTGGATCACCAATGTATAGGTAAAACTGAAGACCAGAATAAGAACACGTAACTGAAATCGAAAGATTTGGCCTTGAATATTTAGTTTGGCGGTCTATAAACATAACATAACATCACGCCTTGTATTCCCCAAAGGGTTCGGCAGAGGTGTTTTTAGTACACCCTCGTTTCACCAGTTATGTTTAAGTCCCATGTAATAGGCGGCGAGCCTGTTACCATTAACCGGGCACAAATGCAGACCCCGGGCTGTTACTGAGAAATCCCTAATGGAAAAACCCAATAACACTTTGCCCGACCTGTGGATCGAACCCAGAATCCCATGCTCAGCAGTTGCGCTTGCGAATACTAAACCAACAAGGCAGTCTATCTCTTTCTAAATGCCCTATTTAGAAAGAGAAAGACAGCAAATATAAAATAATTATTTTTTCTTAATAGGTTATTTAGGTTGAGATAGGATTTTTCAAGGTAAGCCATCGCCTCCTTTTGCGAGGAGGTGATGGCGACCAAGGAGGTAGCGGAGAGGGAGAGGGAGGCCGCTTCTTCTCTCCCTTCTCACGCTAGACGCACCGGGCGCCGGAGGGCGCGTGACGATCTCCGGCCACCCTAGTGAGTGGCCTGCGGGCGGTGGGTTGGGGAACCCGTCGCCCGACCAGTAACGGGCCCAGGGAGGATGGCGCGTCGTGTCCTGCGCGCGCCTCTCGGAAGGATGTGGGGCAGGGGAGCAACTGCCCCACCACAGGAGAGGTCCACCAGAAGAAGCTGGTGGACCGAGACCTGCCGGGGTCGCGGTGCATGCAACAGCGAATCCCGTGACCCCGGCCTTAGGTCAGAAGGAGGGACACCGTGGTGGTTTTAGCCAGTAAGAGTCTGGCACACCCCCCCGTCTTCCCCAGACGGGGGATAGTCCATGAGGATTTCCCCACGCCAAAAAAAAAAAGGATTTTTCAAGGTAAAATTTTTCGACTTCAGTTAGGAGATTATAATCTGGTTTCCAGTTTTACCTATAGGTAACCGTCTTGGTTTGGATGTGGTTTGCAAGCTATTTGACAACAATTTTGACAGTAAAATTACGATTATTCATTGTAGCGATAGAGATTCTAAATCTGATATTGCAAAACTAAAGTATTGAAAGCTCGTAAGGGATAAAATCGCAAAGATTTGTCTAATATCACAAAGACATAAGTTAGCGAAACTCGTCATTAAATTATAATTTGACGTTTTGATTGGTGATACCTTTAAAAGTTGCAACGTGTCGCAACTGCGATGCGATATGAATTTCTAGTTGATTGTTATGAACATTTCACAGATTGAATTCGTGATTTAGGAATAAATCCATTTGAGCGATAGTGATCAAAATCTTTTCAATATGCAGGTTATTCTGATTGATTTTATAAGTCGGATGGCTTTTATTGAACTTGGGTGTTACTTTATGTTTCTTTTTACGATTAGTTATTTCATACTTTACGTTCATAAAACTGCCTGAAAAGTGTATTTCATGAAACCTTTAGATATACAAGGTTAGTCGGAAATGGGGTACTAAGCCGAAAGGGTGTTAAAGTACCCATAATAATAGATAACTTTTGTTCTACAACTTTCCCCAAAAGTCATTAGTTTAAAAGAAATAGCTGTTCAAAGAGTTCATAAAAAATACGCTAAATTCTATCTATCCTCAGCTATGATCAGACGTGTTTACATTTTACGCCATATTTGGGGTCACGGATTAGAAACTCCATTTTCTGAATTCATAACTAAAGCAGGGATGAAGAATTTATGTAAAAACTAAAATAAAAATATTTTTTCATGAAATAAAAAACGTTTTTTTTATTTTTAACACTTTCTTTAAAACAATCATCAGTGATAATTTAAGTGGCCCGCGGCATAGTACCCCGTTTCCGGCTAACCTTGTAAACGTAAGTACGATTTTTTACCGAATTTCATCATCATAATTTTTATATAACGCGGGCTTAGCATTTAAGGCCTTAGCTATAAAATCTTTATAGCGGAAGTGCTAGTTCAAAAAAGGTATTTGGAAGAAACTCCTCAGATTTAAAAGTAGATCTTGTTGAGCTTAATGCTATAAGAAATTACGTGCCTAAAATGAGTTTTAAATGTTTCTCTACATTGACATTCCGTGTGTTTTAGTTCAATGAGAATAAAATGATTTAGTTTTTTTTAAACTTGCTAAGATCAATTATGTAGATGTAGTAGGCCTAGCACTAACATTTGACATATTAAAGTATCGTAAACATTTCGCCAATGTAAGCGAATTTTATATCAAAAATATTATTATATATATAAAAGGAGAAGCTGACTGACTGACTGATCTATCAACGCACAGCCTAAACGGCTGGGTTTAGAAACTTGAAATTTTGACAGTAGGTTCATTTTGTGACTAAAACATCCACTAAGAAGGGATTTCTCGAAATTCAACCCCTAAGGGGGTGAAAAAAAATCACGCAAGCGAAGCTGCGCACAAAAGCTAGTCAAAAAAACAACTGTCCTATAACATTTTGGTTTATATTTTTGCGACATGCACAATTTGTATCATACACAGATATGAATAAAGTTTTCAATTTAATTAAATAGTACCTATGTGCAAAACAAGTTTTTCCAATTCAATATTTACTCTCATTAACGTTACGTTTACGTTACTAACGTGACAACATTCTTGCTAGAACTACAGGTTTTGTTACGATGTTTTGTTACGATGTTTTGTTACGATGTTTTGTTACGATGTTTTGTTACCATGTTTTGTTACGATGTTTTCCTTCACCGTATGTCAGTGGGATCTTAAGTACATAAAACATAAAAAAGTCTCGCTATCACTGGGTTTGACACCACAACCCGGTGCTCAGCAAGCGCGCCCGTATTAATACTAAAATCAAAAAGGTATAAATTATGTTAGAGGTCCTGACAACCCTTATTTTTGTTATTTTCAGCACTGCACTGCAATATCCTTTCAATATAATACAGATTTCTGATTTACGTACCTGTCAAACGAGATCCCTGTGAGTGTGAACACGCTGGCGGCGACGGTCACGTTGGCGATAAAGTTGCTGAGTTGGCAGTAGCGGACGCCAAATACCCAGTCGCTGTAACAAACAAGAATTAACTTAGCGGTGAAGAAAACAGAAATTGTACAAATTGGTAATATAATATGGGTTGAAGATAATATGGGTCAGCTTCCAGTCTAACCAGATGCAGCTGAATACCAGTATTTTACACGAAGCGACTGCCATCAGACCTCCGCAACCCAGTTACTGGGCAAAGCCGATATCCCTAGTTCAACCAGTTGTCAGACTTTCGAGCTTCTGACTACCCGTAACGACTGTCACACGTATTCGTTTGGCACCAGGGACCGACGATTTGACGTGCTCTCTGAGGTACGAAAATTGCAGGTAAACATGAAGCAAAATTCAGCTAGATCAATATAAACGTGGTAGCAGGTAAAAATATTTACCAATTCATATAAAGAGTCGATCAGCCACAAATATGTTCTACCCTGTGAAATTAAATTCCATGAATTGGTTAACGTTCTCTCCAAGGCACGAAGTGGTCTCGATATGTAACGAATGGTCACCTATCCACGGAGTGACCGCGGCAAGCGTTGCTTGACCTTACAAATATTATGATCCGCGCGGTCGTTAACAATACCACGAGCCCCTCCGTTGTAAGTTATCGTATTGAGATCTGTAAATAGTGATAGTCATCATATCCCTTGAAACTTTAATCCCCTATGCATCTTATCGTGACGATGTAAGATAAAATTATACCTCTACCATAACGACCTGAATTACAGGCGTGATGGTTATGTAAAACAACGTAACTTTTTTTAAACGCGTTTAATTAGCTTCACTTCGTATATTCGGTTGTTTGTTTCAAATTTTGCGATATATTTTTCAACCACTTCTGCATAACCGATTCTCTTGAAACTGCGCACACTTTAATTTCCATGACAACACAATCTTTACATAATATTAAATAAAGTCGCTGCCGCTGTCTGTACGCTTAGATCTTCTAAACTACGCAACGGATTTTAATGCAATTTTCAACAATAGATAGAGTGATTCAAGAGGAAGGTTTATATCCCCCACATTAGTATCTACATTGCACGCGTGCGAAGCCGGGGCGGGTCGCTAGTATTATAATAATTTCAACCTTAAATTCTCAAATCTTGATGCTGCAGGAGTACTGCAAGATAAAACACATAAACGTAAAAGTGTTTTTAAGGGTTTACTTATTAAATTATAGTATCACAACAGAGGCTTTACCGTAAGAAGAGGTCTTTACAGAAAATAAAGGTGCTATATTATACAGTTTCAGAGGGACCTTTGTTGTGTTGATGTTATTAAGACCCTTTTTTATGTGGGCTTCTTCTTAAGTGTGCTCTGGGTGTTGGGTGAAGAAAACTGTTAATGTGTTTTGCTCTGACCAAAATAAAAAGTTTAGACCGAGCACAGTAATGAGTGACTAAACAAAGAAGTAACAGGTACAAGAAAAGTGACAGTAAGATTTTAATCATAATAACAACCACATTTTTAGTCTTTTTACACGTGCAGTCTGTAGGTCAGGTGTACGCTGAGGGCATACAACGCCTTGCGTGTCCGGTATAACAATGTATTCAGGATGCTGTTGGGTCTACCATGCTTTTGTAGCGCTTCCGGGATGTTCACCGAGGCCAGGGTTTTCATGCGATTATGCGGAAACGGTGCGCTTCTATTCTCGGTAGAGTACGTACTAGCTCCCACATCATTCTGAATGTATTGTGTGATAGGTGGGACAGCCCTATGCTGGCTCACTGGTTACGGCTACACACAAAGGTATCAGTCTTTTAAATTTTGTTTGTTTTTATTTTTAGTAACATTAGGTTAAGACTTTTACTAACAACATATGGATCTCGTAATTTGATTTGAAATAAAATGTTTATTACTATTATTATTTAAAAACATTGGCTCGGCTGAAAAATATATTTAAAATATTTGTCAGTTGAGTTCTGTCTAGCTTTTTCTCAACCATGTTGGGGTCAGCTTCCAGTCTAACCTGATGCAGCTGAATACCAGTATTTTACATGGAGTGACTGCTATCAGACCTCCGCAACCCAGTTACAGGGCAATGCCGATAACCTAATCTTAGACCGGTTGTCAGACTTTCGGGCTTCTGACTTTCCGTAACGGCCGTCATAGGTATTCGTATGACACCCGGGACCGACGGATTAACGTGCTCTCCGAGGCAGGGAGGGGCCGCGATGTGTAACGAACGGTCACCCATCTACAGACTGTCCACGGCAAGCGCAGCTTAACTTCGCAAATCGTATGATGCGTGCGGTTGGTAATTAGCCACTAGCCCCTCTTTTTGTCAGTTAAGACTAATTACAAAAATAATCAAACTGGACATTGGCAGAACAGTAGGTAAAAATACAGTGTGATTTATTTAAATGGGACTGTATGGGGAAATTCTAAACCAATGGTGTGTGTAGTCCGCCAACTCGCATCAGCCCAGCGTGGTGGACTACTAACTGAATCCTTCTCTATAAATATACAATAAAAATATTTTGTGTTAATTCCGCTATACAGTCGTATCATTCGCGTCCAAAGGTCGACGAGTCAACATCTCCTGAGGATGCCCCACGGAGAGACGACACACATGTAGAAAGAAAGAAAGAAGAAGAAAGAAAGAAAAACCGTTTATTCACGTGAGAGTGACGCACATAACATAGCTTTTTATAAAAATAAAATAACTGGCACAGAAATATATTATGCGCCACTACCGCGCAAAACGGCCGACGCTCAGCATAATGCCGTGGCCCGTGCACGAAGGCACGGAACCACGGCGCTGGTTTTCAGCGTAAGCCGGCGTGTCGCTGTCTCGGAACTACTAATTAAAAAACATCACATAAAGTTCCGAGGCACAGACAGTAGCACTGTTCTGCGGTCGCTGTGAACACAAAAGGACGTATGTCGTATCGGTTTGGTTTGTTTGTGTGTTGCATGTTATTAATCGCACCTTCTGCATATATTTGCGGGCGGGAGGGCGGTGCTGCATACTGCATTCAAGCTTGATCAATTGTTTTCGCGGAATTAACACTAAACATTTTTATTGTATATTAATTATAGGTCATGGATTTCCGCAAAGTAACGCCTGATTCCATCATTTATCTTGAATCCTTCTCATTCTGAGTAGAAACCTGTGCCCAGCAGTGGGATGGTAATGGGCTGGATATGCTGTATTAAAACGTAAACGTAAACTATAACAGTTTTCTGTAATCACCGACCCCTTCGCCCAAAAGTGATGATTAAGGCAACAGTTTGGTGCAGTGGCTGAGCGATCGGCTTGTGCGCTACGGGTCGTGGGTTCGATTCCCGCACGGAACAAATATTTGTATGGCCTACAGATAGTTGTTCCGGGTCTGGATGTTTGTGCATGTGAAGATTTGTGTCTGTAAACGCACCCACGATACAGGAGAAATCCTAGTGTGGGGAAATGTTATATTAAAAAAAAAAAAAAAAATTACGACCTCGCATTGACGCCCATATTCAAACTTTAGGGAAAATAAACTGGTTAAAAAAGTGCGACCAACTATTAGTTGACGAACGGTAAACTTAAATTAAGTTAACCTTTCATTAAACTAAGGTAAACTATTTGTAAACGAAGTTAATCAAACTTTTAGATTATCTAGTTTTGAAACAATTCGTTTTGGTAAAAATACTTGGACTTTTATTTAAGTTTTGGGTACAGTACTGTGAAGATGAAACTTCTTTACGTAGTATAAAACAAAGTCGCTCCCGCTGTCTGTACGCTTAGATCTTTTAAACTACGCAACGGATTTTAATGCAGTTTTCAGCAATAGATAGAGGGATTCAAAAGGAAGGTTTACGTTCCCCACATTAGTATCTACATTACACCCGTGCGAAGCCGGGGCGGGTCTCTAGTGTTATATATAACAAAGTAAATTTCACACCTGTAGGCGTAGCACGAATACTGCCACGTTACGTTATGTAAATGTGAGTGAATATTAAATTGGAAATAGTCGTTTCACACATACTATTTTTAATTAAATTGAAAATTTTATTAATTATCTATGTGTGATATGAATTGTGCATGTCGCAAAAAACAAATCAAAATGTTATAGGAGTTGTATTTTCGATTCATAATTCGCTTATATTAGCGATACGTTTACCATACTATACAATACAATACTCTTTATTGTACACAAAACAACCAAACACCAGCATCTTCTGGTGGACCTCTCCTGTGGTGGGGCAGTTGCTCCCCTGCCCCACATCCTTCCGAGAGGCGCGCGCAGGACACGACGCGCCATCCTCCCTGGGCCCGTTACTGGTCGGGCGACGGGTTCCCCAACCCGCCGCCCGCAGGCCACTCACTAGGGTGGCCGGAGATCGTCACGCGCCCTCCGGCGCCCGGTGCATCTATCGCGAGAAGGGAGAGAAGAAGCGGCCTCCCTCTCCCTCTCCGCTACCTCCTTGGTCGCCATCACCCCCTCGCAAAAGGAGGCGATGGCTTTAGACACAATATCTACTCCAACATAACATATCATAGTTTAACATCACGCCTTTGTTCCCCGAAGGATTGGACAGAGGTATATAGTAACACCCTCATTGCGCCGTTATGTTTAAGTCTCATGTAAAAGGGGGCGAGCCTATTGCCATCACCCGGACACACATTCAAACTCTGGGCTGCTACGGAGGAATTCCATGCGGAAAAACCCAGTGATACTTTGCCTGACCTGGGGATCGAACCCAGGACCTCACGATCAGCAGTCGCGCTTACCACCACTAGACCAACGAGGCAGTTCCTAATATCTACTCCTAATTTTGTTTTATTTTTAATAAAACATGTTATATGATACATTCACAACACCGTCTTCACATATTATTATGTAGACCCTATCATTTCAAGACGTAAGGACTGTTTGACAGCAAATCAATGCTGGTCTAGACGACACTATTGATACTTCAATAAATAAAAGATTGGTGTCGTATTTGCCAATCATTGAACGTGATATTATGTTATCACAACAAGTTAAATGTGTCGGTTGTTCGGGTTCGGAATCAATCGGTTATTTGTAGGTACAACAAAAACATAAGAGAATCTCCAATCATCATCAGAATGGTAGCGTTAGGGCGATGTCTCATTAGTGCGTTGCGTTGCGTCGTCGCAACGGATCAACGCATTGTAAGCCACAACTGCGTTGCGACGACGCACGACGTCGCAGTGCAAGAGGACGACACCTCAGTCCGTCTCGTTTGCCCCTCTAGCAGTGGAACACTGTCCGTCGTCGCACCGAAGCTCCGACAGCACAGCGCATCACCCTCCCCCCACTTCGTCTCTCGTCCGCCGATCCGTTGAAACGTCGCGTGCGACGACGCAACGCTTTAATGTGGCATGTCATTTAAAATATACGGAAAACGAGGCAGCGTTGACGCTGTGACGACGCAACGCAACGCACTAATGAGGCAGAGCTCTTATCAGTAGCGTCCATTAGTTCCTGTAACGTGCAGGTATCAGGGCACGCAGGGCATGATGTCAAATGTCCCATCATGGAATAGCGCCACATTTACATTCCACTACACTAATGAACGATACTGATAACGCTAAACTCGTAGCTAAGTTCTGGGCCGACTCAATTTAGATTGCCATCGACACGCTAAGAAGCTCAGGCTGTAACCGCACACCATGGATGAATAGGGGTGGGGGGGGGGTCATGCCCAACTTCAACGTGATAAATGATTTTTATTTCTGTAAATAAAATCTGTTACAGACACTTTTACAAGTCAATAACGTAATAAAAACGTGTCTGTTTTTTTAAGACTAGGTTGACTCTGACTATCTCTGAGAAGCAAAGCCGAAATAAATTCAGAGATCAAGGTCTCTTTTAAAGTACATATTACATTGTGCCTCCAATTCTAAACTTCTCTGAACATTTTGAGACAAAACTGAAAAAGAACGCGGCGGGGCACTGCGATTTCATATAACAATATCATATAACATATGCGCCGTACCGCGCCGCACCGCTGCAACGAAAACATTAACATTTGGAAAATTGTCAAACCATTTTTTTTAAAGTATCCTTGCTTTTTCTTTTTGGTTCTTCTCCATAGGACCTACTATTTGGAACTGTGCACTGTTGACCTTTCTAAAACAATTCTATATGCATACATACATAATCTCACGCCTTTTTCCCGTGGGGGTAGGCAGAAACTATAGAACGCCACATGCTACGATCCTTACATTCTCCTTTCGCTTCATCCACATTCATGTATCAACAATAACATTGATGTATGTCTTGGTCTTCAACCGGCGTTTTTACTGATATCCGCCTTATAAATTCCTTTTGTTTATCGCCGTTCAAAACCATTCTACTCCATATTAAAAAAATACTTTGAAAATACTTTGCAGTTCAGCTTAAATATCTATAAATCAAAAATAAAAAGTACCAGGCTATCATAGACATGAAGTTATTATAAATGAACGTGATAAGTAAACAAACTACCCCTATGCCGCGTTTATTTATTTTAACGAACGCACCTGCAAATTCCAATGAACCGATAAATCCGACTGCACCAGCTGGATTAGTAATATTCTATGTGAGAAGCAACATGAAAATTGCATTACACCTAGGTGTATTTGGAAATAGTATTTGGGGACAGATATCCAAATTATAGATTTCTGTAAGAATAATTAATTAATTAATGAGTGAACGGTGATTAATATAAGGAATTTGTAAGGCGGATGTCAATGGAAACGCCGCGCCGGTAGAGGATGCCCTAGAACGAGATAAATCGATTAAATCGATGTTATTGGTGATGTTCTTCACAAAGGACAGGTGCGTAGTACTCTCAACTGGCGTGCGTATATGACTAGGTGAATGAATATGGATAAAGCGAAAAGAGTATGTAAGAATCGTAGCATGTGTCGGCCCGCACCTCTGACTTTTCGAATTCATGTGCAGATCATAATTTGATTTGAATAAATCAATCGTTTCACAGCTACGATACTCATTCTTATATGAAACGATGAATTGGCTATACGGACGGGCTGCAGTTCAATTTATTCTTCATTGTCAATCGTAATTACTATTCAGTTTGCTTGTAGTTGACATACCTACAGTTGTGCCGGATTTTATGCATTCAATATACCTATACATACCGTTAAAAATGGATCTGCTGTGTGAACGGGCTCTTAGCTTTAGTGTTTACTAGCTGTGTACTCACGGCTCCGCCCGTAGCCTATGTTACTCAGTGATAATGTAGATTTCTAACGGCAAAATAATTTTTGAAATCGGTCCAGTAGTTTTTAAGTTTATTCGTTACATACAAAAATATAAAAATACAAATCTTTCCTCTTTATAATATTAGTATAGATAATGGTTTTGTTCAGCAACAATGATACACGAAAAGACATTGGAAAGACGTTTTTAAAGTTCCTTCAGCGACCTTAGTGAAGAACAAAAGGTTAAAAAGACGAACTTTCTATAATAACCTGCCATTTATATCGTGAGTCACGAATGCAAGAATTTGATACATGTTATTATAGTCAATAAATCATTTCGTTTGTTTATTTAAAGCCAAAAGTTTTGATGATTATTGCACTTTCAATAAACATAGCTAGTAGTACCAAAAAGTATTATATCGACCTATGCCATTACCGTAAAATTTAAAATGTTAAGGCTCATTTACACGGTGCAAGTTTCTTGAAGCAAGTCTCATGCTATCTTTGTCTTTCTCTCCGACAAAAACATAGCATGAGATTTGCTTCAAGAAACTTGCACCGTGTAAACGTGCCTTTATCTTTCTCTTAGTCGTTACACAACTATGTTTGGGGTCAGCTTCCAGTCTAATCAGATGCGGCTGAATACCAGTATTTTACACGGAGCGACTACCAATTATGTTTGGGGTCAGCTTCCAGTCTAATCAGATGCGGCTGAATACCAGTATTTTACACGGAGCGACTACCACCAAACCTCCGCAGCCCAGTTACAAGGCAATGCCGTATCTTAAGATTAGACCGGTTGTCAGACTTTCGGGCTTCTGACTAATAATCGGTGGGAAAAAATTAAAAGAAGCGGAGGGTTTCGACGGAGTATTAATAACAGTATTTTGATCTAATATTAAGGATTTAACATTTGCGCTAAGGAACCCCAAACTAACTGCAATGGCGGTCCTAGAAGTCGTAAAGTTGAAACCTCATTTCTATTTCTCAGCTAAAAACCGAGTGAATGCTTTGTGATGATAAGTGAATTGCTATTAATGGCGAATTAGATAAACTATTAAATTAATATTATTTGTAATTCGTTATTTACTAAGAAATCTTACGGCCCATGAAAATATTAACTAAAATGTAAGGAATATAGACGAAAAATATAACCCCGCATATGAAAGTATCACCTTTGAGCTAAATTTAAGTCACGAATTGTCAATATGACTGTAAAATTGTATGGCACAAATATATGGCAAAATTTAATACTTATATTAAATTTATATTTCTTTTCACAAACAGCTCGTACTGGTAATTGAAGATAAATAAAATGGTCTATGAATGCTGCTTGGTTGCATTCACACGATCAAAGAGTCGAGTGATTGCAACCGCACTGCTATATTACAATAAATTTGTCGAATGAAAGAGCTTCTACCGACTTGGGAAAAGCTAAATGTGTTGAAAACGGCATACCTACTGATGATTAATATACTACTAGTAACTTTCGAGTTGCGATTACTCTATATTCTTTCGACTATTTGGCTATTCAGACGTTAATCTTACGATATTTACATCACTTAAAGCAGAGAGAAGTGCGCCCAAATCGCGTTGAGAGAACGTGCACAGATCATTTACTCGACATTTTGAAGATCCGTCTCACCACCAATAGCTGAAATAAAAACGTGCTGCTGGCATTTTTTTGCTAGTTGGGCCGTATCCACTGTCAAAGCTATTCCTATGACACTCGGGACCGACAGTTTAACGTGGTTTCCGAAGCACGGAGGGGTCTGAATGTGTAACGAACGGTCACCAATCCACCGACTGACCACGGCAAGCGCAGCTTAACCTCGCAAATCGTATGATGTGTCGTAGGTAATTAACCACGAGCCCTTCGAGTTTAAAATGTTATAATATAGTAATAAATAAAAGAAAGCTCGCCGAATATACCTGACGAAGTGGAAGGAAGCCCAATTTATGGCCTCATGCGGCCGGGTACGCGCACTCATTCCGCGGCCGTCTTGTACTTGTAGACTGTTTGTTTATAACATTACATCACGCCTGTATTCCCCAAAGGGTTAGGCAGAGGTGGAAACACCCTCATTTCGCCGCTATGTTTAAGTCCCATGTAATAGGGGGCCAGCTTATTGCCATCAACCGGCCACAAATCCAAACTCCGGACTGATACTGAGGAATTCCACACGAAAAACCCAATAACACTTTGTCTGACCTGGGAATCGAACCCAGGACCACACGATCAACAGTCGCGCTTGTCACCACTAGACCAACGAGGCAGTTTGTTTATCTTTTTTTTTTTTACTGTAGGCTATCATTCTTTTATACGCTATTCATTTGCTTTTTTTTATTTGAAATGGGTTTGCTCTTGACTCTAGTCTAGGTCAGAGGAGACAGAGACAAAGTCTACGATGGAGTGAGCTCACCCAGAAGAAGCCTGTTAACTCTAACTTTGAAGAGATTCAGGTTGAATGCGTTCGGGAACACAGACGCAGGAAGTGAGTTCCACTCTTTTGCAGTGCGCATTATGAAGGATGTTTGGAAGCGCTTAGTGCGAATTGGTGGAATAGCAACTACGTATGGATGGTAATTTGCAGTGCATCTAGATGTCCGATGGTAGAAGGGGGCCGGTGGGATGAGGTTGTGGAGTTCTTGAGCACACTCTCCGAAGTACAGTCTATAGAAGACCG
Source organism: Amphipyra berbera (assembly GCA_910594945.2). Lineage (NCBI taxonomy): Eukaryota > Metazoa > Arthropoda > Insecta > Lepidoptera > Noctuidae > Amphipyra > Amphipyra berbera. Next base: position 5,132,887 of record OU343131.1, on the reverse strand, counting down.
ACAAGCAGGCAACCTTGCGGCGATGAGCCAACCTGTGAAGCTTGGCATCCACCGGTTTTTCGTTTTTTGCTGCTATTCACACACTTAAATGAAGTTATTTTTCCCCGGGGAAGGGTATAAAATAGAATATAACACTTCCTCATCGCATGCTGGGAATAGACGCATATCGTAAGACTCAACAAAACCCAGCACGCTTGGTGGTAGGATCTATATGATCCGCCTGGCTAGGTACCGCCCTCACATTAAACACCGGCGCCGAGCAGTTTACTGTGTTCCGTCGTGTGTATGTGAGAGCCAGAGGGGTATAGGGGAATCCCTATAAATCTCTGTTCCTTGGATTCGTGTGCTCCATCTTAGACCCTGTCTGCGCTTACCATCAGATGAGACTAGGACCAATCGCGACCAAGTCAAAAATAAAAAATAAAAAACCGGCCAAGTGCGAGTCGGACTCGCGCACGAAGGGTTCCGTACCATTATCTATAAAAACTACAAAAAAAAACACGTTTGTTGTATGGGAGCCCCCTTAAATATTTGTGTTATTTTAATTTAATTATTTATTTTTAAAGGGAATATATAACTAAATATTCTGTGAATATTTCAAGCGTCTACCTATTGCCGTTATCAATATCGAGCAAAAACGAGCAAAAAAATCACGTTTGTTGTATGGAAGCCCCCTTAAATATTTATTTTATTCTGTTTTTTTAGTTTTTGTTGTTATAGCGGCAACAGAAATACATCATCTATCTATCACGGTCTATCACGGTTCATGAGATACAGCCTGGTGGCAGACGGACGGGTAGACGGATATACGGATGGACGGATGGACGGATGGACGGATGGACGAATGGACGAATGGACAGATGGACGGATGGACGGATGGACGGATGGACGGATGGACGGATGGACGGATGGAAGGACGGATGGAAGGACGGACGGACGGACGGACGGACGGACGGACGGACGGACGGACGGACGGATGGACGGATAGCGGAGTATTAGTAATAGGGTCCCGTTATACCCTTTGGGTACGGAACCCTAAAAACTACCCTTATCCACACCTACGGGTAAATCCAACCTATACTGGGCATTAAACTGTTACAGAAACTTATGGTATTCACGAACAAGTTCTAAGACACTGCAGAAACATGATTAAGGAGTACATCCGCGTGCAAACTGTTGAGTCTTACAAGTTGGTGGAGAGCGGTACTTAGGACAAGCTTGTACAATCCAAGTATGAAATAATCGAGTTGCGGTTCAACTATGAAAGTTGTGAACTTATGTCAGTACTTGGTGTGAAGTCGTTAATAGTTACGAGTATATCATTAAGATGTCGGTTTTAAGTTAAAGAAATATGGTTTAATTTTATTAAAAACTAGCTGCTCTCCCGCGGCTGTGCCCGCGTAAATAATTTGACTACAGCGCCACCTATCGGATCCCAGCATAGCTACGAGCCAACGTCTCGACAAAAAAAAAATTGTTTAAATATGACCTCAATCGGTAAAGTCGTTCTCAAGTTATGGCATGACTAAAGGAAATACGGATTCATTCTTATAAATACAGATATGCAATTCTTCAGAAATAAGCTTCATTTAGACTTAAAAATGCCAACGGTAAGGCAATATCTCAAACGCACGTCTAAGCGTTACTTCGACCATGCCCCGAGGCATCGGAACCCCCTCGTGACCGCCGCGTCCGATTATAAACCCTCCCAGATTAGCATAGTCCGCCGTCCCCGGCATGCGCTACTAGAGCCCGATGATGAGATCACCCTCCTCCAGGAGGCGAATAAATCGACTAGTACTATACACATACACCGCCGCCGCCGACCGGCGTATCGCCCTCGCCGACGAGGCCCCTCGCGACGTCCCACCGCCGCCGCCCCCGATCCACCGTGCTCACCCGCCGCACCGCGGAGCCGGTCGTCCCTTCTGACTCCGCGCAGTCACCATGACGCGAGAATACAGCCCTCATCAAGCTGTCGTATCCCTCCCAGTCCTCTTGCATTCGGCACCCTAAGAGTTCGAGTCCCCCCTTGGGGACGCTCTCAGAGGTGTCGCTGCTATAGTCATAGCCATGATGTTACAGTAGTTAGCTTTGCGTAGTTAGCTAGGTAGTTAGAATAGTAGGTATTGGTTCGGAGACCCTTCTGGTCTCGCCAATAATAGCCAGGTTACGTAGAAAAGGTCCGCAAGACCATCTACAATAGTCGATTAGGAAAAAAAAAAAAAAAAAAAAAAGAACTTCAGAAATAAATAAATTAAATCTTTATTATTAACTAGACTTTACCCGCGGTTTCACCCGCATCCTAGGGGAACTACGGATAAAAAGTATCCTATGTGTTAATCCAGGGCATAGTCTATCTGTGTGCCAAATCTCATCCAAATCCGTTCAGCTGTTTTTGCGTGAAAGAGTAACAAACATCCATACCTACATCCATTCATACAAACTTTCGCGTTTATAGTAAGTAAGGATAAGGATAAGGATGTGGTACAATTTATCTAGTGTCAGACCAACCTAACCCTACAGGGGAATTATGGCATCACTGCAAACAATTACTGTATAAATATTTGCAGCGTCTTCATTATTCCAATCAGAGTTGGCTCTGCCGGGCTAGGTAAGTAGGTATGGATATTGCAAAGCCAACTCTGATTAGAATAATGAAAGAAAGAAGAAAGAAAGAAAAGAAAGAAAAAACATTTATTTGTCACAGATACACTTTAACACAAAACATGATAGTATATAAATAATATTAAAATAAAAGACAACTGTGACAAAAAGGTGACCACTCAGCATAATGCTGTGCTATGGCGTGGGTCACAGACACAGCGCTGATTTCCAGTGATCACCTAAAACACGTGCGGACATTCAGCTAGTTACAAAACAAACAAATTATAATATAAATAAAATAAAATAAAACAACAAAAAAAAAGAAATTTAACAACATACAAAAATATGTATATATATATATATATAAAATATATAAAACATATAAAATATATAAAACACCATACACATACACGCATCACCTTTATTGTAGGTAGGTATTTTAAACACCTACCGATGTTGTTGATGACGATGATGTTGTGTTGTGATGTACCGAATGATGACAGTGCAAAGATTTTTACAGTAATTGTTTGCAGTGTTGCCATAATTCCCCTGTAGAGTTAGCGTGACCGGACTCTATTTTAATTAAATAACAATATTTGTTTTCCTTGCACATAATTAAATAGAGTTAACGACGGAATAGTTTATTGTTTCCAATGGGGTAGGCAACTGTGGAACTAATGGCGCCACTTTCGATTGTTCCACTGCAATCTTATTGGTTGCAATGTGTTTGATATTATTGTTAATATCAACCTGATGGTTCTGATTGGTGGAAATAACTAAATATGGAGGTGCTGCCATATGCTTTAGTTTAGTGTTGCCTTCCTTTCCCATTTTTATTTTTAATTAAATCCATAAAAGCTGTCGGAGTCGAATTACAATTTATGCCATTGTTTTTTTTAATCACTCTTTGTTTATTCAACACTAGCTGTGTCCTCACGGCTCTGCCCGTAGCCTATGTTACTCAGTGATAATGTAGCTTACTAACGGAAAAAGATTTTTTGAAATCGGTCCTGTAGTTTTTAAGTGTATTCGTTACACACAAAAATACAAATCTTTCCTGTTTATAATATTAGTATAGATTAGTATAGATAACATCACATCACGCCTTGTATTCCCCGAAGGGTTAGGCAGAGGTGTTTTAGTACACCCTCGTTTCGCCAGTTATGTTTAAGTCCCATGTATAGGGGGCGAGCCTATTGCCATCAACCGAGCACAAATTCAAACTCCCGGCTGCTACTGAGGAATTCCATACGGAAAAACCTAATAACACTTTGTTGTTTATTCCTGGATTATTAAGGGTGTGTTCAGATATTAATATAAAAAGTTCTACCATCTATTAAACAGCGTGTGACACATTAGATGCGAAGTGACTCCATGAGCCATCTGACCTAATTACTTCTTTACTTAGCACTTATAACACTCCATTAAGAAATGGTCTTAGCTTGGCAATAACAAAAGTCTAACTAACAATATAAGTACTCACAGATCGAATTAAATATTACATAACATAACATCACGCCTGTATTCCCCGAAGGGTTAGGCAGAGGTGTATAGTAACACCCTCATTTCGCCGTTATGTTTTAGTCCCTAATAGGGGGCGAGCCTATTACTAGGAATTCCACAAGGAAAACCCAATAACACTTTGCCCGACCTGGGGATCGAGCCCAGGACCTCATGTTCAGCAATTGCGCTTGCAACTACTGTAGACCAAGGAGGCAGTTTAAATATTAAACGAAATCAATTAACCATAAGTAAACCGTTTAAAACTGAATACAAATCAAACCTTTACATTCCAATTCATCATCATCTCCCTGTCCTTATCTCACACTAGGTGCAGCCGGCATAACATGTATTTCTCTTCCATTCTCCTTTATCAGCCGCCATCTTAGTAAAAAGTCAAAGTATTTATTTCAATTAGGCACATAAAAGGCACCTTTGAACGTCAATATTTACAAAAAAAATATAGAATTGATTCTAGTCGCCTCTTCCAAAAGGTAGTTTCGTATGAAGAAGAATGGGCAAGAAACTCCACCGCTACTATTTTAAAATATCTTACAATATTTTGTATAGGTACATTAATTATACAATTATATGTGAAGACGATGCACCTTAAATAAAATTACTATACCACAATAGGTAAAAAGAATTAAAAATGAAGCGATGACAAATTAATTATGTGATAAATACATGGTGCTCACATTTTTACAAACATTGTAAAAGTATACGTTTTCCCAAACATTTTAAAGTAATAGGTCAGTGTGTGAGTTAAGGTACCTAATCACAGAATCTAAAATAAATGGCATTAAAATAATAAATTATACAATTAAAATAGTACTCACTCCTTTCTTACCCATATCATCCTTCACACAATCCATCCATCTTTTCTTTGACCTACCTCTACTTACCTACATACCCATCTTTCATAATACTTTCCAATTCTCATAATTAATATTATCTCACGTACAACTTTCCCACAAAATATCTTCGCAAATCATTCTCTGTCAAACATTAATCCATTACACTATGAGACTTAAAACATCTGTGTTCAGATCTCATTAGTAAGCCTGAATTACTAAAAGGATCTCAGAGTAAGTCCTCCAATCTGGAGAGTAGGCTTTTAATAATATTTTCGTAAAATTTGACCTTTATTTCCATGTCACTTAGAGATAAGTGAGCAAGTAAAATACGCAAGCGTAAAGAATTTGAATTAAGTTTAGTTTTTATCTTAAGTAACAAATAAAAATAAGAAATTAAGATAAGTTTTATTCTAATGTTGAAATGTGCAAGCTAAAGAAATCTGGATGAACTAAAAACATTGCCGCACACTAGGATTTTTCTTGTATCGTGGGTGCGCTTACAGACACAAATCATCACGTACACAAACGCCCAGATCCAGAACAACTATCTGTAGGCCATACAAATATTTGTTCCGTGTGGGAATCGAACCCACGACCCGTAGCGCAGAAGCCAATCACTCCGCCACTGCACCGTACGTGTCGTCAATGGGGAAGGCAACGCAAAACGAAAGCAGATGGCAGCACCTCCATACTTAGTTATTTGAACCAATCAGAACCATCATATTCATATGAGCCATAACTTCAAATATATTGCAACCAATCAGATCGCACTGGAACAATCGAAAGTGGCGCCATTAGTTCCACAGTTGCCTTCCCCATTGGTGTTGTATTGTTGATTATTGGTAGAAATTAACCACAGGACGGCGTCCATATATTTTTACGCATTGCCTTTTGTCAGATATAACGTAAGTAATAAAAAAAAAAGATTTATATCCTAAATATGTTCTGCCTAGCTTTTTCCCAACTATATTGGGGTCAGCTTCCAGTCTAATCCGATGCGGTTGCATACCAGTATTTTACACGGAGCGAATGCCATCAGACCTCCACAACCTAATTACTGGACAATGCTGATATTCTAACGTTAGACCATGCCAAGCTTTTGGGCTTCCGACTCCCCGTAACGACTGCCATAGGTATTCGTATGACACCCGGGATCGACTGTTTAACGTGCTCTCCAAATCCACGGACTGACCACGGCAAGCGCAGCTTAATCTCACATATCGTCTGTTCCACGCGGTTGGTCCTCCCTCCTTTATATCCTAAATATAGCCAGTCAAAAATTGTTTATCTATACTTATAAAGCTGAAGAGTTTGTTTGTTTGAACGCGCTAATCTCAGGAACTACTGGTTAGAATTTAAAAAATATTTTTGTGCTGGATAGTGCATTTATCGAGGAAGGTTATTGGCTATATAACATCACGCTACGACCAATAGGAGCGGAGCATAAATGAAAAATGTTGCAAAAACGGGGAAAATGTCCACCCGTGCGAAGTCGGGACGGGCCACTAGTCCGTAATATTGAGATAAAAAACACAGACAAAGGAACATTAAGAGAAAAAAAAACAGGAAGAAAAAAAATCAAAATATTTTTATTACTTTATCTTTATAAAATGACAGAGCAGCAAATTGAGCTCTCTTAAAAATGGGTTAAAAAAAAGATGTTTGTTACCGACCCTCTTATAAGTCCTGAAAAAAACGTTCCGCTCGAAGCAAATTAGACCCAAATTAACTGAAGTAACCTAGAAGATTTTGACAAAGTTTATTCTTTGGATAATCTAGCTTCCAAGTTTACAACGCAATCGTTTTATTTTATTGGGAACAACAAAGGAGATATCTTTTGCAGGTTTCGTCAGTAATTAGCAAAACTTTCTCGAACTCTTCTACTGTTTGGGAAGTTGGTTCCAAAAGTAGTTTATTTACCTCGCTCATGAGCTGTCAAATCAAGTTTGCTTTTGTTATCATTTGGCAACATGTTAGCCTGTTTAATAAACTTGTTATTGTAGCCAGGTAAGACATCAGCGGAAAAAATCATTTTAGGTGGCTTGTTATTTTTTTGTTTTTGCTTACTACTCGTTTTATCATTCGTAGTACATAACATAAAACTTAAACATAACATCACGCCTGTATTCATCAAAGGGTTCGGCAGAGGTGTATAGTACAACCGTCATTTCCCCGTTATGTTTAAGTTTGATGTAATAGGAGGCGAGCCTTTGCCATCAACTGGGCACAAATCCAAACTCCGGGCTGCTACTAAGGCATTCCTCAAGGAAAATCCAAATAACACTTTACCCGTCCAGGGGATCGAACGCAGGACCTCACGATCCGCAGACGCGCTTGCCAGCACTAGACCAACGAGGCAACTCCCTCATCTGTAGTCTTCGTCAGAAACTAAATTAGCTTCTTAAGCATCGTTAATGGAGACGCGGGATTTGCCAAGTACTTCGCCACGTCATACTGTAACTAACTTACTCCATACAGTGGTTCGTGGAGAGTTTGACATTGACAGTTATTAAAGGCAGTTCGTGACGTGACAGTTTTGCAGGCAGCTCGGGCGATGACGTCCCCGCGATGGACGACTCTATGGAATGGCTAGACTGTGGCTACGTGCTGTTAAACATACAACTACAATTCAAAAAATACGTCGTCATCGTCACTCGGAGAACTCAGTACCCCAACCAGACTCTCCACCAAATGTCTCTGCAGAGTACCTGAATTCTTCGGACGCGTTGCCAGAAAGTGCGGTGGTAACCGTGAGAAACTGCCAGTCAATGGCAAGGTGGAAGAAAAAAGCTCTAGGGAACGAAGTCCTATGTGTTCATCCGACCAGATTCGCCCGACACTCGACCCTAGTGTTAGCGACACTGTCCACGCAGCAGAAGATAGAATGAAATGGCGGAATATGGTTCACAAAAAAAATTGTTTATACAGATCACGGCCCTCAGCATCGAGGAGAGCGACGCATCGAGGAGAACGACGCATCGAGGAGAACGACGCATCGAGGAGAACGACGCGTCAAGGAGAACGACGCGTCGAGGAGAACGACGCAAGGACAATGATATCTTCATACGTTTGTATTGTCCGCTTTACGCCCCGCATTACGCCGCGTTAGGCTGCCTGTTCATTGGAGAGGAGAGGAGCGGAGCGGTGTGGAGCTAACCAATAGAATTGCATAAAATTGACGTCTCCGCTCTGCTCTGTGAATATTGTGAATTTCTATTGATTAGCTCCGCGAAACGAGGTCTTATTAAGAACATAATTCACATCGCGGTCATTAATATTAGCAATAGCAAACAAAACGATTATTTCGTAGATATAGAAATCGGGCTTAAGACTGTGGCGCAAATAACGTTGAGTCTAATTTAACGGTTAATAAAACTAGGTACCTATAAACGTAGGTACCTAAAATTAATCGCTACTAAAATTAAGCCTATTAGAGCGCCTATTTGCGGTAAGGTAAATCGACGAATGACTTTTATGGTCTGTAATTAATGTTTAATTAAATAGGAATGTTTGGGTCTAAGTCTTGAGTCTAAGAGATACAGGGGCGGCCTTGGGGGTGGCAAGCAGGGCAACCGCCCAGGGCCTCGCTTTTACAGGGGCTTCGCGCACTCGCGCAACAACCCAAGTAGAAAAATATTAGGTATTAATAGTATTAATGTTTATTTGAATTTCACGCCTTACGCCGCGCATTATAAAACTTTACATTTCTCGTCAAGCATTATCATTAAAACTAATTTCACAAAGACATAGGCCTCGCAAAGATCTACCCGCCTGGAGCCTCGCAGTGGGTAAGGCCGCCCCTGAAGAGATATAATAAAAGTGATAGTTAAGTGATTTGTCTCAGATTGGAACAATACGGTGGTTTTCTAAAGTTGAATGGTTCACTTTAAAGTACTAGTACAGAAGGGCCAATATTTTTTGACCACCTTGAACTTCGTGCAGGTAATTTCGCAATAGATATTTTTTGAAACAAAATGTCGTTGAATTAACATTAAATTAATATTATCTTAGGATGGGCCAGTTTTTAAACAAAGTTTATGTGGTAGTTGTTACAGTACCTAACTGTTTTGACGTGATAGTACTTTTTATCGTCTTACTTAGAAGCTCAAAATTGGTTGATATTATTTTAATGGTATTTTTGTAATTTCTCATATAATTCAGATTTTGATCAACTGAACCATTTGCGAGTTCATTGGAAATAGTATGATATTATCCTTCAATATTTTTCATGTTTCTTTACTTGCATTTAAAATAAACGCAATTTGTTTTTCAGGTTTCAAATCTATCTTGAAGCCACTCAATTATATAAAATTGTATCCTTAAAAATAATAAATTGGCTAAATGTATTTTTTCTTACTTCCGAAATTCATTGAACAAATACAGCTTGGAACTTACAGATATTTTTAAAATTACCTTGTATTGATAGATACTTCAAGAAAATTGAAATCCTAATTGAATTTAATCAAGTAAAAAGTTTTGTAAACAATTTGAGTAGACGTGACAATTTCTCAAGTATTTGTGCAAATACTATTTGAAAAATGAACTGAAACACGTTTGCCATCCAAAGGTTCATCGTCTTTAGATAGAAGGTCTTCAGTTTTACTAATAGATATTCTTCAATCATTCTTCATTGCTTTTGCTGACGAGATTTAATTATTCCGAAACGAAATAATGACTTTGGAACTTGTGCCATGAGCTATCAGTGGCTAATTAAATTAGAAGGTTATGGCTCTGTCAGAATTCAGATTAATGCGATGCTGGATTATTGTGGATTTGACATGCTATGGATGGTACATTCCTCAAAAGGTCATTCCAGACATTGCCCTACATTGTTACACTCGCATAGTTTTTACACCACAATATCTTGACTTTAAAAGAGACCTTCATCTCTAAGTTTGTTTCAGCTTTTCTTCTCAGGGTTAGTAAGATAGGAAACGCCTGCGACATCGAGTTAAAAAAAAAAATTGACTTGTAAAAAAAAGTTTCTGTAACATTTAAATGTTTAAATCGAAACGATATCAGTTTTGGATTCCGAAATTAAGCATATCCCTACCAAGAAGACTAACAGCGAAATGGTTGTTGAGTACTGTACACAATACGAGAAGATCTTGTGATACAATCCAATACGGGACCCTTTGAAGTTCCATTCAATGCTGCCTATGAACAGAATTCAGACGTGACCGACGAGGAAGCTGTCCTTCCTTACGCGCTATTGATGTCTTTAGCTTTGACACAGCTACAGAGACCTTTGGACGTTATCAAACGTTGCATTATCAACTACCGTATGTATTTCCATAACTCAAAGGTGACATCGATGTTCAAAGAAAAATAGTTCATGTTTAAGCTGGTCATTATTTTCAAGGTTTTAAACATGTACAAAGGACGTTGGAGATTTTTAATGAACTATCTTTGCTGACTAGGTGCTCTTTTATTTAAGTGGACAAATAGTCGCAGGTGCTCTCTTCCCTGAGGAAGGAAGAGGGTTATTTACTTACTAACTAAAACCACCATGGTGTTCTACCGAGGACCAATGGCCGGGGTCACGGGATTCGCTAGTGAATTTACCGCAATAGTAAACGGATACCTAGTAACATCAGATAGAAATGACGTCAGTTAGAAGAAAAAGAAGACAATAATTGATGGTACTAATTTTCGCAATATAATCGTATTAGACGTGGTTTATGGTTTTTCGCTTGACATACACTCATCAAATCGTTATGGCCAAAGTCGTGAAAATTAAAAATTATACCGTCGGGTGCAAATAGCGTGTCTTTAGTTGCGCAATAGGAACTGAACCGTAATAAAATATTGAAAAACTAACCTGTGTAACATGTAGATGAAGTTGAAAAGACAGTTGAGGGATGCCATCATCAGGTCAGCGAAGGAGAGATTCACGAGGAAGTAGTTGGTGACGGTCCTCATCCGCCGATGTGCTGCAAAAAATAAAAAGTTTTTAACAAATTTCTTGGTAATGACAAATCTGTAATGTGATAGAAATGCGTAATAGGATACGTGTCGTTTATGTCAGTTATATACGTAAGAATCACTGTAGAAGTGGAGATATCCACAAATCAGAACATTTGTTAAACATTTCCATTAATTTTATAACATAACAACACGCCTGTATTCCTCTAAGGTAATTCCCTTATTTCACCGTTATGTTTAAGTCCCCTGAAATAGGGGGCGAGCCTATTGACATCAACCGGGCCCAAATTCAAACTCCGGGCTGTTACTGAGGAATTCCACACGGTAAAACGCAATAATTTTATATATTGTAAATATTTCCAATAATGTAGTTCTAAGAAGTAATCAATCTAAATTCATGCGCGTTCAAAAATTAAACGATTAAAATTCATGGAATAATAATTTCCATGAATTTTCGTCAAACAGACAACGGTTTTTGGAGTGTTCTATCAACAAATATAGGTACTGTGTCAACATCGATCAGCATACTCATTTACCTTTTTTGTCAAAAGAAACCTACAACTTCAATAAGCTCAGGATGAAAAAAATATAAATAACACAGGCAGCCCAATACATTTGTTTCCCGAATTCTTATGAATGTGTTAAGATTACGTATTTTTCTTTTCACATTTGGAATTGTACGTGAAATAGTTACGGGAACCGGGGGATTGCCGTTCACATAAGGGAAAAACGCTCTATTTTTTTTAAATGTTGTTTTATATTAAAATATAAAAAAAAACAAAGGTTTAATATTCAGTAATCAACTGTTTAACACAACACGCGTTTATCTTTCACATAAAATCAGTTACATCAGTTAAAAAAAAACATGTTTGAGCGCCATTACCCTAGGTAATACCGCTCAGCCAAAGGGGTAATGACGCTCAAGCCTATTTGTTTGAATAAAACAAGTAAGATCCATTTTCATTAATCAAATATAATAGAAATCGGCCTTAAACAATTAAAGTAAAGATTACAATCATAATTGAGAATAAATTATTCTTATTAGAAGTAATAACTATGAGTTATCATTAGACTTTCTCCTTAGGCATAATAATCACAGATGTATCCTTCTGGAGAATCCCATCCAGAGTACATAGCTTGAGACCACTGCCCACGTGGTACAACGATACCACATCTCCTTATTTTGTCCAAATTCTGCGCAAAGAATGCATTTTTCACCGTTCACGTCCATTTCATCATCACTGTCATCGTTGTAAAGAATTTGATTTTCTTCATTGTCGGACTCCAAAGAGATGTGTTGTAGGTCTTCTTCGCTCCAAGCCCCTTTGGAAGTGGTCCTTGAACGATTTTGAGGGAACATCTATTAAGAAAAAATATATAACTTCACTAAGGGGTAATGGCGTTCACTTGAGTGGCAGTACCCCAAACGATCGTTTTGTATAAGAGTTGAAATTAAAAAAAAATACAAACACAATTGTTCAAAAGTGATTAAGTTATCGCAAAATATATTATTTTAGTACCTAGAATATAAATATGAATAATAAATAAGTACTGAAATTATGGACTTACCGACAAGAACATTCAGCCTAAAATTAATATCAGCGCGGCTGCAAACTAACACACGCACCTGACTCTCCCGTTCTGCGAGCGGACTGATGTTATTTGTCGCTGCCTGCTCCAGCGACACATCCCCCGTGCTTTAGCTCGCTCGCTTTGTCTCTATGCATCGTATTTAGCAAGTTAATAGGGTGAGCGGTATTTCCCCGCGAGTGCCATTACCCCTGCTTCCCCTAATACCGCCCTGAACTCAGAGCTCTGCGTAGATATCAAAAAATCAAATAATAAACCCTTACATTATTTAAGGAAATCCATATCATGCTACCAGCCTTGTGTTGATAGATATTCGTTTCCATATCAGGAGCAAAAATGGGCCTAAAATAGATCCTAGAGGTAATCCACGTGTAGATGTTTTCCTTCACCTTATATATTATTCTGATAAATTCGTTACATATTCAAAGTCAGTTCAGCTTTCACTCAGACATGCGTCACTGTTCTGTATATTTTTATTAGATTCTACTCATGATCAGGCTTATGAGAGTTTATTTGATAGATTTGGAAAAATGTATACTAATTCTAGTAGAATTGTGTGCAGACAATAATGCCATTCCGTGTCAAATGCTACTTTAAAGTCATTAATTAATACCCTGCGCTAAAGGGTTCACATAACATAACACTTGTATTCCCGAAGGGTTGGGCAGGGGTGTATAGCAACACCCTCACTTCGTCGTTATGTTTAAGTCCCATGTAATAGAACCTATTGCCATCAACCGGTCACAAATCCAAACTCCAGGCTGCTAGTGAGGAATTCCACACGGAAAAACCCAATAACACTTTGGCCGACCCGGGGATCGAACCCGGGACCTCATGATCAGCAGTTGCGCTTGCCCCCACTAGACCAAAGAGGCGGCTCAAGGGTTATTTTTTGTAATTAGTTTGTAGTTAATGGCAAATGCTACAAAAAATATAGACATTTGTATTTAATGGTCTATCTCTGCACAGTACGTGAGTTAATGCCTGCCAATAAACTTCTTAACTTTGGCTACAATACAAAAACCTTGAAGGCTTATTAGTCTAGAAAAAAATATATATTTTATTTATCAAATAGATTCACTCATCGCTCATGAAAACAAGACTACGACGGCAATTTGTCACTCAATTAGATAAACGACCACATTTTAGCAAAGTACCCTCGCTTGTTTGAGTGTGTTTATACTAATGATGTCTGCTATTTTGGTAAACGAGTGACATTTGGACACAATTGGAAAATTATAGAGCATGAAATATCTTCCCAAATGTCAATGAAAATTTAAAATAAAAAGAACTTACACATAAAACGTAGGTAAAAGCAAATTGCAATCTGTTTGCTGAGTTAAATGTTAATATTTTTTTTCTATTGCACGTTGCTGGTGATGGAAATTAGCCCATTACAGTCCGAATGCTGCGCTTCTTCTCAGAATGATAAGGATTTAGGCCTTAGTCCACCACGCCGACCTGGGGTCACCATGGATAACTTTTTGGAGATCCCTCAGGTGTGCAGGTTTCCTCACGATGATTTTCCTTCACCGTTAACGCAAGTGATAATCAAAATATTGATCCGCACATGAATAGGAAAAGTCAGAGGTGCTGGTCGGGGTCGAAACGTTCAACGGCTAGTCTATCACATGTGTAATGGTAGGTATCACATGAATTTTGTTTTCCATCGTGGAGTTACCACATTGTACCTAGAGTAATATATGGGTAGATTGTGGTACCTATTGCTATATTTCTTCCTCCTAGCTTTTTGCCAATTATCTTGGGGTCTTCTTCCAGTCTAACCAGATGCGGCTGAATACTAGTATTTTACACGGCGCGATTGCCATCAGACCTCCGCAACCAAGTTACTGGGCAATGCCGATATTCTAAGGTTAGAACGATATTACTATATTTGAAGGTTTCAAATTAGAATTTGAATTATATTGCATCTATTCAAATTAATTAAGTGTGTTTGTCAGCAGATCCTATACATATATTCGACAGGCATAATTTAATTGCTCGAAATAAAGGACCAATCTACATAATTATTTATTTAAATAAAACCATTAGTTAGACAGTACGTGTTATTATTTCAAATGCATTCTAAAATTTTTTATTAGAATTCACAAAACCTGCAGCTGTTGAGATGAAGTTCAGGTTTATTTATTCGTCACTGTAACGTATGATTAATTAATTTAAATTCATTGTCTAATATGATTAAATTAAAATAATGTTTTAATTGCTTGCAGATTGATCATATTATTGTTGTTAAAACCGTTTTAGGGACTAAAAATACTTATCAGCATTAATTATTGCACTCACATACAATGGGCAATTTGATCGTTAAACATCGATGCAGTTTTCGCATGCATCAGCACGTCAACGCATCCTATAGAATGCGTTTGAATCCTAAAGCACACGATCGAACAATCTGTCGCGGGTAATGCGGTTAAGAGTATCTAAAACCATTCAGTTTTTTGCGTATGTATGCTGATTGATGTGATTCGTACCTTCAATCTTTCTCCACACACGAATTTCAAGGTATCAGAATAAATTATTTGAGAGGAATTTTTACCCAACAGTGGGTCGATACGAGCTAATGTTGATGATGAAAACAGATTTCATGACGATTGCACCAACATTTGAAGTACGTTGTTACGACCAATCTATCAAAATTTAAGAGCAACTTAGTAAAATCAGTTCATTGCTATCCCTGCCGGGTACGGGCCTCTTCTCAGAAAGAGAAAGCTTTAGGCCTTGGTTCACCACACTGGTCTGGTGCGGATTGGCCGACTACACACACTATCGATAATTTTTTGGAGCCCTCTCTGATGTATAGGCTACCTCACGATGTCTTCCTTCACCTTTTCCATGAATTTAAAAAAAAGTCTAAGGTGTAGGCTGGATTTGAAATCAGACCCTCCTTCATTGAAGGCAAACATTTAACCGCTAGGCTTTCAATACCTTATGCCAAGATAAACTTATTACTATGAAAATATAGAGAACTCATTCTATGACTGCACTCCTTACATCCAGATATTCACATTACATGCTCAGAATCGCAGCCTCGGGAATAACAAAATAACTTCTAGCTTCTTCTATCTTCCAAGTGTGGTAACTGAACCACAAATGAAATGATGTAATTTATACTAGGTACAATCAGCCTCAAAAACTGCTACACTACGATTAATACATACATACATAAACTCACACCTTTTTCCCATAGGAGTAGGCAGAAACTATAGAACGCCACATGCTACGATCCTTATTATACTCCTTTCACTTCGCCCACATACGATAAATACTAGTAAGTGACGATCGATCAAAGTTTCAAAATGGTTTTCGAATAAAACCATGCCCAATTTTTTTTGGTAACTGTTAGTGATAGATAATTCAATTCTTTAGATAATAGTATTATATATAATATAATAATATATATTCAGGGACGATTTCACCAACTTACAACTTACTTTTGGGAAGTATTTAAAAGCACTTTAAATAAATTAAAATAACAACAAAAAATATATAGGCCCACTTCAAAAATTATGCTTTCCACAACATTAATAATAGTTGCACTTTTTAAAATTGAAGTATTAAAATTAAAGTGCAAAACATCACATGTATATCACATTTCTTTAATTTTCACAGCTCTTGTATAGAAATTTTGTCAAAATATCTAACTTATTCCGATAAACCTTATCCGAAATTGTTAAAATTGGGCCTTAAAATAATTAATTACTGAGAGAATATTTAAAATTTCAAAAAAATTATCAGCTTTTGTTGTCGACTGTACTACAGTGTAATCATTTCAACAATTAACATTCCGAGATTATCCTTGTATGAATCTAATTGTAACTTGTCGTACGTATTACTTAAATGGACTAAAAATATATACTAAAATATAAAATACTTAAATAGACTAAAAACCTAAAACATCATGGTTTCCTCACCTGTAACAATCCAAATGACGATGACGTTCCCTCCTATAGCGACCACCAGCATTGCTGTAAAGAGGCACACCCATGAGTTGTGTGCCCATGTCGGCATGGTGTTGGACGATGGCGAGGCTGTCGTCTTCGGGACCAGGATGGTGGCCGCGCCTAGTATGCTGCGGTTGAAGTCCATGTTCCATGTGTACACCACCTGAGAGGAAATTGGGTGATTAGCTGTTTTAATTAGCTTCACTTCGTATATTTGTTTCAAATCTTGCGATAGATTTTTCAACTACTTCTGCTTAAACTTCGCACACAAAATCAATTCACATGACAATACAACATTATACTAATTTCAACCTTCAATCTTTAAATCCTAATACTGCAGGGGCACTACTAGAGGTAGATAAAACAGCGTTGGAAAGTTTTAAATTTTGAATCATCCAACGAAAGACGGACACAGAGAAAACGACTATCCATTTTGAGGTTCTGAATAAAAATTTGGGATTGGGAATTTTCGAGTTATTGACGATCCGTTGTAAAATATTCAGAAGCCTTTGTAGTCCAATATCGGTTTTTCCCAAAAGGGATATACAGGATGGCTCTCTTCCCATGATATGAGAAAGACCAGCCATCATTCATACATACATACATAGCTCACGCCTGTTTCCCACAGGGGTGGGCAGAGACAATTGAACTATAATCATCAGCAAGATGCATAAAAAGTCCGACAGCGACGATACTTAAGTACGTCCAGTGCACCCTGGACAGTCAGCCCCGCTACCAACCTTGTTGACTAGATAATCTTTTCACCAAGGCATGTGCTATTCTAATAAAATTCGAGAAGATTATCAGCAAAATTCAGGTACAACATAACACACTCAACTCTACCTATCCTCCTACCTTGATGCCTTTAGAAGGCTACATTATTAACACCTCTGCTAACTTTATCATTTCGCATTTCATACTGACTGACAGACTGATTTATCAACGCAGAGCCTAAACCACTGAAGCTGAAATCATGAAATTTAGACAGTAGGTTCCCTTTGTGACTTAAGCATCCATTAAGAAAGGATTTTTGGAAATTCTGCTGCTTAAAGAGATAACATAGGTGGGTTAAAAATCGGTAATTTTTTAATTTAAATCCATAAAATATATTATCTTAAGCATTTGGTTATGAATTAAGTAACACGTATTTAAGGATTTTTGGAAACTTCAACCCTAAGGGGAAAAAGTAGGGGATGATAGATCGTATGGAAATCTATTCAAGGTAAGTCCGAAATTCACAAGGACGAAGTCGCAGGCTTATCGAAGTGCTAATATAATTATAACAGAGGATGACAATAAAACTTAATTTATGAGGGGCCACTTGAGAAATTGGTCTACCACAATTTAAAGTCTCAATAAACTTTAAGTCTACCAATAATCCGTGCCCTCCACCAAATTAATGCTCTAAGTCCTTGACCAGTTCATAACAGTAACTTCTAAGATCAAATAACTTGAGGGCTCAATGCGACGTCTTTTGAGTGACTTCATAAAGATAAAAGGGATTCTATTGTGTTTGTTCATGCAGATGCATCTATTCTCAGGAATTGCACGAAATTACAAAGGATATTTGCTAAGTAGATCTCTAAAATGCAAATGAGGATGGTTTTAATAAACTTAAGACGGGCAGACTGCAAGTAAGACTTGGATGGGGTAAAGATAACCCAACTAACATTTTGGTTATAAGAATAAGTGCTACATGAGCTGCTTAAGAGAATTTTAAGAACCAAAGGTTCTGTAAAGGCACTAACAATTGGGTGATAAAGCGTGCTGTATCTCTCTTATAACCCTGGATTGGGCCTGTTCATTTTAGAACTTGAAGTGACTTAATGGTTATAGAGTAGTGATAAATGAGTGATTAAGAAGAGATATAACAGTGTTATTGCAGCAGTGATTACCATCTCAAGTGTTTTATAAGCTATACACAGGTTATAACTGCAAGCTAAAGTAGTAAACAAGTTATGGAAACCACTTTAATGACTTTTTTGGTTACACATGGTTACTTCTTGTAACCAATATATAACTTAAGAATATATCGGACTTATTTAGTAGCAATAAGTATCACCGAAAGCGCAAAATATTTAAACTGTTTTCATATATTTTTACGTTCTTGTTAAAGTCAATAGTGATAATATTTTTCAGCAGGCATTCATTTCATGGTGGTGACGCGTGTTGTATTTTAATAAAATAATTTATTAAGGTAAGTCAAGTCAAGATTACTGGGTGTTATAGGTATTAAATCTCATGCGGCGGTAAGTTTACGGTAACAGTATATACTAGTTTTCATCTCATTTTTGAAACGCCTTAAAAATAAACTACTTTTGATGATAAAATTATGTAAAAAATACTGGCCGAATTTTTTTTTTCTTAATTTATCGTATTTATCAATTCCTGGTACCACCTTTAGACATTTTAATTGAAAATTATGTACAATGTGAGTAAATAAGTGCACTGATGTAACATTTCAACAAGTTTTTTCTTTCACAATTTTCATAGATTATCTTTATTAAATGGCGTCTTAGTTCTAATTACTTAAGGATCCTGATAGCTCTGTTATTCCTCCCGTAGTGATTAAATACTGAAAGTATGCACTTGCATGGCACTAGAAGTTCTAAAAAATGTTTATAAAAGTGAATAAAAACAAAGGGTTTATAGGTTTAACTTGTTTAATAGTTCTACGCGGAGCTGTAAGCTGATAATTTTTAGGGTTCTGTTATGGTTTGAACAAAACCCTTTACATATCGCACGCCTGACTGAATGACAAAAAATCCAAGAATTATGTATAATTGAGGCCGGTAGATACCTATCTATGTATCGACAGCGCCCAGCACGTCGCTACACCGCTGCGTGCGGCCGATATGATATTTTGAAATATTTTTTTACAGGTGTATCCCGCTGCATCAGGATTTAATAATATTCTTGTCGAAATGCCCGCTGCATTAGGATCCAATAATATTACTTCCGAAATGACAGCTGCACCCTCTATTGGAATGGATAACGTCTATGAATATCACATTGTCCAGGATAATCAAAGCACAACTAATCAACACCAGTGTTACAGTAGTGGATGATGGTTCCTTTATGGCTATACTAATATTAAAATTTAATGTAAGTAAGAATAGTTGAATGATTGAACACATGTTGATTTTGTTCATGACCATCTTGCGCTATTGTACTGAGTCATTCGCGCTGGTGTCAAAGTATCGGAGATCATCCACTGACTGATTAAATAACTTTTTGACTGATTATATTACTAGTAGATATGTCAAATAAAAAACAATTATAATAACAATCTTTTATTTTCAAACTGTGTGTAAAAGAGGTAAGAAGTACAGAAAATTACTTTTTTTAATACAAACTAATTTACTTTTTACATCTTTAGGATATAATATAATTTCATTCGATGCTGATGGTAATATGCTACTTTCACCACCACCACCACCACAACCTTGCTTGATCACTAGTTTCACCTTGATAAATGTTAGCTAATATAGGCCAGAATTCATATTTAGAGCTTTTAAATATAGGTAAGCCATCAAGATTTATATTCAGAAGATTGTTGTTTGGCAGCGGTATACAATTTCCAAGTATATTTGATAAAGGCATAATAATCCCATGATGCCAATATTCACCACCTTCGATCGTTTTAAGACACATTGCTGTTGGCGTTTGTAAAATCTTTCGAGGATCGGTCGGTAAAATATCCGTAAATCTCTTATTTAAAATTAAAAGCAAATCTTTTAAAGCGGCTTGGCTTATATTTTTTTGTAGAGCCCATGTTCGTAAATCATTTTTAAAATTTATATTTTTCATATATTCACTGTCTTATTCGTCATCCGAGTTGTTTGAACTACTGAGAGGTAACAGATCGTCACAGATTAGAGTATATTCAACATCAGAGATAATTTGCTGTTATACGGAACCCTGTTGTATTTTACTTGATTGCTCTTGATATGAATCGTTATCGAGTTCACTGGATTTGTATTTTGTACTTCTATTGATATCAGAACTGTTGCCTGGGATTGGGATAACATCAATACCTTTTTCTGGATTTTGATTAAGGAAACACTTTTTCTCCACATATGCAATGCTTCTCTAGTCATTGTGTCATAATTTTTTTCCTCAACTGATGTAGGCTCGTCGCATTGGATTTGCGATAATCTAATGATATTCTTATACTCTCTCAAAGCTTTTCTTTTGACTCCACCCGTTTATTTTTTAACTAGCCATGGTTTCATTTTGAAACAATCAAATATTTTCAAATAAACGCCGCGGTGCAAAAGTAACAAACTATAGTTTTTGAAGTTAGGTTAGGTTAAGTGACTTAAATCCTATTACTCAACTTAAAGTGATAATTAAGAGTTATAAAATATGCACATAATGTTTGCTGCTATATACAAGTTTTTATAAAAACCACAATATTACTTATAGTTGACCGATAAACTCCATTATGTTGCCTGCAATGATTTAAAGGTGGATTCTAACTCTTGCAGAATCTAGCTCTATAGGACTTATAATCAACACTTCTTAGATGCTTATAGCTTTGTTACTAACTCTTAAGGCTCGACAAAACTTGTAAGGTGGTACAAAGTATTTAAATAACTCTTTTTAAGAATACCAGTCGATAGTAAGTGTTAGTACACACCTGACCACCACTCACAGCGTTTAATACTTCTGGAAGCTATTAGGGTAAGCCTAAAGGTGTTACAAGACATTTTACTACCTCAGTAGTAGAATATCAGCCGATAGTAAGTGTTAGTAGACACCTTACAATTGCTTGTATTGGTTTGTGCCTCTTAAAGCTATAAGAATAAGTTATATAATGGTTTCGATAAACTCCATGCTACCGTCTTAAGTTATATATTTTTTTATTACTGTTATTCCTCTGGAAGGTTTAATTATTTATAACTAACCCTACTGTAGAGTCGAATGTTGCTATCGGAGTTCTTATATACCATATATAATACTAAGAGCCTTAAAAAAAGGCTGCCGTAAACACTAAAATGTTTGTTGGGAATACATGATACAGTCGTGATTGCCTCGTTGGTCTAGTGGTGGCAAGCGCGATTGCTGATCGTGAGGTCTTGGGTTTGATCCCCAGGTCGGGTAAAGTGTTCTTGGGTTTTCCGTGTGGAATTCCTCAGTAGCAGCCCGGAGTTTGGATTTGTGCCCGGTTGATGGCAATAGGCTCGCCCCCTATCATATGGGACTTAAAAACACAACGGCGGCATGAGAGTGTTACTATACACCTCCGCCCAACCCTTCGAGGAATACAGGCGTGATGTATATTCAGAAGTCATTGTGCCGATAGTAGTTACGACCAATGATTTAAAGCTAAGAGCGACCAACATCTGATGAGGCTCTCGTTGGGCAGCTGGATCAAGGGCCTGATACAGAAATCGATACTTCTGGACACGGCGCATATTGTTAGGAAGTTCCTCTCTCTGAGGCCCAGACCACCTGTAGCTTGGACTCTGTTCCCGATGCCGG
The DNA here is from genome assembly GCA_910594945.2 of Amphipyra berbera. Taxonomy (NCBI): domain Eukaryota; kingdom Metazoa; phylum Arthropoda; class Insecta; order Lepidoptera; family Noctuidae; genus Amphipyra; species Amphipyra berbera. Next base: position 5,110,959 of record OU343131.1, on the reverse strand, counting down.
TGGGCTACTACTTTTGAATGTTTTTAGTTTATTTATAAAAATATTTAAAAATATAAATATACTAGCTGTTCTCCCACGGTTGCGCCCGCGTAAATAATTTGACTACAGCGCCACCTATCGGATCCCAGCATAGCTACGAACCATCGTCTCGACACAACAAATATGCATAAATATGAACTCAATCGGTAAATTCGTTCTCAAGTTATGGCGTGACCAGGGGAAATAGGGATTCATTTTTATATACACTATGTAACATAATTAACGCACATCCTGAAAGTAGTTTGTTCAGGATCGTTTACTAAATCGATTTCTATCATTTTTAATATAGGTAAATTTTTATCCCAAAAATAATTAAAACTACGGAAATTAGTCACTACCCCTGTACAGTCAAAACAAACTGAAATGGACCATAAATCAAGGCAAAAATACTTTTAAAAGTGCATTTTTATTTGTATTATTAATACAAATTCCGGCATTCAATACAAAATAAAGAAAATAAACTTTATTTCAAGAACGTTAATTTAGTAAAACAACAATGCATAATCAATTTTAAACTAAAATTTTAGTGTATATATTATTATTTATCTGTCACTAAGCCTGCGTTTGGCCGCCATCTCACCTGATATTAAGCGATGATGCGGTCTGCGATGGAGCACGCTTGCCCAGAAGAAACCGATTCACTTGTGACTTGAAGACACCCAAATTGTAACTGTCTGGGAACACCCACTTGGGCAGCGCATTCCATTGTTTGGCGGTTTTCACAATGAAAGTGGAATCAAAACGCTTCGTTCGGGTTTTTGGTATATCAACCATGAACCGATGGCGCTTTTTCGTGCTTCTGGCCGTCCGATTATGATGATTACTATGATTATAACATAATATTCTAATTGGGGTGTTTGAGGGTGTGCGTTATTTATGTTACATGTTGTATATAGATATGTATTGAAATGAATAAAGGAGATAAAAATACATGATACAAGCTATTTGCGATATAAGCAGAAGAAACTTCAAAGAATATTTTGATGAAAAATGTTAATTAAACATGGGTTAATTTAAAACAACTCAAGCAAGCTGCTCAACAAAATAATCTAAGATATCTATACTAATATTATAAAGAGGAAAGATTTGTATTTTTGTATGTAACGAATAAACTTAAAAACTACTGGACCGATTTCAAAAATTCTTTTGCCGTTAGAAAGCTACATTATCACTGAGTAACATAGGCTATATTTATTACTGGAATAAAACGCGGGTGGAGCCGTGAGGACACAGCTAGTGCAAAATATATTGAAGCGGTATTTAAACACATGTTTTATTTTAAAAACAACGCCACAACCAATTTTTTGTTTGCCGTGAAAATGACACTAATACAATAAAGTTTACGTTTCAACAGAATAGTGGGACATTTTCGCGTGAAAGTGGATTTCAACAATGTTATTTCAAAGTCAAAGATAAGAGCGAAGTGGTATTGACAGGTAAGGGTAAATTGACACTGACATAGGCTCCCGAATACAATGCATCACGAGACCCGAAAAGGACAAGGTCCGGGTCTATACAATGTGAATTTATCGTCAAACCGTAAAATGTCCGTAATAACATTTCGTGAGGGTGTATATCAAAGGATGTCTCCACGTTTCGTTTTTCCAGCGTTCTTTGTGTGCGCTGTGACTTTTTAATCTCTGGAGTTGGATTGAATGTATATTGACCTCGAAAGTCAGTTTCCAATAAAAAAATCCTTATGTTGTGGAAATTCTTTATAGTACCCTCTGAGCCCTGTTTTATGTTATTTTTGTTTGTCTTTTCTTAGCTTCCTTGTTTTCTTTTTTTTTTCCTTTTCTAACTCTTCACTGTGTATCTTTCAAGACTGGACGCTGGCAGTAATGTTTAACAAGAATATAAAAAACAAAAAGAGACAAAAAAAAAAGAATTTTCATATTACCTATACAAGGTTAGGCGGAAAGGGGGTACTAAGCCGCGGGCCACCTAAAGTATAACTGATAACTATTTAAAAGCAAGTGTAAATATTACAAAATGAGATAATTTTTATTTGCATCCAAAAATATTTTTATTTTAGTTTTTTCAAAAAAAAACATAGGTATCTGCTATAGTTATGAATTCAGAAAATTAATTTTCTAATCCGTGACCCCAAATATGACCTATATTGTAAAAACAGCTGATCATAGCTATGGACAGATAGATTTTAGCATATTTTTTACGAAATCTTTGAAAAGCTATCTCTTAAACTATCGAGTTTTGGGGAAAGTTGTAGAACAAAAGTTATCCCTTATTATGGGTACTTTAACACCCTTTCGGCTTAGTACCCCCTTTTCGACTAACCTTGTATATTGCGTGAATTGCATATCGTCGCTTAAGTTCTAACACCGCGTAACTCGAAAAATAGTAGTTTTGAGTTACGCACGTCATTCGATAGGGAATCGAAAAACGCATCGTTTTACCAATCACAGTCAATGGTTAGATCCAATAGCAACACGTTATTTCAAAAACAAAATCTACCGCGTATGTAGGTAATATATTTTCCATCAAGCTATGTAAACAGCTAAAACAGCGTGTAAGTCAGGTGAGTTCCATATTGGATCGCGTCGCGAAAGTGCTCCGTCGAAAAAAATAAAATAGAATATTGTAGATTAAAAACAATTGTATGATAAGTAGAAAAAAATCTATTTTTTGCTCTCCTGAAAAGTTAACTATTTTGAGTTACGTGGCGTTAGAACTTAAGCGACGATATTTATTGTTTACCGGCGAAATGAGGGTGTTACTATACACGTCTGCCCAACCCTTCGAGGAATACAGCCGTAATGATATGTAATGTGCTGCATGTGGAGTTTCTTGCCCATTCTTCACCATACGAAACTACCTTTTGGAACGGGCGACTAGAATCAATTCTATTTATTTTTGTTAACGTTCAAAAGTGCCTATTATGTGCCTAATTGTAATAAATACTTTGACCTTGCATGTAGTTTTTGAAGTCTTTTTCATCATCAGTCTAGACTCTTTGAAACTTTGTTAACTAGTACTAGTATACTTTGATATGGTTGGTTACTAAGGTTACGGAGTGGTCACGTTGTATGCTTTTTCAAAATTGCATAACCTTATGGATCGATTAATCTGCACGTTAGCTATATACCTTCCCAAGTTCCTCGGCTTCCCTATGTAACATTATCGAAAAATTATAATTCTTGTTTACAGTTTATTCACGTGTTTTTGTCGAGATTACTTGACTAGCTTCGGACCCAAATGGAGTTCTAATTACTACTGTATATGTGTGTATGCACTACACGCGTCTACACGTGGCGAGGTTATGAATTCAGCTCTTGTTTAAGGGCTCCGTTAGGTCCAAAACTAGTTGAGCAATCTCGAAAAATGCACGTGAGTAAACTGTAAACAATTATAAATAACATAACATAACAGAGAGCTGTGTTACAATTTTGGTGTACAATAAAGTATATTCTATTCTATTCACGCCTGTATTCACCGAACGGTTCACCCTCATTACGCCGTTATGTTTAAGTCCTATGTAATATGGGGCGAGCCTATTGCCATCAACCGGGTACAAATCAAAACTCCGGACTGCTACTGAGGAATTCAACACGGAAAACACCAGTAACACTGCCCGACCTGGCGATCGTACCCAGTACCTCACGATCAGCGGTCGCACTTGTTACTACTAGATAAACGAGGCAGTTCAAAATAAGTGTAATAATGTCTATTTTGAAATGACTATATCCTAAAAATAGGCAGGCGGCCGGTCATAAAAAAAAAGCAAAAACCTCTAACAACATGGATTTATGAAAAACATGTTGTGCCGACCCCACCTAGTGTGAGATAAGGGCAGGAGGAAGATATCCTGAAATTATACCTATATGTTACCAATATGACAGAACCAAGTGTAACGAAACATGTGTACCGAAAAACATCAAATCCAAATGGAGGGTGTGACTGCGCGTGAAATTCAACATGTCAGATGTTGGATGTTATATCCGAAGATTTTTGCAAGGCTATGTGGTTTGTGCTTTCGTTTATTATTCACGGTTTTCGCACCATTCTATTATTATTTTTCGAAAGTATTACTGGAAAGTTGCCAGCGAACACTTTTAAGGAACGCTTGCTAACTAACGTAAGAAGAAAAATATATTGAATCAAAATCTATCCATTTGTTGTTGGTGTCAAGCCAGCGTCCCCAACAACGATTGCAGGATTTTTGTTATATCAAAGAATTTGTGTCTAAATAGTGATCAAAACGAAATAATTTGTGACTCAATAATTTTCGAATTAGGAGCAGCTATTAGTGGGGACGCTAGCTTGACGTCAAGCCAGCGTCCCCACCTTGTAACTCAGAAATTACAACAGTCTTGATAAAGGACTTGAGCTCCAACAAAGGATATATAAATTCTGGAATCGTTGTTGGGGACGCTGGCTTGACGCCAACCATTTGTTGCCCATCAAAGGTTGTCTCTCAGAGATCACTATTAACGATAACAGAGCCCATTGTGCAACTCATATACAAACGTTACGTTCTGTTTTTATATTTAAAAGATGTAAAAAGAACTCGGTGGTTTCCAAAATAATTAACTATTTTATTTATATGTTCATCATGGTCGTGGCTAATTAACAACCGCGCGGATCATATGATTTGCAAGGTTAAGCCGCGCTTATCGCGGTCAGTCCGTGGATGGGTGACCATTTGTTGCACATTGAGACGCCTCCGTGCCTCGGACAGCACGTTACACCGTCGGTCACGGGTGTCATACGAATACCTGTGACAGTTACAGGAAGTTAAATACCTGAAGGTCTGACAACCGGTCTAACCTTAGGATATCGGAATTACCCAGTAACTGGGTTGCGGAGGTCTAATGGCAGTCACTCCGTGTAAAATACTGGTATTCAGCCGCATCTGGTTAGACTGGAAGCTGACCCCAACATAGTTGAGAAAAGGCTAGGCAGAACGATACGTTTAATTAAATCCATTCTTCGAATATCTTATTTTACCAAATGTTATTGACCACGGCTTAAAACTATCAAGTCTTAATACGAATAAATTACATTAGAACTTCAGGTTAAGCTCTGTTTCTGATACAAGTTGAAACTTATCTGTCTCGGTGGGATTATCTCAATTAAGATACCTTTGAAGAATTTTAATTCCCAATGGTACTAACATCAGCATTCTAAGCTGTATTTAGGTATGGATAAAGAAACTTCTAAGTTATTCAACCGAGACTGACTGTTTTACGTCCTCTCCGAATCACGGAGGTGTAATGAACGGTCACCATCTACGGACTGACCGCAGCAAGCGCAGCTTAACCTCGCAAATCTTGCCACCAGCACAGTATTTTCCCACGATACTCTCGGAGGGAATATACATTAGTAATGCACCTACACCATATTCTATTCAAGCGAGAACTTGTAATAATAAATATCGATTCGAGTAATTATTAGACCGTGTGAACATAACATACATAGCATCACGCCTGTATTCCCCGAAGGGTTAAGCAGAGGTGTATTGTAACATTAATTTCGCCGTTATGTTTAAGTCCCATGTAATAGGGGGCAAGCCTATTGCCATCAACCGGGCACAAATCCAAACTCCGGGCTGAAGAATTCCATACGGAAAAACCCAATAACACTCTGCCCGACATGGGGATCTAACGCAGGACCATACAATCAGCAGTCGCGCTTGTTACCACTACACCAACGAGACAGGTGCCGTCTGAAAATATATTATATTCGATCCGTCTATCTATTATGACCAGTACACACGACCCGATTTATTTATTCTGTTTTTATACGGGTCGTAGATCACTTGGGAAACTATCTTTACAGTTGTTTTCATAACTTTTAATGTGGGCACGGCAATGCCACATTCAACCATTTCTAGTTTTTATTTTGTATTCGCAATAAAAAATATAACCAATAAGTTTAGGGTTGTTCTTTCCTTTTCACCTATTTTTGCATGCAGTTATATCCAAAATAGTTACGTAAGCACAAATATTATGATGGATACACACGCACATTTGGTAGAACAATACAATAAATTATTTTTAAAAGACATGATATATGTAAAAGTTAAACAACAAAATCGTGTAGGGGTGAATCTAACATTACAGTTATAGCTAATGTCGGTCTGTCAGGATTGCGAGCATGGTAAATAAAGTAAATGAAACCAACATAGACTCTCCACCACGGAGAGTACTAATATTTAGGTAAGTGGTTAGTTACAGAAGCTAGTTCACAATATATCACAATATAATAATTTACACAATATCAGAAAATAAGGATAAGCTAATCTATATCTATACTAATATTATAAAGAGGAAAGATTTGTATTTTTGGATTTTTGTATGTAACCAATAAACTTAAAAACTACTGGACCGATTTCAAAAATTCTTTTGCCGTTAGAAAGCTACATTATCACTGAGTAACATAGGCTACGGGCGGAGCCGTGAGGACACAGCTAGTCAGATATAAAAGGTCAGACTTCTTTGGTGGTTCGACATAGAATTCTCTGCTCCGTCGAATGACTATCTTTTTATAACGTCGCCGCGTCGGGTACGTTGATTCATCTTGATGATTACCCTCCTTTATCAACATTGTTCAGTGTGACCAGCTACCGAAAACATAATATAATATATCTTTTATACATATTTATAATATTTATGGAACAGAAAATAAATGCAAAATGTGCGTGTTCTAATTATCTTTACATGGTATAAAATAAAGTCGATCCCGCTGACTGCACGCTTGAGATCTTTTAAACTTCGCAGCGGATTTTAATGCAGTTTTCAGCAATAGATATAGTGATTCAAGAGGAAGGTTTATATCTCCCACATTAGTATCTTCATTACCCCCGTGCAAAGCCGGGGCGGGTCGCTAATTTAATATACATTAATTAGGGAGCGGTTAAAATTTAACTATTTTTCATTACGAAAATAACACGCATGGATGTAAATAAAAAATAAATTAATGAGATATTCTTTATTATGACGTCATTAGCCCCGAGGGGATGGTAGCTAATTAATAATCTCGCCGATTATACGATTTGCGAGGTTAAGTTGCGCTTGCCGCGATCAGTCCGCGGATGGGTGACCATTCGTTACACATCAAGATCCCTCCGCGTCTTGGAGAGCTCGTTAAACTGTCGGTCAAGTGTGTCATAAGAATACCCATGATATTCGTTACGGGAAGTCAGAAGCCTCAAAGTCTGACACCGGTCTAACCTTAGGATATCGGCATTGTCCAGTAACTAGGTTGCGGAGGCCTGATGCCAGTCACTCCGTGTAACATATTGGTATTCAGCCGCATCTGGTTAGACTGGAATCTGACGTCAAGATAATTGAGAAAAGGTTAGGGGGAAGGGAAGATGGCCTCTATAAAAGACATACAACAGAATCGTGTAGGGGTGAATCTATCATTACAGTTATAGCTAATATCGGTCTGTCAGGATTGGGAGCATGCTCCATGCATCATTTACCATGGTAAATAAAGTAAATTAAACCAACATAGACTCTCCACCACTGAGAGTACTTTTAATTGGATTAGTGATTAGTTACAGAAGCTAGTTCATAATATATCACAATGTAATAATCTACACAAGATCAGAAAATAAGTACAAGCAAATCATACATAAAAGGTCAGACTTCTTCGGCGGTTCGACATGGAATCCTTTGCTCCGTCGAATGACCAGTGTTTTTATAACTTCGGGTACGTTGATTCATCTTGACGATTACCCTCCTTTATCAACATTGTCCAGTGTTACCAGCTACCGATAACACCTCATTAGCCTAATGGTAGTACGTTACACGTGGGACAACGATCTCCATATTATAGTCTTAGGGTTGACACTTGGTGAGGTAAAGTGTTATTAGGGTTCCTCTCTGTCTTAGCTAGGCATTTAAATTGTACCCGGTACGGTACAGTGTAGTGTGTAATCATTTTAAGTTTGATAAGTACACTCGGGAGAAATTCATCCGCTGTCACCAACCTCCACTTTAATACTTATCCCGGAAAACGTTGTTAAACATTGCAATTTTTTTTGTTCTCACCTTTTTACATTCTTCTGTTTATGTTGGTGACCCAGATTCATTGCTCCCGAGTGGTATCTTCTTGAGAAGATTAATACCACATAAGATTTATTTGTATAACTACCAAAAACATATTACAAAAAAATGTGTCTTACTTTATTTTACATACGGGTCTAAGCCATGTTCAGCTCTAAACAATATTGTTAAGCACAATCGTGAAGTGTGTCAGTTGATGTATTTTTTTTACAGACAGAAATTTTCACATTCACAAACACCCAGACCCGGAACAAATATCTGTGGGCCATACAAATATTTGTTCGCAGCGCATTCGTAGCGCAGAAGCCAAACGCTCAGCCACTGCACCAAACGTGTCGTTTATAACATTACTGTTATTGTTCTTACAATTCACCAGCGCGCGTGGCGTGACTTTTATGTACACAGGCACATGGTTTGAAATTCAACTGTTTCACGTGCGCTCGTGAATTGGGTAGTTGACAATTTTTTTTTTGTTAATTGTCCGAAACTTTGACAAAAGTCATAGGTAACAATGAAAAAAACTAGTGATGTTAGTAGAAAACTGATTGTTACTGCTCTTAGACTCAGATCTGGACACATTCCATGCAAAAAGTTTGCCTTCATGATGAAAAAAATAGCTTCAGCCAATTGTGAGGAATGTGGAGTTGTTGAGGACCTACAACATCTATTGATGGAATGTGTCCAATAAGAGTCTAGTAGAAATACTTTAGTAAGATCCCTGAATTTGAACAGAACTGATGTAGGCATGTACCATACATTTCTATCCCAACCAAATGGCAACGATGCGAAGGGTTTGTTCAAATTCATGGCTCATGTCATGTCTTGTGAAAGTACAATTGTTTAGGATATGATGGAACTGACATACGCTATGCGTAAAAGACCCTATAAATAAATAAAGAGAAAAAAAAATGAAAAAAACAATTAAATAAATAAAAGAATGCCCAAGTTATAAGCGTTTTAAAATTGTTAATTTAGCGTACGAGTTGTGTTTGTTAACGTAACAAGATAAAGCTCGGTACTGACTGGCGTTACGAGGCGTAATGTAACGTGTTACACAGCGAGCGTTCGTACAGTCAGTACGTCACAAGCGCCTTATTTCCCTGTACTGACTGCACGAACGTTCGCTGTGGCGTATCGACTTCGCGCTCCAAGAGGACGAACATTGGCGAAATGGCTACCATTTTGGAACGCGCGCCAATTCGTTTGTTGGAACGTTCTAACTTAGAGCGGCCCGTTCTATCTAGAGTCGGTTTTTTACCGCGCATCAAAGGAAGCTCAGTCGTGGCGCGCGCGCCATGTGCGCTTAGTTTATCATTTAAATATTTGGAGCGCGTTCCGCGGAACGCACTCTCGGCGCGGGTGTTCATGGCACGCGCGCCAGGAGCGCATAATGGATACGCAGCTTTACATTACGCCTCGTAACGCCGGTCAGTACCCAGCTTTAGAGATACAGAAAAGAAAAGACTTCTATAAAATTAAAGTCTAAAAGTTAAACTTACATCCACGTTGTCAGATTCGGGAAAGTTGTTAAAGTCGTGTGTCGCGTAGAACTTTTGTCTTTCCAAACTTATGTTATACATGACGTCCATTCTGCATTAATTTGGTACACTCCATAGTTAAAACACTTTTTAATCAATCAACTAACACTAACGTCTGCATAGCAGTTTATAAAATTAAGTTATGACTCCTTTGTAGGTACACATTTCACACAATGTTGAGAATACCTGAAACAATACAAATTAATACTAATTAATTAAATTCGACAAGCAAGACAGTAAAATATTTCGTATATCGATTCCTTAATTGGCAAACCGGCCAACTCCACATTTCGTCAAAAATATTATTTTGGTGCAGTTTTGTATGCAACAGTAATTTGGCGTGATTTGTAAAAACGATAACTCCGATATTATCACAAATTTTTGCGTAAATCGCTATTCGAAAACCATTTTTCATATTAAGTAGTCTAAACGAAATATTACGACGTTTTAAGTGTCTCCTGAAAAATTTATTCAAATGGAGTTAACTGGTTTGCCAATTAAGGTATCGATATGTGCAGAGTCGATACTTTAAAAAAAATTTTTTTTCGACTTGTTTCTGTTTTCCCTTTGCACCGGATGGTAAGAACACGGTCTAAGATTGGAACACACGAAATCAAGCAGCAAAGATATAGACGGATTCCCCTGTACTCCTCTGGCTCCCACATGCACGTGACGGAACACAGAAAACTGCTTGGCGCCGTACTTTAATGTGAGGGTGGTAGCTAGCGACGCGAACCGTATAGATTCTACAGCCAAGTGTGCTGAGTTCTGTAGGATTGTTTTGTATTATATTGAATAGTAGTGGTTCTCTTTGGTGCTTTCATTGCGTCACTCGAACGAAGGTTGTTGCTGAATATCAGCGCTGTTGGCATTAGGTTCGTCCGAAGTCTCAGCATAATGCTACCTAAGCAACGACCTAAATTTTTACGCACCATGCGACGCACAAATTCAGCATGTTTAAATGTTTGTATTGTTATTGTTAGTAGATTTATGATGCTAATGTAACCCATGCACCACCAGGGAGTAAATGATAATGAGACGGCTGACAGGGAAGAGTGGAAGAGAAAAACATATTGCGCCGACCCCAAGTAACTTGGGACCAGGGCAGGAAGGTAGGTAATATTATAAATAGATAGATGACTACCTACATGAAATTAGAGCTTTCATTGAATATGAATGTTGATGGATGGAGGGGAAGAGGGAGACCTAAGAAAAGATAGATGGATTGTGTGAGGGAGGATATGAAAGATAAGGGAGTAAATGATAATGAGACGGCTGACAGGGAAGAGTGGAAGAGAAAAACATATTGCGCCGACCCCAAGTAACTTGGGACCAGGGCAGGAGATACTACTACATGTAACCCATGCACCACAGACTGTAAATTAGTAGCTCGTATTTTTTTAACTATTTTGTGTATGGTTAAATTTAAGTACACATTTTTGTTGTAGTTTTAAGATTTTAATTTTAAGAATTTTTATATTTTTTTATTTTTAAGCATTCGTGTGCGTCCGCTTGGGCGAAAAAATAAATATTTTTTCTTTCTTTCTTTTTTTTCTTTCTACAGATCTAGAGTCAGATGCACCTACTGATGCGTCATCACACGATACGTAATTCTAGTGCAAGAAGATTATGGGTGGAACTGGGGAACACACTACGAACACCCTAACTGGGGTCAAAAAAGATACCTTGTAAAATTCTAAATCGTCCTTAGAAAAAAAAAATACAGCGGAATACGTTTATGACGACTTCGCTTTTAAAGATCAGCCGCTTATAGCGACTTAAGTTCTCGATTGAGGATATGGTGGATAGTATGCTCGTGGTTTATTACCAACCGCACCGATCAAACGATTTGCGAGGTTAAGCTACGCTTGCCGCGGTCAGTCTATGGATGGGTAACCGCTCGTTACACATCGAGACACCTCCGTGGCTCGGAGAGCACGTTAAATCGTCGGTCCCGGGTGTCATACGAATACCTATGACCGTCGTTACGGGTAGTCAGAAGCCTGAAAGTCTGACAATCGGTCCAACCTTAGGATAAAGGCATTGCCCAGTATAACTAGGTTGCGGAGGTCTGATGGCAGTCGCTCCGTGTAAAATACTGGTATTCAGCCGCATCTGGTTAGACTGGAAGGTGACCTCAACATAGTTGGGAAAAGGCAGAACAGTAGTGTTGGGTAGAATTGGTCTCCATATGAAATTAAACAAAATCTTGTAAGTGATAACATAACATCACGCCTGTATTCCCCGAAGGGTTGGGCAGAGGTGAATAATTATTATAGCGACACCCTCATTTCGCCGTTATGTTTAAGTCCCATGTAATAAGGGGCGAACTTATTGCCATCAACCGGGCACAAATCCAAACTCCGGGTCGCTACTGAGGAATTCTACACGGAAAAAACCAATAGCTCTTTGCCCGACCCGGGGTTCGAACCCAGGATCTCACGATCAGCAGTCGCGCTTGCCACCACTAGAGCAACTAGGCAGTTATAAATAAAACCAATAATATGAGAATCATAGGTAGAGGCCGAGGTAGAAGTGATAAATCGATCTGTTACGTCACAATAGACGACAAACCATACCTATATTTATAGCAACCTTTTATTACCGTGTCTAGACTAAAACAGTACCTACCTTAGTTAATTATAGTTCATTTTATATTTAAATAAAACGTTTGAAACTATATTTTTACATGGAATACTGTATCGTCTGTCAGATAAATGTGATTACATGAAGGTTTAATAGTAAAGGGTAAAATCTCTGTCTAGCAACACTGGTGTTTTAATTTATGACTGTTGTGTAGGACGACCGTTATTGTTGATACTTTAGATTTCTTATTAAATAATGATGTTCGTAATGTTTTCTATTTAATTATATAACATCGCTGGGCAGTGGAAACCTCGTAAAGCACAAATTCATTTTTATTTTTCGTTATTCATTTGTTGGATAAAAATCCTTGTAATGCATATTTATAACGAACGTGCACAGTACTAAGATGAAATAGATCGACGAATAGATAATAAAACAGAAGAACCTTATGGTGCGTCCAGACCTGATGAACACGCCGCTCGCGAGCTGCGCGCATGCATTTCATGTTCGTACAAAAGCTCGCGCGCCGTCCGCGCGCCACTCGCGCGCGGCCCGCGAGCGGCGCATTCGCGGCGTGTTCGTCAGGTCTGGACGCACCATTACATCTACACTTCATACTTTTTTTTAACAGACAGTTATAATATCCTCTTGTAAAATTACGTTCATTGGAATTACGAGGTTTTCACTGCGCAGCGACGATAAAAATAATAATTTTGACGACACGTTTGGTGCAGTGGCTGAGCGCATGGCTTCTGCGTTACGGGTCGTGGCTCCGATTCCCTTACAAATCAAATAAACTTACGTGTAGTGTCGTAGGCTGCGACATGTAAGTGTAGTGTAAATCCGGCATTATGTTACGTCGTACTATGTAATTTGATAAAGCATTAATGTAATTTGTAAGCGGTGCCTAATAATAATAATATCGTTTATTTGCATGAAATATGGTGCTTACAGATCTCATAATACAATACATAGTACTTCATATTCCGCCTACTAAATTCAGCATGCAAATTTAGATTGTGCCATAATTTTAATGAATTAAATAATAATTGAAATATGTCACGATGGGAAAATGTGAAGAAATTAAAATACAAATGTCAAAATACGAATATTACAAATGTCAAACTATGAAAATTACAAATGTCAAACTCTAAAAATACTAATGTTAGAACTATAAAATTTACAATGTTCAAAATAAGCATACATGTATGTCAAAGTTAATTTAATTACATTATTCATGTCTGTAATAAATTCCTCTTCGTATTATAATTCATAAATTCATTAATAGAATAGAAACAGTTTTCAATGAGCCATGTTCGAAGTCTTTTTTGAAATAGATACGTTGGCATGTTCACTCATACTAGAGCAGAGTCGAAGTGCATCGAAGCGTCAATCTGAAACTTAACATAGCATATTGACCTTTATCTTCTTCTTCCTGCCCTTATCCCACACTAGGTGGGGTCGGCATGTGTGTATTTTATAAATCCATGTTGTTAGAGGTTTTGGCTTGTTGTTTTATGACCGGCCGCCTGCCTGACATCAACCCTCCTTGGGAATACTCGTTGCACCATAACGCGGGTGACCCAGTGTGTTTGCTGATATTATGCACTGGGTTCCAAAATGATATATATTGACCATTATCTTCACAACATAATACACATATTTATTCTAAGATAAAAAAAGACGCGCGAATTCGCGAGCATTTCACAGAATTCGCGCGTCGGAGCGCAACCAACGCTGTTTGGTTCTTCGCTTTACTTGTGAAGAATTTGACGCTCCGATGCGCTTCGACTCTGCCCTAGTATGAGTTGACCCTAACTGAAATAGCGCTAAGAATATTAAGGTGCACGTCGAGCTCGCTGTATTTTAACGTAAACCTCATAATTGCTGCACTGAGCGCTGTTTGCCTGTAATTTAGGTGTTACATATTCACATTTTAGGGGCGTGCCTGTACGACAATGTTATATGTAGGCAACTTATTGTATTTATTAGTTTATTTATCTTTATATATTAAATACTCAACCTAAATACATTATAATAAATTTAGATAATACTTATTTACATTTAGTATATTACACAGTCACGCATTACTCACATAAATCATACTTTCATTCATTCACAACCAAAAACAAATTGAAACTAATTTAATTAAATACACAAGCATCGCCGGATGACACTCGGTAGTATGCGGCGGCCGGCCGATTCTCATTACCACATACGCATAGCTATGTACCGCCGAGCGCACCGCGTAGATGCGCCTGCGCCGCCTGGTAGTCCAGATTGATACATCGGCCGCGGAGCCCGTGTTGCTTGAGCGCTCTCTCGCTTTCGCTAACTACATTATACCTACATTATACAGGGTGTAAACGTAATCATGTAATTCCTTCAAACCTCGTGATGTACTGCTGACATAGATTAAACATGCACGGAATAATTTCAATTTAATAAAAAAAAATTGCAAGTAGTAAACATTTTAGCGCACCGAGTTAAATGACCGCGGGGGGAACGATAGCCGCGCAATTTGCTCGAGGCGCTACAATGCCTCACGTTAAGAACACATGTTTACTTCTTGGATTTTTTTTATTGAATCCAAAATTATCCCGTGCAGGGTTAATGCTATGTCAGCAATACATCACGAGGTTTGAAGGAATTACATGATTTCGCTTGTACCCTTTATACATTTGAGAGGTTTTTTTTTTGGTCGCTTTTTATCCTAGTCGCACCTAATAGTAAGCGCAGATAGGGTCTAAGATGGAGCACATATATCTAAGTAGCAATATAGAAGGTCTCCGCTATACCAATTGCTCTCGCATACACATGATGGAACACAGTAAGCTGCTTGGCGTCGGACTTCAATGTGAGGGTGGTACCTAGCCAGGCGGACCGTATAGATCCTACTACCAAGAGAGCTGGGATTTGTTGAATCTTACAACACACGTCTATTCCTAGCTTCTATTGGGCTGCTTGTAGATAGGTCCTTGCGGACGTTTCTAGGTAACCGCGGGCAGTTATTAGTGAGACCTGAAGGGTCTCCAGCCAACTATTCCCAGCGTGCGGTCTTCTTCTTTTCGTGTGGTTAGTGACTAACCTGGTTTCAGAGTTAATGCCACCCATGGGCCTCTGACTTGCTTCACATGCCATCGAGAAATAGAGAGATATCTCAGGCATGCCGGTTTCCTAACGATGTTTTCCTTCACCGTTATCAGCAAGTGTTTAATACAATACGCACATGAATCTAAAAAGTCGGAGGTGCGTGCCTTGGGTCCGAACTCGAGACCCATGACTTGGCAGTCCGACGGTCATTCAGCTAGGCTATCACTGCTGCAGCGTATGGAGAGGAAGTTTTATATTCTAGTCCGTCCCCCACACAGGATAACAGAAGTTCATATTATAAATGAATCATCGTTCATATTATATATGGAATAAAAATTAGCTAAACCAAGCCATTTGTTGGTCTTAGAAAGTTAAACAGTGCTCGTAGGTAGGTACGTAGGTAGATGTTATTTCAAAATAAATTCAATGTACTGCCTAGCCTTTTCCCAACTATATTGTAGTCAGCTTCCAGTCTAACCAGATGCGGCTGAATACCAGTATTTTACACGGAGCGACTGCCATCAGACCTCCACAACCCAGTTACTGGGAAAACGCCGATATCCTAAGGTTAGACCGGTTGTCAGACTTTCGGGCTACTGACTTCCTGTAACGTCTGTCATAGGTATTCGTATGACACCCGGGACCGACTATTTAACGTGCTCTCCGCGGCACGAAGGTCTCAATGTGTAACGAACGCTCACCCATCCACAGACTGACCGCGGCAAGCACAGCTTAACCTCGCAAATAATATCATCCACGCGGTTGGTAATTAGCCACGAGCCCCTTTTCAAAATAAGTTCAATATTTATGTAAATAAGTTTCAAGACAAATATTCATCTCGTTCCAAGAAAAAATATTTGCACAAATCTGTTATCTATAGGTGTATACCTATATATAAAAATGAATCCCTATTTCCCTTGGTCACGCCATAATTTGAGAACGACTTTACCGATTGAGTTCATATTTACACAATATATTTGTATTGTCTAGAAGATGGTTCCTAAATATGCTGGAATCCGATAGGTAGTTAAAGAAAATAGTTATCAAGTGAGCCCCGTGAAATGTTAAAGGGGATGATCTTGACCCCTACCGAAGGAACTGGCCTATATTGATATAGGCAAGTTATGAATGGGATCTGAGAGGGAGGCTTTTGTTGTAGGACATCGGTGGCTATAAATATCGTTAGTACAGCCTAGCCTTTTCCCAACTATATTAGGGTCAGCTTCCAGTCTAACCAGATGCGGCTGAATACCAGTATTTTACACAGAGTGACTGCCATCGGACCTCCGCAACCCAGATACTGGGGAACGCCGATACCCTAAGGTTAAAGCGGTGATCGGACTTTATGACACCCGGAGACGACGGTTTAACGTGCTCTCCGAGGCATGGAGAGGTCTCGATGTGTAACGAACGGTCGCCCATCCACGGACTGACCACGGCAAGCGCAGCTTAACCTTGCAAATCGTATGATCCGCGCGGTTGTTAATAAGCCACGGCCCCTGCTGGCCATAAATATAATGATAAATAAATATCAGTGGAAACTTCAAGGAAACTGACTAGTAATAAATCCTTGAAAAACCTTTTACGTTAAACGGTTTTATCTTGCAGTACCCCTGCAGCATCGAGATTTGAGGGTTGAAGGTTGAAATTATTATAATGTTGTATTGTCATGGGAATTGAACTTGTGTGCGAAGTTTCAGGAGAATCGGTTAAGCAGAAGTAGTTGAAAAATCTGTCGCAAGATTTGAATACGAATGAAGCTAATTAAAACCGTTTGAAAACTAAAATTCTATTTATTTGTTTTAGAAACATGGTTACGTTATAGGTATTATAAAAACTAACAATTGATTGCGGTTGTTTGCTGATCAGATTTTATAATATAACCCATAAAATAACCTAAAACAAAAAAAACTGCGTCGTGTGTCTAGTAGTGATGGCAAGCGTGACTGCAGAGCATGGGGTCCTGGGTTCAATCCTCAGGTCGGGCAAAGTGTTATTGGGGTTTTCCATTAGGAATTTCTCAGTAGCAGCCCGGAGTCTGGATTTGTTCCCTGTTAATGGCAATAAGCTCGCCCCCTATTACATGGGACTTAAATATAACTGGCGAAACGAGGGAGTACTAAAAACGCCTCTGCCGAACCCTTCGAGGAATATAAGGCTTGATGTTATGTTATTACCTGCAACCTAAATAAAATTGACTAGTTCTGTGTCTCTCGACTACTCTAGCTATAAAGCGACTAAATAAACAAAACCTAAGAAGAACTCATTCAAATTCATGAAAAAGTCTAAGTTGTTATACCTAGAAATTCCTACCTTTACCGAACTTGGTAAATAAATGAACTGAAATCTGTTACACCGCAATCTGGGTCTAGACAAGATTCACAGAAGAAGACTATGAAGGTACTATTCAGACTCTATCAAGGTTTTTCTTTTCACCAAGGAATTTTCTATGAAAAATGTCTTTGTATTGTGGTTCCTGGAAATAAAAATGAAGGATAATTATTGTAAAGAAATATTTAAAAATATGGTTAACTTTATCTTGGTGTACACTGATGACAACATAATGCAATGATCTAAAACTTTTCTTTTTATAAAATTTTAATTCATTTTTTTTAACGGAAGAGCATAAAAAATCTCTTAGTTTAATGTAATTTTAAAATTAAAACAACTATAATAAATGTAGTGTATACCGTACCCATAATATTAGATTAAGCAAAAGTTAAAACACGTCCATATTATGCTGTTGGTGTATTTTTAAAAATAAATAAATCCAATACAATAAAATCGTAATTTCGCTAAAAAAATATTTTTTTATTTTTATGTTTTACTATTCACTCATAGTATTATGATCATCAGTCCACAGCTAGAAATAACTCTCATTAGAACTAGAAAGTCAAAAGTCGTTCTCAAAATGAACTCCAAATCCTTTTAGATAAAGGAAATCGAGAAACTTTGCCTTCGACAGCTGCAAATGGATTATCCCAGAGGCGTACGTACTCCTCCATCTAACCTTCTGTTTTTCCAAGAAAAGCTGAAGTAATTACGAGTGGTATTTAGTTCTTACTATATGTACCTACCGGGAAACGTATCTAATTATGGATCACAGTATATTTTCCTGTTATTTTTGTAACAGGAAGAATTAGTGTGTTTTTAGAGTTGTGTGAATTTTGTCATGCATGCGTGTTTGACCCGCATGCGTGGCGCCTGCATCTCACCCTTCGTGCGTGTATCACGCATGTATGTAAAGGTGAAATGCAGACGTCACGCATGCGGGTCAAACCCGCGTGCGTGTCAAAATCAGCACGGCTCTAAAAATGCCCTTAGTATATATAAAAACATTATTATTAAATGTCGACATTTAAAAACAACTGTTCCCTTTGTTCTCCTTGTAAAGCATGTACTGCAACAGACAATAGATTAACTTAAGGAATAAATTTGTCAGTCATTATTTAAACTTGTTCATTCTTATCAAAATTAATGGCCTTGCGAAGGGCCTGAAATTGCAGCTATCCCTTTAAGTGGTGGATTACGTCAGGGATACCAAGAGATGACCTTGACCGCGGTACTTAAAACCCTTGTAAAATGGAACTGATTGTAAATTTAAATCAGTTGTATATCAGGTTAGTGGAAAAGTACCGTGACGCACGCGATTTGGGGCCCAAATAAAAATAACTGTTTATGGTAATTCCTGTATATTATGAAAAGAACCCATATTATAGAGTGGCTCATATTTTTTTCTTTTAAATACTAACGGTTTTTGAGCTTACTGTCAAGGCTCGTTTTGCTTTCATTAAAATTGTCATACATAATAATAAGGCCGAACATTATTTGGTTAGTTTATGTGTTCTGTGTTTCTAGCTCTATTTATTAGAGTGCATCAGTAACTCAGGATACGATGCTTTTAATATTTATATTGCTCTTCTCTCTGACATTATTGAGGCTGGCTATTGCAGGCTTTCATGTTCATAAAGAACTAAGGGTTATGTGTCTCTTGGTAAAGAATAAACCACGCTCTACCGACTGTCCTTTGTCCTTCTCCACGGAATTTCTTAGTAACATTTATTCCACCTAAACCATCAATTACTGCAACAAAATGGCTTGTGATTTTTTAAAGAAAAACTCTTTAAAACAAAAAAGAATAATTCAAACCATGCGTACATAAAAAAAAAACACAAAAAAACAGAACCCCAGAAAAAAAAAATACTTGTACTTACGAATGGAGAACTTCCTTCCTTTTTGAAGTCGGTTAGAAATAACCGGGTTCAATTCCCGCCCTGTGTATGAGTTTATTTTTTAAATCCTTGTATGCAGTATTTGTTCACTTTAAAACCGATAAAAATTTCCTACCAAAAAATAAATCTCTAGTTCTAATAAATATTTTTATCCACTGGCCTGTCTCAATGTATTATTTATTACCCTGTATAATTAATATGCATAAATACAAAAAGACTTTTTCGACGCTCCGATGAATTTAAATCATTCTGTATTGAAATGCAAGTGAATGAACCGAATAAAATGAGTATAAAATTGAGGACGTTAGATGAACCATTGAATTTTCTGTTGCAATTTCGATACCGAAGCTACCAGTTGCTCGTAGCAAGTTCCATAAAAGTTTTATTACTTTAAAATATCTTCATTTTCTATTTGAAAGAAGCAATTTCGTAGGTTTATAGAAATGTAAAAATATGTATGATACTGAATTGAAAAGTTGTGAAAAGGAAGTACTTTAAATATTGTTAAGAGAACATTTTACTTTTTTAGTAGAAACCATTTTATTTTTATAATTAAGAAATATTACATAACATCACGCCAGTATTCCTCAAAGGGTTTGGCAGAGGTGTATAGTAACACCCTTATTTTGCTGCTATTTTTAAATCTCATGTAATAGGGGGTGAGCCTATTGCCATCAACCGGCCATAAATCCAGACTCCGAGCTGCTACTGAGGAATTCCATACGGAAAAACCCAATAACACTATGCCCGACCTGGGGATCGAACCCAGGACCCTCACGATCAGCAGTCACACTTACCACCACTAGACCAACGGGGCAGTACATTCCAAGATTTTTAAATTATCTCTAAAATTGACTACCAACAATATGTAAAGTACTTTTCCTTCAAGACCCATTGAAAGGGGATACCCGGTATAACCTGCATTTCTTAATAACCTGCGGGCACACAGTCTAGTCAGATGGACCGATGGCCTGGAGCTGGGGTGAATTGGATGCAGAAGACAGAGAACCGACTGTTGTGGCGCAACTTCGGAGAGTCCTTATGTTCAGCACTGGACTGCGATAGGCTGAGTTGACTGATTGACAGTCTGCGGCCAAAGGAACTGTGTTCCATGATGATGTTTTTAGGGTTCCGTACCCAAAGGGTAAAACGGGACTCTATTACTAAGACTCCGCTGTCCGTCCGTCCGTCAGTCACCAGGCTGTATCTCATGAATCGTGATAGTTAGACAGTTGAGATTTTCACAGATGATGTATTTCTGTTGCCGTTATAACAACAAATACTAAAAAAACTGAATAAAATAAATATTTAAGGGGGGCTCCCATACAACAAACGTGTTTTTTTGCCGTTTTTATAGATAATGGTAATTAATATATTTTAAATGCTTAGTAAATTAAATACCTTAATATAATAAAAAAGTAAATTAATGTCCACAATGTAAGACAACATTAATAAAGCTTGCAAATATCACTATGTTATCTATGCTACATTTGTATCTATAATAATAATAAACATTTACATAACTAGATATGTACCCACATAAACTTATATGTAAAAACTAAAACTACAGATAAGTACATTATAATTATAGGTAATTAAAAACGAATAAATATAAATAGTCAAAACAATACTTACTATCAATATTGAATTAGGAATACGAAAATCTACCTAGATACTTCAATAAATAAATAAAAATATATACGGTCGAATTGAGAAACCTCCTTCTTTTTTGAATTCGGTTAATAATTACTTACCAATTCCTTCCTCTCTCCTAATATTTTTGCGTGCCTAACAGGGTCCACGATGTACTATATATATTTACTCACCATCTATTAATACCATTGTGGAAAGCAAATAAAAGTTTGAGTTTGAGTTTGAGTTTCGAACGCCGCATTCGCACTTGGCCGGTTTTATTTATAAATCAATTAATATACGGAACACAAATTGCTCGCAGAGTATGTGCGCAAACTATTAGTTGAATAGCTGTTCATAACAACTTTCAAACTTTTTTTAATTGCATGATATCATAGTTTTTTTACAAGAAATATTTTTCGATCCACGTCATTGCTATAATCACGACTTCAAAAAAAAAATAGACTTAGATTATTTGCCTAGTATTAAGTAATTACATAGCTGATTACGTTAAGTAACTTACAATCTAATCAACACTACTTAAAACTTGAACTTCCCTTTATTACTCTGTTTGTTCAGTTTCGAGGTTACACAGAGGAAAGTTTTTTTATCAATGTCATTTTTGCTTATAACACAGTTTTACGTAGAACTTCTAAATATTAGGAATGAGACTCTTGATACTTGTGACTTTGTTAAGTGCAAAACTTTTAGTGGAATAGCAATGAGTGGCAATGAAGAATTTTATTAAGTTAGTTAATTTGCCTTGAGACTTTTTAAGGCGATTACTTAATATTCGTACAGCGAAATTGTAATAGTCGTTTGTGTGCATTTTATATTAAGGAAAGTTTTCAAGAGACAAATTTTACTAAAAGCAATATTTAAAATTGCAATCGAATCGCATCTCAACCACGATTGTTGGACTTTTTTTCTAACACATAAAACGGTAACTGCCTCGTTTGGTCTAGCAGCGGCAAGCGCGACTGCTTATCGTGAGGTTCGATCCCCAGGTCGGGCAAAGTGTTTTTTTGATTTTCCTTGTGAAATTCCTCAGTAGTAGCCTAGAGTTTGGAATTGTGCCCGGTTGATGGCAATAGGCTCATCCCCTAATACACGGGACTTAAAAATAACGGCGAAATGAGGGTGCTACTATACACCTCTGCCCAACCCTTCGGGGAATGCAGGTGTGATGTTGTGCTATTTGTATATAACGGTCAAACGGTCGTGGTTAAGCTGCGGTTGGATTGAGATTTAAAACAATATTGCTAGTAGAACTGGCCTCCTGTTATTTGTTTTGGTAGGCCCAAACAAAGAACTGAAGGCCATTATTTAACTTTTTCACTATTTTTAAAACGGCTTATTGTATTTTAATTTTAGTGTACAATAAACAGAATAATAAATGTTCATCCTAGCCTTTTCCCAACTATGTTGGGGTCAACTTCCAGTCTAAACAGATGCGGCAGAATTTTAAACGGAGCGACTGCCATCAGACCTCTGTAACCCAGTTACAGGGAGTAAGAGTAAGAGTAAGAGTATAATAAATAATATAAATAAATTAACTCGGTAAGCCAACGACCGACGCAAAACTCAAGCAATGACTTTCGGTATGCACTAGAGAATAAGACTAAATTGTTAAGTAAGCTTCAAGGTTTCGTTAAGATTAAATCGATATTCTCTCTCTCCGTTTACATGTACACAAGACGACAAATCTAGCTACACATTATCAGTATAAACTCTCATTGTATGGAAATTGCGTACAACGAGAGGTCAGCATAAACTAGAAACGGATAGGTTGATTAAGGCTGGACATCCACCAGAGCTGTGCGAGGAAAATGTGCGGTGCGGAAATGTGTAGCGAGGATGTGAAACAGTGTGACCCTTTCCACCAGAGCTGTGCGAGGAATGGGTAATGTTTAATGTGAAATGTGTTAATGTGTACAAATGTGCGGCGCGCTTTTCGAATATGAAGGTGGTGTGGCGGGAGCGGTACACATTCCTCGTAACACATTCCTCGCAACATATTCCTCGCAACACATTCCTTGCAACACATCCCTCGCTCGCATTTCTCGCTTGTTTTGTATGAACAAAAACCTCGCTCCGCTAAGCCCATATGTACCTATAGTCGGATGCAATAATATCAGATCTGTCCATCGACGGTTTTAAAATCATCAATAATAGCTATCCTTCTCAAGCCACGTGTATGAATACGTGATTATGGACTGTAGGTACAGCCATCCAGACAGCTTTTATTAGCGACTAGATGACTCGGTAAACTTCGTACGATCCGGTAAACTTCGTACCACTATTTTTATTTGAAATTTTTCCTAATTTTCTCTTAATTCCAAAACCACCACAGTAGGGAGGCGAACAAAAAAATAAAAAAAACAAATCGGTCGAGGCGTTTCCGAATTTTTTGCTAGACTAACACACGGCAATTGGTTTTTATATTATACAGGGTGTAAACGAAATCATGTAATTCCTTCAAACCTCGTGATGTACTGCTGACATAGATTAACCCTGCACGGGATACTTTAGGATTCAATAAAAAAAATGATACGGAGTAAACATTTGTGTTCATAACGTAAGGCATTTTAGCACCCCGAGCGAATTGCGCGGCTATCGCTCGCCGCGCGGTCATTTAACTCGGGGCGCTAAAATGCCTCATGTTAAGAACACATGTTTACCTTTTTTGTTTTTTTTTTTATTCAATTCAAAATTATCCAGGGTTAATCTATGTCAGCCGTACATCACGAGGTTTGAAGGAATTACATGATTTCGTTTACACCTTGTATAGATTTTAAAACCGTTGATAGGTAGTTAATAATGCTTCTCAGTCTACCTACTTTTAAATTCTTACCTGTATATTCTATTCATTCGAGAAGCTAAGCTTACAAAAGAAACGGAAAATACACATCTTTTTCTTCATATCTTGAATTTAAAATCCGTTGTTTATTATCTGCCTTTTAGCCTAAACCGAGGCTGCATTTTGCTTTTGTAGAGAAAATTTTATATCAAGGATTGTGGACCGCAGTAATAATAGGTCGTCGTCTAACTTTATCTCTGCTTGCGTTTGTGGCCCAGATTTTGGGAGCTTTCGGGTTGAAGAGCTTTAGGTCTTTGAAACCCGTTGTTCAGTGGAACAACGAACCTAAATTTCACTAAATTAGGTCCAACACTAATGAGCATCCTTTTGTTGTTTAAAGGGTATCTCAAGGCTTCCGTCCAAGTAAACGGAATAAAGATTTCCGTGTCTAGCGTGTTATTTGGTCTTAGGATATATTAATACGGTCAATACACATTGGCCACGAGTTCGGCTTTCTATCCTAATAAAGAATAAATATTTATTATACAATGTGTCCCAGTATGTAGTAATTAAACTTTAAGGGCGGTATATACGCTCAATTTTATCGATAAAAACACCCCTCTTGTGGGGTCGATTCTCCACCGCCCCAATGATAGAGGTTTTTTTTTTTAAAGAACTTTGCTCCACACGTGGATTTCTCCTGTATCGTGGGTGTGTTTACAGGCACAAATCTTCACACGCATAAACATCCAGACCCGGAACAACTATCTGTAGGCCATAAAAATATTTGTTCCGTGCGGGAATCCTCTGGCAAAATACACTGTCCTGCAAAAATAAGTATGACACTTTAAAAGGAAATATCATTAAAAGTGTAGTACTTATTTTTGCAGGCCAGTATAGGTTTTTGTATTATAATTATTATTTTAATAATATAGCTTTACTACATTCCAAACTGTAAAGTATTAGCATCATGCAGCTATTGATGATACACCTAAATCATATCATATTACTGCCTATTGTCTGGTAGTATGAGTCTGTCATGCTCACTTAAATGTCTTGCTGATGGTGGCGTTGTTTATCCGGTCGTTGGGTTCCCTACAATATGGTTGAGCTGACCGATGCGGATGTGCACGTCATGCTCGTGAACGGGTGCCGTCTGTCGGGACTGGTCAGCCCTTAACTGCTATGGCAATCCTAGAAGGCATATTTTTCTATTTGTTACTCTTATGTGAGTTTATTTGTTACATTAACCTGCATTATTCTCATTATATTTCTCACACTACTGTAATGGAATTGTAATGAACTACTATTTTGAAAAGAGTATTCATGGAGTTTCTTGCCGGCTTTTCTCCATAGAACCAACCTTTTGGAACCGTGCACCTAGTTTTGACGTTTTAAAAGTGCCTGAAATCTGGTCTATTTGAAATAAAAAACTTTGACTTTGAATCGAACCCACAATCCGTAGCGCAGAAGCTGATCGCTTAGCCACTGCAAAAAATGTGTCGTCAAAACTTTTGACTTACCTATTTCGACCTCTACTTACTCGAACACCCACAACTTAACATACTGCGGGACACATTGTATAATTATGGCCTGCCACAGGCACGAAACATGCTAGCATTCATTTTTAAAGTCTTGGAACGAATGTCGGAAGTCTGTATTTTTTATTCCTATAAATTAGCCTATTTCTAACTAAGCTGGGGTCGGCTACCGGTCTAAAAACGTGACTTAATTTTCACCCAAAAAAGGTAAAGAAAAATACGGCGCCTCACACCCGCAACCCAATTAGAGAGATGTTTATGGAAAGGTTAGATCATCTCGTTTGGTCAGATGTAGCCCGTTTCATTCTAACGCTAACTTAAATTTCCAACTGAAAGTGGTGGTTGTAATTTGCAATTGCAGTGGACATGTAATAACTGTACATAGTAATGAGTATTTAACGAGCTGCCGTTCTCAATTTCACAGTTGCAGGATAGCGGTTGAAACTAGTAATAAGAAACGCCTCGACTACTTCGCGCTGTAGTTTATTAACGTTAAAAATGCTCGGTAAAATTTAAAATATAGCTAGGTACATGATATTTTCTGCGACTGCCCCGAGGACACGGCACTGCACACGCTGCAGGCGTGTCCAGCTTGGGGATCGCAGCGCCGCGAACTAGTCGCGGTGGTCGGCGGTGACCTCTCGCTTCCGGCCGTGGTTGTGTCCATGGTCGGGAGCGAGAGTGCGTGGGAAGCCATCGCCTCCTTTTGCGAGGGGGTGATGGCGACTAAGGAGGAAGCGGAGAGGGAGAGGGAGCGGTGTGCTCTCCTCCCTTCCCGCGCCAGACGCACCGGGCGCCGGAGGGCGCGCGTACGCGACGATCTCCAGCCACCCTAGTGTGTGGCCTGCGGGCGGTGGGTTAGGGGACCCGCCGCCCGACCAGTAACAGGCCCGAGAAGGCGGCGCGCTGTGTTCCGTGCGCGCTTCTCAGGAGGAGAGGTCCGCCGAGGGTTGGCGGACCGGGACCTGCCGGGGTTGCGGTGCATGCTTTGCGAATCCCGCGACCCTGGCCGAACGGTCAGGAGAAGGAGCACCGTTGGTTTTTAGCCGGTAAGAGTCCGGCAGACATCCATGGGGATTTTCCAACGAAAAAAAAAAAAAAAGAAAAAAAAAAGGTACATGATATTTTGTGACTTTAGGCGAAAATGTTTACAGGGTTTGAAAATAGGCTCGCCCCCTATTGCATGGGACTTAAACATAACATGTTATGAAAAAACGATTATTTATATAATTATACAAACATTTTCAAATTATTGCTAATATTTAAGTGTCGATATTGCCAATACAGTTCCGTTTTCAATACGTTTTGATAACGTTTCCATTATATCTTCAATACTATTAGTGCCCTTTCATCTTAGTTCTATTCAGATTTTGTTGGATAAAAAACCTCTTCATAGCGATAAATTTTCTTTACTACAAAAAACTGGAGCACGAACTTTTTTTTTGGGTCGTAGAATATCGATAGGCGGAGTTGAAAAACTTTTGACGATGTATACAGGGTGATTGAAACGCTCTTGGCTGCTATTAACTTTAATTAAAAGTTACGACTTTTTTCTTAGTTTCTTTCTATATACGAGACTGTATAATTCCTTATTAATTCATTCCTTAAATAAAATAATTACATACATAACCTTACGCCTTTTTCCCATGGGGGTAGGCAGAAACTTTAGAACGCCACATTCTACGATCCTTACATACTCTTTTCGCTTCGTCCAGATTCATACATCTTGTTATACACACACGCCGGTTGAGAGTATTAAGCACCTGTCCTTTGTGAAGAACATCACCAATAACATCGACTTATATCCTTCTAGGGCGTCCTCTACTGGCATTTCTACTGACATCTGCCTTACAAATACCTAAAATAATTACAGAATGCCCTACAAACATATTATTATTATTATTCAGCCACGATCATCCCACTGCAGGACAAAGGCCTCCCTACCCTCCTTCCACTCCTCTCGGTTTAGGGTTTTTTGCGGCCAGTCCTTCCAATAAGTGTCTAGCTCGTCCCGGCATCTTCTTCTGGGCCATCATTATAACTAAAGATTATTGAAAAAAAAAAAGTTTAAGCACCAGTCTCCCATAAATTATATTTATAATTGTGTCTAGACAACCATCGTAATCCGAGCATTCCCTCGGGTATTCAGACTAGCATTAAGTCATTTGTGTTAGTGTTCAAATAAATAATTACACTATTGCCCTACCTATCTATGACGCATGTCCTGTTACCCATTTCTATATAATTTAGGCGTAAAATAAACACGCTAATTAAATGATGCCCACCCCCATAGTATTGAATGGATTAAACGCGATATCCATGTTAAAATAGGTAAACAAAACACATAAATAATAGACTATAATTATGCATTAGAATATATTTCAAATTATGTTTGAATTTCATTTGAACTACAAGTGTACTCCACCAAGAAGAACATAGTCTGCTTAGTTGTCGGCAATAAGATTGACAAGCATATCATTTTGGGACCCAGTGCATAATATCAGCAAGCACATTGGGTCACACGCGCGATAGCGCAACGAGTATTTACAAGGAGGGTTGATGTCAGGCAGACGACCGGTCATAAAACAATAAGCCAAAACCTCCAACAACATGGATTTATGAAATACATGTTGTGCCGACCCCACCTAGTGTGGAATAAGGGCAGGAAGAAGAAGATGTTTGAATTTCATTTCATGCTTAATCATTACATATTAGAAGTTACAAGGTAATGAAGTATTTTGTCGTATGAGAATACAGAGTTAATTTTACACATTCACATAATAATTAACCACGTTTCACTCATAATTATAATCAAAATTACTCATTTCGTATGTGTCTAAAAGTAAATACATTGGAATTACCAGCCCACGTGTGTTACGTGAGGTTTCATGATGATATAATTTGATAGCAATTCAGTTAATTCTTAAATACCTATTGTTCTTACGTTAACAGCGATGGAAAACATTATGAGAAAACCTGCACACCTAAAGGCGCGTTTCCATTATGTCGTGACGATAAATTTATCGTTGGACGACTGTCGTCTCTAGCTGTTCCCATTATAACGACAGTTTGTCGTCAATTTTTTTTATCGTTTAGCGAGTATCTTTTTTAGCTGTTCCCATTGGATCGCGACGACATTTTATCATTTCACGACAGTCGCTTTGTCGTTTGCACATCAGTGGCAAGCTACAAGACGAGACGATATTTTTATCGTGGCAACGACATATAGTCGTAACAACGACACATTACGATATCGTGACGATAAATTTATCGTTGGACGACTGTCGTGCTAGTCGTTCCCATTGACCCGATAATCTGTCGTCACTGCAAAAACAAGTCTTGAAAGACAGTTAATCGTGTCGTCTTGTATGTGAACACCTCCATTTAAATATATAAGCCACGACACTTAAAACTACACGACTATCTGTCGTCACGACAAAGTGGGAACGCGGCCTAAGAGGGCTCCATAAAGTTCTCGATGGTGTGTGTAGTCCGCCAACCCGCACCAGGTCAGCGTGGCGGACTAAGGCCTAAACCCTTCTCATCTTGAGAAGAGGCCCGTGCCCTGCAGTGGGATGGTATTGGATTGATTATGTTATATTATGTATTCTTATTCAATCTGTTGGGGTGACCAGTAGCATTTCGTGAAGTTAACTATATATTATGGATCATATAATTATTGTGTCTTGCTAACGGCGAGTATTTGCACAGACACAACCTAGTGGCTAGGATTATCCACCAGCAACTTGCTCTGAAATACAACCTTGTGGACGCAGAAGTACCATACTACAAGTATGTGCCCGACCCAGTTCTCGAGAATGATGATGTCACATTGTAATGGGATCGATCTATCATCACCGACAGGACTATTGTTGCCAATAAGCCTGACATAGTGGTGATGGATCGATCAGAGCGTCTCACAATGATTGTTGATATCACTGTCCCACATGACGAGAACCTTGTGAAAGCCGAGAAAGATAAAGAAATTAAGTATCAAGACTTGGCACACGAGGTTGTCGACATGTGGGAGGTTGACTCAGCAGTCATTGTGCCGATAGTCGTTACGGCCAATGGCTTAATAGCCAAGAGCCTCGACCACCATCTGACGAGGCTCTCGTTGGGCAGCTGGGTCAAGGGCCTGATACAGAAAGCGGTACTTCTGGACACGGCACGTATTGTCAGGAAGTTCCTCTCTCTGAGGCCCTGACCGCCGGTAGCTTGGACCCTGTTCCCGATGCCGGTGGGCTACTATTTTTTATATTTTTAAATGTTTTTTATATTTTTTGTGGAAATATTTAAAAATATAATTTATATGTATATACAATGAATAAAAGAAATATAATTATTGTATAATTAATTTGGCGTAAATTGATTAGAAATACCAAAAAAAACTAAAAATAATTAATCTGTTGGTAAATCATTTTCACAAAGAAGTCCCGAAGAGATCGAGTCTCTAAATTGATCGTTAGATCCTATAGAGTGTCGTTCGGTAGAAGAAAATTATTCTTTAAGGATTATAACCTAACCAAGATAGTTTTCTAACCGTCGATTCCTACGATTTACCGAGCGTTATTGGTTAAAATTAAGACTCTCTTATCTTTACCAACAATGAAGCAAAGCCCCCACAGCTTCACATGGTAGACCCTTCCATAGGTTAACATCAATCACAGGTAAAGTTAGCTTACAAGTATGCTTATGTGCTCAGTTTGGCAATTAAAAATGCTACCATTGGTAAGCAAAACATTCGTTTTGGGAAATAGGAACCCGGTATAAGCTTGCACTTACTGATTCTATTAAAAATCTCATAACCCTCAAAAAACTTACCCTAAACTCTGATTCGCACGAACGCTTTTTCATCGCGCGTTAAAAAAGCGTTCTAATACAACAAATAGCAAGCCGTATATGTGTTCACATGTTAGCGCTTTTTTAACGCAGCTTATCTATTGCGCGCGTTGGACGCTTTTTCAACGCGCGTTAAAAAAGCGTTCTAATACAACAAATAGCAAGCCGTATATGTGTTCACATGATAGCGCTTTTTTAACGCAGCTTATCTATTGCGCGCGTTGGACGCTTTTTCAACGCGCGTTAAAAAAGCGTTCTAATACAACAAATAGCAAGCCGTATATGTGTTCACACGATAGCGCTTTTTTAACGCAGCTTATCTATTGTACTCTCTTTAACGCACGCTTTAAAAGCGTTCGTGCTAATCAGGCTTTAATCCTCCCTAGAATAAAAAACTTTTTGAGCGCTCAATTTAGGTGTTATGCAATTTTAATTACGATTTAATGCATACAATTTTGCCAACTATAAGTATATAAAAGAAAAATAAATCTTCCTTAGTAATATCTACAAGCGGGGATGAAAAAGTATTATTAGCCTTCCGTTCTTCGTTCAGAAAAGGAAGATATGTCGAAAGCGATTACCTTAAACGATTTATAGCGCCAATGTATAGAAGAGCCGAACGAGGAAAGCCTTTGAAGGACATACTCTAAAAATATCGGTGATGCTTTACATAAATGTCAGTTACGTAGTATTTTTAATAAGAACGGTTGCTTGAGAAGAATGTTGATGAGAACATGAAAACATTGTGGAACAAGCGAAATAATAGTTTAAAGCGCTAAATTCGCTAGCAATTTAAATTGTACAAGTTATTGTAGGAAGTACTCGCTTAAACATACATAACATAATTAGCTCTTTACTGTCCCACGGCAAGGCATGGGCCTCTTCTTGAAATGAGAAGGTTTTAGGCCTTAGTCCACGCTTACCACGCTGGCTTGGTGTGGGTTGGCAGACTACACACACTAGCCAGAGCTATAGGGCGCCCTCTCAGGTGTGCAGTTTTCCTTACGATGGTTTTTCCTTCACCGTTAACGCAAGTGATAATCAAGTGCTCGCTTACATACATATATAAACTCACGCCTTTATCCCATAGGAGTAGGCAGAAACTATAGAACACCACATGCTACGATCCTAAAATACTCCTTTCGCTTCATCGACATTCATACATCTTGTCGTACACGCACGCCGTTTGAGAGTACTACGCACCTGCCCTTTGTGAAGAGCATCACCAATAACATCGATGTATGTCCTTCTAGGGTATCTTCTACCCAGCGTTTCGACTGTCATCGGCCTTATAGAATCCTTTTGTTAATCGCCGTTCACTCATTCTTTCAACATGCCCAAACAACCTAAGCATACTCCTTGAAACTTTTGTCGCTGCATCATCTTTTAAACCGCAACTTTGCCTAAGCACATCATTTCTCAATCTATCATTCAAAGTTACACCGCACATACTTCGCAAGTACTCGCTTAGTTTGTAAAATTTCTAAAAGACGACTTATTGCAGGAGTGTTTACAGTTGAAAGTTGGATGCAGATGTCAACTTCTGCAATTTAACTTGCTAGTGGATTTGGCGTTTAAACTCGTGTCGCGCACGCAACCTGCCGGTTACAAGTAGCTTGCGTAATGAGCACTTTAGCTTGCATGCAAGTTATCATTACATTGCTTAGAATATCGGTCTATACGTAGATGAAATGTCATGAAGCTACTTGCACGGTGGAAAGTTGCCTTTAAAACTTTCCACTATGCAAGTACAGGTTTCCAGTTTCTGTACTTTCAACTACCATAAAATGAAGTAGTATATAAGTATTTGTTTCAATTCGTCCTACAACCGTAATAAAACTATTTTACTATCTAACTTTATATTTTATGATAACTGTAAAACAATGTTATCATAAACTTACCTAGATATATACTTGCGTAGTATACCTAGGCAAGTTTTAAACAGCAATCTACAACCTTAAACTATCCTTCTACATTTTATGACCTATAAACTTAGTTTTATAGTTTTTTAATCAAATTGTGAAGGGTCTGGTAACAAGGTGGGTGAATATTATGAGATTTAATACCAGAGGCAAAACGTGGGTGCACGGACTCCTGTGAACAAAGTTGGGTTGTAAAGGAGTCTGCCTATTACAACGTATCATACTAGGACTGTGATAGGAACGTGTCATGTACGGCAAAATCGCTTCGTTCACTATTATGCCCACTGCAATGGATCAACAGCATTCTATACCCTATACAACGCGTATGATGACCGTACTATCCCCGTTTAGTGCCCGTTCTATCGGTTGTTGTACATTTATTTTAATTGTATAAATATTCCTATTTAGGACGATGCCTCATTAGTGCGTTGCGTTGTGTCATCGCAACGGATCAACGTATTGTATGCCACACCTGTGTTGAGACGACGCATGACATCGCAGCGCAAGAGGACGACGCACGCAGCTCAGTTGTCTCGTTTGCCCCTCTAGCAGTGGAACACTGTCCGTCGTCGCACCGGAGCTCCGACAGCGCAACGCATCACCCTCCCCCCGCTTCGTCTCTCGTCTGCCGATCCGTTGAAACGTCGCGTGCGACGACGCAACGCTTTAATGTGGCATGTCATTTAAAATATATGGAAAACGACGCAGCGTTGACGCTGCGACAACGCAACGCAACGCACTAATGAGGCAGAGCTCCTACGAACACAATCTATTAGATATTTACCAACCATTTTTTTTGCGCACGTGCATTCCTTTAAACCCCTGCAAATAATTAATATTTTGTATCGGACAGGAATTACAACGCGGTGCTTACCCGTTGCATGTGAGGCATGGAGCGTTCCGTCACCCGCAAATAATTTGCCGGTCCGTGCATGACACGCTACGGTGTCGATCGGTTACGGAACGGTCTAGTGGGCATTGTCTTATACTCATCACCTCCCTGCCCTTATCCCACACTAGGTGGGGTCGGCACAACATGTATTTCGTAAATCCATGTTGTTAGAGGTTTTGGCTTATTGTTTTATGACCGGCCGCCTGCCTGGCATCAATCCTTCTAGGGTAGGTTGATGTCAGGTACTCTTGGTCTTGTACTAATCCATACAAAGATTTTTTTTTGCCTGCGCTGGTAATGTTACGGTCCTAGTATGGTACGGTGTAGTGGGCAGACCCCTTAAAGGAATATCGTCCAATCAACGCTTAGGCACCTGGATTCTACTGCTTAAACTAAAGCAATTACAGACAACTGGCGCCACATGGTTAGCCGCCATAAAAATATATTGAAAAACGTAATCATTTTATTGCTTCTATCCGTCTTAACTTTATCTCAAGTTAGGAAACCTTGGATCATCTAGGAAAATTTTTGTTGTGATAACATCACGTCTGTATTCCTCGAAGGGTTCGGCAGAGGTGTATAGTAACACCCTCATTTCGCTGTTGTAATAGGGGGAGCTTATTGCTATCAACCGTGCACAAATCGAAACTCCGGGCTGCTACTGAGAAATTCGACACGGAAAAAACCAATAACACTTTGCCCGACCTGGGCATCGAATCCAAGACCTCACTATCAGCAGTTGCGCTTGCCACCACTAGGCCAACGAAGCAGTTATTTATTTAGGGAGGATGGATTAAGAATACAATTCTTCTCCATCGCGTAAAGCGAGTCGTAGCAACTGATGAACCCGGTTTGTGCCCGATGAAGGGAAATAGGCTTACCACCTATTACACAGGACTCAATACTAGTGGCGAAAAGTGGATGTACAGACGCCAGTAAAGCGAGAATACCTCAGCCTAACCCTTAGGGGATTATAGGCGTGATTATTATGTATGTATGTAAAACTAACATGATAAGATAAGATAATTTTTATTTTTTCAAACATGGGTGTACATACAAAACAATTGTCAGCATGCAAGATGTTAAAAGTAACAATACAGATCATCATGTTTGCCTTGATCAATGGCATACAAATATTAATACAATTATAAGATTCAAAAAAATATTATTATTATTATTCCGTTTATTCATTCTATATACATATTTTGTTACATTTTTAAATATTTCAATAAAATCATAAAAAAAAAACATTTAAAAATATAAAAAAATAGGGTTCCACCGGCAGCGGGAGCAGGGTCCAAGCTACCGGTGGTCAGGGCCTCAGAGAGAGGAACTTCCTGACAATACGTGCCGTGTCCAGATGTACCGCTTTCTGTATCAGGCCTTTGACCCAGCTGCCCAACGAGAGCCTCGTCAGATGGTGGTCGAGGCTCTTGGCTATTAAGCCATTGGCCGTAACGACTATCGGCACAATGACTGCTGAGTCAACCTCCCACATGTCGACAATCTGGTCGACATGTGCGTGTATTATTATTATTATTACCTACATTAAATTGTCTAGAATGTCAAAAACCATCAGTTAAAATATAAAAAGTTAAATAACTAACGACTGTGAACTGTAGAGCCATCTATCTAAGTTTGGTACTAAAAACATGTAAACAAAAGATCTAACACAAGTTTTAAGTTTAGTGCTTGTTTGGTTCAGTAACTGCATGACCTTGAACCAATAATAATGCTTAAACCACAAACAGGATCATGAGAGGGCAATGCATGTTTAGCTGTAATTGCTCAGATTTGCTGACTCAAGTTCAAAAGTTTGAGCTTCGGCCATAATTACACACACCCCTCCTACAAATTCAAACAGCTGGCGCCAACATTTTGCAGACTCATTGTTTGCTCAAACTTTCATATGATTAAGGTCTAAATGCCTCCCATTCATTCCTTGCCAGGGAATATGGAGTCGAGAACTTTCGCAACTTTCCATATAACAAAACCACATGGAAATGCCGGTCAAGCGAAGCGATTGTGGTAATAGGTACTTTCTTAGATCTGTTTGCGGTACCTACTGACTTTTGGTTGGGTATATCCAACAAAGGCTATTTAGACAGACCCAATAATGACCCTTTTCGTTATTGCTTCCGGAATCGATTGATTTTGATTCTGTGATGACATAAAGGTTAGGTACAGACTTATAACAATTTTTTATTATGTGTAGGATTAGATGTTAGAGGTATTGAAGGCAAAAGGGGAGGCCTTTGCTAAGCAGTGGGACATTACATAGGCTATTAAAAAAAAAGGATAGGAAACCATATTTCTAACAATTTTGTAGTTGACTACTTTAAAAAATTTGAAAGAATTATGTTGCATTTTTATGATATCATAAAAGATATAGAAAGAAAAACATCGATGTTGTTAATTTTAGCGTGGACTGCATAAAGAAAAACTATCAACATGCTATCTCTATATTTCTTCTGTAACATAATATTATTCTTACTACATTTTTAATATAACCAATGTATCGTCATGACAACAATAATCTTCTTAAAAACCTTCAAAAAAACAAAGACAACTTGACAACCGCTAAAAAACTCTTTCTTATATCATGAGGTGTGTGCGAGTTGCACTTCAATACTCTTCCTCAGCGAACACACACTCATATAAACCCAATTCATGCACTAGTTTAACAAACATACTTTTACACAGTGGTTTTGTTAAAATATCTGCCAACTGCTCTTTAGTATTGATATACTTTACAGATACTAAACCTTCTTCAACCTTTTGCTTTATAAAGTTAAACTTTACATCAACATGTTTTAACCTTTTCTGATCAGGATTCGTAATAGATTTAATAGTACTTATATTGTCTTCAAAAATAAGAACATTTCTAACGTTAATATTCAAATCCGCTAACAACTTTAAAAGCCAACACGCTTCCATTATAGATTCACACAATGATACAAATTCTGCTTCTGTTGTGCTTAAGGCAACAGTACTTTGTTTTCTGGACTTCCAAATTACAGTATTATTAAACACTTTAAACAAATATCCTGATGTAGACTTTCTATCATAATCTCTAGCCCAATCAGCATCTGCATAGCCCAACACTGGCATGCATGAATTACATTTAGTATACAATAGTGCAAAATGAACAGTATTTTTAACGTATCTTAGTATTCTCTTTAAAACTCTCCACAAATCAATACTTGGTTTTGACTGGAATCTACTTAAGTAATAA
Organism: Amphipyra berbera; assembly: GCA_910594945.2. NCBI lineage: Eukaryota > Metazoa > Arthropoda > Insecta > Lepidoptera > Noctuidae > Amphipyra > Amphipyra berbera. The sequence continues at coordinate 5,074,574 of OU343131.1, read as the reverse complement.
ACAGATGCAGCTAGATCTGGCCTTGTACCCACCGTGGCATACATAAGTGATCCTATCAATGACCTACACTGCCTTTCATATGATATATCAATCTTATTTTCATCAAGATCCAATTGAAAATTTGTATCCATTGGTGTGTCACAACCCTTACAATTTTCCATGCTATATTTTTTTAAAACATTCTTTAAATATTTTGATTGATCAATTAAAATACCATCGCTTGTCTTTTGAATTGAAATTCCTAAATAAGTTAAATTTTTATTCCCAAAATCTTTCATTTTGAAATTAGTCTTTAAATAATCTTTTATTGAAACTATCTCCTCAGAGTTTGATCCCAAAATTAATAAGTCATCGACATATAGTAAAAAATATAAATCCCCTTTACTATACAAACAATAATCATTCTTTGATCGATTGAAACCATACTTTGTGATAACTTCATTGAAATGCTCGTTCCAATATTTAGGTGATTTCTTGAGCCCATAAAGTGATTTGGTTAATTTCAAAACATGTCCTTTTCTAACATACACACCCTCAGGTGGTTTTAAATAAACTTCTTCATCAATACGACCATACAAAAATGCCCCTTTCACATCCATTTGATGTAAGTCATAGTTTTTGTGCGCTGATACTGACAACAATATTCTCAAGGTTTGGAGTTTTAAAACTGGTGAGTAAACGTCATCTTGAACACCTTTTTGCTGAAAACCACGAGCAACTAATCTTGCTTTACATATTGTATTGTTTTCTTCTACATTCTTCCTTGTAAATATCCACTTGCTATCAAGTAACTTAACATTATTTGGTTGTGGTACTTCTTTCCAAGTTTTGCTTTCTCCCAAAACATCTATTTCTGCTTTGACAGCTTTCATCCATTCATTTTTGTCCTTTCTGTGAATAATATCGCCAAAACTTCTTGGAACATCTTCATGACATGTCAATAAACAATATAAAGCATCTTCATAATCTTCTTCTCCACTAACTTCAGTCATATAATAATCTTTTTGCCATTTTGGTTTCCTTATATTTCTTTTAGCTCTTCCTGTTTCTACAGCTCTTCCTTTTTCTGACTCATCTAAAATCTCTATTCCCTCTTTCTCCTTATCTTCATTTTTACTCTTTTGTCCTGATCTGTATGTATTCTCATTCACTTTTATTTTATTTTCAGGTGCAGTTATGTCCTCCTGTCTATTTTCATATACCTTTACATGTTCCTCTCTTTGTCTTTCCAAACCTCTTTTCCCATGTCTCTTTTCTTGATATTCAGATGTCTCTTCTTCTGGTTCTGATATTTGCTGTTGATCGTCTATACCAGGTAAGTACTTCAATTCAACCTTTCTACTTTCATCAAATATTACATTTCTAGCAATCACTACTTTGTTTGTTTCTTCATCATAAAGCTTATAGCCTCCTATAGCATAACCAATCATAATCATTTTCTTTCCTGTGTTATCTAATTTTTGTCTCAATTGTTTAGGTACGTGATTATAAGCAATACAACCAAAGGTGCGCATATTTGACACATCTGGTTTTCTTCCTTCCCATAACTCACTAGGGGTTTGATTTCTGCCTACTGTGGGACTTCTATTAGTAACATATGCTGAACACAGAATTGCGTCTCCCCAAAACTCTTTGTCTAAATCAGAATCTAACAAAATTGTTCTTGCCTTTTCGACTAAGGTCCTATTCATGCGTTCCGCGACACCATTCATTTCTGGGTTGTATGGGACTGTGTATTGTATTTGTATACCATTATTTCTACAAAAGTTATGAAAATCTCTTGTTACATATTCTCTACCATTGTCTGAACGCAACTTTAACAAATTACAATTAAAGTGCTTTAAAACATAATAATAATAGTCTTGAAATTTTTCAAAAATTTCACTCTTCTGTCTCATCAAATAAACCATAACAAAATGTGTGTAATCATCAATGAATGTTACAAAATAATTAAACCCTTCTCTACTTACAGGTGTTACTGGCCCGCACACATCTGTGTGGACGAGCTCAAGTGGCCTGCTTGCCCTGTGACCTTTCTTATTAAATGGTTGTCTTGTCATTTTACCTAAAATACATTGTTCACATAAAGAATGTTCATATTTACCGGTTTTTAATTTTTCTAAACCTTTAACCATATCATTTTTAACCAAAATATCGAAATTATTCATTCCTAAATGACCATATCTTCTGTGCCACAATTTAGCCTCATCTGTTGTTAATAAACAATTATTAATATCTGATTTATCAACATAAAATCTTACTTTGTATAGAGAGCCTTCAAGATTTCCAATCATGAACAAATAATGCGAATAGTCATAAACTCTCACCTTACCTTTTTCAAAATACACAGACATATTTGACATTTCCATTTTAGATACAGACAATAGATTCTTTCTTACATTCGGTACATAATAAACATTTTTAATGGTACAATCTGTAGGCCTTCTACCAACATAACACTTTGCTTTAATATTTCCAATACCTATGGCCTGTAAAACTACACCATTTTTAGCTGCGGCAATACTTCTAGGTTTTTTTAACTCAATGTAGTCATCAAATAAGTCTTTATTATAAGTTAAATGATCCGAGCACCCAGAGTCTATTATAAATTCAACTGTATTATCTCCTTCCACGCTATACTCATCTGCTTTATTCATTTGACCAATAAATGCTGTTCCACTCCTTTTTTCTTCCTGATTATTGCCTGCATGATACGACTGACCTTCACCTTGTCCTCTGCCTCTACTGAATCCATGTCCTTGTTTTCTATCATATCCTCGTCCAGCTCCTCTGCTATATACTTGTTCAGCTCCATGATAATACCCTCGACTCTGTCCGCGTCCTCGATTTTGTTCATATCCTCTATTCTGTTCATATCTTTGGTTTTGTCCATACCTCGGTCCTCGTTCTGAGTAATTATTCCCATAATATCCACGATAATTTCCTCTTTCTCTACACTGGTATCTTTTATGCCCTGGCTTCCCGCACGTAAAACAATTAAATGCTTCCTGTTGATAGTTGTACTGTGTTTGACCATAATTCTTTTGACGTTTTTCCTCTTCAGCTAATAATCTTTTTTTCACAAAACTGTAAGATAAGTTATCCAATGTTTCTAAAGCAGTAATTACGTTATTATAGCTCTCTGGCATTGAGAGTAGAATATAGTTCAAACGTTCTTCTTCTGATAATTTTACATTTGCTCCGTTCAATTCATTGAATATAGTTTCTATTTCAAGTAGATGTGCTTGTAAAGGTTGTTTTTCATTGTACTTTATTTCTGTTAGTTTTCTTCTCAAGAAAAGTGTGCCAACAGTGCTTTTACTTTGAAAGTTTTCTTCTAAGCTATTCCACATAAGATAGGCTGTATCTTTTTTAACATAATCTATATGAGAATCAGCTACTCCCGAAATGAGCAACGCTTGCGCCCGTGATTCAACTTTTGCATTTTCCTTTTTCTCTGAATAATCGGCTTTTTCTATAGCACACAAACAATAATTTTCCTTCAAAATACTTTTCATGCGGAATGCCCAGGTATGGAACCCTTTTCCACGAAATGGTTCAATTCGAAATTTTTCTTTTGAATCCCATGAAACGGAAGCCATCTTACCTTATTATTATTTTTATTCCTTTCAGTTTTAGTGTGCAGCTAACCACGCTCTGCTACCACTGTTAATTTTAGCGTGGACTGCATAAAGAAAAACTATCAACATGCTATCTCTATATTTCTTCTGTAACATAATATTATTCTTACTACATTTTTAATATAACCAATGTATCGTCATGACAACAATAATCTTCTTAAAAACCTTCAAAAAAACAAAGACAACTTGACAACCGCTAAAAAACTCTTTCTTATATCATGAGGTGTGTGCGAGTTGCACTTCAATAGATGTAAAAATAAATAAAAACATTCTAAAAAAAATGGAGGAGATACACGTTTTTCATTCAAGTTTATGTACAGAGTAATGTCAAGTTACTATGAAGTTTTTGAAGTATGACATCATCGTTCAATAGTGCGGTCTCTGTCTATTAACAATTTTAAATCGCTTATAACTTGGGCATTTTATTATAATATCTCATTGTTGCCTATGTTTTTTGGTAAATGTTTCGAGAAAATTAATAAAATATCAACTACCCCGATTGCTAATTACAAGCTTCCGCATATAAATAAAAAGGTAACTAAAGTTATAAAAAAAAAGAAAAAAAAGGAAAGAAAAAAGTTGCATCGAGACGGCTTCGACACGTTAATGTTTTGAGATACTAGGTACACTCTTAGATTGGTCTGTAACAATAAAAGTCGGTTAAATTAGCTTTTCTTCACACGAGAAAAACGCGCGTATATTACAATATAAATAAATTAATGTGATAAATAAAAATAATATCGTCAGTGGAAAGGTAAAAAGACTAAAGCGCCAATATACGTACTTTACAGTAGAGAGATTCAAAGTATTTTTATAAGAAAATAAACATAGTTATTTTTCTTAGAGTATACACATTAAATAGATAATTAATTAAAAAATACTTTGAATCTCTCTACTGTAAAGTAAATATATTGGCGCTTTAGTCTTTTTACCTTTCCACTGACGATATTATTAACTTAATTTAGAATAAACAAAAACAAATAAACTGCCTCATTGGTCTAGTGGTGGCAAGCGCGACTGCTGATCGGTGAGGTCCTGGGTTCGATCCCCAGGTCGGATAAAGTGTTATTGGGTTTTTTCGTGTGGGATTCCTCAGCTCGAAGTTTGGATTTGTTCCCGGTTGATGGCAATAGGCTCACCCCCTATTACATGGGACTTAAACATAATAGCGAAATGAGGGTGTTAGTATACACCTCAGCCCAACCCTTTCGGGGAATACAGGCGTGATGTTATGTTATGTTGTCCTTTCATAATATTTCTGTTTTTATTCACTGCTTTCTTGCGTAATACCCATAAAAACTTGAATTTTGTATAGAAACGCAATATTATATAGTGGCAATGTGGTGTGGTCGCATCAGCGCACGTTCGCTCTAAATTAAAAAAAACCACACGAGAAAAAAGATTACTGTTTTAACTTTTCGTAACAATATTCCACGCAAAATGATCAGACTACACTGACAAAAACCTATTCGTGTTTACCTCAGTTTCAGAAGGTATAAATAAATTAATTTCGATTTCAAGTAGATTATACCTACCAATAGGGATGCGCGGTGCGCCGGTCATTCAATTAAAAGGTAAATTAATTTCATTTTGGCCAGACAAGTTGGACAACCCGCCAATGTTATGGCCTCGTAGTTAACGAGTTTCAGACCATTCAGACTATTTCAATCGTGTCATTTTGGCTCACGGAAAATTATGTGATATCAAATTACAAATAGGTACAGCTTTTTGAATTTAAATTAAATTTTAGACATATTACTTACGCCTGTAATCCCTGAAGAGATAAGCAGAGGTACATACATAAACTCACGCCTTTTTTCCATGCGGGTAGGCAGAAACTATAGAACGCCACATGCTACGACCCTTCCATACTCCTTTCGCTTTATCCACATTCATACATCTTGTCATACACGCACGCCGGTTGAGGGTACTACGCACCTGTCCTTTGTGAAGAACGTCACCAATAACATCGATGTATGTCCTTCTAGGGACTCTAGAGGAGGCTCTAGTCTATTCTAGGGAGTTTCCAGTGACATTCGCCTTATACCTATAAATTCCTTTTGTTAATCGCTGTTCACTCATTCTCTTAATACATCTAGAAGAACAGACAACTGAAGAGAAAACTATAGGAACGCTAAATGGTAGAACTATTGCTAGTTAGTTCTAAGACACAACTTGATACGTAATTCAAATCTGAACAAAGATTCCAATATCAGATTGAGTATAGAACATTACCTAAGTGATAATACGGTGTAACGTTACTAAACTTAACTTGATAACTTGAGCATTTGTTATCAGTTCAACCTAATCTATCTCGGGTTACTTCACTTTGACACTGGCGAGATAAAGAGGTGTTGTGGCTTTTTGTAACCTAATACATACATACATACATAAACTCATGCCTTTTTTCCATGGAAGTAGGCAGAAACTATAGAACGCCACATGCTACGATCCTTACATACTCCTTTCGCTTCATCCATATTCATACATCTTGTCATAAACCCACGCCGGTTGAGAATACTAAGCACCTGTCCTTTGTGAAGAACATCATCGATAACATCGATGCGTGTTCTTCTAGGGCGTCATCTACCGACATCCGCCTTATAAATTCCTTTTGTTAATCGCCGTTCCCTCATTCTTTCAACATGACCAAACCACCTACGCATACCTACTTCTTTCATTTTTGTCATCTAATATAGAAACAGAAAATATTTTTGTCTAATACATTTGGTTTGCTTTTATATTAGTTACTAGCTTTTGCCCGCAGCTTCGCTTGCGTGATTTTTTTTTCACCCCCTTAGGGGTTGAATTTCGAGAAATCCCTTCTTAGTGGATGTTTACGTCATAAAATGAACCTACTGTCAAAATTTCAAGTTTCTAACCCCAGCCGTTTAGGCTGTGCGTTGATAGATCAGTCAGTCAGTCAGCTTCTCCTTTTATATATTAGTTATTTTGTTTGTAAAATTGTGCTGTAGAAAGAAACAAATTCGTAGTAGCTGGCAAGCCCTGTTTTCTCTTCCTGCCATTGAAATATAAAATGAAGGTTATAGGCTAGGCTAGGTTAGGTTATAGGATAACATCACGCTACGATCAATAGGAGCGGAGCATAAACGAAAAATGTTGCAAAAACGGGAAAAATGTCCACCCGTGCGAAGCCGGGACGGGCCGCTATTACAGATAAATGTTCAATGCTGAGAACATTCTAATAAATAATAATAGCTTAATGTTCCTCGGTATACAATAATTATGCTATCATATTGTATACCTAGGAGTATTAGACACTAACTGGTCTAGCAATAATTTAGATCTACTTATTTAATACCAGACCATAAACTATTGTCTTAGACTAGACCCGTGATAGTTGAGACCCGCATCCAATGCGAGTTTTGAAAAGGTTTGTAAGTTCACAAGAATATAAATTAGGTTTCAGAGATAACGAAAGATTTCAAAGTTCAGATAATTTAATTTTATAATGTAATATACCTATATACTTACGAAAGTATAAAATACGGTCTCCTTTGTCAATTTAAAAATTCTTTACCGAAAAAGATTTTTGTAAAAAAAAGTTATCTATTTTTTCAAATCAAACTAAAATGCTGTCTATTATAGGTAGACTGGTCTATTATTTATTTTAGGGTAGACATTCCAAATGACTGGTTAAATTTGAGCATAGCGAAAAATCCTAAGTCTATAGATTAAACTATTTATCTGCCTAGCCTTTTCCCAACTATATAATAGTCGGCTTCCAGTCTTACCAGATGCGGCTGAATACCAGTATTTTACACGGAGCAATGCCGATATTCCAAGGTTAGGTCGATTGTGAGGCTTTCGGGCTTCTGACTTCCCGTAACGACTGTCGTGGGTATTCGTATGACACCCGGGACCGACTGTTTAATGTGCTCTCCGAGGCACGAGGTGGTCTCAATGTGTAACAAACGAGCGCAGATTAACCTCGCAAATCGTATGATCTGCGTGGTTGGTAATTAGCCACGAGCCCCTCAGTCTCCAGTCCCTCAGTAGGTATATTTGTGACCTCAAATCAAAAAAAAATAATTCACATAATACCAATACAGGTGCTTATGAAAAGTCGAATTTAGATGCACGGTTCCAATTAGTCGTTTCCCATGGAGAAGAGCCGGCAAGAAACTCCATGGTTACTCTTTTAAAAATAATACCTTTAACAATTTCAGTGGATACAGTACAATGATTTAGGATAGTGAGAGAACAATGAAGACCTGCCGGGGAAGCGGTGAATGCCCTATCGAATCCCGGCCGTCTGTTCTCGGAGGAACATCGTGGTGCTTTTCGTCGGTAAGAGTACAACATAAACCCCTGCCTTCCTCAGGGTGGACGTTATCTATGAGGATACTCACATTAAAATAATTAAAAAAAAAGATTTCTTACGGTAACAAATGGTTAGTGTATGCTGATTGCTCATTCATAATCCTTTAAACTTCCGCAATAACGTTTTGTGTAAAATTAAATTTATTTTTTGTTTCATAAGCTCGAAGAATTTTCATTTATTAAAAAGGTTATTGTCTAACATGCCATTGAATAATAACTGTTGGCGTCTGCAGCTGGTTGTCTCTGTGTTACCGGGAATCTTTGATGTATAATGTAAAAGACAACACCGATGACCGTGTAGACTGAGCGGCTTTATTATAATGACTAATAATGTTACAAATAATGTATGTATTTTATTAAGTGCACCACCGTAGTTTTAGCGTGCTCGTACAATAACAAAGTACGTCATTTGCAAAATATTTGTAACAACATTATCTGTATTGAAACTGTTGTTATTACATAGATTGATGCTGCAGGCAATCAGCTCGTCTCCTAAATTAAGTTTTTTTTTATGGAAATCAATTCTGTCTATGAAGTAAGTACCTAAACATAAGAGCAAAAAAAATTTTTTTGACATCTCATTTCATGACGAACTTATAGGCATTCGAAGTGAGCACTTTTTATATTTCCTATTGCCTGCGCTTTATTGGCACGTGTCGTCATACGACATAAGTATTATTGAAGGTGTTCTGTCGCGTGACGTTTGCGCTAGATACGGCGCTTTCAATATATATATACAAGGTTAGTCGGAAAGGGGGTACTAAGCCGCGGGCCACCTAAAGTATCACTGATGACTATTTTAAAGCAAGTGTTAAAATTTTAAAATTCGATAATTTTTATTTCCATGCAAAAAGATTTTTATTTTTGTTTTTTCAAAAAAAATGTTACCTGCTTTAGTTATGAATTCAGAAAATTAATTTTCTAATCCATGACCCCAAATATGACCTCAATTGTAAAAACAGCTGATCATAGCTATGGACAGATAGATTTTAGCATATTTTTTACGAAATCTTTGAAAAGCTATTTCTCTTAAACTATCGAGTTTTAGGGAAAGTTGTAGAACAAAAGTTATCCCTTATTATGGATACTTTAACACCCTTTCGGCTTAGTACCCCCTTTCCGGCTAACCTTGTATAATTGTTCATAACTTCACTAATAATAGGATTTTTTCAAAAATTAAATAATTGTTGTGCTCTGTATAAATAAAAAGTAAAATGAAATTTGGCTATACGAGAGTTTTCTTAAAACCAAGTAAACAACCGCTTGACCGCCACGTTTCTGCAGCAACTCTAGAAGATATATACCTAGTAGGTACTTAAATATTCCTTATCTACCAATTCTTCTTCCTTGAGGCTCGTAAACGCTGTACAGTACAATAGGAAATAGCCAGCGATATATTTTCCGATAAGAATTATAACAGGAAGGAAGCAACAATTATTTAGATGGTTGCCCATTTATTTCTACGAGGAAATCCGCTGATTTTCTTTACGAATTCCAGTTCAATTTCCTAATTGATTGTAATACTTTTCCAATTTTCATGAGCATCGACAATTTTTGATAACTCATTTATTGATGTTCAAAATTGGAATAATTTCAAAGAAATATACTCTGTAAATATATTTCAATCATTCAAATTATGTCCTTTTGTTGAGATTTCTTTAGTTAAATGTTTTTCACGAAAGATTAAAAAGTAAAAGCTTGCTTTTTTAATCAATGAAACCATTATTTTGCAGAAATTGTAAACTCAGCTTCTTTTGTCTAGCTAGGTTTTAGAAATTATTTACATTTGCAGGTATCTTGAAATAAATCTATCTGAAGCCCGATGTACGACAATAATTATCTATTTTTTGGTTTGAGATTTGGGTTTCTGTTGAACCATTTTGAGAAGGTTTATAACTACCATATAATTTGTTGGCATTTTTCTAGAGGAAGGAGTTTTTATTAGTTTTTTTTTATTAGTGTCTACCAATATCTATGTTTTATTTTTTATATTTAATATTCGATTTGAATTTCTGCTGTAGCGAGTACGTATGAAGTTAAAGATTTATCAATACATCTACAAAATTACACAGCTCTCATCATTCAATTGTAAATATAGTTAAACTGCTTATTTATTTAGTTCGATGAATCTATAAATGAAATATTTAAAATTACACGTTCGCAGAAATACTTACTTCTTTCCAAAAATTACAAACTTTGTTTTAAAACAAAACTTGTCAAAAGTGAATCAACAAATTATATTTGGGCTCTTATTTCACACACGCACAAAATATTCATAATATAATAATCGCGAAAGCACAACAGTTTACATGCAGTTCGAAAATTATTAAAGTTATCGTGAGCGGTCTGGAGCGAGCACGCGCGGAGACAACCGACCCTCGCATGCCATACGCACAGACTGGCTGGTTAGAGGTTGGACCGTTGAGCCTTTCCTGACAAACCCTAGCGTTCTTATTTTAAAAAACTCAAGCCAATGGCCGTATTGATGAAATTTCGCTAGTGCACCTGGGTCGTGCAGAATTTATTTGAAATGAAAAGAAATGAAATTTATTTATTTACCAGAATATAGGTACATAATAACACGGTAAAACAATTTAAGTCTCGCTGTATTTGACTTATCAGTTGTGCAAATATTTCTATTTTTATCCTAATTATCCTAATTATTTATATTATTTTTTATCCTAATTATTTTTATCCTATTTTTAATCTCTATTGATTATCTTTAATTAATTACCATTGGAGAGATTCAAATGGTTGGAAATATAAAGTATTTTATTCTTTTATTCAATATTGTCACTATAAATAAATATTATTATTTAATTTCTAGACAAAACATTTTTCACTTCAGTACTCAAACATGTAGGTTTTGCTGCCTGAAATCAGTGAGCAAAATGCGACTTTGCTCACTGAGTGAGACCAAGTAACTTTTTAATTTTTTTTTCAGAAAGCCGCGAATATCTTATTCAGCCTTGGGTTAATCATACAATTCGAAACATTCACACTCTATCTCTTTCCCGCCATTAGAAAGAGAGAGAGAGACAAAGACCAGCCCTTTCGAAGTTCCGATTTTGAATTCGACCTCAAAGACAAACACGTTCGGAATTTCGTACTAACTAAATACATTTTGCAAAAAGATAATTATGTCTTTTAATGTAATTTATTGAATTTTTTACTTATTGTTGTATTTAAACGAAAATAAGTATTTACTGCAAATAAAACTGATATTTAACCTGTAAATATTTATTTCTAGTTTCAATAATGTTACGTAATATATTTTGAATAATAAAATATCATGGGTGCTATTTCCGAACACGCCTTAATTTAAATAAAAGAGTGGGAATAGAATTTCGTGGCTGGCGTAAAGAGTTGAATAAGTTAAAAAATATTAAAATAATTGTAAAATATGAGTGAAACTAGCGACGAGAACACCGGAAGAGTTAAAACAACAAGTTATTAATGCAGAATTAAGTTTCCTACCTGAGATGTCTCGCGAGAAATATCTGAAAGCATGCCATGTCTTCAATGAATGGAGACTTACAAAGGGCGCAAGCAGTTTTTCGGAGACGGTGTTGCTATCCTATTTTTTAGATTTATCACAGACGAGGCGATCATTTACAATGTGGAGTATTTACTCAATGTTGAAAGCTACTTTAAAAACAAAACATAACGTGCATATTGAAACATACGCAAAACTATTAAAATTTCAAAAAAATTGAAAATGTTAATTTAAATTAGATTTTAAATTTTTACATTACATTGATTCACAATAAATAGTTATTTCAATATATTCCTGTTTATTATTTTATCTCCTAACGTGTTCTCGCTGCTGAAGTAAAAAGTTATGTGTGTTACACGAGAGCAAAGTTTTTTGCATCTCCTGCCTTTGAATCCCTCGCCACACTCAGAATTCAACTTTAGAATTACTCGCTACGCTCGTGATTCAATCATTGAATCCTTCGCTTGCTCATGATTCAAAATCAGCACTCGCAGCAAAAAACGACTTTGCTCTCTTGTTGCACAAATAACTATTCCCACATAGTGTACGATGAAAATATTATTTTTCAATCAACATTATTTTATTTATTCTCAGACCCTGACATAGTATTGATACAATACAATGTTTTATTTATCTGAAATGCTACAATTCTGTTGAAAGTGTGTTATTCCTGAATTGCTTTTATAAATATATATATATATATATATATATATATATATATGGATTCTTGGAATATCGGCTGTTTCATTGTATATAGACTAGGTATATAAAAACAACCTGTCAAAAAATTCATAATCGTGCTTATGTTGAGAATATTCAGTATTTCGATCACTTGCGTGATTAAGCCTAAAGTTATAGCTAATTCACAAAGAAACTGTTTACAGAACCCATTATACCGAATCCGTTTTTATTTTGTTGATGGCGCCGGTGGTTGTATGAGCGAGTTCACATACACGACAGTATTCCGAATCCAGTAAAAAATACTGGATCTGTTATTTTTATCGTAGGTATCCTGCCTGCCAGATGCGAAGCAGCTGCCATTTCTTTAACTCATCCGTCGTACAGATGTGAACAACACATTCAGTACCGACGGATCCGTTATAACAGATCCGCTGTGTGAACGGGCTCTTATTCGTAAAGTTGGCAAGTATAAAATCATTTACGGTCGATATTACATTTTATCAAAACGGATTATCACAGTTGAAGAATGTTATTCAGCTGTCAAGTTTCACGAAATTGCTACCTCATTAACGTCTACTGTAATGAAGTAGGTCATTGTCCCTTTTTAATTAGAAAGCGTGGAAAATTAAGATCACCCTCTAAATTGTATGGGTCAGCAATATACCATTGTAATTTTTAATGAGTTGTTAAAATCTTGCGTAAGCGTTCACAATAGCAATACTAGTATTAAATTAAAAGTACTGTTTTTCTTTTTAAAATTTTAAATAGTAGAATTTAGGTTCACTTTTGTCGAGCACAGCGATTCCAACTTCATTATAAAATCAGTGGTTTTGGTAGTCCCACGTTGGGTGCCAATTACGCAACAGGTATTTAGTGACTTTAAAAAAATGGCGTTTTGTTATGTTGCAATGACGACACGTTTGGTGCAGTGGCTAAGCGATTGGCTTCTGCGCTGCGGGTCGTGGGTTCGATTCCCGCACGGAACAAATATTTGTATGGTCTACAGATAGTTGTTCCGGGTCTGGGTGTTTGTGCATGTGAAGATTTGTATCTGTAAACGCACCCACGATACAGGAGAAATCCTAGCGTGGATCAACGTTTTATTTAAAAAAAATGTGATGAAGAGTTTTCATGTTGTGTTTGAATACATATTATTGTTTTTACGGTATAATTATGCAGTTATTTCTGATTTTACCGCATATTTCACGGATGTCATAAAAAGCGAATAAGAACGAATGACAGGAGGATGAGCTGCTGCGAGGATTCATTTAATTTAGGAAACACTCTATTTAGGTACTATCACCAAAAAAAACATAATTACAAATAGGCACTATTATAAGTATAAAATATAGTAGGTATTAAAATATAACTATATAAAAAGCGCAGTTAGGCGCTGAAATACTCGTCCACATCGCTGCCATCTAGAAGCGTACCCAGAAGGCTGGCAGCGCTGCCACGCTGAATGGCAACGCTAAGTCTTAGACACATTATTTATTCAAGATATTTGATTCTTATATTAATGACCCTATTCATGGGTGGCATAAAAATATAGGTTGTTATTTTTTCGCATTTGCGTCGGTTCAATAATAGACAAAAAAAAACGAATTTTCAGAAAAAATATGGATTACAGTTTTACTTACTTTTAATAATAAAGGATTAAAGGTAGCAACAAACTTTATTTGGGGTACTTACCCTCCAGAATTAAAATTATACCGAGTGGAAAGAACGAACGGGTCGATCTTTCCATTTGGTATAATTATATAATTCGATTCTTGCGTAGATTAAAGTCGTAAGTCACATTAATTATTCCCTTCGGTATAACTTCTGTATCATAATTGTCTTATTTTCTTATTAATATTTTGCGGCAAATGCGACACAAATTAGGAGGCGTTCGTGTTCTACAAATATAATTGTCCACACGTGTATATACGGTGTGAATAGAATTCTAAGTGGGTAGAATTAGTAGTTTGTACACTAAAATAATAATGTTTAATACGGTTTCTGATTTTAATTACCAACGGCGTGGATCATAAGATTAGTAAGGTTAAGCTGCGCTTGCCGCGGTCAGTCTGTGGATGGGTGACCGTTTCGTTACACATCGAGACCCCTCTGTGCCTTGGAGATTGCACGTTAAATCATCGGTCCCGGGTGTCATACGAATATCTATAACAGTCGTTACGGGAAGTCAGAAGTCCGATAGTCTGACAGCCGGTCTAACCTTAGGATATCGGCATTGCCTAACTGGGTTGCGGAGGCCTGATGGCAGTCACTCCATGTAAATACTGGTATTTAGCTGCATCTGGTAAGACTGGAAGCTGACTCCAACATAGTTGGGAAAACGCTAGGTAGAACAATAAGATTTCTGATTCTAATTTCAATTTATAATTTTTGGTGAGTATCGTAGGTAAGTGATTAAAAGGATGAGTAATAGCAACTACGTGAATCATGATGATGTTTGCCTGTAGCTGCAACGGTTATAAATAGAATAGAATAGAATAATAATTAATTATTATTATGTTATACTATTATTTATTATGGTAGCTGTTCTTTCAACCCCATCTCTTTCCATCCTGTCTCTTCCTCCTAGCCTTTTCTCAATTATCTTGGGGTCATTCATCTTTCCATCCTGTATAGCAGAGGTCCCCAAACTTTTTTGTCTCGTTGAACATTTGCCATGCTTTTCGGTTTCGGGGTTCCCTACTTAGCTAATATTGCATTTTTGCAAATTCATCAACTTCAAATGAGTTTTTGACTGATTTCTAACTGTATTGAGGTGTAGAGTGAAAAAACAATAAAAAAACACGCGTTATGTTTTATAAATTTAGTAAACCTATGACAGTACCTACAATTGTACTATCTTCGTCGTGTTTGTTACGTTTTCAGGTAAAAACTAAGCAATACATCATCTATAATGTGGGTTATTCCATTAATGGAAAGTCAAAATTAAAGTCACGACCTGCTTGAATGAGATCCACTATCGTAGACCCCCATTGACATCTCACGGACCAACAATTATTTCTTTCACCCATGTGGACCCCTTTTAGGTCGCCGTCTACCTCTGGGGGGTCGATATAGACCACTTTGGGTATCACTGCTATACAAGGTTAGTCGGAAAAGAGGTACTAAGCCGCGAGCCACCTAAAGTATCACTGATGACTATTTTAAAGCAAGTGTTAAAATTTCAAAATTCGATAATATTTATTTGCATGCAATAAGATTTTTATTTATTTATTTATTCTTTATTGTACACAAGAAAAATTACAGCAATAAAACTACAATTTAGTGAAGTTATGTACAAAGGCGAGCTTAACTCAAACTTAACTAACTATTCCTTTATTATTAGACTCTTAACTTTTATTTTAGTATTTAAAAAAGAAATCATACCTTCTTTAGTTATGAATTAAAAAAAAAAAATCTAATCCGTGACCCCAAATATGACCTAAATTGTAAAAGCAGCTGATCATAGCTATGGACAGATACACTGGCCTGCAAAAATAAGTATCACACTTTTAAAATTTCAATTTTTTCTAAACTATAGAAGTTAGAGATTTAAAATAAAAAACGTTTTATAGCAATTTTTATCAGCTTTCTTTGAAACTATAGTAACAAAGTTAAACTCTTTTTTGAGTCCTTTTTGTTTCGAAAATATATCTTGTGTACCTAAAAAGTTATTGCAATTTTAAAAGTGTGATACTTATTTTTGCAGGCCAGTGTAGATTATAGCATATTTTTTAAGAAATCTTTGAAAAGCTATTTCTCTTAAAACTATCGAGTGTTGGGGAAAGTTGTAGAAGAAAAGTTATCCTTTAATATGGGTACTTTAATACCATTTCGGCTTAGTACCCCCTTTCCGACTAACCTTGTATAGTCATAAATAATATTTACAGTATTTTATTTATTGCTATGTAGACAAAAGTTTAATTAAAGTATCAACGGCTCATCGGCTCACCATAGGTCGTGACCTCCCATAGAAAATCTAAAAGTCGAGAAATCATCTTTAATGTATTTAGTCTTTTGCGGCGTACCCATTGAAATTTCCTCACAAAGATATTTTCTTTGTAAATTGGTAACAATGAGCCTTTTATTAAAATTTATTATTACTTCTAAACTAATTGA
This sequence comes from Amphipyra berbera, assembly GCA_910594945.2. Lineage (NCBI taxonomy): Eukaryota > Metazoa > Arthropoda > Insecta > Lepidoptera > Noctuidae > Amphipyra > Amphipyra berbera. The sequence continues at coordinate 5,058,296 of OU343131.1, read as the reverse complement.
GTGAATAGTTTTCTTTTGTTATTAGTAAGTAAAATTACGTCTAAATGTGTAGGACACCGCCCATCTCCCATACATCGTTGGGCCCACAATTTGATGAATCGTTACAAGCTTCAAATTAGTGTCATTTGTTAAATTAATATATAAGCTTTAAGCTGCCTTAGTTTTAGTTACATTGACAATTGCATAATCAAGATATATGGACTCGAATCTAAGGTTGTGTTATATTAGAGATTGGTTATATTATCATAAAAAATACAGTCTTCAATGTTAATTAAATATTGTATTATAAAACTAGGAATAGTCATAACATCACGTCTGTATTCCTCAAACGGTTGGGCAGAGATGTATTCGTAGAGTCCTGCGTCTTAATAGAAACATAGAAAAAGTAATCGTACCACAGCATAATGTCGCTTAAGTTCTAACACTGCGTAATTCAAAATAGTTAACTTTTCAGGACTACTTATCATACAATATTCTATTTTATTTTGGTTTTTTTGACGGATCACTTTCGCGACACGATCCAGTATAGAACTCACCTGACTTACACGCTGGTTTAGCTGTTTACATAGCTTGATGGAAAAAATGTTACATACGCGGTGGATTTTGTTTTTGAAATAACTCGTTGCTATTGGATCTAACCATTGATTGTGATTGGTCAAACGATGCGTTATTCGACTCCCTATCTATATTTTTCGAGTTACGCGGCGTTAGAACTTAAGCGATGATAAGTAATGCTGAAGAAAGATACGATTATTTTGCCCAAACATTTACTGGTTTACTGTGAAAGGCACTTGACCGTGTCCTTACCCTTGCGCTATCATGATTTTAAACAACTTAAGTTATTTTATAATTCGTCTATAGTAATATTAACATAACAGAGATTTCGATATGATTTCCCACTTAAAACCAATAAACATAGAGGTAATTCTAAAGGCTTCTTGAATAATTAATTTGTTTTTAATACCCAACTTTTATCTGAGTATTATTCTCAGATACTAATCGGTTTAAGTTTGGTTTAAAGTTTGAATAAAACTCTTTGATGTCATTTGAATGGTCTCGTCATCATTTTTGATATACTTCGGTTCCCTCTTATTTCCGGATAATTATTTTCTGCCTCGTTGGTCTAGTGGTAGCAAGCGCGATTGTGATTGTGAGGTTCTGGATTCGAACCCCAGGTCGGGCGAAGTGTCATTGGGTTTTTTCGTGTGGAATTCCTCAGTAGCAGCCCGGTGTTTAAATTTGTGCCCGCTTGATGGTAATAGGCTCGCCCCGTATTACATGGGACTTAAACATAACGATGAAATGAGGGTGTTACTATTCACCTCTGCCCAACCCCACTGGGAATACAGGCGTGATGTTATGTTATGTTATTTTTCATCCAAGGTATTTCCCAGTGTTTGAGAGACGTCTGAACTCCATAACCACAAAAAAATGTATTTGATGTGAAACATCTAATGCGGCAGTACACCTGTGAAATCAGCTATTGCGTGGCGAAGCTCCCTATGGCAGACACACGACGTTCGTAACTCGTCGTCTCTCTTTGGTTTGAACTAGCCAGTTTTTGTTTACAAAATGAGTTTCGATGTTTCATGTCTGCCAAGCGTCCCGCGACGGCTTAAAATTATTTTTACAATAGAGACCTCTGTCATTGCTAATTGTTTTATGAAATACTAGCGACCCGCCCCGACTTCGCACGGGTGCAATGTAGATACTAATGTGGGGCATATAAACCTTCCTCTTGAATCACTCTATCTATTACTGAAAACTGCATTAAAATCCGTTGCGCAGTTTAAAAGATCTATGCGTACAGACAGCGGGAGCGACTTTGTTTTATACTATGTAAAGATGCTTAAAATATTTAAAAAATAACCTCTAAGTCTCTTAAATTAATTAAAATTAGCTGCAGTTGAAATTTTTATTTCTACATTATAGCGAGTAGAAAGTAATTCGAAACATGTTGTTTATCGCATAAGGTATCTTGTTTTAATTCAGAATAATGTTCAGGAAAAGGTAGAATTAATGTCAAGATGAAAAAAGCCATGCCACCATAATCCAATACTAGCGGCCCGTCCCGTCTTCGCACGGGTGGACATTTTCCCCGTTTTTGCAACATTTTTCATTTATGCTCTGCTCCTATTGGTCGTAGCGTGATGTTATATAGCCTATAACCTTACTCGATAAATTGACTATCCGAAACATAAGAATTTTTCAATTCAAAGCAGTAGTTCCTGAGATTACCGCGTTCAAACAAACAAAATCTTCAGCTTTATAATATTAGTATAAATACGGAAAGACTGCTGAAGAAAACAAAGTAACATTAACGGCTATGTTAATCACTGCCTCGTTGGTTTAGTGGTGGCAAGTGCGACTGCTGATCGTGAGGTCCTGGGTTCGATCCCCAGGTCAGACAAATTGTTGTTAGGTTTTCCGTGTGGAATTCCTCAGTAGCAGCTCTGTGTTTGAATTCGTGCCCGGTTGATGGCAATCGGCTCGCCCCCTATTACATGGGACTTAAACATAACGATGAAATGAGGGTGTAACTATTCACCTCTGCCACCGCTTCGGTGAATACAGGCGGTATGTTATGTATGTTATTAATCACCTATCCCAATCCAAAATTTCTGGATTGCTGTAAGTTTTTGACAGAAATTCAATAGAAGTAATGTCAAAAACCGATTTGCAAGGTTAAGCTGCGCTTGCCGCGGTCATGAATGGGTGACCGTTCGTTGCACATCGAAACCCCGACGTATCTCAAAGAGCACAGTCGATCCCAGGTCTCATACGAATACCTATGACAGTCGTTACGGGAAGTAAGAAGCCCGAAAGTCGGACAACCAGTCTAACTTTTGGCTATCGGCAATGTCTTGTAACTAGGTTGTGGAGGTCTGATGGTAGTCGCTCCGTGCAAAATACTGGTGTTCAGCCGCATCTGGTTAGACTGGAAGCTGACCCCAATATAGTTGGGAAAAGGCTATTATCACCCATATTCTAAGACGTTCCTCCAAAACTTACTCGACTCGACCCCACTTCGACTCATCTGAGGATCCCTCTATTGAGGAACCTCAAAATTCACTTGAAATTGCGACTAAGAATACAATTTTGAAGGTGTTTTTGAGGCCGTCCTTAAGGCGTCCTGAGTCGAGTAAGTTTTGGAGGAACGTCTTAGAATATGGGTGATGACTACGTTCAATGCACCTTTTTGAATACAATCTAGAAGCCATATAGGTACTTATGAAAATAACCCACATTGACATCCTTTGTAAACATTGACAGTTAGCAAAAATGATGCGTCAAACGTTGTAACAATTATTTTATTAAAATTACAAAAATAAAAATTCTCGTAAATTTTCAGTGAAATGCCCAATACCAGGCGTCGGAGGTTTTCTGTTCAAAATGAAATTGCCGGTAGAGAAAATAAACTGCAAAATACTTTGCAAGTCAGGTACACAGTTTCGATAGAAATTACACTAATATTATAAATAACTAACTGTACTCCCGCGGCTGTGCCCGTGTAAATAATTTGACTACAGCGCCACCTATCGAATCCCAGCATACTTATGAACCATTATCTTGACTAAACAAATATATTGTGTAAATATAACTTCAATCGGTTAAGTCATTCTCAAGTTATGGCGTGACCAAGGGAAATAGGGATTCATTTTTATATATATAGATTTAAAACTTTGTGAAGATAGATGTATGTTTGATGCTCAATCACTCATTAACTGCTAAACCGATTTGAATGAAATTTGGCACTAGAATAGAACATATTCTTGATAACAGCATATATTTTAGCCGGGAATATGTATGAAGTAGCTCCGTGAGCAACAGTTTGTAATCGATAAATTTATTAGGCCTGAAATGAAGCATGGAAGAACAATGCTTTTGATCCTTACATACATACATAAACTCAAGCCTTTTTCCCATGGGGATAGGCAGAAACTATAGAACGCCACAGGCTACGATCCTTACATACTCCTTTCGCTTCATCCACATTCATACATCTTGTCGTACATGCACGACGGTTGAGAGTACTACGCATCTGACCTTTGTGAAGAACATCACCAATAAATGTATGTCCTTCTAGGACGTAATTTACCGGCGTTTCCATTGACATCCGCTTTATAAATTCCTTTTGTTAAACGCCGTTCACTCATTCTCTCAAGATGACCAAACCACCTAAGCATACTCCTTTCAATTTTCGTCACTACATCATCTTATAAACCGCAACTTTGTCTAATCTCATCATTCAAAGTTACACCGCACACACTTCGCAAGGAATGCATTTCCACGGCATTTATTCTGCTTTCATGCCTCTTCTGCTTTGATCCTTATCCATTAGAAAATTACAAGGAAATAACAAGAGCAAAAATAAAAAAATCATCACAAATTCTCATACAGGCAATTTTTGATTGATGTTAAGAAACAATAATGTTTAATTTTCAGTATTCATGAATATGTTGTATGAAATGATTTACGTAAAAACCTTATACGCGGTTTGAGTCGCGGGCATTGCTATACGGAATAAGGTTACAGAATGCAAAAGTACCAAAGCCTAGAAAATAGGAAATAATACATTCCACAACGGAATTGTCACATCTTGCTGGATCAAACGTGATCCTTTTTTAGTATAAAAGCCTTACTAATGTCGCTCTTGATGTTCAAATTAATGAGTATAAATAACTATTTCAATATTTTTAATACACTGTTTTTAGTCACGACCACAATTTTAACACTTCGTATTGCAGATAAATTGTTTTCTTCAAAGGAAGAATTAACATCTGTGATATTTAAAAAAATACTAGCAGTGTGTTATGTGGCTTGCAACAAGAGTTCTAATTAGTTGAGTTTAACCCCTAACTTTATAGCAGTTAGGTTGATATCGATATAACTAATAAAGTGACCGATTAAAATTTTCATGAACACACAAATTTTGTACAAGATGTTGGATAGACATGGGTAATAGTTCTCGATGTGGGTAATACACATCTATGCAATACCTTGTTACGGGTTTAAACTACAGATGCTGTACTTCCATTTAACCAACATCCTTTTGTATTTCAGCCACTCCGACCCCGACTCCGAACTAAAAGTGGTGGCCGCCAACATAGTCGCGACAAAAGCATCTAAACCTAAGAGCAGAATTTACGCGCATAGTTCAAAAAATTCATCTAATCTAGAGATCGTCGCTGAATGTGAAAGTGCTTCATCAATAATGACTGTTAGGAAGCGTTCATTTACGACTATGAACAAAGGCAGTACAGCCAGCTCAAGTAATATAGATCTCTTTAACGTAGTTACGGCCACCGACGATGTAATTTACGCTGATCGATCAACAGCGGCATTAACAGCGATCGAACCACATAAGAAAAGAGACGAGAGGCAACTGACTAGGGAAAGGGCACCCTTGAGAAGAGACAAGCATCCACGTCAACATCGTATCAAAGTCAGAAGTCCCAAGCGTCGTATGGCAATTCTAGAGCAACAGAATAAATCTGTTGACAGCAATAGACGAACAACTGGGACTATTGCAATTAATTGGAAGCAAGAAATTGACATGTGCGATACAGAAAATGTGACTAACCTAATAGACACGACTGAAGATGAAGAGAGGATGAGTAATCATTCTTTGGACGACATGTGTCGCATATGTCACGGTGGAGACGGATTGTCGCCGGAACTTGGGCGCTTGATATCGGCGTGTTCTTGTCGAGGGACCGTTGGTAGGGTCCATGTGAAATGTTTGGAGCGATGGTTGACCGAATCGGGGAAATCTAGATGCGAATTGTGTGGGACCCGGTATGCGACAAAACGCGTTCATAGATACGGCGTGCCAAGGGCGCTGATCATGTGGGTGTTGAGCCAAAATGCTAAACAGGTATGTCATCATCATTATCAACCTGAAACAGTTCATTACTGTCTGACTTATGTCTCTCCATATATATGCCTCATTTGTCTAGTAGTGGCAAGCGCGACTGCTGAGCATGGGCTCCTGGGTTCGATCCTCAGGTCGGACAAAGTGCTATTGGGTTTTTCCATTAGGAGTTTCTCAGTAGCAGCCCGGTGTTTGGATTTGTGCCCGGTTGATGTTAATAGGCTCGCCCCCTAATACATGGGACTTACATACATACATAAACTCACGCCTTTTTTCCCATGGGGGTAGGCAGAAACTACAGAACGCCACATGCTACGACCCTTACATACCCCTTTCGCTTCATCCACATTCATACATCTTGTCATACACGCACGCCGGTTGAGAGTACTACGCACCTAACCTTTGTGAAGAACATCACCAATAACATCGATGTATGTCCTTCTAGGACGTCCTCTACCGGTGTTCCCATTGACATCCGCCTTATAAATTCCTTTTGTTAATCGCCGTTCACTCATTCTCTCAACATGACCAAACCACCTAAGCATACTCCTTTCAATTTTTGTCACTACATCATCTTTTAAACCGCAACTTTTCATGGGACTTAAACTGGCAAAATGAGGGTGTACTAAAAATACCTCTGCCGAACCTTTCGGGGAATACAAGGCGTGATGTTATATTATATTACTAGCGGCCCGTCCCGGCTTCACACGGGTGGAAATGTTTTCCCGTTTTGGCAACATTTTTCTTTTATGCTCCGCTCCTATTGGTCGTAGCGTGATGTTATATAGCCTATTACCTTCCTCGATAAATGGACTATCCAACACAATTTTTTTTTAAATTCCAACCAGTAGTTCCTAAGATTAGCGCGTTCAAATAAACAAACAAACTCTTCCGCTTTATAATATTAGTATAGATTTGCTTAAAAAATAACCCGTTAACTGTCAAAGCAGAGTTCATTGATGAGTATTTCCAGCTATTATGCTAATAAAGAGTCTAATTGACAAAATCAATTGAATCGCTAAAACAATTCAGGCGTACTGTAAATTCAATCAAATTAATAATTGGTAGTCTAGCCCATTTTGGAAACAAATATTGAATTATAAAACAAACTGGACATTGTAAGGTTTTGTCGAACAATTTAACTAAATATTAGTTGAGTTTCGCAGCTCATTCAAGATTTATTATTAAGGGGCACGTGGCTAATTACCAACCGCGCGGGTCATACGATTTGCGAGGTTAAGCTGCGCTTACCGCGGTCCTTCCTTGGATGGGCGACCGTTCGTTACCCATCGAGACTCCTCCGCGCCTCGGAGAGCACGTTAAACAATCGGTCCTGGGTGTCATACGAATACCTATGACAGTCTGAAAAGCGGTCTAACTTTAGAGTATCGACATTGTCCAGTAACTGGGTTGCGGCGGACTGATGGCAGTCGCTCCGTGTAAAACTATTGGTATTCAGCTGCTTCTGGTTACATTGGAAGCTGACTCCAACATAGTTTTACTATGGGAAACGACTTTTACTATGGGACCAATCAAGAAATCGCAAAAAACAAAACTGCTGTTGCCTACATTTTGTTAAGTTATGCGAACATAAATGTATGGAGCAGCAGATATTTTTTTCGCGATTTCAGGTTTGGTCCCATAGTAATAGTTGTTTATAATGATATGTACAATGAGCCCTTAAGAGGTTTACAGTTTTTTCATTTACATCTTGTATAAGATTTATTATTTTAGAGGGGCTCGTGGCTAAATAACAACCGCGCCGATCGTACGATTTGCGAGGTTAAGCTGCGCTTGTCGCGGTCAGTCCGTGGAAGGGTGACCATTTGTTACACATCGAGACCCCTCCGTGCCTCGGAGAGCACGTTAAGCCGTCGGTCCCGGGTGTCATACGAATACCTATGACAGTCGTTACGGGTAGTCAGAAGCCCGAAAGTCTGACAAACGGTTTAACCTTAGGATATCGGCATTGCCCAGTTACTGGGTTGCGGCGGTCTGATGGCAGTCGCTCCGTGTAAAATACTGGTATTCAGCCGCATCTGGTTAGACTGGAAGCTGACCCCAAGATAATTGGGAAAAGGCTAAGAGGATAAGATTTATTATTTTGTGTTGCAATGCTATGAAGTATAACAGAATAAATTAGTAATCTCAAGTGGTAAATATTTTAATAGCGTGCGGCATGCGTGAAGTGTGTCTTGCAGGGGTTGTGTTGTCTAATGCAATTACCGAGTCAACCGTTTCAGGCCTCCAAGTATCTATTCGCGGTTATGCGTATAGGTACCTATTGAATCTAAGTTGAAAACGTATCTAGTATTGGAAAAAAAATATAACGAAGTACATAACGGGGAATACAGGCGTGATGTTATCACGCCTGTATTCCCCGAAGGTTTGGGCAGAAGTGTAAAGTAACATTCTCATTTCGCCGTTATGTTTAAAGTCCCATGTAATAGCGGGCGAGCCTATTGCCATCAACCGGGCACAAATACGTTAGTCTAGTGGTGGCAAGCGCGATTGCTGATCATGAGGTCCTGGGTTTGATCACCAGGCCGGGCAGTGTTCATGGGTTTTTCCGTGTGAAATTCTTCAGTAGCAGCCTGGAGTTTGGATTTGTGCCCGATTAATGGCAATAGGCTCGCCTCCTATTACATGGGACTTAAACATAACGGTGAAATGAGGGTGTTACTATACACCTCTGCCCAACCCTTAGGGCAATACAAGCGTGATGTTTTTAAAACTAACCTTGTATAGTAGGTTACATTCACAAAATGTACTATGTAAACTACCGATGGTAATCGGGTTACATGTTACAGTACGCCTTTTACAAGTCATTACTAGTAGTAAGTAGTAATTTACTACTCGTGCTCCGAATGTAGGACTTTGGTTTATGGTCACCAACCACGCAATGTTATTTGTTTTAACATGTCATTAACAATGTTCCAAATTACTTCGGTAAAATACACACCTCCGTCATTTTTCATTAGTCCGTTAATTAATGGGTATTTCTACAGGTTTTTACTAAAGGCGGGGACTGACCTGTATTCTATTCGTGTAATTGTAACTTGTAAGAAGCGAATATTCGGACAGTCAGTACAGCGCGCACAGAGTATGGGACAATTTTAGCAGGTAGCAAGGTTGTTAAACTTGCTCACTGGGAGCTAATAAAAGTGGACTGTATATTTTATAGGCTTGGTGTATTGCCGTTTTCTTTCATAACAATTCAAAGCTTCTGTCCCGGACAAACAAATTTAGTAACCGTTTTAAGAATGTCGTCCGTCGCGGTGGTCTCCAAGAAAGCGAGTGAACGTCGGCCGCGCCGGCCCACCCGCGCCGCACCTCCGCTCGCTCGCCGATGACGTTGACGCGTAGGTCGGTCACGTCGCCTGCGTGTGCCGTCTGCGTGTTTGTTGGGTTCGATTTCCAACATGCTGCCTGGGTTGAAGTGAAGACTTCAAAGATCTGGAAGGGGGCAAATATTATTGAAAGCCCACCTTATGGTGCCCCTCGTTACGTAAAGTCGCTGATAATCTCGAGCATTCACTTGTAATGAGCATTTAAGCGAATGTTATAAGAGACAAAAAATGTATGAAAGTTCATTTCAACAACATTTACGGCGAGTGCTCGTTGTTCTGTTATAAAAGAATGTTCAGGTTTATGAGCACCTTTACAAGCTCGCTCCGAATGCTAAATTACGACTGAATGTTCAGATATAACAGTGATAGCCTAGTGGTGTGACCGTCGGACTGCTAAGTCATAGGTCTCGAGTTCGAACCCAAAGCACGCACCTCTGACTTTTCAGATTCATGTGCGTATTGTATAATTATCACTTGCTTATAAACGGCGAAGGAAAACATCGTGATGAAACCGGCATGCCTGAGAGATATTTCTCGACGGCATGTGAAGCTAAGTCAGAGGCCCATGGATGGCATAAACTCTGACATCAGGTTAGTCACTAACCACACGAAAAGAAGATGAATGTTCAGGGCAATCGTCACCTTCACGATTGAATAAGTCAGTTGCCATCATAAAGATACCTCTTCAACAAAATCAAGATGGGCGACTGTTTTCTACGTTTCTACACCCCTCCGTACCTTAAGGTGCAAGTTGAGTCATCGTAGTACGAATACTCTATGATCACAGCAGTCACAGGGAGTTAGGAACGTGGAAGTCAGACAAATGGCCCAAGAGGATGTCTGTTCCCTAGTAAATGGCAGTCCCTCCAGCTTAAGGTACTGATATTCAGCTGTACTCTGGAAGCTGGCATTAGAATGAAGGTCTTAGATCTGAGTTCCATTTCGACTTCATGTGGGATCAGAATTTGATTATCGCTTGCGTTAACTGTGAAGGAAAAATATCATGAAGAAACTTGCAGATCTGAGAGTGTTTCAAGAAAAGTTCTCAATGTTTTGTGTAGTCCGCCAACCTGCATCCTTCTCATTCTAAGAGGAGTGTGCCCAGCACTGGGACCGTAATGTGTTGATTATGCTATGCTTATGTAAGAAGCTGACCACAAAATACTTGAGAACACCTGAGTACCTTAGGGCTCATTTTCATTGGTCGTTAGAGCTCGCATTCGGGGTACGGGAGATTTCTGTTTAAGCATGCTATAGGGCCAGCATGCGATAACCGTTTTCATTGGTCGATAGGGCCCGCTTCCGGATTGTTTGATATTCTTCACCGCGCATTTATTTTGAAAGAGTGGGACTGAGTAGACGTAGGTACCTGCTATGGATCAACAATTAATGTTGTGTGGAGCAATTTTATCTGTTTGTGACTTACTGAAGAATAAATTATTAGCATCACTGAAGAAAAAGAAAAAAAACCCCGCGCCACGCTTGCTTTACACCAACCGATGAATATCATTGGTTGTTAGGCCGCGTGCGGGGAATTCCCGCATGCCGTATATCGACCGAGATATAGATAATCTACTTTCATTAGTCGACAGCCCGTATTTGGGGACTCCCCGCATACGGCATAACGACTGACTTAACGACCAATGAAAACGAGCCTGTAATTAGTCGATCTGCCTACTCTTTTTCCCGATTATGTTGGGGTCAGCTTTCAGTCTAACCAAACGCGGCAGAATACACGGAGCGACTGCCATCAGACCTCCGTAACCCAGTTACTGGGCAATGCCGATATCCTAATGTTAGACCGGATATCAGACTTTCGGGCTTCTGACTACCCGTAATGACTGTCATAGGTATCCGTATGGTTTAACGTGGTCTCCGAGGCGTTATTAATATGTACCAAAATTTTGTTTCAGCTGATGGTAGATAGTCTCGGTATAATGCTGATGTCGCCCCTCGCTGTGCTGGCCGCGTGGTTATCAGGGCGCACGCTGGCCGGCCTTATGACGCAAGAGAGCCATGCGACGCCGTGGCCTTTAGCTTCGACCTTCGTACTGGCTTGCATGACACTGGTGAGTTAAACTATGTGGTGATGTCCAGTGATTCATAGCCTTTGACATTGACAGACCGCTTCCATGATCACACACTAGTCGAATGCATTCGAATTAAGAACGCGCTAGCCCAAATGTCATGTCTCGAGCTGCATGATAGCACGTCCACAAGCCCCGCGGGAATACTTTAAGGGTCAATTCACACCGAAGTGGCAGCGGCTGGCAGCGCAGCGACTGGCAATTTTACTGTCAAACCAAATTCGAATTTTTCCCTATCACTAAAATGCATAGTATCTGTTGAAAGTCTTGCATAAGTAGCGCGGCCGCCCGCGACGCCGCGAGCCGACCTAGACACTACGGGCCGCTGCCGGCCGCTTGCACTTAGGTGTGAATTGACCCTAAGGAATCTTTCGTATTTACCAATAATATGGAGTTAGATTTAGACTGTGCAACGGTATTTCGTTCGTCAGTTTTTGGCTTAGTAACAAGAAATGTTTGGTTTGGTCCGTCCAATAGGTACGCGAGAACACTTAGGCCGAAGTACTTACTTTAAAAATGTGTCTATGCCAGCAACACACTCAAAGAGGTTTCAAGCTATACTCAGGGAAGCCGTTCTGAGCTGTCTGGGCTATCTAAATGGCAACTGATTGACTAACTACTAGGAATTAAGTCTGTAGATAGTCATTAGTGGTGACTACTTACAGAGTCAGCAACAAAGAAAAACGCTTCAACCTTTTAGCACCTTAGATCAAACTCTCTCCCCAAGAACCGCTCGTAAATGCTACTCCGTCATCGCGTTAACGTCCTGTCGCCAGTAACTCTACCGCGTTCCTATTTGATTGTTTTTAGTGTCTAAATTATTGGGACTGGACTGTGACCCGACGGCGGCGCCGCTTGTGCTTACTGGTGAGAGGCTTGAACTCGGTGAAGGTTTGAATTTGTTCTTTGGTCTCGAAACGACCCGTTAAATAAACGTGCAATCTTAATATTTAAATAAATAAACAAATAAGTACTTTAAAAAAATAAACAGGGTAGATATAGTAATAAATAGTATAGTATAAATAAATTATTGAACTCCGAATATAACGTTTTAACCACACTTGAACAGCAGATTAGTGCTGGTATTTTCAGAAGAAACTTTATGCTACTCATGTACCCATGACCCCAATATTACACCGTGGCCACACTGTCATACGAACATTTGCGGCGTGTTATCGCAACAACGCGAACATTCGTCGAATCCCGTCAATGTGGCCCCAACAGCGAAACGCGATGTGATGAATTACGTGACCAGACATGTCGCGACAGCGGGAACATTTGTCGAATTCCATCAATGCTGCCCCAATACAGGGTGTAAACGAATTCATGTAATTCCTTCAAACCTCGTGATGTACTGCTGACATAGATTAACCCTGGAAGGGATATTTTAGGATTCAATAAAAAAATATACAATTATGTAAACATGAGTTTTTAACGTGAGGGATTTTAGCGCCCCGAGCAAATTACGCAGCTATCGCTCGCAGCGCGGTCATTTAACTCGGTGCGCTAAAATGCCTCACGTTAAGAACACATGTTTACTTCTTGTAATTTATCTTTTATTGAATACTAAAGTATCCCATGCAGGGTTAATCTATGTCAGCAGTACATAATGAGGTTTGAAGTTATTACATGATTTCGTTTACTGTATAGTTGCTGGGTGAATATTCGAATTTTTTTAACATTATTTTAACAAATCATTATTTTCCCGGGTTTAACGTTATAGTATTGTCAGATTGTTTTTATTCTTGTCTTATTGCTTGACGGCAGCGGTATAGTTTCAGTTTTCATTATCATAATTATAGTATTAAACATCTGCATTCTTAACTTTGGGATGATGCTAATGACGTTCTCAATTTGTTTAATATTTTTCGAATATTCTCCCTGCTACCTCTAACAAGCAGTATTATGAATAAGGGTCAGTTTCCACTAAACGGAAAAATCCTCGCAGATGACCGAGCACTTTTTTAAAATATCACTGAATAAGTAACTGTATCAACACTGACTTTAAGTATTCAATTCAATATAGACATACTGGTATTTTCGAAATATTGATTTGTTGAAACTCTCTTAATCTTTAAATGAATGAAACAAAATTGAATGTAATTCAATCGTCGTCTAACCATCATGCATTATATCCAGGGACTCTCAACAAGCCATCGCCTCCTTTTGCGAGGGGGTGATGGCGACCAAGGAGGTAGCGGAGAGGGAGAGGGAGGCCGCTTCTTCTCTCCCTTCTCGCGCTAGACGCACCGGGCGCCGGAGGGCGCGTGATGATCTCCGGCCACCTTAGTGAGTGGCCTGCGGGCGGCGGGTTGGGGAACCCGTCGCCCGACCAGTAACGGGCCCAGGGAGGATGGCGCGTCTTGTCCTGCGCGCGCCTCTCGGACGGATGTGGGGCAGGGGAGCAACTGCCCCACCACAGGAGGGGTCAACCAGAAGAAGCTGGTGGACCGAGACCTGTCGGGGTCGCGGTGCATGCAACAGTGAATCCCGTGACCCCGGCCTTAGGTCAGAAGGAGGGACACCGTGGGGTTTTAGCCAGTAAGAGTCTGGCACACCCCCCCGTCTTGCCCAGACGGGGGATAGTCCATGAGGATTTCCCCACGTGAGAAAAAAAAAAAAAAAAAAAAAAAAAAAAAGGGACTCTCAACAAAGTAAAGTTACTGGGCTGTATTGGAAGCGAAACTCGCGCTCCAGACGCTTTCAAGCTCACGATAATCTTTCTTTTCTTTTAATTTAAAACGTGGGCATCGTTTTTGTCAGTTATGTTTAAGTCACATGTACCTTACATGGAACTTAAACATAACTAGCAAGCCTATTGCCATTAACCAAGTACGAATCCAGACACCGGACTCCTACTGAGAAATTCCTAATGAAAAAACCCAATGACACTGACCGACCTGGAGAACCCAGGACCCCATGCTCAGCAGTCGCGCTTGTGACCACTAGACTAACAAGATAGTCATTTCTATACTATAATATTTATTCTTACGACAGTACTGACTGTACTGCATGACATACACCGATCCATGCATGATTTTTTTGTAACCCTAGATCTCTCTTCTTCTTCAGGTATGTTATTACTGTTGGATAGTATCAGCAGCAACGCGCCATGCCCTCGGCTGGTGGATATGGTACCGTTCCCAGTACGAAGTCAGGCTCCAAATACAGGAAAACGAAGAATAATCTGACCACACAGTTATTAAATTACTTAAAAATAATAAATACGTACAGGAAATATGTTTAGCTTTATAATTAAAATATTATATTGTGACTCTGCAGTAACTAAAAAGCGTGTTTTTATTTGTTACTTGTTTTGATCGATCTATCACCACTATGTTAGGCTTATTATCAACAATAGTCCTGTCGGTGATTGTAGAGGACAACCAGTCAAAACACACAATTTACTGAAAGGCACTTGCCGTATTTATTTCACAGTATAAACCTATTTACATTACAATAGAAATTCTAAACTTTAAACTTAAACATTGACACTCATTCGGTAGAAAACCTAAGCGACTACACGTTCTTCTTGCTTCACTTCAGGCTTCAGGCTTCAGGATTCAGTTCTTCATGTTCGATGAATGAGTGCCGGTGACTGCCGCTGCCAGGATCAGTAACAATGCTTTTTTTTTTTTTTTTTTTTCCTAATCTACTATTGTAGATGGTCTTGCGGACCTTTTCTACGTAACCTGGCTATTATTGGCGAGACCAGAAGGGTCTCCGAACCAATACCTACTAATCTAACTACCTAGCTAACTACGCAAAGCTAACTACTGTAACATCATGGCTATGACTATAGCAGCGACACCTCTGAGAGCGTCCCCAAGGGGGGACTCGAACTCTTAGGGTGCCGAATGCAAGAGGACTGGGAGGGATACGACAGCTTGATGAGGGCTGTATTCTCGCGTCATGGTGACTGCGCGGAGTCAGAAGGGACGACCGGCTCCGCGGCTGCGGCGGGTGAGCACGGTGGATCGGGGGCGGCGGCGGTGGGACGTCGCGAGGGGCCTCGTCGGCGAGGGCGATACGCCGGTCGGCGGCGGCGGTGTATGTGTATTGTGCTAGTCGATTTATTCGCCTCCTGGAGGAGGGTGATCTCATCATCGGGCTCTAGTAGCGCATGCCGGGGACGGCGGACTATGCTAATCTGGGAGGGTTTATAATCGGACGCGGCGGTCACGAGGGGGTTCCGATGCCTCGGGGCATGGTCGAAGTAACGCTTAGACGTGCGTTTGAGATATTGCCTTACCGTTGGCATTTTTAAATCTAAATGAAGCTGAACGTTGCGCATATACCACGGAGCGCCCGCGGCTCTGCGCAATACGCGGTTTTGCAAGATCTGGAATGCTTTAAAGCGACATGGCCTAACGTGTGCGAACACGACGCTGGCGTAGGTTAATATGGGGCGAATGCACGTCAGGTAAAGTCTCAACTTATTTCTAAGCGAGAGCTTACTGCGCGCCCTAATCATAGGGTGTAACCGGCCCACAACAAAAGAGGCGCGAGCGTGCACCTTTTTGATGTGTTGCCGGAACGAGAGGTGGTGGTCTAGGATAACCCCCAGGTACTTGACGCTCAGTTCCCAAGGGGTCTCTTTTCCAAACATGACTACTGGGGGACAACGCGAGTGGTTATCGCCGTGCCTCTCGAAAAGAACTGCTGCGCTCTTTTCGGGATTCACCTCGATACGCCACTTCCGAAACCAAGCGCCGAGGCTGTTGGCTGCGGTCTGTAAGATGCGAGAGATCGATTTTAAGTCACTACCCGTGTAGTAAATAGCCGTGTCGTCGGCGAAAAGTGCCAACTGGGCCTTGCCTTGAGTGGGAATGTCGCTGGTGTACAGCGTGAACAGAAGGGGGGCTAGCACGGAGCCCTGAGGGACTCCGGCTCGGATCGGATGTGGAGACGAAAGCGTGCCGTCTATTCGGTAGCGAAAGGTGCGATCCGACAGAAAGTCTCGAATGATGAGCACGAGACGGTCTGGCACGTTGAATTGGTACAGTTTATATAATAAACCGTTGTGCCAGACCTTGTCGAAGGCTTTCGCTACGTCGAAGAACAGCATGCCTGTCTTGTATGAAAACATGAAGCCGGAGCTTATGTGTTCGACAATACGGTGAAGTTGCCTAGTGCAGCAGTGGGTGGGACGAAAACCAAACTGCTGGTCGGGAATGAGGTTATGGGAATATGCGAATCCCTTTAAACGCGAATAAATGATACGCTCATAAATCTTCCCAAACGAATTGAGAAGGCTTATGGGGCGATAACTGGACGGCTCACACTTGGGTTTGCCGGGTTTGGGGATGCCTATAACTGTGGCTTGTTTCCAAGCTTGCGGAAAGAGGTTATTGCTAAGAGCGCCATTGAAGATGGCGGTCATTAGTACTATGAGCTGGGCGGAAAAGAGTTTAATCACCTTGTTCGTGATGCCATCGAGACCGGGGGCTTTCCTGGGCTTAAGATTCTTGATTATCGCCTGCACCTCATCCGCGGTGACAGGGGGCAGGGGATCATCAGGATCTTCTACGGGGGGGAGAGCGGCTTTACGTTCGACTTCGGTATCCACCTGGGACAGATGGACCGGGTCTACTGGTAATGCGCTGGGCGTACACTGGGCTTCTAGACTGTCGGCTAGGCATTCGGACTTTTCGTCGTCTTCAAAGGCCGGCCTTTGATTCGGACGATTGAGAGGGGGAGTAGAGGCTACACATTCATTTTTGAGGGCGCGTTGCAAACGCCAGAAAGCGAGATGGGATGGCTCTAATTCGCCTAACATCTTGTCCCAGCGGGACTCCCTAACCTCCTGTATGCGTTTCTTTACAGCACGCTGCATAGAACGCATATGGAGGCGGTTGCCTTCGCAGGGAAAAGTGTCATACGCGCGTACGGACGCATTCTTCTCCGTCAACAGTTCACGCACATCGTCAGGCAGTTTCCAGCGGTGATCTTCCACCGCTGGAATCTGTCGTGAACACTCGTTCACCGCGGACTGTACGTGACCTGTGAGGGAGTCGATAGCGCCCAACGTGTCGGCGATTGTCACTATGTTGTCGGGGATTGAATCTAAATGTGCGGACGACGGAGACTTGAGACGCTCCTCTAGCTTCCGCCAGTCCGTGATAGTTTTAGTAGGCGCGGGTAGACCGGGATCCGGGGGACCTCCCCGGGGACCCAGGTCTAGGACAACGGGTCGGTGGTCAGAGTCTAACTCTTCATGCGTTTCTATCGAGCGTATGGCGAGGCCTACGTTCTTTAGGAGCGCAATGTCGAGTATGTCGGGTCTGTCATCAACGTTGGCGGGATAGTGAGTGGGGGACATGGGGGCTATCACATCGAAGTCGAGCAGAGGGCTCAGTGCTTCGAGTGTCCGGCCGGCCGGGTTATTGGAGTGACAGCTCCAAGTGATGTGTTTGGCGTTGAGGTCGCCCGCTATGATAACGGAGCCTCCGCCGAGATCAAATAGAGCTCTAAGGTCGCTCTCGAGAGGAAGTCTCAGACTAGACGGGGGGTTGTAGACCGACACGATAGTGATCGGCTGATGTCCTGTCATGCCTAACCGACAGATAGAGGTTTCCAGATACTGGAGATCGGGAGGGGGGTCTAACGGGGTGCAGTACAGGGAACGTTTGTAGTATATGAGGGTACCACCGCCGCCACAACGGGTCCTGTCGTTGCGAACTAACTTGTAGTTGGCAATTCCAGGATTCCTATTGTGGGGCTTCAGAAACGTTTCCTGTACTAGAAATATGTCAATTTGATGATCACGCAGAAAGATTGCGATCTCATCTCGTTGACCGGCTACGCTATTCGCGTTGAAGAAACCTAACCTAAGGGATCGCGGTTTGATTCTAGTGTTGGTCTCAGTATCCATTAGAGGCTAGCGAGATAAGTTGGTTAAGAATGTCCTCAAAATCGCGGAGGACATTGATACGCGCGATTGGATTGCCTTGAGTGGCGTTCCAAGCGGAAATCATATTTTGTGCCCAATCCATATTGCAGGAGGACAAAGATTTGAGCAGGCTGGGAAGAGTGTCTTGGAAAAACACTTTCGTGGCCATGAGTGAGGGGATGGGGGCCGCGGGTGCTGAGGGCCTGGGTGGTGTTACGGGGGCCGGTGCATGGTGGACCGGTGGTGCAATTTGTGCCTGTCGCTGTGAGGCAGCCGGCATTGTGGTTGGGGCGACAATAGGTTGTTGCGGGGGAATAGCTGCCGCCACCACCGGCGGGGCGGTGGGAACCGCGCTCGGAGGTGGTGGTGGGCGCCTTTGCTGTAGGGCTGGGAACGACTGCTGGTGTTGCAGCATGTTCCAGGGGGAAGGCCTCTGTGGACTGAGGCGGTCGGGGATATGGGAGGACAAGAGGGGGGCTATGGAGTAGCTCTCCCTCTGTTGGCGAACGGCCGAGCGCTGAGCCAGCTTAGGGCTGCGCTGTTTTGGCGCTTTGGGGCACCCGCGATAATTCGCTGGGTGACCCTCCACGCCGCACAGTACGCAGCTTGGGGGCTCTGTACACAGAGCCCTGTCCTTTGGCCTGCTGCAGTCGCTCGTGCCGTGAGCGCCCAGACACTTAACGCACCTGGGCGTCGCGTAGCAGTTACGCTGCGAATGGCCATATAATTGGCAACGATGGCATTGCCCTGGAGGGCCGCCTTTGTTGGGGCGCTCTACTACGATACCGGTAGCGTAGCAGAGGGTACGGATGTTGAAAATGGCCTTTGATTCGGCCAATGGTTCGCAGACGGCGAGGACCATCTCATAGGGGGCGCCACCTCTGCCGCGGTGCATGCGGTGGACTTCTAAAACGGGAACGTTCTGGGACTGAAGGTCCTCAAGAACATCTTGGGGGGTAACTCCCAGGGGGATGCCACGAATGACTACCCTTAGGAGACGCTCGTCGGGGAGGGCGTAGGTGTGGAAGGACACCTTCATATCTTTGAGCAATCGCGTCATATTGCGAAAGTCTGTAGAATTTTGCACCATGACTTTGATGCCTTGAGGGGTAGAGCGCGCGCTCAGGAAGTGGATCTTCTGTGCTGTGCACAGACGACCCACGTCCATCCACTTAGCCTTGTCCTGAATGAACACAGGCGGTGGAGCGGGCTCTTTCCTCGGAACTGAGGGTTTAGTGGGTTTCGCGGGGTTCGCGGAGGTCGCGGGAGTCGCGGGGATCGCGGGGATCGCGGGGGTCGCGGGGGTCGCGGGGGTCGCGGGGGTCGCGGGGGTCGCGGGGGACGCTGTGACCGTTTTAAGGGCCTTAGCGGGGAGATCGGTCGGGGCAGACTGCGTCTTACGCGCGCGCTTCTTCCCCTTGCCGGCTACTAGCGTGTAGCCTTCAGAGGAGGATGACGAGTCATTATTTGAGTTCGACTCGGAGTCGGACTCAGAAGAGGGGCCGCAAACGTCCATGACGGACGGGGCTTCTACCGTGGAAGGCGGTTGCACGGACGGGGCAGGGACAACTACCGCGGATGGCGGTTGAACGGACGGGTTCGGGGCAACTACCGCTGAGGGCGGTTTACCGGACGAGTTAGATGATACGGAGTTAACTCAGTCATCTATACGAATGCTCGAATATTGAGCGTCACGCCTAAGTTCGGGTGATAGAGGGCAATCCGCGGAGTTCCTGAAGGGAACCCCGAAGATTTTAAGGCTGTACGCCGCTGCGAACGCCTTGTCTTTGATTAGAAGCTCCCTGGCGGCCGCTGCTATTGCAGCGTCCGACATGATGGAGTAGGGGCAGTTTAACGGGGGGGAGACCTAACTCCTATCCAGTCCCGAGGAGACACATACGTGTCGCCCCAGGCGAACAACTCCCACGAAAAAGCCCACCCGTAAGGTTTTCCTAGTGTTATACTACCGAGAAGAAAACCATAAACAAACTCGGTAGCTACACTCTGTGTTGTTCGATATCGCCTGAAGGGCCTAAGAACCTAGCTCTCCGGGTGGGATTACCCGGAGATGAGTAACCCTCCCTGTCGGGTGTAGACAGGGAGGTTGTGTACCTGCGGTGTTCCCTAAGCTTGAAATCCCGATCGCCGATCTTATTGTGCAATCGGGTTCCTAAGTCCCTTAGTAAAATTAATTACCTCGGGAATGCTGGGAAGAGAACGGGTTATGAGTTGGGTCCGACTAGGAGATCCCCCAAGGCCGGTGAACCCCAAACC
Organism: Amphipyra berbera; assembly: GCA_910594945.2. Taxonomy (NCBI): domain Eukaryota; kingdom Metazoa; phylum Arthropoda; class Insecta; order Lepidoptera; family Noctuidae; genus Amphipyra; species Amphipyra berbera. Next base: position 5,037,818 of record OU343131.1, on the reverse strand, counting down.
CCTACCGGCTTAAGAATGGTGTGCCGGGTCCACACCACCTCGGTTTCGTTGGCACCGTTTGGTTTCCACCGAGGACCACTATATAAGAGTGGTTTTCCCTGAAGGGGGACTACTTCGTTTTGATGGTTTACTCTCGGAGGAGACAGTGATGTTCGCCACTTGTCTTGAAAAAGACGAGCTTTGAATCGAGCGGTCGTGTGGCTAGCACAACTCGTAACAGCGTTACGAGTGTACTGAGCCGCGTCGACCGGAAACGGAGTGTGCGCAGCTGCGTGGCGGGGCGCGCAGTGACGTCAGAGGTGCGCGGCGGGGCGCGCAGCGATCGGGCGTGGAGTCGAGAGCACGTGTGCTCTGGCCGGCGTCCGAGAGCGGAATGTATCAGTAACAATGCATAAAATGCACCTCATTAAGTATCGTTCAGGGGGGCGCAAGTTGTGGATAGTATGGCCCCACGACACTTGCTATCTACCAACATATTTTTCTGAGTTTAATATCTGTAGCTAGTGGTCATGTTGTGCTATATACTATGACGTATTTTATTACCTTGTTTACTTCATCTATCATTACGCCTGTATTTCCTGAAGGGATAAGCAGAGGTATATAGCAACACCCACATAGCTACTTTAATGTTATTTACATGAATATATACAAATTAGGCTTGCTGTCCGCAACAGTGATGATAGATCGATTCCAGTACAATGTGGCATGACCATTCTCGAGAACTGGGTCGGGCACATACTTGTAGTATGGTACTTCTGCGTCCACAAGATTGTATTTCAGAGCAAGTTGCTGGTGTATAATCCCAGCCACTAGGTTGTGTCTGTGCAAATACTCGCCGTTAGCAAGTCGAGATCATCCAGAAATAATATGTCGAATGGATTCACCGGGACAGTGACATGCCCGACAGATGTCAACCGTGCCGTCCTTCATTCACTATAATATATATTTTCCGGTAGTTATTCGCCATCATAACTTCGTCTATGATTGGACAGACAAAAACCTTCGGTTTCCCCGAAGAGAGATGATCAATACGTAGAGGAAAGTTATGTTTAGCTTTATATTTATAATATTATATTGTCAATCTGTAGTAATTAAGAAGCCTGTTTTTATTTGTTACTTGTTTTTAACACAGTTTTGGAACACGGTCCAAGCTACCAGTGGTCAGGGTCATAGGCGTATTCAGGGTGGGGCAGATGGGGCGCTTGCTCCACCCTGGCACAGAAAAGAATAGGTAAATAGTCCAGATTCAGTCAACTCGCCACCCATGTCAACAGAACAATTACCCAAAATAGGCAGACCAATGCCAGACTCACGTCTATACTTATTTGTACCTAAAAAATAAGTTTATGGTGCAAAATTGCCACATAATCCCATTCTGCACTTAGATTTATTGAAAAGAGACATTTACTGTCTGACTGAGTTTGCCTCACCGTGGATAAAGTCTTGGCCACGTCCATGGTCATGGCCTCAGAGAGAAGAACTTCCTAAAAATACGCGCTATATCCAGAAGTACCGCTTTCTGTATCAGGCCCTTGACCCAGCCGCGCAACGAGAGCCTCATCAGATGTCGGTCGAGGCTCTTGGCTATTAAGCCATTGGCCGTAACTCCTATTGGCAAAACAACTGCTGAGTTAGGTCATAGCTCATTAGAGCCACCCGGCACCCGACCAGCACCTCCTCACCTTGTGCGGTTAGTATTTTTTATATGGACTTCTATGGATTAACGCTCACTACATCAACTCCGTAGCGTCACCGGATCGCCTCGCCCGCAAGCTGTCCACGCGCGGGCGGCGAGTAGCGCTTCATTCGGGTTTTTGGTATATCAACCATGAATCGATGGCGCTTTTCCGTGCTTCTGGCCGTCCCATAGAAAAAAGGGCAGGGGGGTATTAGATCATGCAGATCTGAAGCACACTCTCCGAAATGTGTCCGATAAAAAACCGATAGACTAGCAACTTTGCGCCGATGCTCAAGACTTTGGAGCTTGGTCTGAACAAGGGAGTCGTTGCTGATGAGCTTTCTTCTGGTTGATAACGCGGCGTCCACCCATGGACCACCTATCGACACCGGGTGAATACCGAGCGACGAGGCGGTGCTGGTCGGGTGCCGAGTGGCTCTAATACGCTATGACCTATAACCTCCTACATGTCGACAACCTCGTGTGTCAAGTCTTGAAGAAAATCAATACGTCCAGAAATATGTTTAGCTTTATAATTATAATATTATATTGTCACTCTGTAGAAACTAAGAAACCTGTTTTTATTTGTTACTTGTTTTCGAAACTGAAGCGAATAAACAGAGGTGTTAGTCGTTTATCAAAAAGTTTCCTACCTACCTGATTGTTAAATGTTTAAGGAAATACAATTTATTTCCAAGAATCGTAAAACAACAGCTGTTTATAATGAGTGCTTTCACCCTTGACTGTTCTCTTCAAACAACTAAACAACAAGGTTAAAGTCGACTAACCCCAGTTTCTGAAAGGTTGATCAATTTAATCTGTTGTCACAGAGGTTCGAACATTTTTCTATGGAAACTGGCATAGCCACTCTGCCGCCATTTTAATTATTTTCAAAGTTACGGCGCACATTTTGACTGGTATATACTGGGAGTAAAAATACTCGTAATGAAGCCGAAGTCTACGCATACTGTACATCAAACTAAGTAACATACAGTAAAAATAATTGCTGGAAAACGACTTTTATTTTTTGGTATTAAAAAAATAATTTATTTGTAGCGCGCAATGTAAGCGCGCGCGCAGCAGACTGTGCCTACATTTCGAAAATGTTGATAATGTTTGTATAGAAGAATGTTTACTAATAACATTTAAAGTTAGTATTCGTGAAAATCGTTCAAAAATATCGTGATATTGACCTTCAATATCTCCATAACCAGTTGATTTCCGGGAAGAATAATAGGAAGAATACGTGGCTCTCGGCTTCGTTAAGGGTATTTTACACCCGATATTATTATACAAGGTTTGTCGAAAAGGGGGTAGTTACTAAGCCGCAGGCCACTTAATGTATCACTGATAATCGTTTTAATAAAAGTGCTCGAATCTCAAAATTTGACGAACAAAAAAGCATGCAGAATAATTTTAAATTTTTCAAAAATTCTTTATCCCTGCTTTAGTTACGAATTCAGTAAATGGAGCTTATAATCCGTGACACAAAATGTGACCTAAAATGTAAACACAGCTGATCATAGCTGAGGATATACCTATAGAATTTAACATATTTTTTATGGAATTAGAACTGCTATTTCTCTTAAACTAATGACTTTTGGGGAAAGTTGTGGAACAAAAGTTATCCATTATTATAGGTAATTTAACACCCTTTCAGCTTAGTACTCCCTTTCCGACTAACCCTGTATATGGGTAAAGGACACTTGAAAAAACAAACAAAAATTGAAGCCGTCGCGGGACGCCTGGCAGATGTGAAACATCGCAACTTATTTCGTAAAAAAACAAACACTGGCCGAAACAAACCGAAGAGAGCCGACGAGTTACGAAGGTCTGCCGTCGTGTGTCTGCCATCGCGAGCGTCACCACGCACCAGCCGCCTTCATACCCGTACCACCGCATTAGGTGTTCCACATCAAATAAATATGTTAGTAATACGGTCCCCTAGGGTCACCTTGCCGAGATATTTGGAGGTAAAGATAGCCATATGAGAACAATCACAATCATAAAAAATGAACTAATAACGTATTTACATTCGTGAAAAAAATTGTGATGGGTGGTGGCGACTGGAGGGGGTCCAGGCCTATAAAAGGTCGATCACGCTGCAGATCAGTCTGTCTCGCGCCGCTGCAGCTGCCAAGTTGAGTACTACACCTGCATAAGAAGACCCTGGACTCCTCGCATTGTCACGAACCGCGCCCTGCTGACCTAATTGTAATTATTATTAAAATATATAGGTATAGTATACGGTTAAAAGTGTTTTTCATTATCCTCCCGTAAGCACATGCCTGCTAAATTTTATGTGCACTTGCTTGTTGAGCGTTTACTCCTAAAGCCACCCTTGACCTTTAAAGTGTGACTAAATTAAAATGCAGCAGGGTGTCTATGCCACAAAGGTTCTATCCCCTTTCCTGTCAACGAATGTTGGTCGATCAAATATTAATAACCAATCACAGCACTGATTAGGTAATTCTTGTGTTAACCTTTCAGAAACGAGGAAACAATAAATAGCAACCAGTTATTCTTATAATTAAGTACTCAATATACGCGATACAAAGCGCCGTACATTTACCTCAGAGCAATTTTTCTATTTTTTTTATTCTTGCTCGCGTTTGGCCCTTGTCCTGATAGTAAACGTAGACAGGGTGTAAGATGGAGCACATGAATCCAAGGAACAGAGATATAAAGGGATTCCCCTATACCCCTCTGCCTCTCACATACACACGACGGAACACAATAAACTGTTTGGCTTGACTTTAATGTGAGGGTGGTTGCTAGCCAGGTGTACCGTATAGATCCTACCACCAAGCGTGCTGGGTTTTGTTGAAAATCTTACAACACGCGTCTATTCTGTGTGTGGTGAGGAAGTTTTATATTCGAACCCGTCCCTACACAGGGTAATATTATTGGTCCGAGATCTTTTCTATGCTTTAAAATAGCCTTTACGACTGACGATAATTAAGTATTGCCGGCACACCCTGGACAGTCAGCCCCACTACCAACCCTACTGTCAATCTTTGCACTATGAAATGAGTAAAAACCGGTAAGCTCGATAAACAAAACTTTTATTCGGATACAAGTCTTCTATTTTAAGGTTTTAATCGTTATGTACTTAAAAGATTTTGTTTAGAATTATTCTAAACATTTTATGTGAAGAAAGACATTACTTACCTACAAGAAAAATGGGATAAAATTTTGTTTAACTCGTTAAATAGGTTGTGTAAATATACCTAGTAAAAATATATTAAATTCACAAAGCAGAATGTTTAAGTAGTTCACACAAATACATAAAAAAACCTTTTAGACATGTTGGTATTAATATTAAACTAAGCGTTACTCTTTAAATTATTTTAAGAAACCTACACGAAGAAAGACTTGCAATTTAAACTTTGTACGTCCCCAGAGTACATTGAACTCTTCTACGCTACGTTGTCAAGTCAGTAAACTTACAGCCGAAATTAATTATCGATTCCAATCTTTAGATTTTAATAATAATTTAAAATACGTTGTAAATTAAATAAAACCAGCTGGAAGAGCTTTTTTATTTAAAAAAAAATCGTTGCCTCGCACTAGGAATTCTCCTTACCTACCGTAGGTGCGTTTACAGACACAAATATTCAAATACACAAACACCCAGACCCGGAACAACTATCGGTAGGCCATACAAATATTTGTTCCGTGTGGCAATCGAACCCACGACTTGTAGTGCAGAAAGCTAATCACTTTATCACTGCGCCAAACGTGTCGTCAAACAAACAAAGAAACAGTAACTTTCTACTTACATTATTTTCCTATTTCATCTTTCTGAATTATGTTCTGTGTATATAAATAGTTAAATAAATAAAATAACTGGTAGGTTACTACTTATTGAATTTATTTATCACATTTTTTAAAAATATTTTGAAACGAATAATTCGCGTTTGGTTTCTACAAATAAATAAATTTTGACATAGGGGAATGGTGGAAGCCAAAGCCAAAGGTACTTACTTTATTTAAAAAAAAAACACTAATACTACCGTGTTAACGATTCTGTATTAAAATAAGTCTTCAGTTTCTATGGGACTAGTTCTTGATAGAATTAACATTTTCAAGCCACTGGGGCAAGCCTTTGATCATCTGATATAGTTTCCTCCCAGGACTTTCAGTAGCTATCAGTTGTTTGTGTCCGACAATATGGTAGTTAGCAGTCAGATGACCGTTTTCTACACCACATCGGAGTAACGCCTTCAGTGCATCTATTGATGCTTGCTTTGGTGTGTCTTCTGGAAATTTAACAATACAATTTACTTCTACAGAAATAAATACAATCGGGAGCAATAATTCCGGGTCACCAACATAAACAAAACAATGTTTAACAATGTTTTCCGAGATATTAAGATTTAGGTTGGTGACTTTGGATTTATTGCTTCCGAGTGTACTAAACATTTTGTATAAAATAAATTCGATGTCCAGTGTATTGTAGTTGGGTCGAGACGAGATAATTTATGGGTTATCTCGTCTCGGCTTGAAATAATGGGACGACAAAATTATGTCGTGGTGCGCATGTTAGGGTTGCAGAGAGGCAGGAGAAAACTTATTATGTACCTGTCACCGTGCGGTGACTCGATGTGTGCTTTGTTTAGCTAGAGAATGTAAAGACTCGTTCATAGTGGTAATCATTTTGTATTCTATTTAATTCTTATTGAAATATTTTTCTAGTGCCTGCCTCGTTGATCTAGTGGTGGCAAGCGCGACTGTTCATCTTGAGGTCCTGGGTTCGATCTCCAAGTTTTTCAATGTGGAATTCCTCTATAGTTGATGGCAATTGGTTTGTCCCCTATTAAATATTACTACAACATAACGGCGAAATGAGGGTGTTACTATACATCTCTACGTAGCCCTTCGGGGAATACAGGCTTGATGTTATGTTATATTTTTCTTAAGGTACTTCTACTTCTTAGACTTTTAACATGTGGCATTTTTTTTTTCCTATTCGACTCTTGTAGATGGTCTTGCGGACCTTTTCTACGTAACCGGGCTATTATTGGCGAGACCAGAAGGATCTCCGAATCAATATCTAAACCAACTACCTAGCTAACTACGCTAACTACTGTAACATCATGACTATTATAGCAGCAACACCTCTAAGGGTGTCCCCAAGGGGGGACTCGAACCTCTTAGGGTGTTGAATGCGAGAGGACTGGGAGGAATACGACAGCTTGATGAGGGCTGCATTAACAACGGTGTGCCTGCGCGGAGTCAGAAAGGACGACCGGCTCCGCGGCTGCGGCGGGTGAGCACGGTGGATCGGGGGCGGCGGCGGTGTATGTGTATTGTACTAGTCGATTTATTCGCCTCCTGGAGGTGGGTGATATCGTCATCGGGCTCTAGTAGCGCATGCCTGGGACGGCGTACTAAACTGATTTGGGAGGATCTATAATCGAACGCGGTGGTCACTAGAGGGTTCCGGTGCCTCGGGGCATTATCGAAATAACGCTTAGACGTGCGCTTAGACGTGCGTTTGAGGTATTGCCTTACGGTAGGCATTTTTAAGTCTAAGTGGAGTTGAACGTTGCGCATGTACCACGGAGCGCTCGCGGCTCTGCGCAATACGCGGTTTTGTAGAATTTGAAACGCTTTAAATCGGCATGGCTTAACGTGTGCGAACATGACGCTAGCGTAGGTTAAGATGGGGCGAATGCACGTCAAGTAAAGTCTCAACTTATTCCTAAGTGATAGTTTACTGCGCGCCCTAATCATGGGGTGAAGCCGGTCCACAACGAAAGCGGCGCGAGCGTGCACCGCTTTGATGTGTTTCCGGAACGTAAGGTGGTGATCGAGGATGACCCCCAGGTACTTAACGCTCAGTTCCCAAGGGATCTCTTTTCCAATCATGACAACGGGGGGGATACGCGAGTGGTTATCGCCAAGCCTCTCGAAAAGAACTGCTGCGCTCTTTTCGGGATTCACTTCGATACGCCACTTCCGGAACCAAACGCCGAGGACGTTGGCTGCGGTCTGGAGGATGCGAGAGATCGATTTTAAGTCACTACCCGTGTAGTAGATGGCCGTGTCGTCGGCGAAAAGCGCCAACTGGGCCTTGTCACGAGTGGGAATGTCGCTGGTGTACAGCGTGAAAAGAAGGGGGGCTAGCACGGAGCCCTGAGGGACTCCGGCTCGGATAGGATGTGGAGGTGTGGCATTTTAATGAGCTTTTGAATATTTATAGCGACTGTTACTATTCTGAATACGTAGATCTATATTTTTATAAAAGATTATTTTTCTAGGTGCAATGTATGTTGTAAGTGTAACCAACAACCAACTAACTCACTATTGGGTCGTTATTAGTTTAATATTCCTTGTTAAGCTGGGAAGTTAAGCTGCGCTTGCCACGGACTGTCCGTGGACGGGTGACCGTTTGTTACACATCGAGACCTGTGTCTCGAAGAGCACGTTAAGCCGTTGGTTGGTTAACATTCGTTACGGGTAGTCAGAAACCCGAAAGTCTGTCAAGCGATCTAATCTTGGGATATCGGCATTGCCCGTTTCCTGGGTTACGGAGGTCTGATAGCAGTTGCTCCGTGTAAAATACTGGTATTCAGTCGCATCTGGTTAGAGTGGAAGCTGACCCCAAAAAACATGCTTTGGAAAAGGCTAGGAGGACGAAGAAGCAGTTTCAAAGCCAGTTGACTGTCCTGCCTATTTTTCTCTATAGGAATTCCTGCAAATAGAGCCTCTTTTTTTTATTCTTCACTTGGTCTCGTTTGGCCCTAGTCTCACCTGATGGTAAGCGCAGACATGGCCTAAGATGGAACACACGAATCCAAGGAACAGAGATATAGAGGGATTCCCCTCCCACTGGCTCTCACATACACACAACGGAACACAGTAAACTGCTTGGTACCGGACTTTAATGTGAGGGTGGTAGCCAAGTGGACCGTATAGATCCTACCACTAAGCGTGCTGGATTTTGTTGAATCTAACAACACGCGTCTATTCCCAGCGTCTGGTGAGGAAGTTTTATATTCTAACCTAAGTAAACATGTGTTCTTAACGTGAGATATTTTAGCGCCCCGAGTTAAATGAACGCGCTGCGAACGATAGCCGCGCATTTCGCTTGGGGTGCTAAAATGCCTCACGTTAAGAACACATGGTTACTTGTTGTATTTTTTTTTATTGGATCCATAATTGTCCCTTGCATTGATCTATGTCAGCAGTACATCACGAGGTTTGAAGGAATTACATGATTTTGTTTACACCATGTATAGAACTTTGACTCATAAGTGCCCATTAGTGGTTCACATGAATCAAACTTTTTACTTGACTTGGAACTTGAAAAGCTTAAAACTGTACCTATTAAATTTGCTGTTCCCATTCTAGTTCCGTGAAATTTAAATGTTAACGTTGAGTGAACATGTTGTAACGGCCATTAAAATTTATAGTTTTCAGTTATAAAACGCAGCTACTGAAAATGCAAGCGTTTTGTTAATAGTTTATTAAAAAAACAACGCCCTGGCTGTAAAGTATAGCTTGTATTGCGCATAAAGCGGAACAAACATAACATAACGCCTGTATTCCGCGAAGGGTTGGGCAGAGGTGTATTGTTATACCCTCATTTCGCTATATGTTTAAGTCCCATGTACTAGGGGGCGTGCTTATTGCCATCAACCGGGCTGCTACTGAGAAATTCCTAATGGAAAAATACAATAACACTTTGCTCGACCTGGGGATCGAAGCCAGGACCCAATGCTCAGCAGTCGCGCTTGCGAACACTATACCAACAAGTCAGTCATGAGACTAGTGTCCTCATAAACAATTGAAGTGCATTAAATGAGCCTCCACGAGGGATGATACTTAACCCGTGACGCTCCGTTTCCGACTACCTAAAAACGACGCGTTTGTCGCGTACATACAGTATACGCCATACAATACAATACAACATCCATCACCAATAGGAGCGCGTTACTGACGTTCACCCATGTGTATGCCCGACACGCAACGCCTGAATATTTTAGCGTACAGTCACGTGTAATAATATGTATACACATAGCAAAAATAAAAACCGATTTCCTTCTAAAATGTCTGTTAGAATTATGAAATATTCTACACAAAGTTTCTACAATCACATACGAATTACAGTTTCGAATATTTTTTAATTACATTATATTCTCTAAAATAAATTCACTTTTTAACTGCGCTATGTGTATACATCTTATTACACGTGACTGTACACCCGTGTGTACAGTGGCGTGCATTGGTTTTTGGACTAGGTAGGCAGGCACTAGCGATATCACAGAGGAGAGGTACGCCGAGGGACCTGCCAGGGCTGCGGTGGCTTTTGCGAATCCCGTGACCCCGGCCGAACGGTCAGGAGGAGAAACACCGTTGGTTTCTAGCCAGTAAGAGTCCGGCAGATTGCCTCGTCTTCCCCGGGCGAGGGACATCCATGAGGATTTCCGAACGATAAAAAATAAAAGAGGCACTAGCGATATCGTCTTTCAATTGTACGCTTAAGCCCATTTCAAAACGATTCTGACCAAAAGAATCCTAGCCACACACGCTTATTTTATTTATAGTAATAGTTAAAGATGGAGTAGTTAATTAAATCTTATGAGGTAGGCACTGCTTAATTGCCTATATGCAATGCACGTCACTGGTGTGTACGTATGACGTTTGAGCAGTAGTACGTCCGGCGAACCCTGGGCAGTCAGCCCCGCTACCAATCTTCCTGACTGGCTGATCTTTACACCACAGCATGAGATATCCTCGTATAGTTCATGCCAATACCAAAGAAGATCGTGTCATTTCGTAAGACGAGGAAAAACAGCCCTACGAGTAGTCTAGCCAGGTTTAAAATATAGGTCTGCACACTTTGCAGGCGTGTCCAGCTTGGGGGTCGCAGCGCCGCGAATTAGTCGCGGCGGTCGGCGGTGACCTCTCGCTTCCGGCTGTGGTTCTGTCCATGGTCGGGAGCGAGACTGCGTGGGAAGCCATCGCCTCCTTTTGTGAGGGGGTGATGTCAACCAAAGAGGAAGCGGAGAGGGAGAGGGAGCGGTGTGCTCTTCTCCCTTCCCGCGCCAGACGCACCGGGCGCCGGAGGGCGCGTGTACGCGATGATCTCCAGCCACCCTAGTGTGTGGCCTGCGGGCGGCGGGTTTGGGGACTCGCCGCCCGACCAGTAACAGGCCCGAGAAGGCGGCGCGCCGTGTTCCGTGCGCGCTTCTCAGGAGGACGTGGGGCAGGGCCCCACAGAGGAGAGGTCCACCATGGGTTGGCGGACCGGGACCTGCCGGGGTTGCGGTGCATGCTTTTGTGAATCCCGCGACCCTGGCCGTACGGTCAGGAGAAGGAACACCGTTGGTTTTTAGCCGGTAAGAGTCCGGCAGACCCCCTCGCCTTCCCCGGGCGAGGGACATCCATGAGGATTTTCCAACGAGAAAAAAAAAAAAAAAAAAAAAAAGTTTAAAATATAGGCAATAATTTGTGTAGTGTAGAAGTAATACTTACTATTATAGTTTAAAATATAGGCAATAATTTGTGTAGTGTAGAAGTAATACTTACTATTATAGTTTAAAATATAGGAAATAATTTGTGTAGTGTAGAAATAATACTTACTATTATAGTTTAAAATATAGGCAATAATTTGTGTAGTGTAGAAGTAATACTTACTATTATAGTTTAAAATATAGGCAATAATTTGTGTAGTGTAGAAGTAATACTTACTATTATAGTTTAAAATATAGGCAATAATTTGTGTAGTGTAGAAGTAATACTTACTATTATAGTTTAAAATATAGGCAATAATTTGTGTAGTGTAGAAGTAATACTTACTATTATAGTTTAAAATATAGGCAATAATTTGTGTAGTGTAGAAGTAATACTTACTATTATAGTTTAAAATATAGGCAATAATTTGTGTAGTGTAGAAGTAATACTTACTATTATAGTTTAAAATATAGGCAATAATTTGTGTAGTGTAGAAGTAATACTTACTATTATAGTTTAAAATATAGGCAATAATTTGTGTAGTGTAGAAGTAATACTTACTATTATAGTTTAAAATATAGGCAATAATTTGTGTAGTGTAGAAGTAATACTTACTATTATAGTTTAAAATATAGGCAATAATTTGTGTAGTGTAGAAGTAATACTTACTATTATAGTTTCCAATGAAAGTAATGCCAATAGACTTTCGGTTGTAACCCAGCGTATGCGCACCAACGTGCACCCAGCCTGCCCCTTCGTATACTTTGCCATTACCTCCTATTACGAACCTATAATAAAAAAACATAATAATTAACATCTGCTTAGACTAGAAGCTGACCCTAACATAGTCGGGAAAAGGCTAAGCAGAACTGTAGTGTTATAAGTTTTAACTAACTAGTGTAACCGTCGGCACTACTCACTTTAAAAAATGTAAAGGTGCAGACAGACATCGCAAGAAGCCTGCGAGCATTCGCCGCTCGCAGTGAGTCGCCCCGTCCACACAGCTAATACGTCGCTTGCTCACCTCACCATTTATTTATTTATACTTTCGCACAAAAAAAAAAATATACAGAGGCGGACTTAATGCCTTAGGCATTTTCTACCAGTCGACCTTAGGGTGATGCAGAGAAAACATGGTAGATGCGCTAAAAATAGTTATGTCACTTGATATGATATTATAAACACAGAGATAAGTGAACATTGCCATTGTTAATGGTTCCAAACGGAAAAACCCAATAACACTTTGCTCAACCTGGTGATCGAACATAGGACCTCGCGATCAGCAGTCGCGCTTGCCACCACTAGACCAACGAGGCATTTTGTAAGCATCTTACAAGATTTTTTTTTTTTTTTATTCTTTACTTGGTCTCATTTGGCCCTAGTCTCACCTGATGGTAAGCGCAGACAGGGTCTAAGATGGAGCACACGAATTCAAGGAACAGATATATAGAGGAATTCCCCTATACCCCTCTGGCTCTCACATACACATGACGGAACGCGGTAAACTGCTTGGCGCCGGACTTTAATGTGAGGGTTGTAGCTAACCAGGCGGACTGTATAGATTCTACCACCAAGAGTGCTGGGTTTTGTTGAATCTTACAACACGCGTATAAACGCGTGTTGTACGATGGAATAATCCCAGCGTGTGGTGAGGAAGTTTTATATTCTAACCGAAGTTTTATATTCTAAGATGTTGAAAAGAAATCAAAATAAAGATAGGAAGAAGAGAAGATAGTACTTACGAGGATGCAATATCCCAGTAGTTCAAGTAATCCATATGGTTAGTCTGTATACTCCTAACAATATTCACACACTCTGAATCAGTGTTGCATGTAGGTGTGACGGTATGCTGAATGATGACCAGGTCCACTGGCCTCGGAAGGTATTCTACGTGGGTCGGAGTCAGTCCATCCCATTCTCGCTTGGTGACGACGCCGCAGTCTGAAAAGAGATGAAAGGTAGCAGTAGGTAATTAAAGTACGAAAACATTACTGTTTTCGTACTTTAATTACCTACTGCTACTGCCCAGATTTACATCTGGGATGGCAACTTTGAGTTAAGAATGATTGTCACCAAACGGCTCGCATCGCATCGGATCGGAACGGATTTTACAATCTTTAAACGATATTAAATCATATCTATATTACCAAGCTGCGCACAGCAGCTTGACCACGGGCGTCTTCCGCGACACGCGATCTTAGCCGAAAGTATGCTGTAACGCGCGATCGGCTCCGTTTGCATGTCGTCGTATCCGATCGGATCCTTTCAAAAATTAGAGCACGTCAACACGGTAGGGATGAAACTATTTGACTAGGCGCAGAAACGGATACGTTCGCAAGCGACTTTATGGAGCCGATCGTATGCATCGACATGCTGACGGACGCGTTCGGCTGTCGCCGCATCCGTTTGTATCCTTTCCGATCCGATGTGATGCGAGCCGTTTGGTGGAAATCATCCCTTACTCTATTTCATATAATATTAGAAAAACAGCACCCATTTTAGAAAGGAAATTTATAGAAATAAAGAACATGTCTGCTTCTAGTAGAGATTCAACACAGTGTAAAGCTTTTATGAACCTTAACGGTCAATCAAGATGAGCTGAAACTGTTGAAAAATGGTTCAAAAGATATTCGTGCCTTGGTGGACCAATAATTGAATATGAAAGTGTGTAAAAGTTTCTTGAAATTGTAGAATAAGAAACCGTGCTAACCAAAATACATTTACACATTACCAGTGATCGAATAATCGGACGCTTATTTACCTAAACTAGAGAGTACTGACATAGAGTTGATACAACCACCACCCTGATAAAAATCAATATCAACTTTCCGAATTCAAACTTTGCTATCGTTGTAGCTGGTAGTGCCGTTACCTTGTAATTTTACTCATTAGCAGTATTACTAGATTCGAGCGCTATTATAAATAGTCCCAAGTTTGTTAAAACTGTTACCTTCTTATAAAATTTCATAGAACCCATTGTAACAATGATATTTTCATTAAATGTATTGTATAAGTACTAATCTCTTAATATATTCTTTTCGTAATACATCCATCTTGTACAAATTATTTAGTACTCTAAGTACTTAGTATTAGCGCCTAGAACGACCACTATAGCAAAGTTTGAGTTCGGAAAATTGATATTTATTTTTATCAGGATGGTGGTTGTATCAACTCTATGTCAGTACTCTCTTAAAGTTTAGGTAAATAAGCGCCCAATTATCGGATCACTGCACATCACACACGCAATCCCATCTTTTATATCCACTCTGGAACATTTTTACAAATCTAAGTCATTTTTATGATTTTCACAATAACTATGTTTTGAATATATTAGGTCCCCACCTATGAAATCAGCGTTTTGTATGGACATTTTTAAAGAAGTTGCATTTTTCATACTAACATTTTCTCAATTTATTTAACAACTATGAACATTAATGTTTTAAAACTTTTATGCACTAATATTTAAATACTAAGATAACGTATGCCACTTAGATTATGCGACCAAAATAAGTTTTGGCTGAGTAGAAACAAAAATAGTGGTCATTTCTGCTAACAAAAAGAAGAGTCATTTTTAAGATATTGTTTATGTTTAGAAAACTATAAGTAATAAGGTTTTTTTACTATTGGTAGTTGTCTATGATGGTCATTATTCGATATAATATCAAGCAATTGATGAATATTTTAAATCATAGAAGTGACGAGGTTCTCTATTTGTGAGAAAAAAACGCCAATTTCTTAGGTGGGGACCTAATAAATGCTGGCAGTAATGATTTCATACAAGTTGCCATATGTATACAAATAATATTATAATTTAACTGCCTTGTTAATCTAGTGGTGGCAAGCGCGACTGCTGTTCGTGAGGACCTGGGTTCGATCCCAGGTCGCGGAAAGTGTTATTGGGTTTTTCTGTTTGGAATTCCTCAGTAACAGCCCGGTGTTTGAACTTGTGACAGGTTTATGACAATAGGCTCACCCCCTATTACATAGGATTTAAACATAACGGCGAAATGAGGGTGTTACTTTACACCTCTGCCCAATCCTTCGGGGAATGCAGGCGTGATGTTTTGTTATGTTATAGCTAAATAATCAAAAGCTACTTAATTTTAAGTAGCCGTTAATTCGTGCTGTCTCTGTCACTTCGCCTTAGAGTAAGAGTGACAGCACGAGATTTAATGTCAACTTAAAATTGAGTAACTTGGGTGTATTTGGCCATAAAACATGTACCACTGCGGACATTTGCGGTGAATCACTTTTCAACCTTATTGCCTTAGTAATAAGGTCGAAAAGTGGTTCACGGTAAATGTCCGCGATAGTACCTACCTATATTAATGTAAGATGTTAATTGCTTATCTAACTGATATAAACCCAAAACTGGTTCTTTGAATTTATCATGAAATAACCATGCTGTGTTTCCAAGATTTATTTAATATCAGAAATAACACAATTCCTGAAATGAATAAACGCCTGAGGTCAGCGACCTAAGGTAAAATAATGCTTAAAACTTTGAGAGCTTTGTTGGACCTTAGTATTAAAACAGACAATTTGCGCTGGAATTTTATTTGTAAGTTTTTATAATACATACAATCACAATTGTTTCCCATTGGGGTAGGCAGAGACTATAGATTTCCACCTGCTATATCCTGACACACCCTTTTCGCTTCATCTACATTCGATAACACATTAATTAACCTTCTCATGCATGCTCGTCGGTTTAGGGGTGCTACCAACCTGGCTTTTTTTGATAAAGTCCACGATTTGTTCGTGGTACGTTCGTCGAGGTCGGCCCCTTCCAACTGTTCCATTAAGATTAATTCCATCCACTTTAAAATTTCGAAGCATAAAATTCAATAATTTGATAAAATAAGAAGTTCCTACGTAATTGTTATATAATTAAGAATAATATGTCTGTCATTGTCATTGTATTAAGAACTTTGTATTAAAAAATAAGGCAAGCAATAATCTCCTAATCGCAACAAGTTGCTTACTACTTTTTATAAGTGCTAAGTGCGTTGACCTCTTGTTCTGTCTGACCCATGCAATACTATGAGAAATAAAAAAATAATCTTTTTACTATTTTATAAGTACCTACCACATTACACAGAAAAAAATGTATAAAAAGGTAATAAAATAACTCACCTCCATTCACAGTTACAAAAATAATAAATAATGCAAAAATGTTGCAAAAAATCCTCATTTTGCTATACGCAACTTAACACTTGAACCTCAAGTTATACACTAACTGCGAGACCTATGCAATGAACTTAGTAAAACTAAAAAGAATCCTCATTCTATCTCATTCTTTTTATGTAGTGCGGAAAAGAGAAAGATACCTATACAACTTGTTGTTCAGTTGATGATTCACACAGCAGAGATTATTATATTATTGACATTCAGATTCCGCACATTTAAAACTTTGTAATAATAATCGATTTATTTTATTATTTACAAAAAAATAATCAAAACAATCAATAAAAAAATCTAAAATTGAATTGTTGTTATTTGTCTCATAAAAGATGTAAAGTATTTATTCATGTTTATAAATAAATAAATAAAAACATAATTTTTTAACAATTAGTAGATATTTTTAATCCAGCAAAATCTTTTTTTATTTCTACTTTGCTTCTTTTGTATAAAACCCAACATCTTTGCATTTATTCTGCAAAATATTGAAATCTCTTGGCGTTTATTTTTTAAGATTAATTAAGATACAAAAATACATTACAAAGGCCTACACAAACGCGTACGGCCTACACAAATAATCTTCTAATAATAGGCTTATTCACACAAAAACTCAAACGACCAAAAATAAAATAACTCTCTGATGTCTTTCGAATATTTCTGGAATCCATTTCGGATAGAAGTTTCACCCAATGACTGTTTTAGATCCTCGTTTGATGCGCCCCGATCGCCATATTGGAGACTTTTCCGGTTCATAGACATCTAATAACGGTTTTTTCATGGGATAGCGTAATATTCTGCCCTACTAAACTAAAAGTGCAGAAGTTAACAAAATAGAAAGACAATACGTATTTTTGACCACTCCGTGCCTCGGAGAGCACGTTAAACCGTCGGTCCCGGGTGTCATCCGAATACCTATGACAGTCGTTACGGGTAGTCAGAAGCCCGAAAGACTGACAACCATTGCCCAGAAACTGGGCTGCGGAGGTCTGATGGCAGTCGCTCCGTGTAAAATACTGGTATTCAGCCGCATCTGGTTAGACTGGAAACTACCCCTGACTTAGTTGGTATAAGGCTAGGAGGATATAGTATTTTAAAAAACTCTGTTCGATCCGAAAGGTGCACAAAGGTATCGCAATAACATTACTAAAAATAAATTATTTATTTTTTCGGTGCAAACAGGCTTTTTTTACATATTGTATACTAAGTTTTTTCGAATTTAAAAATCAGATTTTATCCATTTTTAACTGACTTCCAAAAAGGAGGAGGTTACTATGTTCGTCTGTATGTTTTTTTTTTTTTTGTATATTCATCGATATTTTCGCCAATTGTGAACCGATTTTGATGATTCTTTTTTAATGGATAGGGTATACTTTGAAATTGGTCCCATTTAAATTTGGTGAAGATCTGATGAAGAACTTCGGAGATAGACAATGGAACTCCTCAATGACGAACAGTACGCATATTGTGATGATGTGATTATGTTACGAGCAGCGTCTTTAGTAGGTCCAACCAAGTTTTAATTAAGGCCACTAAAATGAAAAAAATTAAAACATTTTTTACAAAAAAATTAAACCGACTTCAAAAAAGAATAAAATAATTACCATATAAAATTAACAGTTTCAGAAGTCGGTGCCTTCAATTTGGTTCAGCGTAGATCAGCACCGACTTCTGAAACTGTTAATTTTATATGGTAATTATTTTATTCTTTTTTGAAGACGGTTTAAATTTTTTGTAAAAAATGTTTTTTTATTAAAAGGACTAGCTGCCCGGACAGACTTCGTTCTGTCAAAAGTTATTGGCCTGTAGTGGGAAAAGAAAAGTGTCGTTTTTACTATTTTCCACGCAATTTTTATGTTTTTTCGCTCTATAAGAACCTTCCTTGTGCCTTATGGAATATATATAAAAAATAGCCGAATAGGTGGAGCCGTTCTCAAGTTTTGCGCTAAGCAACACATTTAGCGATTCATTTTTATTTATATAGATATACACCATTTTGTCTTGTACTATAATTTCCAGTAATGAAAATGTTATCAAAGGATTTATAATCAAAACTTAAGCAGTGATTACTTTATTCATATTTTGTTTCTTTAACGGATCCCTAATACCACGAACTCGTATTCGGTTCAGCACATTTCTGCATGGAAACGGGGATTCCTTTGCAAATATAAACATTAGTTTATCTTTAAATAAACGTTTAATTATCGCCTTATATTATTATTGCGTTGTTTTTAGACTATGTAATGATACGGTCAGATAAAGTTGTTAAAAAAATTAAAATGCTTTTTCATTATTGTAATGATAGTAAAACGGTAGAACGCTTGCCTTCCAGCGGTCTGAGTTCGATTCCGACCCGCACCTCTGACTTTTCGAATTTATGTGCGGTTCAGAGTTTGATTACCACTCACTTGCGTTAACGGTGAAGGATAACATCGCGAGGAAGCATGCGCACCTGAGAAGGACTAAAAAAACAATTCTCGTTGGATGTGTGTAGTCCGCCAACCGGCACCAGGCCAGCGCGGTGGACTAAGGCTTTACCTTTCTCATTCTGAGAAGAAGCCAGTGATCAAGCAAGTTGCAAGAGAAGACACGAGTGATGAGATTAAGGATAGAGTCATTAAAATAATCAAATTGTATTTATAAATAAAACTTAATTTATCTAGCTGACTGTACCGTTTTAGAATTTTCAAAAGAAATACCGCACGGGGCGAATGGGTACACGAAAATAATTAAAAAATATTGAAATTTCATTCGCCCCTTCGCATCATGCGGTACGAGTATGACCCAAGAAACAAGGTGAGTGGTACATTTTACTAAAAAAGCCGAAATCTGAGGGGCATGTGGTGCGTACACCGTGCCCAGAATTGGGACAGTAATGGGCTAATTATGGTAATGATAAATTTACATAACATGCGCAAATAATCTACAGTAACTACAAATGGCCGATCCAAAGCTTGCGCGGGTATGCTATCATGCAGTTTCCGGTCAATAGGTCACCGAATAGGATATCAATTGAAAACAAAGTAAACACTTTGATTCATATATTTCTTATTCATTTATCAATAGCGTGTTGTCTTCTTCTCTCACGAGCTATACGAGAATAGCTCATAATGTGGTGAAAAGATTACCCAGTTAGCAAGGTTGGTGGGCTGACTACCCAGGGTGCGCCGGACGTACTCAAGTATCGTCTGTTGTGGAGGCTCAATAGAATCGCGATGAGTTTGTAATCGGGGGAAAATAACCGGGTCTTTTTTGGCTGATAAGTGATAATGGCTCTGAATTGTGTTACATTACGTTGTGCAGCACAAACTATGAAAATATAGGTCAAAATGGAAACCACACTACGAACTCCGTCGAACGTCGAAATATTTGGTCTTGAATATTTACTTTGGAATTCTGTCTCTTTCTTAATAGCCGAACACGATACCTCGTTCCTCCACATTGGTGACCCCGACGTGATCGTCACAGACAGTGTTTCCACACTGGTGACGATTACGAACGCAACCTTCGCAGCCTATGAAGATCGGCAGCAACATTCCCTCATCACTCCCTCTGCTCAGTATTCAAGCAAGCAGCAGTAACACAGCCAGCATCCTCGGCTTCATCGGGTGACCTTGATCACTCGACCGCAATTAAGACCGCCATTGTACCCCTTAATGTTTGTTATTGTATAAGAGCTGTGTTACAATTTTGGTGTACAATAAAGTATATTCTATTCTATCACTAGCCTGCAGCGAACGCGCAAGCTTGGTCACCACACCCTCAGGCCTCATCGGCAACATGGCTACTACTACTTACTACTACAAGCATCTCAACATGCAATGACTTGCTGACTCATCACTACAATCGACCTCCGGTCTTGGGGAGGGAGTGATGTGGCGGCATCTATCGCGCCACATGCAAACTATCTTGCATCGCGATATCAAAGTTTGACACGCAGATAGTAAATATACAAGTTCCCAACATTAACCGTTGGGCAGTGGCCCGCCAGGCACAAGACTCCGCCTGGTAGGAGGATCCTCCTTTTCGTTGGAGGAACATCACACCTCGTTCCTCCATAAAAGTATAGATAGTTTCGAGGTTACATTTTTCGGCTTCAGTTAGGTGTTCATAGTGTGCTCTAAATTTTTTCCTATACCTTCATGGCCCAAACCGACAAACTGTCAACTGCCGAGCCTGGAAGTGAGTTCTTTATCGATTCAAAAATAAAACTCCAAAACACAAGCAAAGAAAATATAATTTAGACAATATTGTTAAATAAACTTTTTACATAAAATCTCCATAAATTCACTGTTAGAATATATTCATGTGTACGTAGTGCTTTGAAAATTACATTGTTTCGCTACCAGATTTATGTATATGAGAAATAATAGCCTAAAAGCTATTATAGGTATAGAATGGTGGTCTAGAGGTCATTAGGTTCAAATCACAGATATAGAGCTAAATAGTCGTGGTTGTAGTCTTATTCTTTTTGTCGTGTGGTTAGTGACTAACCTGGTGTCAGAGTTTATGCCGCCTCTGACTTGGCTTCACATGCCGTCGAGAAATATCTCTCGGGCATGTTTCCTCACGATGTTTTCCTTCACCGTTTTTAAGCAAGTGATAATTATACAATACGCACATGAATCCGGAAAGTCAGATGTATGACTTGGGTTCGAAAGAGACTTATGACTTGGCAGTCCGACGGTCACACCACTAGGCTGCTGTTTTAGTAATTTTTAATCATAGTAGAGCTCCTTGTGATAGAGCTCGTCCGAGAAAGTTTTACCACTATACCTATTTCTACCGCTAAACAGCATTGCTGTGTTCTGGTTTGAACGGTACGGGTGCCGGTGAAATAACAGGCACATGAGATTTTCCAATTGTGTCTCTAAGTATGGCAACTCATTCATAATCCTTGATGTATTGTAGGTGTATATGGGCAGCGGTATCCACTTTCCATCAGGTGGTCCATCGGCTTGTTTACGGAGCGTTCTGAGGAAGCGACAATCGCGACACAACGCGATGCTGAGAGCGCATCGAACGCAATCAAAACAACGGCATTCCCTACTGGCGGCCTATGTAGTGAGATATGACCACAGAGTACATTATATATAGGGGTATAGAGTATTCAGCTGACCTCTACGTCATGCGCCATCTGGTGACTAACGACAGAACTAATTGAAATACACATCTATAGCTACGCATATATAGCCTACCCAGGTTATAGCTAGCTATAGGTAGGTACTTTTTAGTTCCTTTTTGTTTCTTCACTTTTATTATTTCGTTAGAATGAAACACGAAATCGAATATTACAAAGCTTTATTGAGTTTATAAAGATAATACTTAACATACTTTGAATAACCTAAACCAAAATAAATGTGGTTTATTACAGAAACACTACACACACAAATACACACACTGTTTATTACACTGTTCAATATTCCGAAACGCATTCTATGGGTTTGAAAAAATACCAAGAATTGTGCCAAGAATGACAAATTCAAATTTATAACAATAACGTTCGACGATGACGTTCCTTTACAAAAACAGTTTCTAGGGTGCCAATATTACACTTGAATTGTAATTTGCAAATAATCCAATAAGTTTACGGTAAATCTTCAATTGAGAAAATAATATTAATTAGAGCTCAACTTTTTCTTTCCAATGAGTAAAAACAAAAACAATTTCAATAAACAATGTCACTTTTCTTTGGCGTTACTTTAAAATGCGTGAAATGAAACTGATCATTATTTTGTATTGCGCAATGTTGCTGTAAAAATATATTACATGATTTTGTATTCATTTTATTTAATTTCGTTTATAATAAGATTATATAGTTAAAATTATATACAGCTTCAGAAAATATAAAATGAGATTTATTAAATTTCATTATGAGTGAGAAGGGTACAGGTACGCCATCTGTTGAGCAACGACGGAACCTAACCCCGAGTCTATATGTCCATACAAAATAAAAATGTACTAGGTGAAAAGCCCCTGGATACGACGTAACGCGTACTTGCTTCGCCTCGTATCGCACCGCGTCGCATTTGTCACTTACGCAGGACACCCCGTTACCAATCTATTGGACACAAAAAGTTAAAACGCAAGTTGGAGCAATGCTCTTCTCTGTTACGCTGCTAACCCCTCGTTTACATCTAGGTTTAAAACACGTTTTCTACATATACCCGAAAAATTTATCGAAAAATAATTGCTATTGCATACTTTAAGTGGCAAACAGGTATGTAGATCTTTTAAACACTATTGTTTTAAATATTCTAATACATGTTCATTACGTATTAAAAGTAACAAGTAGGTAACTACTTTTAATAAGACCTTTGAACAATAATATTATATTTATATTATATTATATTTTTAATATTTGTTTACAACTTGTTTTTAGGTGTAAACAACGGTTACCCTTCGTCGCTTCTTTCTCTAATGTTTCCATTAATGCAAGCGCGTATGGCTGCAGGATGCGTGTGCGTGCACAATGTTTAATTCCGAGTACAACATTGCCCTCATTATTTAAGTATGTAATTGGAACCGAAAATGTAACACGCTTGTTTTCAAACAATTTTTTGCGATATCTATTTAACTCAATATCTGTGGTTCAAAAACTATGGATACGACCACCATCCATCATCCAGTACGTATCGTTTCAAGAGACTGGACCAACTATCAGGTACCTCCAACCTTGAAAAATTTTTAGAGAGATTTACATGAATATTAGTAATTTGTCAACACATTGATTAAGTACAATTTCACATCAAGAAAAGTAATATTTTCTTAGGTACTAGTCCATTATTCTATACCTCTAAACATTTAATAAAATTACTAATAACATAATCTAAAAGTTATTTATCATCTAAGAGCTACGGCGGATTATGTTCGAAGTTAAAACAACTGGCCTTGTACACGATTAAATTACACTATGCCAGCATTGGCTTTAAAATGCGCAACTCATACGTAATCGGACCATTACTGTCCCACTGCTGGGCACGGGCCTCTTCTTCAGGCCGCAACTCATATAAAAGTGAATTTTCAAAAAGGTGCACTTTTATGACGTTGTCTTAGTTGGCAACAGATCGTATGAATAATACGACACTGTCTTACAAATGCTCAATTAAATATATTAATATTCGTTATTATTTTCTAATTGAAAATTTGATTTTTCCATTTTAGGATTAATAATTTGGTTTTTGTCGTGAAAACATAATTTGATACAATTTGCAGGATCGTGATCGTATGATGTTGGTCAATTAGGACGTCGCCAGCTAATAACATTTATACACCATGTCGCAGTTAATGACTTGTCAAATGCCTGTCACAAGTTCCCAACAACAATTCTTCTATACGCAATATAGAAAACAGAATATTGTAAAAAATCTTTTTTCACAATAACACTATGTGCATGATAACAGTCTCCAACAGTGACGATACTTAAATATCTACGTCTGGCGCACCCTGGACAGTCTGCTCCACTACCTACCTTACTGATTGAGTAATCTTTTTACCACGGCATGACCTATTTGTCATATAGTTAGTGCCGACACGAGAGAAGAGACATTGGTGTCGATTCTGTAGCACATTTTGACAGTACTAAACAAGACTAAACGCAACTGTCCCTTTCTTTTTCTATTGAAACAGAAGGAGACAAACACCCTTACTTTAGTTTAATCCCGCCAAAGTGCGCAACAGAATCAACACTATTAACTTTATAAGACTTATTTTACTTTCATCAACTACAAAATTTATTAGATAATTATGATCATTTCAATGCTACGCATAAATTAAACGCCGCCGACACAGCTAGCGGGCACCACCAGCGCGATACCGCTCCGTGCAGTCAGTTAACTCGAGGCACTAAATTTATAACTTCAGTAGCACTTCGTGGACGCATATAATTTTATCTCCTAATTTATCATGGCATACTTTCACTTATCCTAACCCCGGTCACTCATATGCGCGCAAACATTCGTACATTGTACGAATGTTTTCCGTTTGTATGGAAAATGTTCCCATAGTCATTGCAAATGTCAGTTCTACACTTGGGGGTTCGCGTATTCGTGCGAATGTGAGTGACCCGCATAATGATCGTTACGCATAATATTAATTCTGCATAAATTTATAGGCATAATTTTTTATTCTTATTTATATAACCTACAAAATTACACCGAAAAAATATAGCCAAATGATAGTTATGCCTATCTAAACAGTATGCCAAAAATATTATATCAAATTATTATTATGCCATTGAAAGTTATGCCTAAGTCGTTATGCCAAAGTACACTAGGAATTAAGAAATAATGCCAATCAAAGGGAGCATGTTCTAAACAACACATTTGATTAGGTCCAATCAACATACACAATCTTCTCAAAGAGTCTGTTCTTTTGTGTTCAGTCCCGCTCACTTAACATCAGCTTACGTTTCCAGTTTGTCATGTAATCTACGTAACTATAGAGTATTCAGCTCTTTGACGTGGTATCTTACACTACTTAAATCCCATACAAATGCGATTATTTTATAATTTCACCTGTAAAAGAAAAAGAACACGGTTTTAGAATATAACACCATTACATAATTATAACATAATTAGCCCATGAATGTCCCTGGGCAAGGGCCTCTTCTCAGAATAAGAAGGGTTTAAGCCTTAGCCCACCATGCTGGCATGGTGCGGGTTGGCAGACTACACACACCATCGAGAACTTTATGGAGCCCTCTCAGGTGTGCAGGTTTCCTAACGATGTTTTTGCTTCACCGTTAACCCAAGTGATAATCAAATTCTAATCCGCACATGACTTCGAAAAGTCAAAGGTACGTGCCGGGATCGAACTCAGACCCTCCTGCATGCACTATCACTGGTGCTGATAATATCATTAAAAGACAAAAAGTGCATATGGCGCTGTAGTGGACGTTAACAAGCTCATGTTGAGATGGGCATACAAGGGAAACGTCACACCATCCAGTTTCCCCAACGTCAATCTGATGTATGTGATGTAACCTGCCATCCTCCGAAGAGACTCTTCTGTCGATCAACGGATGCCAGTATTATTTAATTATACTAGCCGGCATAAAAAACGGTCATAAGTTGGTGAGGGTAAAAGAATTCATTAGACAACAAAACGCATGCAATCCGTCATTATATTATTTAACCTACTAAAATCAAAATGAAGAATAACAAATATACGCGGTCCTCTGAGAACTTTGTTACTCATACCATAAAGTTTTGTTTTGCTTAGCTTTTAGTAGAATAAACTATGTCGGGATTTACACCATGTACTTTAGTTCTTCCGTGATCATGGCGCATGCAACTGCGCCGAAATATCGGAGTCTCAAAAATAAACAGGTACATGGTGTAAATCCCGACATAGTTTATTCTACTAACGTCAATAACCATGGAAATTTAAAACAATACATTGCTTAGCTTTTTCCCAACTATATTGGGGTCAGCTTCTAGTCTAATCAGATGCGGTTGAATACCAGTATTTTACACGATGATTGCCATCAGACCTCCGCAACATAGTTACTGGGCAATGCCGATAGCCTAAGGTTAGACCGGTTGTCAGATTTTCGAGCTTCTGACTACCCGTAACGACTATCATAGGTATTCGTATGACACACGGGACCAACTGTTTACCGTGCTCTACGAGGCATGGAGGGGTCTCTATGTGTAACAAACGTTTACCCAGCCACAGATTGACCGCGGCAAGCGCAGCTTAAGCTCGCAAATCGTATGATCGGCGCGGTTGTTAATGAGCCACGAGCTCCTCTCTAACCAAAGTTTTATTCTTATGAAACAGATAAATTAACGGACTGTATTACGATATCAGTTATGCGCCTCGGCAATCTTCGTATTTCCGAATTTGTACGAATGATTCTCTTACATTATACAGAAAAATACTGGCATCTAAATGGCCAACCTTCTCATGCTTTCATCAATCCTCCGGCGCGTGTTTTGTTCTACACAAAAAACATAACAAAACAATAATTATTGCTTTGCGTACTCGACGGAAAACATGTAAATGTTTCTATGTAGAACACATGGGCAGGAGACCATGCACGGGGTTATCTTTAATCCACATAACAACAAAAAGTAGTATAATATATAAATACCTGCTATGTACAACAGAAACTATATACTCCATCAACCAATCTTCCGTTTCCTCCTGCAACGCACATCTTTCAAGAACAATCTCTCAAACATTTGCCAAACGATAGAATGTCTCCTTTCAAACGGATTGGGATACATAATTAAATATTTTTCTATTAAAATTAGCAAACGACGTTATTCACACGAGTTTTAAGCAATAATAAAGAAAGGGAATATGTCAGTCAACCCGACTGGCTGCTGATAAGCGATAGATATGGACGTAATAATGTTTTACAAACACATGTACAGAATGAAGATAAATAAGTATGTCGGTAGGAACAAATGAAGGGGCAGCGTGATTACAATAGATTACTGTTTTAGAGTTCCTCAAAGGGTGCCAACAGAACACGAACTAAGCTTACTCCGACTCTGTCCGTCTGTCTGTCACAAAGCTGTATCTTATAAACCGTAATAGGTAGCCAGTTGATATTTTCACAGAATAATAATGTGTTACTTTGGCCTCTATCATGGCAAATATTAAAAATGATAAAAAAATCTAAATCTAAAGTGGGTCCCCACACAATTACAATGTTTTTGTTCCTGCTCTATCTTAAAAACGGTAATTTACACAAGCGTGAAGCTTGGTGTGATTGTAGTGTATACTCTATTATTAAACAAACAATAATAAAAATAAGGAAAACTAGTGGTGGTACAGAACCCTTAGTGCGCGACTCCGACTCGCACTTGGCCGGTTTTTATTTGTTTTATGGCTACTTTAACATACATCGCTTGATAAGTATGTTAGTAGACGCCGATCAAGGTACCGTCAATCGAGAATTAAGTGGTTCTCTATTTTAATTCCTACGATTTTATGTCATAATTTAACATTGCATAATGTTACTTGTCCTAACATTAGTTACGCATAATACTCATTTGCCATAACTTTTTAATCATAATTTTTTAATCCTATTTACTATAAGCATAATATTTAATAAGCATACTATCCAAAAGCATAAGTTTACTTAAGCATAACGACGCATAACCATAACTATTATAAGCATAAAATAACATAAACCTAACCTAATATAAATACATAAATATTCGTAAAGTACGTTTCCTTTATGCTTTTTGATCATTATCACAAATAACTATTAGACAAATAAACAATATGCTTTACAACTTTATGCATATCAAAGTTATGAATATAAACAATAGGATATACAATATGTATACTTAATAACACAATATGCTAAAAGCAATTATGGCACACTATTATTATGACAAAGAAAATTATGCCTAACTTATTATGACAATTTAAATTAGAACAAAAACCATTATGAGAAAAAAAGGGATCCCGAATTAAGTTCATCAATTTCGTTTGAGTCCAATTAACTTGTGTTTTGATGATAAATATTATCGACTGTCTAGACGATAATTAATCGGTTTCAAGTTTTAAAAAGAAAAGGGCGACGCACTGGCCATAATATGTTGTAATGACAGGTGACACCTCTTTTTAACCCCTTATGGGTTGAATTTCAAAAAATCCTTCGTAGTGCGTGCCTACATAATTAACTAAGGAGTTTCCGTGCAAAATTTCTAGATTCTAACCCCAGCGGTTTAGGCTGTGCGTTGATAGATCTGTCAGTCAGTCAGTCAGGTTTTCCTCTTATACAAGGTTAGTCTGAAAGGGGGTACTAAGCCGCGGGCCACCTATAGTATCACTGACAACTATTTTAAAGCAAGTGTTAAAATTTCAAAATTCGATAATTTTTACTTGCATTCAAAAATATTTTTTTTTTGTTTTTTTTTCATAAATTAGACATACCTGCTTTAATTATGAATTCAAAAAAAATCGTTTCTAATCCGTGGCCCCAAATGTGACCTAAATAGTAAACACAGCTGATCATAGCTAAGGACAGATAGATTTTAGCATATTTTTTACGAAATCTTTGAAAAGCTATTTCTCTTAAACTATCGAGCTTTGGGGAAAGTTGTAGAACAAAAGTTATCCCTTATTATGTATACTTTAACACCCTTTCGGCTTAGTACCCCCTTTCCGACTAACCTTGTTTATACAGAATATAAAATAGATTTTATAAAGAACCTGAAACAAGTAATAAAAGCGAAATAACCACATCTTGTTCGAACATTCCGCATTTATTGTTGCCAAGCCGTAATGAGGCGAGCCCAAACCCTTCTCGGGTCAAAGTGTCAGTATGACAAATATTTTGTCTAACATAGATAATATAGGGTATCAAGGGTTAACTTGAATCTATTTTTAACCGAATGATAGTCACAGCAGGCCTAGTACGAATTATGTCACGATAGCACGTAGATGTGAGTGAATTTTGAATTAGCATTAAAGTAAATAAATGAAAGAACAATGGCCACTTCCCATACATTTAAAAACCTGATAATGAAAGTTTATGTATATTTAAAAGGTATAGTAGAACGGTTAAAGGATAATGTCATACCTATACCTAGTCATTTTTACGATTTAAACGCTACGAAACTACATCTACCTAAACCTTTGGTGACTACAGGAGTGATGTTATATTATTATTATTATATTTTTAAACATTTATAATTATATATAACATAACATAACATCACGCCTTGTATTGCCCAAAGGCTCAGCAGAGGTGTTTTTAGTACACCCACGTTTCGCCAGTAATGTTTAAGTCCCATGTTATAGGGGGCGAGTCTATTGCCATTAACCGGGCACAAATCCAGACTCCGGGCTGCTACTGAGAAATTCCTAATGGAAAAACCCAATATCACTTTGCCCGACCTGGGGATCGAACCCAGGACCCCATGCTCAGCAGTCGTACTTGCGACCACTAGACCAATAAGGCAGTCAGTTATAATAATTTATTATACAAGGTTAGTCGGAAAGGGGGTACTACGCTGAAAGGGTGTTAAAGTACCCATAATAAGGGTTAACTTGTGTTCTACAACTTTCCACAAAACTCGATAGTTTAAGAGAAAAAGCTTTTCAAAGATTTCGTAAAAAATATGCTAAAATCTATCTGTCCATAGTTATGATCAGCTGTGTTTACTACCTAATTTAGGTCATATTTGGAGTCACGGATTAGAAACTTAATTTTCTGAATTCATAACTAAAGCAGGTGTGTTTTTTTTTTTTGAAAAAACTGAAATAAAAATCTTTTTGCATGCATATAAAAATTACCGAATTTAGAAATTTTAACACTTGCTTTAAAATAGTCATCAGTGATACTTTAAGTGGCCCGCGGCTTAGTACCCCTTTCTGACTGACCTTGTATTTGTAGCAGAAAAATGGTTCAACGTAAAAAATCTACTAATATAATATATGAACGCTATCAAAGCTGTGGGAATAGGCTTACATTAATACGAAACCGAAATACATAGCAATTTATCCCAGTAAAGCGAATTTACATTGAGACGAATAAATAAAACAAAATCAAAACCATTCGAATAAGCCTCATTCGAATCATTCAAGTGAACGAGATAAAGTACCTACTCGTATATTAAAATCATCAGCACCAATTCAATACAAACCACAATAATACAGCGAAACATTTCTGTATGTACTCTACTATTGTATGAAAAATTATACGAAATAATTATCAATTTCGTCGCTTAGGTAGCAATACCGCCTATGTCGAAAATTGGTCATTTGACGTTTTATACGTCGTTGGATAGATATTTTCGGCGCGCATCGAATGATGTTAGGAAAAAATTAAAATTATCCTATCACAACGAGTTATTCAAACAGTTCTGGCATCGCGCAAGTCGTTTGTTGTGTCATTTTAAATATAATAATCAGTTTTTTCTCTCCTGAAAACTTGTCAAATTTAACTTGAGCGGTGTTGTTACCTAATCGACGATTTGATTAATGTTCTTTCAAAATACTACCTCGTTAGTCTAGTGGTGGCGAGCGCGACTGCTGATCGGGTTCGATCCCAGGTCGGGCAGTGTTATTGGGTTTTTCCGTGTGGAATTCCTCAGTAGCAGTCCGGAGTTTGGATTTGTGCCAGATTGATGGCAATAGACTCGATCCTTGTTACAATACGGCGAATTAATGAGGGTGTTGTATACTCAGGGTGCTCCCGCGCGCGGTCCGCATTCTTAATCTTATCGTGGAGGAGTTGGATCTATTCTGTTGTGTTGTGGATGAAAATTAGAGCACATTTTTTTAACCGACTTCCAAAAAGGAGGAGGTTACTATGTTCATCTGTATGTATGTTTTTTTTTTGTCTATATTTTCGCCAATTGTGAACCGATTTTAATGATTCTTTTTTTAATGGATAGGGTATACTTCGAAGTTGGTCCCATTGAATACCATCCCTTGAATACAGGTTTACTTCAAATTAACTGATAGAAAGAAAGAGAAAAAAAAAGTATTTATTTTTTCGCCCAAGTTAACGCAAAACTATTCTTAAAATTAAAAATATAATAAATCTTAAAATTAAATATTTAAAACTGCAACAAAATTTTGGACTTTTTAAACATATAATTACCTGGTAACCCAAACACAACAAAAGTTAAAAAAAAATATATAAAAATTCAACAATCCACACAATCTATGGCTAATTTATAGTCTATGGCATAGACTACTATTGTATTGTAGAGAGTCTATGGTGCATGGGTTACCTAGGCGTCCTAAATCTACTAACAATACAAACATTTAAAAGATAGGATAGGACTTCACAGGATTACGAGGTATCATAAATATGTTCTATAATTAGTTAATTAGATAACAAGATGTCTACTACGTGCGCACTCATTGCTATTTTATTACTTAGACCAGCCGATCTGTTTTCGTAGGACCGTTTTTACCGATCCGTCGGTACTGGATGTGTTGTTCACATCTGTCGAATTCCGTTCCGTTCAGTACACTACCGAAATAAATAAAAATAACGGATCGTGTGTGAAGGCACCTATACTTCTTCATACATCTTCATGTTGTTATACATATACAAGGTTAATCGGAAAGGGGATACTAAACCGCGGCCGACTTAATGTATATTGATGTGTATGACGACTTTTAAGGAAAGTGTATAAATTTCGAAATTCGATAAAAGAAAACCGTGCCACTGATTATTATTTTAATTTTTTCTAATATTCTTCATCCCTGCTTCAGTTACAAATTCAGAAAATGGAGTTTCTAATCCGTGACCCCAATTATGACCTAAAATGTAAACACAGCTGATCATAGCTGAGGAAAGATAGAATTTAGCGCATTTTTTATGAAATCTTTGAACAGCTATTTCTCTTAAACTAATGACTTTTGGGGAAAGTTGTAGAATAAGAGTTATCCATTATAATGGGTACTTTAACACCCTTTCGGCTTAGTATCCCCTTTCCGACTAACCTTGTGTAATTACTTGTCTTGGCCGACTGATTGATTCATTAACGTTGCAAGCCTAAACCACTGAAGCTGGAAACATGAAATTTGGACAATAGGTTTCTTTTGTGACATAGGCATCCACTAAGAAAGGATTTTTGTAAATTCTACCCCTAAAGGGGTAAAATAGGGGAAGGAAGTTTGTATGAAAATTCACGCGGACGAAGTCGCGGGCTAAGTGCTAGTAGGAAATATAGGAAATATTTTCATGCAAGGGAAAACATGGAAACAGCTCGTTTACATTCAATGATGGGTACTCAATACTTCATCATCTTGACATTTGATCTAAATTGACGTCACTCGTTACTGACATCAGCAGCAGCTCTGCCCACCCCATTAGGGAGAAATTGAGTGACAGAGACATGAACCATTTTTTTCTTACGAGTGACCTTGAGAATTTATTTTTCTTATTTCGTCAATAAACAGTGATAACGTTTGAAAGTAGGTAGATGATTTAAATGGAAGTCTGTATCATGTTATTCGAATTATACATAAGTATTATCCTCAGAGCAATGCGGTCGACGACTCAGGTCATCGGTGGCCACTTTGCTCTATGAGTATTACTTCAAATAATACTATGTCTGTATATCTAAAATATTTTACCTATCTATACTAATATTATAAAGAGGAAAGATTTGTATTTTTGTATGTAACAAATAAACTTGAAAACTACTGAACCGATTTCAAAAATTATTTTGCCGTTAGAAAGCTACATTATCACTGAGTAACATAGGCTATATTTATTACTGGAATAAAACTTTTAACGCGGGCGGAGCCGTGAGGACACAGCTAGTTCTAACCAAGCAGGTTTCTTCACGAAGTTTTTCCTTCACCGGTAACGCAAGTGAATTCACATGAATTCGAAAAGTCAGAGATACGGGCCGGGATCGAACTCAGACTCTGTTGCATGGAAGGCAAGTGTTCAACTGATAGACTATCACTGCACACCTGAGTAGGCTCCATAAAGTTCTCAATGGTTTGTGTAGTCTGCCAACCCGCACCAGGCCAGCGTGGTGGACTAAGGCCTAAACACTTTGAATTCTGAATATCAATCAAATCAAATCAAAAGTTTTTATTTCACATAAACCAATACAGGTGCTTATGACAAGTCGAATTTAGCTGCACGGTTCCAATTAGTCATTTCCTATGGAGAAGAGCCGGCAAGAAACTCCATGGTTACTTTTTTTAAAATAATATCTTTAAAAATTTCATAGTACAATGATTTAGGATAGTGAGAGAACAATGTAGTCCTAACCACAGGCCAATGAGTAATGTAGTACAAAAATTAACAAATAAAATAGAATAAAAACTATATGAATAACAGAAATTTACAAATTTATAGAGGCAGGTCCAATAGAGGCCCGTGCCCAGCAGTGGGACAGTAATGGGCTAATTATGTTGTATTATGTATACCTAAGTCATAGAATATGTATGTAGGTAATCGTAAATTTAACCAAATTTTAATATGATAATAATTTCCCAAATAATTTATAAGTAAATACTTACCTACTATTACAAAAAAATTGGTTGATGGCAATAGGCTTGCCCCCTATTACATGGGACTTAAAACATAACGGCGAAATGAGGGTGTTACTATACACCTCTGTCCAACGCTTCGAGGAATTCATGCGTTATGGTACTATTATTGTACGCCTTGCAACACCGTTACAGGGTCTATGTTATTTGGGATAACTATTCTATAAGTTCTCAGTAAATTAGATTATGCAATAAATAATTATCTAATAAAAGGGTGAATATTCGAAATTATTTAACATTATTTTAACAAATCATTCTTCTCCCGGGTTGTTAACGTTATAGTATTGTCAGATTGTTTTTATTCTTGTCTTATTGCTTGACAGCAGCGGTATAGTTTGAGTTTTCGTTATCATAATTATAGTATTAAACATCTGCATTCTTAACTTTGGGATGATGCTAATGACGTTCTCAATTTTTGTTAATATTTTTCGAAGAATGCCCCAACAACGAGTTAAACAGAACTTTAGAATTTTAACACAGGGTGGACTAGATACTCCGCAAATAAAATTCTACTTAATTAGTACCTATAATGCGAGTTATAAATATTGTTTAGAACAGTTTAACGTATAAAATTTATTGACTTCAGTAGCGCGTAGGTACATCATGTGAACGAATGAAAGCTTTAACCACATAATTTGAAACAATAGGTCAGTGTTCATCAATTAACATTGTACTATTAAATCCTGTGATTCTGTTGGAACTGAAAGCGAATTCAATAAATAAATAATAAATTTCTTTTTCAGAAAAGTTGTACAAAAACAGTGGTCTGTGGTAGAACTTTGCGAACGACAGTGAGTTCCCTGACCAAGTGAATTAAATAAATCTGAAGGATGCGACGTCGTAGTATAATTGATGGTTAAACGAACTTACCTGAAGTGATGTTCGACCATAATTATACAAGACGTCACATCCGAAAGATTTATAACCCACCCAAACCCTATGATTCCAGGATTAATCGTATTTCCCCGAATTTTGTCATGAAATAGGTTCTTCTTCTCTGAAAATAATGACAAGAGCAATGACGGCGCGGGCACAGGTAACATAGTGGGGAAGGTTCTATGTAATCAATTTAATTACCTTTAATACATTTTTTAATTTTAGCTCTAAATATTGTGCGATGCGTAGCATTAGAAAGTGAACTATTATTTCTCATAAATTAATTACTGTATTTCAGGATTATGCAAATTCGATAATACAGCTGTTTAAAGCTTTTTAAGCCTGGCGAGATTAATCCGGCCAATCTATCTTGGAACAGTTTAAAAAGAACCGGCTGACATGCTTACTTTGATCAATACCCATCATCAAAACCCATAACACAAGTTAAATCTTACATTGGGTACCAGAGTTCATCGAAGCACTACATACTGTTACTTGTTACTTGTACAAAATTCTACACTCTAAGCACAGTGTTCTTGTAAGTGTTTATTGTCTAACTTTTTTGGAAAAAAAATAAAATAAATTAAATTAATAATCATGCTTAAGCCGTCAAGTGTCGGGCGCACATACGGATGTGCGTAAGAAATTCGGGCGCGAAGTGGCGGAGGCACACACGGGTGTGCGTAAGGAACGCGCTCCTATGGTAGCGGATTTTGTACGTTTTATTTTACTGTTTACACGAACCGAATTTATAGGAACGCGTTCCTTACGCACACCCGTGTGTGCCTCCGACACTTTGCGCCCGAATTTCTTACGCACACCCGTATGTGCGCCCGACACTTGACGGGTTAAGCACGCTTTAGCATACTGACGCAGCTGATACCACACGGTCATTAATTATGCGCAAAAGTGTGTCTAATTTGAATGATAGATTGAGAAATGATATGATAAGGGATGATTTCCACCAAACGGCTCACATCGCATCGGATCGGAAAGGATAAGAAAGGATGCGGCGTCAGCCGAACGCATCCGTTAGGATGTCGACGCATACTATCGGCTCCGTACAGTCGCTTGTGAACGTATCCGTTTCTGCGCCTAGTCAAATAGTTTCATTCCTACCGCGTTGACGTGTTCTAATTTTTTAAAGGATTCGATCGGCTACGGCGACATGCGAACGGAGCCGATCGCGTGTCGCGGAAGATGCCCGCGGTCAAGCTGCTGTGCGCGGCTTGATACTGTGTACACGATTTAATATCGTTTAAAGATTGTAAAATCCGTTTCGATCCGATGCGATGCGAGCCGTTTCGTGGAAATCATCCTTATGACAACGTTGTGGTTTAAAAGATGATGTAGTGACAAACATTGAAAAGAGTATGTTTACATGGTTTGTTCATGTTGAGAGAATGAGTGAACGGTGATTAACAAAAGGAATTTATAAGGCGTATGTCAGTGGAAACACAGGTAGAAGACGCCCCAATGTTTTTGGTGATGTTCTTCACAAAGGACAGGTGCGTAGTACCTACTCTCAACCTACGTGCGTGTATAACAAGATGTATGAATGTGGATGAAGCGAAAGGAGAATGTAAGGATCGTAGCATGTGGCGTTTCTATGGTTTCTGCCTAGCCCCATGGGGAAAAGGCGTGAGTTTATGTATGTTACTGTGTTTACCAGCTATCAAATTGATGCTGGTTGATGTGTTTAGGCCCTCAAGGTAGATGCTTTTAGAAGGAGAATAAGTATAGTTTATTTTGCTAAGAATACAAGTTTTACCAACATGGTATAATGGTTTTCTATTCACAATACAACCTTCCAGTATTTTTTGAGATGAATAGCTCAAGGCGAAAACGTTTTTGCACTGTCAGATATTACATGAAAGAAACGATTCCTTTTACTCCCACCACATTCATAAAATTCTCCTCATGAACTTTATAAGGTATTCAAGAAGCGCTATGTCGAAGAATTTTCACGTTAATTTGAGATCATCCTTTGTTTTATATATTGCAAACGATTCTAAATCCTTATAAGTCGTAACAAAGGCGTTGAAAACGTACTTTACGATACGCCACTTGTGAGCAAAAAGATTTTAATCCACCTTTCATGCATGAAAGAATTTAAAGGTAACATAACATCACGTTTGTTTTCCCTAAGGGTTGGGCTGAGGTGTAGTAACACCCTCATTTCGCCGTTATCTTTAAGTCCCATGTAATAGGGGGCGAGCCTATTGCCATCAGCCGGGCATAAATCCAAGCTCCGGGCTGCTACTCAGGAATTCCGTACGGGAAAACCCAATAACACTTTGCCCGACCTGGGGATCGAACCCAGGAACTCACGATCAGCAGTCGCGTTTGCCACCAGTAGACCAACCAGGCTGTTACCTGTACGTTCCGATGTTGTATCGTCTAAATATGTATGGAAGTTTAAGTCATCTCTTTCTTATTTAATCGGAGTGACAAAGATGGCAATAGTCTAAATTAAGTTTAGTGGACAACAGAATCGTCACCATTATTGCTACTGACTGTACTGAAACGCCCACTACTTTCAATTCAAAAATCTTCTCTTTAATACCATCCACTTAGATATAATGCAGATAAGTAACTTGCCGGCTAGAGAACCCTATTTAATGGCTCTCATCTTTTAATTAAACTGAGAACAATAACTGTGCCGAGAGGTTCTGTCGTTTATGTCCACTTGATGACTTTGGTACTTACGTTTCTTGAGATGTGAACAGCCAATCATGGTTTTATACTTAGTAAGGATGCGAGTCACAGTCTTTAAGAGCAAAATAAAACTGATTTACTTTTGTGGCGTTTATGAACGCACCTATAAATTATAAATGTTTGAGAGTTGGCAACACTGACTCTCAGTTAGCGGCTATATTCCCCGCCGATCAGAACTTCTAGAATAGTGCGAAATAGATATTTTTGTTAATTGACTCTTTTGTTGCATTCTAAGTTACGTCGCTATTATTGTCCTACTACACACCAGCGATTATTGTATGCATAACAGTGTCCAAAATAACCTAATTACTTTACAACCTGAAGTTTCACTAACCCAGCCGCCTCACAGCGTAATCAAAGAACAGAACAGGCGACCAGGCGTCTCCGCCTACCTCCCCAAACTTTCTATTAATATGAAGGCAATGGTTTCCCATTGATTTATGATCCTAGAAAAAACAGAATAAAAAAGCACACAGTACAATATCAATAGGTACACATAAAAATGAAAAAATTAAGTGCCGAAAGATCCATCGGCTCAGCATAATGTCGATACGATATGGCGATATAATGCGGCGATACGATACGGTGATATGATATGGGGATACGATACGGTGAGACGTTACAGGGATACGATACGGTGAGAATACGGGGATACAATGCGGTGATAAGATACGTCGGTACGATACGGCGAGATACGGTACGCTGATACGATACGGGGATACAATATGGGGATACGATACGGAGTTACGATACGGGGATACGATATGGTGATACGAATGCCACGATGTGGCACTAATGAACATAATGTTGATGTATTTGCGGAATGAATGGAAAGTAACATTGTCGGAATGCCTGGAGTACCTACTACGAGAGGAATGCATGATGATTGTTGATAAATGTTTTAAATGCTCTTTTTATTTCTATTTTGTATTTTTCATCATAAACTCATAAACTCACGCCTTTTTCCCATGGGGGTAGGCAGAAACTATAGAACGTCACATGCTACGACCCTTACATACCCCTTTCGCTTCATCCACATTCACACATCTTGTCATACACGCACGCCGGTTGAAAGTACTACGCACCTGACCTTTGTGAAGAACATCACCAATAACATCGATGTATGTCCTTCTAGGACGTCCTCTACCGGCGTTCCCAATAACATCCGCCTTATAAATTTCTTTTGTTAATCGCCTTTCACTCATTCTCTCAACAATCTCAACTCTTTGTATTTTTATAATCTAATATTATTTAGTGTAATTGGTTTTACTGTACTAAATAAATAATTACGTGGACTCGCCTTTATATGTCATTCCGCCTTCGCCGTCAACTTTCTATTAAGTTTCATAACTGGGTAATAATTATTTCTAGTGCAGAATCGTAACTTTGTTCTTAACGATGGTACCTACTATACTGTCAGATTATATCCAACGTACATAAAACAACCTCGGAGAGCACGCTCGTAATATCGATGCCAGAAAATTATTTTTATAGGAAATAAATTTGATAAAGATTGCAAGTATTGATACGGGTCTATAATAGTCCGGACATTTAAATTTAGTATAAAAGGAAAATTTCATTTTGCTTAAGAATAAAGTCCTTGATCCACCGTGCTCACCCGCCGCAGCCGCGGAGCCGGTCGGCTTTTCTGACTCAAATAACTAAACTTAACTTCTTTAACTCAAGTCACACCGTTAATACAGCCCTCATCAAGCTGTTTCCCTTCCAGTCCTCTCGCCAGCAACGCCCTTAGCCGAGGTCCGAGTCCCATTAAGGGTCGCCCTTAGTGCTATTGTTTCTAGCTAGACATGATGTTAGTAGTAGTAGTATTTAGGTTAAGTATTTTACTCTCGTCCCCATTGGTTGCAGACCCTTCCATTCTCGCCAATAACTGCCCGGTTACGTAAAAACGGTCCGCAAGACCATCTACAAGCAGTCGAACTAAAAAAAAATGCTTAAGAATAATTAAAAAACAGGTAGGTACACATTTTTAGAAGAATTGAATATTAAGTGTTATGGTTTTCCAAAAATTAGTATGTTCAACCGATTCCTAAAGCAAAATGAATGTTTCAAGATTTCTACTCATCTTCAAGTCATAATGTTTTATGACCAATGACATTCAATACATCTCTTTGTTCACGACCGATATTAATAAACCAATTCCAATCCAAAATCTCTGGATTCAGCCTTTGGCCAGACTGCAAACGCGGGCGCGGGGCGGGCGCGGTGCGGCGAGCTCAAACAGAAGAACTTCATTTGAGTGTCCATAGTGGGCACGCGGGCGCGGGAAGCGGCGCGGGCTACATGGCGCGGGGAGCGCGCGGGTAGCTCACGCCATAGCTCGTTCATACAAGTGGCCGCAGTGAGAGCGCGGGAGGCAAGCGACAACCCGCGCGGGAGCGGGGGATCTCAAACTAGTTCGAGCTGACCACGCGCGTTGTTGTGATGGCGTCTTCAAAATTAAATGTTGAAGAATTAATAAGTGCTATTCAAGCACGATCTGCACTGTGGATGTCGAAACATCGTTTTTAGTAAGAATTTTCCAGTAAAAATAAGTCTTCTTCATCCATGTGATATTTTGACAAACACTGGATACGACAACGCTCAGAACGTAGCCACGCTCCACTGCGGACAGGTAAATCGCGCGCGTTCCCGCACCCGCGCCGCTCCCCGCACCGCGCTGCCTGTCTGGCCAAACACTAATATAAGTTTTTGACATTACCTATTGTTTAGGCACAAACGCCTAATGTATTTTCGTGAGCAAATCTTCATTCTGCACGCTGCTTGCTAATGCATAGTGCAACTTCTTCTTCCTGCCCTTATCCTATATACTGTACTCTTTGCCTTATCCCACTCTAGGTGGGGTCGGCACAACATGTATTTCATAAGTCCATGTTGTTAGAGGTTTTGGCATATTGTTTTATGACCGGCCGCCTGCCTGACATCAACCCTCCTTGGGAATACTCGTTGCGCCGTCGCGCGGGTGACCCCATGTGCTTGCTGATATTATGCACTGGGTCCCAAAATTATATGCTTGTCAATCTTATTGCCGACAACTAAGCAGACTATGTTCTTCTTGGTGGAGTGTACTTGAAGTTCTATTCATAGTGCAACGATTATTATATTTTTTTATGTCATTGAATTTTTCTATCTTGTCTTAGCAGTGATAGCATAGTGGTGTGACTGTCGGACTGTCAAGTCATAAGGTCTCGAGTTCGAACTCAAGGCACGCACCTGTGTCTTTTCGGATTCATGTGTGTATTGTATAATATTATCACGTGCTTAAAAACAGTGAAAGAAAACATCGTGAGGAAACCAGCATGCCTAAGAGATATTTCTCGACGGCATGTGAAACCAAGTCAGAGGGCCCGTGGGCGGCATAAACTTTGACACCAGGTTAGTCACTAACCACACGAAAAGAAGATCTTGTCTTCGCTGGTTGAATCTGGATTACACGTATATGATCGAAGTCCTGGAATTTTATTTAAATTAACCAAACAAAGTAACCAAAACTGGAAAGGAGAATCACTTCTAAACATGTATTTTATTTACTTATTTATTACCTATATTTTTAAGAGGTACCTAAGCCTTAAGATCTAATAAAGAGTCCCACAAATCTGTATAAACAATTTGACTGTGGAATCAAGTAATCTTGTATCGTAATTATATATTATCACATTTAGATTTATGGAGTGCACTTATATTAAGGTAAGGTATTTAGAAGATATTTTTTATACATGTTTTTAATCTTATTTTTATTAGATACATGTCTGATTACCTCGGGCAAACTGTTGAGTATAAATTGAATGTCTTTGTTCAAAATCGAAGGTTTATTTATCTTCGATACAAAATTTAAATAGGCGGACACAGATGTCTAGGCCAAAGTGTCAATCTGTGTTTTCCAAGCTTTCCATTTTCTACTCGTGACTGACGTGGAACTGGACATCAAGTCTGATTGACAGCATCGTTGAAGGAACCATTTTTGAACAAGTTTTACGTTTTATAAATATAATGGACACTACTCAATATTCTTTCGCTATAATAACAGAAATATGAACTCCCGTGAACTGTAATGAATGTATTAAATAAATAAATTACATATAAACAGACTATTAATGCATGAAATGTCATCAAACACGTCCACATTTTCCGTGTACTGAACCGGCTAAAATCTTCTGACACCAATTTCGGCAAATGTTTGGTAGAAACCAGTCTCTTGGAAATGATATAGGGGGACACCTCATCGTAGTCCGCTGCAAGAATGAAATTGGCCGTTGTGTAGAGCTTAAACTTAAAGGTTTCTTGTGTAGGAGCTCTACACACCAAACGCGGTGCGTGCAGATAGCGACCACCGCTTTTAAAGTATCATAAGATGGTATGGTATTATATTGATGGTTTATTCTCCATATGACAAATAAATTATTTGGTGTTGATATCTTTTTCATTTCTAAATAATAAATCCGTCTGCAACGGTTGAAACCGTCTCAATAACTGAAGTCAGCACAAGCGGCAGGCGCGGGACGGAAGGCAAATCGTGCCACCCCGCGCCGCGTTCATTGTGCATTGTCTTATTTAAATGCATATATTTCGCAGCCACACCGCGTTTGGTGTGTAAAGGTCCTTATAATCACGCTTTTCCACAGGAAAAGCTGAGTTTGAGTCAAAAAACTGTATGTATCTAAATAAAAATACATCAATTTTTTTTATGGAAGTTACTAACATAGGTACATAATAATTCTCATACGGCTGATTAAGTTTATTATTAGCTTTTTCTTTGGATGGTATAGTTGATCATATAGGTACGCTGGCCATTAATATGAAAGATAGCTGGCAATGCAAATACAGTAGCTAACTACAGCAATTTAAGCATACATAATTGCCTTCTTATTTCTAAAACATAAGTTCTTATTAAAGTGTGTTACCACACCAAAAGAATGAACCGGTATATCGAAAAGATTTAACGCATACCTACTTATAAAATACTATTCTCTTTTTCACCTTAAAAGTACTCGGATAAGTGGTCTAACTGTCAATCAATCGGTTCCAATCAAGAAAAAAAAAATATCAGCTCTATAAGAAACTTGATAAATGGAAATCGTACTTTAAAACTTCAGACAGATAGCACCAGAGTACTTTATTCTGAAGTTAAATACATTACGAGTATTACCTACCGATAATATTTGCGTAAATTCTTTTTTTTGTGACACTTCGAAGTGATACATCGTTTATTCCTGTTCCTAACAGTCGCGTGGAGATATAAAGCTGTTTTTGCAATGGTAAGTTTTCTTATTTGAGGGAATATTTTATGAGAGGATGTAGTAACTTTGTCTCGTGATCGCTGTATAATAAGGCGTGATGTAAAAGGGCACGTTCGAGGTGGGAGATACGCTGACGATGGCGTGTATTTGAGGGGCACGTCACAATACTAGCGTCAGTACAAATATTACAGTTCTGATAACATGCTTGGCGTGTTTTTTCTCTCTTCCCACAGCGGTTATGCTTATTTGTTTTGTATTAATTTTGGAGTATTTGGGAAAATTAGGCGTACATCATCTTCAACAATGAAGACCCCACTAAGGATGGTTAAAGCCCATATTAAAAAGCAGCTCTCATAATGAGAGATTCATTTAGTTTTAACATAACTTGAGATGAATTAAAAGCAAAATTATGTTGTAGTATGTATTGAATTCTACTTTATGGTAGTTCCTCTTGGAAGAGCTTTCAAATGAGAGCTAATATAGGCCTAAGTAAAACCTGCATCAATAAATTAATTAGTATAAATAATCTCAAGTGGGCCTATCAAAAAGTATACGTCTCGTTTGATTTTCATACATTTGACAACATAAATATTTGTTTAATATAACAAAATCATCGCCTCCCATACCTTCAAAACTATACTTTCATTATTTACACAATGAGTAGCAATTTATTACATTATTTTATCACTAGCCGCCCGTCCCGGCTTCGCACAAATGGACATTTTCCTGTTTTTGCAACATTTTTCATTTATGCTCCGCTCCTATTGGTCTTAGCATGATGTTATATAGCTTATAACCTTCCTCGATAAATGGACTATCCAACACAAAAATAATTTTTCAATTCCAACCAATAGTTACTGAGATTAGCGCGTTCAAACAAACAAACTCTTCAGCTTCATAATATTATTATTATAGATTTTCTCAGCGTGTTTAAGATTCACATGAAGTTACTATCTTAGATTTAGGTTATTTTTTATTAAACGGTTTTAATTAGCTT
Source organism: Amphipyra berbera (assembly GCA_910594945.2). NCBI lineage: Eukaryota > Metazoa > Arthropoda > Insecta > Lepidoptera > Noctuidae > Amphipyra > Amphipyra berbera. Next base: position 4,994,650 of record OU343131.1, on the reverse strand, counting down.
CACTTCGTATATTTGTTTGTTTATTTGGTTCACATCTTGCGACAGATTTTTCGACTAATTCTGCTTAACTGATTCTCCTGAAACTTCGCACACAAATTCAATTCCCACGACAATACAATTTTATAATAATTTCAACCTTCAATACCCAAATCCTAATGCTGCAGGGGTACTGCAAGATAAAACCGTTTAACGTCAAAGATTTTTAAGGGATTATTTTTACAAATGCCGACAACCGATCATATTGCTATTCTTACTTATACAATACCTTTTCTACAAAAATATTTCTATAGTTGTCACGTAACCTTTATTCTGAATCTTGAGTAAGGCCTTAAGAAAGAATGAATCATCTTAAATCCTTCAATGAAAGGCAAAAGAAAAGTGAAGGACATTTCAATGGTTTGCCGTCAGCTTAACAACATGTTACTGTAAGACATCGTTAGATTTGGGTTATGAGTGTATTTTTGAGGAGATGACAGCCTTAGGGTAACCTGATTTACCTCTGTCGATTGTAATAGACATTTTTCTTCCATTTCCAAATCTCTATAATCTTGTTATTTATATATTGGCATTTACCTCTTCAAAGGTCGAATCTTGAAGATCACATTTCTTTTGAGGTGAATGTGTGTATAAATAATTAATATTCCAATAACCCCATATAATTATAGCTTTGAAAATACCGTAATTGGATTTATTGTCATTTACACTATTTGTATTTGAGTTGATTCGTATTAAGTTTGTAATGAAATGAAATGTTTTTAATTTAAACTTTCAGAATAAACATGTACACTGTCGCAAACATGACTACTGTTTTACTTAGCCTTTTCCCAACTATGTTGGGGTCAGCTTCAAAACATTACTACTTTAGCAAAAAAAAAAACAATATACGTTTTCATTTGGTCAATATCATATACATTATTAGAATATACTACGAGTACGGCAGTATTCATATTTTAAAAAGATTTATGAAATGAGTTGATAGGGTTGTCGTAGCGCATTATTAATAAAATCTTTGAAAAATCTTTCGCTAAAGTTATTGACTTTTGGGGAAAGTAGTAGAACAAAGTTATCCATTATTATGGGTACTTTAACACTCTTTCGGACTAGTACCCCCTTTCCGACTAATCATGTATAAACTTACTACTTATGTTACGTAACAAACAAATTACAGGTACTTTACAGGCAGTAAGTTTACTTAACAGTCCCCGATACCTTTGAAGATCAAAAATTATTTGAGAATAGATAAACAGTAAGGTATGATACTTTAAGTAGTTTTAAGAGATTGTGTTTTTGTGTCGGGGGACTTTTCAATTTTTAATTTATTGTCTTAAGGTACCTTACTAACTACAAGAAACGATATTGTTGCAATCAAAGGGCAGTGAAATGCTTTTGTTGTATATTTGATAAACGAAAATATCTCCAAATAGCTTGGGGCACGAAGGTTTATTAAAATTCTTCACGATGTTACACTTTGATCAAACTTCATTTTCTTTGGACTTAATAGACGGATTTTATGAGTCCAGAGGTAAAGGAATATAAAAGAAAAAGGAAGAAATATATTTAGAAAGAAACTGAATTTGGAAAATACTTTACAAATTATATTTCAAATAGCGTCGAGTTTTTGTTAGTAGATAATAGGTAGGTGTACCAATAAGCAGTATCAATATAAAATACTAGCTGTGTCCTCACGGCTCCCCCCGTAGCCTATGTTACTCAGTGATAAAGTAGCTTTCTAACGGCAAAAGATTTTTTTAAATTGGTCCAGTATTTTAAGTTTATTCGTTACATACAAAAATACATAAATCCAAAAAATACAAATCTTTTCTCTTTATAATATTAGTATAGATTTCAAACAAACTGCAGTCAGTAAATAAATGATGTAAATTAATCAAAGTTTAAGCCGCAAGGACAACAATACTGCCTGAGTTGATCATATTATTGATCATCAACAAATTTTTGACCAAAATGTTACTTACTGCGTTTATGAATCGCGCGGCAGAATAAGATTGTAGGATCATTGAAAAATTATAATTTACTGTTAAAAGTATATATTTGTATTTAAAATAACCTTAAAATTATCAATTATCATTTGATGATGAATCGGTTTCATCATGTTGTGAAGTTATTTGTTGAGTTAACATTATTTTCTTCTTATTTGTTCCAGAACCAGATGCTTTAAGATGACTCTGATGTGATGATACAATGTACGCGGAAGAATCCACAGACTGATTTAATCTAGATCTAGCATTCACTGCGTATTTAAATACTAAATTGTCTATTTCGTTCATGACCATTAATCGACCTTCCTCGTCCATCTTTTTAAGTTTCTCTGCCAGTAACTGCCCATATAGATCATATTCATTTACTTTGCTTTTTTCTTCACTTGAAGAGCTTTCTTTGTATAATATCAAATTTTCATTCATTTGTTTCTTTGGAAGAGTTTGTAATTCTTGGGAGATTCTTCGCTTTCTGCTATATTCTTGCAAATACACAGAATGCTGAGAAGTTTCAGATTCAGTTTGTAGTGATTGACTGTTTATATCAGAATCTCTTGACGGCCACCTATTTCTTATCTCTCTATTTGAAGGTTGTCCCTGCAAATAAGTTACAAAATTATAGTTAACAAAAATCACGTAAAAATTTGTGGTCTTACAGAAAGGCGACGGCAAATCAATGTCTATTTTATTGTAAACTATTAACAAATATTTGACAAGGCACATCAAATTTTACTCTGTCGTGTCGTGATGTGACGTTGCTGTCTGTAGCGCGAAAAGCGGTCAGTCGATTTGCCGCAAAGTAAATGTCTTGTCTAACAAATACACCTTAACGTTCTGACGCGCGCTGTTGTAGTGAATGAACTAGCACGAGCAACGAAACGTCGCAGTATGCGGAGTACCCGCACCCTACTTCCCCTTGCTTACCCCTCACCGATAATATAAACTTTAACGGAACAATATCCATTCTTAATGTTTCTACTATACAATTATAAATGTTCAACACCACACGACGCGTTCCGTTCGTAGAGAGATATACATTATATAAAGAGAGGCGCGAGTGACGCTACACGTGCAGAAAACAAAACAAATTGTGTATGTGCACTCATGATCATACAAAATTGTATGTAAGTGAAATGCGAATCAACGATAATAAAATCAAAATTAAATATTTTTGTTTTTCTTACCTCTGATTTTATGTTAATATCCAATCCATATTTGTGATGCATAAAACTGTTTAAGGCATTAAAAGCGAACCATGTTGGCCTGTATAAATCTTCTGGACTCAAACTGGAAGCTGAACTTTTCTTTATTTTTCTCATGTAATCCCTATAAGCTGTCATTAAGCAATTCCTCTTTCTCTTCAACTCATCTATCGGACACTGCGATGAAAATTTTGACTGGATTCGTTCCCACGCTTCAATTCTGCCTTGTCTATTTTGGTTAGAATTTTCTTTTCGGTTCCAAATAGCAGGCTCTTTTCGTATGAGTTCTATAAGCTCCAATACCTTCTCGTTAGTCCAATCCATGGTTGATTTTATTATCGCGCAAAACAAGTTATTTTGTACACGTCCGCCTCGTAACGCTGCATCTGGGTTACTGAACTGTGCGCAATGCGCAATACGCGCGTTGAAACTCGACTTGGCAAGAATAGAGGCTCGTCCCCGACATGTGTTCAAATATTTGTAAATGCCGGCGCCGGATGCAAACATTTGAACACTTGTTTGAAGACAGTGTGCGTGTGGCAGGAGTATTTAAGCATTTAATATTTCCTTCATGTGATGTAATAAATTAACTTTATTATGGTCCGAATCAACTTTACGATTTGTAATTGGATCAAGAAATACGAAGCAGTGGTATTTCCTAAATATTTCTAAGAATATTTGCCAAATATTATCAGAATGCACATATACAGAAACAACAATAAACATTTAATTAACAGAAATATTTTCAAATGTTTGAACACATGCACTCTCTTTTTTATACAGGGTGTTAAAAAATTTACTATAATAATATTGTGGAGTAAATTTTTAACATTCTATATATTGGTATTCATGCATTATATTGGTATGCAATGCAGATTTTTCCAAATACGTTTACGTCACAATTTATATAGTTAAAAAAATTATACTCTATCTTAATAATATTTTTATTTTATTTTGTTTTCACGTTGTTAACAATTAAACTTAAAAAAAGTAATAAGTCATTAAGATTTTGCCAATAATTGCCAAAAACTCATGGCATATTTCTAAAGGGATTACCGGCACACTTGGTATTTTTTTTATCTCACAATAAAGGTGAAACACCCGCTCTCAATGATATGGGTCTTCGTTAGTTCTTTAGATTTCTTTCAATATTTATATCAAGCTGCTATCGCTCCTTAAAATGTTAATTTTAAATCAATGGAAATACTTGCTTTTCTTGTTGATTTTCATATTTTTTTTATCTTGACTGCCCGACCTCAAGTTTGCCTTCGATAATAGCTTCAATGTCGGCTCTGCTTACTACACTCCAAAAACTAAGCCAGCAAAAACGAGCTAGCTATAAATCTTCAAAGACCGGTACAACGAGAAAGTTTCCTCGTTAACTTTGAATGCTAATAACTTAATTAGTCAGCGATTGGTCTAGCAAAACTTCGTTGTTGCTTACAGCTGCAATAAAGAGTACAGTGGCTGAAGGAATTATGTATGCAGGCAATTTATTAAGTCTGCTTTTTGACAAAATTGTGTACGTGCGGAGTGGGTTAAACTTTGTAATTGCCTAAAATAAATTCAACTGCCTGTGTAGTCAACCAATACTTTCCAGTATAAGCTGAACTCGCATTGTACGCAATTTCCGTACAATGAGAGGTCAGCTTATACTGGATTGTTATCTTGATATGTTGTCGTGTGTACGTAAATCCATTTTACGTATTTTCTGATACAAGAAGCTATGAAAATAGTCGCGACTATGCAGTTTTGAGGCAAATAAAGATTAGGTATCAAATGATTTGCAAGAACTAAGTACAATTATAATACCAATATCGAAGTATCGATGCGAAGAAGAAATCTTCAATTCCATCGATAGAGTCCGTGATTGTAAAGTGAAGTAAAATCTATTCTTTTTTATTATAATAAAGAAGAAAGATCACGCCGGCGATTCTTACCAGTGCCTTTTATTTGAATACTTCCATGAAACGAGTTTGTAAGAATCCTTTTTATCGGATTCAGACAGCCGTATCGTTATTCCCGAATAGAAATATGTAAATATTTTTTATTTTATTTTTTGGTCCCGTTTGACCCTAGTCTAACTTGATGGTAAGCGCAGACAGGATCTAAGATAGAGCACACGAATTCAATGAACAGAGATTTAGAGGGATTCCCCTTTACCCTTCTGGCTCTCACATACACATGACGGAACATTGTAAACTGCTTGGCCGGACTTTAATGTGATGATGGTAGCTAGCCAGGCGGATCGTACAGAATCTACCACTAAGGAAATTATTCCTTTTAATTTTGATAAGACACAATAATGATGGCAACACCCCCCCGGCGATTGTTCATTTTGGTGGTCAATGACGAGGATAAATTTTAGCAGTAAACGTTTAGGGACTCATAATATTCCCCCTATAATATATACCCGGGGATCGTGGCTAATTACCAACTGCGCGGTTCATACGATTTGCGAGGTTAAGCTGCGTTTGCCGCGGTCAGTCCATGGATCGGTGACCGTTCGTTATACATCGAGATCCCTCCATATCTTGGAGAGCATGTCGAAACCGTCGGTCCCGGGTGTCATACAAACACTTATGACAGTCGTTACGGGAAGTTATATGCCTGACGAAAGTCTGACAAACGGTCTAACCTTAGGATATCGGCATTGCCCAGTAATTGGGTTGCGGAGGTCTGATGACAGTCGCTCCTTGTAAAATACTGGTATTCAGCTGCATCTGGTAAGACTGAAAGCTAACCCCAACATAATTGGGAAAAAGGCTAGGCAGAACGAACGTATGGACTGTTATGATGCGTCATGCTAAGAAGACAAGAGAAGGAGGAAGAAGTAAAATAGAAGAAGAGCATTTGCAGCTTACTATATCTTCCAATACCTTGAATTCTGCCACTGCCACGTGAACTTATCTATCAGGTGGCTTTGTGTTTAATATCTAGTTAATGCTGACCTCTGATTTTACGCAATTTCCGCACAATGAGAGGTCAGTTTATACTGGACTTGTTGAACTTGTTTTGTCGTCATGTACACATACCTCGAAGATACCATGTACACATAACTTGATCAATTCTGGATTATACTCTTGATTGCTATGGACTCACATTCAACTCTTACATTGATAAATTGGGAAACATTCAAATAAGATTCATAAAATTACTTGTAGATAAAAAAACTAAAAATAAATACAAGAACGATTACTATAAACTTCTTAAAATATGTAAGTTATTACCGGTCAGACTAAAACACAAATACCTTCTAGCTACTAATAACCATGGCAATCAAGAACATAACTCGTCATTTAAAATTAATTAAATTATTAGTTAATAAGTATAGCACTAGGATGATGACCTCGGGTAAATTTCTTGTTCTTAAAATTGACTTCCAAGATTTTTTTACATTGTTAGTTTGTTAGTTTGTCAGTTAGTTACAAGTGAAGCTAATATAAAACGTGTAAAAATGAATCCCTATTTCCCTTGGTCACGCCATAAATGGAGAACGACTTTACTATTTGTTTTATATTTGTTTTGTCGAGACGATGGTTCGTAGTTATGCTGAGATCCGATAGGTGGCGTTGTAGTCAAATTATTTACGCGGGCACAGCCGCTGTAAAACAGCTAGTATAAGATAATAATAAGAGATGTGTGCATACGCACCACGCGGCTATCTTTCACAAAAAGGAGTGGGGCGCGTTTTCGTGGATTGAACTATTATGGAGTTTTCAATAAATAATTGTATTGTATTGTACCCAAGTACCTAGAAGACAGTAAATGTCAAACCAATATACTTTTAAATCGTAACAATGAGAACGTTCACACAGTCGATACGGATACAATACTCAATTCAGTTAGGTCGCGCAATGAGAATGTATTGATACTAGCACAAGTGGCAATTGGCGTACAGGCAGCCTACCAAATGGGGTATTGGAAATAAAACTCAAAACTAAAACTAAAACTAAAGCTTTATCCAGAGTAAAAATGAACCCATTAGGTACTGACCCACTGTTGAGCCTTTTTTTCAGAATAAAATGGGTTGAGGCATTAGTCCTTCACGCTGGCCTGTTGACGGTGGACCGACTACACACAATGGAGGTCTCTGAGGTGGGCAAGTTTCCTCACGATGTTTTCCTTCACTGTTAACGCAAGTGATCACTTAATAAAATTTTGATTCACACATAACATAACATCGCGCCTGTATTTCCCGAAGGGTTGAGCAGATGTGTATAGTAACACTCTCATTTCGCCGTTTTGTTTAAGTGCCATGTAATAGGGGGCGAGCCTATTGTCATCAACCGGCTAAAAATTCAAACTCCGGGCTGATATTGAGGAATTCCACACGGAAAACCCAATAACACTTTGCCCGACCTGGGGATCGAACCCAGGACATCACGATCAGCAGTCACGCATACCAGCACTACACCAACGAGGCAGTGACGAGTTGTGACTTGTGATTCACACATATAGGTATATTCGAAAAATCAGTGATACGGGCCGTGATCGAACTTGGACCGTATTGTATAGAAGGCAAGTATTCAACCGCTTAACTAACACTGCTTTTTGTGCGTAACATACATGTCCTTCACTTTATAAAGTTTTGCCCTAGTTCTATAGGAAGTTCACAACACACAGCACATAGAGAACATTATAAATCGTCTAACTGTTTTGTTCAGCAAACTTACAAACTAAGGAAGTGTCCAAGAAGAAAGTTTTATTAGTCTAGACAAGTTTACTAACAACTATGATCTATGTTAGCACAGACAAAGTGGTAGGCCTTACTTGAAAGTCCCCTTTTCAAGTTTGAGTAATTTTAGAGGCCAAGATAGTTGATGTTTAGGGCAAATTTTGACCCAAAATGGTGGCCCGTTGTAGATACATATCAATGAGACGTTTTTCTGAAATATATTTAGAGTAACACCGGTATGGGTTGGCGTCGGTGGTCGTGTTGTGTCGAATGGGTTTGGAGAAATAAAGAGCCTGGAGAATATGGTTGGATTTCCTTGTAATTGTTTGAGAGGTACACAACACGAATTACACAACTTAACAAAGATTAAGATAGAAGGCACGGAAGCTAATCACGGGTAGGACTATAATGTAAGACGCCGTATATCGAGTCGAGGCGCGCACCGAACGAGCGTGCGCTCCGCGTCGTACCGTCGAGCGGACTGTTGAGGGGCGCGGGCGGGCGAGCGCAGCGACCGGTGGGTCGGCCGTTAAGGGCGGCGTCGCGGGCGCCGATCCGCCGAGAGAGCACCAGGGCTGCGCTGGCGTCCCGATGTAGGTACGCGGTAGTCTAAATAAGGCCGCGTAAAAGCGTTCGGGAAGGTTCGGCCGGGTACACACGATCGGCCGACAGGTAAGTGTTTGCTTTTGATTAATATAATAGGTGTAGTGTAGTGTAGTGTGCTGTGTGTGTAATGTAATTAAGTGGTAAATTTAATGTTTAATGTGTGAGTTGCCCACACCGGCGTCGTAACACCAGGTTTACACGATTCGATTCTAGTTGATCAACTGCTAAATCGCATGTGATTTGAACCGTCTGAACAGACTTTCAATCAAATTGAAGCAACAAAAACGTTTCTGTTGATCAAGTCATTTGATCAACTAGAATCGAATCGTGTGAACCTGGTATAAGGACTTGATGAGTCGTGCAGAGAGCATAATTATGTTTTTTTATAGCCTATTTAGTGTCCCACTGTTTACCAAAGGTCTCCCTTATTGCCTTCCAAGCCTCTCTATTTCGTGCCGTTTCTAACTATGCCAACCCCGAAAACACGTCTAGATCGTCACGCCACCTATGCCGCGACCGACCTCAATGACGACGTCTTCCTTCAGGCGTCCAGTTAGTGACGATCTTTACCCATCTGTCCGGGTGCATTCGAGCGACATGACCGACCCACTCCTACTTAAACCTTCGTCGGAAAGCATACGGTGCATTTAAAGAGCCCCCACGAGTGACGATTGTCACTATCAATTTTGGTGACTAGCTAATATTTTCACCACAGCAATTCTCGTTTAGTTGTGCCAACACGAGAGATGACGACTGGAAATTATAAACATACATACATAAACTGACACCTTTTTCTCATGGGGTTAGATAGAAACTATAGAACGCCACATGCTACGATCCTTACATACTCCTATCGCTTCATCCACATTTATACATCTTGTTATACACGCACGCTGGTTAAGACTACTACGCACCTGTCTGTCTTTTGTGAAGAATATCACCAATAACATCGATTTATGTCCTCCTAGGGCGTCCTCTACCGGCGTTTCTACTGACATCCGCCTTATAAATTCCTTTTTTTAATCACCGTTCACTCATTCTCTCAACACGAACAAACCATCTAAGCATACGCGTTTCCATTGACTAATTTTAAACATGTTAATTCTTTTTCTCTCGTAATTGCACGAGTGGAAGGATTAGTCAATCAGCAAGGTTGATAGCAGGGCTGGCTACTTCGGAGGCACCATACTTAAGTAACGTCGCTCGAGGAGGCTTTTTTAATGTACCCTAAATAGGGTAAAATATAGACGTTTAACGTCCTGTACTGGAGGCGCTCGTAGCTTACCAACGACCACGCGAATCATGCGATCACGTGGTCGCGGTCAGTCCGTGGATGGGTGACCGTTCGTTACACATCGAGACCCCTCCGTGCCTCAGCGAGCACGTTAAACTGTCGGTCCCGGGTATCATAAGAATACCTCTGACGTTCGACGGCACGTTTGGTGCAGTGGCTGAGCAATTGGCTTCGGCGGTATCGGGGTCGATTCCCGCACGAAACAAATATTTGTATGGCCTACAGGTAGTTGTTCCGGGTCTGAGCGTTTGTGTATGTGAGATTTGTGTCTGTAAGCGCACTCACGATACAGGAGAAATCCAAGTGTGGGACAAAGTTTTTTAAAAAAAAAAACGTTGATCAGAAGGCCGAAATTCTGACAGCTGCTCAAAGTTTAGGATATCGGCATTGCTCAGTAGCTGGGTTGCAGAGATGTGATGATGGCAGTCGCTCCGTGTAAAATACTGGTATTTAACCGCATCTAGTTAAACTGGAAGCTGACCTCAACACTATTGGAAAAAAGCTAGGCTGAAAAAATAGATACTGTGGTAGATAAATTAAGTAAAAATTACTCTAATTATTGTTTGATTTACGTTTTTGAATAGTCATTGTTTGACTCAGAAAATTACACGTTTAACTTATATTTCTTGGACGAAACGGGAAATTGTTTTAAAATCTCCCAACGTTGTTTTCTTGGTAGTTGCTACAGGAATAAGAAAATAGTGTTTAAACTACTCGTAACCTGCTTAAAGAAGTTAAACATTGTTGAAACAGCTATAAAACAGAAAATAAGAAAACTTTTGAATTGAGCCATGAAATTAAAGGTGGTTTCAACAATAAAACGCGTGGAAAGTTGTTATACGACTCTAAGGACCAGACTTTTATAGGTTTATAGCTAGAGTGCCTACATGCAGAGAAATACTATGCGTGCCAAATAAGAATAGCACTGTCAAGACGCCATTTTGTTCCGCAATACTCGTGAACTTCATTACCAAAGTGTAAGGTGTGCAAAAAAATAAATAACGAAATTATACTTAGTTTAAAATTTTTTAGTTCACTTTTTTGGTATTTCTAATCAATTAACGTCAAATTAATTACACAGTCATTATATTATTATTATGGCGACATATTAGGGTGACCAGTAGCATTTTGTGAAGTTAACTATAGGTATATATTGGTTCATTTCTTTAATGAATACTGTTTACAAATATTATTAAACTATCCAAAATTATCTATTTATGGAATTCAATAAATAATATTTTATAAAAATGAATGTAAATAATAATGAAATCTATGAATAAAAAAATATAAAAAAAAATTTTTTCATAGTTTTTTTTGCTGGCTGTACCAATTTGACAGCTATCGTGTGAAGTTGTAGCAAGCGCGATCCTATTCTTATTTGGCACGCATAGTACGTTTGTATAGTTACTAGAATGGAAACAAAAGAAGATTGCGTTATAGTGATGACTGCTTCGTTGGTCTAGTGGTGGCAAGCGTGACTAATAGACGACTCGTTTGGTGCAGTGGCTGAGCGATCGGCTTTAGCGCTACGGGTCGTGGGTTCAATTCCCGCACGGAACAAATATTTGTATGGCCCACAGATAGTTGTTCCGGGTCTGGATATTTGTGAATGTGAAGATTTGTGTTTGTAAACGCACTCACGATACAGGAGAAATCCTAGGGCAACATTTTTTAAAAAAGAAAGAAAGAATATTAGAATTCTATTTTTACCCACTTCTAACTGTCGCGTCGATGTGAATACTTATACTTTGTAAATGTATTTGATTCTGATGATCATATAATATGGCACCATCGAGCTGGTATCATGATGGAGCCGGAAGGTGGGTAGGTACTGGAACGCCTTAGGGTTAGTAGTAGATATATCGAATTTATGCTCGTTTGACCTGTTTTGATGAGATCTGGAGAACTAAAGCTGCCTCGTTCGTCTAGTGGTGGCAAGCGTGACTACTGATCGTGAGGTCCTGGGTTCGATCCCCAGGTCGGGCAAAGTTTTATTGGTTTTTTCCGTGTGGAATTCCTCAGTAGCAGATTGGATTTGTTCCCGGTTGATAGCAATAGGCTTGCCCCTTATTAAATGAGACTTAAACATAGCGGCATGATGAGGGTGTTACTATACACCTCTGCCCAACCCTTTGGGGAATACAGGCGTAATGTTATGTATGTGTTATTGGGCTATATTGGCTGAAGTAACATGCCGCAAACGTTGCGTAAATAGAGGAAACACGATTACTATGTATGTTTTAGTTTAGGTTTTGATATTTACATGATTCACTGCTTGATATGATGCAACGAGTTGCTACTTACTTAGGAGTTAGGTTAAATCACTGCGCTTGTTACTTACTTGTACCTACTTAGAAAATTCGGTAGTTGACTAGGTACTTTAAAAAATCTTTAAATGGAGGAGACACGTTTATCAAGTTATTGAATGGCGCATTTTCTTTACTTTTTCGCACGTGATGGACATTGCACGGAGCAATGTCACGTTACTATGAAGTTTTTGAAGTACCTATGACGTCATCATTCAATAGTGCGGTCTCTGTCTATTAATTTTTTTAAATCGCTGACGACTTGGACATTTTATTATATGTATATTGGTTATTGACAACTACCCAAAAATTAGAAATTAATTCAAATTAATTTATTAAAAAGTAATTGTCAACTACCCAATTAATAGAAAATTAAGTTAAAAGTCTTCTATGTCAACTTATACAACTTAACTTTGACGACACGTTTGGGACAGTGGCTGAGCTATCGGCTTCTGCGCTACGGGTCGTGGGTTCGATTCCCGCACGGAACAAATATTTAAATGGCCTACAGATAGTAATTCTGGGTCTGGATGTTTGTGCATGTGAAGATTTGTGTCTGTAAACACACCCACGATACAGGAAAAATCTGATTGTGGGGCAATGTAATTAAAAAAAAACGATAGATAATTTTGTTAAAAACTTGATGATACCATAATCTTTAAAACAAAACAGTTAATTTGCGAATAAACCTAACTTCAATTACAAACAAAGCTAACTTGAGCTTTGAACAGCTAGGTAATAAGTAGTTCTCGATCCGCTGAAAGGTGTCAACGACCTCTCCTTTCCGTTTGTACGGAGAAGTTTGTATTTCGTATTGTGTATTCTGTCGGCGTATGTCTTCAATAAGTTTCTTGTGAAATAAACAAATATTCTGGTATTAAACAACATCGGGACGAAAAGACATGAATTGTGTTCACGTTTCTTTGTCATTTTGTATAGGTACCTATCTCACCATTGTGTAAAGATTAAGTAGGTATGTTATTTATTATGCTTATATGTATATCGTTCTACCTAGCCTTTTCCCAAGTATATTGGGATCAGCTTCCAGTCTAACCAGATGCGGCTGCATACCAGTATTTTACACGGAGCGACTGCCATCAGACCTCCGCAACCCAGTAGCAGAGCAATGCCAATATCTTAAGGTTAGACCAGTTGTCAGACTTTCGGGCTTCTGAATTCCCGTAACGACTGTCATAGGTAGGTATGACACCCGGGACCGACGGTTTAACGTGCTCTCCTAGGCACGGAGGGGTTTCGATGTGTAACGAATGGTCACCCATCCACGGACTGACCGCAGTTTATATGTATATAAGCATAATAAATGCCTTGTTGGTCCCCAGGTCGGGCAATGTTTTATTGGGTTTTTAAATTGGGAATTTCCCAGTAGCAGCCCGGAGTCTGGATTTGTGTACGGTTAATGGCAATAAGCTCGCCCCCTATTACATGGAACTTAGAAAACATAACTGGCGAAACGAGGGTGTAGTAAACCACCCCTGCTGAACCGTTATGAACGAACCGAAATGTTATGTTATATTACCTATGTATATTCTTTTATCGATGCCTAAAAATTAAACTGCTTTCGTAACTGCAAGTGATGAATAGGTCGATATTTTTTTTTTTTTTTATAAAAAAACATTGCCCCACACTAGGATTTCTCCTGTATCGTGGGTGCGTTTACAGACACAAATCTTCACATGCACAAACATCCAGACCCGGAACAACTATCTGTAGGCCATACAAATATTTGTTCCGTGCGGGAATCGAACCCACGACCCGTAGCGCAGAAGCCGATCGCTCAGCCACTGCACCAAACGTGTCGTCAAATTATCAATTTAAGAGTTTTTTTTCCTGTTTTTGCGACATCTCTGCCTAGCGGTTAAACGCTTGTCTTGCATACAGGAAAGTCTGAGCTCCAAATTCATATGCGGATCAGAATTTTACTATCACTTGCTTTAACAGTGAAGGAAAAACATCGCGAAGAACAATACACAACAAACTCCAAAAAACTTGCGATATCTTGTCTGCCTTTCGCTATAAATACAAATCACCCTAAATAAATACACAACACACAAAAACCACAACATCATATTGGCACCCAACATGGGTCCCGTATTCCGAAGACGTACTTAATCCATGTTTTCGAAAGGTCCCGTAATAAATAAGGCAACCAGCTGTCGTCCCACGGTATTCAGAGCACGTTCGACGTTTTATTATTTTCAACTTTTACGTAATCGAGGCGGCCATCATTATTTACGAGGTTTCCTAATTCCCCTGTATTATTTAGTTCGCCACAATATGTTTCGTTAGATTTTTGTCACGTATCAAGTATTTTTCCTCAAGGATCTGTAAAATGGGGATGTTTTCATGGCATACTGACCTGGGTTTGACGTAGAGCCTTTGTTTCGCCCTTGAATATTGAGCGGCAATTGTTTCCTTATCTGCGACCTGAATTCCAAGCCGGTATTAAATTCCTTCAGTGGACGTTTTTTGCTTAGAATTATTTTTAACCTGGTCTGTAAGGAACAATATAATGATTTAAAATTATTATAAAATGCCAACATTTTGGTCTTTTGGTACGAAGTGCAGCTATGGAGCGTTGGCTCAGCCTGTGCCGTCAGCCTGTATTAACTGCTTAAAAAATGCGTGTTGTATAGAACATACATACATAAACATACATAAACTCACGCCTTTTTCCCATGGGGGTAGGCAGAAACTATAGAACGCCACCTACTACGACCCTTACATACCCCTTTCGCTTTATTCACATTCATACATATGGTCATACAAGCACGCCGGTTGAGAGTACTACGCACCTGACCTTTGTGAAGAACATCACCAATGACATCGATGTATGTCCTTCTAGGACGTCCTCTACCGGCGTTTCCATTGACATCCGCCTTATAAATTCCTTTTGTTAATCGCCGTTCACTCATTCTCTCAACATGACCAAACCAACTAAGCATACTCCTTTCCATTTTTGTCACTACATCATCTTTTAAACCGCAACTTTGTCTAATCTCATCATTTCTCAATCTATCATTCAAAGAACTATTGTCTAGAACTATTATTATTATTTGAGAAACTTTCAAATCAAACCGATTTTTACGGTTCAACAAAATAAAAATCTGATATACAGGAATTGAGAATTCAACATACAACCTATTCCATATACAATCTCAATATATACGAGAACTTCCTAATAATCTACCATAAAATATACTAGTATACGACTCTCTCGCACTCCGTCTCAAGTTTTTTATCAACACGTCTACGATTCCCTATATTCGTTGCAGGCATGTGAATTTTACAAGCATATTTTGCACTGAACACAGTGCTGCATAAGCATATTTTTGAAGAGGGTGCATATTACTACAATCCAATGCAATCTCTTCGAAAGCGAACACCCGCCGTGTATAAAATATGCACCAGAAACTATAAGCATTTGAAATGTTTTTTACGATAAAGAACATACCGCCGGATCGATAAGGCCGTCTATTGCATCTATTTTTAAGACTGCTACTGTTATAAAAAAATCTTTTGGTGTACAATAAAAAGTATAATAAATAAATAATAGTTAACATTCGACGGACACTACGTCATAAAATTTGCCCGGCCATTTTATGAAAAGCACGTGAAGCGAGTTTGGATCTTGAAGCACCCCGATTCGGTTGGTGGATGAAGGAGGCTGGTGGCAAGCAAAACGAGCGAATTAAGCCCCGTCATCGCCTTCATCGATTTTTTCTGTGAACATTCCACTCAGAAATAGGAGCCCTGTATTGCGGAACAAATTCTGTCGCAGATAAGTCATGTCAAAGTTCCGTCCTGTCGCAGTTCCGTCGACGTACACTACGTCCTTTCGACGTAGTGTCCGTCGAATTGCTTTTTTTTAGAAAGTAAAAAATAGATTGCCCGGTTCCTATGGCCAAAACCGAATCGCTTTGGTTACCAATAGTAGTATTTTCTATTGCCAAACTTTGCATATAATTTTAATTGGCGTAAGCTAATTTTAAGTGCGATAGCTACTAACGTATGGAAGGGTATTCTATCCAAAGCTATGGGGTCTTTGTTTCATTATTGGTAAAGATACAAGCGTCTAAATTTTAACTAATAACGCTATAGTAGTGATAGCCTAGTGGTGTGACCGTCGGACTGCCAAGTCGTAGGTCTTGATTTCGAACCCAAGGCACGCATCTCTGAATTTTCAGATTCATGTGCGTATTTTATAATTATCACTTGCTTAAAAACAGTAAAGGAAAACATCGTGAGGAAACCGGCCTGACCGATATTTCTCGACGGCATGTGAAGCCAAGTCAGAGGTCCATGGGCGGCATAAACTCTGACACCAAATTAGTCACTAACCACACGAAAATAAGAAGACTAATAACGCTCGGTAAATCATAGGAATCGGCCAATAGACATAGAATACCCATAATCAATAGACCAGTAAAATAACCTTTTAAGTTGGGCAAACGCTTACAAGCTCACTGCTGATTAGGCTTGAATTTCTGCCGACTTGTTTTACGAGGGTACAAATTAATTAGCAGCTTCATAGTTAGTCCTATAACGGTATACTTAATTGAATGAACACTTACAGTAATAGCAGAATTATTTTAAGTACTAGAGGTTTGCTAACAACTTAATGTAAAACAGTTTATGTAATAAGTTTACTATGCCCGGAATATAAACTTAGATTTTATGATGTACCGGATACTACAGTGTTGATCTTTTCGACGCACGGTTGGGCAAACTAGCCAATTTGGTACTATGTTTATTTAATTTACAGGAGACTAGAAAATGACACATACGGCTACAGATCAAGCTATACATATGCAGTATAAGCTGACCTCTAATTTTACTCTAAAAGATAAAAATAAAAAACCATAAACTTGGTTAATTGAATTTTTCACATACATTTTGAGGTTATGTGAAAAAAGTGTAACTACAAAAGTTGTAGATCTTTTTATTACCTATAACTTTGCTATTTAACTTTTTTCCATAGGGCTTCTAGTTTTGCCGGAAATCAAGATAAACCGTTTTCTACCGATAAAAACTTACCCCCATCCACTTCTCGACATTAGATCGCCCGTAAATTACTTTTCCTTTCGGTTTTGTTATATTCTCTTCCGTTTCCAATGGATTTAATCCTAATATTTGATTTTTCACTTTTTACCATTTTCAAAGACTTCAGCCCTGGTCTAATACAGCATAGCAATATTTTCAGTTATTAAGTTTAGTTAGTGCGTAACAGAATCAGCCCCATTGCAGATGTAAGAACCATGAATGTTTAGGTAAAAATGGGGACCACACTAAGAACACCGTAGTCGAAACACTTGACCTTGAATATTTACTTTGGAATTCTGCCTCTTTCTAAATACCCTATTTAGAAAGAGATTCATTTCGAAACTAAATATTCTATCTTTTTCTAAGTAATTTTTAAGGTTATTTTTGACTTCAGTTAAGTATTCGTAGTGTACTCTCCATTTTTACCTATACTATCAAAGTCTTCATACACAGAAAGCGGAGGCAAAAGAATTTTTGAAATCGGTCCAGTGGTTTTTAAGTTTATTCGTTACATACAAAAATATAAAAATCTTTCTTCTTTATAATATTAGTATAGATTAGAATTAGGTAGGAAGATTACACACACGATTCGGAGCGGTGGCTAAGTCTGACACGACTATCTACCGCCTCCGCTCCGCCTCCGGTCCGCCTCCGCTCCGCCTCCGCTCTCTGTGTGTGGAGACTTTAGAAACAAAATGTACAAAACAGAAGACGATGCCATGAAAAAAATACTGACGTACAGGAAAAAGATTCTCGTACCTACGTGATGGAAACCATTTTTTTCCTAAAAGGATTTCCGATAGTACCTAACGGCTTTGGACTAGATTACCCACGTTAGCCGAGACGTCTGTCTTATCTTGCATTTAAAGCTCGACTTTCTTTAAGAATAGACCTTTTTTTATCGATGTTTGTTCGCCTTTTTTTACAGGCAGAACAAAGTTTTTGATATAAACAGAATGTAATCGAATTCGTGTAATTCGTTAAAATCACATGGTATAGATTCAAGCAACAAGGGATTTTGCTTGATTAACAATAAAATAATATAATATAACGCCTGTATACCCCAAAGGGTTGGGCAGAGGTGTATAGTGACACCCTCATTTCGCCGTTATGTTTAAGTCCCACATAATAATAGTGGGCAATCCTGGCCATCAACCGGGAACACATCCAAACTCCGGGCTGCCACTGAGGAATTCCACACAGAAACACCCAATAACACTTTACCCGACCTGGGGATCGAACCCAAGACCTCACGATCAGTAGTCGCGCTTGCCACCACTAGACCAACGAGGCAGGTAAATAAAATATTATTCGTTAACCAAGTTCGTTCTTGAAATTTATATTACAATTTGTAATAATGTTAAAGTTACTCTTACTTATTCTTTATTACTTAGATTAATTATAATAATAATTGTGACAACGTCAAATACTGTTTCAATATTTTAAAGCGTTGTTATCCCGATCCAATCAATATAATTATTAGATTTTATTTCGGATAAGAAGAAAAGTTGTTGTCTATAGCAATCTTATTTATCGAGTAGTCATTGAAGAAATCAGTAACGATTAGTGATTGGTAAGTCCAGTTCGCGTTCAGTCAGTGTGAGGTAAGGACAAGTAATTATAATTTATTTCCTTTGTGTGTTATACTTAATTACAATTCTTTTTCTTTTTGTATATTTCATCAAAATTCTTTTGTGTTATTGGTGATGTTCTTTACAAAGGACAGGTGCGTACTACTCTTAACCGGCGTGCGTATTTGACAAGATGTATGAATGTGAACGAAGCTATGTAAGGATCGTAACATGTGGCATTCTATAATTTCCGCCTACCCCCATGAGAAAAAGGCGTGAGTATAAGTATGTATGTTATAATTACACTAATCTTAGATACAGTGTAAAATATTAAGTAGTATTACCACCATAGTCAATAAAAAGAGAAATAAAATCTAAATGTAAGTAGTAAAGGAGGTCCCTGGTTTATAAAAGGCGGTAGGCCTAATTAGTATAGCCTCTTGTAATTACCCCTTTGAGTATAATGGAGTTAATACGGAAGTAGTTACAGTTCCATTACTAAAAGCAAACAAACATTAGCCAGCCTTGTAAAAGAAGAACAGAACAGCAGAATTTTTGTTTTTGTTAAAAAACATTTCAAAGTTAACCGCTCTTTCTTTTTAAAATCTGAAAATCAAATGAAATAATCTTTATAGGAACAAAAACACATTTTGCAAATTGATTGCGTACGTAAATAGCCACATTAGTTACCAAGCGGTGTTGCAGCTATTAACGGGCTCCTCCAAGAAGAAGACGACAGCGTTCCCGTAGAGAAAAAACAATTAAAATAGTAAAAATTAAAATAATAAACAATTAAAATAGTAAAAATTAAAATAATAAACAATTAAAATAGTAAAAAATTGAACTGGTAAATAAATGTTTAATGTTGTGCATGCGGGAGTGTTGCATGTGAGTGTAGTGCATGTCTGTGGGGTGTAAGTGAAGAGCGTGCTTGAATAGTTTCAGTTGTAGATGGGAAAGCATTTTATAAAGTTACAGTGTTAACCACATCAAGAAAAAACCACAATTTTAAAGCTTTATAAGAAATTATGAGCATATTGTCTCATGTTGCAAACTTTTTGCTATTTTCTCATATTTTACGGTAACTTGGGAAACTATTAGTTGCATCTTGCATAAAGTACCTACATTCTGTATTAGTTTGAAATTAGTTTTTGTTAACAAAGGATTTATGTGTGCCCGTAAAATTTAACAAAGAAGTGTGGTTCGTTGGAATTTATGCGAGATTTTGATTTACGTCGTACATGGTCGTGAAAAAGGTGATAAATGTGAAAATAGTAGGACCTTGAGGTTTGCTTGTCGGGTCAAGGCCCTCGGAATTTGCGAAAAACTCTTAATAGGTATACCTTTGAGACTGATTTTTTTAGGCTTTTTTGCACAAAGGCTCAGTAAATCCTTCCGTGGGAGGATGAATAAAGAATACAATTCCCCATCGTTGCCAGGCAAGCTAGTCGTAATGCGCGACATACCTGGAACCATAATAATTGTGCCCAAAAATGGCAATAGGCTCGCAACATAGGACTAAATACAAGAGGCGACACGTGGGTAAACAGACTCCTGTAATAAGAGAACACCTCTGCTTACCCTTTTGGGGATTACAGACGTGAGTATAATTATGTACATACATACTCAATAATAGTACATTACTGCCGCGGTATGTAATGGCTGCGTTGCTGGCAGCACTGCTGATGGCCGAGAGCGCAGCGTAGCGTAGCTCCAGGCCATCACAGCGCGGTCAGCATTGTTTACTGCTTGTATTTTTTTTATTAAGTCCATAATTATCCCTTGCAGGTTTAATCTATGTCAGCAGTACATCACGAGGTTTGAAGAAATTACATGATTTTGTTTACACCCTGTATAGTAACATCACAGGGTTACTACGTATCATTAATAGAACACATTTAAATAAAAAAATACCTAAACTTTAATTATTTAATTAAATAACAAGATACCTACTACGTGTGCGCTCTTCGCTACGGTATTAGTTAGGTTGGATTAGTTAACTTTTTTCATGGAATGAAATCATCACCTCCTTTAATTTCCTTGTTACTTCTTTTAATTTACGACACTGTTTGTTGGAGAGATTGATCCTTATCGATTTTTATATAATGATATTTGTTCAGTAGTTAGATGATGTGATACCATAAATCAAAACACAACTGAGTTTCTCTGTAATAAAAGATTTATGGTTGTTAACATTTTTGTTTAGCACTAATTACAAAATATAATATTATATTTACTATAAAACCTTATCTGTAATAAAAAAAGGACATTTAATGTTATTAATTACAATATCAATTCCTAGCGTTAGTAGTTTTCACAATGGAATTCATTCGACCACAGACTAATTAAAAAAAGGCTGACTACATTCGCTGGCAGCGCGGCCTTTATTTGAACTAAAGAAAATATATTTTCTTTACGTGTATCAATAGATGCCAATAAAATACAAGTGGAACTTTTTCACAGTTATGTCAATTAGACGGCGATCTACTCAGGCAAGATAGGTTCTTAAAAAAAACCAATATTTCATACTTAAAAATAAAATGAAGTTCAAGTAAAATTTGCAATGCGTATTTAATATTTAAATTACTTTCCCTAATGACCGCTCAATTTGGGACACCATGTATAATTAGCAATTTAACTTTCTGTAGGAATTAACTTCTAATTAGGTCATTTATAGAATTTGTATTGAATCCTGCCATTATTTCTCGAGAAAGCGACGTTGGGGTCACACCATAGCAGTAAAGTGTTAATTACTTGCTTTAGTGTTAATTGTTTAAATAAAATACTACAGTTATAAGTTAATTAACTTCTGCAGGTCAACGAAACACGAACTTTATCAGCGTAGGTCATTGCATTGCGACCTTAAAGGTGGAAACTGAAGGATATTGTCCGTGGTACATTTTATTTTGTACACATAAGTGGACCACGGCAAAATAATATATATATATATATACATATATATATAAGCATTTACTTGTAATATAAGCGGCTCAAAACTTAGCGTCATATCGCTAGGTACTTCGCGGCTATTTTTTATTCAATAATAATAATACAAGCCTGTAGTACTGGATACCAATGGCCGCAGGGAGGTATGGCAGAGTAAGTAGCTGCACGGACGCTTTTACCGGGCTCTTCAAGGGCCCGGTAAAAGCGGTATACTTCCTAGCGTCCGTAGCCTGAGTACGTTTCGGTGACCTTTTCGGGGAAACCGAACGTTTTGTCTGTGCAATGATGGACGAAGTTATGATGACGAACAACTACCGGAAATATAGGTATATTGTGAAGGACGGCACGGTTGACATCTGTCGGGCATGTCAGTGTAAGACCGCGGCAAGCACGGCTTGTAACGTAAGGCTGTTACACAAAGGAATGTTCTCGGTCAATGTAGACCTTTACTTTCATTGACCGGAATGAGAAATTCTTATCACTACCATAGTTCCGTAACTAAAATTACCTTTTGATCCCTTTAGATTGAGAAGTTGAAGGACAATGGTGTAAACATTTCAAAAATTGTTTCGTGATTAGTTTCTTCCTGTTAAGGATTATAGTTTTACATTAAAGATTCCATGTCTATTTTAGATCCACTCGGGAGCATTGATATACTTACGTACCTACTAGATGCGCTGTTACACGCATTGAGAAGAACTGTTAGAAGAACGACATTATCTTCTTCTGTTCGTGTGGTTAGTGACTAATCTGATGTCAGAGTTTATGCCGCCCATGAACCTATGACTTGGCATCACATGCCGTCGAGAAATATCTCTCAGGCATGCCGGTTTCCTCACGATGTTTTTCTTCACCGGTTTTAAGCAAGTAATAATTATACAATACGCACAAGTATCCGAAAAGTCAAAGGTGCGTGCCTTGTGTTTGAACTTGAGACTTATGACCTGGCCAGTCCGACGGTCACACCACTAGGCTATCACTGCTGTTAACGACACTGTATCAACGAGTTGTGGTTCCGGAACCACAGTGCTATTGAACTTGACGGCTGTCTAGCGGTAGTTTGAACCTAATTGCGTCAATGTATTTGGCAAATAATTGCCTGTACTACATAGCGTGTCTATTTATTTCAAGGTCGTTTCTCGGGAGCAAGCAAAACATATTGAACATTTTAACATTGCTTTGTTTATGTTGGTGACCCGGATTCATTGCTCCCATGTGTAGTATTATTATGACCTTATAAGATGATTGTTGATAATATTAAAGGTTAATCATTGGGTGATATCCTAGTGGTGTGACCGTCGGACTGCCAAGTCATAGGTCTCAAGTTCGAACCCAATGCACGCACCTCTGACTTTTCGGATTCATGTGCGTATTGTATGATTAACATCGTGAGGAAACCGGCACGCCTGAGAGATATTTCTCGACGGCATGTGAAGCCAAGTCAGAGGCCCATGGGCGGCATAAACTCTGACACCAGGTTAGTCACTAACCACACGAAAAGAAGAAGAAGAGTGATTCATAAAGATTTTATCTACCTTGTTAGTAATTATCATTATTCAATGTCTTGGTAATACGTCAGCCTAATTTAAAAGTACAATCAACAACTTAATCGTGTCAATAGCACTCAAAGAGCTTTTTATCTTGTTAGCGTAATGAGTTCCTATGTAAGGGTAAAAGCAGAGTTAACTGAATGTGTAATTAAAATGTAAATGCGATGCCCGATTAAAAATAGTTCTGAACTTTTTGTATAATGGATGTTGTTGAAAATCTACAAATCCATTATAAGACCTGTCGTGCTGTACGGATCAGAGTGTTGGGCCGTGAAGAAGACGGATGAAAGAAGATTACACGTAGCGGAGATGAGAATGTTGAGATGGATGTGTGGAGTGACGCGAATGGATAAAGTAAGAAATAAGTATATTAGAGGAAGTTTGAAAGTGGCACCAGTGACAGAAAAGTTGAAAGGAAAGCGTTTGTCTTGGTATGTGCTGAGGAGGGATGAAACACATGTGACTAAGAGAGTGATGAATATGAATGTTGATGGATGGAGGGGGAGAGGGAGACCTAAGAAAAGATGGATGGATTGTGTGAGGGAGGATATGAAAGATAAGGGAGTAAATGATAATGAGACGGCTGACAGGGAAGAGTGGAAGAGAAAAACATATTGCGCCGACCCCAAGTAACTTGGGACTAGGGCAGGATGTTGTTGAAAATAATAAAGTGTGAACACACACTCCTCTCCTCACAATCTATACTAATATTATAAAGAGGAAAGATTTATATTTTTGTATGTAACGAATAAACTTAAAAACTACTGGACCCATTTCAAACATTCTTTTGCCGTTTGAAAGCTACATTATCACTGAGTAACATAGGCAACGGGCGGAGCCGTGAGGACACAGCTAGTTTATTATATTTTTATATTAATTCATAACTTCTCGAACTGCCTTGTTGGTCTAGTGGTGGCAAGCGCGACTGCTGATCCTGAGGTCCTGGGTTCGATCCCCAGGTCTGGCAAAATGTTATTAGGTTTTTCCGTATGGAATTCCTCAGTAGCAGCCCGGAGTTTGGATTTGTGCCCAGTTGATGGCAAAAGGCTCGCCTATTGCCTACCTACCTACTTGGGACTTAAACATAACGGCGAAATGAGGGTGTTACTATAACCTCTGCCCAACCCCTCGGGGAATATAGGCGTGATGTTATGTGTTATGTTATTTATAATTTCGTACACAACAAACTGGCCGTTATTCTGTCCCCTAAATAAGTCCGGTTCATCCGAAGGTTGTCTGGTAGTAATCGCTTTTAGCGATAAGGCTGGACATCCACCAGAGCTGTGCGAGGAAAATGTGCATGCGAAAATGTGTGGCGAGGATGTGAAACGGTGTGAACCTTTCTACCAGAGCTGTGCGAGGAATGTGTAATGTTTTAATGTGTACAAATGAGCGGTGCGAGGATAGGTAGCGGACTCTTTTCGAATATGAGGGTGGTATGGCGGGAGCGGTACATATTCCTCGCAAGACATTCCTTGCAACACATTCCTCGCTCGCATTTCTCGCTTGTTTTGTATGAACAAAAACCTCGCTCCGCTAAGCCCATGTTCACCAGAGCTGCGCAAAGCGAAGCTAGGTAAATGAAGTGATTCTATTGGTGCTTACAAAACACATTCCTCGCTACGCAGCTTAGCACAGCTCTGGTGGATGCTCAGCCTAAGACTGTACTTCTCACAACAATTTATTTTATTTGAGCGTGTAGACTGAAGAATATTCTATCTATTTATCTAAGAACACCGCCTGTAAGAAATATGTTAGCAAATACCGACGCAACAATTTAGATTGCTATGTTAGAAAAACACACAGTGCTTTGAGAAGAAATGCAAGAAACCCGTCGCAGGGTTCAAGGGACATAAAACTAAAAGATAAAAATCTAAATCTACACTAATATTATAGAGCTGAAGAGTTTGTTTATTTGTTTGCTTGTTTGAACGCGCTAATCTCAGGAATTACTGGTTGGAATTGAAAAAATATTTTTGTGTTGGATAGTCCATTTATCGAGGAAGGTTATAGGCTATATAACATCACGTTACGACCAATAGGAGCGGAGCATAAATGAAAAATGTTGCAAAAACGGGAAAAATGTCCACCCGTGTGAAGCCGGGACGGGCCGCTAGTTAAGTGATAATTGCACGAGAAACATCGCATGTACAAGCAATTAACACAACGTATTAACCAGAACTGTTGTATTGTTTATCAATGAATAAGTAATTTATTTTTTGTAACATAACATCACGCCTATATTCCCCGAAGGATTGGGCAGAGGTGTATAGTAACACCCTCATTTCGCTGTTATGTTTAAGTCCCCTCAACCTGGCACAAATCCAAACTCCGGGCTGCTACTGAGGAATTTCACACGCAATAACCCAATGACACTTTGCCCGACCTGGGGGTCGAACCTAGGACCTCACAATCACCAATCGCGCTTGCAGTTTTTATTTCTTGTAATTTGTTAAAAATATATTTTAACTGATTGTGATTATTTTTTTTTGTTTTAACTTTAATTTTATTTTGTAATTTAAATAAATACATTAGACTTGACTAAGGTGTTACTCCGTCAATAAAGACAGACGAATAATATTCTTTAATTTTATTTTGTAATTTAAATAAATACATTAGACTTGACTAAGGTGTTACTCCGTCAATAAAGACAGACGAATAATATTCTTTAATTTTATTTTGATAGTTCTATCGGATCCCATTTTACAATCAATGACTTATTGTGCGCGTTTTTCTATAATCTTGCGTCTTACATAGCCAATGCTGTGTTAAGGGATTCCCGTTGACACCACCAAAATTCACTATGGTGTCAAAGGGAATGAATGTGTTAGAGCGCTGGTTGCACACTAGTTAAATTCAATACTCAATACTTTATTGCATTCCATAATGCAATTTTAAAACAGATGGTAGGGTTAAGACTCTTCTTCTTCTCCGATTTTCATATAAGTTTTTGTTATGAAGATAGCAATATTATTATCTGATACCAAAAGTTATTCTGTTAGGAAACTTGGCGATTACTCTAAGTTTAGAATGACAAGGGACATCCTGTCGAAAGTAACTTTTTAATCAAATACACGAGCTGAAGATTACCTTGGAAAACGATAAAGTTTGATTCTATAATCCGCCACCTTTGACTCAGTCGGTTATCTTACTAATATTATTAATGCAAAAGTTTGGATGTTTGTTACTTAATAAAGTTGTAATGTCTAAACGAATTTGTCTGGGAAGAAGATGGACATTTTTTGTAAGCCAACTAACCAACAGATTCGAAATGAGTCTTCTTCTTTTTCTTCTTCCTGCCCTTACCCCATACTAGGTGGGGTCGGCACAACATGTATTTCATAAATCTATGTTGTTAGAGGTTTTGGCTTATTGTTTTATGACCGGCCGCTTGCCTGACGTCAACCCTCCTTGGGAATACTCGTTGCGCTGTCGCGCGGGTGACCAAATGTGCTTGCTTATATTATGCACTGGATCCCAAATGATATTCATGTCAATCTTATTGCCAAGCATATCATATCCGGTAGGTTTAAGACTATGGGATCAATTATGGACCCCGGGCACATCATAGTTTAGTAGGAAAGATAAAGAGCGGTTTTTCAATCATTCATTTGCCATTCGCGTCAGTAGGATAGGAGATGAATTCATTACTGCTACCAAAAGCTGTTGTAAAAAGCTCTTTTACATACTTTTCCATTAATCTTTAGCACAGAGTAAATCCCTAATCATCTTTAATGAAACACCACTATATCAAGGAAGGAGATCATTTTTCACAACTTAATAAGAGGAAGAAAATGTAACGAAAATGTTCTCTGAAAATTGTTAACAAGCGACAGTTTTTTTTCCACCGACGTCTGTTCTGCTATATTAGTGACATTAAATTAAACAAGAATGAAAGTTAATTTCAACCGTAGATTAAATTATGAAGAGTAACTTAATTGTTAAACCTTAAACCGAGAGAAGTGGAAGGAGGGTAGGGAGGCCTTTGCCCTGCAGTGGGATGATCATGGCTAAATAAAAAAATAAAAAAAACTTAATTGTTGGGTTATCCTCGAAGAGTTTATGTGAGATTTGTAAAATGATGCAAGGACCAAGTTAAAATATTATCAGTTTTTTTTTACTTTGTATATTATTATTCTGTTATGATATACTTAAGAAGCAGTGATAGCCTGTGGTGTGACCGTCGGACTGCCAAGTCTGACGAAGTGGTGTCGAGTTCAAACCCAAGGCTCTGACTTTTCGGATTCATGTGCAAAAGCATAATGCTGAGCAATGACCTAAATTTTCACGCACCATGCGACGCACAAATTCAACATGTTTAAATGTTTGTATTGTTTCTATTTGTATAGTGTCACTTATTTTTATGATGCATGAGGATTTATGGTTATGGTAGCCCGTGCACCATAGACTAAATAATAGTAACCATAGTTTTTTTTTTTTTTTTGTGTGTTGGGTTACCGTGTTGTTTAATAGACTAGGTTTAAATTTAAGTGTTAATTTTTAAGAAACATTATATTTTTAATTTTAAGGATCCGTATGCGTCCGCGTGGGCGGAAAATAAATACTTTTTCTTTCTTTCTTTCTTTCTATGTGCGTATTGTATAAAATTATCACTTACTGAAAATATGTCCGAAAGATATTTCTCGACGGCATGTGTAGCCAAGTCACAGGCCCGTGGTCGAACCACACGAAAAAGAAGAAGATACACTAATTATAAACCAACTTAAAGGAGGTGTGGGTAGGTATCTCGAAATCTATTTGTACATCTAAAACTGGAAGAGGTAAGCTAAACACGGAGAATAAAGGCGTGTAATGGACTAATGGAGCTCATACATTCAAAATAACCAGGACCGCAATAAACTCCGGGTCTACACCGAGCCTCTTAGTGTGGACCTTAGCATCTTCCTGTTCTTCTTTTCGTGTGGTTAGTGACTAACTTGGTGTCAGAGTTTGTGCCGCCCATGGGCTTCTGACTTGGCTTCAAATGCCGTCGAAAAATATCTCTCAGGCATTCTCTCTCCGGTTTCCTCACGATGTTTTCCTTCATCGTTTTTAAGCAAATTATAATTATACAATACGGACATGAATCTGAAAAGTCAGAGGAGCGTGCCTTGGGTTCGAACTCGAGACCTATGTCTTGGTAGTCCGACGGTCATACCACTAGGCTATCACTGCTATATCATCTTCGTGTGTTGACTTAGAGACACTTGCGCTTAGTGTATGTAGTACTCAGCGTCGCGTCATTTTGTAAAATCTTAACAACGTAAATAGCGTCGTTCGTAATAGCGTTACTGCCTCGTCGGTTTAGCGGTGGCAAGCGCGACTGCTGCTCGGGGAGGTTATTGCGTTTTTCCGTAACTATAATTCTTCAGTAGCAGCCCGGAGTTTGGTTTTGTGCCCGGTTGATGGCAATAGACTCAACCACTATAACATGGGACTTAATGGCGAAATGAGGGTGTTACTATACACCTCTGCCCAACCCTTCGGGGAACACAGACGTGATGTTATGTTATACCGGTTATACGCGGCGTAGGTTACGTGACGATTACGTTAGAAATGGCACAATATAGAGAGGTTTGAAAGACAAAAGAGGAGGCCTTTTCTCAGCTGTGGTACATACTATAGGACACTAAAAAATAAACTCATTCCCAAGGAGGGTTGATGTCAGGCAGGCGGCCGGTCATAAAACATTAAGCCAAAACCTCTAACAACATGGATTAACGAAATACATGTTGTGCCGACCCCACCCAGTGTGGGATAAGGGCAGGAAGAAGAAAAAGAAGAAGACTCATTTCGAATCTGTTGGTTAGTTGGCTTACAAAAAATGTCCATCTTCTTCCCAGACAAATTCGTTTTGACATTACAACTTTATTAAGTAACAAACATCCAAACTTTTGCATTAATAATATTAGTAAGATAACCGACTGAGTCAAAGGTGGCGGATTATAGAATCAAACTTTATCGTTTTCCAAGGTAATCTTCAACTCGTGTATTTGATTAAAAAGTTACTTTCGACAGGATGTCCCTTGTCATTCTAAACTTAGAGTAACCGCCAAGTTTCCTAACAGAATAACTTTTGGTATCAGATAATAATATTGTTATCTTCATAACAAAAACGTATATGGAAATCGGAGAAAGTCTTCAAGTAATTTTCAGTCCCTTGTTGCTTTTCTTGGTGGCTATTTTACACGCTTTATATTACCTTCACTTGTAACTAACTAACTAACAATGTAATAAAATCTTGGAAGTCAATTTTAACCTACTTCTAACTGTCGTATCGAAATGAAACTTTGTATGTATAGGTATATGTAGTTTAGTATGTTAGAACAAAAGGTCAGTTTGAAAAGTGGGAGCATATCAACATCCACCAATCCGTCTTCTATTTTTATTTCCTTTGAACAGAAATTTCGTTTAGTTTATTTTTTTGCTAGTTTTTTCTTACCTATCTCAGTGATCAGCGTTTGTCTTAAACTATACCGTCTTTGTACATTGTTCTAATTTTTTTTCTAGACGAGAAATACTACTATAGAACAAAGCAGCAAAACATGACGAAATTTTCAACAATTTTTGAACATAAAATTAAAAGTTTCTTAAAAACAACTTCTTTTATTAAATTTTTAAATAAATATTTTAATCTTGCTCTTATGAAGCAGCCATCGTTATTTTAAGTTTACTTGAATTTAAAAATGTTAAATGGGAGGTATAACGTTATCATAAGAGTAACTTTTGAAATCTGATAACCAAGTATCTAGTCTCGCCCGATCAGCCCGAACCAATTTGAAAAAAAGTGAAAAGTTTATAGTTGAGTCTTTTGATCTGAACTTTTATGAAAGTTAAGGGTTTTGTTTAACGATTTTATTAATACTACAAATAATTATCAGTACAAAAAAGTATGAAATATTACAAGATTTCAAAATTTTAAAACCAAATATTTACTTGACAAGTGTCTTATCTCTCCTCTTGCCAAATTTGGTCTTTCTCGGCAAATTTTGGTCCTTTTGCCCAATGCTGTTGGATGTACAAATGTTAAATTTATTTAGATCAAACTACGAATAAAGATTGTGCAAAAGTGAAAGTACTTTTTACTACACTACAAATTATTTCATTCTCGTATACTAATATCGATGCTGCTACTAACCAATAATGGCTGATTCCTATAATTTACGAAGCATTATTGGTCAAAATTGAGTCTCTCGTATCTTCACCAATAATGAGGCAAAGACCCCATACTTTTGCATAGTAGACCGACCCGTGCGTTAGTATCCATCGCCTATTTATATATATATGCCCAGTTTGGCAATAAAAATGCTACCATTGGTAAGCAAACGGATTCGTTTTTGGCCGTAGGAACCGGCAAAACAACCTATGCAAATTGATAAACAACAAAATACGGGTCCAAACTTAGGTAATAAGGAAGGGAAGGGTCTTAATAACGAGTTGAAACAGCATGGAAGCTGCCTCAGTTTGCACATTTGGTCTGTGTTAAATAGCTTTGGGCTTCGTAACAGGTGCAATTTGGAGTACCTTCCGAATTTATGTTGAATCTGGTCTCCTTTAATGAGAACAGAGTCTAAGGTGTATTTTTTGAAATCCATTAGCAATGAAATGTCATTATTAATTGAGAGTTGTGGCGGAGAGCTATACTTCAAATATGAGGCATTTTATGCGGAGGTTGATCAGGTAGGAAACATGTTTTACTGTCTGATCGTCCTCTGCGTGAAATGTGCATTATTTTAAATATTATACCAGTACCTACTACTAACACTAGAATATAAGTTGTTTTATAATACTAACACAATATGGATCACTGTTGTCCGAAATAAATGAATTTGAATTTGAATGAATGCAATAAGTAACTGGTCCTTTACCAAGACGCTAAGGAAAAAGAACTCCCATGAATTAAGAGCTGTCGAACGACCAAGTGATGGTCATGAAGGTATATGTAGGTAAAAACGGAGAGTACATTACGAACATCGACAAAAGTAAAAAAATTTGGTCTTGAATATTAATTACTTTGGAATTCTGTCTCTTTCTAAATACCCTATTTAGAAAAAGATATAATTCCAAAGTAAATATTCAAGGCCAAATGTTTCGATTTTCAGTGCGGAACGACCAAGTTGTGATCATGAAGATAATGTAGGTAAAAACGGAGAGCACATTACGAACATCGACTGAATGTCAAAAAATTTAGTCTTGAATATTCATTACTTTGGAAATCTGTTTCTTTCTAAATACCCTATTTAGTAAGAGATAGAATTCCAAAGTAAATATTCAAGCCCAAATGTTTCGATTTTCAGTATGTATTCGTAGTGTGGTATCCATCTTTACATATATCTTTATGGTGGTGATGATTTAATCGAGGTTTCCTTCCAATCCATGGTAATTGAAGATTGTCATGCTATCCAAAAAGGTGTTTGATAAGTTAGAATAATAAAATTGTTTATAGCAGAAGTGTCAATCAGCTTGGTACATAATGAAGTCTTAATTAATAGCTGGATTTCCTCAAACTTAAAGAATTCACAGGGCCGTCTCTAGGTTATCTGGCGCTAAGGTGCGACCCAGCTAAGGCGCCTCATAGCCCATTGCAGCATTGTGTATGAAGAAGGTTTTCTCGGCCCGTGGCGCCCTCATTTCTCAGTCTGTTATAATAAAAACGATTATGACGTACCTACACAGTGTTGATTTTTTAAATTATGAAGTTAAGTACCTACCACTTTGAAATAGATTTATGAAATTCATCCAAATTTGATTGATCTGCGAAATATAATGTCTTCAACATACAAACTCATAATAAAGTTATGTTGCTCATTTGAAAGTAGGTTTCAATTTCAAATACATCAAAGACAATATGAATTGGAATATGAAATTTATTCGTTTCTGAGAAACAGCTTGTCGTAGGTATCTAATATAATATTTCAAACCAACAATTCAAACATATTAAGGTCGTATACTTACATTGGTAAAGTATCGAACGCAAAACAAAGTGCTAAGAGCTGTTATCTAAAATGTTGAAAAATTTGGTCTCGTGTTCCCTGTAATAATAATTCTATATCTATGGATGGTACAGATTAATTTGTAAGGGCACTTTGACAGTGGAAAAGTAAATGCCGTTGTTACTTTTCATATATATTTGGCATGTAGGTATGTACAAATCTTTTTGTATACAGGGTGTAAACGAAATCATGTAATTCCTTCAAACCTCGTGATGTACTGCTGACAGATTAACCCTGCATGGGATACTTTTGAATTCAATAGAAAAATAATTACAAGAAAAAAACATGGTGTCCTTAATGTGGGACATTTTAGTGCTCCGAGCGAAGGAATTATATTATGATATCGTTTATATCCTGTATAAAGTAGAGATGATTAGTCGAATTAATTACTTAATTATGCATTATATCAGCATACATAGCAACATACGCATTTCATTCAATAGGTATTTACATAATTACAACGACATCGTTACTTTTACAGAATTTATTACGTAGCAACAAAGTAACACTTAAATAATTAAAAGCCCCAAAACTTGCAGAAAATACAAAGAAATAATTCTTTAATTCGACATCTTAGTTGGCAAAACGGTTGACCCAACCACTTGTAGGCCCAATTTATTTGACATTTATTTTTAGGCCGTCGCCGCACGAACACGAGTGGCCACAGAATTCAATTAGCGCATTTCTATTGGATTTGTTAGAGTCTGCGTCGCTTGTAAGCCCTCTAATTGAGGGGCCATAATTGTGCGGAACCGGGGAAGGTGTGAAGTTACAACGGTATTATTATTAGAACTGCTGTTTTAGATAGTTATAAATAGAGTAGCCATTTACTTCCTGTTTACTGGGTGTAAAAATAGCCTTAACGAAGCTGAAGTCTACGCATACTGATACTGTACATAAAACTAAGTAACATACAGCAAAAATAATTGCTGGGAAACGACTTTTATTTTTAGGTATTAAAAAAAAAACTTTTAATTGTGGCGCGCAATGGAACGCACAGCAGGCTGTGCCTACATTTCAAAAATGTTGATAATTTTTGTATAGTATATTTAGTAATAATAATAACATTTAAACTTAGTTTTCATGAAAAACGTACAAAAATATGGTGACTTTGACCTTCAATATCTCCATAACCAGTCGGTTCCCAGGTATGGCCCAATACCAAAAAATCTTCGTAATGATGAGAAAAATACATGGCTCTCGGCTTCGTTAAGGATATTTTTACACCCAATATAACGCTACGTACAGTCTTAGGGCTTTTTTATTGTCATGCGTGTTTGCGCCCGCGTGCAGGCCAGGCACGCATGCTTGTTGCGGGCAGCACGCAGAGCAGATTATTTTCGCCAATCCGCCCGTGAGCCGCGTGCGTGTGGCGCGCATGACAATAAAAACATGTATGATACGATAGGTTGCGGGCAGCACGCTGGCGCAAACACGCATGACAATAAAAAGGCCCGTAAGCTTCACAGTCAATGTATTAAGTATTCCGAGACCTCTTTATGATTCAGAAGACACGTTAAACCCTCGCTTCGACAGTCTATACGGGTAGCTTAGAATAAAGAAGTACTTTTATATTCTAAAATGGGTAATCAGATGCCTGAAATATTCACTGTGTAGTGAGTACTCACTTAAGCGAATGCTACACGCACAGGGGCTCGTGGCTAAATACCAACTTTAAGTTAAGCTGCTCTTGCTGCGGTCAGTCCGTGGATACTGATCGTTCATTACACATCGGGACCCCTCCGTACCTCGGAGACCACGTTAAACAGTCGGTCCCAGGTGTCATACAAATACCTACGACAGTCGTTACGGGAAGTCAGAAGTCCGAAAGTCTGACAACCGGTCTAACCTCAGGATATCGGCACTGCCCAATAACTGGGTTTCGGAGGTTTGGTGGCAGTCGCTCCGTGTAAAATACTGGTATTCAGCCGCATCTGGTTAGACTGGAAGCTGATCCTAACATAGTTGGGAAAAGGTTAGGCAGAACATCTTGGATCGTGATATTTATTGAGCGTTGAGGCAAATGTTACACGTTCAATATTTATCGCGATATTTGGATCGTGATCCTGAATCATGATATTTAGTGAGAGTTGAGATCAATGTTTTGATTGTTTAAACTCTCAACAGGTATCTCTATAAGTATAGGATTATGATCCAAATATCATGATGAGTTTTGAGCGTATAGCATGCGCCATGGATCATTGTATTGATGGATTAAACGCGCAATATCACGCTATAGGCTAGCTCGTTGATCTAGTGGTGGTAAGCGCGACTGCTGATCTTGAGGTCCTGGGTTCAATCCCCAGGTCGGACACAGTGTTTTTGGGTATTTCCGTGTGGAATTCTACAGTAGCAGTCCGGAGGTTGGATTAGTACCCGGTTGATGACAATAGGCTCGCCCCCTTATTACATGGGACTTAAACGTAACGGCAAAATGAAGATGTTACTATACACCTCTGCCTAACCCTTCGGGGAATATAGGCGTGATGTTGTGTGTGTAAATATCACGGTTCAGGATCGCGATCCAAATATTGTGTTAGATATTGAGCGTGTAACATGCGCCTTACGTCATTCAATGACGAGTTACGATTAAGTAAAGGAAAAATCGAAGAAATATTTCTATACCTATCTTCTATGTATCCTGATGAGAAATATAAATATTTGATTGGATTTTTTTATGACGTCAGTACGATTATCGATAATTTTGTCGCATCCTTTTTGTTGCTCATTACGACTTTGAAGGCGTAGGTATCCGTCTCCTAAACATAGCATTATAAACATCATGAGGTGGTAGATAATTAGGCGGTTCTCTCACGGTGACGCAAGTCAGTACGACACGTGTCAGAGCGACTCTTGCATCGGACTGAACTGTATGTACGGAGTTACCTACAGTGCGCGTCAAATAACTAGAACCATGATATAAGGTATAACGGGCTGGTGTCCGCAACTCCACGTCTGAGCGCGTAGAACCATGATGGCGTCGACTGCCAAACTTAAGGGGTTTACTAGTAGCCACTGAAGAGTTCCACTATCCATCTCCTAGCTCCATCATCAGACCCTGAACACCAAGTGCAATCTATTGGACTCATCAAAACGAATCATATGACCCGAACCTCACACAGATCACGCAGTCGACGCCATCGTGGTTCTAGTTATTTGACGCGCTCTGAAGCGGAGT
This sequence comes from Amphipyra berbera, assembly GCA_910594945.2. Taxonomy (NCBI): domain Eukaryota; kingdom Metazoa; phylum Arthropoda; class Insecta; order Lepidoptera; family Noctuidae; genus Amphipyra; species Amphipyra berbera. The sequence goes on along the minus strand of OU343131.1, from coordinate 4,959,271 downwards.
CGCACGCAGCTGTCGCACGGCTGTCACATAGGCCCCTCGCCCACGGCGACTTTTTGTAGTGATGCTGTCGCACGTTTCGTAATCGCGCGTTAGTCGCATTTGCAACGTGCTACTAACGCGCTACAGCATCGCGACTGTATCGATGCAAACGCGCGACCGTGTCGGACGATATCGAGGAGAGTACGGAGGGAGGGTGGCGCGTGAGTGGAGAACCGAGCTTTGTGCCGTTACTGAATCGCGTTAGCATCGCGACAGAAGTGCGACCGCATCGCGACTGTATCGATGCGAACGCGCGACAGCATCGCTACAAAAAGTCGCCGTGGGCGAGTGGCCATAGACGCACGGTTGTAACCCCGACTTGCGTCACCGTGGAGGAACCGCCTTATTATTGCCACTTTTGCGCTCCCTGTGAAAGATATTCGTACTCTCCGGGGATATTTATTTCTCTATTCATTGTTGAGTTGTAACTATCAAAATCAATTGAAGAAAAAGGAACAAAAATAAAACAAAGGAAAGTAGTATTTAAATGCATCAAGTAACTCTAGACAATAGGCCCCAAGTCAATCGTAACCCAAGTTTTATTATACCCATAAAGTAGAATATTTAGCTTTACACAATCTCAGTTGCTTGCATTTACGAACAAGGTTGTGACCATGGTATAAAAAAACAAGGTATTCTCTTCCGACAATGATCCGTATTGCGTCACCATTTCGTCGGTCGGCAGTGAAAACTACGTATGTGTAAAATACAAATTTTTAAAAGACAAATAATTGTCTCCTAAAAAAAATGGCCGATCAAATATTAATACATGCACAAAACAGATAGGTACAGAAGTCAATCTACACACAAGTGCGCTCGAACAACGCACACATAGACACTGCTCACGGACACGATATCTCGGACTGTTTGGGACTAGAGTGCGAGTGAGTGCGAGCGCGAGTGCCATGCGCTTGAGAGAGATAGATATATAGATAGAGCGACCGCCGAGCGTAGATATGAAAAGTGAAGCACATACATGTGATTGACTTCTGTACTTATCTGTTTTGTGATACAAATTGGTCATTGTACGTCATAGATAGCTTAGAAGTATATGAATTGAAAATTTGTTGAACTAGTGCGCGTATGACGAGTTTATTAATCCAAATAACAAATAAAATGCTTTTGAAGAAAACTTTATTTACGAGGTTTTCATTGCCGAGCGTCGATTTGTAATATTTTCCCACCAATATCAACAAAGTTTGACAACAGATGCCGAATTTTATTGGTTTATCAATAGCTAAGACGTAGTAGGTCAGTCATGTGATCTAGCTGTCACAGGAAGAGACTAGGTATTTTGTTTTATTAGGTTCATTTTCCACCAAGCGAAAAAATCCTCGCGCATTATTTTAATGCCACTGAATAAAGAACTGTATCAGTATTGATATTAAACATAAAATTCAACGCTCGGGTATACTCGGGAACGCGCAAGGAAACGCTTGATTACACATTCAACTTTATACTTAAAGTCAATATTGATACAGTTACTTATTCAGTGAAATTTAAAATGTGCTCAGGCATCCGTGAGATTTTTTCGTTTGATGGAAACTGACCTAACTATGGTCGTGACAACAGCTTTCAACGGGTTTCCCAACAAGCTCTATGACTCAATGAAATAAGAATAAAGGTAAGTACACTACATTATTAACACCATCTCCGTTTCAGAATTTTAATTGTACCTACTTACTTACCTACGTAACCACCAGACCGTCTAACTCTAGACCAGAGGTCCTCAAACTTTTTCGTCGTAGGGACCACTTGCCATGATTTTCAGTTTTGGGTAGACCCCCCCCTGCTTAGCTAAAATTACATTTTGCAAATTCACGACCTGCTTAATTGAGGTCCAGTATCGTGGACCCCCGTTTACATCTCACCCCCAATTATTTTTTTCACCCACATGGTCCCCCTGTAGGTTTTCGTCGACCCCTGGAGATCAATATAGACCACTTTGGGTATCACTGCTCTAGACCATGTCTACCGTCCGTTTCCAAAAGATCGTTAAGTGACATTTTGTCAAATAAAAGTACGTAAAAGCGCAACTTTTTCTCTATCTATCACACGGGTTCATATTTATCTATCCCTTGTCAGTAACGAGATCCAGGGACTACTTACACAGCTAACTACATCATGTTTGGGTTTGTACAGTACTAAAACGGATAACTCACACTAAAACTGAAATTTTCAAAACAATATTCGTCTCGTAACTTATTAAAAATTATATAGTGCTTTGAGTAATTCCGAATATGGGAATATTTCAAAAAATACGAATTTCTACTATACCAGGCAATATTTTTTGGTGTTACTACATTACATTGCATTACACATTCTAGCATTATTACCTACGTTTCCAGAGCAAAAAATATTGCCTGGTTTAGTAGAAATTCGTAATTTTCGGAATATTCCCAATTCATCATTACCTTATAGCACTATACTATGTAAGCTTAAAAGTAGCCCAATAATCTGACAATAACACCTGTATGTTTTCAGAATTTCTAAGGACAACACTTTCTACGTTTTTGCTCATAAATCAAAACTAGGTTTACTCACTTAACGGTCTTTTAGAAGTCGGACGGTAGCTGGTATAATAAAACAATGTTGTCTCTTCCCGTGACAGAGATCACGTGATCGACCTCATCTACGTCATATCTACTTATGAACCAATAGGCTTCGGCATCTGTTGTCAAACTTTAATGGTGAGAAAATATCACAATTATCGTGACGCAATACGGGTCTTCGTCGGAAGATAATACCTTTTATTATTATACCATAGTCTAGCCAATAAGGAAGAAAATCTAATACGAGTAGACATGCATGCACAAAAACATTACGGACCATAAGAATTTATATCAAAATACAAGTCACTTAGTCAGTTTTTTCTTATTGAAAAGTAAATTCTACCACTCAGTAATAAAGTAGCTTTTACCTGAAACGGATGTTGTTGTGATTTCAAAGAGGGGGAATTGAGGCTCTTGCGCTAGCGCAGCCAGTGTGACGCGAGCGTTGGCGCGCTGCGCCCGAGCAGTTTTAACGGTTTGTGAAGTACGCCAAATCGATACAGAACTGCTTTCAAGTGAAAGTGTCAGGATGTTGTGATGCACGTGCTGTGTTTAAGTGTACAATCGATTAAAATAGTGTGATAACCAAAAGTCGATTAGCGAGTCGCAGTGATCGAGCACAACATCGGATGACGCCACGGTAGGTCAAGTTGTACGGAACCAACTATCTTTTTATGTACATTCACGGAGAGAAAACGTCGTTCGTCAGTTTGTCAAGTGATTTTTTTTCACAGCGATTATTGTAGGAATGTTGATTTGCGAAACTGGTCAACTGTTCGTCGTATAATTATGAAGTACAGTGAACATGTTCACGCTAATTTGATTTTTCAGTAAACGGAATATGGTTGACATTTGTTTTGTCTAAGTTTTGTTTTGAATTTGGTTTTCTGGTTGTCTTTTAAAATCGTTTGGGTCAGGCATTGACATTCAGAGTTACTCTGTCTGTAAGTAACCTTTACAATAAATTACTTTTTATTAACGTTTTACGCTCTATGAATTACAGAAGCCACCATTACTTGCACACGAATCACAAACAGCCCAACTTAGATGAAATATCTAGAAATACAATTTGCCTGCGATTAACCGCTTCTTTGTCAAATTTATAGTCAACAATAGTTCTGTCAAAAGTGAAGTACCTTTTTTTTTTTTTTTTTCGTTGGAAAATCCTCATGGATGTCCCTCGCCCGGTGAAGGCGAGGGGGTCTGCCGGACTCTTACCGGCTAAAAACCAACGGTGCTCCTTCTCCTGACCGTTCGGCCAGGGTCGCGGGATTCGCAAAGCATGCACCGCAACCCCGGCAGGTCCCGGTCCGCCAACCCTCGGCGGACCTCTCCTCCTGAGAAGCGCGCACGGAACACAGCGCGCCGCCTTCTCGGGCCTGTTACTGGTCGGGCGGCGGGTCCCCTAACCCACCGCCCGCAGGCCACACGCTAGGGTGGCTGAAGATCGTCGCGTACGCACGCCCTCCGGCGCCCGGTGCGTCTGGCGCGGGAAGGGAGGAGAGCACACCGCTCCCTCTCCCTCTCCGCTTCCTCCTTAGTCGCCAGCACCCCCTCGCAAAAGGAGGCGATGGCTTCCCACGCACTCTCGCTCCCGACCATGGACACAACCACGGCCGGAAGCGAGAGGTCACCGCCGACCACCGCGACTAGTTCGCGGCGCTGCGAGGTGGCAGTGAAGTAAAGTGAAGTACCTACGTAATTTATTAATACGGTCCTTATATAGAAGCTCTTAAGGATGATTTCCACCAAACGGCTCACATCGCATCGGATCGGAAAGGATACGAACGGATGCAGCGACAGCCGATCGCGTCCGGCGGGATGTCGACGCATACGATTGGTTCCGTACCGTTCGCTTGCGAACGTATCCGGTTTTGCGCCTAGTCAAATAGTTTCATTCCTACCGTATTGACAGCCGAAAGGATCCGATCGGATACGATGACAGGCGAACGGAACAGATCGCGCGTCGCAGCATACTTTCGGCTACGATCGCGTGTCGTGGTAAACGCCCGCTGTCAAGCTGCTGTGCGCGGCTTGGTAATACAGACTTTAAATACTGTGTACACGATTTAATATCGTTTAAAGATTGTAAAATCCGTTCCGATTCGATGCGATACGAGCCGTTTGGTTTATTTATTTTATTTTATTATATTTTTTTAAGAGGTACATGATAGGCCTTAAGATCTAATAAAGTGTCCCACAAAACTGTATAAACAGTTTGACTGAGGAATCAATGGATGTGGATCGGGGGGCGCGTGACGATCTCCGGCCACCCTAGCGAGTGGCCTGCGGGCGATGGGTTGGGGAACCCGTCGCCCGACCAGTAACGGGCCCAGGGAGGATGGCGCGTCGTGTTCTGCGCGCGCCTCCCGGAAGGATGTGGGGCAGGGGAGCAACTGCCCCATCACAGGAGAGGTCCACCAGAAGAAGCTGGTGGACCGAGACCAGCCGGGGTCGCGGTGCATGCAACAGCGAATCCCGTGACCCCGGCCTTAGGTCAGAAGGAGGGACACCGTGGTGGTTTTAGCCAGTAAGAGTCTGGCACACCCCCCGTCTTTCCCAGACGGGGGATAGTCCATGAGGATTACCCCACGCTAAAAAAAAAAAGTGTTCTATCACCATACAATGTTTGTGACTTTGGGAACAACAAATTTACCCGAGGTCATCATCCTAGTGCTATACTTATTAACTATATTAATTTGGAATGACGAGTTATGTTCTTGATTGCCATGGTTATTAGTAGCTAGAAGGTATTTATGTTTTAGTCTGACCGGTAATAAAAAAAATTAAATCATCCTTTACCCGCTTTCAAATTGGACGGTTGCTACCGGACTGCAGCCGTGCGGCTATTCTGCTACAGACGGGCGGGCCGGTTGTGATTTTCATACATTTGACGCGACGAGATAGCAGTACGACGCCCGTACTGCCGCCGTGCGTGCTGCAGTGCGACAGCAACCGTCAGTTTGAAAGCATCCTAAGAGCTTCCCTTAAAGGGCCGTATTAATAGACTATGTGCTTGGCTTTTGACAGAACTATTGTTTATTATAATTATATTTGGTAAAGGAGTCTGCAGTCCGACACCAACCGTCTACATTGTAAGCGCCCTTAACATAAACTAGCATCATGCCTGTATTCCCCGAAGGGTTGGGCAGAGGTGTATAGTAGGTAACATCCTCATTTCGCCGGTAGGTTTAAGTTCCATATAATAGGGGACGAGCCTATTGCCATCAGCCATCAACCGGGCACAAATCCACACTCCGGGCTGCTACTGAGTAATTGCGCACGGAAAAACTCAATAATTCTTTGCCCAAAACACGCATTTGACTTGGCAATCATACATCAGAATCTTCATCTAACCGTCCACACTATCGTATTTACCTATCTTTATCCTAAGTACGTTTAAATCTACTTCCTGTTTAACCAGACCCTGCTAAGTGTGCGATCTTCCGTAATATCGTGATGTAATTAGATTTTCTGGTACATATTAATTTCAGCTGAGTGCATGTAGTGGCGTGTTTGGGTAATAATAAAATGTACGTACCTACGTCCTCGCTTCTTCTTTTCGTGTGGTTAGTGACTAACCTGGTGTCAGAGTTTATACCGCCCGTGGGCCTCTGACTTGGCTTCACATACCGTCGCTAAGTATCTCTCAGGCATGCCAGTATCCTCACGATGTTTTCCTTCACCGTTTTTAAGCAAGTGATTTTATACAATACGCAAATGAATCCGAAAAGTCAGTGGTGTGTGCCTTGGGTTCGAACTCAAGACCTATGCATTTGCAGTCTTGGTCACACCATTAGGCTATTACTTTTCCATTTATCTATAATAATATTATAAAGAAGAAAGATTTGTATTTTTGCATGTAATGGATTGATTACACCTAACGGGTACATTGGCGAGTCAGTGTCCTCGGCCGAGTGCTCGGTTGGTATAAACACTTTAACGAGTGCTCGGCAGAGTGCTAGGTCGAGCAGAGAGGCGAGAGAGTCACTAGAATCCCAATCTGTTTACTAGGCCGAGTACCCACCTCCCCGCTTCATTCTTCTGCCCCCGCAGCGACTCGTTATCCCGCTCGGCACGCATGAACATGCACTCGCTTGTCACTCGGCCACTCGCCACTCGTTCGTTCGTCACCAAGCAGTGTGCGTATTTATGTTTTTGTTTTCTAATTATCCTAATCTCACACACTGACTCGCCACTATAGTAAATTCGTGTGACCACCCACTCGGTTCGACGACTCTCTCGGCTGAGAGCTCATTTACTGACTCGCCAATGTACTCGTTAGGTGTAATCAATCCATAACGAATAAACTTAAAAACTACTGGACCGATTTCAAAAATTCTTTTGCCGTTAGAAAGCTACATTATCACTGAGGCTATATTTATTTCTGGAATAAAACTTCTTACGCGGGCGGAGCCGTGAAGACACAGCTAGTCTCATACTAAAAAAGAACCTCAATGCCACAATAACACACAAGAAAAAAAATAGTCCCAAATACTTTATACAAATTTCATTTTAGAAACAAAGTGAACATTGCACATGTTGAATTAGTCTTCCGCGTTTTGATGAAGGTTAAATCCGGATAGAAGGGTTTAGAGTACAACTTTTGTTCTATGAAGGTCATTGAGGCTTGTTACCGCTTGTAAATTTGAAAGGACAAACATTGTAAGGACGAACTGCACATAACATTGTGGATACCATATTGTTATACAGTCTGTAGACATCCATCAATATGAGCTTCCACGTAGAGCATAATGAACGTTCGGAACATTGTTTCATGGACCACAGCATGTTGTTGCTCGCCCCTGACAACCCAGAGGCACAAAACAGATAGGCACAGAAGTCAATCACATGTATATACTTCACTTTTCATACCTACGCTCGGCGGTCGCTCTATCTAAATAATCTATCTCTCTCCAGCGCATGGCACTCGCGCTCGCACTAGTCCCAAACAGTCCGAGTCTCCTTTGTCCTAGTGTGGGATCCTTCCAATGACGCTACAATAAACGAGAAGGTCAATAATATGGTCAGATGCTTATGAAATGTCTTTTTATAAAACCTTCTTCCGGTAGATCATATCGATAGGAATACGATCATATAATGGCTATAACCATGTCTCATAACATCAAATCCCGCCTTGTATTCGCCGAAGGGTTCGGCAGAGGGGTTTTAGTACACCCACGTTTCGCCAGTTATGTTTAAGTCCTATTATGGGACGAGCTAGTTGCCATTAACTAGGCACGAATCCAGACTTCGGGCTGCTACTGAGAAATCCCTAATGGAAAAACCCAAAAACACTTTGCCCGACCTGGGGATCGAACCCAGGACCCCATGCCCAGCAGTCACGCTTACGACCACCACTGCAACATATAAACTATTTATCCGCAGAATTTCCATATTATACATGTTATCTAAGCTCTTTATTTCCAAAACTAGCTGTACCTACGACTTTGCCTACGGAAACATAAGGTTACTGCTTATCACGAACATTTAATAGCGTGATAATTTGTACTCTATAACCTGATCAGCTCTGTAATCGATGTGGATGCCAAATTTCAAGTGGATCGGTCCAGTAGCACTGGCGTGAAGCCCATACATACAGATAGACAAAAATTCTAAAACACGACATTTTTGGCATCAGTAACGTTCCTAGGATGCGTTGTACTTACTTTTTTAACCGACTTCCAAAAAGGAGGAGGTTACTATGTTCGTCTGTATGTATGTTTTTTTTTTTTTGTGTGTGTTCATCGATATTTTCGCCAATTTTGAACCGATTTTAATGATTTTTTTTTTAATGGATAGGGTATGCTTCGAAGTTGGTCCCATTTAAATTTGGTGAAGGTCTGGTGAAGAGCTTCGGAGATAGACAATGGAACTCCTCAATGACGAACAGTACGCATATTGTGATGATGTGATTATGTTACGAGCAGCGTCTTTAGTAGGTCCAACCTAGTTTTAATTAAGGCCACTAAAATGAAAGAAAATAAAAACTTTTTTACAAAAAATTTAAACCGACTTCAAAAAAGAATAAAATAATTACCATATAAAATTAACTGTTTCAGAAGTCGGTGCTGATCCACGCTGAACCAAATTGAAGGCACCGAATTCTGAAACTGTTAATTTTATATGGTAATTATTTTATTCTTTTTTGAAGTCGGTTTAATTTTTTTGTAAAAAAGTTTTTATTTACAATAATATTAAATGTACAGTTTTAGCAACGTTACTATTTTGATTATACAAGGTTAGTCGGAAAGGGGGTACTAACCCGAAAGGGTGTTAAAGTACCCATAATAATGAATAACTTTTTTTCTACAACTTTCGCCAAAAGTCAATAATTTAAGAGAAATAGCTGTTCAAAGATTTCATACAAAAAAAAAACGCTAAAATCTATCTATCCTCAGCTATGATCAGCTGCGTTTACATTTTAGGTCTTATTTGGGGTCACGGATTAGAAGCTTCATTTTCTGAATTCGTAACTAAAGAACGGATGAGAAATTTTTGAAAAAAAAACTAAAATAAAAATGATCGAATTTTGAAATTTTAACACTCGCTTTAAAACAGTCATCAGTGATACTTTAAGTGTTGAGCGTGTTAGTATTCCCTTTCCGACTAACCTTGTATGAATTACGAGTAACAACGCAACAAAATACACCTGCCTACATAAATTGAAGGCAAGTATAGTATGACACAACTAAGAACTCGCACCGGCAAACTTATTAAAACCGATCACTTCCGAACTGAGTGCGGCTTTAAAAAAATAAATGTTTATTAGTACTGCAGTAAAAAAATATCTTTACGTTGAAGCAATATGTGTAAGTGGCGCGAAAATGAGCGACTGCCATTGATTGTTCGATCAAGTTTGAAGTATTATTGCCCTTTTTCGGTGTGAAACTCCTCAGCAACTGCTCGGAGTTTGGATTTGTGCCCGGTTGATGGCCATAGGCTGCCCTACACGGGACTTAAACAGCAGGGAGGTACGATTCTCTTTTGTTAGATGCTGTTGTTCGGAGATGTATTTCGAACAGCGGCCTTGTCACTAAATAGATTATAAGTTTATTAACATAGGTATAAGTTATCTTTTTGTTTACTGACCCATATGGATTTTGCTTATCCGAAATAAAGTTTTATTTTTTAAACAACGGCAAAATGAAGGCGTTTCTATACATCTTTGCTCAACCTTTCAGGTAATACAGGCGTGATGTAAGTTTTCCGATGCGACATCTTAGTTTTGTCGTTCTGTGTACCTAATATTAATCAAATCTCGCTTAGTATCTACGTAACGGAAGGTGAACAAGATTCTATGTTATTATCGCTCCGACATTCCTGCTTCCGATCGACGAATTCTCTAGCTATGATTGCAAGCAGGTTTTGTTAAAGAATCACTATGTTTGGTGCTTGTATGTAAGATTTATTGTAGGATGAAACCGGTGGAGAATAGATGAGGTAATCACAACTAATTATTTGTCTTAGAATATAGATTATACACACATGTGACTAAGAGAGTGATGGATATGAATGTTGATGGATGGAGGGGGAGAGGGAGACCTAAGAAAAGATGGATGGATTGTGTGAGGGAGGATATGAAAGATAAGGGGTTAAATGATAATGAGACGGCTGACAGGGAAGAGTGGAAGAGAAAAACATATTGCGCCGACCCCAAGTAACTTGGGACCAGGGCAGGAAGATGATGATGAAGATAGATTATACACATAACATCACGCCTGTATTCCCTGAAGGGTTAGTCAGAGGTGTATAGTAACACTCTCATTTAACCGTTATGTTTAAGTCACATTAGGGGACGACCCTATTGCCATCAACCAAGCACAAATTCAAACACCGGTCTGCTACTGAGAGATCCTACATGGAAAAACCCAATAACACTTTGCTCGAGCTGGGGATAGAACTCAGGACCTCACGATTAGCAGTCGCGCTTGCCACCACTAGACCAACGAGGCAGTTAATATACACTGGCCTGCAAAAATAAGTATCACACTTTCAAATTGCAATAACTTTTTAAGTACACAAGATATATTTTCGACACAAAAAGGACTCAAAAAAGAGTTTAACTTTGTTACTATAGTTTCAAAGAAAGCTGATAAAAATTGCTATAAAACGTTTTTTATTTTAAATCTCTAACTTCTAGTTTAGAAAAAATTGAAATTTTAAAAGTGTGATACTTATTTTTGCAGGCCAGTGTAGATCATGTAGAAATAAAATCCAACAAAACCTTTTATATTTTTTCTTTTAAAAAATTACTTTGCCGCGTTCTATTGATACTCTTGTATCGTGGGTGCGTTTACAGGCAAAAAGATTTATTTATTTATTTATATACACTTTATTGTACATAATAAGTACACCGGTAAACGATAAAAGGAACACAGATTTACACAATATGTACAATGGGCGGTCTTATCGCACAAGGCGATCTCTTCCAGACAACCTTAGGATGGACTGGAAGAACGGAAATGGATATCGGGCAGTCTTGGTGTACAAGTACGTATCGTACATAATATTACTTAGAAATAATAATCATAAAATACACATCAATTAATACACAAATATATAAAATATAAAGAAAAACGTAATACATATAACTTAAACAAACTAATAAATAAATATATTATAAATAAGAAAGTAGATGAAATGTGAGCGATAATCAAGAAATAGCAAATTAAAGTGACAAGTAATGTTCCTTCACTAACTTTTTAAAAATTGGCAGTGACTGCGCACGTCTTACATTGAGTGGTAATGCACATACAAGACATACAAGTACAATTTATGTACATACAAGACTTAGAGTGTTTGAACAACTACCTGTAGACCATACAAATATACACTCGGGGCGTCACAAAAATCGTACCTCTCCGAAAATAAGTTTCAAGCATGTCCCGCCATCAACGAATACATTAAACCCAATTAATATAGGTATCAATTGGAAGCATGTTTAATGGCCTTTAAATTAACAACAGTTCGAATTCCTAAATATAATAATGTAGTTATGTGTGGAAATCGAACCCGCGATACGTTGCGCAGCAATCATGTGCTTAGCCACTGCGTTAATCGTGTCAAATCTTTTAATTTTTATTTAACTATCGAATTTAACTCAAAGTTCACCGCCTTGTTTGCTGTCTAGACTAATGTGGCGCTAACCTATCAAACTGTCGTATCTTCCACAAAATCTTCCATTCGTTCAAGTACGGTAATTGAATCTATTTTCGCACTCCCTTATTGATTGAACTCCAAACAGTAGGGTATGATAATTAATTACAAATAAATCTTCGAAAGATAGGTAGGGCTATTAAAATTCCTTGAAAGGCATTGTGGCTTCCTATCCTTTGTTTTATTAAGGATATTTTATAGGTCTAATTAAACTGTATCCGTCCCTTTTGTTATATAGATATTACAATTAGGAAAAAATATGATACTTCTTTTGTTAACCGTATTGTTAAAAACCAATTTTTTGCAACATGAATACCCATATTCTAAGAAGTTCCTCCAAAACTTACTCGTCTCGACTCCACCTCGTCTCAGCCTTTTTCACTACCATCGGTAGTTATAGTTGACATAAACGTCCTCGACTCGAGATTTTTCCTCAGTCAAGGTAAGGAATCATCTGTCAAACTCAAGGTACCTACTTCGGAACCTACCTTAAGGAAGAAAGTGTCAAAGTTCGTATGTAAGAAAAATGAATTTTGAAGACTTTATCGAATATGCTTACGATAGGTAATCCTTACAAATATTTATCGCGGCTTTATTTGCGTGATGCAATAAACAAAATTATGACGTAATGACTCTACTCTACCTCGACTCATTTGAGGACCCCACAGTCGAGGAACCTCAAAGTTCACTTGAGATTGTGACTAAGAATACAATTTTGAAGGTGTTTTCGAGGCCGTTCTGAGTCGAGTATGAGTCGAGTAAGTTTTGGAGGAACGTCTTAGAATATGGGTGTATAACTCAGAACCTCGCCGCGTTCAGCTCATCATTAACGGCTCCGTTTTGGTTTGAAACTAGTTGGGTGATACCGGAAGACACACACAGACACACAGCTACTTTATTTTTTTTTATTTTTTGTCTCCTATGTTTTTTTTTTGTCTGTGTGTCTGACTGCTTTCGTGCCAAATAAATTTCTTTCTTTCTTTTCTTTCTATCTTGAAAATGCACTTGAATGGACCAGTCGCTACAAGTTCAGTCGCGGAACTGATCGCAACCGCGATCGCCACCGCGACCACTAGCTGAACGCGTTGGTTTGATCGTACCTTAAAGGATTATTCCACGGGCACGTGCGGAGGCAACAACTTCAATGTAAAATAAAACTTATTTATATATGCGTAGAGAATAGAATACGACAGCACCTTAACGAACGTCGCTGCCCGTCCGTTCTCCGTTACGTCCCAGCCCGTCATCAACGTGCTCTCGTATTCTCTTCTCTACACGCCGTTGCCCGTGTTGTTGTAATGTGAATAGTCCCTAAATCGTAAACAATGCCGTGGAAATGAGTTCCTTGCGAAGTATGTGCGGTGTAACTTTGAATGATAGATTGAGAAATGAAGAGAGTAGACAAAGTTGCGGTTTAAAAGATGATGTAGTGACAAAAATTGAAAGGAGTATGCTTAGGTGGTTTGGTCATGTTGAGAGAATGAGTGAACGACGATTAACAAAAGGAATTTATAAGGCGGATGTTAATGGGAACGCCGGTAGAGGACGTCCTAGAAGGACATACATCGATGTTATTGGTGAAGTTCTTCACAAAGGTCAGGTGCGTAGTACTCTCAACCGGCGTGCGTGTATGACAAGATGTATGAATGTGGATGAAGCGAAAGGGGTATGTAAGAGTCGTAGCATGTGGCGTTCTATAGTTTCTGCCTACCCCTATGGGAGAAAGGCGTGAGTTTATGTATGTATGTATGTATCGTAAACAATCAGCAGTAGAATAAAGCTGGCTATCCACTGGAGCAGAGAGAAGCGGAGACGTGAATTTTGTGCAATTGTATACGTTATGATGTATGAATGTGGATAAAGCGAAAGGAGTATGTAAGGGTCGTAGCATCTGGCGTTCTATAGTTCCTGCCTAGAAGAAATGTCATAGGACAATATATAACATGCATAGTATCAAGTCATTAAGAGATGTTTTTAGAACGAAGGGCTTTCTCACACTTACTGGAATCTATATACTGAAACTATGTTTATTTGTTAAGAATAATATGCAATATTTTAATTTTAAATCGGATTTGAAGAGGATCATTCGCATCCAATATAAATATGATATAGTTTTACCCAGAGTAAAGAATATGATATATTATAAGAGTACTTACATAACTGCTATTCGTGTATACAATAATTTACCACCAGCTATAAGACAATTAAATGGAAACACGTTTAAAACCAAACTAAAAAGAATGTTACTTAATAATGTTTATTATAATTTGCATGAGTTCTTTGGCAATAAATGATTTATTTATTTTTACTTTAATTACAACGGCCTTGGACCAATTACAATAATTAAAGATAGAGTAACAAAATATAAAATACATAGCGAATTAGACATCTTTCATGAATCTAGTAGGTATGTATTTTTTTTTTTTTTTTAACACCTGGAAATAAATAATCAATTTGCTTTTGTTTGTTAAGTATTGCATATCCGACATGGGTAGACTGTTGATCCTAAAATCTGCTATATTATAGGATCTAATTGTACACAGTTACGCAATAAATAATTCTTATTCTTATTCTTACCCCCATGAGAAAAAGGCGTGAGTTTATTTATTTATTTAAACTTCATGTACAATTGGTGGTACATAAGGCGGACTTAATGCCAATGGCATTCTCTACCAGTCAACCTTTGGGTCAAAAATTAAGCACTTCGAAAAAGGTACAAAAAAAGAATTTAAAACAAATATTGAAAAGGTAAATAAAAATTATTAAAAACAAAATAATACATAAGTACTAACAAAATATATACTTTATATATATCTATATACAATAAAAATACATATTAAACCTATATATCTATACATACATACATACACATAAATATTTATAACTATGATGGACAGTTCATTCAGACTAAGGTTGCAGCGATTTTAGGTAATATTCCCGAACTTTACGTTTGAAAATGAATTTACTCGGAGCTTTTTTCATATCAAGGGGTAGCGCGTTCCAGAGTTTGATTGCTGAGACAGCGAACGAATTATGTATGTATGTGTGTAATGACGGTTTATGTATGTATGTATGTAATCGTTAGTGGACTCGCAGCCTTACACTGTGAGAGTCGCCAAAAATAGACTCGAAATTATATTTTAAGATACTTTTTTTATGCCCTTAAGGTTTGAAACATTGATACCGCAGAAAATAAGGTAAAGCACGTTTGAAGTAACGCTGAAAATACCTTCAAGGGTTTATGTATCTTGCATTTAATCGTCTCGCCGAGGTGGTTTTTTACGACTTCCAGTTTTTATGGTGGCTTGAAACGTCCGGGAGAAATTGGGCTACAAGGCGGACTTTGTTGAGCCCGAAAAGTAAAGTTAGTTTCTTTCTTTAGTTTATTTTTCTTATTTTTTTTTAGTTAAACATAACGGCGAAATGAGTTTTTGCAACATTATTCATTTATGCTCCGCTCCTATTAGTCGTAGCCTGATGTTATATAGCCCATAACCTTCCTCGATAAATGGACTATCCAACACAAACATATTTTTTCAATTCCAACCAATAGTTCCTGAGATTAGCGCGTTCAAACGAACAAACAAACAAACTCTTCAGAAATATAATATTAGTATAGATTAAAAAAAAATAACGAGTTTAAAAGATATTATACAAGGTTAGTCGAAAAGGGGGAACTGAGCAGAAATGGTGTTAAAGTACCTATAATAAGGGATAACTTTGTTCTACAACTTTCCCCACAACACGATAGTTTAAGAGAAATAGCTTTTCAAAGATTTCGTAAACAATTTGCAAAAATCTATCTGTCCATAGCTATGATCAGCTGTTTACTATTTAGGTCATATTTAAGGTCACGAATTAGAAACTTAATTTTCTGAATTCATAACTGAAGCAGGTATGATTTTTTTTGAAAAAACTAAAATAAAAATCTTTTTGCATGCAAATAAAAATTATCGAATTCTGAAATTTTAACACTTGCTTTAAAATAGTCATCAGTGATTATTTAAATGGCCCGCGGCTTAGTACCCCCTTTCCGACTAACCTTGTATAGGTCGCGCTTCAACAACACACATTAAGTAGACCATATTTAATTTTATATTTTCCTTTTATGTTTATTCACGAGTGAATCGGTTTCTTCTGGGCAAGCGTGCTCCATCGTAGACCGCATCATCGCTTAACATCAGGCGAGATGGCGGCCAAACGCAGGCCTAGTAACAAATAATAAAAAAAAAAGCTTATTACCTATGTCAAGTACCTACCGCAAAAGGCTTTATACAGACGGAAAAAAAAATTATGGTTTTGGAATAAAATAGCTGTTTTCATAACTCCTGTTAACAATGTAGTAGGTATTTCTTGTATTTAACAAGTTTTTTTTTACATAGCGTATATGACAAGATGTATGAATGTGGATGAAGCGTAAGGGTAAGTAAGTAAGTGTAAGGGTCGTAGCATGTGGCGTTCTATAGTTTCTGCCTACCCCAATGGGAAAAAGGCGTGAGTTTATGTATCTATGTTTTTTACATAGGTACCTACTTAAGTATCAATTAATCAATAAAATCTTAGAAGGTAACCACCACTACACCAACTGCCTCGTTGGTCTAGTGGTGGCAAGTGCGACTGCTGATCTGGAGGTCCTGTGTTATTGCAGCCCGGAATTTGGAATTGTGCCCGATTGATGGCAATAGGCTCGCCCCCAATTACATGGGAATTAAACATAAGGGCGAAACGAGCGTGTACTAAAAAAACACCTCTGCCGAACCCTTTGGGGAATACAAGGCGTGATGTTATGTTAATTTGCTATCAGCGGACTAAACTGTAATTGATATAAACCGACTTCAAAAAAGAATAAAATAATTACCATATAAAATTAACAGTTTCAGAAGTCGGTGCTGATCCACGCTGAACCAAATTGAAGGCACCGACTTCTGAAACTGTTAATATTATATGGTAATTATTTTATTCTTTTTTGAAGTCGGTTTAATTCTTTGTTTTTTTTCATTTTAGTGGCTTTAATTAAAACTAAACTTGGTTGGACCTACTAAAGACGCTGCTCGTAACATAATCACATCATCACAATATGCGTACTGTTCGTCATTGAGGAGTTCCATTGTCTATCTCCGAAGTTCTTCATCAGATCTTCACCAAATTCAAATGAGACCAACTTCAAAGTATAGGTACCTTGTCCATTAAAAAAAGAATTATGAAAATCGGTTCACAATTGGCGAAAATATGGATGAACATACACAAAAAAAAATACATACAGACGAACATAGTAACCTCCTCCTTTTTGGAAGTCGGTTAAAAACCAGCAGCACTTCAGTCTGGTTAAATTTATTCACAAAATTACAGCAGGTGTCGTATTTAATCATTTTAAAGCGACGCATTCAATTACACACCACGGATAATCTTGATCCAATTCTCAATATACCGTTGCCACAAAAAAAAAAACTAATAGTAACGCTTCAAGTATCTTCTATTACTACAACGATCATACATTGCGTCGCTTAAGTTCTAACACCGCCTAACTCGAAAAATAGTAGTTTTGAGTTACGCACGTCATTCGATAGGAAATCAAAAGACGCATCGTTTGACCAATCACAATCAATGGTTAGATCCAATAGCAACGCGTTATTTAAAAAACAAAATCTACCGCGTATGTAATATTTTTCCCATCAAGCTATGTAAACAGCTAAAACAGCGTGTAAGTCAGGTGAGTTCCATACTGGATCGTGTCGCGTGTGCTCCGTCGAAAAAACCAAAATAAAATAGAATATTGTAGATTAAAAACAATTATATGATTAGTAGAAAAAAAAATATTTTTTGCTCTCCTGAAAAGTTAACTATTTTGAGTTACGCGGTGTTAGAACATAAGTGACGATTGAGGTCATTTAAATTTGTATTAATTACCAATTATTAGTCTTAGAACATTGATCTTTCTGTATAAAAACTTATTTGTTCGGATTATCCCCGTAACAGTTATGGTTAGATGGATAAATGTCTAATTTTACAGTTGGTAAGTCACGGTTGAAATTGTTACTTTGCCGAGAATCGAAATTCCAATCAAATATTCATTTTGATGAACTGTTTTATTTGTTGTACTAGCTGTGGCCTCGCGGCTCCGCCCGCGTAAGAAGTTTTTTTTAGATATTTGCGTAACTTAAACCGTTTACGCAGCGCACGCAACGGAAGCTCTCAAAAAGGAATATTTTTTCCAGTTTTTGCAACATTATTCATTTTTGCTCCGCTCCTATTGGTCGTAGCGTAATGTTATATAGCTTATAACCTTCCTCGATAAATGGACTATCTAACTCAAAAATAATTTTTCAATTCCAACTAGTAGTTCCTGAGATTACCGAGTTCAAACAAACAAACTCTTCAGCTTTATAATATTAGTATAGATTTATTATACGTATAGATTTGCGCATGCGTGTAATGGATGTTTGGACGAAGAGACGGTTGATGAAAATATTTTTAAGTTTAGAATGTTTCAAATAATTAAAGAACTGTGTTACGTTTATTTGTTAGTTTGTTTATGATTATTTTGGTTAGAGAAGCTTGTGACTAGTTAACAACCGCACCGATCGTATAATTTGCGAGGTTAAGCTGCGCTCAGTCCATGAATGGGTGACCGTACACATCGAAACCACTCCTTGCCTCGGAGAGCATGTTAAACAGTCGGTCCCGGGTGTTATAAAAATAGCTATGACAGTCGTTACTGGTAGTAAAAAGCCCGAAAGTTTGACACCTGGTCTAACCGTAGGATATTGGCATTGCCCAGTAACTGGGTTACGGAGGTCTGATGGCAGTCGCTCCGTGTAAAATACTGGTATTCAGCCGCGTCTGGTTATACTGAAAGCTGACCCGACATAGTTGGGAAAAATCTAGGCAAAACATAGGCGTTGTAGTAAGTAATCTTTTGTAAAATTGGAATATAATAGTTTAAAAATTCCTCAATAAAAACCTGTCCGTAATATTTGGTTGTCAACCTACCTATACCATATCTAGGACGACAACATTCTGATAAAATTCTACTCATCCTTTAAAGCCAAAAGATCGTAAAAACATCCAAGTACTAGATCCTCATTCTTTAGGCCAGGAACTTGTCGCTGCACCTGTCTTACCGCAGTGACCCAGAAAAACCTGATCCTGACATTTAAATTGCACCTCTTTTTGCCGCCATACAAAAATGTTGTACGGATAATGTATTGAAGAGACCGGTAGGTACGTGGTAAGTACACGCTTTGTAATGATCAGATAATAAATCGTATGAAGCCAGGAGACCAATTTTACTAATATAAGCTAACTTTTTAAAATATTACTTACATTTTTTACTAATATAAGCTAACTTTTTAAAATATTACTTACATTTTTTACTAATATAAGCTAACTTTTTAAAATATTACTTACATTTTTTACTAATATAAGCTAACTTTTTAAAATATTACTTACATTTTTTACTAATATAAGCTAACTTTTTAAAATATTACTTACATTTTTTACTAATATAAGCTAACTTTTTAAAATATTACTTACATTTTTTACTAATATAAGCTAACTTTTTAAAATATTACTTACATTTTTTACTAATATAAGCTAACTTTTTAAAATATTACTTACATTTTTTACTAATATAAGCTAACTTTTTTTAAATATTACTTACATTTTTTACTAATATAAGCTAACTTTTTAAAATATTACTTACATTTTTTACTAATATAAGCTAACTTTTTTAAATATTACTTACATTTTTTACTAATATAAGCTAACTTTTTTAAATATTACTTACATTTTTTAGTAATATAAGCTAACTTTTTTTAAATATTACTTACATTTTTTACTAATATAAGCTAACTTTTTAAAATATTACTTACATTTTTTACTAATATAAGCTAACTTTTTAAAAATATTACTTACATTTGTTTTTAGATTAACGTAACATAAAATCACGCCTTGTACTCCCCGAAGGGTTCGGCAGAGGTGTTTTTTTATACACCCTCGTTTCGCCAGTTATGTTACAGTCCCATGTAATAGGGGGCGAGTCTAATCCAGACTCCGGGCAGCTACTAAAATTACACTTTGTCCGACCTGGGGATCGAACCCCTTGCTCAGCAGTCGCGCTTGCGACCACTAGACCAACAAGGCAGTCAGTTTTTTTAGATTATATACCTATATATTATATATATTTATACTCACAAAAGGTAAGTATAACTTATAAACTAAGCCCCACAAAACCGTAGTAGTGGTTTGACTGTGGGGTCGGTGAGTCTCTATACACTCAATAAATTTAGTAGGTGCTTAAAATTAATTATTATTTAGAGGTCAAATAATATATTTTTAATATATTTTTGTTCATTTCACTCCTTATGCAGCTAGCAGACCGTTCAATAGATATGGTATTCGTTTCTTTAGGGTTCTGCCACCATAGTAATGAGTGACTCTGGGTACATTGAATTTGCCAGCAGCCATAGATCGTGTGTTATGATTATTGATTATGTGACGGGTGGTGGCTGACTGGCGGGGGTCCAAGCCTATAAAAGATCGGGCGCACTGCAGATCGGCCCTCTCTCGCGCCGCTGCAGTTACCCAGATAAGTGCCACACCTGCTCAAGAAGACCTGGACTCCTCGCATTGTACGAACCACGCCCTGTTGTTCTCTTTGTTCTCTTTGTACTCTTTGTAAATTCATAATTAAATATATATAGTGTACGGTTACAAGAGTTATTCTTTATCCTCCCGTAAGTACACGCCTGCTAAATTTTATATGCACATGCTAGTCGAGGGTTGACTCCTAAAGCCACCCTAAAGTGTTACAATTACATGAGTTAGGTTATGCTCGGGGCTAAATAACAACCGCGCCGATCGTAAGATTTGCGAGGTTAAGCTGCGCTTGCCGCGGTCAGTCCGTGGATGGGTGACCATTTGTTACACATCGAGACCCCTCCGTGCCTCAGAGAGCACGTTAAGCCGTCGGTCCCGGGTGTCATACGAATACCTATGACAGTCGTTACGGGTAGTCAGAAGCCCGAAAGTCTGTCAAACGGTTTAACCTTAGGATATCGGCATTGCCCAGTTACTGGGTTGCGGAGGTCTGATGGCAGTCGCTCCGTGTAAAATACTGGTATTTAGCCGCATCTGGTTAGACTGGAAGCCGACCCCAAGATAATTGGGAAAAGGCTAAGAGGAAGAGAGTTAGGTTATGCTCCTGGGTACCATGGTGGTTAACTGCTAAAAGATACTTTTGTAACTTATCGGTAGAATTTGATATTGAAATGGTTGAATTGATTAATATCAAACATAGCTAAGAAACATCCCTAGTAACCAGCACTTAAGGAAAAAAAACCGCATCGATATTGGTTCATCCATTTGGGAGCTACGATGACACAGATAGATTTTTTTTCTGTTCCACTGCTTGTAGATGGTCTTGCGGACCGTTTTTACGTAACTGGGCAGTTATTGGCGAGACCTGAAGAGTCTCCAACCAATGGGGATGAGTAAAATACTTAACCTAAGCTAACTACTATTACTACTACTAACATCATGACTACTAGCAACAACAGCACTAAGGGCGACCCCTGATGGGACTCGCACCTCGGCTTAGGGCGTTGCTGGCGAGTGGACTGGAAGGAGACAGCTTGATGAGGGCTGAATTATGGGTGTGAGATACGGACAGACAACGGGTTCAAAATAATAGTACCCCTCTTTTTTCGTCGGAGCTTAGAAAGAGAGAGTCTCAAGCATGGTTGCATCTCTTTCAACCAGTACTTTAGTAATACCATCATTACACTCTATAAATATTAATTACTAGCGACCCGTCCTGGCTTCGCACGGGTGGACATGTTTCCCGTTTTTGCAATATTTTTCATTTACGCTCCGCTCCTATTGGTCGTAGCGTGATTTTATATAGCCTATAACCTACCTATAAATGGACTATCCAACACAAAAATAATTTTTCAATTCCAACCAGTAGTTCCTGAGATTAGCGCGTTCAAACAAACAAACAAACTCTTCAGCTTTATAATATCAGTATAGATTAATTATATCGATACATTTTAGAAATTCTCTCGGAATGTTATCGTCTACGAGTCTATTCATGCTAATCTCAGACTAGGTGTTACGCGGAGCGTAACTAATGCTTCCTAATCAGGTTTGCATTCGAGATATCGGAATATTGAATCGATAAACAAATGGTAACTTTAATTAAAAACGATTTTTATTCATTCATATCTTCACACATAAAATGAGAGCAAAAGTTGAGTGGTTTTAACGTTTATGTATCAGATCTTGGAGCCACGTGTAAGAATAATTAGTCCATTACTGTCCCACAGCTGGGCACGGGCATCTTCTCAGAATGAGAAGGGTTTAGACCTTAGTCTACCACGCTGGCCTGGTGTGGGTTAGCAGACTACACACACCATCGAGAACATTATGGAGCCTTCTCAGGTGTGCAGGTTTCCTCACGATGTTTTTCCTTCGCGGTTAACGCAAGTGATAATCAAATTCTGATCCGCACATGAATTCGAAACCCTTCTGCATGGAAGGCAAGCGTACAACCGCTAGCCTATCACTGCTTTTACATAGGTATATTTTACTTATGTAATAATATGCAATACCTAACGAAATGAATACTTGAAAATGAAGCGTGTTTTACATTACGCTAAATGTAATCCAGTAACTGAGCTAATATCTTCGTTTAACTTCTAAATTATTAAGAGGTCTTCTCTGTACCCCTTAAGACTAAATTAGAGCATTGAATTTAATAATAACTAACCACTAACTGTCCAAAGGCACTAAGCTTTCGCACTTCAATGAATTTTGCATAATCTACTATCTATTATTATAAAAAGTCATTTAGGCCAGAATTAACAATATTATATGGAACAAGTTGTTGCCCGCGGATTCACCCGCATCCTAGGAAAACTACTTCATGTACTTACTCCGATAAATTATTATTTCTTATATCTTTTATTATTATTTTCAAATAAACAATATATTATTATTCGTATTATTTATTTGAGAACAAGATACCTACTCAAGGACATGGTCTATTTGTCATCCAAATCCGTTGAGCCAATAATTCATGATGGAGTAACGAACACCAACCAACTTCAGAAATTTTCACATTCATAACATTAGTGTGACGTCTCTTCTATTCTGAACCTTAGACTATGACAAGGACATCTTAGCTTTCTTGCCTTGACCGACTTATTTATCTAGCAGGTCAGACGAGGCGATTAAGTTGTTTCAGGGATAGTGCTGAAACAGAAGCGACCCGGTCACAGCGTGTGTTGACAGGCAAGACGCCGTGATTAAACTAGACTTATGGTACATACACACCAAGCCAACGAATGCCTACGAGGACCAACAAACGGTGTTCGTCGAATAAAACCAGATTCGTCGTAAACAAAGTAAGGTCAAAATAACAAATGAAGAACGTTAGTTGGTGTTCGCTGACTTGGTGTGTATTTGCCATTACGTGTTCTTTTGTTCTGGTTTTAGATAATAATATCGTTTATATTTTGCGAGGGGCTCGTGGCTAAATAACAACCGTGTCGATCATACGATTTGCGAGGTTAAGCTGCACTTGACGAGGTCAGTCCGTGGATGGGTAACCGTTCATTAGACATCGAGACTCTTCCGTGCCTCGGACAACACGTTAAACCGTAGGTACCGGGTGTCATAAGAATACCTATGACAGTCGTTACAGGTAGTCAGAATCCCAAAAGTCTGACAACCGGTCTAACCTTAGAATATCGGCATTGCCCTGTAACTGGGTTTCGGAGGTCTGATGGCAGTCGCTTCGTGTTGTATACTTGTATTCAGCCGCATCTGGTTAGACTGGAAGTTGATCCTAACACAGTTGGGAAAAGGCTAGGAGGAATATAAATATGTTTTACGAAACGGTATAACATACGGACAGAGATTAATAAAATCAATACTAAAGATAGATTTAACGGATATGACTATCGATAATAATCGTAAACAAATAATAAAAAAATAAAAAATATGGGGATAGTGATATCCAAAGGCTAGACCGGTTGTTAAACCTTTGGGTTTCTGAATGCTCGTAGCGACTGTTATGGTTCATCATAAATATGACAATTCGGAATTACGAGGATACAAGATAAATTCTGACCCTGAGTAAAGTTATGTCATTATAACATCAGTGTCACTGTAACCATATTAAAAGTACACTTTGTAAACAAGCATATTACAAACTAGACGATTATATCCAGGATAAGAACGCTTGGAAACATGCTGGTCCAGCTCCATAGGACAATCTAGAGTCTAGACAAAATCAAACTGGTTGCTATTTTAATTGTATAATTTATTTTTTTAAAGCCGTTTATTTTAGATTCTATGAGTAAGTACCTAAACTCATACACTGACTTATTACTTTTATTTTTTTGGGAAAACGTATACTTTTGCAATGTTTGTAAATATGTGAGCACCATGTACCTATCACAATTAATATGTCGTTGTTTCATTTTTTATTTTTTTTTACCTTTTGTGGTATAGTAATTTTATTCTAGGTGCATCGTTTTCACATATAATTGTATAATTAATGTACCTATACAAAATATTGTAAGACATTTTAAAAGAGTAACGGTGGAGTTTCTTGCCCATTCTTCTCCATACGAAACTACCTTTTGGAAGGGGCAACTAGAATCAATTCTATTTTCTTTGTAACTTTAACGTTCAAAAGTGCCTTTTATGTGCCTAATTGAAATAAATACTTTGACTTTGACTTTGACCATAAGTTTTTTGATGTACAAGGTTAGTCGGAAAGGGGGTACTAAACCGCGAACCACTTAAAGCATCACTGATGACTATTTTAAAGCAAGTGTTAAAATTTCGAAATTCGATAATTTTTATTTGCATGCTAATAGATTTTTATATTCGTTTTTTCAAAAAAATATTATACCTGCTTCAGTTATGAATTCAGAATATTAAGTTTCTAATCCGTGGCCCCAAATATGACCTAAATTGCAACCACAGCTGATCATAGCTATGGACAGATAGATTTTAGCATATTTTTTACGAAACCTTTGAAAAGCTATTTCTCTTAAACTATCGAGTTTTGGGAAAAGTTGTAGAACAAAAGTTATCCCTTATTATGAGTACTTTAACACCCTTTCAGCTTAGTACCCCTTTCCGACTAACCTTGTATAAGCTTATCATAACTTTCTTCTACCTCCTGTTCGGTTCAGCGTCCAGCCTTACTAGATCCGGCTGAATACCATTATTACACACGGAGCGTCTGCCATCAGAGCTCCGCAACCCAGTAACTGTGCAAAGCCGATATCCTAAAGGTTAGACCGGTTGTCAGACTTTCCGGCTTCTGACTACCCGTAACGAATGTCATATGTACTCTTATGACACACGGGACCGACGGTTTAACGTGCTCTACAAGCACGGAGAGGTCACGATATGTAACGAACGATCACCCATCAAAAGACTGACCGCGGCAAGTGCAACTTAACGTCAATGACCGAAGCGGTTGTTTATTAGCCACGAGCCCCTCAAGCTTAAGCTGTTCGTAACTTTATTCAGCGTTTATTAGTCAAGGGGTAAGTACCCCTTTTTGGGATAGTGATAGTAGATAGTAGGGGATAGTAGATAGTAGTAGTAGTAGATAGTAGTAGTAGGTAGTAGTAGTAGGCAGTAGTAGTAGCTAGTAGGGGATAGTAGATAGTAGTAGTAGTAGTAGGTAGTAGTAGTAGTAGATAGTAGGGGATAGTAGATAGTATAGAATTCTGTACTATCTTTCAACACAACTGTAAAAAAAAACCTAGTTAACGTTCTCTGATATAATTATTATCTGTTCTCCTCAATCGTGTGGAAGCATCGACTAAGCACGTAAGCAAAGCCTCAATGAATGCATTATCAACCTGACCCGATGACTCACAATACTCTAGGCTTAATAACGGAGGTTCACGTTATTCCCACGATATTCTCCATCAATGGAGCATCGTAATTAGAGAAAAAAAAATATAACCACTTGTGTGGAATTTCACACGATTACACTATGAACAGTTGTTTGCATACACGTTTTGCACTATACCTATATTTTGAGTTCGTTAGCAGGTTTTTTTTATAACATAACATCACGCCAGTATTCCCTGAAGTGTTGGACAGAGGTGTATAGTAAAAGCATCATTTCGCCGTTAAGTCTGTTAAGTCCCATGTAATAAGCGGTGAGAGAGCTTATTGACATAAATTGGGCACAAATCATAACCCCAGGCTGCTACTGAGGAAAAACAAACCAAAAACACTTTTCCCGACTTGTGCATCGAACTCAGGTACTCACGATCAGCAGTTGTTCTTGCCACCACTAGACCAATGAGGCAGTTTTGCGGGGTTCCGTACCCAAAGGGTAAAACGGGACCACTAAAAAACAGAATAAAAAATAAATATGTAAGGGGGCTCTCCCATACAACAGACATGATTTTTTGCCGTTTTTATCTAATACATTTAAACGAGCAATCCTTGTATATATATATATATATATATATATAATTTGAATCTCGAAAACGGCTCCATCGATTTTCATGAAATTTAGTATCCAGAGGGTTTCGGGGGCGATAAATCGCTCTAGCTAGGTTTAATTTTTAGAAAACGTCGTTTTATCCGTGTTTTCAGGCAATGAAAAAACTGCTACAATAACATTAGAATATGAAGGTAAAATTCGCCGTGATCAACAAGGTTAAAATAGCTTAGGTGGGAAATCGGGCGGTCCCGAAATCAGAAGACTCGGTTCGAGTCCAGCTGATTATTTTTTTCCTTTTTTTTCAAGTTCCTTCTTTTTCCCTTTTTTTCTTTCCAAAAAACACGATATACCAAAAAAAAAACCGAGCAAAGCTCGGTCATCCAGGTACTAGATAATGGTACGAAACCCTTCGTGCGCGAGTCCGACTCGCACTTGACCGGTTTTTTATAGTAATGATGAATTAAATTGTATCGACTCCCTACATAAAAAGCTTTTGACAATATGAGAGGTTTCATCCCATGTGGGGGCGAATATCCCCTTCAAGGGTTTGATATAATAACCCGGACAATAGCTAAGTTGGCTGTAAAACATCGAGATTTAGACCCTATTAGGGCCGGCCAGTTTCGACGTCAGAATTCTGTCAAACAAGAAATCCCCTCCGAACGAACTGTATGGAAAATTATTTATTTTGTTGTGAGGAAATTGTTACTTGGAAACAATTTGACGTAGTAAATTTATAAATAAGGTTATTTTTGTAATATCCGGCGGATTACAAAAATAAATTACCCAATGTTGATGCCTAAAAAGCCCGGTGGGTATAGATAGGACAAATTTTCTGAAAAAACAAAACTAGTAGGTACGGTTAATTACGGTAAGCAATAAGATAAAAAAGCGGACGAGATCCGCAATTGTAATAATGCGCATATTGATGGAGAACAAAAAAACATGATTTCCGTATCAATTTGTAAAGGGTAGGTTAGTAATGCAAATATATATTTTGAAAAAGTCAAACAACAGAATCTTATAGGGGTGAATCTATCATTACAGTTATAGGTAATATTATCTGGCCGCCAGGATTGCGAGCATGGTAAAATAAAACCAACATAGACTCTCCACCACTGAGAGTAGGTACTTATGTTTGGGTTAGACTTCTTTGGCTTTAGCATTAGGGCATAATTAAAAAAAATTAAAAACTGATTCTCGTACAACCTTTTTTTAAATAAGGCATAATGTAGACAACATTACAAGATAAGATAAAAAATAAATTCTTCATGAAGGCTTCTAAAGTATTCGAAAAAAATTCTCCCCGAACGTTTTGCTTCTAAAAACATCTGCTTTTATGATATTTTTGTTTCACAAAAGCTCGGTAGCTGTATTTCAAAGCCCAATTATTGTGTGATGAAGCCGACATCTATCGTCTTTACGTAAAGCCTCATAATGTGATGCGATCAAATATTGTTCACGGTGTTTGCAAAGCATGGTTTACCACAAAAATACGAAATAATATCATTGATATTTTAGAGAGCGATTCAGCATTACATTTTGAATACAGAAAAAAGTTATTTTAACAATAATAGAAGAAAGTCGTTTTTTGTGTGATGAAGTGGCGAATCTAGATATATACCTTAGGAAAAAGTTGCTTTATTTTTATATAAATAATAAACAATTTTAATTTTTTCCTGCTTTATGACTCGATACTGAATCCCTCCACAAAATTTCAAATGTAGATTTTTTCACACCCTGTATATCTCACAGAAACGGGGGAGGCTTTAACAATTGCAGAACGAAAACGAGCGTTTAAAATAATGTAATTTGATACCAGGTAAACTCCGAGATTTATTTCGAACAAATAATTTACTGTTCTAATTTAGAATTTATGTCAATGGAAATAAAGTTCACATGAATTTTAGGTCTGGTAATGATTATGCATTTTATATGATAAATTAAAGCTCTCACTATCACATTAATTCGTAAACAGATTTGCACATCTTTCTTTGCGGTAAGGTTTCGTATGTTTATACAAGGTTAGTCGGGTACTAAGCCGCGGGCCACTTAATGTATCACTGATGCTTGTTTTAAAGAGTGTTAAAATTTAAAAATTCGATTAACCTTTATTCCATGTAAAATTATTTTTAATTTAGTTTTTTCAAAAATTCTTCATCATTGCCTTAGTTAGTAATTCAGAAAATTAATTTTATAATCTGTGACCTCAAATATGACCTAAATCGTAAATACAGCTGATCATAGCTATGAAAAGATAGATTTTAGCATATTTTTTACGAAATCTTTGAAAAGCTATTTCTCTTAAACTATCGAGTTTTGGGGAAAGTTGTAGAACAAAAGTTATCCCTTATTATGGGTACTTTTTTCGGCTTAGTACCCCCTTTCCGACTAACCTTGTATAGCTTTGATTTGACTGAAGCATGGATGGATATAGTTATGCTTGTTATTAAAAGGTAATCACAGGGATCAATCGACCGGCAAGGTTAAGCGGCGTGTGTCGTGTAAAGAACAGTCACCCATCCAAAGACTGATCGTTGGATGGGTGACCGTTCTTTACGCATCGAGACTCCTTCATGATTCGGAAGGCACGTTATACCCTCGCTCTCGGTCCCGGTATTCATGTCAACAACTTTGACAGTCTATTCGGGTAGCTTAGAATAAAGATGTAAGTACCTTTATATTCTAAGGCAGGTATTCAGATGTCTAAAAGTCTAATAACACATAACATCCTTGTAGATACTTCTCGAAGGGTTCGGCAGAGGTGTTTTAGTACACTTTCATTTTGCCAGTTATGTTTAAGTTCCATGTAATAGGAGGCGAGTCTATTGCCATTAACCGGGCACAGATCCAGACTCCGGGCTGCTACTGAGAAATTCTTAATGGAAAAACCCAATAACACTTTGCCCGACCTGGGGATCGAACCCAGAACCTCATGCTCAGCAGTCGTACTTGCGACCACTGGACCAACGACGCAGTTGAAACAAATTAATGAAAACACTCAGGGAGTTGATTATACGCTATTTATTTATGTCAATAATTGGACAGAATTTTGGCTTATACTCTAGTGTACAGACAGAATCACCCATAAAATAAGCTCCCCAGACTATATAATCATAATCCCTCACCCTAAATCAGGCGATATGGCGATGGTAAGCCGGTTGTGACGTCACTACCAATCAACTGCAGGCTTGACGTAATAAGTTTCACGCATCTTCCTGTCGTGACTCGGCTGGCATATGGCGAAGCGTTACATAGTCTAATAAATAATCAAGAAATAATAATAACGAGAAATACCAAGGTAATTACCCTTAAAATGTTAATTACCAAAAATCATTTAGTACCTACTGTCTTCTCTTTTAATTTTAAACAATGACAGCGTATGTTTTGTTACTTTCCAAAATGCGAACAAAATGAAACATTCTCAAACTTTGACATTTAATTTCGTTTGACATCAACGACAAAGTTCTAGAACAAGTGTTTAATATTACAATATTATTTGAACACGTGCTCAAACTTTTGTTTGAATTGAACCCGTCTACTCATAAAAGTTTAAGTCTAAAGTAACAAAGTTTATTTAAAATATTAATCACTAGCCGTGTCTTCACGGCTCCGCCCGTAGCCTATGTTACTCAGTGATAATGTAGCTTTCTAACGGCAAAAGAATTTTTGAAATCGGTCCAGTAGTTTTTAAGTTTATTCGTTACATACAAAAATACAAATCTTTCCTCTTTATAACATTAGTATAGATAGATAATCTAACTAAGCCTTAACTATGTTTGTTAAGCGCGTACGTGTAATATGAAGTATATCTCTTTAATATAAGGTATACGTCATAGGAGTGGCACGTGGCTACTTATCAACCACGCGGGTCATACGATTTGCGAGGTTAATACCAGGTTCACACGGTTCGATTCTAGTTGATCAACTGTCGCATGCAATTTGAACCGTCTGCACAGACTTTCAATCAAATTGAAGCAACAAAAACGTTATAACTTTTGTTGATCAAGTCATTTGTTGAAAGCGATTCGACCCGTCTGAACCTGTCTTTAAGCTGCGCTTGCACTTGCGCTTGCGCTTGCACTTGCTCTTGCTTCACACAGCGGATCCGTTTTGACGGATCCGTCGGTACTGGATGTGTTGTTTACATCTGTACCGACGGATTAGTTAAACAAATGGCAGCTGCGTCGCATCTGGCAGGCAGTATACGATCTGGGGTTGCTGTGCATGCAACAGCGAATCCCGTGACCCCGGCCTTAGGTTAGAAGGAGGGACACCGTTGGTTTTTAGCCGGTAAGAGTCCGGCAGACCCCCTCGGCTTCCCTGGGCGAGGGACATCCGTGAGGAATTGCCAACGATAAAAAAAATTGCAGTATACGATAAAAATAACGGAACCAGTATTTTTTATTGGATTGTGTACCCGCTCATATAACTACAGGCGCCATCACCAAAATATAAACGTATGCGCTAAAACGGGTCCTGTAAACAGTTTCTGTGTGAACTAGCTGTAAGGCAAGTATATGTACATAATTTCCAACAAAAACATTTTAGAAAGGAAAGAAAGAAAGAAAGAAATTTATTTGGCACGAAAGCAGTCAGACACAAAGACAAAAAATTCATAAGAGACAAAACAAAAGAAAAATAAACAATAAATAAAGTATCTGTGTGTCTAGCGGCTGCGCCAAATAGGTTCAGTTCAGCATAAATGTCAGACTACTAGTGCCTGACGCTGGTTTTCAACTGAACCCACTGTGACGTAACTGATGTAAACCAGTTCCAAATAGATAAATGAATAAATAGCGTGCTTAAATAAATGAAAAATAAATACTATTGAACTTTAATTACGGATGTCTCAGTGGTCATGACCGTTCACTTAAACCAACATGTGTGTGTATATGGGCAGTGCATCTGTGTGTGGATATAGTTGTGTACTAATTTATAATAATTGTGTAAACGGAAATAAATAATTCGATTATACATTATTTATGTAAAAAATAAATAAATAACATAATTAAAACTGATAAATAAATGTTACAATTACAATTCAAAATTAACTAAAAACTATTTATATTATAATCTGTCCTGCTCAAAGTAGGTCTTTGTTGCGTCGGCAAAGCAGATTATTTATTTTTTAATAACTATTCTTCGGGTACCTGATTCACGTACAGGTAATTCCAATAGGTCACGCACATCAACAACATGTTATTATACCCAGAAATAATTTAGTGATTATCGCTTGAACACGGAATTAAATGGGCGATAACAATTTAGTTGCTATTAATGTTATATGAGAGAACTCATTCGCTAATATTAAAGTTCACGCTGTTACTGATAATGACAGTTCCTGTTTGGTAAGGCTATTTGTACTCAAAGCAGATTATTAACTGCCTTGTTGGTCTAGTGGTCGCAAGCGTGACTTCTGAGCATGGGGTCCTGGGTTCGAACCTCAGGTCGGGCAAAGTGTTATAGGGTTTTTCCATTAGGAATTTCTCAGTAGCAGCCCGGAGTCTGGATTTGTGCCCGGTTAGTGGCAATAGGCTCGCCCCCTATTACCTACATGGGACTTGCATAACTGGCGAAACGAGGGTGTACTAAAACACCTCTGCCGAACCCTTCGGGGGATACAATGCGTGATGTTATGTTATGTTATGCAGATTATTAACGTGTTCTTGGATAACTTTATGATGTGTTTAAACCACAAACAGCGTTAACACTGTAGCGCTTCATATAATTTGTAGACTAATGAAGGTCGGTCTGACCAATTTACTGTTACGCTCCGCTTTCCAATTAAGCCCAATTTGGTCGCGTTTGACGCCAATCGCACCTGATGGTAAACGCAGACAGGGTCTAAGAGCATACGAAACCAAGTAACAGAGGTATACAAGATTAGTCGGAAAGGAGGTACTACGCCGCGGACCACTTAATCTATCACTGATGGTTGTTTAAAAGAAAGAGCTAAAATTTCGAAATTCGATTAAAAAAAAGTCCCTGCAAAATGATTTTTAATTCAGTTTTTTCAAAAATTCTTCATTCCTGCTTTAGTTACGAACTCAGAAAATGGAGCTTCTAATGCGTAACTCCAAATATGACCTAAAATATTAACACAGGTGACGATAGCTGAGGACAGATAGAATTTAGCGTATTTTTGATTTTGATGAGATCTTTGAACAGAAATCTTGAATCTCTGTCTCTTAAAGTAATAACTTTTGTCGAAAGTTGTAGAACAAAAGTTATCCACTATTGTGGGTACTTTAACACCCTTTCGGTTTAGTACCCCCTTTCCGACTAACCTTGTAGAGAGATCCCCTATACTCCTCTGACTCTCACGTACACACGACGGAACACAGTAAACAGCTTGGTTCGGATTTTAATGTGAGAGTAATTAAATCAAAGATATAGAAACAAAACCTACACACATCAAGCGTGATGATGAAGTTCGTTCTGCCTAGCCTTTTCCCATGTTAGGGCCAGCTTCCAGTCTAACCAGATGCAGCTAAATACCAGTCTTTTACACGGAACGACGGCCATTAGACCTCCGCAACCCAGTTATTGGGCAATGCCGATACCCTAAGGATAGACCGGTGGTCAGACTTCCGGTCTTCTGACTACCCGTAACGACTGTCATAGGTACGTATGACACCCAAGATCGACAGTTTAACGTGCTCTCCAAGGCACGGAGGGGTCTCGATGTGTAACGAACGGTCACCCATCCACAGACTGACCGCGGGATGCGCAGCTTAACCTGGCAAATCGTATGATCCGCGCGGTTGTTAAGTAGTCACGAGCCCCTCAAGTTGCATGATTAAGTCTAGAAGCAAACCACTTAACCCATCAACGTCACTCATGATGAAGGCACATCAACAAAAAAGGTCAGCTTCATTCACAGTCAGAGGCTCTTGTCAGTATGTGTTTATGTTGTCTTCAATTATTGTAATTGGCAGCCATTAATTCAAGCAAATTAATACTCCTGTAATTCCCGAAGAGGTAAGCAGAGTTGTTCTCCTATTACTGGAGTAGTATTAAATTAAGTTCCATGTAGGTGGCGAGCCTATCGCTATTTTCGGGCACATTACGGCGCCCAGTTCATCGCAAATAAGCAGTCAAATAGTTCCCTCTACGGTCAAAAAGATTTTGATTGTCCTAAGTTTAAGAAAAAGGTACGCTGTGTATGTGGGCCGTACACATGTAGTAATACGCCTTGATATCTACGCATTTTGGAGACGCGTCTATAGATGACTAATTTTCGATTCGATTTGACGAAAATCACTAGAAACTCTCTTCCTTCTTCTATCTTGGGGTCAGCTTTCAGTCTAACTAGATGCGGCTGATTAACAGTGTTTTACACAGAGCGGCTGCTATTAGCCCTTTGCAACCCAGTAACTGGGCAATGCCGATATCGTAAGGTTAGACTGGTTGTCAGACATTCGGGTTTCTGACTACCCGTAAAGACTGTCATCGGTATTCTTATGACACCCGAGACCGATAATTTAATGTGATCTCCGAGGCACGGAGAAGTCTCGATGTGTAACGAACGGTCACCTATCCACGAACTGACCGCGGCAAGCGCAGTTTAACCTCGCAAATCGTATAATGTCATATAATAGGGAGTGAGCCGATTGCCATCAACCGGGCTCAAATCCAGACTCCGGACTGCTACTAAGGAATTTTATACGGAAATACCCAATAACACTGCCCCACCTCGGGATCGATCCCAAGACCTCACGATAAGCAGTCGAACTTGCCACCAATATACCAACGAGGCAGTTTTTATATAACTCCCATGTTATTACCATCAATCGTTTACAGATAACTCGCGAGTCGTGACCCATACGACGTTGCACTTTCACTAATTGCAATTCTATTCTCAATTGTTTGCTATTAATTATATTTATGGCTCTTTGTCTGTTGTTTAGAAAGTTGTAACTTCAACACGTATTTATTATGGGTTTATGGCGTAGGTGTATGTAAGGTATGTATGTGCCAAAAAATCAAAATAAATAAGTGTCGGAGTGTTGTTGACACTGTCTGTGAGTTGTCAAGTTTATTTAATGAATTCTAAGTTTCGTTTTTTTTGCCTAAGTGTTTATCGTACTTCAAATGATTGGCTGTGGTTGACTCTATGTCTCGTAATGTGGAAATTATAAAGTAGCTACTTTCGCGACTAGGCAGTTATATTTTGTTGAACCCATGACCCCATGGTCAGCAATCGCGCTTGCGACCACTAAACCAACGAAGTACCTATAAACTATCGCCCTCTATAAATTTATTGTGGCACTGATTTCAGAGATCATCTTCGACAGACACTGTCGCGCGACATTGCAGTCGACATGTGGCGCGGGACATTACTTTGTCTCTTATGGCTTCATATTAATGAAACTATTCCAGCAAAGTAAACAACAAACAATACTCAGAGGCAATAAAGTAATTTACGTTAATAATAAACATAGTTTCCTTGAGAGATTACCCCAAAATGATTTCGGCTTCTAAGAACCCAAAGGACCTGACCTAGATATTGGTAATAATCTGATGTTTTGATGAGAAAACATACTTCTTACTGGCAATTGCTTTCATTTGTTTTGACGTGTCCCATATATTAATGTTAGAGTATCTAGAAAATCACAACAACATATTGGTATTACAACATATTTGATTTAGTAAGAGAGGTAAACAAATAAATTCGGCTGCTCTAATCAAAAAGAAAGTAAGCGGCAATTTATTGACGACGTAAAATGAACGTAACTTCATAATTCAATAAGTCATATATTTCAATTTCACAGTAAAGTCGTTTACTTTCTTTTTGCTTAGAGCAGCCGTAATATCATGTATCTCGTTAGAGGTGACATAAATGTAAACAATTTATGGTACTTTCAGACTACTCTAAATAGTATTCATCATAATAATAATTTGCCCATTACTGTCCTACTGCTGGGCACGGGCCTCTTCTCAGAATGAGAAGGGTTGAGGCCTTAGTCCACCACGCTAGCCTGGTGCGGATTGGCGGGCTACACACACAATCTAGAACTTTATCACCCATATTCTAAGACGTTCCTCCAAAACTTACTCGACTCGACTCCACCTCGACTTGACATAAACGTCCTCGACTCGAGATTTTTCCTCAGTCTAGGTAAGGAATCACCTGTCAAACTCAAGGTACCTCGGAACCTATCTTAAGGAAGGAAGTGTCAAAGTTCGTATGTAATAAAATGAATTTTGAAGACTTTATCGAATATGCTTACGATAATCCTTACAATTATATTATTTATCGCGGCGTTATTTGCGCGATGCAGATAATTCAAATTATGACGTAATGACTCCCTCGAGGAACCTCAAACTTCACTCGAAATTGCAACTAAGAATACAATTTTGAAGGTGTTTTCGAGGCCGTTCTGAGTTGAGTATGAGTCGAGTAAGTTTTGGAGGAACGTCTTAGAATATGGGTGTAAATGATATTCATCATAATCATAATAAGTCCATTACTGTTCCACTGCTGGGCACGGGACCTCTTCCCAGAATGAGAAGAGTTCAGGCCTTAGTCCACCATGCCAGCCTAGTGTGGGTTGGCGGACTACACACACCATCAAGAACTTTATGGAGCGCTCTCAGGTGTGCAGTTTCCTCACGATGCTTTCCTTTACCGTTAACGTAAGTGATAATCAAATTATTATCCGCACATAAATTAATAAATTATATTACTATCTATACTAATTATAATAAAAAGGAAAAATTTGTATTTTTGGATTTTTGTATGTAACGAATAAACTTAAAAACTACTGGACCGATTTAAAAAAATATTTTGCCGTTAGAAAGTTACATTATCACCTGAGTAACATAGGCTACGGGCGGAGCCGTGAAGACACAGCTAGTTAACAATATAGCATCGATACGTAACACAACGAAGGGCAAACCTTGTAGCTGGTTGATGGGTAGGTAAAATGTAACATAATCGTACACTTTTTGTCACCATCCACGTTATCCACTTATCACAGTGTGAAAACGCGGGCATAGGAAGTTACGATATTCAGGATTTTGAGAAATTGTTGATTTCTTACTTGTTTACATTGCGCCGTTGATCTTTGTAGGATGGTGTTACTTACGTTAACCGACTACAAAACCGAAAGAGGTTATGAAAAAAATAAAATCATTTTTTACAAAAAATTTAAACCGACTTCAAAAAAGAATAAAATAATTACCATATAAAATTAACAGTTTCAGAAGTCGGTGCTGATCCACGCTGAACCAAATTGAAGGCACCGACTTCTGAAACTATTAATTGTATATGGTAATTATTTTATTCTTTTTTGAAGTCGGTCTAAATTTTTTGTAAAAAATGTTTTTATTTTTTTCATATTAGTGGCCCTAATTAAAACTTGGTTGGGCCTACTAAAGACGCTGCTCGTAACATAATCACATCATCACAATACGCGTACTGTTCGTCATTGAGGAGTTCCATTGTCTATCTCCGAAGTTCTTCATCAGATCTTCACCAAATTTAAATGGGACCAACTTCGAAGTATACCCTATCCATTAAAAAAAGAATCATCTAAATCGGTTCACAATTGATGAAAATATCGAACATAAACAAAAAAAAAGAATACATACAGACGAACATAGTAACCTCCTCCTTTTTGGAAGTCGGAACCTCCTCCTTTTTGGAAGACTTAACCTACCGATCAACCAGTTACAAGGTTTGCTCTTCGTTGTGTTCCGTACAGTATTTTATAGCACAAAATTACCGCTTGGACACGTTCATACTTAGCTATACTATATCAAATTCCTATATGACGTATACTTATGACGCAGGTAATATTCATACTATGATACCTAAACCCGTGTCCCCATCAAAGAAAAATTGGCAAATTTTGTGTTGTCAACACGTATTTTCTTTTGTGGAAACTCAGCTAACAAAATATAACACGTGATGACGATACAAAAACTGCCAATTTTTTTGGTAGAGACACGGCCTTATTGCCGGTAGCGTAGTCTAAAATGCGATATAGAAATGTTAAACAGAACTATTCATCGGTGTATTGATTGAGTCCTGAAAATAAATAAACATTACTGAAGAAACCTATTTACATAATTATAATCTTTACATAGTATAAAACAAAGTCGCTCCCGCTGTCTGTCTGTCCCTATGTATGCTTATATCTTTAAAACTACGCAACGGATTTTGATGCGGTTTTTTTAATAGATAGAGTGATTCAGGTGGAAGGTTTATATGCCCCAGATTAGTAGCTACATTGCACCCGTGCGGAGCCGGGGCGGGTCGCTAGTATAAGATATACAAGCTTGGTACATGTAATATTAAATAATCCCTTAAATAATAAAAAAAAACTTTTAAGTTAAACGGTTTTATCTCTCAGTACCTCTGCAGCATCAGGATTTGAGGATTGAAGGTTGAAATTATTATAATATTGTATTGTCATAGTAATTGAATTGGCGTGCTAAGTTTCAAGAGAATCGGCTAAGCAGAAGTAGTTGAAAAATCCGTCGCAAGATTTGAATCAAACAAACATACGGAATTATACGAAGTGAAGCTAATTAAAACCTTTTAATAAAAATAAGTTTGTTTTCTTTTATGTACGGATTTTTCTACGAAAGGCTAGTTATTATAGATTACGCGGTATTCCTTTACAGTAAATATATTTTTATCCAACATAAAATCACGCCTGTATTCCCTGAAGAGTTGGGCAGAGGTGTATTGTAAAACCCTCATTTCGCCGTTATTTTAAAGTCCCATGTAATAGGGTGCGACTCTATTGTCAGCCTGGCACAAATGTAAACTCCGGGCTGCTACTGAGCAATTCCACACGGAAAAATCCAATAACACTTTGCTCGACCTGGGGATCGAACCCAGGACCTCACGATCAGTGGTCACCAATATAATATGTTTGGTTTTTTTTAAAACGTTGCCCCACACTAGGATTTCTCCTGTATCGTGGGTGCGTTTACAGACACAAATCTTCACACACACAAATATCCAGACCCGGAACAACTATCTGTAGGCCATACAAATATTTTTACCGTGCGGGAATCGAACCCACAACCCGTATCGCAGAAGCCGATCGCTCAGTCACTGCACCAAACGTATCGTCAAATTAAATCGTCGTCAATTATCCAATGTTATTTATTTAATTTTTATTTCAAAATATACATAGTAAAACATCGTACAGTGGGCCAATGGAAAGTTTAATAGCAAAAAATACCTTACTTATGTTCTTTCTTATTAAATAAATGTTTGTCGAAAACATTCACTGACGCAAAAAATAAAAAGTTATCTATATTCATTCATCTAAGATAAGCAGTGAATTTGGACACTTAAGACTTTTTAATTAGTTTGTGTTACGTAAAAGATCACAAAAGACATGGATCCGGGTAAATTATACCAGTTGGTTTTGCAATAGTGGCGAAACGTGAAACCCAATTTGTAACGTTTGACGTCAGGTACGAAACAGTGATGACATGATTGACCTAGTAGCTAATTGTTTGGCTTTCTGCAATATAACCTATAGCTGTGTCGTCACGGCTCTGCCCGCGTAAGAATTTTTACTCCAGTAATAAATATAGCTTATGTTACTCAGTGATAATGTAGCTTTCTAACGGCAAAAGAATTTTTGAAATCGGTCCAGTAGTTTTGAATCGACTTCCAAAAAGGAGGAGGTTACTATGTTCGTCTGTATGTTTTTTTTTTTTTTTTTTGTGTATGTTCATCAATATTTTCGCCAATTTTGAACCGATTTTGATGATTCTTTTTTATGGATAGGGTATACTCCGGAGTTGGTCCCATTTAAATTTGGTGAAGATCTGATGAAGAACTTCGGAGATAGACAATGGAACTCCTCAATGACGAATAGTACGCATTATTATTGTGATGATGTGATTATGTTACGAGCAGCGTCTTTAGTAGGTCCAACCAAGTTTTAATTAAGGCCACTAAAATGAAAAAAATAGAAAAAAAAATACAAAAAAATTAAACCGACTTCAAAAAAAGAATAAAATAATTACCATATAAAATTAACTTAATCAGAAGTCGGTGCCTTCAATTTGGTTCAGCGTGGATCAGCACCGACTTCTGAAACTGTTAATTTTATATGGTAATTATTTTATTCTTTTTTTGAAGTCGGTTTAGTTTTTTTGCAATTTTTTTTAAGTTTATTTTTTACATACAGAAATACAAATCTTACCTCTGTATAATATTAGTAGGTATAGATAAAGGTAGGAACATGTATGGCTTAAAAACTAAAAAAAAAAACCTTAGACACTGAAATAGCTGAAGTGATAATGATGAAACATAATTAAGAACTTGACTGCCTAGTTGGTCTAGTGTCGGTAAGCGCGACTGCTGATCGTCAAGTCCCAGGTTAAATCCCCAGGTCAGGCAAAGTGTTATTGGGTTTTACCGTGTAAAATTCTTAAGTAGAAGCCTGTAGTTTGGATTTGTATCCGGTTGATGGCAATAGGCTCGCCCCCTATTACATGGAACTTAACCATAACAGTGAAATGAGAGTGTTACTATACACCTCTGCCCAATCCTTCGAGGAATACAGGTGTGATGTTGTGTTTATAATTAAGAACTAATCAGATTAAACTTTCAACCAAAACTGCATCGATATCGGTATCCATTTTGGAGTTACGGTAACAGAAAGGGGTCGTCGTGTAAATGGGCCTTAATGACAATATTATAAGCTATTACCACAAAACAGATAGGTACAGGAGTCAATCACGGCGGCGGTCTATCTATATATCTATCTCTCTCGAGCGCATGGCACTCGCGCTCGCACTCACTCGCACTCTGGTCCCAAACAGTCCGAGATATCGTGTCCGTGAGCAGTGTCTATGTAAGCGTTGCTCGAGCGCACTTGTATGTAGATTGACTTCTGTACCTATCTGTTTTGTGCTGTTACACTATACACGTTCAAGGCTAATTTCTTCACCTATTTGGCTCTACTTTTGTTTTTCTTGGTAAAGAAGCGTAGATCCGGGTAAAAACCACTCGATTTCATAAGCGTAGCAAGTCGCCGATGGCAATTTGCAACGGCGAGACCGCTAGGTGCAATACGGAATACGGAATTAGGAACGGCTGATTTAAAACAGGCGGTTATAGTTTAAAAACGTTTGCTGCGTTTAAAACTGAATAGTTTGGTACTAGGTTTTTATGTAACGTAAAAACCAATAGTTTTAAATTGTACAACCAGTAATTTTCACGTCTTTTTTTGTAAGAAATACTCTTTTATGTACAGTAGGGGACAGAGAATATTATGCACCTAAAGGTCTATTTTTGCTTGCACGGTGCAAGAAACGAACTATTTTACTATGTATTGCCAATATTATAGAAATTAAAATATAAGTACATAATTTTTGACAGGATATTATGGTGACACGGTAACAGACACTAGTAATGTTAATTTGTTTAATCATCGATTTGATTTATGTCATGGTTTTTACAACTAAACTTCTTAAATCAAATCAAAGATATTACATGGCACTACATTAAAAGGCAATTTTGATCTGTGCTACCAAATAATTAAACATAATTTTCCATGCATTTGCCTGTTCCGTTCAATAGCTTGAAAAAGTAACATGTGCCCACGATGTGAAATAGGAATGAATTTGAAGACTGGCGAACCTTTTCATTTTCCTACTGTACTTGATACTGACTTCAATATTTGCTTTAATAATACCAGATTTATATTGTTGGATTTTTTTTTTGTTTTAATTGAGGTTAAACTATTAAAAACGGCTTAAAAGATAGAATTATTTAGCAAATAAATCCAGTCTGACCGCTTTTTTATCTGAATACAGTGTGCATGTCTGTCGTCTATTAAAGTTCAGTCGTATAATGTAATTTTTGGTCAGATAATAAACAGTTTGATCGATGGTTAAAATGAAATAGCTGAATTACACAAAAGTCAAAATGCCGAGGTCTGACTTTTAAATATTTTATATTTGTGTACTTGGCACGATCGAACAGCGTATTCTATCAGTCAGTTCAAGGCTTTAAATTATATTAGATCCCAACTATGAAATCAGCGTTTTGTATGGAGAATTTTAAAGTATTTGCATTTTTCATACTAACATTTTCTTAATTTATTTAACAACTATGAACACTAATGTTTTAAAACTTTTATGCACTAATGTTTAAAAACTAAGATAACGTATGCCACTTAGGTTATGCGACAAAAATAAGTTTTGGCTAAGTTAAAACAAAAATAGTGGTCATTTCTGCGAACAAAAAGAGGAGACATTTTTAAGGTATTTTTTATGTTTAGAAAACTATAAGTAATGAGGTTTTTTTACTATTGGTAGTTGTCTAAGGTGGTCATTATTCGATATAATATCAAGCAATTGATGAATAGTTTAAATCATAGAAGTGACGAGATTCTCTATTTGTGAGAAAAAAACGCCAATTTCATAGGTGGGGACCTAATATTTGATGCTTGAATAACTTTAAGCAGCCTAAGGGCCCGTTCACACTGTGGATTCTTTTTAACAGATTCGTCGGTATTGGCTGCATCGCATCTGGTAGGCAGGATACGATAAAAATAACGGATCGAGTATTTTTTACTGGATTCGGAATACTATTGTGTATGTGAACTCGCTCATAAAACCACAGTTGCCATCACTAAAAATAAAATCGGATCCGCTAAAACGGATCCTGTAAATAGTTTCTGTGTGAACTAGCTATAAGAGGCCATTATAACTTTGTAGTAAGTTGAACTACATAAAATTATGCCTGTATTCCCCGAAGGGTTGGGCAGAGGTGTATAGTAACACCCTCATTTCGCCGTCATTTTTTAAGTCCCATGTAATAGGGGGCGAGCCATTAAACGGGCACAAATCCTAACTCCAGGTTGCTACTGAGGAATTCCACACGGAAAACCCAATAACACTTTGTCTGACCTGGCGATCGAAACCAGGACCTCACGATCAGCAGTCGCGCCTGCCACCACTAGACCAACGAGGCAGTTGAACTGTATACCTATTACGAGGTAGCAAATTATGATAACGAGAATAATTTTCATGAATTTGCTGAACTGAATAATATATGTCTCTTTTTGTTGTGGACGTACAAGAGAGATAGTTTAGCCAGATCAAGAAAAAGATTGCCGTTTTCCTAATTTGTAAACTCGTATTAATGGTAAATGCTGTTATCATTTTTGAATGATTTAGAAGCTGATGTATTAAATGCAACGAATACCTATGTGGGATTCTAAAGACGTTTTGTTGTCTAGACTGCAAATTCATTAAAGTGAGTAAATCATAAACTGATAGTATACACAATATTACTTAAATCTTTTAAAATAAATTGTAACATTAATTAATTAATAATCAACTAAAAAGCTGTAGTGAGTATTGATCATTAATCTGCCCTCAAAATAGAAAAATGATCTATTTAAAAAAAGATCAGTTTTAAAGTATAAAACTTTAAAATAACATGCAGATAAAAACGTCCACGTCCACGTCTTGGCAATCAAGTAAAACCACCATTAAAGCTAGTTCACACAGAAACTGTTTACAGGATCGGTTTTAGCCGACCCGTTTATATTTTAGTGATAGCTGCTGTAGTTGTATGAGCGAGTTCACATACCTACACGACAGTATTCCGAATCCAGTAATAAATACATGTTCCGTTTTGTCATCAAATTGGATGAGAGATCAGTATAAACGGATCCGTACATGACGATGTATGGAGAAGTATGGGTGCCTTTACACACGATCCGATATTTTTATCGTATCCTGCATGTCAGATACAACGCAGTTGCCATTTGTTTAACTGATCTGTCGGTACAGATGTGAACAACACATCCAGTACCAACGGATCCATTAAATCGGATCCGCTGTGTGAACGGGCTCTTACAATTTCTTTGAGCCGTCGAATTTCTTGATTAGTTTTGCAACAAACTTCAAATATTTCGGTAAAATCATCGCGGCCATCACAATCGTGTGCGCCCAATAAACTCCACAAAACGAATTGTCAATCGTAGAAACATGGATACAACTTTACCGCTATTCATTAAATGTTATAGAAAAGAATATACAGGGTGTAAACGAAATCATGTAATTCCTTCAAACCTCGTGATGTACTGCTGACATAGATTAACCCTGACCGGGATACTTTAGGATTCAATAAAAAAAAATTACAAGAAGTAAACATGTCTTAACGTGAGACATTTTAGTGCCCCGTGTTAAATGACCACGCGGCGACCGATAGCCGCGTAATTCGCTCGGGGCGCTAAAATACCTCACGTTAAGAACACAAGTTTACTTCTTCAATTTTTTTTTTTAATCCAAAAGTATCCCGCTCATGGTTAATCTATGTCAGCAGTACATCACGAGGTATGAAGGAATTACATGATTTTGTTTACACCCTGTATGTGGATTTGACCCTATTTTCTATTTCGCAACAAGTCACGAATTCGTGACCTTGCAGATAAAAGCAGTGAAAGAATCATTTGAATGGAAGATTTCAATTTGTAACCACTTAGCAAATGGATTTGTTGGTCAGAGATGGAGAATACTTATCATCACGATCATAACATCACGCCTGTTTTCCCCGAAGGGATGGGCAGAGGCAGGTGCGGCGCAGCCAAAGACTTTGGGGAGGGGTCATATTAACAGTGAAATAAGTTGAGCAAATTAGAATATATAGCACAATTTTTTTTAATATTTTTTTTAAATTGGTTTGTTAATTTTACGTGTAAGATTTTGGGGGTGTCATGACCCCTACCAACACCCCCTTCCCCCTCGGATCGCCACTGGGCAGAGGTTTATATCACCATGTTCCAAATCCTTTGTATGGTGTGCGCTAGATACATAATTTTCTGAGTCATCCATACAAAATCAATTTTTTATTTTGTGAATTTTAACAATGTGGTTTTGATAAGGAACAGATGCTGAACGACTATGCAAATTATTCGCACTACTTAATTATCCTGTATTTTTTAACTGAATCAATCTGTTGGTATCGGTTTCTTCAGATACTTAACGATAAAATATTTAAATTATCTGAGCCGCGTGTTACTCCATTGATTGCAATGACGAGCGGTATGGTAAGATATGCGCTCAGATACAGATATTATCTTATAGAATCTGCACCATGTGTGACAACCTTTTGTTTTGGGAAAAAGTAATTAGGTATTGCACGAGGGTGCCTCGATGATGACGTAGTAGCCGCTGAGGATAAGCGGTTGTTCTAT
The DNA here is from genome assembly GCA_910594945.2 of Amphipyra berbera. Lineage (NCBI taxonomy): Eukaryota > Metazoa > Arthropoda > Insecta > Lepidoptera > Noctuidae > Amphipyra > Amphipyra berbera. Next base: position 4,914,836 of record OU343131.1, on the reverse strand, counting down.
GTGCAAAGGTGGTGAGGAAATACATATTATTGTTGACGAATTCCCACACCATTACATCGATTTTTCTTTATTTTTTATAAATGAGAAATAAATGATTTTTATTTCTGTAAATAAATCTGTTACACTTTTACACGTCAATGTAGTATTTGTTTAAGGCATTTTTTATCTGACTAGCTCTGAGAAGAAAAACCGAAATACTCAGAGGTCTCTTTTAAAGTCCAGACGTTCTAGTATAAAAACTACGCGAATGTAAAAATGTAGGGCAACATCTGTAATGGCCTTTGAGAAAAGTGCCATAGCAGGTTTGACTTGACCTGTCCTAACTGACGGCATGCATGCTATCGTGTAGCTCAAACGTTATTTTAGGGAGCTCAACAACCCGATGCACGACGCTACCAATCAGCTGGACATTATACTGGGTGTAAAAATAGCCTTAACGAAGCTGAAGTCTACGCATACTGTACATAAAACTAAGTAACATACAGCAAAAATATGCTGGGAAACGACTTCTATATTTTGGTATTAAAAAACAGCTTTTAACTGTAGCGCGCAATGTAAGCGCGCGCGCATCAGTCTGTGGCTACATTTCGAAAATGTTGATAATGTTTGTATAGTAGAATGTTTAGTAATAACATTTAAATTTAGTTTTCGTGAAAAACGTTCAAAAGTATGGTGACTTTGACCTTCAACATCTCCATAACCAGTCGGTTCCCAAGTATGGCCCAATACCAAAAAAATCTTCGTAATGATGGGAAGAATTCGTGGTTCTCGGCTTCGTTAAGGGTATTTTTACACCCAATATATTATAGAAACCCCGTCTCTCTTTTTCTGAACTAGGTATGAAACCTGTGACCTCACGATCTACCTACCGTCCACTAGCATTTCTGGCCCTACAGCTCCAATTAATTATTATATATAAAGGACGAGATAGACCTCAAGAGGCATGTCATGCTACCGCCAATTTACCCCGAAAAGTAATTAAGTCTACCTGAAGGAAAACTTGAGACGTAGGTGGTACCAATAATTGGTATTTCAATTTAGATCGCAATTAACTGTCTAGAAGGTAACTAAAATATAGTTTATATGTGGCGGCATCTATCACGCCACATGCGAACTATCCTGCATCGCGATATCAGAGTTTGACACGCAGATAGTATATATACAAGTTCCCAACATCAACCGTTGGACAGTGGCCCGCCAGGCACAAGACTCCGCCTGGTAGGAGGATCCTCCTTTTCGTAGGCGGAACACAATATCTCGTTCCCCTACATATACACAGTCTAGAAATTGGCCTACATACATTTAAATGGTCCCGTGCCATAGCAGAAGAATAAATGATTATGTTAGGTGCAGAGGTAACAACTTCCACCTTGATGATTCTGCATTCAAAAGGTCTAACAAACGTAAATATTTTGATACAACCGTGAGGCGTCGTCCTGTCCTAAGGATCCCATGACCGTACGATGCGATCAACTAAAGGTGATTACGACCTAAATTAAAACGGCATAACATATCATCACGCCTTGTACTCCCCGAAGAGTTCCATAGAGGTCTTTCAATACACACTCGTTTCGCCAGTTATGTTTAAGTCCCATGTTATAGGGGGCGAGCCTGTTGCCATCAACCGGGTACAAATGCAAACTCCGGCCTGCTACTGAGAAACTCCTATTGGAAAAATCTAATAACACTATGGCCGACCTGGGGATCGAACCCAGGACCCAATGTTCAGCAGTCACACTTGCGACCACTAAACCAACAAGGCAGTAAAAAACAATTAGGTCCTAAAAACCAATTATATTGTAAAACCAAAGGCGTAGTGACGTGTTAAAACTAAACAGGACGTGTTTTGCAGTTGCAGTAAGTGATCGCGTCGGACAACTATTACCTGAGGAATAACTAAGACATTTTGACAGAATTTCTATACAAAAGTTGGCAAAACACCTAATTTATTATTCAGATAAATCATATCTGAAGTTGGTAAAATCCGCCATGAGTAACTAAGTTTAAGTGAAAGATTTGTATAATTACAAAGTATAATTCTAGTTTAATATTATAAGAACCATAAAATAATCATACTCATAGATAATTAATACTCGCTACTAACGAGTAACTCGTTAAGATATTCGAGTTGAACGCACTCTTTCTAAATCGATTCTAACATCATGAACGACGTTTAATGTGAGTATTACAAGCTTATTCAATGAATGGATAAAGATTTGAGAAATTAACATGATTGGATTCTGTTTTGTTGTGTTAATGGTAATTATTCAATGTCTTTCTGTACGTAGAATATTCGTTAAATTGAGTCATTCAAGTGCAAGCTAGAGATAATTTTATATACAGGGTTATTGGTAAAATACTAACAACCTCTCAGGACCATATTACTAACATCATAAACAACAACTTTTGTTCTATGACTTTTAATAATTCATCAGATTTTAATTCATCAAATTTTCATACAAATATAAAAATACTGAAATTCGCCGCTCTAAATGTTCCGAACTCTACGCGTAGCAAAAGAAGGCACTAGTTAGGTAAACAAACTGCTGTCTAATGCAAAAGGCAGGGGCGGGGGGTGGGGGCGCTTGGACTTGACCTATTTATCTGCCTAAAACCTCAGTCAAAGTCAAAGTTTTTTATTTCAAATAGACCAGATTTCAGGCACTTTTAAAACGTCACGACTAGGTGCACGGTTCCAAAAGGTAGGTTCTATGGAGAAGAGCCGGCAAGAAACTCCATGAATACTCTTTTTAAAATAGTAGTTCATTACAATTCCATTACAGTAGTGTGAGAAATAGAATGAGAATAATGCAGGTTAATGTAACAAATAAACTCACATAAGAGTAACAAACAGAAAAATATGCCTTCTATGATTGCCATAGCAGTTAAGAGCTGACCAGTCCCGACAGACGGCACCCGTTCACGAGCATGACGTGCACATCCGCATCGGTCAGCTCAACCATATTATAGGGAACTCAACGACCGGACAAACAACGCCACCATCAGCAAGACATTTAAGTGAGCATGACAGACTCATATTACCAGACAATAGGCAGTAATATGATATGATTATAAGCGTATCACTAATAGCTGCATGATGCTCATACTTTACAGTTTGGAATGAAGTATTGTAAAGCGATATTATTAAAATAATAACTATAATACAAAAACCTATTTTGCCAGTCCAGACAATAGTCCAGATAAAGTCCAGACATTCTAGTATACAAATTATGCGAGTGAAACGATGTAGGGCAACGTTTGGAATGGTCTTTTGAGGAAAGTGCCATAGCAGTTTCGAGTTGACCTGTCCTAACTGACGGTACATCTGCTTCAATCATCGCGGAGCTCAAACCTTATTTTAGGGAGCTCAACAACCCGACCGCTGCACGACGCTATCAATCAGCTGGACATTTGGGTGGGTCACAAAAAAAAACTCAAGAACCGCCAAACGTTTACAAAATTCGTGTATATAGCTACCCTACATGGTACTCACATTCACAATTTATTAAAAATGTAACGTAAAAAATGAGGCGATGGTAAAATAATAATAATCATTGAAAAAAAAAATTCGATTATAAATGTCAAAAGGATAAAATAAAAAATAATAATGTTATGAAATAATTACAATGATGCGTCTGTGATAACAGCGAGCGGCTCAATTCCAAGCATTTTTATCGTCCATATAATCTTTAACGTTATAGAAACCCTTTTCGCATAGTTTCTGCTTTACATAGGACTTGAATTTATTAAGACTTAAGTCTTGAATATTGCTTGGAATCTTGTTGTAAAAGCGTATACTTTGGCACCTAAATGAGTTACTAATTTTTTGGAGCCTAGTCATTGGTAGGATAAGCTTATTTTTATTTCTAGTATTGACGTTATGGATGTCGCTGTTCTTAGAGAACAAACTGATATTTTTCTTTATATAAATCAAATTTTCATAAATATATTGAGATGCGACCGTCATTATACTAACTTCTTTAAATTTATCCCTCAGTGAATGCCTAAAACTAAGGTTATAAATTGCTCGAATAGCTCTCTTCTGCAAAACAAAGATAGTTTGAATGTCGGCAGCATTTCCCCACAACAAAATGCCGTACGACATAACACTATGAAAGTAACTAAAATACACTAATCTGGCTGTCTCTATATCAGTTAGCTGGCGTATCTTGTAGACCGCGTAAGCTGCAGAACTGAGTCTTTTCGACAATTTATCTATATGTGGGCCCCACTGCAGTTTCGAATCTAAAGTTATACCCAAGAACATAGTGGTGTCCACAAGATCCAACTCGTCTCCATTTATTACTACACTGGTTTTCACCGTCTTAACATTAGGTGTCAAAAATCTGATACATTTAGTCTTTTTCTCGTTCAAAAGCAAGTTATTAACATTAAACCAGTGCACTACTTCAGAGAGAGCGTTATTTACATCGTCCGTAACCGGCTGCTGCCGTTTAAGTTTAAATAATAGTGATGCAAATAACACAATCTCCTGATTATCTTTTATAAGATAAGGTAGGTCATTTATATAAACGAGAAATAGGAACGGGCCGAGAATTGAGCCCTGCGGAACGCCCATAGTCACAACAGACCCCGGAGATCTCTTCCCATTGATGTCTACTTTCTGGATCCTATTACCCAAATAAGAAATAAGTAGATTCAGAGCAGTATTCCTAACTCCGTAGTGATGTAATTTCCTGACCAATGTATCATGAAAAACGCAATCAAACGCCTTTGACAAGTCACAAAAGATGCCTAAAGCATCATGTGAATCCTCCCAGGCATTAAAAATATTAGCTAAAAGCTCAACACCAGCATCAGTTGTAGAGCGACCTCTTGTGAAACCAAATTGTTTCCTATGTAACAAATTATTTTTATAAAAGTGAGTTTGCAGCTCATCAAGGATTAATTTTTCAAATATTTTACTGAAGGTGGGTAGCACAGAAATAGGTCTAAAGTTAGTGGGATCAGATGTGCTACCCGATTTAAATAAAGGTATAATCTTACTACTTTTCATTAAGTCAGGAAATACACCACATTCAACACATTTATTGTAAATTACAGCTAACTCAGGTGCTACTGTGTTGATAATAGATTTTGTGACCTCAACGGAGTTACCCCAAAGATCGGCGGCGGTCTTTTTGACATTAAGGGTATTGAAAATTTTTACAATATCTTTACCACTTACATATCTAAAATTGAATTCATTGTTGCATATTTTCACATTTTCTTTCAATAGAGATTCGGCAACAGTGGGGGATGACTTCAAGGATTTAGTCGTTGAAACTGGAATGTCCGTGAAGAAGTGTTCAAATGCTGTGGCAACTTCTAAGTCTGATTTAACTGTCTTATTTTCAATTGAAAGGCTATAGTCACTACTTCGATTCTTGACTCTTCCAGTCTCATTGTTGATTATATCCCAAGTCATTTTAATTTTGTTATTACTTTTCTTAATTTTTGAACTTAAGTAACGAATTTTGGCCATAAGACAAACTTTTTTAAATAATTTTGAATAATCTCTAACATACTGACAAAATTCTTCACTATTATTATAGTTTTTTTCTGCATATAACTCATAAAGTGTTTTCCTACTTTTATATATACCTATAGTTGCCCATTCACTGAAGGTTGCGGTACCTTTAACTGAGATCTTCTTGGGGATAAAGGTTGAGTTAAATTCTGTACAAAACATGTTAAAAAATGTATTGTATAACTCGTTAGGATCATCACTATAACACAAGTAAGGCAATTTGTTAATAAGTTTATTTTTAAATCCTTCCAAGCGACCCACAGTTTTAGGTACTACAGTAATATCCTTTTTTACCACTTTCTTATCTTCCTTAAGAAATGTTATCAACTGTCCACAGTGATCAGAGTTAAGTAAATTAATTATTTGTTTACTATTAGGCACAACATCTGTAAATATATTGTCCAAACAAGTAGCTGTAGTGGCAGTTATCCTCGTAGGCTCCAGAAAAAGATTCTCAAGATTATATGATTTAAATAAATTTTTAATTTTGAGGCACATTGAAGTATCTTCCAACAAATTAACATTGAAGTCGCCACATACAAGAACATTTTTATTCAATTTGCAAATTTTTCTTAAAACTTGATCCATAACATTCTCAAAACAATCATATAATGATGACGGTGGTCTGTACACACTCAATACAACAAACCTCTCCAGCTCCACACAGGCTATTTCAATTGTCCGCTCAACAGAGTGGCTCACAATATCCTTACGTTCTTTATAATTCAACTGTTTATTTAATAAAATTAATGAGCCACCATGTATAGCATTTTCTCTGCTGAACGAACTACCAACTTGGTGATTATTGAAAAATGAATATGAACTGATAGCTTTTCAGCCAATGTTCTGTAATGCACAAAATGTCAATGTTGTTGCAGTTCACAAACAATTCAATTTCAAGGTCTTTACTAAACATTCCTTGAATATTTTGGTGCACCAGGTTGATGGTTTTATTAGTTATTTTTGAAATAGGTTTATCATTAAACACATCACTAGTAATATTTAAGCTAGAGGTTGACTCCATTGTCTTAATTGCTAATTTAAATTATATTCAATGTCAGGCAATTGCTCAATAGAAGCAACGGTATCAATAGCCAAATTCTTGGCTGAAATATCAAAAAAATAGGATAGCGACTCAGCTATTTGTCGTTTACAATATTTTGTAAGATAGTAACTATCTTTTGTCGTATATAAATATTTACTAACATAGTTGTTAGTGTCAATTAAATGTAATTGGCTATTGTAACATGACCATGTATGTAACAACATGTTAAACTTATATCTAATACCTACCTATCTGCATACCTACCTAAAATTTTACCTCCAACTGTTAAATCTAAAACTAAAATTTTCAAATATGTAACTGCCTCGTTGATCTAGTGGTGGCATGCGCGACTGCTGATCGTGAGGTCCTGGGTTCGATCTCCAGGTTGGACAAAGTGCTATTGGGTTTTTCCGTGTGGAATTCCTCAGTAGCATTTGTGCCCAGTTTATGGCAATAGGCTCGCCTTCTATTAAATGGGACTTAAACATAACGGCGAAATGAGGGTGTTACTATACACCTCTGCCCAACTCATCGGAGAATACAGGCGTGATGTTATGTTATGTTTATTTCAAGTGTTGAATTTAGAAGAAAAGAAAAAAAAAATGTAACATACAAGTTTTGTATTACAAATTATTCTAGCCTTTTTTGTCTGTTTTTGCCTAAAGTTGAATGCAATAATAGCTATCATGAACAAACTAATGAAAAACAACATTAATGTTTTGATAATTACGAAATGTAAATGGAATATTGAATACATATAACCAATAGGAATATTACAATACATTTTTAAACGTTGCCCCGCACTTCCGTTTCTCCTGTATCGTGGGTGCGTTTACAGACACAATATTTCACATGCACAAACGCCCAGACCCGGAACAAATATCCGTAGGCCATACAAATATTTGTTCCGTGCGGGAATCGAACCCTCGACTCATTACACAGAAGCTAATCGCTCAGCCACTGCACCAAACGTGTCGTCCAAACACGTGTTGTTCAACATGTTCTGTACTTTAATTTTGTCATCTTTACATAGTATAAAACAAAGTCGCTCCCGCTGTCTGTACGCTTAGATCTTTTAAACTACGCAACGGATTTTAATGCAGTTTTCAGCAATAGATAGTGATTCAAGAGGAAGGTTTAGTATGGCCCCATTATTATCTATATTGCAACCGTGTGAAGCCGGGGCGGGTCGCTAGTTTTTCTATATTTTAGACTTAGAGGCGCTCGTGATTAATTAAACCTACGGGGATCATACGATTTGGGAGGTTAAGCTTCGCTTGCCGTGGTTAGTCCGTGGATGGGTTACCGTTCGTTACATATCAAAACCTCTTCGTGCCACGGAAAGCACGTAAACCGCCGGTCCCGGGTGTCATACGAATACCTTTGACAGTCGTTACGGGTAGTCAGAAGCCCCGAAGTTAGACAACCGGTCTAAACTTAGGATATTGGCATTGCCCAGTACAGTTACTGGGCAACCCAGTGGTTGCGGAGGTTTGATGGCCGTCGCTCCGTATAAAATACTGGTATTCGGCCGCATCTGGTTAGACTGGAAGCTGACCCCCTAATAGTTGTAGAAGGCTAGGCAGAACATCTTGGTTAAGTCTTGTTTTCTCTAACGCATAACGTGTTGTCAAAGTGTCAGAGCTCCATAATTGTCTAATGTCAGAGTTCCATAGAGTTTCGCAACAGAGTCTATCAAATAAAGGTTTGTTGGAATTCAGTTTTTACACGCTTTATATTAGCTTCACTTGTAACTAACAAACTAACTAACAATGTAAAAAAATCTTGGAAGGCAATTTTAACCTACTTCCAATTGTCATATCGAAATGAAACTTTGTATGTATATGTAGTTCAGATGACAATACTATAATTTGGTATCTTGGAGCTGATCTGATAATGGAGCCAGGAGGTGGATATCGGAACTCTTCAGTGGCTACTAGTAAACCCCTCGAGTTTCGGGTCTTATGATTTTTTTGATGAGTTCAATAGATTGCACTTGGTGTTGAGGGTCTGATGACGGAGACAGGAGGTGGATAGTAGAACTCTTCAGTGGCTACTAGTTCACCCACGAGTTTGGGCTCATATGATTCATCTCAATGAGTCCAATAGATTGGGTTTGGTAATGAGGGTCTGATGATGGAGCCAGGAGGTGAATAGTTGAACTCTTCAGTGGTTACTAGTGAACCCTCGAGTTTGGGCTCATAATGATTCGCCTTGATGAATCCAATAGATTGGGCTTGGTAACGAGGATCTAACGATGGAGCCAGGAAGTGGATAGTGGAACTCTTCAGTGGCTACTAGTGAAACCCTCGAGTTTCGGGTGATATGATTCGTCTTGACGAGTCCAATAGATTGGGTTTATTAACAAAGTTCTTACGATGGAGCCAAGAGGTGGATAACGGAACTCTTCAGTGGCTACTAGTAAACCCCTCGAGTGTCGGATCATATAATTTTTTTGATGAGTCCAATAGATTGTACTTGGTGTTGAAGGACTGATGATGGAAACAGGAGGTGGATAGTGGAACTCTTCCGTGGCTACTAGTGAACCCTCGAGTTTCGGGTCATATAATTCGTCTTGACGAGTCCAATAGATTGGGCTTGTTAACGAGGGTCTGATGATGGAACCAGGAGGTGGATGGTGGAACTCTTCAGTGGCTACTAGTAAACCCCTCGAGTTTCGTCTCATATGATTCATCTTGATGAGTCCAATAGATTAGGCTTGATAACGAGGGTCTGATGATGGATCCAGGAAATGGATAGTGGAACTCTTCAGTGGCTACTAGTAATCCCCTCGAAAATATTATAACTTAATTAATATACATATAACTTTAAAGAAATGCTAACTAAGCCAACTTTAAATGTATTGTGTACCAGTAATAGATATGTTTAAAGTTATTTTAAGACTAAAAATAAAAAAATAAAAATTTGTAGTTTAAAAAACTATAAACACGCTTTAATCACGCACTAAAAATTATAAAATAATTATTTTATATCCAATAGTTAATACAAAAAGCGTGGAGCGCTTTTTGCTTGTTTGTACTTTTAATTATTTTAAACAAAGCGCTGCACACTTTTTGTATTAACCATTGGATATAAAAGAATTATTTTATAATTTTTAGTGCGTGATTAAAGCGTGTTTATAGTTTTTTAAACTACAAATTTTTATTTTTATTGTATGACCTTCTTGGGAAGAATGAGAATGAAATAATCCAAAATTTAATCTATACTTAATATTATAAAGAAGAAAGATTTGTATTTTTGTATGTAACGAATAAATTTAAAAACTACTGGACCGATTTCATAAATTCTTTTGCCGTTAGAAAGCTACATTATTACTGAGTAACATAGGCTATATTTATTACTGGAATAAAACTACTTACGCGGGCGGAGCCGTGAGGACACAGCTAGTAATAATATATGAATACAAACGTCACAACATACAGCATACAAACATTACGAAATCAAAATCCTAGCAACCGACATCGCTGTTGTCGGTTGCAGTAAAATAATAAATGATCACCCATCAGTATCAAGATAAAGCACATGCTGTAGTATGTCCATTTCATAACCGTCGAATACCAGAACAAAACCAGTTTCCCTAATGTCGAATGGTATAACTGACTAATGATGTAACACGGAGTATCTGATACACTCTTATTTTTGTTCTATGCCCTAAATATTTGAGTATCAAAACTTCAATAAAATTTCATTTGACGACCATGAGGTATAGCTAGAATAATTTGACTTCATTATACACAATCCCGTACATAAAAGTTATCATAAGCTCGTGTAAGGTAGGCAAAGGTAAAATCTATACTAATATGATAAAGCTGAAGAGTTTGTTTGTTTGAACGCGCCAATCTCAGGAACTACTGGTTGGAATCGAAATTTGTTTGTGTTAATTAGTCCATTTATCGAGGAAGGTTATAGGCTATATAACATCACGCTACGACCAATAGGAGAGGAGCATAAACGAAAAATGTAAAAACGGGAAAAATTACCACCCGTGCGAAGCGAGGACGGTCCGCTAGTTATTAATAAGATTAATTTGTACATCTTGAAGCTAAATCCATTTATTGTATACATTATTTTTCCATAAAAGCGGAGCCAGACGGCTGGAGTCAAATTCGCGGCTCTTTTAGCAGGGTCGCCATGTAAGGTAGGCAGATGTGCGAAATGAATCAAGTGAATGCTGAGATTATACTGAGTTTATTATAATAGAATTACATTTTAGAACATAGATTAGAATAGTATACGTATAGCAGACACCATACTCGTTAACGACCTTGGCGATAAACCAAAGACACAATAGGATGCATCAGAATCAAAGAAAGTAATCAAATCATAACATACATGAGTTATTACGAGAATTCAAAACTCCAACTAAACGCGACAAATAAAACACACAGCCAAAAGAATGCTAGTTAGATAAAAACATCCATAAAATAATTAAATCCTCATTACCATACCAGTATCAGTTTTTAATAGAAGTCTCGTCTTGTTGGTACGCGCGAGCACGTGCGCCTGGTCACTGACTTTAACTAACGGTAGCGTCATGCCACTACACATCAGTGGAGGGACCATTTTTGGAAATGGTTCTCGGGATCCGTCTTTCCATGTCGATGCCTGTTTAGGTGATGCTCAGTTCGAGAAATGGGTAAAGGAATAGATAAGTGAGGGACTTTGTGAGATTGATGGTGCATAAGCATATCTTTGTTTATACGCTTAAGTATCGCCCACGAGCGACAATTGCTGAGCGATTATTTTGTCGCCGAATATTAATATGAGCGACTATTTGTAGCACATGGGTGTTTAAGTATTGAACTCTGAATGTTTTATATTCGGCGACAAAATAATCACTCAGCGATTGTCGCTCGTGGGCGAGCCTTAAGCGTATCAATAAAGATATGCACCATCAATCTCACAAAGTCCCTAACTTATCTGTTCCTTTACCCATTTCTCGAACTGAGCATCTCGCTGAGCAGCTCCCTAAATGTAAACGTATAGCTATAGTAAAAGACGACATTAGATAGACTGGTAAAAACTTAATGGAGATAAAAAGAAAAAAATAAAATGCTGAAATAGTATAAAAAAACAAAGAATGTGCCGAGAAGCAACTAAGAGAAGAAGGCAACGAGAGTGGTAGATACCTACTCAGAGCAAGCTGTTTGTAAAGGAAAATGCCCAATTTTCTTTTAGCGATAGGTCACTCTTGCGTCCTAACTAAATCATCGGTAAATAAAAACTTTTTTACAAAAAATTTAAACCGACTTCAAAAATAATAAAATAATTACCATATAAAATTAACAGTTTCAGAAGTCGGTGCTCATCCACGCTGAACCAAATTGAAGGCACCGACTTCTGCAACTGTTATTTTTATATGGTAATTATTTTATTCTTTTTGAAGTCGGTTTAAATTTTTTGTAAAAAAGTTTTTATTTTTTTCTTTTTAGTGGCCTTAATTAAAAATTTTTGTAAAAAAGTTTTTATTTTTTTCTTTTTAGTGGCCTTAATTAAAACTTGGTTGGACCTACTAAAGACGCTGCTCGTAACATAATCACATCATCACAATATGCGTACTGTTCGTCATTGAGGAGTTCCATTGTCTATCTCTGAAGTTCTTCATCAGATCTTCACCAAATTTAAATGGGACCAATTTCGAAGTATACCCCATCCATTAAAAAAATAATCATCAAAATCGGTTCACAATTGGCGAAAATATCGATGAACATACACAAAAAAAATTAAAAAATACATACAGACGAACATAGTAACCTCCTCCTTTTTGGAAGTCGGTTAAAAATAGGAAATGTACTCTGAATTACAATAAAACAATAACCATTCCAAAGGTTGTCTGGTAGATATCGCTATCAGCGATAAGACCGCCATTGTACCCTTTAATGTTTGTTATTGTATAAGAGCTGTGTTACAATTTTGGTGTACAATAATTTATATTCTATTCTATTCTATTGAAATATTATCGGGTGGTTTTGAGGAAAGTTATGTTTAGCAATCATTATGTTATTAGTTATCACGTCTTCGATAAACAAAACCTTTTTAATTAAAATTCATTTATCACTATTAACTAATTGCATATAATCGCCTCTATAATGAAAATGTAAGGAAAATAAAACGTCAACGTTGTTCAATTTAAAATACGAATGGCCAGCATAACAACAATCTAATTATATGGAATCAAAATGAAAAGAAGATTTTTGATATGAAAAAAATTTAAACGCAGGAGGGACGCAATTATGGCCTGGTATGGGCATTCTCCTTCAGGTTCGCACACAATTATTTCTCACAAATGTGGAGCAAGGTATGGTGTCAAAGATTCATAGTCAGTCTTGGTAGATGCTCAAAAGAAACAAAAAAGGAAAAGATAAGAGTCTTGTAGTTCTAAAGCGGTGCTCATCTGTGGGACTTGCAAATAAAAAAATGCTAATATTTGAACTCCAAAAGATGTTTGACTTGTTATTGAAAATGCTTTTAATATAACGTGTGATATTTTTATTTGTGGTAAAAGGCACCTTTAAAATATGTCAAGACTTCGATTTGATAACTTAGAAATCTATTTTCTACTTTCAACATATGACAGTTGGTTCGTAATACTAAAATATTCAGACTATAATGATACGTTGAATATTGAATTTCTTTATCGATGTCTTTTTATGTCAACGGCACAATAGCAGGGGTTATTAACGAACTATGCAAGACATGCAAGCTTGCAAATAGACTACCATTTTTAAATAAAGCTTCATACTTTTAAATCAAAATGAAGAGATGACGATGATGATGATATAATTGACGGAGCGTTATTGGGTAAAATAACCGTTGTTTACCTATAAACTCCTATAGGCTCCTAAGCCGAGCATATATAGACATCTCATTAACTTTACGTAATGATTTATGTTCTTTGTCACACAATTTTTTTTGGTAATTGTTGCGATCGGTGTTGTGTCCGATGGTACTGTAAATCAAATAGATTAAAAAACCCGTGTGGCGTGTGGTGCCTGACCATGAATAATTACACAACTTTGTTGACAATAAATAGAAAAGTTCAAAGGAACGAAATACCGAGTGTCCTAAATACGCGTTCATGAAGGAAAAGAAAAAAAAGTTAAAGTAAAGTTTAAATAATAAAAGAGCAAACTTTGCTACAAAATATTTTTTATATTAGCATCTAAATATTTTCAAAAAGTCGCTTGCCTGCTGTTGTTTGGAAAACAATCACGATTTTGCTGTTCCTACTATAAAATACATACAACAGAAGCTTGTAGGGGTGAATCTATCATTGCAGTTATAGCTAATATCGGTATGTCAGGATTGGGAGTATAGTAAATAAAGTAAATTAAACCAACATTGACTCTCCACCACTGAGAGTACTTTTAATTGAGTTAGTGATTAGTTACAGAAGCTAGTTCACAATATACCACAATATAATAATTAACACAAGATCATAAAATGAGGACAAGCAACTCAGATATAAAAGGTCAGACTTCTTCAGCTGTTTGACATGGAATCCTCTGCTCCTATATATTACTATACTCTTTGCTCTGCTCCGTGGAATGACCACTGTTTTTATAACTTCGGGTATGTTGATTAATCTTGACGGTTACCCTCCTATGTCAACATTGTCCAGTGTTACTAGCTACCGATAACACTACTAATACGTTGTTCAAATAGAATAAATGTAAATAAATCAAACACATTATTTTCCTTTAGGATATTTCTGTATCTCGTGCCTGTAGGCGTCATTACTTTGACGTCACAAGTAGTTACCACTAAGACAGCTGTCGATTCGAATATGGGCCACTTGAAGGCCTCTTGAGAATAATGTCTGTGCTATCAAATATTAATGCCTCGAAATGTTATCCTTCGGAATATTTGGATGACTTTTGTGTTTTAAAGTGGCTTACTCTGAAAGGCCTAGTACTTGGTAATAGATTTTATTTCCGAAGCGTGCAAGAATTAAAGCAATAATTTGAGTCAATTAATCCTAAAGATCAGAAAAACTTACATGAGTAGTATTAGATTCTATTTAATAGATAGCATGAGCGTATCACCATTTTATGGCACCTTTCCAGCGCCCTAATGTAACTAGGAATCTATACTATCCATATAATATTATAAATGCAAAAGCGTGTTTGTTTGTTTGTTTGTCCTTCCTTCACGCCCTAACTAAGCAATCAATCGACTTGATTTTCGGCATAGAGTTAGTTGAAAGGATGGAGAGTAACTGCTACTTTTGGTCCTGGAAAAACATCATGTTAATTCCACGTGAGCGAAGCCGCGGGTAAAAGCTAGTTGTTAAATATATCAGAAATGACTACACACAACCTAGCTGATGTAATAATCATACATTAGACAATTGAGGCTCTCATTTGTAATACAGATTAGAATTAATACATAAAACATACAATTACTTTATAATATGACATAATATGAGGCCTCGAGGGCTTATAGCTATGGAAATTGTTCAAAGGTTTTGCCAAACAGAAACAAAAAAGGCTAGCATAAAAAATATCCGTTATTGAACAAAGAGGATTGAGTACGTCGGTTTTATTCAAAGCAGCGTCTGGCAGTAGGTTCTGGGTCAAAGGTCACGTTGATTCTTAAGCAGCAACAGGTTGCAAGTCAATCGCGAGATGAAACAGCTGATCAAATACATAATTCATTGATAATATTTCGCTTCGCTTTGCTTCGGAGATTTATTTGAAGAAGACATAGAACCGAAAATGTTTTATAATTAAGTTATCGATTATAGCCTCCTAATTGGCGATGTCGTTAGAATTAGTCTCAAAACCCTAATTGAAAGAAAATAAGTGTGATGATTTAAAACTTGTCACATTAAATGTTGTGGCTTTTGCACCCTTTTTGCTTATCTTCCAGTGCAATAATCCCTGTCTCTCTTCGACCTGTACGAATGTCTTCCGCAGCATCTTATGTTGTTCCGTTAAAAACAGATTGCTATGTTTCTAAATTCAGATACGCGTTTATAATTCATAAACATTAATCATTTATCCATGGTTAAGTACCAAGTTTTGTCTTAAACATTGATTTCGATAAACTTGTGTTTTCCCCGATACGCCAGCCACTTGTTAATTCATTGACCAAAACATCTTCGTGCCAAGCCATTTCCCACGTTTGTTCTTCTACAATAGAGTCTTAATTTGATTAGGTGATGGAGAGTAGTGGGGTTTGATGTCATTGCCGTGAACTGTGCGTGAGTCCAGTCAGCCGCGAGGTCCGGTGCGCGCGCGCCGCTTTCGACGCCATCTTGGAATTTCGAATTTTCAACGTGAATTTGTTAAACTTTTGTGAAGGTTTTTATGTGATTGTTTATGGTTTCTGTGCAAAAAATTGGAATGGTGATTTTTCTATGAAGTTTTGTGTGCGAAGGATGTGTTAGAAAAAATTGTCAGTGATTATTAAGGTAACATAATTAATGATTTAGCTTCTTATTAAGATGGACAGGTTCGGATCGAGTGTACCGATACAATCAATAAACTTTCTACGCTGATTAATGGATGGATACTCAATGACGTTGCAATGTTCTTCGTTGTGCACTTTCTCTAATACGCGCGTTGTCGCCGTTGCGTCATTTGCTTTCACAGTTTCCTTTAGTTAAAAGAAAATATTTGATGTTTGCATATTTTTCTATTTATTTTTCAATGTAAATTTTAGTTTAGTTTATGTAAAAGTAATAAGACTAGCACATTTTTCATTCAAGCATGGAGTAGCAGTAGGTATTCTTGATTCGAGAAAGTATATTTTGTGTCATAAATAGTTGTTCTGGGATTATGTGTATCTGAATTTTAATAGTCTCTGTGTTAGGTCATAATCAGCTTTAATAAGAAATAAATAATTAAATGAAATAAGCTGTAGAAGGTACACCTGATATCCATTCAATATAAAAAAAGTGTTGACGACTACTTGAATGTAATGACGTCATGTAACTAACAAGGCTGTGTAAAGGAGCATCTCATGTGTTTTATTTTATTTCAATCTTAACATTATGTTGAAATTTATTCATATCTATGATAAGAAACTAAAAAAAAGTAATTAATTTTGCTAAACTTTTTAGTTTAAGAGCTAAAGAAGTAAGAGGCCAAGTTAGAGATATAAAAATGACATGATAAATAAGTAATAAACGGAAAAGTGCCCTAGAATCAAATAAATAAGCCATTGTTGTTTACCAACCTCTTTACCTCATTCTCTTTAGAGTGGTCAACTATAAAACCATACCATTGGTCATACTATCGAAATGATAATTATATTTATCGACGCAATTTCTGATCAAATTGTAGCCGCGTAGGAACTCTTACAACATATTACCAGACACAAAGCTACCGAAAACGTTCTAATTACAATACATAGTTACTGTTACTATAATTACCTCATATTCCAATAAAATTTTTTATACTGCCCTATTATTATCAACAAGTGATTGCTTGTATACAAAGAAGGTCTCGTTAACAGTTTGTCTCATTATAACTGATGTAAGGGTGACACGACCAATTACTTGCCTTGCGTATGGGATGGATTCATTACTTTACATTGTCAGAGTTATGTTTTATTTATTTGTAGCATCTGCATAATTTAGCTCATTTTTTGTTTCTTTGACATCATCATTATAATCAACATTGAAAGTAGTTTCGTTATTATTCAAAACTATGAATGATACTAATGATTTTTTTTTTCCTTTTAGTATTAGTAAGCAAGCATGAAATGATTTCCGCAATTATTATATTTTTGACAATTCTGTTTTAAGACTTTATTCACTTATTCACTTATTATTGAGAAAACACGGTAATCTTAATAGTAAGTACTAAATATGAGCATGCGGGCGGTACAATTACTGATATAATAATATGCTTTAAGCAATTAGGACATGAATTTCAAGTTCTGATTACGTATGGCTTTATTAGAGACATTAAAATTGGTCTACGTCAAGTCAAATAAACTTATGACGGGATATTTTATTGTGTCATAATTAAGAAACTCGTTTCCCTTAATTGACACTTGGCTTCAGTAATTTCCGGATAATAATGAATTTCTCGTATACATTTTTATTTAAAAATACAGCTCCTTGTTACCTTTAAGCAAATAACTTTCTATAACATAGTCGTGGGCGCAAAATATGAAGACTGATTTGATGGACTGACTATGTTTTTTTTTACCATCCACCACATCATGTTAAGTTAGACATCGTGCAATTTTGGAATTATTATAAAAATACTAAATCGGGTCTAATCGCGTAGAAATTTTTTTATAACGCAGAAAAATATCTTATTTATCCCGACGTTTCGACCGAATTTCACCGGCCGTGGTCACGGGTCGACACGATTAGACCCGATTTAGTATTTTTATAATGTGTACAAATCGCGAAAGTTTGAAAACAATTTTGGAATTAGATTGCAATGAAAATTATTTTAGGAGTTGTGCCTTACTTCAACATTTATGATCAAAATGACTTCATAACCATTATTAATACTTGGTTTGTTTTATTTTTGTGATCTCAAAACATCACTGCCATGTTTTTCTAAACAATAACATTCAATCATCAATAATTATTTCAACTGTTTGATTCACTCCGTTATAAAACATCTCGTTACGATCTTTTTCTTTTTGCTGTCATTATTAAGACGTCAACTGCACAAAAGCAATTTAATCATTGGACTCTTGACTATAGTTATTCCAAGCATTGATACAACGTCATTAATACAAAAAACTTAACTACTCAGTTTAATTTGTCTTTCAATAGTACCTGTTTTAACTTTGTTATTTTCCGTTGATTTTGTAGGTACTAGTTTTTAGTTTGTTTAAGATTATGTTGTTACTGTGTCGATTTTGTGATGAAAAAGTTGCTAGTAATCTTAATGTTGTTAATTCATGTTGCTGTTTATGGACGGTCTACCAACGTGACTCATTGTTTAAAATGGTATGTGAATATAATTGCTCCTGGTTTTTAATCGACATCGAAGAATTTGTGGTATTAAAACACTTTTGGAAACTTGTCAATTATTTATTATTCAAGATTAATCGTATTTTTGTTGTTGTTAATTATTTAATTTCAAATACTTAAATATTATTTTTGAAAATCAAGAAAAATAATCTGAATCAATCTTCTTTTCGTTTAGAAAATTAGGATTATGTTCTTTCTTAAGTACTTTTCTTTGCAAAAACATTAATATTAGAACTGACACCTATAAAAGCTTTAGTTTGAATTTGTTAAACGTTATGAAAAGTCACTGTCTTGCTAATACTTGTTAGACAAGTTTATAATTACTGTCACTTAAAATATGAACTTTAGACAAACATTGAAGTTCTCACTTCTAACTTAGTCTCATTAGAGTCAAGATTCTGGTCTAGAACGGTAGCCAAACAAGAAATTTCCAAATATTAACATTCCACTGCGTACATCCAATGATGAGTACACCAACATTCCTAAGAAACGCAACAATGGACTTTAAAGTGATATTGCTAACGTATTTTGTGAGATGATAGTGGTAACTAGGCGACTTGTAAATGCATCGCGTCCATCGGAACAATGAGCAAAATAAACAGCTAGAGGCCGCAGAACATAACACAGAAGGTTTACTATTAAACAATGCACAGTAAGAAGCTTTAAGATATAGATGCTAAAGGAAATAAAATACTGCTGAAGTACATGCAATATACGAAAGCAATTGGAGACAGTTCCGTTTCATCTGGCGACTTAGCAAGAATTATTGTCATAAAGTTACAAACATTTCGTATGGGAGATTCGACAAAATTGTCGACACATCCTGTAGCAACAAGAATTCTACTGTGCACTATGTATGCTAGGCCTGCTGTACTATAGTGTCAATTTATGTGTGTTTCTCTATCGTGCGTCATTACGAGTGGGTATTCTGAAGCAGGCTCGGCTGAACGTGGTCTACTTGACCACGGGCGACGGACCGTACCGTCCATAATGTCCAACGCTTTCTCCACAATTGACGGATCAGTACGTATGAATGCAAGGTTAATTACTGAGAGAATCAGTAGCTTTCTAGTATTTTAGTGTCGTTTGTTTATATGAAGGAATGTTTATAGTGATTGGTAATAAAGAAAACAATGTTTTTTGTTGTTCGTCGTTGGCTTCGCATGAGGCTTAGATCAAAACAGATTTAATTAAAATCATTATTGTGATAGAGGTTTTTTAACTGTCTGATTGCTATCTCTAAGGTTTCAAAGTTAAATTATTAGATCGAAAAATTGGCAGATTTATTTTCATGCTTAGTTATTTATCTAGAGCTAAAGTTTGTCTTAATTATTGATGTACAAATGATAATAAAAACGTGAAATTACTCAATTGTATTCAGTCTTAACTTTTGGGAATTAAAAACGTGACCGTTATGTTCTGATATTTTTAATCCTTCTTGTTATCTGTTGGGTTCAATTAATACAGCTCGTTAAAATTATGTAACACCGCTCCTATTATTGAAACTTTCTTATTTTGCGTGTCAGTATCCTTTCGTAATACTTGACGTAATCTGGAAAAGAAATCTGCGAAGTTTTTAATTTCGTCTGTTACGAATCTGCCTCCTTTTTAACAAGCCATTTACGTAATGAAGACAATGAAACCAAAATAAAATATTTTATCAGCGTCTATGCCAATTTTAAAACAAAAAATATATTTGTTACCGAATCGTAACAAACTGCGCAAGTACCAAAAACTTAAAAAAAGCAAAAAGCTTCTGCTGACGATAGCAATGCTGCTTGCGATAGCTAAACAATTTCCATTGCTGTTTTCAACAAGTGTTAATCAAAGTAGAATTAAGTATTCTGTCATTAGTCATTACTTATGTCCGGTTCTTATAAACAAAAACAATTGTGCTTACCAATGGTAGCATTTTTTATTGCTAAACTGGGCATATAAAAAAACTTGTAAGCTAGTTCCACCTGTTATAACTATTTCCGTATCGGTGCTAACTACTATGCAAAGTTATGTGGTCTTTGCTCAATTATTGGTAAATATACAAGAGTCTCAATTTTAACCAATAACACTTCGTAAATTAGAGGATTGCGGTTGAAAAGATGATGTAGTGACAAAAATTGAAAGGAGTATGCTTAGGTGGTTTGGCCATGTTGAGAGAATGAGTGAACGGCGATTAACAAAAGAAATTTATAAGGCGGATGTTAATGGGAACGCCGGTAGAGGACGTCCTAGAAGGACATACATCGATGTTATTGGTGATGTTCTTCACAAAGGTCAGGTGCGTAGTACTCTCAACCGGCGTGCGTGTATGACAAGATGTATGAATGTGGATGAAGCGAAAGGGGTATGTAAGAGTCGTAGCATGTGGCGTTCTATAGTTTCTGCCTACCCCCATGGGAAAAAGGCGTGAGTTTATGTATGTATGTATGTAAATTAGAGGATTCAGTCATAAGAGAAGTAAAATAAGAAAGAAAATAGATTCATAAAAGATATTTTCATATTGTTGCTTTTATAGCAGTCATATTTCCCAATTAAGAACTCCTATTTCAACTCCATAAGAATATGTTAACTATAGGTACTACTGAATATGATACCATTATTCCTATAGATGACTACAATAAAAAAATTGCGTCCCTAATGGCCGATTTCTATTATTTACCGAGCATTATTGGGTGAAATTAACACTCTTTTATCTTCACTAAATAACGAATCAAATACTCCAATGCTTTGCATAGTAGACCCTCTCACGTGTTAGTAGCTATCACATGTACAATAAGCTTAGGAGTCTATTTATACGCCCAGTTTAGGAATAAAAAATGCTATCATTAGTAAGAAAAACGATTAGTTTCTAAGCATTAGAACCAGGCTATCTATAGTTTATCTACAATTTTTTTTTCGATAGCTGTAGGTAAATGTATTGGAATCAAATTGTAACAAAAGAAGAGCATCGTCAGTTTCGACAGTTTAATTATAAATATAAATACAACACTAAGATAAGTAGATATTTCATCAACACGAAAAGTCTTCTATTAAGGTTATGAAAATACATTTTTTTATATTCTAAAATTTAATTTATTTTGTCTTTCTAGTCGAACTTCATTTTTTAATAACAAACATTTTGTTCTACTCTTTTTATGAAACAAACAAAAGTCTATTTATTGTTTTACCCCTACAAATGTTTGGCTACATACTAGTGTAATCATATAATTTGACCTGGATCTTAGCCAAAAAATATTTGCTTAGACCTTGCTCCCATGTAATAATCTCGGATTACATTTAATTTAACTCCTTTGGGTAAGGAGAATTATAAGATTAGATTATAAAAAAAGTAATCTAATACTAATCTATACTCTGTACTAATTTATAAAGAGGAAAGATTTGTATTTTTGTATGTAACGAATAAACTTAAAAACTACTGGACCGATTTCATAAAATCTTTTGCCGTTAGAAAGCTCCATTATCACTGAGTAGCATAGGCTACGGGCACAGCCGTGAGGACATAATAAATAAAATTCGAAATAGCCATGAACCTCGACCAACATCTGTTGAGGCTCTCTTTGGGCGGGTGTGTCAAGGGCCTGATACAGAAACCGGTACTTCTGGAAACGGTGCGTATTGTTAGGAAGTTCATCTCTCTAAGGTCCTGACCACCGGTAGCTTAGACCCTGTTCCCAATGACGGTGGGCTACGTTTTTATATTTTTAACGTTTTTTATCGAATTATTTAAAAATATAAATATAATATACCTATTGATATGAATAAAGGAAACAAAATTCAATTAATTAGAGAATTTGCAGGATCTTATTGATTACATATTTTATAATGGTACTCCACTCAAGGTATAAAATGTTATCATAACGAACAATGACATTATGTTTTGTAACAAAGAACCTAAACAAAATATTAAATTTACAGAAATATTATAGAATGTTAGTGTTTAATAACGTTATAACATTTTATAATCTCAGTATTTTCAACATGTTCTTGATTATGTTGTGAATAAAAAGATTCATAATTATTGACTATTCGTTGGATGGATTGATGATAGAGGTTTGTGGCATTTGCTACAACCTATATTATACAGATCACCACAAATTTATAGCAAATTTAATGGCATTTAAAATAAGTTTTGCTAACTTTAACAGCTATTGATATTTATTTCTTGAAAGTTATAGTTTATTAGTTTAATTGCGCTAAGAGTTTGCTACTACTGTAAACAAATTCTATTTGATTATTATATCTGCTTAAGCCTTGGGCAGTTTTGGTATCTGTTTAACTAATACAACTTTATTAATCAAACACTTGGCTTATCAAATTCCAATTTGCTTCATAACATCTCGTTTTCTATTGGTGGGGCATTCTTCGAAAAATATTAACAAAAATTGAGAACGTCATTAGCATCATCCCAAAGTTAAGAATGCAGATGTTTAATACTATAATTATGATAATGAAAACTCAAACTATACCGCTGCCGTCAAGCAATAAGACAAGAATAAAAACAATCTGACAATACTATAACGTTAACAACCCGGGAGAAGAATGATTTGTTAAAATAATGTTAAAAAATTTCGAAGAATCACCCTGGTACTTACTCTGCCATATTCAAATTCATTATATAAGCAAATACCAGGCATAATAAATGTTCAACTGTATTCAGTTTATCTATTGTTCTGTTAATTTGAAATCTGGTATGTACAATCTATTTTGCTATTGTGCGAAATCGCTTCGTACGAACAATTTACGACGATCGTTTGGATCTCTTTCTGCTCAATTGATTTTGCTTGTAATGACTGACAATTTCGATTAGAGCAATTTTTTGTGCCTATTATGTCCCTAAATCCTATTTAGGGAGTTGGCATTCAATCTGACTGAAATTGTTGACAACATAACATAATCAGCCCATTACTGTCCCACTGCGGGGTAAGCGAGCCTTTTCTCAGAATGAGAAGAGTTTAGGCATTAGTCCACCGTCCACCACGCTGCCGCGCTGATCTGGTGTGGGTTGACGGACTACACACACCATCGATAACTTTATGAAGCCCTCTCTAGTGTGCAGGTTTCCTTCACCGTTAACGCTAGTAGTCAAATTATGATCCCCACATGAATTCGAAAAGTCAGAGGTGCGGGCTGGGATTTACCTCAGACCCTCCTGCATGGGAGGCAATCGTTAAACCGGTAGGCTATCACTTCTTAAACACACACCAAACAGACAACATATAAAATTAAAAATACTTTTAGCATCTATCGGTAAAGTTCTTTTGTGTTATTGCCTGCTTGTATTAATACCTAGAAAACTTGGTTAAAACTTTCATTAACCAATTGTTTGAGACACGGTCACGTTTGCTTTTTCATCTTTGTGAGTTAGAAAAGCGCGTAGCAAAAACAAAACGACGACAAGTTTGGTGCAGTGGCTGAGCGATCGGCTTCTGCGCTACGGGTCGTGGGTTCGATTCCCGCACGGAACAAATATTTGTATGGCCTACAGATAGTTTTTCCGGGTCTGGATGTTTGTGCGTGTGAAGATTTGTGTTTGTAAACACACCCATGACACAGGAGAAATCCTAGAGTGGGGCAATGTTTTTTTTAAACAAAAAAAAAAAACGACTAGATTATGGATGTTCTTTATTAAGTAAGATATTATGACAATCGAGATTTCTCCAAAATCTGTAATCTTATTTTTAGCATCTATATTCTTATAATAAAATTTGACTAGCCTTTTTGGTCTAGCGGTGGCAAGCGCCACTGCAAATCGTGAGGTCCTGGGTTCGATCCTCAGGTCGGGCAAAGTGTTATTGGATTTTTCCGTGTGGAAATCCTCAGTAGCAGCTCGGAGTTTGGATTTTTGCCCGGTTGATGGCAATAGGCTCACCCCAATTACATGGGACTTAAACATAATAGCGAAATGAGGGTGTTACTATACACCACTGCCTAACCCTTCGGGAAATACAGGGGTGATGTTATGTTAATTTGACTTAATTTACCATCGACTCACTAATAAGAAGTCTTCAATAACGTAAGTGGCCTTTACGTCATCAACTGGCAGAAAATATGATTTTACATATGAATCTCATGGCATAAACATTAGACAATAGTATCCATACCTAATACTCAAAAGAATATCCGCCTCAAAATAATAAAAGAAAAGACAATTGACGCCTAAACAATACAAGTAACGGTAGAAACTGATGATGTAATTAGCTGTGAATGACACATGGTTATAATGATGTACCTATATGTACTAAGAGTGGGTTGACGACTGTTTTTATAATCTGTCTGTCTTATAAATCAAGGCAGATTGGTACTAATAAAGATTGGTATGTATTGTCTAATGACCGGTTCCTATAAACAAAAACGAATCGTTTTGCTTGCCAATGGTAGTATTCTTTATTGCCAAACTGGGCATTCGAATAGACTCGTAAGCAAATTTTACCTGTGATAGCTACTTTATGGGAGGGTCTACTATGCAAAGCTATGAGCTCTTTGCTTCATTATTGGTAAAAATACGAGTTTCCATTTTAACCGTTAATAGGGCAGTTTTTAAGAAAAATAAAAAGCAAACAATTTGGCAATTATTTATAAATAATAATAAAATGATTTTTTCATGTAACTGCACCTCTTTATTTTTATTTTCTATTAAAGAAAATAGTAAAACAAAGTAAAATTGCTAGTTCTAAAAATAAAAATATAACAAGGAGGCTTTGCTACATCTTCCAAAAAAGTTGGCGGGAAATATATTCTCTTTGCCTTATTAAGGGATAACGCTCTGTAAATTATTGGAATTGGCCATAAGAAAAAGGAAAAGGCTTTCGCTCGCAAACGAATGTTTGGCTCGCAATAAAATGTTCACCACCAAATGTACCCTCAATTTCGAATCCTCGCTAACAAATGCTTGCTAACAAATGCTGGTGGTTTGGACGCACCTCAAATTTGGTGGAGGGGAGTGCAATTTAATATAGACGATCTCTAATGTTCTTTTTCACCGTACCGAACAAATTTCTCGTTTTTCCAGAGATGTAAACAAAACAACATTATTGCGATATCAAAACGTTGTAACATCTGTAAATTTCCCAAGAGATAATGTGTAAATAGACCCTGTCTTGCCCAATAAATTGAACGTCAATAAGGGCGTTGGCGTTAACGCTCGTGTAGACAGACTCTATACGTACTGTTCATTTCTAAATTGACCGTCATCCATAAGGTCTCTATAGATTAGAAGAATAATTTCTGGGCTTGCGGTGAATGTACTAGCGAATCTTGCGACCCGTTCATAGGTTCTCGGAGGAAACGTGGTCGTTTTAGTTGATAACCGCCATCTCCAAGATAGAGAATATCCATGAGGATTAATTAACCCAAGATAAAAAAGTCAGAAAAATAATAATAGTAGCAGTATCGGCAATCTACATAACATCACGCGTTTATTCCCCGAAGAGTTGGGCAGAGATGTACTATTAACACCCTCATTTCGCCGTTATGTTTAAGTCCCATGTAATAGGGGGCGAACCTAGAACCATCAACCCCGCACAAATCCAAACTCCGGGCTGCTAATGAGGGATTCCACACGGAAAAACCCAATAACACTTTGTCCGACCTGGAGATCGAACCCAGGACCTCACGATCAGCAGTCGCACTTACCACCACTAGACCAACGAGGCAATATCGGCAATCTAATTTATCCTTAAAGCCTAACTTTTGTATATTTTAATGAAAATATCACTAACTTTACTCATTTACTAAACGACTCCATCAATATTGCAATAGTCACCATCAAACAACTAATAACCGTTGAACATTTCCTGTTTATCTGTTTGTCCATTGCGATGTTCTTCCGGTCTGTAAACTTTAGTGTTTACACGGAACTTGCCAAGATGTTGAACTTATACAATCTGTGATGTCACAACAAGTGCGGCAACGACGCGTGTTGTTATATTTGTAATTGAGCTGTGTTATGCAATAATGTGTCAACCCACAAAAATATTATAGTTATAGTGGTAGGTCTACCCAATGCTTGAAAAAATACAAACTCCATTAAGATTTTTTTGATAGACTCTCTATTAAATTTACTACAGTTCTGGGTATTTTTTCAAGCGTTGAGTATAGACCTACCACAAGAACTAGATGACGTTAACACAAAAATCATATTTTTGTGGGTTGACACATTATTGCATATAAGACGGCTTAATTGTTCATTCTTCTTTTTGTCTCGCGTCGGCATCAGTTATAGAAAAATAGCTTATGTCGCAGTGAAAAGATTAGACAGTCAGCAAGGTTGGTAGCGGAGTTTACTACGTGCGTCGGACGTACTTAACCACTTCACTCAGGGAAGCTCTTTGAATGCACCTCAATTGTTCATTAAAGTAAATACAATGGTTTTGGTTTAACATTTACCTTCTCTAAGCACTGGATTTCATAGACCCATTCTTACTTCAATGAAAGAAGCAAAAACTTCATTAATATACAAAATACCTTTACCGTTAATTTTGACTAATTTAACATATTCTTCTGCATTGATATTACTACGGCTAACATTAAATCACTGCTAATCGTTAAATATTTACTACTTATCTGTTCGTCCATCGCAATGTGTTTCCGCACAAGTACATCGATCAGTGTGATAGGTACATCGTCCGGTCCGAAAACTGTCGTGTTTACACGGAAATTGTCGAAGCGCTGAACTAACACAATCTGTGATGTCACATCGAGTTTGTGGCAAATTGAACCTACAACTACATTACATAAAGAATGGGATTAAAAATGGCGGCACTTCTACTGTTTTCGTTATTTGCGTTTCTCTTACGCACGTTTTCTTTGAGCGAAAGGCAAATAGTAAATTCGCCATTATCAATCCCGTTCTTTAAGTAATCGAGTTATATTGTTTGTTTAATGACGGAAATCAAATAATTATACCTAAAAATAATAGAGCCATTAGAACAACAGGGCTGTACTCAAGTAGGTACACAACAGCTATTCAAAAATCTAAATGTAAATAAATGCCTTGTTCTTGATGTAGATATTCCGGTCTGATTCTCTAATTGTCCAGTAGATCCGTTCGCACAAAACATTTTAAAAGGATAAGCTGAGGTGTGAAATCTTCAGCAAAACACAATAATTGAATCCGAAAATCTGTTCTTGCACCCCATATCCAACATGATTTTACAGTGACTGGGATTCCCGACAAACCTGACCTAAGCAATAAACCAACAAGTTATTTTCCCCAAAAATACGCAGAAGACACTGCTATTTCTTGCCGTGTTGATTTCAATTGCCGTACGCGACGAAACGGATGTTCCTACAACGACGTCATCACAGAATTAATTTTTATCGAACCACTTCCCGGATAAGAAACTGATGATATTTAATCGCTCGCATCATTAAGAATACCTGACATTTGTACCTATTATATGTCTTAAGATTACATAATTTATCTGACGTAAACAGGAAGATTCATTGTTTTATTTTTACCTTTGTAATTATCTTACTTATAAACCTATTAAAACTAATATCCGCTTTATTTTAATCGTGCACTTCTTTGAAAACACACGAAGGTTTAAGGGTATTGTATAACAGTAACTCGTTTTTGTAGAAACGCAAAAGCATCGCCTATTGAAACAGCCAAGAATGATATATAGGGTAACCGATTTTAAGTCGAAGGCTTATTACAGTGTCACAGAAAATTTTATACAACTAAAATAAGGCCTCGTTTAGAGAGTCGCAGCGCGTAATGTGGGGCGTAAAGCGAAAATACAAACATATTTATAGAGACGCGTTTTTCCGTTTGTATTATTTCAGTCGTAGTTGTATATAATATGTGTCCCAGTATGTAGTACGAAAATATTAAGGGAGGATATACACACAATTTTATCAACAAAAGCTCCTGACACATGCTTATTAATTACACCTTCCTCCCCCCCCAAGATAGAAAAATGATAATATTTGGTTCAGATATTTCGACCTATACATACACATATGTTCAAACAGAGATCTCACAGAGGCGTGATATTTATTGTTTTGTAAAAAATCTTAAAGACTCTTAAAATAACATAAACGACACGTGCTACTTTCCCCCTGTACTTTTTGTAGTATTTTAGAAAATATGAATATAATGTGTAGAGTTATGTATAAAATTTAAATTTCATGTCACATTACAAAAATTGTTTAATTTATGTATGGCCGGGCAGCTTGATAATTCTTTAAGTTGTCTATGCTGTAGCCTTTCAAGTAACATTATATTTACGCCTCTGTGAGGCTTAGTGTGTTTGAGTATGTAGAGGTCGAAATAGGTAAGTCAAATACTAAAATTACTCTATCTTTGGGGGGGGGGTAATCGACCCCACAAAAGCGGGTTTTTTGTCGATAAAATTGAGTGTATATATCGCCCTTAGAGTTTTATTACTACCTGAGAATTTATATAGGTATGTCTGTAGGCGATAGATTGCGCGGCGTATCCCGCGTCTCATTAACGAGGTCTTATTGTTATGCAAAACATTTCACGGTAACTTAAACTCAAAACTTTTTATAACTTCCAACACTAACACTGAATACAACATTAACACTATCAGACACTTCTACATATTCTTTAAGTAATGATGATACATTTAATACTATACTCAAACCAATAAAAACATCATCATTAATTTCTTCATACACATCACCTATAAAATACTCAATTACTTGTGGTTATTCAGTTTCAAAGCCCACACTTTAATCAAATAATAAAATGGCTGGCGGTTCAACTATCGATCATTATTGTTATAGAAAGTTCTATAAATCAATTTAGTCATTAATGTAAAAAGATATTTGGTAATTACTTGTTTGTAGAACTGGAGCAGTCGGTCTATAGTTGGTCGAGTGGCCTTGAATTTTTTCTTCAGAGTTAATGGTTGTGACCCTTGGTAAGCTGGTTTTGATGTGTCCATTGATTTGTAGTTTTGATTTGTTTCTCTATGACTTATAATTTATATGGATTTGTGACGAGACAGCTATGTTTCTAGCAGTGAACTAAATCAAACTCACGTTGTAGCTAGTATATTTTATAATGTTTACTAACCTAATAATTACTTCTCATCTCATATTTTCGTCTCGTTAGTGACTAACCTGGTGTCAGAGTTTATGCCGCCCATGGGCCTCTGACTTGGCTTCACATGCAGTTGAGAAATATCTCTCAGACATGCCGGTTTCCTCACGATGTTTTATTTTAACTGTTTTTATGCAATTGATAGTTATACAATACGCACATAAATCCGAAAAGTCAGAGGTGCGTTTTTGCACTTTACCTGATATCTTTACCAAAATTCAGTTATTTATATAATAATTTCAAAAAAGATTCTTCTTATTTATCAGATAATGAAACAAAGAATGATTCAATTCAACGAAGCCTCGCAGCCTTGTCAAGTACGTTCATTAAATTCAATTTCTCGACAATTTCGCGCCAAAATCCTTGAAATTATATCAATTGAACATATTTCTGGAAAGTATAATTTTGTTAACATCAGTTTAATGTCAACTGAGAAAAAACGTTTGTTTGGTTATCGTTAACCTAAGGTATTTGTGAGCAAGATGACAAGTCATTCAAATGATCAACCCCATAACATGATGAAATTTGACGACACGTTTGGTGTAGTGGCTTCTGTGGTCGTGGGTTCTATTCCCACACGGAACAAATATTTGTATGGCCTACAAATAGTTGTTCCGGGTTTGGACGTTTGTGCATGTGTAAATTTGTGTCTGTAAACCACCCACGATACAGGAGAAATCCTAGTGTGGGGCAACGTCTTTTATAAAAAAACAATAAAAAATTGTAGTGCTCAACATGAATTCCCATAGCGGACTACATCAAACAAGTAAGGAACATACCATAATCATTTGAATAAATATTACGTAGTTGATAGATTAGCAACTGATATAACTCCTTAAGTACTAAATCATACTAATGAAAAGAGAGAGGATGATCGTTAAAACATCACATCAAATCAGAATAAACTTAATGACAAACAAAACCACAGGCCGTTCACTATAGAACCTCAATAGTGCTATGGACCTTTATCAGGTCAATGACTATAGCGTCATTTATTTTGCAATCTGTAAAATCCTATTGGTGAGTCATAGAAGTGAATTGATAGGTACACATATACGAGGCTGTACGTGTACCTACTTAACTTATAACTAAGTAATTAGTATGTCATGTCAGTAAATATTGCTCAGTATTCTACGTTGGGACTGTGGAATTTTCAATAAAGTGTCGTGGGGTGACAATTCTTCTAAATATAATAGTTTAGCAAACAAGCTGATGGTCCACTTGACAGAAAATGGTTATCGCCACCTACGTAACCTTCAAAACCAATAGGATTGTTGATGCGTTGCTAACCTTAAGAGATAAAGTCAGAAAAACTCATGTGCCTGTAATTTCATGGCCCATGACAAATCATGTTGTATTTACTTTGAACTTGAACCAGAACCCTTGCTATCCTTATCTTTCTGTTCCTTATCATCTTTCTCATCTTTGTCCTTATTGATGGTAGACATAGTATTGCGAATAACTTCACTTTGAGGATCAACTCCTGGTAGATTCTCCAGTGTACTTTGAAGGAAGGCTGGATCATTCATTACTTCAGCATACTCCTCCGACACATCCATACACTCTTCAGCTGGTGAAGCTTCCTATTGTATGCTCATCTGCATCGCAACAGCAATCTGTTCTTCCTCATTCCGTTCCATAGTTTCATGGCCTACTCCATGGCTCACTCCATGCCAGTGTTCTGAAGCTCCCCAGTTTTACCTGCTTCCCCTTCAGTTGTAGTTGCTTGGCGGCCCACCTTCAAACCGGAACACAGCAATGCGGCTTGGCGGTAGAAATAGGTATGGTGGTAGTTCTTCTCCGCACGAGCGAGAATTTTCGTAGAAGAACTCACTCAGAAAATTAGCTGTAATTACCACATTCACAGATTGTTCAGTGATCATACTCATAGTATGTGATTTGATTTTGCGTTTCTGAGCTAGGTACCTCTCTACCAACTGGTTTTTTTGCGGGATTAGTTTTATTTTTTGTCCAAATTCGAAACTGACTGATTGCCTTGTTAGTCTAGTGGTCGCAAGCGCGACTGCTGAGCATGGGTTCCTAGGTTCAATCCCCAAGTCGGGCAATGTGTTATTGGATTTTTCGATTAGGAATTTCTCAGCAGCAGCCTGGAGTCTGAATTTGTGCCCGGTTAATGGCAATAGGCTCGCCTCGTATTATATGGGACTTAATCATAATTGGCGAAACGAGGGTGTACTAAAAACACCTCTGCTGAACCCTTCGTGGAATATAAGGTGTGATGTTATGTTATTCGTAAAAAAAATGTCCATAGTTATATTTAATACTGCATAGTTTTGTATAAGTCTCCCTTCTGCTAACGACCAATATTATAAAAATGCGTTCTCTTTGTTCTTTGAACAAACAATGTTCTCCGCAAATTGATTAACAATAACATGTAAATCAAGATATTTCACGTCAAGATGAGAATAAGATTCATAAAGATGGTCTTATATTCTTTCACAAATTGGTGTCAAATTGGAATAGGTACTTAAATATAAGTCGCTTATGGAACAGACACATTTACGACTTTTTATGAAATATTTCTTGAATAGTTTTATTCTGTTGTATGGGACAACAAAGGAATTAGACCTTTTATATCATTCAATAAAAATAATTAAAAAACTCTGATGTAATATCTCGCAAATGCCGACTATTTTAATTTAACCCTAAAATAGGGAACTACACGATGGCTGATGCATGCGTGCCGTCAGTTGGGACAGGTCAACTCAAGCCTGCTTTAGTACTTTCCTCAAAAAGCCAGTCTAGATGCTGCCCTCCATTGTTTCACTCACATTGTTTTTATAGCACAATGTCTGGACTTTAAAAGAGACTTTGATCTCTGAGTTTCTTTCGGCTTTTCTTCTCAGAGGTAGTCAGATAAGAAATGCCAGAGTCATTTAGTCTTAAAAAAAACCATTACATTGACTTGTAAAATAAGAATCATTTATCATTTGATTTAATTACTTTTTTTTTGTTTCAGATCTCAACAATAATTCCAGTAATAGTGTTGTGAACGAGTGCTAAAAATATATATGTGTGTGTAAAGTGATGCAGTACAGTGTAACACGGTCACAAATGAAGCGACGTAAACTGTGGTGCGTCCTTAAAACGGTACAGTGAATAAGAAACAATGTTAGCGATAAGCGTTTGGGTGTTCTTCGCAGGATGTTTTGCTATCGGTGAGTGGACTTGACTGTACTTTTAGACTTTATATAATTTAAGGACGTTACCCCCGTCAAGGGATACGACGCGACTCGATGCAGTAACGATTCCGTGTGCCTTTTTTTTTTCTTTGACTTGCTCTAAGACGGAACACACGAATCATAGTAACAGAGATTTATGTGATTCCCTTAGACCCCTCTAGCTCTCACATACACAGCAGAATACAGTAAACTCCTTGGCGCCTGACTTAATGTGAGGGTGATATCCAGGCGGACCGTATAGATCCTACCACCAAGCGTGCAGAGTTTTGTTGAATCTTACAACACGTGTCTATTCCTAGTTTTATATTATGGCCCTTACACGGGGTATTATATTTCTATGAGCTATTTACTTACAAAACGACACCGTACTGCTACACCACAACTTTTATTATTTCAAAGAAAGTTAAATGACGCTTTAATATGAATGTTAATTTTAATAAACACAGATTACGATAACCGATGCTTGCCGCAGAAACCCCTCAAAACATCGGTTACTGTTATCTTAGCTTGTAAGCGTTAAACTTGGAAAGGGATGATCATCATCCCTTTCATACAATGACGCTTACGTAAGATGACGCAATCAGGAAGGGTGCTGTATCATCTTCGTCATAGCTAACATTCGCGTTTTGTTTTGCGAGTTTTTGATTCGGAAATCAAAGCAGGCTTCGAAACCATAATTTAAGGCCATGAGGTCCAGAGTGGGCTAACGGTTATTTTTTTAATTATTTGTCGTTAACGATGAAACTAACAATGGCCTAAGGGTGCGTGTGTGTGGTGTCATCTATTGAAAAATTATAGAATCACTTTTAGACCGTTGTGACTCTTTTACTTTTATCACTTACGACAGTTAAAAATATTTAGTTAGGCCTCTCTAGTCCGTATCGCCTCAATTATTATGCGTTACGTTGACTGCTTTCCATCTATAAATATAATTAGCGACTTTTCTGTGCGTCAATATGATTACACAACTAGCGAACGTCGGAATCAATATTCCACGACCTAAGTTTATATGCTGAACACGTTTGGACGATGAACAGAAACTAACTAAGAATGTTTTATGACGTAAAGTCAACTACTTTTTAATATTAATTTTCGTTTTGATAAAAACCTGGTACTGGCCTGTTTTGTTTTTATATGTACCTATGTTTTTGTGGAATTTCTAAGCTTTTTGTTCAAATACCTATAAAACCAAATGCTATGGAAAACCTATTTTATTTCTATGGCGAAATAAGCACTGAAAACTTGTTGTTAATTAGTACAAACTGGCCTTCAAATAATCCTGTCCCACTAGTTTAAATCTATGTTCAAAACTTCAAGTCTCTGGCTCGATTTATGATGAATAATGATCTATCAGTCAGTTAGAGATTTTTAGAGACTCGAGCACTCGTATCTGGGAAACTACTCTATCTACACATGAAATTTAGAATACTGCTTCTATTAGGTAATTATTTTTTTAAAACATTGCCCCGTCCTCGGATTTCTCCTGTATCGTCGGTGCGTTACAGACACAAATCTTCACACGCACAAACATCCAGACCCGGAACAACGATCTGTATGCCATACAAATATTTGTTCCGTGCAGGAATTGAACCCACAACCCGTATCGCAGAAGCCGATCGCTCAGCCATTGCACCGAACGTGTCGTCGAATTCACCCCTCTGAAAAAAATTCTGTCCTGTAACATAACTAGCTTCGGCGAAATGGGCTAAGAACGGTTCGTGTAAATACTGCACAGTGCGCGCGTGGTCGGTTTTGCGAGAACTTGGCTTTGCGCACTTTATGCTCTTAGATTGTCATGTATTAGTAAAGTTGCTAATATGCAACAGCGAGCATCCATTGTTGTTTGTTGTGTACCGTTGTACAAGTATGTTTAGTTCAGAAGAATGCCGGCGGATAAGCGAGACTAATAGGCGGTTAATTTGCGTACAATATAAAGAATGTCTTAGGGCCTCGTGGCTAATTACCAACCGCGCGGATCATACGATTTGCGAGGTTAAGCTGCGCTTGCCGCGGTCAGTCTATGGATGGGTGACCATTCGTTACATATCGAGACCCCTCCGTGCCTCGGAGAGAACGTTAAACAGTCGCTCCCGGGTGTCATAAGAATCCCTATGATTGTCGATACGGGTAGTCAGAAGCCCGAAAGTCTGACAACCGGTCTAACCTTAAGATATCGGCATTGCCCAGTTACTGGGTTGCGGAGGTCTGAAGGCAGTCACTCCGTGTAAAATACTGGTATTCAGTCACATTTGGTTAGACTGGAAGCTGACCCCAATATAATTGGGAAAAGGCTAGGAGGAACAGGAAGAGACAATGTCTACGAGTACTATCATTGTTAAAACGATGTATCTGTCTGCAAGAACATACAAAGTTCAGTAAACTTTTGATTTAATTGATAATCATAATTAATTTTAATTATTTTACCAATCTTTTTTTAATCTTTAACACTCTAGGATTTCTCCTGTTTCTTGGGTGCGTTTACAGACACAAATCTTCACATGCACAAACGCCCAGATTAGTACACCCTTATTTCGCCTAGGGGGCGAGCCTATTGCCATTAACCGGACACAAATACAGACTTCGGGCTGCTACTGAGAAATTCCTGATGGAAAAACCCAATAACACCCCGACCTGGGGATCGAACCCAGGACCCCATGTTCAGCAGTCGCGTTTGCGACCATTAGACCAATAAGGCAGGCTTAAAAACCACGTGTGTACCTATACCGTTAACATCCTATAAAGATCGTATTATATTTATTTAAACTTCATGGACAGTTGGTGGTACATAAGGCGGACTTAATACCAATGGCATTCTCTACCAGTCAACCTTTGGGTCAAATCGTACCATTGTATTGGAACGAAATATTTTACAATTATATTTTATCTCATGAAATTCAAGTAAATTAAGTATTATATTGGATTACTAGCGACCCGCCCCGGCTTCGCACGGGTGCAATGTAGATACTAATGTGGGGCATATAAACCTTCCTCTTAAAGCACTCTATCCATTGCTGAAAACTGCATTAAAATCCGTTGCGTAGTTTAAAAGATCTAAGCGTACAGACAGCGGGAGCGACTTTGTTTTATACTATGTAAAGATTTGATGGCGTTTTACGAAGATGCGTAACCAATTCCACCTGGGCATTCAAGAGTTAAACATGTATTTCGTCGATTTCTGTTAAAAACGTGTGGATTATATTATCGTTTCATTTAAATTGTGCCAAACCCCTCAAACGACTTTGAAAATGTAAATAAACGGATTTCAAAAAGAAAATCAAAATATTTCGAGATCTCGCAAAAAATTATACATAAAAGATGAAAATATCAATCATAAAAAGGAAAAAAGAACGCAAAATTCGATGAAATGCTATTAAGTAGTAATAAATATATTTTATTTTGGTTCTCGTATTTTATGATTGAGTTTTTGAATAGGTATCGTTTTTCGATATTTTGTGTTTACCTACTGTTGGTTTTCAATAGACTTTGGATATACTTATATTTGTTAGAAAACTATTCGTAGAAAACTAAATATCACATACAAATAAAATAAAATAAACTATTTGCTTGTTCCATACATACATAAACTCACGAATTTTTCCAATGGGGGTAGGTAGAAACTATAGAACGCCACATGCTACGACTCTTACATACCCCTTTCGCTTCATCCACATTCATACATCTTGTCATACACGCACGCCGGTTGAGAGTACTACGCACCTGACCTTTGTGAAGAACATCACCAATAACATCGATGTATGTCCTTCTAGGACGTCCTCTACCAGCGTTCCCATTAACATCCGCCTTATAAATTCCTTTTGTTAATCGCCGTTCACTCATTCTCTCAACATGACCAAACCACCTAAGCATACTCCTTTCAATTTTTGTCACTACATCATCTTTTAAACCGCAACTTTGTCTAATCTCTTCATTTCTCAATCTATCATTCAAAGTTACACCGCACATACTTCGCAAGGAACGCATTTCCACGGCATTTATTCTACTTTCATGCATATTTGCTTGTTCCATCAAAGACTATTTATCTACCAAATAATTTTTATTTAGTAGGCTACCAAGAAAACTATCGTCAGCTGAAACTGCTTAAAATAATGACGATGCTACACTCTTGATTGGTAATCATTGATTTAGAAAGTATATACCTAAGTACATCTGTATAGTCCATACATTTAAATTGCATATAAAAGATAAACAAAATTTTATCCATAAAACTTTTCAAAAAATAAAAATAAATTAGAACAAAAATAATTGAAGAATAACCGAATAAGATTTTCTAATATAATGTACTTACCTATGATAATTGAATTCTTAAAGCAAAATAAATGTTTCACTATCAAAATTCATCACAGGTTTACCTTTTATACAAGACTAGCTTAGTCCTCACGGCTCCGCCCGCGTAAGAAGTTTTATTCCAGTAATAAATGTAGCCTATGTTACTCAGTGATAATGTAGCTTTCTAACGGCAAAAGAATTTTTGAAATCGGTCCAGTAGTTTTTAAGTTTATTCGTCACATACAAAAATACAAATGTTTCCTCTTTATAATATTAGTATAGATTAAAATGGATTGACTATATTCATCGCGAGGAAAAGTGGGAGTACTTTATTACATGCCGGGAACCACACAATGTTGACGTCATTTTGACCCTACCTGCCTATCAAAAAAATCCTATGAAGTAGATAACAGAACTAATATTTTCATTATGAAGACCACCCTACATATACTTCGGTATATTAGCCAAATTGAGCTCGTTATCAATCAATTAATACTCAATATTTATTTGCGTATTCCACAATGTTACTTAGGTGGTAGTAATAGAAAATTATGTTACAATTGTGGACCCTGTTGGGCACAGCAAAGTAGGAGAGAGGAGGATCATTATTAAATTAGATAAAATTTAAAACAAATAGAAGTTTAGTATGAAGTATAGGTATGTTTTTTTTTTGTTTTGTATGTTGGTAGATAACTTGGTTTTTTGAATTTAGTTGCCTTTATTTAATTATTATATTTTTTTTTGTCCTATTTATTTAAATTATAATTATGTATTTCAAATTATATTCGGAGTTTAATAATTTATTTATATTCTACTATTTATTACTATATTTACCCTGTTTATCTTTTTAGAGTACTTATTTGTTTATCTATTTAAATATTAAGATTGCAAGTTTATTTGGCTTAGTTATTTAAATACTAATTTATGTACACTTACTTTATTTAATACTATCTTATAATTATTAGACTATTAGAAACTATTAGAGAATTTAATAATGTGCTAACCAATACCTACATAATTATGTCAGCCGTAAGATGTGTGGGCTAGATATACTTCCAGCAGAGTTGACTACAACTTATTAAGTAAGCTACAACTTACAATGTAAGGTACCTAATATATACAAGAACCTGTTTGATTCTGTATAACTTTCCGTGTTTCGTAATAATAGAGCTTCTTGAGAAAAAGTTCGTTCGGGAAAGTACCTACTTTCAAAATACTTTATTCTGGCTCAAAACAACATTGAAGTAAATTCCGTTTTGAAGGGAAATTACAGGCACATGAAATTTTACTGTCTGCCTTATTGATCTAGTGGTCGCTTGTGCGCCTGCTGGGTCTTGGGTTTGATCCCCAGGTCAGGCAAAGTGTTATTGGGCTTTTCGATTAGAAACTCAGTATCAGCCCGGAGTCTGGATTTGTGCTCGGTTAATGGATATAGGCATGTGGCATGCTGGATTTGTGCTCGGTTAATGTATATATATTAGAAACATGTAAATTTGTTCGTAAGCATCAAGAGTTTTATACAAAACGCGAAGAAATACAATCACGTTACACACTCAGACATGATCAAGATTAAATATACCAACTTCACGGTTAAAAATACACTCTACAAGCCCCTACGTAATGTCAATAAAAATATATAATAAGTTACCTGCATTAATAAAAAAAGAAGAAAAAATTAATTTATTTATAAGAAATCTTAAACAATTATTATTAAAAAAATGCTATTATACTATAAATGAATATTTAAATGACAAATTTTAGCTGCAACATTATTTAACAATAATAGGTACTAAGAACAGGAATTGTATTTATTTAAAAATTAGAAAATTACGAAATAGGTATAGACTGATAAGCTAAAGCTTCTCTCCTAATATTTCGCTATTTCGCTGTGCCCGACAGGGTCCATAATGATCTCATTTTCTTTAAATTACCACCTAAGTACTCATTGTGGAATGCAATAAATGATTGAGTATTGAGGCTCGCCCTCTTACATGGGACTTAAACATAACTGGCGAAACGAGGGTGTACTAAAACACCTCTGCTGTTCCCTTAGGGGAGTACAAGGCGTGATGTTATGTTATGAAATGTTTCAACTCTGAGCTAAAGTCACACGTAGAGAGTTTGCTCGTAGCGATCTATTCGCAATTAATAGCTGCCTGTTTACCACATGTAGTGATTGCGATTCGCGCGTTTCACTCAAAATTCTATAGTCTGCTGATGCCCAAGCAATGTAAATTCGAAGTGAGTGCCCTTTCACATGACTCGCGCGAGGACTGCCATCGTGGCATAGGTTTTTTTTCTATTTTTAAAAATAATAACTTTGCCTCACTCTAGGATTTCTCCAGCATCGAGGGTGCGTTTACAAACACAAATCTTCACACGCACAAACATCCAGACCCGGAACAACTATCTGTAGGCCATACAAATATTTGTTCTGTGCGGGAATCGAACCCACGACCCGTAGCAGAAGCCGATCGCTCAGCCACTGCACCAAACGTGTCGTTAAATTGAACGTGCTCAATTCCATTCCCGGCGAGTGATTTTTAATCGCAGTGAGTAGCATGTTGAACGAAGCGAATTTTCTCGCGGCGATTGCATTTGCAGCGAGTAATCGACTCGTGTGACCGTAGCTTTAGGTTGGCAACGCAGTAGAAATGTTTTTAGTGCTGTATGTGGATATAGGTGGTGATGACCACTTTGAATCAGATGGGCCGTATCGGCCTGCATGCCATTGGAGAAACTTATAATAACACCCACGGCTTCA
This sequence comes from Amphipyra berbera, assembly GCA_910594945.2. Lineage (NCBI taxonomy): Eukaryota > Metazoa > Arthropoda > Insecta > Lepidoptera > Noctuidae > Amphipyra > Amphipyra berbera. The sequence continues at coordinate 4,874,971 of OU343131.1, read as the reverse complement.
TCTGCGTGACAGTTCCTATTTTTTCAGAATACAAACACCTATCTTAGGTGCTAATAGAGCATGAATTCTATTTACTGCTTACTGTGCTAAGTAGGCCTAGTACGAACGTTTGACGCATAGTATCTTGAACGTATCGCTAATGTAAGCGAATTTTGAATCGAAAATACAACTGTCCTTTAACATTTTGGTTTATTTTTTTGCGACATGCTGAATTTGTGTCATACATAGACATGAAAAAAGATTTTAATTTAATAGTATGTGCAAGACGAGTATTTCTGATTCAAAATTCACTTACATTAACGTTATGTTTACGTTAGTAACTCAACAGCATTCGTGCTAGGCCTACTGATGGACAGAAAATTCCTTCATCCACTCTCCTCTAATAAACATTCTCTCATCCACTCTCCTCTAATAAAAATTCCCTCATCCACTCTCCTCTAATAAAAATTCCCTCATCCACTCTCCTCTAATAAAAATTCCCTCATCCACTCTCCTCTAATAAAAGTTCCCTCATTCACTCTCCTCTAATAAAAATTCCCTCATCCACTTTCCTCTAATAAAAATTCCCTCATCCACTCTCCTCTAATAAAAATTCCCTCATCCACTCTCCTCTAATAAAAATTCCCTCATCCACTCTCCTCTAATAAAAATTCCCTCATCCACTCTCCTCTAATAAAAATTCCCCCATCCACTCTCCTCTAATAAAAATTCCCTCATCCACTCTCCTCTAATAAAAATTCCCTCATCCCCTCTCCTCTAATAAAAATGTTATTTAACCATATAAGAAATTAAGTATCAAGACTTGACACACGAGGTTGTTGACATGTGGGAGGTTGACTCAGCAGTCATTGTGCCGATAGTCGTTACGACCAATGGCTTAATAGCCACGGGCCTCGACCAACATCTAATGAGGTTCTCGTTGGGCAGCTGGGTCAAAGGCCTGATACAGAAAGCGGTACTTCTGGACACGGCGCGTATTGTTAGGAAGTTCCTCTCTCTGAAGCCTTGACCAACGGTAGCTTGGACCCTGTTCTCGATGCCGGTGGGCTACTATTTTTTATATTTTTAAATGTTTTTTTTATCTTTATTATAGAAATATCTAAAAATGTAAACTATATGTATATAGAATGGATAAATGGAAGAATGTTATCCAAATCTGTTGGGCCTTGTTTGCATGATTAAACACTGATACAAAATTGGTGAATTTAAAATTTCGGATTCACAATATTCATAGAGTTTGGTTGAGAGCTAACCCCGTCGCAGCAAAGACGCTGTCGTTAGCAGCTATGGCAAATTGGATAGTTATTTCACCGCCTGGCTTTAGAGCTACATGAAACAGCTGCAATGTGCACACCGAATGTTCTGCTTAAATTTTTCCAGGGCAGCTTCCAGTCTTACCGGCTGCTAAATACCAGTATTTTACACGGAACGACTGCCATCAGGCCTCCGCAACCCAGTTACTGGGCAATAGCGATATCCTAAGGTTAGACCAGTTGTCAGACTTTCGGGCTTCTGACTTCCCGTAACGACTGTCATAGGTATTCGTATGACACCCAGGACCGACTGTTTAACGTGCTCTCAGAGGCACGGAGGGGCTGGATGTGTAAGGAACGGTCACCCATTCACGGACTGCCCGCGGCAAGCGCAGCTTAATCTCGCAAATCGTATGAAACCACGCGGTTGTTAGTTTGCCACGAGCATGTATTACAAATTAGAAAAGCATTGATGACCCGATGTTTTGTGCCATTTTAATATTACAAAATCTGGGCCCGTAGTGTAAACTATCATTGTTCTGTTGAGGTTTGGCGCTATTCATTTTATACAAGGGTAGTCGGTATGTCTTTATTAACGCCATCACTAAGGTATTAGCTTCACATTACCATCTCTATGCAGACGACTTGCAGCTTTATCGCCATTTTAAACTCGATGAGCTTCCTGAAGCTATCGAAGCCATCAATAATGATCTTAACAATATCAGTCAATGGGCTAAAGGTTTTGGACTTTTAGTTAATCCTACGAAATCACAAGCTCTCATTATTGGTGGCAGATACTTTGTCAACTTGATGAATCACCAGTCTCTCCCTCCAATTTTGTATGATTCTGTCGCCATAGCCTTTTCAAAGAAGGTTAAAAACTTGGGTGTTATTCTAGACTGCCACCTGTCTTGGAACATTCACATTGCAGAAGTAAGCAGGAGGGTTTTTTGCTCGTTTCAGTCTTTAAAGCGTCTCCAGAAGTTTCTGCCATTTCCTACTAAAATAATTCTTGCTCAGTCTCTTCTTCTACCCCTTCTGGACTACGCTGATGTCTGCTTTCTTGACGCAACTGAGGAACTGCTAGATAAACTAGAACGTCTGCAGAATTTGTGCATCCGCTTCATCTTTGGCCTTCGGAAGTACGACCATGTGTCGGAATTTCGGAAGCGGCTGAAGTGGCTTCCTATTCGGCAACGTCGTGATACTCACATTCTTTCTTTTCTCTTTTATGTTCTCCACAATCCTAATTCTCCTATGTATCTTCGAGAACGCTTTGAATTTCTTGTTCCTAGAGGGAAACCTTGTCGCTCATCCTCATCTCTTCTCCTTCGTATGCCTTCCCACACCTCGAGTCGTTATGATGGATCATTTACTGTTCGTGCTTCGCGCCTTTGGAATTCTCTTCCTCACTCCTTACGTGATAGCCCGTCGTTAGATGTTTTTAAGAAAAGAATTAGGGAACATTTTCTGTCTACATGACCTGTATGTATGTATGTAGTATTTTATATATTATATTGTATGTATTACGTTTATGTATTGTGTGCTATACACATATTTGTTTAGTTTATGTAGATGTGTATATTTATTGTGTATTTAATTTGTAATTTTATATAACTTGTACACTTCGGTAATTGTTCTCCTCAACATCAAATCTCTCTATCGCTCTAAGGTTTGCTGTTAGAAAACTCATTTGTGAGTTAAGCTCGCCTTTGTACATGAATTTACCAACGGAACTGTATTATATATTATTATTTTGTGTACAATAAAGAATAAGAATAAGTAGTCGGATAGGGGGTACTAAGCCGCGGGCCACTTAATGTATCACTGATGATTGTTTTATGGAGTGTTAAAATTTCAAAATTCGATAAAAAAAACCATACAAAATTATTTTCATTATAGTTTTTTCAAAAATTCTTCATCCCTGCTTTAGTTAAGAATTCAGAAAATGAAGCTTCTAATCCTTGACCCCAAATATGACCTAAAAAGTAAACACAGCTGATCATAGCTGAGGAGAGAAAGAATTTAGCGTATGTTTATGAAATCTTTGAACAGCTACTGCTCTTAAACTAATGGCTTTTGGTGAAAGTTGTAGAACAAAAGTTATCCATTATTATGGTTACTTTAACACCCTTTCGGTTTAGTACCGCCTTTCCGATTAACCTTGTATAACGCCATTCCTCTCGCGCAACGAAACAATGTTAGAACTATATAATTATGATACGGTAGTCTACATTTCCCAGCACGGGCCGATCCAGACGTATATCCGATAATCTGTTTGATTCCCGATAATTCCAGTTCCTGATATTTCATCACGGAATGGAAGTCTATTAAGCTGTTAACATATTGTTGCATGTTACTATGTTATGACAACCTTTATTTAATTCGGTATACTGTGTGTTCTATATAGCAGTGATAGCCTAGTGGTGTGACTGTCGGACTGCCAAGGCATAGGTCTCGAGTTCGAACCCAAGGCACGCACCTCTGACTTTTCGGATTCATGTGCGTATTGTATAATTATCACTTGCTTAAAAACGGTGAAGTAAAACATCGTGAGGAAACCAGCATGCCTGAGGGATATTTCTTGACGGCATGTGAAGCCAAGTCAGAGGCCTAGGGGTGGCATAAACTCTGACACCAGGTTACTCAGTAACCACAGGAAAAGAAGAAGACTGTGTGTTCTCCGTTTTAAGGACAAAATAAGATAGATTTGAAATTAGTCTTAATCTTTATTAAGTAGTTACCTAGTTATATAATTATCTTAAACTAGATGAGCCGGTGAACTTCATACTTACAACCTAATTTATTTTTAATTTTTCGTAATTTTTCTTTTTTTCTCTAACAACTTCAGTATAGAGGCGAACGAAACATAAAAAAAAAATCCGTCGAGCCATTTTCGAGTTTTTGCAACACTAACGCACGGCAATTGATTTTTATATATATGGACGTTTATCACTATAGTAATACAACGTCTTACATAAATACCCCTAAAGCCGAAAGGGGGTTAAAAGGTCCCTTGTAAAGAGTCTATGGGCAATATTTAAAAACCGTAGTACGACCCAAAAAAAAAAGAATTTGGATAAAACATAAAATAATCATCATTGAAACGCAATGCTGAAAACATAAAACTAAAGTGTAGAACTACCCAGAAAGTTATTTACATACTTACCTAATTTCTTCTGAGAGGTAAATGATAACAACCATATAAAGCCTATTTGATTATTTACATTTTTCATGGAGAATTATGTAACACATTGTATAATTGGGTACCTACATTAAAAGAGCCTCCACGAGGTACCATCGCGGACATTTGCCGTGAACCACTTTTCGACCTTATTACTAAGGCAATAAGGTTGAAAAGTGATTCACCGCAAATGTCCGCGATGGTACTTACGTCCGGCGCACCCAGAGCACTCAGCCCCGCTACCAACCTTGCTGACTGGGTAATCTTTTCACCACGACATGAGCTATTTGCGTATACCTCGTGCCCACACGAGAGAAGATCATCATAATAGTTGTGTTGTAAGTAGAGATTTTTTTTCGGTTCATACCTTGGCTAAGATTTCCTCTGAATAATGAATTTTGTTCTACCCCTTTAGTGAAATTTCCGTTCAGGCAGGCAATTGCCGAGATTGACGGATATTACATAGGGGCTTTGAATATATGTTCTTCACAAAGGACAGGTGCGTAGTACTCTCAACCGGCGTGCGTGTATGACAAGCTGTATGAATTTGGACCAAGCGAAAGGAGTGTGTAAGGATAGTAGCGTGTGGCGTTCTATAGTTGCTGCCTACCCCCATGGGAAAAAGGCGTGAGTTTATGAATGTATGTATGAATATAGGTACCATAATATAAAATTGGAAATAAAAATCTGTGGCTCGCGAGATATTTTGACTGAAGGTAGGTACTTAACTATACTACTTTTTTAAACGGTGTATTTTACATGTAATTGTAATGTCGAACTTTCTAAAATTCAAATGTCGTTAAGTGGAATAACGTCAAACAGTGGAGCGGTTCTATGAAAATTATGGACCCACTCTTCGTCCGCTCCAGGTCTGGACCATAACAACTTTCTGTCTGAGGCAGGCTAAAATACTAACCATATTTCACTCTAGTCTCGCCTCGAAACGTAATATTTCAAAAATATTTTTTGCCCCAAATATTTCGGGAGATTTAGAACACAACTTAATTCAGTTCGGGCTATTGTAATCCACGGCTGGCCCAAAATCTCCCGTTAGATTACGTCGCGATAACTATCACACGCAATATAGACGATACTAAGGTTGTTTTTTAGCGTGGATATATTATCCTCATTTATACCCTTCGCCCGAGGAAGGTGAAGTATTATGCCGGACTCTTATTGGCTAAAAACTCACGGTGTTCCTCCTCCTGACCGTTGACTGGGGTCGCGGGATTCGCAAATGCATGCACCGCAACTTCGGCAGGTCTCGGTCCGCCAGCACTTGACCTCTCCTCCTGAGAGGCGCGTGCCGAACACGTCGCGCCGCCTCCTCAAAACGAACGAACGAACGATCCCAGGGATAATAAAACATAATATACTAATCCTATTCAACATTTACAAGAACTAACGAACATGAACAAACTTCATAACAATTATTATTTTCTTATGCACTAAAGCTTGTTACATACAAACATTGCATATCCAATAATAATACCAGGGACGCATGACTTAACAATGCAACACGATTGCATTGAACTCATATCGTAATTGGGAACTTATGGCCATTCTATGGTAATGTTTAATGCGCAGACGCATTGCAAATAGGCCTACGGTATCTAAATGGATAGAACTTGACATGCGACTTGGCAAGGGACGGTAAGCTGTACCTATCGGGGCACACCTAAGTACCACTGATAAATTCAGAAAAAGTTGTATTGAAAAAAAGAAAGAAAAAGCATTTATTTTTCCACCCAAGCGGACGCACACGCATATTTAAAAATATAATACTTCTTAAAATTAAATACTCATTACTACAACAAAATTTTGCACTTAAATTTAAACATATTATAACCTGGTAACTCAAACAGAAAAGAAGTAATAAAATAAAATATAGAAATACAACAATCTATGGCTACTATTTATAGTCTACTACCGAACCGCCCCGGCTTCGCACGGTTGCGATGTAGATACTAATGTGGGTCATAATATGAACCTTCCTCTTGAATCACTATCTATTAAAAAAAACCGCATCAAAATCTGTTTCTTAGTTTTAAAGATCTAAGCATACATAGGGACAGATTGACAGCGGGAGTGACTTTGTTTTATAGTATGCAAAGAAGATGGTGCACGGGTTACCTAGGCATCAAAATCTACTATCAATACAAACATTTAAATAATTAATTAATTTTATTGTGGATTGGATTGACTAAAAAATGTGCTGAACAGCAGATTAATTGAAGATAAAGTCGCGGCAGGCCCAGAAGGAGATGGCGGGACGAACTAGAAACTTATTGGAAGGACTGGCCGCAGAAAACCCTAAACGAAGAGGTGTGGAAGGAGGGTACGGGGGCCTTTGCCCTGTAGTCGGGTGATCATGACTGAACTCTTCTTCCTGCCCTTATCCCATACTAGGTAGGGTCGGCACAACATGTATTTCATAAATCCATGTTGTTAGAGGTTTTGGCTTATTGTTTTATGACCGGCCGCCTGCATGACATCAACCCTCCTTGGGAATACTCGTAGCGCCGCCGCGCCGCCGCGCCGTCGCGCGGTTCACCCAATGTGCTTGCTGGTATTATGTACTGGGTCCCCAAATAATATGCTTGTCAATCTTATTGCCGACAACTAAGCAGACTGTGTTCTTCTTGGTGGAGTATACTTGCAGTTCCTCATGACTGAACAATAACAATAAAGTCTTTAAACTAATCTCCTGGGCTCTAGTCCTTATAAAATGCTGTCTCTGATAGTGCTACATACGGAAACCTCACTCCCTTACTAATGTATCAAATACCTAGAAAAGAGTGCTTCGCGCATGCGAAATTGAGCTTTAATAAGATTCGGTCACTCTAAAATTCTGTTCGGTTTTTTTTATGTTCCACTCCGGAGTTGCAGCGATGCGTGACCATGATTTCATACCAAAACCATAGAGTAACACAGACTTCTATACGTATCGTAGTTTTTTTTTTTAATTATTTTTATAAATTATTCTTTAATCACAATCAAAACTTAATGAGTTAGGTACCTCCAAAAATTTTATTATGCTAAGTATCATGGATCGCCATTTATCATAAAACCGTAACTACATAGTCAGAACATAGTTGGTAATTAGTTTTCTGACAGTATTCTAATTGCTCGTTCACTACTAAAAGGAACAATTTATTTGAACCGTTTTTTTTACTTGTTATATCAATTATATTTATTTACACAATTATCATTTACATTTTAACCTAATATATACAATATAAAACTAAACTACAAACATACAAATCTAAAGTCAAAACTAACTACCTATATAAAAAAATATTAAATACAAATTATTCAAAAATATCTCTTAGGCGTCAAAATATTCCTCCTCATCACCGTCATCCGGAAGCGTGCCCAGAAGACTGGCAGCGTTGCCACGCTGGATGGCAACGCTTATTCTTGCACTACTAAAATGGGTGGAGAAAATATTTTTAAAGTTGCTAAAGAAGTCGAGTTCCCATTTTTATTTAATTACACGTACCCACAATGAATATTCATGTAAATGAAAAACGAGAAAACTTTGAAATAATAAACCAAATAATTTTTCCTGGACTAAAATTTTTTAAACAATATTTTTATATGAACCCACGATTATTTTTTTAAACTAAATTCAAATGGCACTCTTTTCTGCTTTCAAATGTTATCACCAGACGGACGGAAGCAGCAGGGATGAGCATTAAGCTTGGAACATACTATCGAACGCGAGTTTCGGACACGACTATCGGACGCAACTATCGGTTGCGACTATCGGACGCGACTATCGGTCGAAACTAGCGGACGCGACTATAGTACGCGACTATCGAATACGACTTACGTACGCAGCTGATGGTCGCAACTGATGACGTATCTGATCGGTGTTATTACATCTACGCGTACAAACAATCGGTAATAAGTCACGGACGTGACCTTGAGTGCTTGAACGTCCGAAGCAAATCTGGCTGAAGGCTACGAATGCGACGGTGTATAGGTACTACTAAGTCGCGTCCGGTAGTTTGTTTCGGGTTTTATTCAAATCTCTGGAAATCTGATGATCAGTAACAGCCGGATTTCATAACATTTTTATCTACTTTACTTAAACTTTTTTTTGGATTTTTTACTTGGGTAACACAGAAGAAAATTTCATCTGAATGCATAAAATAATAATAATCTATGCTGTATAAAATACTACCAGTAAAGGTCACACAATGTAAGATCAAGATCAGCTATTCAGTGATTCTTAAGCTATACTTTGGGATCTTATTACAGTTCTTAAAGAATAAATTAGAACAAGTTCTCAGCTATTTGGACATTTATTATTCTAAACGAAGACATAGAAAAACTGAGTAGGTAACTTATTGCTATGCCACAAAAGTCGAGACATTGAGACAGGTTTTCATCAGAACGGAGATTCCAAGTTACTTGCGTTAAGTTCGCCATTATGGTATTGAATGCTTCAGATGTGTCATGCAGGGGTTATCTAATACACGGAAACTTATTGAGCTAACCGTCTCAGGCCTCAAGGTATGTATTAATTCGGCTCATTGTCCATGGTGGTCGTAGAAACCTATTGAATCCAAGTTGAATTAAGAACTTATTTTTGGCAAACAAGGTTCAAATTATGTCTTAAAAAATAACTGGTTTGACATTAATTTATCTGATAACTACCTATGTATATAATTTTATTGACTATTCTACACACACACGTTATTTGTGTCGCTATTGCCCGTGGCGTCACTATGGTCCTATCTGAAGACCAGCGTTGCGAGATTTTGTTTTTTTTTAAATGTCGCAGCATTATGTATGTGCAGGTAGTCTAAATTCTCATCCTTTCTTTTTTCTAAATATTGTTTTTGTTTCTATAACTGCCTGTGTGAGTCCAGATTAAATAATTTTCTTTTTTCTTTCTTTTCTTTCAAAACGTCCTACAGTGATTCTGAAAAAACTAGTTATTATAGTACGATACAACTAAGAAGTAGCATCGGCGAACTTCGTAACACCGATCACTTTTGAACTGCGTGCGACTTCAAGAACTAGAATGTGTATTAGTAATGCAGTAAAAAATGATCTATACGCTGACGTGATAAGTGGGAGTGAAAAAAATTGTGCCTGCCATTGGTTGTTGGCTCAAGTTTGTCGATGCGACTTCTTAGTTGTGTCGTAATATACCCCCTTACCTATAATCGTTGTGTAAAGTTATGACAAGCTTATACATTTTAAAATGTATGGTTACATTGACGTTAAATAGCGTTAGGTATAACTTTACATAGTGATTATTAGTAAGGCGGTTACCGCCTTACTAATGTCAGTGTCAGTGTCAAGTGTCAGTGTAACCATAATTTTTTTGATGTATTAAGCTTGTCATAACTTAACACAATGATTATTTGGTAAGGGGGTTAAAAAATAACCTTGTATGAGCGTTTCCAAACATATTGCTAATTTTTATTTACTCAAAGGTGTTAGCATTTTCAATTTTGTGATGAATTACTCTTACTTTTTTTTTAGAGACTCTTTTGTATTACCTTTTATTATGTAACAAATTACTTTTTTGACGAGATTAAAATTATAATTTAGTTTAGACAAGTAATCTAAAACAAGCTTTTTATTACATTTGTTTTCGTAATTTCATATTATTTTTATTACATTTCGTTATGAAAAGTAAGAAAAGTACCTAGGTAATGAAACAAATTGTAGGATGTTCGAATCAAGTACCTACCTAATAACTATTTTGTTTTATGATAACTTGTCTTTTTTATTTTTCGGCAATCTTGTAAAGTAGATTTATAAAAGAACCTTATTCCCCCAAATTTTCATTCGTAATATATTTTCTGTTGTTCACACGAGTAGGTATTATTATTTTATTTGGATTATTTTCAGCGATATGTTCATGTTTTCAGTTTTTTGTACTGCAACCTTCGTGGCCACGGGTTCTCTGTAAAACAGGCAAAATAACATCGCACAATTAATAACGTGAAGTTAAAATTCGTATTCGGTTTTATAACGTGAAACTAAAATTCATACTAGGTTCTGTTTCAAGAAAATTCTTATTAGTGTCATATTTGTTGTAGGTAGTACTTGCAATGAATTCGCCCAAAAGTTTCAACCGTTATTAAATTCGGTTTTTTAATTAGCTATGATATATTTTTTCATGAGGGTTGGATAATCAAAGTCAAAGTTTTTTATTTCAAATAGACCAGATTTCAGGCACTTATAATACGTCAAAACTAGGTGCACGGTTCCAAAAGGTAATATATTCTGTTTCTACACGAGGAAAAATTCGTAAACGCTATTTGCGAATAACATAACATCACGCCCGTATTTCTCGAAGGGTTGGGCAGAAGTGTATAGTAACACCACATTTCGCAGTTATATTTAAGTCCCATTTAATAGGGGGCGAGCCTATTCCCAGCAACCGGGTTCAAATATAAATCTCGGGCTGCTACTGAGGAATTCGACACGGAAAAACCCAATTACACTTTGCCTGACCTAGGGATCGAACCCAGGTCCTCACGGTCAGCTGTCGCGCTTGCCACCACTAGACTAACGAGATATTTTGCGGATAATGACGCTATTTTGCAACAGTTGGTAATCAAACACAATAATTACAAATTATTTTATAGTTATGTACTTGCACTGCCAATGCAGCTATCATAGATATTAATTAAAATTCCTTACTTATCTTCAGAGAAATAACCGTACATCCGAACTGAAAGTGCCATTATAATTGACAATTATTTTAAACTCAACAATGTCCTAATTAAATATAATGTTATTAAAAGACTAAGTTGCACCACCTAACCGTAAACTGTAATCATACCAAAAGGATCATGGCAGGATATTTTGAACACAAAAGAAACATTTTTAGAAAAGTTACAGTTGGCTTTTCAATCAATCTTTGGCATTTAAAATATTTTTAGAACCCCAGAATAAAAATATAATATTACATGTAAATAATTTATGGAAGAGCAAATTTTTTGATTAATTTAATTCTTTGCGTTGACGAAACGAAAAAATGACTAATGAAGTTGCACAATAATTGTCCAAATGATGCCATAATTAAACAGAAACCATATTCGGCCAAACATGAGTAGTTATCTTTATTGGTAAATCTGCTGTCAGTTATGTATCTTTACATAGTATATAACAAAGTCGCTCCCGCTGTCTACGCAACGGATTTTTATGCAGTTTTCAGCAATAGAGTGATTCAAGAGGAAGGATTATATAGGTATGCACCACATTAGTATCTACATTGCACCCGTGCGAAGCCGGGGTGGGTCAATGTTTTTTTATAACTAGAATCTGAAACTTTAACAAATGCATGTGCTGGTGTAACAACATTACTAAGTTTTGATTGATGATAATGTACCTAACCGGTAAATTTTACCTTGACAATAACCGTAACGAATCATTTGGTGCAACTGAGCCTCAATATCGCCGCCCACTATATGACCTCTAACTACAAATGTACAAGAGCTTAGTCACTTTAACGCTTAAGGCTTTGTGGAGACACGGAGCTTAGCGTGGAGCGTGATGTTCTGTCTAGCTTGTTCCCAACTATGTTGGGGTCAGCTTCCAGTTTAACCAGATGCGGCTAACACCAGTATTTTACACGGAGCGACTGCCATCAAACCTCCGCAACCCATTTACAGGGCAATGTAGTACCCAAGTTATATTGGTTAATGAACGACACGTTTGGTGCAGTGGCTAAGCAATTGGCTTCTGCGCTACGGATCGTGGGTTCGATTCCCGCACGGAACAAATATTTGTATGGCCTACAGATAGTTGTTCCGGGTCTGGGCGTTTGTGCATGTGAAGATTTGTGTCTGTAAACGCACCCACGTTACAGGAGAAATCCTAGTGTGGGGCAAGGTGCTTATAAAAAAAAACTAATAGGTAACTATTAGACGAATAAAATAATATGCCTAATAACTTTATACAACACAAAATTACACCGAATTATATAACTAAATGATAGATATGCCTATCTAACAGTAGGTATGCCAAAAAATATCATGTCAAAGTATTATTATGCCATTAAAAGTTATGCCTTGTCTTGTTATGCCAATGTAATTCAGGAAAATAAAATAAATATGCGATGCAAAGGGAACCCAGAAATGTCGTGTCGGTCGTGAGTAAACGATTCGTAGGGACATCGTCATCACTTTTTGTAGTGCAGTGTCGTGAGACGGCTAAGTGTCGCCGCCCACGATGTATATGACCTCAACCGATAAGCTTAGTAACTTTAATTAAAGATAATTCGGTACAGATTGATTTGTTTTGTTCCTCCAGAACGTCTTTCAATGTGCTGAAATAGAAACTGTTTGCGTAGGTCAAGGGAAGACAAATCGAATTATAGGAAGGAATGCTATTTACGTTTAGTTCGGCTTTCTTGTGAAATTGAATACCTATCTACGGGTGTATCCAAATGTAAAATGTACCCTTCGGGGAATAGGTACAAGGCATAATATTATGTTACGTATGTATGTATCCAAATTTTTCTAATTCCTTCAAACCTCGTAGTGTATATAGACACAGATTGACCTTGCATAAGATTCCATTGGATTCAACAAAAAACTAATTTCGAAAAAAACATGGTGTTTTAACATGAGGCATTTTAGCGCTCTGAGTTAACTGACTGCGCGGAGCGATACCGCGCTAGTCGTGCCCTCCAGCTGTCTCGCCGGGCTTCCATTCATATAAGCGTGGTATTGAAATGTTCTATCATGTTTAATACTTTTTTAAGCAATTTTTGATTCATTTATTTTTTATTTATTCTTTATCTGGTGTTTTAGATTCGAACACTAATCACTATCGCAAAACAAAAAAGTAAAATTTCATTTTATTCCGTGCAGAGTTAATCTATATTAGTAGTAAATCCTGTGGTTTTAAGGAATTACACCCTGTATATATAGTATCTATATTCAACCAGGCTTTTCAAGGGCATATACTCTTAATTAAAACTTTATTGTAGGCCTTAGTTCAGGATTGATTAAGCTAGGATCTAATTTGATCCGCCAATGACTAAATGGAATTTGTATCTAAAACAAGAGTTTTGGCTGGTTCGATTTTGTGCGCAGCATAGTCGCCGGCACGTAGGCAAGGTTTTGGCGTAGTGGGAATAAGTTTGGGCATGTACACTTAGAGGCAAGCCACACCTGAAGAAAGTTACGTCGCCATGTTCCGTCGCGTAATTTACTCGAGGAATTTTAGTAACACATCTTCGGTCAAATGTCGACGGTATGTGATGTTCGTATGGAATTATGTGTACCGGCGAAAGATCGGCGACCTATCTTCCGTTAGATGTGGCTTGGCCCTTAGTGCAACAAAAAAATGGTCCCTTTTATTGCTTGTCATTATTCTATGGTTATTGCCATAATTTATTTTTAAACATATCTGTTTAGAAGAAAGAAAGAAAGGAGAGGAATTCTCTTCTCTATTCTTGCCAAGTTACGGGACGGCGATTATAACAAGTTTACGCGTCATTTGCAAAACCACGCAATGGATATTGATGGAATACCTACCAAAATGAAATGAAATCATTTATTTGCAATAAATGGGGTACATAGTATGGTGTTATATGAAAATACAATACATATCAAGCTCATTTAACCATTATAAATAGCATGCAAATTTTACTCAAAAACTATTAGATTAGTTAATCAGATAAATATGCTTAAACAGTTTTCAATAATGCAAAAACATAAGATACATTCAGACAACGAGGTTATGCTTGCAATGTAACACATCTGTCATAATATACAGAATAATTTAAAAATTATTTGATAGAGTAGAATGTGTTATTTAATAACAAAGTACCTGGAAGACCGAGCTTTGCTCGGTTTTTTTTGGTAAATCGTGTTTTTTGGAAAGAAAAAAAAAGGAAAAAAGAAAAATAAGGTACCAAAAAAAGGGGGAAAAAATAATCATCTGGGCTCGAACCGGAGTCTTCTGGTTTCGGGACCGCCCGATTTCCCACCTGAGCTAATATATACTTGTACGGTGGCGAAATTTACCTTCGTATCCTAATGATATTGTAGCAGTTTTTCATTGCCTGAAAACATGGATAAAACGATGTTTTATAAAAATGAAACCTAGCTAGATCGATTTATCGCCCCCGAAACCCCCTGCATACTAAATTTCATGAAAATCGTTGGAGCCGTTTCCGAGATTCCGATTATATATATATATATATACAAGAATTGCTCGTTTAAAGGTATAAGATATATATATATATATATATATATATGCATATATACAATAATTGCTCGTTTAAAGGTACCTATAAGATTGCTTAATGCTGCTATAAACCTATTTAACGGTAGTTCTTTAATACGTGTTGGGATTTTATTATAGATGCATTTGCACATTACACAACAGTTTTTTTGTAACCTACTACACTGGCCTGCAAAAATAAGTATCACACTTTTAAAATTGCAATCACTTTTTAAGTACACAAGATATATTTTCGAAACAAAAAGGACTCAAAAAAGAGTTTAACTTTGTTACTATAGTTTCAAAGAAAGCTGATAAAAATTGCTATAAAACGTTTTTTATTTTAAATCTCTAACTTCTATAGTTTAGAAAAAATTGAAATTTTAAAAGTGTGATACTTATTTTTGCAGGCCAGTGTAGTTTTAGGTATCAAACTCTGTACTAATCTACTAAGTAGCTACAATTGCGACCGCATTACGCTATTAGGATGCTGGACTCAATGGTCTAAAGTCTCCAACATGCAGTGAGCAACCGTGGTGATTAATGCCCGTTCCTTCTCCGAGTTCCTTTGCATTGCAGTGAAGCAAATCTAAACCTTTCCTTGAATGACTGACTGACGGATCAACGCACAGCCTAAGCCGCTGATTGTAGAGACCTGAAACTTGAAGAGTGTGTTCCTCGTATGACGTAGGCATCCGATAAGAAAGGATTGTCCGAAATTCTACAGCTAAAGGGGTGAAAAAGGGGGGCAAAGTTTGTATGGGACAACAAGATTCCTTGGTCCAATCTACTTCAAATTTTGCATAATCCTTTTTTAACAGAATTGATGGAAGACATGTTTCGTATTTTATTGAAATTCATCCCCTAACGGGGTTAAAAAGAGGAAGAAAGTTATTTCTCATAGTTTTCTTTTAGTTTGTCTTATAGGTTTAATTTAGTGTGTATTGTTTTTCACATTTTTTTTACATTTATAAAGTTGTCTGTGTCCATTTTTAAAAATGGGAGCAGAGTTAGCTAACTTCAATTGGTAATTAATAATCCTTAAATATTGGCAGTAGGCATCCACTAAGGAAGGATTTTTCAAAATTTCTCCCCTAAGCGGGTGAAAAAAAATCACACAAGCGAAGCTGTGGGCAAAAGCTAGTTTAATACAAAATCCATTTTTAGACAAGCACGAATGAACTGCTGTCATAATTTACCTCCATTTCGAATATAATATTATACAAAACTTGAATAATTTAGTTAGTAACCGACTAAAATATTCTAGATTTCATAATTAACTTCCCCTGTCCAACAAGTGTTAATTAGGAATGGTAATATAAATACATGTTTATGAAACAGAAAGTAACAACTAATTTCAACTTCCTGATTAGTTTTTCATTCGTTTTGTTTATAATTATTGTATTTTGGGTTTATGTAAAAGACAAACAACAGAATCGTGTAGGGGTGAATGTATCATTACAATTATAGCTAATATTGGTCTGCCAGGATTGCAAGCATGGTAAATAAAGTAAAATAAAACCAACAGACTCTCCACCACTGAGAGTACTTATATTTAGGTTAGAGGTTAGTTACAGAAGCTAGTTCACAATATAATAATTTACACAAGATCAGAAAATAAGTACAAGCTAATCAGATATAAAAGGTCAGACTTCTTCGGCTTTTTGACATAGAATCCTCTCATCTTCTGCTCCGTCGAATGTTTTTATAACGTCGGGTACGTTGATTCATCTTTACGACGACCCTCCTTTATTAACGTTGTCCAGAGTTACCAGCTACCGACAACAGATATTGGAATAATAATTGTATCTACATAAGGTAGACTATAATAGGAAGGTGTCGGGCATGAAAAAAGCAGTCCAAATACTTTAAGTATGAGTAATTTAGCTAAGACCTAAAATCTGTAATTCTGAATATCAATCCCATAATATTGACTACGAATACCTATGACAGTCACTACGGGTAGTTAGAAGCCCAAAAGTTTGACAACCGGTCTAACCCTACGATATCGGCATTGCCCAGTAACTGGGTTGTGTAAATCTGATGGCAGTCGCTCCGCATAAAATACTGGTATTCAGCCGCATCTGGTTAGACTGGAAGCTGACCCCAATATCGTTGGGAAAAAGCTAGACAGAAAGGAATATTGAAAGAAACGAAACATTTTCATTTTAAAGTTTTTTTTTTGTTTATAATACAAAGTAGGCCGAAAGAGTTAAAATAGTAGGTACAAAGTACATATAATTGAACCAAAATCAAATTAGCAAAATTAGGCGCTAATGGTTACAAGTAATATAAATGCATGGATTAAAAAGGGAAAGTTAAATATGTACCTACCTAATTTAGTTTAAAGAGGGTTAATGAGGATTAGAGGGAGGATTCAACCTTGAATTTTATAAGGGTTTTATTTTTATTTAAATCAACCCACTTAGCATAACTTTAATATTTGTATAATATCATCGTTATATTGTATCATAATATACTAGAATTTATGTTCGGGACCCAGTTGGAAAGAACAGATTATTAATACAGAGTGTAAACGAAATCATGTAATTCCTTCAAACATCGTGATATACTGCTGACATAGATTAACCCAGCACGGGATTTGATTCTTAATGTGAGGCATCTTAGCGCCCCGAGTTAAAATACCGCGCGGTGAGCGATAGCCGCGCAATCTGCTCGAGGCGCTAAAATGCCTTACGTTAAGAACACATGTTTACTTCATGTAGGTATTTTTTTTATTGAATCCAAAAGTGTCCCGTGCAGGGTTAATCTATGTCAGCAGTACATCACGAGGTTTGAAGGAATTACCTACATGATTTCGTTTACACCCTGTACCTATACATGGAAGTTAATACAGTCTAACCTTAGGATATCGGCATTGCCCAGTAACTGGGTTGCGGAGGTCTGATGGCAGTCGCTCTGTGTAAAGTATTGGTATTCAGCCATATCGCACCTTCGGTGGAACAAAGTCACAATAGCTTATTTTGTAATTTAACAGAAGAGGACTTTTAAGATTTTTTTCGCATTTATTTCCATATTACTGTATTACTATCTGTAGTAGGTTAAAAATATTTGGATAGTAATCTAGTAATATGGAAATAAATGCGAAAAAAATCTTAAAAGTCCTCTCCTGTAAAATTACAAAATGAGCTATTATGACTTTGTTCCACCGAAGGTGCGATATGTTAGACTGGAAGCTGACCCCAACATAGTCGGGAAAAGGCTAGGAGGAACAGATGGAAGTTAATGCAATGTGTAGCAATGATGATAGCGGTTGAACTCTTACCTTCCATGCAGGAGTGTCTGAGTCGGATCCCGGACCACTACTCTGACTTTTAGAATTCATGTGCGGATCAGATTTTGATTATCACTTGCGCAAACATTGTGAGGACACCAGCGCTCCTGCGAGGACTCCAAAAAAGTTCTCGATTGTATGTGTAGCCCGCCAACACGCACCAGGCCAGCGTGGTGGTCTAACCCTTCTCATTCCAAGAAGAGGCCCGTGCTCGGTAGTAAGACAGTAATAGACTGATTATGCTAATAAGTAAGGTTGCACCCACAGAAATCTAAATTATTTTGATTTCTGTAGCGATTAACAAAAGGAATTATAAGGCGGATGTCAGTGGGAACGCCGGTAGAGGACGCGCTAGAAGAACATACATCGATGTTATTGATGATGTTCTACATAAAAGACAGGTGCGTAGTACTCTCAACCGGCGTGCGAGTATGACAAGATGTATGAATGTGGATGAAGCGAAAGGAGTATGTAAGGATCGTAGCATGTGGTGTTTTACCTATATAGTTTCTGCCTACCCCCATGGGATAAAGGTGTGAAATTATGTATGTATGTTCTGTGGCTGCACCATTGGATTAAACTTACGAAAGCCGAATAGTTCGATGGAGGTTCCCACGTCCGAGTTAAATCTGAACATTCAATTTGCATTCAAATCGAACTTAGTTAATTAGTACTTCAAACTAGGAGTCCAAGTACAGCGTGTACCATTACTGATTACATACACAAATAACATGCACGAGCATCTAGATTAGAAACTAACATCCTAATGGTACGTACACACCATATCCACGAACGACAACGAATGGGGTTCGATGCCTCTTAAATCCTAATGAAACTGTATTCGTTCTAAACAAAATTTATTCAAATTAAAAAACAAGACGATCGTTCGTTGGCTCGCTTGGTGTGGACGCTCCATAAGCCAAACGAATGGTTCCCAACTCCCGAGTTGCATAGAAGTCGAATCGCTCAACCATTTACAGCTAGTTCACACAGAAACTGTTTACAGGACCCGTTTTAGCGGATCCGTTTTTATTTTGGTGATGGCGCCTGTAGTTGTGTGAGCAAGTTCACATACACGACAGTATTCCGAATCCAGTAAAAAATACTGGATCCGTTATTTTTATCGTATCCTGTCTGCCAGATGCGACGCAGCTGCCGTTTGTTTAACTGATCTGTTGGTGGATGTGAACAACACATCCAGTACCGACGGATCCGCTGTGTGAACGGGCAGTTAGGTCGCAGTTATAATATTGGAGTCTGAAATATCGTTGGCGATCTGTACACACATGTACTAGCTATTAATCTAATGGTCTCTAGATAGATCTCACGACAGATATCAGGATGGATGACCAGATTAGTGGGTTCGTAACTTGATGTTATTAATGTACCTCTACGATTTTTAAGCCAAATGTAGCATTCTCTGGGGCCTATATCAATGACTAAATCTGAGTAATCTAGTCTTGATAAAAAGGTACCTACGATCAGTAAAATCTAGGTCATCTATAGGTATATCTTAAGATCCCTACAGAATTCTATTTGTGGTGGGTCTAGAGGTATGTTACGATAATGACAGATAATGGTTGGTTTACTTCGATCAACTTTTTGTTTTATTATACCTTTCATAGTTTCATAACATCACACCTGTATTCCCCGAAGGGATAGGCAGATTTCGCCGTTATGTTTTAAGTCCCATGTAATAGGGGGCGAGCCTATTGCCATCAACCGGGCACTGGGCTGCGACTGAGGAATTCCACAAGGAAAAACCCAATAACACTGCCCGACCTGGGGATCGAACCTAAGACCTCACGATCATCAGTCGCGCATGCTACAACTAGACCAATGAGGCAGTTTCATAGCTTCAGTTAATTAATTTATACATACTATGGTATGACAATATTAATCACCAAACAGTTTGGTTTGGTAAAGCCTCTCGCTAAAGCTATCTACTAAACTCTCTTTTAGATAGAAATTCGTAGATTAATGACTCAGCCTAGTAGAACTCCTAAACCCCCCTTAAGTACTGGATATCCTAGTGATTATTTAGACAAATTGCGTTTCAGCTTCAGCGATTCTTAGTAAAGGCTTATAGGTACTTGTAATTGGAAATTACGTCATTAAATTGTCTTTAATTACCAATGTACTGCAGCTGAAAATTAAATACTGTTGATCTAACACCTGTGCAGATGGTGCTTTGCGTCGTAGTTTATGGGTATTTTAATTAATTGGTGCTAATTACTGATTCGCTCTTATAAACAACGGGCTGCCGTGCCAATCCAAAAGGTTGTATCTCGACTTACAGTATTTTACCTTAACAACGCCCAATCCGTTTCTTTAAGTCTGTTTAGACCCCTGACCAATATTTTTTTCATTCCAATGTATATTCTGCAAGATAAGGCAAGCTAGAAAACACTATAATGTAACGTATTAGGTACGTTCAAATTAAGGTTTAAGCATGCTGGAAAAACATATATCGTCAAAAATCTCAAATGTGTTTTTCAAAAGTTACAATGTATTGGATTGGCAGGACAGCGGGTCTATTTGGGTTCGCCTTTAATTCAATAGATATTACTTTTTATTTTTTCTTAGCAATTGTTCACTCTATTCTAGTGTAGGCCTCTTCCACAACACGTCATACTTGGCAATATATACCTATCTGCCTAGCCTTTTTCCCAACTATATTGGGGTCAGCTTCAGTCTAACCAGATGTGGCGGAATACCAGTATTTCACACGGATCGCCTGCCATCAGACTCCCGCAACCCAGTTACTGGGCAATGCCGATATCCTAAGGTTAGACCAGTTGCCAGATTTTCAGTCATAGGTATTCGTATGTCACCCGGGACCGACTGTTTTCTTTTTTTTCTTTTTTATTCTTTCTCCGAGGCACGGAGCGGTCACCCATCCACGGACTGACCGCGGCAAGTGCAGCTTAACCTCGCAAATCGTATGATCCGCGTG
The DNA here is from genome assembly GCA_910594945.2 of Amphipyra berbera. NCBI lineage: Eukaryota > Metazoa > Arthropoda > Insecta > Lepidoptera > Noctuidae > Amphipyra > Amphipyra berbera. The sequence goes on along the minus strand of OU343131.1, from coordinate 4,854,074 downwards.
GTTGGTAATTAGCCATGAGACCCTCCGCCTATGCCTTCAAAATAACTTTTGTATTTCTCAATTGTCTATAAACTGCAAAACGACGTATTTCCCACAAATTAAATAACTCTTAAAACGTGCATGAAGAATCGTAAACCTTAATATATGAACACAGTCTTACAAAATGTGGTTTTACCGGTCTCACATTGTATGTAGGTAGGTGAATTTGTAATAGAATTCAATGAGTATGTTATTATTACGTTAATATGGTTTAAATAAGTACCTATTGTGAAAAGTTCATTTCGATTTTTGTCCGTTTTCTATTTACTCATTTTTAATTTTAAAAAAATATTGCCCCACACTAGGATTTCCCCTGTATCGTGGGTACGATTACAGACATAAATCTTCACATACACAAACACCCAGACCTGGAACAACTACCTGTAGGCCATACAAATATTTGATCCGTGTGGGAATCGAACCTACGACTCGTAGCGCAGAAGCCAATAACTTAGCCACTGCACCAAACGTGTTGTCAAATTTAGTATCATATCAATTTAGTATCGAAAATCAAAATAATTATTTTTATTTCATATAAACCATTAAAAGCGCTTGTAAAAACGAAGTGTGAAGTCTCGAAGCTGACCCCAACATAGTTGAGAAAAGGCTAGGCAGAAAGAAGCACTTGTGAAAAGTGGAATTTAGGGGTACGGTTTTAATTTGTCGTTTCTTATAGAGAGAAGCCGGCGAGAACCTTCATGATAACTCTTTTAAAATCAATATCTTTAACAATCACAGCGAGTATAGTATCTAATTATAACCTGGGACCATAATCGTGCCCGAAATATGGCAATAGGCTCGCCATCTATTAATGGGACTTAATACAAGAAGCGAAACGAGGTTGTACAGACTCCTGTTGCAACAGAATACCTCTGCTTACCCCTCCGAGGGTTATAGGCGTGAGTATGTGGTGATAATTATGATGATGCTGTCAGCATCTAAGCAGTCTTTGGGAAATGATAAATATAGGTATAATAAATGCACGAATTGAAAGAATTTTATTTAAGACTAGCTGCCCGGACAGACTTCGTTCTGTCAAAAGTTATTGGCCTGTAGTGAAAAAAGAAAAGTGTTGTTTTTACTATTTCCCACGCAACTTTTATGTTTTTTCTCTCCATAAGAACCTTCTTTGGGCCTTAAGGAATATATAAAAAGAAAAATAGCCGAATTGGTCGAGCCGTTCTCAAGTTTTGCGCTTAGCAACACATTTGGCGATTCATTTTTATTTATATAGATAATATTACAGCCTACAGCGTTATTTTGTAACCATAATAAGGACGGATATAGATTATAAGAAAAAAAACGTAGTTTAGAAAAATAAACCAATTTTACAATTAGAACTACCTACATTACTAAACGCAATATTCAATTCCCTGACACGTATTAAATTGTAATAATTGAATATTACATAAACAGAGTCAGTATTCACTAAAGTAAGCCAATCAAAGTACAAACAGGTCTCTAAGAAGAGATACAAACACATTACAAACGTAATTGGAAATTATGAGCAATGTGCATAAATTATAATTGTATGAACAATTATGTCTTATTCAACCAGTATTTTATAACGTAATTAGAAGGCATTTTCCTGTCATACTAGCGAAATAGGTATTCCTAATTAGAACCATAATTATTTCAAAATGGTTGACTAATTACATTCACAAGGTAATTAATTTACTCTATGAAATACATCAAATTAGAGATTACTAGGTTAAATTGTAAACATTGAACAAACTAAATCATACAGAACACGTCTAGATATTCTTGTCTTCGTCCCACGAGAGTATTAGATTCCTCAGAGCATTAGACGTTCTTAGAAAGTACTAGGGTGTCATAACGTAGCAACAGGTCTAGGCTAGCGATCCCGTATGTGAAACGCTCGTATCCCGAGTCCAGACACAAACACATACGTAAACCCACATAGAGGACTTTTCTATGATCCCTATATCTGTTTCTTTCTAACGCCCACCAAACGTAATGTTAGAGCGAGACCACATATATGGACATGCGTCTATGAACTAGCTTGAATGTGTACTACCGGTATGGTTAGCGGGAACAATTTTCTTTTTTCTTGTTCAGTATTTTGTGTATGTGTGATAGAGAGGGGACTATTTGAGGCTTTTGTGTTCCATGAAAAGAAAATATTACTGAGGAACAATAATAGAACAGAACCGTGTTTATAGATATTTCGTTTAGAAATCGAAGTATTAGGCGGTAGGGATAGGGACGACAAAAAGCCTGAATATGGATGGTTTGATTTTATTAAGCGAGGGTCAAATTTAGTCTCGGGAACTAAAATGGTAATTTGGATGAAACAAATCGGATTGTGTTGGGATTTTCAATAAGAAGGTAACATTAAAGCTCTTGCTAAATTAACTTAGGTATAGATGATTTTGTATAAATGTTTTCTTTAAGAACAAAGATTTTTTATTTGCCTAAAAATGCTGTCTAAATTATGTAAAATTATTCCAGAACTTGTTATCAAGGCAAAAATTATTCATTAAAGTATATTTTTTGTACAATCTATGTTTTTGAATGTAACCTTTTAAACGCTTTGTTGCCAGGCGCTGTCGTTCAATTATGAAAGCCTGGTACCAAAAGGGAAAACAAAAATGGAAAAGATGAGATTCCCACTCAGTTCTATATAATTTTTTTTTTTTTTTTAAGTTTGCTGTTTAATTATACTATATTTTATTATTTTGGTCAAAATGTAGATAACACTCGGGCATAAGCAGCCGAGTAGGCACACGTACTACACAATGTCAAATCACATTTAAATGAAAAGGCAAATGAAATTGAAAAATCGCAAAATTTAGGTATTTATTGTTCTATTCGGCCTAACTTTTTCCCAACTATGCTAGGGTCAGCTTACAGTCTAACCAGATGTGGCTGCATACCAGTATTTTACACGGAGCGACTGCCATCAGACCGCAACCCAGCTACTGGGCAATGCCGATATCCTAAGGTTAGTTTTCAGACTTTCGGGCTTCTGACTTCCCGTAACGACCGTCATAGGTATTCGTATGACATCCGGACCGATTGTTTAACGTGCTCTCTGAGGCACGACTTATATTTTACGACAAATATGAACATGTTATAACGTATAATTAAGGCATTTATTGCGACTGGAAAAGCGGATGGGTGACCGCTGAGTACCTCTTGCACTGTAGGTGCTGCTATCCAAAACCTTGCCAAAACAAAAAAATACTGAGCAGTCACTACACATAAGTTAAATCTAACTGCAACATTAACCTCATACTATAAGTCTAAGTACAAAGTCACTGAATCCATTGTACTGCGAAACACGAGACTAGCAGTTTACCGCATCTTTTATGAGCATTCTAAAGTTAATAACTTTAGTCACAGCTTCTTATCTTAGCGTTTCAATAAAGTGTAATGGCATATTAAATTGCTCCAACACAAATCCTCGTTGGAAACGTATACATTTCATTCCTATTATTACTAAGTAGATTTCTTGGTGACTTGCAAAGCGACCGTTTTATATCCTTGGCGTAAAACTTTTTTGTTGTCTTTTTTCTTCTTATTAACCGACTTTCAAAAAAGGAGGAGGTTCTCAATTCGACTGTAAGTATATTTTTTTTTGTATGTTCCGCGATATCTTTGCTAATTGCGAACCGATTTTAATGATTCTTTTATATGTTTGAAAGAGTATTCTTTCGAAGTGGTTCCATTTAAATTTGGTGAAGATCTGATGAAGAACTTGAAGTCGAAGATAGATATTTGAAGTCGGTTTTATTTTTGTTAAAAAGTGATTATTGAATTATTATAAAAAAACACATAACATCACGTCTGTGTTCTCCGAAAGGTTGGGCAGAGGTGTGTGAGTAACACCCTCATTTTGCCGTTATGTTCAAGTCCCATGTAAGTCAAGCCTATTGCCATCAACCGGGCACAAATCCAAACTCCCGGCTGCTACTGAGAAATTCCTAATGGAAAAATCCAATAACACTTTGCCTGACCTGGGGATCGTACCTAGGACCTCACGATCAGCAGTCGCGATTGCGACCACTAGACAAATTAGGCAGAACCGTACTATTGTCATCATCATCATCCTCCTGCCCTTATCTCAACTTATTTGCGTTCGGCGCAGTATATCTTCTTGCATAAATCTCTATTAGCCGTCATCTCAGTAGTCACCCCCTTTCTAACCAGATCATCTTTCACACTATCCATCCATCGTTTCTTTGGTCTTCCTCTACTCTTGTAACCATCCACATTCATATCTATACTAATCTATACTAATATTATAAACCTGAAGAGTTTGTTTGTTTGAACGCGCTAATCTCAGGAAGTACTGGTTGGAATTGAAAAAATATTTTTGTGTTGGATAATTGGATATATCAAGGAAGGTTATAGGCTATTAATAGTGATGATGATAACACGAGTAATATGAATAATTGGCGGCCCGTCCCGGCTCTGCACGGGTGGACATTTTTCCGGTTTTTGCAACATTTTTAATTTATGCTCCGCTCCTATTGGTCGTAGCGTGCTGTTATGTAGCCTATAACCTTCCTCGATAAATGGACTATCCAAAACAAAAATATTTTTCAATTACAACTAGTAGTTCCTGAGATTAGCGCGTTTAAACAAACAAACTCTTCAGCTTTATAATATTAGTATATATTAAGATAGATAGATATAAAAGGGTAATTTCCACAGAAATTACCTTCTAGCATCGACTAGCATGTATTTATTTTATTTATAACGTGATCTCATTACACTGAAAACATGTTCATATGCCTTATTGCTTATGCAAGTAATTTAATGTTAAATAAACAAGATTTTACAAAGAGAAAATATTAACAGGTTTATGCAGCGCAATAATGTACATAAGTAAAACAAATTATTTTTAATAATGTATGTTATCTTACTACTAACATCATGACTACTAGCAACAACAGCACTAAGTGCGACCCCTAATGGGACTCGGACCTCGGCTTGGGCGTTGCTGGCGAGAGGAGAAAATGTCAAACACAAAAGCGTTATCTTTTATTGATAAATTAAATTGTGCAACCATCCGATTACTATTGTTTTAAACTTTGGAGACTGACTTGGCTTTAGAAGTACAACAATATAATCCTTAAGAACTAAATATCGATATTGTGGTGGAATCTCGGTCAACCCTTGCAGCGAATTGTATGAATATTAATATCTAATAGTTAGCATTGTAAATTGTAAATTAAAATTTAAAGACTATAGCGACGTTGACTGCCTTGTTGGTCTAGGGGTTCTGGGTTCGATCCCTATGTCGGGCAAAGTGTTATTGGGTTTTTCCATTAGGAATTTTTCAATAGCAGCCCGGAGTTTGAATTTGTGCCCGGTTAATGACAATAGGCTCGCCCCTATTACATAGGACTTACACATAACTGCGAAAGAATGTTACCATACATCTCTGCTCAACCCTTCGGGAAATACAGGCGTGATGTTATCTTATGTTAAACTTATGTGTTACATAATCTACTCTTAGCATATTTAGCTAATTTGAAGAGAACCAGAAGATTTTTATTTAAAATAAAAACATTGCCCCACATTAGGATTTCTTTTAACACAAATATCCAGACCTGGAGCAACTATCTGCAGGCCATACGAATATTTGATCCGTGTGGGAATCGAACCTACGACCCGTAACGCTGAAGTCAAACGCCAAACGTGTTGTCATCATATACCTAAGAAAAATCCCACAGAACTTTGTGTATGCGACCGGCTAGTTTTAGAACGTTTTAACCGACTTCCAAAAAAGGAGGAGGTTCTCAATTCGACTGTACTTTTTTTTTTGTATGTTTGTCCGCGTTATCTTTGCTAATTGTGAACTGATTTTAATGATTCTTTTTTTGTTTTAAAGAGTATTCTTTCGAAGTGGTCCCATTTAAATTTGGTGAAGATCTGATGAAGAACTTCGGAGATAGACACTTCGGTCTTCAAGTCGGTTTTGTTTTTGTTAAAAAGTTTAATTATTCCATATTCGCTTTTAACTGAAAGCAGTATAGCAGTAATTGCATGGTGATTTAAGACATGTTATTCGAGAACAGATCTATCAACGGTATCCAGCAGTTCCGAAGTTAGCATAGTTTTGGATGGGAAATGGATCACTGAATTTTGACTACGCAGCTGTAAATAGATCACTGAATTTTGACTACGCAGCTGTAAATAGTTTATAACTGCATTACACTGATTTCGACGTCTAGAATTCCGTTCCCAGTTAGTTAAGATCGTTAACTCTTACTAGGAACTCTGTCATTGATTCGCACAGTAGATTATAAAATAAAAAACGGAAGTTTAAGTTTTGTAAGAGCTCTGCCTCATTAGTGCGTTGCGTTGCGTCGTCGCAGCATCAACGCTGCGTCGTTTTCCATATATTTTAAATGACATGCCATATTAAAGCGTTGCGTCGTTGCACGCGACATTTCAACGGATCGGCGGACGAGAGACGAAGCGGAGGGAGGGTGATGCGCTGCGCTGTCGGAACTCCGGTGCGATGACGGACAGTGTTCCACTGAACTGACTGACTGAGGTGCGTGCGTCGTCGTCTTGCGCTGCCACGTCGTGCGACGTCGCAACGCAGGTGTGGCATACAATGCGTTGATCCGTTGCGACGACGCAACGCAACGCACTAATGAGGCATCGCCCTAAATGTCACAGTGGTGTATTTCTTCCACCCGGGGCTAACCCTAATTTGCCGCCCCCAACCTTATTTTCACAACTAAGCAAAAATTCGGTGAAAATTCTGTGATACTTTGTTGCTGTGTTGATTGCAAAAGTATTCAAAACAAAACTTGACGTGAAATTTTGCGTAAATAAGTACGTATGCAGTCTCGATGACAATACAGATATCTGATCTGATAACTATGATCTGACGCTGAAGCTTGCCTACTGAGCTGAGCTCGCCGCCGTACTCTACATCTGCGCCGCCGTCATCAATCTCGTCTAAGCCTAATTTCTGAATTAAGTTTCTATGCTTTGTTGTATTCAATAGTTTTATGTAATTGTTTATATCATTAACCTTTATACACCCACTGCTGAGTATTTCTGTCTCGTATTTTCAATACCTAGTAGGTACCTACTAATGCTGTCTAGACGCCAAAATTATTCCTTTGACAAAACATCTGACGATTGCATAATCTTTTGCTCTTTCTGGCTCACACACTTAGAAAAGTTTGTCTGAAGACTTATAAAAACGAGGCATTAGAAACATCGATTTTTTCGATTACCTAGGTATTTTTGAACCTCACAATCCTATAATCCCGTGACTATCCACTTAATTAGTGATACTTATAATAACAGGTAGCTAGATAGTGGTTTAATCGCATCACGTTAATTGATTTACTAGTGCATCTTCCGTCAAAGCAAGTGCCATACAATGTCCACTCAATTGATTCGTGTGATGACGTCATCAAATCGAATCAGCCTTTGATGTTAGTAAGTGCTTGTTCAACCAATTTTGTTTCTTAATGTGAATCTAAGTGGTTTGGGAAATAAAAGAAACACTTATGAAGAACTATTGTTACAATGAAATGTTGGACGCTAAAATAAAACTTCCTTATTTCATTAAAGCCTCACTACACGCATTGCCGATGTGTTGAAGAGCGGTTAAGAAACATGTCAAGACAGGTGGCCTATTGAGCATTACACACACAGCAATGTATGTGAGCTTAACACCATAACACTGTGAGGACGCGTTGGTTAGGCTCCACTAGTACCTTCAGTTTTCCCCTCATTTCACAACCGAACTTCATCCTTAGATCTCTCAAGTTAAAGTTCAGTTTTGCGCTAGAATAAATCCAATTTAACCTCCTCGGAGTTTCTGTTAGCCTAGTACTCTCGAACGCACACACGTCGTGTCGCCGCGATTCTCATTCCATATATCAAGGTCACATAGACTCACATGCAGCTGCCATTGCCCGTCCTTGTTACACATTCTTTAAGTATACACGTGCGACAAGGGCAGCGATATTTTTCGTTGTGTGACTACATTGTCTAGACGTTTATGTGGAACTTTCTTGCGGTCACCATGCTTTCCTTAGAAACTCGACAATGATAACTTTATTGAGGAACTCGTTAGCAGAATTTGCTTCGTGACAAATTTCATTACTTTTAAAAGTTTGCATAAGAACGTTGAAGTTAGCTGGCGGGTCTGCGGGTTTTGAGTCTCTTGTGGCTTGATTTTGCGATCCATGCACTACGATTTTAATAAATATAAATAATGTGTTCACCCACCCATCTATCTGTCCATTATGAGAAAGATTATTAAAATTTAATCATGGTAGAGGTAAGTTTACTGCATATTTTCATAAAATGCCTAACGTATGATACATATTGCAATACCAGTATGCAATACTAGGGTGGCATGAAGTTTAGAAGTCACAATACGCGTAGAGTAATACCAAGAAACAATATTTCACTATTTCACAGGTTTTTTGTTCTCATTATAATAAACATCATAATTATTATATTTTGTACGATATTTGTGAAGAAAAAAACATCGAAGACGTTTCGTAACGTTGTACAAGAGTAGACCACCTACAACGTTACGGATCATCTTGAAAAATTTGTGAGGAAAGCAAAATATTTTTTTTTTTATTTACCAAGTCCCGAAGAAAAATCGTTGTTTATTAAAACGAGCTTAAGCACCTCGATAATACCTATTTCTTAACAACTAAAATCTCACGGTGTATTTCTAGGTATTTCAATGACATTTTATAAAAAAAAATGTGATACCGCAGAATAACAGGTAGGTACCTACTAAAAATTAAAATATCAATTTCCTCTTAATAGGTACTAGTATTTCATTAAATAATATCGCTGCATTTTAGGCAGCCCTAATTCTATACATCATTATACAAATGTATATGAATGCAGGTGTGGACAATTCAATTTATGTTCTGACGATAATGAATAAGCTAGTACCAATATTGCGTTACTTTTTAACCGACTTCCAAAAAGGAGGAGGTTACTATGTTCGTCTGTATATATGTTTTTTTTTTTTTTTGTATGTTCATCGGTATTTTCGCTAATTGTGAACCGATTTTGATGATTCTTTTTTTAATGGATAGGGTATACTTCGAAGTTGGTCCCATTTAAATTTGGTGAAGATCTGATGAAGAACTTCGGAGATAGACAATGGAACTCCTCAATGACGAACAGTACGCATATTGTGATGATGTGATTATGTTACGAGCAGCGTCTTTGGTAGGTCCAACCAAGTTTTAATTAAGGCCACTAAAATGAAAAAAATAAAAACTTTTTTACAAAAAATGTAAACCGACTTCAAAAAAGAATGAAATAATTACCATATAAAATTAACAGTTTCAGAAGTCGGTGCCTTCAATTTGGTTCAGCGTGGATCAGCACCGACTTCTGAAACTGTTAATTTTATATGGTAATTATTTTATTATTTTTTGAAGTCGGTTTACATTTTTTGTAAAAAAGTAAAGTGAGCCGTCGGCTTCTTTACCAATGTAAAGAAGCCGACGGCTCACTTTTGTTTTTTTTTTTGGAAAGGACCACTCGCTATTAAACCTGGCCGACGGCTCACCTGCAGGAAAATGGTTATATACTGTTGCCTATGGACATCTACAACACCAAGGGTATTGTCGATGCTGTAATTTGCACCCATACCATTCAAATACTATAAATCAAGGTCAATTTAATATCGAACTAAAGAACATTTATCTTAGAATCCGACCCTTTGATTCCATTGTAATTGAGCTACTTAATTCGTATTATCCCTCCAAAACCATACCTGTAAGGAACAGTGTATCAAGATAATATATCAGGTGTAAATATAGTAGGGGAAACAATAAGGGCCAAGCCACATCGAACGGAAGATACGTCACCGATCTTCCGCCGGTACACATAATTCCATATAAACATCTCACACCGTACACATTTGACCGAAGATGCGTTACTAAAATTCCTCGAGTAAATTACGCAACGGAAGATCGGCGACATAATCTATCGTCAGATGTGGCTTGGCCCTATGAAATTTAGCAATGAACATTGACGGACAGACGCAAAAAGGACAACTCCTAGCTTTTCCAATTAATTTCCATAAAATTCACGGGTACAATTCACACACAAAATTTTCAGAAGGAAAAAAATTGCTGAAGATTTTACTAACATTTATCACTCCATTTTGATACCTATTATAATGTACCTGTGAATCTGCTTACCCCCTAACGATGACAAATGACAATACGTTTTGTCTTCTGTTTTGTTTAGAAAGCATCCATTTGTTGTGGTTTAGATCCTTAAGAATAATGTCTGGGGAAATTGAAAGTTTGGCGTTACAGTAGGGTGGCAAGACTGGCAAAATGGGGCCCCTGGCGTTTGAGAGCCTCAGCCGACTTGGGCTACATAATAAAAGACAGTAAATTTTTTGTATAAGATTAAAATTAGTAAATGAGAATAATGGACTGTTCTACATTTTTGTCGAATAATTCTTACCTTTTTTTTTTTTTTTTCATTGGAAAATCCTCATGGATGTCCCTCGCCCAGGGAAGGCGAGGGGGTCTGCCGGACTCTTACCGGCTAAAAACCAACGGTGTTCTTTCTCCTGGCCGTTCGGCCGGGGTAGCGGGATTCGCAAAAGCATGCATCGCAACCCCGGCAGGAGTAATTCTTATCTGGGAAATAAATATGGCGGTTTGACAGATTTTCTTTACAGTCACTGGTATCGATTCTGTTGTGCACTTTGACAGGACTAAACTAAACTAAGGGTGTTTGTCTCTTTCTGTTTCAATAGAAAAAGAAAGTGACAGTTGCGTTTAGTCTAGTTTTGTAGTGTCAAAACGTGCAACAATATCGACACTACTGTCAAACCTCCATATTTAACTCTCGGTTAAGAGCTACAATTGTTGCGAAACAGGCCCTAAATTATGGAAACGAGTAAAATAATACAATTGTGTGTTTAAATTAATATACAATCTTCTACATTGATAACGGTTTCCTAAATTCTTATATTTTTGTAGCTAACGAGTACCTTCATGTTGAATAGCCCCGATTTCAAAAAATTGCCGGGGGCCCCATCCTTTGTTGTTACGTCACTGAGTATACCCACTGCTTTTCAGAATGTTTATTTTTCTTATTATTGTGATCAGAGGCTTATACAAAAGAGATGTTTATTTTACAATCGAATTCCCGTTTCTTTTCAATAACAACAAACAGAATCGACAATCGATCAGATAAAAATATTTTGTTTTTCGTTTCAATAACTGTCATATTCTTCTGCGGAAACAAAAGCTGTTGTTGTTGGTCAAGATATAGATTATTTATGCCTGATTATTAAAAATAAATAACTAGTGATGTCACTACAGAAATTTTAGCTGTAAAAAAATAAAGGGTTTACTTTTTTGTGTTATTGTAATAAGTAATTGCTTTAATAGGAAACTCAAGACTAAACTGCCTCTTGGGTCTAGTGGTGGCAAGCGCGACTGCTGATAACGAGGTCCTGGGTTACATCGCCAGGTCGCGCAAAGTGTTATTGGCTTTTCCGTGGGGGATTCCTCAGTACAAGCCGGAGTTAGGATTTGTGCCCAGTTAATAGCAATAGGCTCGTCCCCTATTACATGGGACTTAAACATAACGACAAAATAAGGGTGTTAATATTATACCTCTGCCCAACCCTTCGGGGAATACTGGCGTGATATTACGTCAAAACTAAAGCAAAACAGAAAAATCTTTTAAAACTTAATTTAAAATTTTGTAACGTAGAGCAAAAATTCACAAATGACTCAACACAAACAGAAACAAGATTCCCGAACAAAGGCATTCATTCGATGAGTCGAAAACCAGTTTTTTAAGAAAAATTCGACACGCTGTCCAATTGCGAAATCAATAGATTTTTTGCTAAAACGGACGGTTCATTACTAAGAAATTGGATTTCAGATGAAATCCAATCCGTGACTATATCTGACAGTACTGTTATAGCAATTAGTAGGTACTTAAACTATTGAAAATTCTAGAACCTTTTCTGTTTTGGTTGATGGTAATAAAAAAAATGACAATTTACATAGAGTTGATTACAGATATCCGAGATTTGTAACTTCTCTGTATAGGTACTAAACGATCTATCTAGAACGTTCTATGTAAATTGTAATGTAGCTCTGTGATGGACTGATTGACTGACCGATAGACAATGCACAGCCTAAACCGCTGGGATAAGAAACTTACAATTTTGAGGGAATGTATAAGCCGAGGTCGGAGTCCCAATAGGGGTCGCCCTTGGTGCTGTTGTTGCTAGTAGTCATGATGTTACAGTAGTAGCTTAGGTTAAGTATTTTACTTTGTACCCATTGACTGGAGACCCTTCAGGTGTCGCCAATAACTGCCCGGTTACGTAGAACCGGTACGCAAGGACCATCTACAAGCAAACCAATAGAAAGGAAAAAAAAACTTAGTTTCGCGATTATGAAGTGTGCGGGCAAAAGCTAGTCATATTTTATATTAATCGACTAACGACCTTATTAATAAACAACTCCTAAAATGGCCTGGGACCAGGCTCCTAAAAGGCGCTACGTTATGGTGCGTCCAGACCTGACGAACGCGCCGCGAATGTGCCGCTCGCGCGCAGCGCGCGAGCCGTTAGCGAGTTGCGCGCGAGCGGCGCGCGGTTCTTTGTACGAACATGAAATGCACGCGCGCAGCTCGCGAGCGGCGCATTCGCGGCGCGTTCGTCAGGTCTGGACGCACCATTAGAGTAGAATTTCATACCTTTGACAACATTTCTTTTATGGCTCTGAAGTCATAATATCGAAACGACACTTAGGAGGAAACTCAAATCAGAGTCGTTTATACGTTCCTGGAACTATTCTCACCTTTGTACCATCATCAAAATAGTCAATAAATTTCACGCAACATGTCCCTCTTATAGTTCGCCTCAAAATAAACGGTCGTTAGAGAAAATGGTCATAACTCTTGTAACTATGCACAATACAAAAGGTGTACTAAATTGCGGTACAGTCAGAAGCAAAAATAGCTCCCTACCGACGGTTTTAGGCTGCCTTTCTACCACAGATGTGCTTCGTTGCTAAGCTACAGATGTGTGTAGGATCGCTTAATGTTCATAGCGTAGCTTAGCTCTGGTGGATAGGGGTTCCACGAAGCTAAGTTTTTTACATACTAATTGAAACGAGGGATGCGAGCTGTGTTGTAGCTATAGGGAGTACAGAGCTGAGTTGAGTAGACGACGTACTACGTAGTTAGCGCAAAGCAAATCTCCATAGCTCATCTTACCCGCTTCGCTACACCACATACCTTTAGTGGAAATAGAGACAGTTTCGTAGCTCAGCTTAAACCTCGCACACCGCTTAGCTACCTCGCACATCTCTAGTGGAAAGACAGCCTTGAACTCACCTATAATAGCTGTTTGACCCAAGCCACGAGAATAAATATGTGACCGTAGATAGTACGTCCGTCCTAAACATAGTTGGCAATACAAATATACAATAACAATATTTAGTGTTAATACCGCCAAACAGTTGATAAAGTTTGAATGCAGTATGCAGCACTGACCTCCCAGCCTGCAAATATATGCAAATGCAGAAGGTGCGATTAATAAAATGCAACAAACAAACAACCAAATTGATACGACACGTGTTTCGCCCCTCCACGGGATATTCTCAGGACATGTTGACTCGTCGAGCGGTTGCTGATTCCATTATTTATTTTATAGTTGGCAAGAAATATCATTTTGGGACCCAGTGCGTAATATCAGCAAGCACACTGGGTCACCCGCGCGACGGCGAAACGAGTATTCCCAAGGAGGGTTGATGTCAGGCAGGCGGCCGGTCATAAAACAATAAGCCAAAACCTCTAACAACATGGATTTGACGACACGTTTGGTGCAGTGGCTGAGCGATCGGCTTCTGCGCTACGGGTCGTGGGTTCGATTCCCGCACGGAACAAATATTTGTATGGCCTACAGATAGTTGTTCCGGGTCTGGATGTTTGTGCGTGTGAAGATTTGTGTTTGTAAACGCACCCACGACACAGGAGAAATCCTAGTGTGGGGCAACGTTTTTTTTAAAAAAAAAAAAATGAAATACGTTTTGTATCGACCCAACCTAGTGTGGGATAAGGGCAGGAAGAAGAAGAAGAAGATTTTATAGTTGGGATGTTTAAAAACGTCGAGATGAGTATATTGTTGCTTCTGACTGTACATACTCTATTGAGACTTGAGACCTTTGTCCATCCTAGAGGCACACAAATGTAGGTTTACAGCTCCCGTAGTAATTATATTCCATTTATTGCGAGCCAAGTTATATTTTGCTTAACATTTAGTATTAACCTATTATGTTTATAGTTTGAAATTGCGGATACAATACACTGGACTATCTGACGCAATTATAAATTAACTGCTGTAAATACTTCACTAACACTTTGCACATAATAAAACCTATTTACTTCAGTTTTATTTTGTTTTGTACCTAGCCAGTTTAACAGCGTAAAATATTATCTAAGTACTAAATACTATCGACTGCTGATCGTGAGGTTCTGGGTTCGATCCCCGTGTCGGGCAGTGTTATAGGATTTTTCAGTATGGAATTCCTCAGTACCAGCCTGAAGGAAAAACATCGTAAGGAAACCTGCACACCTGAGAGGGCTTCATAAACTTCTTGATGGTGTGTAGTCTGCCAACCCAAACCAGGCTAGCAAGGTGGACTAAGGTTTAAATCCTTCTCATTCTGAGAAGAGGCCTGTGCCCAGTAGTGGGACAGTAATGAGCTAAGCGGAGTTTGAATTTGTGCCCGGTTGATAGCAATAGGCTCGTCCCCTATTACATGGGACTTAAACATAAAGGCGAAATGAGGGTGTTACTATAAACCTTTGCCTAACCCTTCGGGGAATACAAGCGTGATGTTATGGTATGTTATAAAAATAAACTTTCATAATATCGGCGGGTATCTACGACAATGCGTATTTAATGTGTTTTTGTTTTTTCTCCCATTCATAACATCTCTTCCGCCTTCACCGACACGCGATTCTCTCAAGAAAAAACAAACAGAGAAGCAGTCTTTAAGTCCAATCTTAGCCGAGTTTGTTTGCAAAACATTTTTGCGACTGAATTCAAGTTTTTACGTCTCGCTCTCTCGTTTAGCGTTGGATAGAGAGAGGGGGAGTTAAACAAATAGTCATCGGTGAAAGCAAAGCATGCGACCACACACTTTCACTCAAATATAACCTTGGATTATGGAACACGTAATGTGTTACCATATTATTACTGTTCAATTCGTGTATTGCATAACGAAGTTTCCCCATAAAAAGTAGAGATTTTTCTTAGAAACGGCTTTATTTGCCTCAGGCAAAATGTTTCGCGTGAAATTATTTTGTTTGGGATATTGTTTCTTATAAAAACACCTCTAAAGAAACTAAATCATTTTTCCAAAATAAAGGCTATGCACAGACAATCACGCCTGTATTCGCCGAAGGGTAGGGCAGAGGTGTATAGTAACACCCTCATTTCGCTGTTATGTTTAAGTCCCATGTAATAGTGGGCGAGCCTATTGCCATCTACCGGGCACAAATCAAAACTCTGGGCTGCTACTGAGGAATTCCACACGGAAAAACCTAATAACACTTTGCCCGACGTGGGGATCGAACCCAGGACCTCATGATTAGCAGTCCCGCTTGCCACCACCAGACCAACGAGGAAGTTTAGTTTTATTTGTTTTTCTTATACCTTTTTGGCGAGTGATACACCAGAGTGAATTACACCTACGTTCTTTCATCATAACTCACTGTGTAGAGAGTTTCAGGTTCTAGATTTCCTAAAGTAATTACAAAACATGATCTTTCACAAAAAGAGATGGGTGGGGGTCTTTGCTTAGCTTATTTTTGATGACATGGGGGACTTATTTATGATGATTACGTCAGCAATTTTTATTTATTTACTTATTTTTCTAGACTTAAAAACTGCTGCTCATGAATAACAATAAAGAAACCTGATCAGTTTAAAAAAAATATATACCAATATTTATGTAAGCATAGGAGGGGGGGTAAAAGCATTGCTTACTTTTGCTGACAGGGGGGAGGGGTTGGTCTAAGTCTAATATTACTAAAATTCTGCTTACGTAATACTTGAATGGCCCCATAGATATTACTAAAAAAACTGGAAAAAAATACTATGATAGTTTCACTAAAACAAACACTATTGGAATCAAATGTTGCGTGTAAGGGCGCTGTCTACCATGAGAATTTATGGAACATCCTCGACTTAGAACATTGAACATTGTTCAATGTTCCGTGAGAAGTTCCTTGTAACATCCTCTTGTTTTCTTTGATAACGTAACTTTAATTTGGGCAAATTGCTCCAGAACGTGCATTATAAGGGTAAAATGTTCAGCGGATAAAGATCAAGCAGTCTCCCTAGGGTAATAACCAACTTGGGAAGTAAATTGATAAGAAAGAAAGAAAGATATAAGCACTTAGATGTATCTAATGTAATATGCGAGCCAAATAAGAATAGTACTGTCAAGACGCCATTTTGTTCCGCAATATTCGTGAACTTTATTACCAAAGCGTAAGGTGTGCAAAAAAATAAATAAAGAAAAATTATACTCAGTTTTTATTTTTTGTTCACTTTTTTGGTATTTCTAATCAATTTTACGCTAAATAAATTATACATGAGTAGGATTTGAAAAAAAAGCATGTTAATAAAAACATATTAGGGTTAACTATAGGTATATTGGTTAGTTTTTTTCATGAATACTGTTTCCATATATTTTTAATTTATCCAAAATTATCTATTTATGAAATTCAAGAAATAACACTTTATAAACATGAATACAAATAATAATGAAATTTATGAATATAAAAATATAACTTTTTTTTTCACAGTTTTTTTTTGCTTGCAGTACTAATTTGACAGCTATCGTGTGAAGTTGGCAGCAAGCGCGATCCTATTCTTAGTTGGCTCGCATAGTACGTAGTAATAGAGCTGTAAATACACTGGCAAAATCTTACTTATCTTCATAATTACCGGCAAAATGTGTTTAAAAGGAGAATGGGTTTAATGACATACCAGTCTTTGCTAGAGGAGTAGAGAAGAAATTGCGATAGTATGGATAAACAATTTTTCACTTTAAAGGTGTTATAACTCCTGAATTTAGTTGTGATAGTACTAAATGTTTCGCCTAAAAGAACCTTTCTAATGGCGTATCACTCATTGGTAGAGGAGGAATACACCAACTCCTAAACATTTCGCCCATTCTTCTTTAACGACACTTACTAGAAGAGACGATTTTTGATAGTCATCAACTACTGCGAAATGCGTTTGAAAACTATGGTTTTAAGTTTAAATCAAGTTTATGTTGAAATATGATTGACTATACGTATTGTCAGCTTAGATTCTTGTATGTGAATCAGCCTCTGAATCATAGACAATATCTTATAAGGTACAAAGTTCACAGTGGCGCTAAATTGGCCAAGGTCTAGCATATTTCTGAATAATTTAGTAATAATATGATTTTATTAACATCACAATATTTATATTTAATGTTGTTTTATGAGGAGGACTCACTGATCAATCACGTTACTTTGAAATGTACTATTAAAAAGAAACACGAGACGGCTGAATAAAAAAAAATCAAAGGAACTTTTGTTTCAAAGAAACGCGGAAGACGTTCATTATAATTTTTTACCGACTGGTTGAAATTTGCATGGAGAAACACACTGAAATGTTACCTCCGTATACCAATATTGCATTTTTTATCAAAGACACGTTTTCTTTCTATTTGATTTTTTTTCTGTTTCAATGATTGTAGGAGGTCTTGCGGACCATACGGAATCGGTAATAACTGTAGTAAATTAAATAACCCTGCCAAAATGCTATTGTCTACAAATAAAATCAAATACTGATAGCTGTCACCCGCACCATGCTACACCGCAAATAGTGTAGTATTCATCAAAATCCCGTAGCTAATTATTTGATAACTTGCTTTTTGCGTGTTGATAAACACCTTATTTTTTCAATGAAGTACATGTAAGACCTTCTAGTACAGGACAGATCATTAAAAACGATGAACAATGAGTTTTCCTCAGTCCTAAGGTCGACCTCATCTTTGCCCACATTGGTGTCAGGAATTTCAACTACATTGCAATGGTAATCGATACAAACTCGCCTTGATATTAATCATATTATTGTATTGAATATACCTATATGTATGCATAAGAGATTATTCATTGATCTTGGATAGAAAAAAAAACATATTTAAGCTTGAGCTGTTTGCATTCAAATCGATTCACATCGTTAATTCAGCCCTCATCGAGCTGTCTCCCAGACCTTCTGCCAGCAACGCCCTAAGCCGAAGTCCGAATCCCGTTAGGGGTCACTCTTATTGCTGTTGTTGCTAGTAGTCATGATGTAAATAGTAGTAGTAGTTAGCCTAGTTTAAGTATTGTTAGTCCCCATTGGTTGGAGACCCATCAGGTATCGCCAGTAACTGCCCGGTTACATAGAAATGGTCCGCAAGACCATCTACAAGCAATCGAATAGAAAAAAACCAAAGTAAATACAGTGAAGTTCGCTTATGACGACAACAAAGGGACGGCGATATTTGGTCGTACTAAACGGACGTCGTTATAAGCGTCAGTAAATACCAGATAAGAAAACCTAAATAAAGGCTGTTCTTAAGTCGCTATAAGCGGCT
Organism: Amphipyra berbera; assembly: GCA_910594945.2. Classification (NCBI taxonomy): domain Eukaryota; kingdom Metazoa; phylum Arthropoda; class Insecta; order Lepidoptera; family Noctuidae; genus Amphipyra; species Amphipyra berbera. The sequence goes on along the minus strand of OU343131.1, from coordinate 4,835,370 downwards.
GGTCTTTATAAGCGAAGTCGTATTAAACTGATTCCACTGTATTCGAGGCCAAATGTTTCGATTTTTAGTAAGTGTTCATAGTGTGCTCTCCATCTTTACCTATATCTTCAAGTTTAATATAATGGCCAAACAAAAAGAAAAGACACCTCATCATTCACATAACCCTCACATCATATTACAACTTTTGGATATCATAACACAAAGGTTTTTTTTACCCATTCCCACCAACACAGAAACCAAGTTCATTAATATTTCCCGCCGTATCACACGCAAAAGTTTGTACGGAGTTTTGTTGAACAACACCGTCTAAATGTCAATGTCAGCAACAATATGAACACAGGGAAGTTGGACTGGTTGAACACGCCCAGTTGTAATGAAACAATACAACGTTCAAATTTATTTAATTTAAGTAGCCATACACACATTGTGGTATAAAATGAATTCACATCAGTCACCTCACACTTCAGGTCCAGTTGAAAACCAGCGTCAGGCACTAGTTGTCTGGCGTTTTTGCTGAACTGGGCCTTTTTGGCGCAGATTTTTTTTTCTGTTTTATGTTTTGTGTGCCTTTTAGTCTGTTCTAAATAAATGTATTTTCTTTCTTTTCTTCTTTCATACAAGACGGTACAAAAATTCGTGCCCATTGAAAATTCAACAAAGCTTCGGAATGTTGGGTGATGATAGCAGCTAACCTTTTATGAAATCCGGTACCTGCAATAAGGAGCTCGTGGATTATTAACAACCGCACCAATCGTACGATTTGCAAGTTGCCTTTTCCCAATTGTGTTGGGGTCAGCTTCCTATCTCACCAGATGCGGCTGAATACCAGTATTATACACGGAGCGATTACCATCGGACCTCCGTAACCCAGTTACTGGGCAATGCCGATATCCTAAGGTTAGACCAGTTGCCAGATTTTTGGGCTTTTGACTACTCGTAACGACTGTCACAGGTATTCGTATGACACTTGGGATCGACGGTTTAACATGCTCTTCAAAGCACGGAGGGATCTCAATGTGTATAACAAATGGTCACCCATCCACGGTCTGACCGTGGCAAGCGTTGCTTAACCAAATCAAATCGTATGATCCGCGTCGTCGTTATAAGCCACGAGTCCCATTATAAGGAAGTACGAATAGAATAAAAAATAAATCCTTTGTTCATATCCCACAACAAATAAAAGTCGCGATATTAGTATTTCCTTACTTTTTGTGCTCTAGTGATGTCCCACTGAAGAACTAAACTAAAACTGGATCTGCTGCGATCATATATTTGTTAGAAATAGCCCTAACATGTTTTTCTAACAAAATCGGGGCGTGCCCTAACTGTTGAATGATGTAATTAGTCAGAGTGTTCAGTAAACATGTTTTGTTAGATTTTTGACGCAGCAGACCCGGTTTAACTAGAATTAGTCACGTTTACTCAGTTGCATTACTTTTTTATAACTAAAACTGGTGATTTCTTGCTATTTTGGTGCGGTTATGTAGGTAACCATTATATTGCATGCACTAAAAACTGAAAGAAATATTAGCTACTTACAGGAAAATAACATTTTTTTGTTTTTTTTTTTTATAATATTCTTTATTGGAACACGTGTAGAATTTAATCTAGATCAATAAGAAGAAGAACGGTTCACGAGTAGTTTGGTACTCAAGGATGAAATAAAAGTTCAAGAGAACAGAACAAAGGTACGTAAGTTTAGTACGAGAGAGAACTATTTCTTTTTTCAGTTCTCGATTGCTGCTATAGGTATAGGTTTATTAAATACTAGCTGTGTCCTCACGGCTCCGCCCACGTAAGAAGTTTTATTCCAGTAATAAATATAGCCTATGTTACTCAGTGATAATGTAGCTTTCTAACGGCAAAAGATTTTTTGAAATCGGTTCAATAGTTTTTAAGTTTATTCGTTACATACAAAAATATAAAAATACAAATCTTTCCTCTTTATAATATTAGTGTAGATATACCTATAGATAACGCACTTTAACGAGACATAACAGCCAACCCTTCCACACTTTGTAGGGGTTAGATACGTATAAAAAAAAGTTAATCTTAAAATGAAGGAGATACACGATTTCAAGTTTTTGAATGGCGCATTTTCTGAGCAATGTCAAGTTAGAGCCCTTCACATAGCGGATTCGTTTTAACGGACCCGTCGGTACTAAAGGTGTTATTCACATCTGTACCAACGAATCAGTTAAACAAATGGCAGCTGCGTCGCATCTGGCAGACAGGATACGATAAAATTAACAGATCCAGTATTTTTTTCTGGATTCGGAATTACTGTCGTGTATGTGAACTCGCTCATACAACTACAGGCACCATCACCAAAATAAAAAGGGATCCGCTAAAACGGATCCTGCAAACAGTTTCTGTGTGAAGTAGGTGTTACTATGAAATTTTTGAACAATGACGTCATTGTTCAATAGTGCGGTTTCTGTCTATTACTTAACAATTATAAATCGTTTATAACTCATGCATTATATTATATATTTCATTAGTTTTTTACTGTTGCCTATAATTTTTGTAAAACTTTCGAGACAATTAATAAAAAAGATATTGTCAGCTACCCTTTTTTATCGTTGGGAAATCCTGGCGGAAGGCGCAAGGCGAGGTGCCGGACTCTTACCGGCTAAAAACCAACGGTGTTCCTCCTCCTGACCGTTCGGCCGGGGTCGCGGGATTTGCTAAAGCATGCACCGCAAACATTGTCAACTACCCTATTGTTTAACCAGACAATTAATGTTGGTGAACACCAGCCTTAATCTGCACTCAGAGGCATTGAGGATCTCGTTTTTTTAAAAACGGAACCACCATGATTGTCTTAATCCCACAGTTCCACAGATACCCTCAAAGTTGAGTAGGTATACTCCCCCCAGTAATTTGGCACGGGGCGAAGTAGGGAACTAATTGATTTGTTGATTTTGACGTATTATCGCTATTTGCCTTCCCAAGCAGCGTCGCTTTGAAATGTCAAGTTATACTGGGCTCACTGTATTAAATTTCGACTATGCTACGAAAGTTACGATATACCTAGCTTCCCACAACCCTATTCTTTTTACGCATTTTTTCTAGCAACAAAGATGAAAGACAAACACACGGCTCACGTCATAAATAGGAAAAGCAATCATATTTCATAACATGATTGTGACGACACAGTTGTGTTCCACAAAGTGTTAGGTAAATTATGAATCTTGAGACAACAGGTACCTTTTTTTTATCGTTGGAAAATCCTCGTGGATGTCGCTCAATCGGGGAAGGCGAGGGTGTCTGCCGGACTCTTACCGGCTAAAAACCAACGGTGTTCCTCCTCCTGACCGTTCGGCCGGGGTCGCAGGATTCGTAAAAGCATGAACCGCAACCCCGGCAGGTCCCAGTCCGCCAACCCTAGGCGGACCTCTTATCTGTGGGGCCTTGCCCCACATTCTCCTGAGAAACGCGTACGGAACACAGCGCGCCGCGCCGCCTTCTCGGTCCCCTAACCCGCCGCCGGAGGCCGAGACAGTAGGTACCTACCTACATACCATTTTATCTCGTTATTTAATTAATGATGGTGAGTACTATCGTGAGGAGTATCGTGGAGGGGCTCGTGGCTAATTAGCAACGCTTACCGCGGTCAGCCCGTGGATTCACCGTTCGTTACACATCGAGGCCCCTCCGAGTCTCGGAGAGCACGCTAAGCCGTCGGTTCCGGGTGTCATAAGGATACCTATAACAGTAGTTACGGGTAGTCAGAAGCCCGAAAGGTTGACAACGGGTCTAATCTAGAATATCGGCATTACCCTGTAACTAGGTTGCGGAGATCTGATGGCTGTCACTTCGTTTAAAATACTGGTATTCAGTCGCATCTGGTTAGACAGGAAGATGACCCTATGTTAGGAAAAGGCTACGAGGACAAGAAGGTATGTACCTGTTGTGTTAATTGACACTTATTGTAGAAATAAGTTGTTATTAAAATAAACTCATTTTTCGCCTCGTGGAGGAGAACACGTGCGCTGAACAAACCCAATTGAGCATAAAGCTCCACGCAGCAATTACTTAGAGCGAATGCCACGTGATCTGCTATAAGAAAAGAAAATCTATTTAGAAGAAACAAGTTGACAGTGGTGTCGATTCAGTTGCACACTTTGACAGGACTAAACTAATCTAAGGGTCAAATCATATCAAAATAATTTATTTCTTTGCAAACATGGATATAGTACATAGGTGTTTTTATAATAAAGTTCTCCATATTTTACCGTCAAATGGGCACGCAAAGGTTTACAATTCTAAATAAAAAATCTAAAATAAGTGGTAAATCATTGGAATTACAATAATATATTAAAAAATGTCAGCGTTACAATAATATAAAACAAAGTAAGGCAATGAGAGGATCGTAATAATTATGTCATCAAAGTAACAGTATGTCAATTAGTTAGTGAAAGGGTGCTTGTCTTTTTCTGTTTCAATAGAAAAAGAAAATGACAGTTGCGTTTAGTCTAGTTTAGTACTGTCAAAATGTGCAACAGAATCGACACCAGTAGCGCCGATTCTCTTATTGACTAACTAAAATTAAAGAATTGCTATCCTTTACTAACAGGTGGCACCAGAAAGGGACGGTGATAGATAAGAACTAAGTTAGAGATGTCAAACTATTGAAATTCAGCGTGTTTTTTATTCGACACGTTACAACGTGCCGTCTAAATATGTATGGAAGATTTTAGTTCAATTAAATTTGACAGCTCTTATTTATGTCCATCTCTCTCTTATTTTATCTGAATGAAAAAGATAACAGTAGTCTTAATAAGAAGTAACTCTCTCTTAAAACCCCACCAAGACATAGTGTACTTAGTTGTCGGCAACAAGATTGACAAGCATATCATTTTAGGACCGAGTGCGTAATAACAACAAGCACAACGAGTATTCTCAAGGAGGGTTGATGTCAGGCAGGCGGCCGGTCATAAAACAATAAGCTAAAATTTAGCTTTATGAAATACATGTTGTGCCGAGACCCCACCTAGTGTGGGATAAGGGCAGGGAGAAGAAGAAGAAGTCTTAATAAGTTAAGTTTGTCCACTAATAAAACTTTTCTCTAAATAAATTATTAGTCCAACGCTAAACCAATATTTTAAAAGAAAACTTTAGATTTCTAAAGTCGGTGCACATCTCAGCGGAGCTAAACTACTCACGACGTAACTTATCACAGGAAACTTACGCGACTAAGAGCGATAGTCTAAATTCTTAAGTATAAGTTTCCCTCGAGGTAAAAGACAGACTATTTTATTTTTAACTTTAAGAGACCGGTTGCTTGCTTTAATATTGAAATTTTTCTTCAAAACGAGCTGTATGAGAATAGCTCATGCTGTGATGAAAAGATTGGCCAGTCAGCAGGGCTGGTCGCAAGGCTGACTGCCCAGGGTGTACTGGACGTACTTAAGTATCTTTAGTCGTGGAGGCTCTTTTAATACAACCCCTTAATTAATGAAATATCAGGACTGGTGTAAAATACATACAACAAAATCTTGTAGGGGTGAATCTATCATTACAGTTATACCTAATATCAGTATGTCAGGATTGCGAGCATGGTAAATAAAGTAAATGAAACCAACATAGACTCCACCACTAAGGGTACTTATATTTAGGTTAGTGGTTAGTTACAGAAGCTAGTTCACAATATATCACATTATAATTTACACAAGATCAGAAAATAAGGACAAGCTAATCAGATATAAAAGGTCAGACTTCTTCAGCTGTTCGGCATGGAATCCTCTGCTCCGTTGAATGAAAGTGTTTTTATAACTACGGGTACGTTGATTCATCTTGACTATTACCCTCCTTTATCAACACTGTCCAGTGTTACCATCTACCGATAACACTGGAAGCTTTAGAAAATTATAATTAATTTCAACATGTAATTTTTAAATGTTATGACTAGCCTTTTCCCAACTATGTTGGGGTCAGCCTTTAGCCTAACAAGATGCGGCTGAATACCAGTATTCTACACGGAGCAACTGCCATCAGACCTCCGCAACCCAGTTACCGGGCAATACCGATATCGGTTTCGGTTTAAAGAAACTTTATTTCCAATAAAGACATAAGTCACTTACTTGAGAATAATACTAAAAATATAGATTACAATATGTTCGTCATCAGTATTACAATTTTATAGTTACCCATCCAATGCATTCATTTCTCCAGAAGTGATCGATCCGCAATTATGTACTGGCTAAGTTGAGTTTTGAATGCATTGTAAGAGTGTACATTTCTTATACAGGACGGTAATTTGTTATAAAGCTGTGCTCCTTCAAAAGTTAGCATTTTTTTGCCATAGTTAGTTCTTGTTTTTGGTAAGACTAGCAAGCTTGCTCGCCGTGTACTGCGTTGACTAACTTGTTTATATTGAGTGGTCGATATCCTAAGGCTAGACCGGTTGTTAGACTTTCGGGCTTCTGCCTTCCCGTAACGACTGTCATGTATTCGTATGACACTCGAGACCAACTGTTTAACGTGCTCTTCGATGCAGGGAGGGGTCTTGATGTGTAACGAACAGCCACCCATTCACTGACTGACCGCGGCAAGCATAGGTTAACCTCGTAAATCGTTAGTAATTAGCCATGAGCCCCTTACCCGAGCTGATCTGACCTCTTCATTACTAATGGAAAATCCCAAGTTTATTTACTTTTGCTGACCTGAGAATTTTAACTCTATCATATCATCACGCCTGTATTCCCCGAAGGGTAGGGCAGAGATGTATAGTAACACCCTCATTTCGCCGTTATGTTTAAATTCCATGTAATAGGAGGCGAGCCTACTTCCATCAACCGGGCACTTATCCAAACACCGCTGCTACAGAGGAAATCCACACGCAAAAACCCAATAATACTTTGCCCGACCTGGGGATTCAACCCAGGACCTCACGGTTATCAGTCGCGCTTGCCAACACTAGACCAAAGAGGCAGTTTTAACTCTAAATTATTCCTAAACCAAAGTATTCGTAATCTATACTAATATTATAAAGCTGAAGAGTTTTCTTGTTTGTTTGTTTGAACGCGATAATCTCAGGAACTACTGCTTGGAAATAAAAAAATATTTTTGTGTTGGATAGTCCATTTATCGAGAAAGATTATAGGCTATATAACATCACGCTACGACCAATAGGAGCGGAGCATAAATGAAAAATGTTGCAAAAACGGGAAAAATGTCCACCCGTGCGAAACCGGGACGGGCCGCTAGTATAAGATACTTGTATATTAACAAGATGCTAATAAGTATAAATAGTAGCCAAAGCTACATGTATATACTGTCTAGCTCACATTTCGTTAATGGATTTAGCAAACATCTACTCTATGCACTCTCCTTTACTTAATAATAAATGAGTTTTGACCAAGAATTTAAGAGCAATGTGTTAATGGAATATTAAATAATAAATCGAAAGTTGTTTGATTTTCACAAACGATTGTGGTTTTTTCGCCAATAGGTGTGCAATGAAAAAACTATGTTTGAAAGAATAATTATCGTTGTAATGATTACTTCTTTTCCATTAATTAAATCTTTTTAATTGTCTTTGAAATATAAAAATCGAAAGAGTAAGTTCCTTACAACACCATGATTATTTTATTTTATTTATTATGGCACTCCAACGACTAGTTTACAAAAACATTAACTGAAATCTTAATATAACATCACGCCCTATACTCCCCGGAGGATTCAGCAGAGGTGTTTTTAGTACAACCTCGTTGCGCCAGTTATGTTTAAGTCCCATGTAATTGGGGGCGAGCCTATTGCCATATTATTAAGTTTTATAGGTACTACAGCGAACTTGTCACTTAAAGGTGTGCAAAGCACTTACATCTTTTGCCTGATTGTTATATTATTATATAATACATGCAATAAAACTCAATGAAAAATCTTTGCTTGATTTCAAATTAACGTTACATAGCATACATAATCAGTCCATTACTGTCCCGATGCAGGGCACGGGCTCTTCTCAGAATGAGAAGAGGTTTATGCCTAAGTCCATCACGCTAGCCTGGTGCGAGTTAGTGGACTACACACACCATCGAGAACTTCATGGAGCCCATGTGTGCAGGTTTTCTCACGATGTTTTCCTTCACCGCGTTACCAAGTGATAATCAAATTATGATGAATTCGAAAACTCAGAAGTACGGGCCGGAGTCAAACTCATATAGGTACTCCTGCATGGAAGGGAAGCGTGTAATGCGAGGCTACTAGATCAACGTTAGGGCATAAAAAATAACAGAATAGAAAAGTTCTGTTAAAGTAAATGAATAAAGAACTTGGTAAAATTCCACAAAACTGTTCTCTAGCGACTAAAACATTAAGTTGAAAACTATTTGTATCTAAGTTTAAATTACTAGACTTTTGTACTCCAGCTCTTGGCTTATCACATCATTGAAGATGGGATTGCTTTAAACGAGAAACAAAGAGACGAGACACACATGCACCATACAGCTAGTTCTTACAGAAACTGTTTACAGGACCCGTTTTAGCGGATCCGATTTTATTTTGGTGATGACACCTGTAGCTGTATGAGCGAGTTCCCATATACAACAGAGTTCTGAATCCAGTAAAAATACTGAATCAGTTATTTTTATCGTATCCTGCCGGTCAGATGCGACGCAGCTGCCATTTGTTTAACTGATCCGTCGTTACAGATGTGAACAACACATCCAGTACCGACGGATCCGTTAAAACGGATCCGCTGTGTGAACGCACGTTTAGATATAAGTAATATTAAAAAAAAACTGTTAAACTAAAACTACCTGAATAATATTAATTTTGATGGCTACGGTAATGTTGCATTTGATGGGATTAGCGAAAAAAAAGGTTAAAAAATCTGATATATTAATGAAGGTATAGGTAAAAATACAACGTGTTACATAATTTCCCATGAGAAATGTAAATATTCAAGCAGTCTTTTATGGTTGTTGTCATTTACCTCTCAGAGGAAATTAGATAAGAATGTAAATAACTTTCTGGGTAGTCTTCTCTTTAGTTTTATGTTTTCAGGGTTGCGTTTCAATGATGATTATTTTACGTTTTATCCAAATTCTTTTTTTTGGGTCATACTACGGTTTTCAAATATTGCCAATAGACTCTTTACAAGAGACTTTACAAGAGGCTTTAGGGGTATTTTTGTAACACGTTGTATAGAAACACTACGAACACCTACTGAAAGTCGAAACATTTGGCCTTGAATATTTATTTTGGAATTCTGTCTCTTTCTAAATACCGAATTTAGAAATCCAAATTAAATATAAAATATTCTATCTTTTTCTAAGTAGAATAGAATAGAATATACTTTATTGTACACCAAAATTGTAACACAGCTCTTATACAATAACAAACATTAAAGGGTACAGTGGCGGTCTTATCGCTGATAGCGATATCTACCAGACAACCTTTGAGGGTAGGGACCAAGTAGGGTATTTAGAAAGAGATAGAATTTTTCAAGGTTAAATTCTTCAACTTCAGTTAGGTGTTCGTAGTGTGCTCTCCATTTTTACCTATACATACATAACATCACGCCTGTATTCCCCGTAGGGTTGGGCAGAGGTGTATAGCAACACCCTCACTCCGCCATTTTTACCTATACCTTCATTAACATATCAGATTTTTAACTATTTTTTTGGTCTCTGGTTAATCCGTTGCATCTATACAGGGTGTAAACGAAATCATGTAATTCCTTTAAACCTTGTGATGTACTGCTGACATACATTAACCCTGCACCGGCTATTTTTGGATTAAATAAAAACAAAATTACAAGAAGTAAACAAGTGTTCTTAACGTGAGGCATTTTAGCGCCCCAAGTGAATTGCGCGGTTATCACTCGCAGTGCGGTCATTTAACTCGGGGAGCTAAAATGCTTCACGTTAAGAACACCATGTTTACTTCTTAAATTATTTTTTTATTGAATCCAAACGTATCCCGTGATGGGTTAATCAATGTCAGCAGTACATCACGAGGTTTGAAGGAATTACATTATTTCGTTTACATTTCGTTTACATCCTGTATTCTCCAAGCACGCAACCATTGCTCTAATCTTGTTGTTAAATTAAATATATCTATTTTTTTACGTTCTTTCTCTTTTTATGGTAGCCGACTAGTAATAAGCCGTTGTTGCATCTACTTTCCCCGACTTGGTCTCAAAATACTCATAATAAGTTTCTAAGAAAACATCGTGCTCTCTCTGCTTATCTTCTTGTGGATTTAACATTACCCTACCTACGTTCCATCTTTGAAGTGTCATTTTTAAGCCGTCACAAGCTAGCTCAAACGCTTAAACCAGTTGTACGTTACTTACATCAGACTTTACTAACGTAGGAAGCGTCTTTTATTTATTTAAACACGGCTTTAGTTCAAACTAACTGTTGCTCGCGGTTTCCCTCGCATCCTGGGAGAACTACTTCATGTACCTGGATAAAAACTATTCCATGTTTCAATCCAGTACATGGTCTATATGTGTGCCAAATTTCATCTAAATCCGTTCAGCAGTTTTTGCGTAAAACAGTAACAAACATCTATATATACAAACTTTCGCGTTTATTATATTATTAAGGATCCCGCTTCTCATAAGACAAAGACTTAGTGACATTTATGTTACACAATAGCAACTGAAAATGAATGAAGCACTGATAGCCTCGCAGTCAGAGGCGCGGGCCGGGATCGAACTCAGACCCTCTAAATTCGATCTCGCACCACTGACTTTTCGAATGCATGCACGGATCATAACTTGATTATCACTTGCGTTAACAGTGAAGGAAAACATCGTGAGAAAACCTGCACACCTGAGAGGGCTCCATATAGTTCTCAATTGTGTGTGTAGTCTGCCAACCCGCACCAGGACAGCGTGGTGGACTAAGGCCTAAACCCTTCTCATTCTGAGAAGAGGCCCGTGCCCACACTGGGACAATAATGGGCTGATTATGTTATGTAATACCACACTATACTACATAGGGCTGTGTTATGTAATAATGTGTCAACCCACAAAAATATGAATTTTGTTTTAACGTCATCTAGTTCTTATGGTAGGTCTACTTAACGCTTGAAAAAATGCCCAGAATTGTAGTAAATTTAATAGAGCGCCGTCTAACAAAAGAATCTTAACGCAGTTTGCATTTTTTGCAAGCGTTGAGTAGACCTACAATAATAACTAGATGGCGTTAACTCAGAATTTTTTTTGTGGGTTTACACGTTATTGCCTAATGTATATGGTTACCAAATTAATTGGCAAACCTTCACTTACTAGATATTATTTATAGAACATGTTCAAATAAAAAAATACCTTAAATAACAAGATACCTAACTAATATAGTAACGAAGAGCGCGCACGTTGTAGGTGTCTTGTTATCTAATCAACTAAAGTTCTCACCACAACAAGTGAAGTTTCGCCAGTTAACTCGAAGTAACCAGACTTCGATGGTAACCTTTGTGAGTCACATTCTTGTTTATGAATGAATTAGTACGGTTACTTGCAAATTGTGGTTGATAAACTGTCTACTCTCGACTTTACCAACTGCGCCTGCCTTGTTGATCTAGTGGTCGCAAGCGCGGCTGCTGAGCATGGGGTCCTGGGTTCGATCTCTAGGTCGGGTAAAGTGTTATTGGGTTTTTCTATTAGGAATTTCTCAGTAGCAGCCCGGAGTCTGGATTTGTGCCCAGTAAATGGCAAAAGGGTCCCCTCCTGGGACTTTAACATAACTGGAGAAATACTAAAAACACCTCTGCCCAACCCTTCTGGGAATACAAGGCGTAATTTTACGTTACCTTCTGCGTCACGACCTCATAAATTACCGCTCCAAAATTCCGAAAGAAAATCGAGCTTACTACACATAAGTGAAGCCGGACACTCATAATTATAGATATTTCTTCTCAAAGCGAAATTATTATCATAATAATTGGTTGTAAGCTCATTTCCTGTAAGGATGAGGGACATGGAACCAGTTATTAAGCCATCACTTACTAGCAATTAACTGTGAAATAAGTCGTTACCCTAAGTTGATTACCACATCCTACCCAAGTCGAAAAGGATCTGATGCATTTCAAGCATTAATAAGATAATTTTATTTGCTTAAACATAAATTATGTTTATGTCGTAGGATAATCGGAAAAATCGGATTTTCGCGATAATCCTAAGACGATTGCAAAGGACCGGATATTTGGAATCTAAGACACTTTCGTAATCATCCGAGCTGTTTTCAGGGTCATTGCAAAAATCCGGCTTGTCTTAGGTAAGTTGTGAATACCGCTCACGTTATGAACGCTGATTGGCTGATATATAAAGAAAGAAAGAAAAAACATTTATTTGTCACAGACACAAAACATTATTGTATAAAAAAAAATATAAAATAAAAGTCAACTGTGACAAAAAGGTGACCACTCAGCATAATGCTGTGCTATGGCGTGGACCACAAACACAGCGCTAATTTTCAACGATCACCTAAATAACGTGCGGATATACAGCCAGTTACAAAACAAATTATAATATAAATAAAATAAAACAATAAATAAAAAATTAAACAGAAAATATAAATATCAAATAAAAATATCATCGTTATCACTTTTTTATGTCTATAGATCTTTGTGAAGAGCCATGTTCTGACCAACTAGAATAAAGATGATATAAATCGACTCTTAGATTAGCCAATCAGCGTTCATGTTTCCAATCCTCCTAAACAATCTGGGATTTTTGCAATGATTCTAAAAATAGCGCGAATGATTACAAAAATCTGTCTTGGATTCCAAATATCCGGTCCTTTGCATTCGACCTAGGATTATCGCAAAGATCCGATCCTTCCGATTATCCTACGACATTTACATACAGGATGTTGACATAAAGAATATTTTTATCAAATATGTTTGCCATATTTAAAGTGGCGAGCAAATATTATGTAGGTGTAGATCCAATAAATACATAACATAATTAACAACATAACTGTAATGCAACGCTTTCTATACTGCTTGGTAACAATCAAGCAGTTTACTGTATTACGTCGTGTGTATGTGAGAGCCAGAAGGGTATAGAGGAATCCCTCTATATCTCTGTTCCTCGGATTCGTGTGCTCCATCTTAGACCCTGTCTGCGCTTACCATCATGTGAGACTAGGGTCAAAGGTCACAAACTCAAGAATAAAAAAACCTTAATGGAATTCAATTCACAATCAATGTGGCTAAAGTATTGGAATTTGGATAGTCACGTTGGCTATATTGCGTTGCAACTGTCCAAACTTCATACTTACTAGCTGTTGACTGAGTTTGTGAATGCTTGCCTAAGAGCCATATTATTAGACTATCATAGAAATATGATCAGAGATGTAGATACGAGTCATTTTTATATGAAGTAGAACCTATGACGGTATAATAACTACATAAGATTCTATATATATTGTCTATGATCATAGTTAAGGAATTCTATTTGACAGCAAGCGTACAAATATGATCATATCCGTCTAACCTCAAAAATGGCGTCAAAATGAAACGCAAAACAAGGCTAAATAGTTATAGATCTTGATTAAGTATGACGTTTATATGATCATAAGTGTAATATGTAAAAATGAAGAATAGCATCATTTAACTATGATCATAGAATTTGACAGAAATGAAATCATATTTGTATGATAAATATATGATAGTGTAATTGGGGCCTTAGTATTTATCCACACTAAGTGCTTGGCCAGAGTGGCAGCGCGGTGCGGGGAGCGGCGCGGGTGCGGGAACGCGCGCGATTTGCCTGTCCGCAGTGGAGCGCGGCGTCGTTCTGAGCGTTGTCGTGTCCAGTGTTTGTCAAAATATCATATGGATGTACAAGACTTATTTTTACTGGAAAATTCTTATTAAAAAACGATGTTTCGACATCCACAGTGCTTGAATAGCACTTATTAATTCTTCAACATTTAATTTTCAAGACGCCATCACAACAACGCGCTTGCTCAGCTCGAACTAGTTTGAGATCCCCCGCTCCCGCGCGGGTTGTCACTTGCCGCCCGCGCTCTCACTGCGGCCACTTGTATGAACGACCTATGGCGTGAGCTACCCGCGCGCTCCCCGCGCAAAGTAGCCCGCGCCGCTTCCCGCGCCTGCGTGCCCATTATGAACACTCAAATGAAGTTCTTCTGTTTGAACTCGCCGCACTACGCCCGCCCCGCGCCCGCGTTTGCAGTCTGGCCAAAGGCTAAGTTTTACTAGACAGCTTAAACAAGCTATAATTGACGAAATTATTTGTTTTTTGTTCTATTACTCTGCCTTTCTAGCAACGTTTCATACGAGTACGAGCCCGTTCACACAGCAGATCCGTTTTAATGGATCCGTTGGTACTGGATGTGTTGTTTACATCTGTACCGACGGATCAGTTAAACAAATGGCAGCTGCGTCGCATCTGATAGGCAGGATACTAAAAAAATAACGGATCCAGTATTTTTTACTGGATTCGGAATACTGTCGTGTATGGCGCCCCGTACACAGTCAATCTGGATCGCGATCCGCGATCAAAATCAATGATCGCGATCCAGATTGTTTTGTTCCGTTCCGTCAATCTAATTCGTACACTATCAATCTGAATCGCGATCATTGATTTTGATCGCGGATCGCGATCCAGATTGACTGTGTACGGGGCGCCTTAGTGAACTCGTTCATACAATTAGAGGCGCCATCGCCAAAATAAAAACAGATCCGCTAAAACGGGTCCTGTAAACAGTTTCTGTGTGAAGTAGCTGTACGATGTCATAGCTACGAGAACGTACCTTTGTAAAAGGAAGCATAGTTATAATAATCTGCCTGTTACTATCCCATTGTCGGGCACAGGTTTCATCTTAACCACTATCACTACCATTCAAAGATTCTAAACTTATTAGCTGTTAAACACCATAATCATTAATTTATAACGAAACGCGTGCTCAAAGCTATTTTGTGACGTCACTATCAAGATTAATCTCAGTAGATAACTGAGTGCATTGATGGATTTGCTAATAGACCGAGATGGCACATTGTTAATGATAGTAATTAATAGATGATATCATTTGCCTACTAGAATAGTTATGGAGTAAGCAGTGATAGCCTTGCGGTGTGAGGTTTGAAGGAATTACATAATTTCGTTTACACCTAGTATTGTATTTCCAGTATAAACTGAGTATTTTTTAAGAATACTGTCATGACGATTTTGGTCCCTCATTTTCCTAACATAAACCTCTCCTTATTACAGCATCATCACAAGGGCCTCCGGGGTTCAACCTCCCGGCCATCATGCACGTCGAACGGAACTGGTACGTCATGCCGACAGAACCAGTGGGATCCTTCGTCACCAAGGTGTACCGGGAGAGCACTGGAACCGAACCTGTGACCTTCGGCTTGGAGACTACTGGTCCACCGGCGCCGTTCCGGATAGACCCACATACTGGCGTTGTGACTGTGAATGATACTCTTGCTGATAAGGTAATTAACTTTTTTTATCTTTGTCTTTAGACTTCTTTGTTGGTGTAGTAATAGTAAGCGCGACTGCTGTGCATGAGGTCCTGGGTTCGATCCCCAAGTCGGGCAGTGATTTTGGGTTTTTCCATTAGGAATTTCTTAGTAGCAGCCCTAAGTCTGGAATTGTGCTCGGTTAATGGCAATTTGTGCCCGGTTAAAGGCAATAGGCTCGCCCCCTATGACATAGGACTTAAACACATAACTGGCGAAACGAGGGTGTACTAAAAACAGCTATGCCGAACCCTCGGACTGATCCGTCGGTACAGATGTGATCAACACATCCAGTACCGACGGATCCGTTAAAACGGATCCGCTGTGTGAACGGACTTATTCGTAAATGCTGACTTTACAAGAGTTCCGTAAAGAAAATTAACAATAAAATCCTTTATTTCTCTATGCATTAAAGATAAAAGGAAAATAAGAAAGATTTATTTACCATTTTAGATGTCATGTTTTTACAACCAAAGACAATTCTCTCGTGTATTTTCCTTATTATTCTTATGCAGTGAAGGGAACTCGTATAAAAGATTGTCGGCATCTTTTGTAAAGCCGTGCAGTAGTGACGTGCCGGGTTCAAAGATCACAATCATGAAGTATTGACAGCTCGAAAGATAACATCGTAATTACATTTCGATTACTGATCGCAGTTACTCAAAGAGAAATAACTTTGATATAGAGAATGGGAGTGTCAAAAGTTGCGCGATGTTAATAGGGATTGATATTTTGATTTGATTTGAAGATTATTATTAACTGCCTCGTTGGTCTAGTGGTGGCAAGTGCGACTGCTGATTGTGCGATCGTGGGTTCGATCCTCAGGTCGGGCAAAGTGTTATTGGGTTTTTCTGTGTGGAATTCCTCAGTAAGAGCCTGGAGTTTGGATTTGTGCCCGGTTGATGGCAATAGGCTCACCCCATTATGGTACTTAAACGGCGAAATGAGGGTGTTACTATACACCTCTTCCCAATCCTTATTAACTAGCTAACACACGTGGCTTTGCTTGTATTGTATGTACATAAAAAGTATCCTATATCCTTATCCGGGTTTCTAGCTATTTCCGTGCCAAGTTACATCAAAATTGGTTCAGTAGTTTAGTCGTAAATACGTAACAAACAGACAGACAGAAAAAAAATTTCGCACTTTGTGTAGATGTATGAAATCGGGGCTATTGTTCAATGCTTTACGGTTCAACGTCGATTTAAGGTTTGACCTCTGCTATTACATATTAACAAGGCGCAAAAATCTGGGGCTCGGTTGTGCCCCTGCCAAGTCAAACAAGCACAGCCGTACACCCTTTTTAACCGACTTCCAAAAAGGAGGAGGTTCTCAATTCGACTGCATGTTTTTTTTTTTTTTGTATGTTTGTTCCCGTTTGTTGTAATATTATATTATGTTGTAAAGTTTGTGCTAATTGTGAACCGATTTTAATTATTCTTTTTTTGTTTGAAAGAGTACTCTTTCGAAGTGGTCCCATTTAAATTTGGTGAAGATCTGATGAAGAACTGCGGAGATAGACAATTTAAAGTCGGTTTTTTTTTTTGTTAAAAAGTTTAACTCGAAACAAATTAATATCAATTCTAGGTGGGGTCTAACTTACTAGGTGGGGTCGGCACAACATGTATTTCATAAATCCATGTTGTTAGAGGTTTTGGCTTATTGTTTTATGAGCGGCCGCCTGCCTGACATCAACCCTTCTTCGGAATACTCGTTGCACCGTCGCGCGGTGACCCAATGTGCTTGCTGATATTATGCACTGGGTCCCAAAATGACATGCTTGTCAATATTATTGCCGACAACTAAGCAGACTATGTTCTTCTTCGACACATCGTAAACTAATATAGCATCATGAGCTTCTCTGTAAAAACTTTATGTCAATGTTCTGTATCGCTCCTGTCCCTTTGTATCCGTTAATATGAACCACAAATATCACATTAAAGATTAAAACTGTACAGCAATCTTGATTTTCTGCAAGAACCTTTTTTGCCTTATAACTTTTGTACCATTAATCTCGCTGTCTCGGGCTGGACGTTTGAAAATGTCCCACTTCCGCCACCCGGTACCAACGTACCGCTACGTACTGATATTCTCTTGGTCCTTTCTATATAGCAATCCAAGCTGACGCAAAAATAAAGGCCATTCGGGTCGCAACTAAAATTGAACACACTTCAATAAAACCATGGTATATCATCGTAGGCGACGATAGTGGCTGACAGCAAAATTTTAAATGTAAACCCAACCTTATTTTAATTCGTTTAAGGTTTATCTGTTCAGCAAAATATCTGAAATTTAAAAAAAAATCATACACTCACGCCTTTTACCCATAGGGGTAGGCACAAACTACAGAACGCCACATGCTATGACCCTTACATACTTCTTTCGCTTCATTCGTACATCTTGTCATACACGCACGCTGGTAGAGATACTACGCAAGTGTCCATTGTGAAAAAATACTTTTCCTTTTTTTTTTCTTACCTTTTAAAGTTAAATATGTCTTCTACGAGTTCTTTTAATATCGTGAGGAAACATTCGTATCGTCATATCGTGTTTTCGTCATATCGTGTGTATTCGTATCATATCGTGAGGAAATTAATGCCTGAGAGATATTTCTCGACAGCATGTGAAGTCAAATCAAAGGCCCATGGGTGGTATAAACTCTGACACCAGGTTAGTCACTAACCACACTAAAAGAAGAAGAATGAGTTCTCGTATTATTTTTTAAAACCCTAGAATTTTTGGGAAATATATATCGAAACCCACCCTATTTTCGATATTTTCTTGGGAAAATAAATCTTATTAAATTTATTAATTGTGAAATATAAAAATATTTTCTCCACCTCTTATTGACAAGAGAGTAATCTATACGTAGCTAACCATAATATCTGGCTAAGTTTCACGGATTAGTCGGAAAATGCACCGAAAAGTCGCTTATTTATGCAAATTTTGTAAATACGCCCTTAAATAAAAGCTACTTGATTGAAAGGATGTCAATAGTTTATTCTTCTTCTTTTCGTGTGGTTAGTCACTAACTTAGTATCAGAGTTTATGCTGCCCATGGGTCTCTGACTTGCCTTCACATGCCGTCGAGAAATATCTCTGAGGCATGCCGGATTCCTTACGATATTTTCCTACACCGTTTTTAAGCAAATGATAATTATATGATTTGGGTTTGAACTCCAGACCGTATTGGCAGTCCGACGGTCGCACCACTAGGTTATCACTGCTAAATCTATACTAATTACTAATATTATAAAGCTGAAGAGTTTGTTTGTTTGAACGCGCTAATCTCAGGAACTACTGGTTGGAATTGAAAAGTTATTTTTATGTTGGATAGTCCATTTATCGAGAAAGGTTATAGGCTATATAACATCACGCTGCGACCAATAGGAGCGGAGCATAAATGAAAAATGTTGCGAAAACGGGAAAAATGTCCACTCGTGCGAAGCCGGGACGGGCCGCTAGTAGTTAATAATAATTAATTCAATAATATGTGGTTTTCAGAATAGGCTTTTTTTCGAAAAGTTATAAACGTAGCTGACTTTCACAAATGACAATAATCTTAAAGACTTTATTCTTAAAATGGATTTATCATGGTTGCATGCAAGAAATTATTTAAACTCGCAATAAATCACTTCTTTTTCAGTCAACCTGCGACCTGATTGATGATTGAAAGAACATGATTGAGTGTGAAAAATGACTTAAAAAGACAAACAAAATAGAAAATTATAAAATTTAATCAACCATTTTTCAAAAATATTAATTGCAAAATATTTTTGCCTCTGTGATTAAAAATTGAAATGCGTATACGAATTATTGTTTTAGTTAGGTAGCAATAATTCAATTTTGTTCACAGTAATATGAGTACATGGGGGTAGGCAGAAACTATAAAACGCCACCTACTACGACCCTTAATACTCCTTTCGATTCATCCACATTCATGCATCTTTTCATACACGCACGCTGGTTGAGAGTAGCTACTACGCAGTCTGTCCTTTTGTGAAGAACATCACCAATTGTCCTTCTTAACATCATTCTATAGTTTTTGCCTACCCCCATGGGAAAAAGGCGTGAGTTTATGTATGTATGTAATATGAGAACAATCGAGATTTCAAGAAGTGATCGATTCGATTCACAAGTTACTTACGTGTTATTCAATTTATTAACGTACCTACTAGCGACCCGCCCCGGTTTCGCACGGGTGCAATGTAAATACTAATGTGGGGCATATAAACCTTTCTCTTGAATCACTCTATCTATTGCTGAAAACTGCATCAAAATTCGTTGCGTAGTTTAAAAGATCTAAGCGTACAGACAGCGGGAGCGATGTAAAGCCTTGTTGGTCTAGTGGTGTCAAGCGCGACTGCTGATCGTGAGGTCCTGGTTCGATCCCCGGATCGGGCAAAGTGTTATTGGGTTTTTCCGTGTGGAATTCCTTAATAGCAGCCCGGAGTGTGGATTTGTGCCTGGTTGATGGCAATAGGTTCGCCCCGTATTACATGGGACTTTAACATAACGGCGAAATGAGGGTGTTGTTACTATATAACTCTGCCCAGCCCTTCTGGAAATACAGGCGTGATGTTGTGTTATTGTAAAGCCATTGATGATTGTAAGATACAATCATTTTCAAAAATGAGCACTACCTACTACTTAAAAATAGTCTCATGTTTAAACAAATAAACTACAAATCTAGAATACAATTGAAAATAAATTTAATTTGACTTAAACAATACCTACCATCATTTTTAAAACACGGTTTTAGACTCAAAAACAGTTTTTTTTTTAATTGGTTAGAGCCACACTTTACTTGAATAATGGACGAAGACCTAAACTTTTCTCATTCTATGAAGAGACCAGTGCCCAGTAGTGGGACAGCAATGGGCTGTGTATAGCAATTACTAATTAACAACTGCGTGCATCATATGATTTGCAAGGTTAAGCTGCGCTTGCCGCGGTCAGTCCGTGGATGGATGACTATTCGTTACATACCGAGACCCCCTTTCAAGCCTCGAAGAACACATTAAACCATCAGTCCCGGGTATCACACGAATATCTATGACTGTCGTTACGGGTAGTCAGAAGCCCGAAAGTCTGACAACCGGTCTAAGCTTGGGATATCGGTATTGCCCTGTAACTGGGTTGAGGAAGGTCTGATGCCAGTCACTTCGTGTAAAATATTGGTATTCAGCCGCATCTGGTTAGACTGGAAGCTGACCCCAACATAGTTGGGAAATGGTTAGGCAGAACGAACGATAACTTCAAATATACACAAATATTATACGCGAAATAAACGCCGTATAATTTCAAAAAGCACGAAATGGTTTTCAATTTGGTTTCCGATTTTTAACGGGTCGTTTATTTAATCACTTAAGTGGCAGTTTGCGAGTATACCTCAGTCTTAAAGTCAGGTCAATCAATATTGATGCTGTGGGAATGATGGCGGCAGCTTTTATGTGCTTAAACTTGATTTAATGTTTACCAGTTGTTATCCGCAAAGTTATGTGATATATGTTTCTGTTTTAAGACTTTGATTTCTATCATAACATAATTAGCCCATTACTGTCCCACTGCTGGGCACGGGATGATTCCTCTCAGAATGAAACGAGTTATCGGTCTTAGGCCACCACGCTGGCCTGGTGCGGGTTGGCAGACTACACACACCATTGAGAACTTTATGGAGCCCCCTCAGGTGTGCAGGTTTCCTCAAGATGTTTTTCCTTCACTGTTAACGCAAATCATAATCAAATTCTGATCCGCACATGAAATCGAAATATCAGAGGTACGGGCCGGGATCGAACTCAGACCCTCCTGCATGGGAGGCAAGCGTTTAACCACTAGGCTATCACAAATTTCTATCATCAAACATAAATGTATTAACTTTGCCACATATAGAACGAACTAGTTGATTGATCAGGGGTCAGATATTATCTTCAACAAAATTATTATCTTGAAGAGCAGTTTTATGATTATTTAAGCAATTAAACCTATGTACAGTAGGGGAATAAATAGGTCCTTCGGTTTTCAAATTCAAACTGTTGAACGGAACATACCAATACATGAAAAATTATGTTTCTTTATTTGGTAGTAAAGATGAGGGGCTCGTGGCTAAATAACAACCGCGCCGATCGTAAGATTTGCGAGGTTAAGCTGCGCTTGCCGCGGTCAGACCGTGGATGGGTGACCATTTGTTACACATCGAGACCCCTTCGAGAGCACGTTAAGCCGTCGGTCCCGGGTGTCATACGAATACCTATGACAGTCGTTACGGGTAGTCAGAAGCCCGAAAGTCTGACAAACGATTTAACCTTAGGATATCGGCATTGCCCAGTTACTGGGTTGCGGAGGTCTGATGGCAGTCGCTCCGTGTAAAATACTGGTATTCAGCCGCATCTGGTTAGACTGGAAGCTGACCCCAAGATAATTGGGAAAAGGCTAAGGGGAAGACTAGTTGGTAGCAAAGATCGAAATTGCCTTTTGCCTCTATATGTCGTAGTAGTGCCATATAATGTCTTTGATTTGATTTAAGGAGTTTTGTTGTAAAAACCATTACAATATTATTAAACTACTGATTATATATTTTTTTTATATCGAATAAAACAGAGTACATACATAGAGTTTCTTCTTGAAGAATTTTGATTAGAACACGAAGTCTAGCTAATTAAAAGCGGCCGTTATCGTGCTAATAATACGTTCATAAATTCAATTTTTCAAACTAAACCAAGTACCGTATTAACTTTCTTCTTTAAGTAATTAAAATTGTCAACGTACCTAATTATTATGTAACATATTTGCAAGAATAATTAGTTTAGTATTATGATTCATGCTAATTATTTTATTTGCGTTATTCTTGTTAGTAAATTAGTTCTCGTTTGGGTTAGAAATCACTTTAACTAGGAACATAGTCTGCTTAGTTGTCGGCAATAAGATTGACAAGCCATTTCCTCAAAAGGCCATTCCAGACGTTGCCCTACATCGTTTCACTCGCATAGTTTTTATACTACTTACAATGTCTGGACTTTAAAAGACTTCTTGATCCCTGAGTTTGTTTCGGCTTTTCTTCTCAGAGCTAGTCAGATAGGAAATGCCGGCGCCATCTAGTCTTAAAAAAAACATTACATTGACTTGTAAAAGTGTCTGTATCAGATTTATTTACAGAAATAAAAATCATTTATCATTTAAGCATAATTATCATTTTGGTACCCAGTGCATAATATCAGCAAGCACATTGGATCACCCGCGCGACGGCGCATCTCGTATTCCCAAGGAGGATTGATGTCAGGCAGGCGGCCGGTCATAAAACAATAAGCCAAAACCTTTAACAACATGGATTTACGAATTAAATGTTCTGCCGAGCCCATCTAGTGTGGGATAAGGGCAGGGAGAAGAAGAAGGGTTAATTTACTGGATTTAATAGTTATGTAGAAGCTCCAGCTAGGTGGAGTTAAAATATTGTAATTTTAATAATATTACATCAACATCATGCAATTCCATTTGTATATCAAAATGGTTATAACGGTAGTGTCTATGTCTGTCAGCAACGTCAGTCATTTTATCCAAGGTCTACACCTGTAAAACTAAGTGGGCACCAGTCAGAAAGGAGATGTTTCATTTTCGGCCATAAGATGTACATTTATCGAAAAAGGGGAAAAAATCCAAGAATTGAGGAAAAATATTCTTTCGTGAATTTAAACCTGATTTGATGTATACAAAATATAATAAGTTTTCAATTATTGCCATATTCTATTCAACATGGCGTCCTATAGTTTGCATAGCCTGCTTTCGTTCTGAAATCATGTCAAATCAAAACATAATTCACGTAGACGTTAAATATGAAAGGTATGTGTTCTTGTACAATTAATAATAATTATTATTCTCTTAGCCATCTTTTTCGACTAATTCTAAGCTAGTGTGACGATTTCATCGTTAGAAAAATAATTATTCTTCTTTTTTGACGTGTACTTCTGAACGAAAAATTCAAAATTTCAGGTCACAGTCAGTCAGTAATTAACAAATATCAATCTCTAGGTTAGGTAAACGTCATCTTTACAACCTCTCACGGCTGTCATAACTCTCACGACAAACGTCAAACATTTTTAACTTTTATTTTGTGCATAAAAAACATTTGATATTATGAAAAAAATGTTACTGTAAGCTATTCAGTGTTTAGTTTCCCAGCTTTTCTAAAAGGTACAGCTTATGGCGGGAGTCCCATACAAAAATGAAACATCTCCTTTACTGCTAACAACATTCAATAAGTTACAAGTTATATTTTCTGTAGTATAACTTACAATACACAAATTATGTAACTTACTTCTTTGGAAGATTACCTTTTTCATCTATTGTAACAGTCTTATAAATCTTAAAAATCTTGTATCTCATACATTTTTTTCTACTACAATGTATCAAGTTCGTTTACTAAACGGCTGTATCGTCACCCAAATCACCTCATTCAAATTAAAGATTTTTCTCATTAAATAACCAACATTTTATCAATTTCCAGGAAAACCGATCGTACTCGCTATGGGTAACAGCATACGACGGCTCAATACCGCAGAAAACCGAAGTCTACGCAACGGTCTCCGACAAATCCGGCCAGAGACCCAAGTTACCTCACCCACCAACCCTGACCTTTCCCGCCTACCCAAACATACCTTTACAACCAAAGTTCACAAGGACCACGCAAAGCTCTACCAAAGTAACGAACATTTATGTAACAGTACCTGAAACAACTACAACACTCACTACTCTAAGTCCCCCAAACGCTCCTCATGATGCTCCTGGAGGAGAAAGCATAGTCCAGAATGATGATGGGACTACGAGCACTGAAGTGCCTAATAAAAACCCAACTAATAATGAAATGCCTCTGACGGTGATACCCCTGATTGCGATCGGTGGACTCGTGGTGATCGTCGCAGCTGTTATTCTCTTCGTGTGTCGGAAAAATAATGCTCAGAAGAAGGACAGCAAAAAAGATGATATGGTAAGTAATCAAGAAATTCAAATGGATATCGATATTATGGATATCGAAAGTTACATAAGAATCAGAATTGTAGGGTGGATAGCAATATCCATTTGTATGCTAATAACATTAACTGCAATCTGGTGGGTTCCTCTCGAAAATAATTTCAATGTCAATCCAATTCCAATTTTGTTTA
The DNA here is from genome assembly GCA_910594945.2 of Amphipyra berbera. Taxonomy (NCBI): domain Eukaryota; kingdom Metazoa; phylum Arthropoda; class Insecta; order Lepidoptera; family Noctuidae; genus Amphipyra; species Amphipyra berbera. The sequence continues at coordinate 4,810,762 of OU343131.1, read as the reverse complement.
GTTCAGTAAATATCCGCTAATCCCTTCAAAATTTTACAAATGTGGCGCTAGTGAGACTGCAATCTGACATTATTTCAATACCAATCGATCGGAATTATTTTAGCGGGTATGGGTCAGTTTCCACCATACGAAAAAAATCTCGCGCACTTTTTCGATTGCACTGAATAAAGAGTTGTATCAGTATTGCCTCTTAGTATAAAATCGACGCACGCAGACAAGCGTATCCTCGTGCATGCCCAAGCGTTGGATTTTATACTTAATGGCGATATTGATACAATACTTTATTCAGTGACATCAAAAAACTGCGCGAGGATTTTTGCGTTTGTTGGAAACTGATCCTGAGGGGGCTGATCTCGAGTACAGAACGTATGAGAAAACTATGCCTGTCATGATTGTTGCAGATTACATTATTTTGATATTTGATGACGATGATCCAACAACTGTATTGCGCTGTCATAAATAGACTTAATATAATTAAATTTGAAATATTTCCATAAATAGATTGATAATACAATTACGAAACTGGGCAAAACATTTACGCTGTAACTCATTTTATTAATTACGTGGTGGGTCGTGATTATTTACGGAACCGATGCAGCAGTAATTTGCTGTTATTAAATTCTCGTGTTATGTTAACTTATTTATCAAAAAGTTAAAATAACCTCGTACCTAGAGGTTATTTTAAACGACCTATCGATAATATTGTATATTTAAAAATAACTTTTTACTTACAAAATAAATTATCAAATCATACTAAAGAGTCATTGACCAGTATTGATTTCAATACTTCAAGTGTCTTAGTAATACTCTTAGGTCTAGGGAAAATTTCTATTCATTCTACACAAATACCTATATTCACTTTAATTTTATTCAATTCATAAAACTTCCAATCCCTTCTGTCGTATTTATCCGAATAATCCTTATTGTTCACAGAGTAAAGACTCGAGTGGGATCGTCCTTCAAGACGCGTCCCTCAACATGTGGGACCATCCACGAGCGTACTCCAACAGATACGAGTCTTGGGATAACAATCACTTGCAGGTCAGTTTAAGATTTTACATTGTTCTATACTCATTATTGTAATACTCTTATTCAAGACGTTGAAATATAACGTTTGGTGTAAATTGCTAATCATTAGTCTAATAATGATTGAGAAGAGAGATATGGATTGACATATAACTCCAAAAGACTAAACCTTATAAGGTCAAAGCACACATATCAAATCGGAAAAGGATCGTCACCGTATCAACTCAAGCCGTTCAGTATTCTTTGTATGAAACTCCCTACTGCAACGCACACTAATCGGAATCGTAACGTAATCGCCTCGCCTCGGGACAAGCTCACAAACCGCGGTGCGGTGTGTGGTAAACGTGGTTCCCGCGCTTACGGCTCGTCGTCCCCGCGCTTACGTCTCTTCGTACCCGAGCTTACGTCTCTTCGTCCACCCTTGCCCCTCTCACCCCTCCCGGCCCGGCCTGCCTGCAGCACCCTACTGTTACTGCGAGCCGTAAGCGTGGCGTCGCCTAGCCGTAGCCGAGTCGACGTATCGGAGCTGCTCATCCGGTTTGGTTACGTGCTTACGTTAGGTTGACGCCTGTTTGACGGCGAGGCGAAAGGCGATACGGTTACAATCCCTTTCCGAGTTGACATGTGTGCTTTGACCATTACTAATAAACGCTGAATAAAGTTATGCCATGTATGACGTCAGTATAACCATACATTTTTTAATGTCTATGTTTGTCATAATTTTATTCAGTTTATAAGCTTGTCTTTAAAATTTATTGTAGGAATGGCGTCGTTACTATGAATAATGATAGAATTTTTACTGTCAGAGAATCTCTTAATTTAGGACACTTGGACATTCAAGCTTAAGTTGTAACAAAATGTAAATTATTGTACAGTAAATGTCGCTCGATATTATGTCTCTTCGATATCTTCTGCATTAATTTTGTCATCATTGACTTGCTTGTTTTCGTCTATCTGATGAAGGTCATTAGTTCATAAAGTTTAATTTTTTACTTATTCTAAAATAATACTACAAATCTAAGCAAATTTTGTTATTACATTTGTATGATGGCTTGCGTTTTCATTTGGATGTCCGATTCACCTCTGCATGCCAAACTTCACTAAAGAAATCTAATATTTTTAAAGGTACCTACATGAGTTTTTCCAATATGAAATCTTGCTCTTTCTATTTTATTTTTGTATCATTTGCGTAAGCAAAAAGTAATATTGGGTTCCAAAAATATTTTTTTTGTGTTTTGGTATTGTCTTATGATGAATGTTGAATTTTATACAGCGGTGTTCTTTTTTTATTGACTGATTTGTATTCACTTATAACCATTCCAGTTATCGGAAGAGACTTCGATATCAAAGGACGATCAACCTCCAGACAAGTGGGAGTTCCCTCGACATAAGTTGAGGATCTTCAACATTGTCGGCGAAGGTGCCTTCGGTCAAGTGTGGCGAGCACAGGCTCTCGATATTGCTGGTAAGTGAAGTTTGTACTAGTTATGGACTGAATGTGGATACTGCTGCATGTCGAGTTCAACCGAACATTCGGTTAAAAATGCGATAGGTTCGATCATGTTTGTCAGTTTTCAAGTGGGCATTCTGTTGTCTAGCCCTGCAACCCCGTGGCCTTTGTTTCACCAAACTAAGCAATCATGAAACTGTTGTACACGCTTGTAGTTCTCATGACAATACAATATTATGGTACCATTAGGCTGGTCTGATGATAAAGCCGAAAGGTAGTCACAGGAAATCCAACAATCAACCGATGAAACCTCTTCTATTGTCGGCACATTTCTTCTTCTTCTTTTCGTATGGTTAGTGACTATTCTGGTGTCAGAGTTTATGCCGCTCATGAGCATCTAACTTGGCTTCACATGCCATCGAAAAATAACTCCCAGCAGCAAATCTTCGGCACAGTTGATTACGCGATGAGTTCTCAGGTCTTAGGTGGTATATTGGATTAATTAAGAAGTAATAAAAAATGAATCTAAGAAGATAATAAAAGGGCTTTTTATAGGTATTTATTTAAACTAGTTAGTTATGTGTGCAATGCAATAGTATACAAACAAACAATACATCGTATGATGCTTATGAATGATGTGTGGGTCGTCAAATATTTTCTTTCATTCTTACGTTGGTCTTACGTAATAATGGTTTTTCCTAAGCATGAATGATGATACAAAATATACATTACAATGACATAATACTTCATGAGATATCATTACTTCAATCTTTTTGCAGAATTATTGTCATTTTGTATAAGGATTTAAAAAAAAAACCTAGTTTTCAATTAAATAAATCGTTAACCGTTGCAGTTCTTTAGCAGCACGAACTCAATTTGACAACACGTTTGGTGCAGTGGCTGAGCGATTGGCTTCTGCGCTATGGGTCGTGGGTTCGATTCCCGCTCGGATCAAAATATTCGTATGGCCTACAAATAGTCGTTCTGGGTCTGCGCGTTTGTGCATGTGGAGATTTGTGTCTGTAAAACGCACCCACGTCACAGGAGAAATCTGTGGAGCAAACATAAAAAAAAGAATAAGAAAAGGATATTTGAAAACACTAAAACTAATTAACTACCTTGTTGGTTTAATAGTCGCAAGCGCAACTGCTGAGCATGGGTCCTGGGTTCAATCCCCAGGTCGGGCAAAGTGTTATTGGGTTTTTCCATTAGAAATTTCTCAGTAGCAGCCCGGAGTCTGGATTTGTGCCCGGTTAATGGCAATAGGCTCGCCCCATATTACATGGGACTTAGACATAACTGGCGAAACGAGGGTGTATTAAAAACACCTCTGCCAAACCCTTTGGGGAATACAAGGCGTGATGTTTTGTTATGTTAATTAACTACTGCGAATTATTTGTTAGTCTTAGACAAAATAAAGTTCTCATACCTTTCCTCTCTTGAAACTGTAGAAAACACAGTTATTTACATATTTCATACATACATAATGTAATTACACGATCTCTCTATTAAGTTTGTAGGTAAGAACCATAGAATAGTAATATGAACCTTACAAAGGTTTATTCTCCACCTCAAGGGCTCCAACCTCTTCCATCTTTCGATTCAAAATTAACTTTTACTTCGTCGTCGGCATTTTTACTGTAGAGGAACGAGGTATGGTGTTTCTCCCACGAAAAGGGAAGATCCTCCTACCAGGCCGGTCTTATGCCTGGCGGGCCACTGCCCAATTAATACTAATGACAATTAAAAACAAATAATAACAATTAATACTGCCCAAACAAAAATTGATTTGGGAAGTTGTATATACACTAACTCCGTGTCAGATCTTGATATCGCGATGCAATTGTGACATTTCCTTTTGACAGCTGTCATTGTTGTCGCGTAGTCTGCTAGACATTCGTCATGCTGCGTAGTTCTGGTGATAGATGCCTCCACATTACTATGACAGCAACTAATTAAATGTCCAGTTAACAGCGTCAGTACCACGACAACATCCTTGTGCCGCAAAGACTGAAAAGCCGCAACAGTTTTTCAAATTATGTCCTCCGGCTCACTGGCGAACAGTGTCGACAAAGGTTAAAGCTGTGGCGGGATAGTGCTTCCCTACCCATCCCATTTGTCCCACCTGCTGAAAATCTCCCACCTGGAACATGAGTTGCCTTGGCTAACCTGGAAGTCTTTAAACAGACTCCGGACCCAGGTTGGTCGAAGCAAGGAAAACCTGCTCAGGTGGAGCATTCATTGACGATTCCAGCTTGGAGTGTAAATGTGGTGCTGTTCCACAAACGATGGGACACCTGTCATCATGGCCTGCGTGCCTTGATACCTGCACGTTACAGGAACTAATGGATGCTACTGATAACGTTAAACTCGTAGTTTAGTTCTGGGCCGACTCAATTTAGATTGCCATCGACACGCTAGCACCCATATTCTAAGACGTTCCTCCAAAACTTACTCGACTCATACTCGACTCAGGGCGGACTCGAAAACACCTTCAAAATTGTATTCTTGGTCGCAATAATTTCAAGTGAACGTTTAGGTTCCTCGAATGAGGGGTCCTTAAATGATTCGAGGTAGAGTGGAGTCATTACGTCATAATTTGAATTATCTGCATCGCGCAAATAATGCCGCGATAAATAGTTGTAAGGATTAAGCACATTAGATAAAGTCTTCAAAATTCGTTACATACGAACTTTGACACTTCCTTCCTTGAGGTAGGTTCCAAGGTACCTTGAGTTTGACAGATGATTCCTTACCTCGACTGAGGAAAAATCTCGAGTCGAGGACGTTTATGTCAACTATAACTACCGATGGTAGTGAGAAAGGCTGAGTCGAGGTGGAGTCGAGTCGAGTAAGTTTTGGAGGAACGTCTTAGAATATGGGTGTAAGAAGAAGAGCGTCAGTCGAAGCTTAATAAATGTATTAGTAAAATGTTCTGTTACTAACTTCGTTGTGAAGACGTCTTAACATAAAAGTTTAGCAAACTTTACAGACTCAGTGTTACGATGACAGTTAAATAAAACATTCAAACCAAGCTGACTGGTTTTCACACTCATTTTCTTTAATGAAGCCATTAGCTTGAAAGATAAGAACATGTATTTACCGATTTTGTAAATTTAGACAGAATATGCAGAGTGAATTGTTTAATTATAAATCCAACCCAATTATAAGATAAACACAACATAACATCACGCCTGTATTCCCTGAATGGTTGGGCAGAGGTGTATAGTAGCACCATTATTTCGCCGTTATGTTTAAGTCCCATGTAATAGGGGGCGAGCCGATTGCCATCAACGGAGCACAACTCCAAACTACAGGCTGTTACAGAGGAATTCCACCCGAGAAAACCCAATAACACTTTGCTCGACCTAGAGATCGAACCCAGGACCTCACGATCAGCAGTAGCAATTACCACCACTAGACCAACGAGGCAGTCAGTTTGTTAATCCAACCATCTTATTCCCTTGAAATGCATCGTATCTCTGTTGTCACTTAAAATTCTTCTCCACACATTGCATAAAAGGTCCATAAATAAAACAAAATACACCATCTGACCCAGAATCTCAACTGCGACAGTCTCACGTAGTTTATTTACGCTAAACACGTCGCAGTCACGATTGCGGTTCCGGCAGTAAAAATGTGAGGAGTTCCAAATAACATAAACATTCGTATCTAGTATATACTGAGAATGAAGCTAGAATGGAGAGATAGAATGAAGTTAGAATGGATAGCTAAATTCAAATTAGAATGGACAGCTAAAATTAAGTTAGAATGTACAGCTATAATTAAGTCAGAATGGAGAGCTAAAATGAAGTTAGAATGGAGAGCTAAAATGTAGTTAGAATGCAGAGCCAGAATGACTTTAGAATGGAGAGCTAACATGCATAATTATTTCGCTTAAAAATCTCTTTGTGACGTTGAAAGACTCGTGATAGCGACACAATAACAGCCATTAGACGGTCGCCGTCGCGTCATAAAGTGATTCCGTAATGGCCAAATACACAAACGGTACTCAATTTCTAAATAGCCTCCGTCGAACCCTTCGGGGAAAATAAGGCGTGATGTTACATTTATGTTAGATATTACATTGAGCCATTTACGATTGCATCGCATGTTCCTGTGATCGCTTGCCTATACGGACGACGCTTCAAGTCGACACTGTTCACCCGTACCTTAGTGCTCCATTTCTTCTTACTCCGTGTCACTGAGTCACGTAACTGATTCAGAGGTCGTGACGCAAGAAAGTGTCATGTTTTTAATGAATAATGTAGATGGAAAATGGATTTTGGTGTTTTCGTTGCGATTTTTTTTATTGCGGTTTGGATCCGTGATATGATATAAATTGTAAAGTAATAAATGTGGCTTTGTCACACGTCAAAAGCGTTATGTACTACCGCTGAAGGACTAGGCTGTGATGAATTATTAGTGGCAGGATAGCCATCAAATTTTTCAGCTGACTGACAGCAGTGTCCTCGATTCTAGTTGGCCGCTGTGGAGTTTTAAACTAGAATGAGCTAGTTACAAGGTTCGTTTTGCCTTTTCCCAACTATGTTGGGATCAGCTTCCAATCTAACCAAATGTGGCTAAATACCAGCATTTTACACGAAGCAATTGCTATCAGACCACCGCAACCCAGTTACTGGGCAATGCCGATATCCTAAGGTCAGACCAGTTGTCAGATTTTCGGGCTTCTGACTACGGGTAACGACTGTCATAGGTATTCTTATGACACCCGGGACCGACTGTTTAACGTGCTCTCTGAGTTACGGAGGGGTTTCTATGTGTAACAGTTGTTGTGGAAAATAATCGGTTCTATTGAAACGGTACCTATGTGAATTTCAGGCGTCTGAAATTCGAATGAGATAACACATTTTAGGCAACGTTAGCTTTCACTTGTTTTCGTAATAATGTTAATTAATACTATCAAATTGATGCGGGCATTGTTCTGTTGGTATTGCAAAATAGTAGAAGCACAAAACAGATAGGTGCCTACAGAAGTCAATCACATGTATGTACTTCAACTTTCATACCAACGCTCGGCGGTCGCTCTTTCTATATATCTATCTCTCTCAAGCGCATGGCACTCGCGCTCGCACTCACTCGCACTCTGGTCCCAAACGGTCCGAGATGTCGTGTCCGTGAGCAGTGTCTACGTGTGCGTTGCTCGAGCGCACTTGTATGTAGATTGACTTCTGCACCTATCTATTTTGTGGTAGAAGTTAATTTTCTGTAGGTATCCATCCTTACAAACGTGGTTAAATTGTATTTGGATTTTACAGTTTCGGTTTCATTTAAGCTGACAAGTTTTGACTTGAATAAGTACTTATACATGGTGTCAACAAAATCATATAATTCCTTCAAACCTCGTGATGTATTGACATAGATTAAAACTGCACGGAATACTTTTAGATTCAATAAAAAAATAATTACAAAAAGTAAACACGTGTTCTTAACGTGAGGCATTTTAGCGCCCCGAGTTAGACGACCGCGTGGCGAGCGGTAGGTGCGCAATTCGCTCGGGGGTGAATATTCGAAATTTTTTAACATTATTTTAACAAATCATTCTTCTCCCGGGTTGTTAACGTTATAGTATTGTCAGATTGTTTTTATTCTTGTCTTATTGCTTGACGGCAGCGGTATAGTTTGAGTTTTCATTATCATAATTATAGTATTAAACATCTGCATTCTTAACTTTGGGATGATGCTAATGACGTTCTCAATTTTTGTTAATATTTTTCGAATATTCTCCCCGGGGCGCTAAAATGCCTCACGTTAAAAACACATGTTTACTTTTTGTAAAAAAAAAATAGATTCCAAAAGTATCCCGTGCAGGTTTCATCTATGTCACCAGTACACCACGAAGTTTGAAGGAATTACATGATTTCGTTTACACCCTGTATTCATTTTTAAACCCCCGACGAAAGAAGAAGGGTTTATACATATAACTTTGAAGTCTAAAGTAAAGTAAAGTATCCTCTATTGTTTTTGATTGAGTAGTTACAGTTGTTATATATTTATGTGATATAGTGTACAGCAATCAGTCCATTGTGGACATACAATAATTTTAAATTAACGTGACCAAGTCCAGAAGTACATAATTACAATAAAAATCATGTTAATATCAATCAAGGTGTCCGTGATACTTATTTTTGAATGCAAAAAAATTCTGAACAGTGTAGAAGCATTTTTCTGTTAGCCATCTTTTTAAGTATACTCTAAATAACCTTAAGGGTAATTCTCTTAGAAACTGGGGTATTTATTATGTTTATTGTAATTTATTATGTCTGTCTGTGCATCTGAGGCATCGTAGGGCCCAAATGAATGAGCTGATTTCAATACGGTTTTATTTGCTTGAAAACCGGTTTAATTCATTTTCTTTTTTTTTCTTATAAAAAAAAAAGTTGCCCCACACTAGGATTTCTCCTGTATCGTGGGTGCGTTTACAGACACAAATCTTCACATGCACAAACACCCAGACCCGGAACAACTATCTGTAGGCCATACAAATATTTGTTCCGTGCGGGAATCGAACCCACGACCCGTAGCGCAGAAGCCAATCGCTTAGCCACTGCACCAAACGTGTCGTCAAATTGAGATGTTTATAAGGCTATGTTTGATGGAAATCGGATCAGACGTTTCAAGATAATCAGCTCGTTTCACAGTCGGTGTAAAGATCTTTGCCATACAATGTATAGGTATTTATGTAAAATACATACAACAGAATCTTGTAGGGGTGAATCTATCATTACAGTTATAGCTAATATCGGTATGTCAGAAGTAGGAGCATGTAAATAAAGTAAATGAAACCAACATAGACTCTCCACCACTGAGAGTACTTATATTTGGATTAGGGGTTAGTTACAGAAGCTAGTTCATAATATAATAATTAACACAAGATCAGAAAATAAGGACAAGCTAATCAAATATAAAAGGTCAGACTTCTTCAGCTGTTCGACACGGTATCCTCTGCTCCGTCGAATGACCAGTGTTTTTACAACTTTGGGTAAGTTGATTCATCTTGACAATTACCTTTCATTATTAACATTGTCCAGTGTTACCTACTACATTTCTAACATATATGCAAACCTAGTCGTAATACTATATTAATGTACCATTGAGCTGATTTGATTGAGGATTTGGATCGATAGATTGTTAACATAATATCACGCCTCACATTCCCCGAAGGGTACAGCAGAGATGTTTTTAGTACATCCTCGTTTCGCCAGTAATGTTTAAGTCCCACGTAACAGGGGGCGAGCCTATTGCTATTAACTGGGCACAAATCCAGACTCCAAGCTGCTACTGAGAAATTCCTAATGGAAAAACCCAATAACACTTTACCCGACCTGGGGATCGAACCCGGGACCCCATGCTCAGCAGTCGCGCTTGCGACCTCTGAACCAACAAGGCAGTCAGATTGTTAAAACTACTCCAAAACTGCTATAATCAGGCTGACCCATTGATTTTGCATAGCCTTTTGTTTGGACGGAGCAACGACGAAATTCGAACTCGGAGCTCGCCCCCTATTACATGGGACTTAAACATAACGGCAAAATGAGGGTGTTACTATACACCTCTGCCAACCCTTCGGGGAATACAGGCGTGATTTTATGTTATGCTGTTCATTTCCTTTATTACCGACGCATCGTAAAATTATCCATTTTAGTTTAATAGGATATTCAAGTAATTTGAATTTAATGTTCAACATTATGGACTGTTTGATAACAAGAGAAGTTTTGGATAATGTTCGTGTTCACTATTATTTTTATATCGTTTTGTGAGTATAATATCCATTTACAACTACATCATCTTCTTCTTCCTGCCTTTATCCCACACTAGGTGGGGTCGGCACAACATGTACCTATTTCATAAATCCATGTTGTTAGAGGTTTTGGCTTATTGTTTTATGACCGGCCGCCTGCCTGACATCAACCCTCCTTGGGAATATTCGTTGCGCCGTCGCGCGGGTGACTCAATGTGCTTGCTGATATTATGCACTGGGTCCCAAAATGATATGCTTGTCAATATTATTGCCGACAACTAAGCAAAATAAGTTCTTGTTGGAGTATACTTGAAGTTCCTCGAGCCGATCATTTAGTTTTGCTAGGAAGTTTGGTTCTGACACATCGTAAACTAATAGAACTCCGTGAGCTTCTCTGTAAAAACTTGATGTCAATGTTCTGTCCCACTGTATCCCAAATACCAAGCTTGACTTTAACACCGTTCACGTCCATGACTTTGCATTAGTAGTCAACTCTGATTGTAGCTGGGAATGATGAATTGCAGTCTCCCGTTGTGAACGCTACAGCTACATACTACGCTTCCATTTACAACTACATACGAATTCAAATGACTTGATTTTCTTAGAACGTATTTCATTTAGGTATACTTCTTCTTTTCGTGTGGTTACTGACTAACTTGGTGTCAGAGTTTATGCCACCCATGGGCCTCTGACTTGGCTTCACATGCCGTCGAGAAATATCTCTCAGGCATGCCGGTTTCCTCACGATGTTTTTCCATCACCGTTTTTAAGCAAGTGATAATTATACAATACGCATATATGAATCCGAAAAGTCAGAGGTGCGAGCTTTGGGTTTCAACTTGAGACCTATGATTTGGTAGTCCGACGATCACACCGCTCGGCTATCACTGCTTATAATAGCTTTAGCTTTTATCTAGGTAATAGTTTCATGTCATCTCTAAAAGTAACGACCAATTCGCCTCTGTTCTTTTTTTAGTAACCTATTGAATGTCCCGCTGCTGAGCAATGACCTCCCCTTTTCCCTTCCAAAAGTCTCTATTTTATGCCGTTTCTAACCACGTGAGCCCCGAAAAAACGTCTAGATCGTCCCATTATCATCGGCGGATGTTAATGGGAACGCCGGTAGAGGACGTCCTAGAAGACATACATCGATGTTATTGATGATGTTCTTCACAAAGGTCAGGTGCGTAGTACTCTCAACCGGCGTGCGTGTATGACAAGATGTATGAATGTGGATGAAGCGAAAGGGGTATGTAAGAGTCGTAGCATGTGGCGTTCTATAGTTAATGTAAAAGGTATGTTTCCCACTCGTCCCACCGTACCGTGTAGGTATGGACTGAGATTTATTTTTACCATTCATGTTTTGGCGTGGCTAATAAGTAAATTATTTTTATCAGATTTCTCGTTCAACAATGGTGACCAAATTTCATATAGCGACGTCCAGCATCCGTTGTTGGGAAACATATCATCTTTGCGGAATCTATTAATGAAGAAAGGATCTGTTAAAAATGTACCAAACGTAAATGCAGCACCTGACATTGACGCATTTGATGATGACTATCAATTTGAGATTTCTGATGAATCCGAATTTAAACAAGACAACCTATCGATACCCACCTACGACTTTAACGATTACAACAATGTTAACAAAGGGTATAACAAAGTTGTTAAAAACAAAACAAGAAGATGGAGTTATCCAGATGACTATGAAGATGCATTGGAGCTTGAACCCCGTATAGAACCGTATAAAAAGCAATTGCTATTGAATATTATGGTACAATTCATAACGCATACTAGGTTCCAAATAGGAAGAGCTTTCACACAACGCGATCCAATAAGATACGACAAAAGGTATCAAATGGGCTACCTGTTTAATCGACTAAGGACATTAAAAACTCAACAGTTCAAGATGGTGACTATAGCTATTTCGGATATCACTTACCCGCAAGAAAGTCCCAATAATAAAATTCCCACTAGGTCTTTGGAGTCCTTGTTGAGGTTTTACGAGAAGGTCGTACATTTAGACGTGGACTTGAGAGACACTTGTGAATTGCTAAATAGAATATTTGCAGTACCGGCTGTCTACGACACATATAAAAAAGAAGAAGAAGATGAGTAAACTGTGGTTATTATACCTATAAAGCGATGTTTGTAATAATTTATTGTCTTTTTCTGCTACCTTGAAAGTAAACCATAAGGTTGAGTCAGAGTTTACGTGACAAAGTTGCTCGCTCTTGCACTAAGGCGATTCGCACACTGCACCGGATCACGTAGCGTAGCGCGGGAGTGCGTGTTCTTACGTTGTTTGCAAGTATCTGTGTTTGTATAGAAAACACGCGTAGTGCAACACACAGAAAACGCATTCACGCGCAGTGTTATAGATCACGTGCCTACATGCGGAGAAACACGCACCCCCGCGCGTGGGTGCGGGACAAGACGCAAGGTATGGCACACCGAGTTCTGCAGTATCGTGCGTGATTTTGAACAAATGACCCATTTATCGATCTTGTTCGTAAAAAGGCTGCTGAGCGTGAGTTCCTGAGTTCGATCCCCAAATTCTTGTCTGGGTTGCCTTTGACCCTAGTCTCACCTGATAGTAAGCGCAGAAAGTATCTAAGATGAAGCACACGAATCCAAGGAACAGAGATATAGAAGGATTCCCCTATACCCCTCTTGCTCTTACATACACATGAAGGAACACAGCAAACTGCTTGGCGCCGGACTTTAATGTGGTGGTAGCTAACCAGGCGGACCATATAGATCCTACCACCAAGCAAGCCTATACAGAAATTCCGTAAGCCATTTACAAGCCGGTAGATAAAAAATACTTATATTTGAACTATACATCTATGAATGCCTTATTGGTCTAGTGGTCGCAAGCGCGACTGCTGAGCATGGGGTTCTGGGTTCGATCCCCTGGTCGGGCAAAGAGTTATTGGGTTTTTCCATTAGGAATTTCTCAGTAGCAGCCCGGAGTCTGAATTCGTGCCCAGTTAATGGCAATAGGCTCGCCCCTATTACATGGTACTAAAACATAACTGGCGAAACGAGGGTGTACTAAAAACACCTCTGCCAAACCCTTTGGGGAATACAAGGCGTGATGTTATGTTTATGTGTACTACTATTAGTCATAATGTAAATGTAGATAACATAATATATTGCGCGAAATGCTCTTAACGACTGTGAATTGCGATATTAAGAACGAATGATAGTAAAAAATAACATTGCCGTATTCTTTACACAGTATAAAACAAAGTCGCTCCCGCTGTCTGTACGCTTAGATCTTTTAAACTACGCAACGGGTTTTAATGCTGTTGTCAGCAATAGATAAAGTGATTCAAGAGGAAGGTTTATATGGCCCACATTAGTATCTACATTGTACCCGTGCGAAGCCGGGGCGGGTCGCTGTAATTCACTCAGAATATGTCTATAGTATTTCTATTGTTGTATTAAATTTCATTTATTATGCTAGACAGATGAACTTTAACGGTGTCAAAATAAGGTTGGTTTTCCATCTGTCATTTTACTGATGACCATCGTTGTCATAGATAATATACTATAATACTGGTAATCGTTGTGAGTGGACGGAAAATAAGCGGTCAAATAGATCCTTCCACGGTCACAAATATTTGAATTAACCTAACTTAAAAGACAGGTACCTATGCTCTGTGTGTGTGTGTGTGTGTGGGAAGATCGCATATCGTAATTTGACTTTATCACCCATATTCTAAGACGTTCTTCTAAAACTTACTCGACTCATACTCGACTCAGAACGGGCTCGAAAACACCTTCAAAATTGTATTCTTAATCGCAATTTCGAGTGAACTTTGAGGTTCCTCGACGGAGTCATTACGTCATAATTTGAATTATGTGCATCGCGCAAATAACGCTGTGATAAATAATTGTAACGATTATCTTAAGCATATTCTATAAAGTCTACAAAAATAATTTTTATTACATACGAACTTTGACACTTCCTTCCTTAAGGTAGGTTCCGAGGTACCTTGAGTTTGACAGATGATTCCTTACCTCGACTGAGGAAAAATCTCGATTCGAGGACGTTTATGTCAACTATAACTACCGATGGTCGAGGTGGAGTCGAGTCGAGTAAGTTTTGGAGGAACGTCTTAGAATATGAATGTATATCTACGTTTTTTGCAAATACGGCTTTAACAAAATCAATCAAATTCTTATAAATAACACTCAGTCTTCAAAGGTAAATGTCAGGAACATAATTGTATCAAAGGAACATGTAATGTTTATGTAATATCTCTCACTGCTAATAAGAATCACACTGTGGCAGCATCTATCACGCCACATGAGAACTACGCAGCATAACTTTTTTTTCTAATCGACGGCTTGTTGATGGCCTTGCGGACCGTTTCTACGTAACCGGCCAGTTATTGGCGAGACCTGAAGGGTCTCCAACCAATGGGGACGAGAGTAAAATACTTAACATAAGCTAACTACTACTACTAGATAATATCATGACTAGATAGCAACAGCAGCACTAAGGGCGACCCCTAATGGGATTCGAACCTCGGCTTAGGGCGTTGCTTGCGAGAGGACTGGGAGGGAGATAGTTTGATGAGGGCTGAATTAACGGTGTGACTGCGGAGTCAGAAAAGACAACCGGCTCCGCGGCTGCGGCGGGTGAGCGCGGTGGATCATGGTCAACGCAGCGTTAGCCCTCGTACGCACGACAGCTTTTTCAACGGGCGGTAAAAAAGCGTCCAACGCGCGCAATAGATAACCTGCGTTAAAAAAGCGCTATCATGTGAACACATATACGGCTTGTTATTAATTTGTTTTATTAGCCCTCGTTCGCACGAGAGCTTTTTCGACGCGCGTTAAAAAAGCGTTCGAATACAACCAATAGCAAGCCGTATATGTGTTCACATGATATCGCTTTTTTAACGCAGCTAATCTATTGCGCGCGTAGGACGCTTTTTTAACGCGCGTTGAAAAAGCTCTCTTGCAAACGAGGGCTAACCATTGTCTAGCAGACTACAGCAATAACAAATGACAACTCTCATAAATAACGTCACAAATCCTGCATCGCGATATCAAGATTTAACACGCAGATAGTATAGTATAGATATATACAACTTCCCGACATTAACCGTTGCGTAGTAGCCCGCCAGGCATAAGACCGGCCTGGTAGGAGAATCCTCCCCTTTCGTTGGAGGAACACCATACCTTGTTCCTCCAGTTTTATAATTGCATTACTAGATGATAACTATTAATAATTTTTTCATCATACGTGACGGAGAACTTCTACCGAATTCACTCGTAAAGCAGTCTCGTATAAACCTTAATAATGCAATTGAGGGGCTCGTGGCTAATTACCAACCGCGCGGATCATACGATTTGCGAGGTTAAGCTACGCATGCCTCGGTTAGTGCGTGGATGGGTGACCGTTCATTAAAGAAAAGAAAGAAAGAAAAAACATTTATTTAGCACAGACTAAAAGGCACACAAAACATAAAGCAGAAAAAAAATATATAGAAATTAGTAGGAAAGTGTGCCTCGGCTGCGCCAAAAATATATTACACATCGAGACCCCTCCGTGCCTCGGAGAGCACGTTAAACAGTCGGTCCCGCGTGTCATACGAATGCCTATGACAGTCGTTACGAGAAGTCAAAACTCCAAAAGTCTGACAACTGATCTAACGTTAGGATGTCGGCATTGCCCAGTACCTGGGTTGCGGAGGTCTGAGGGCAGTCTCTCCATGTAAAATACTGGTATTTAGTCGCATCTGGTTAGAGTGGAAGCTGATCCCAACATAGTTGGGAAAGGATAGGCAGAACAATGCAATTGGTTCTTCTTCTATATACAAGGTTAGAGTACTAAGCCGCGGACCACTTAATGTATCACTGATGATTGTTTTAAAGAAAGTGTTAAAATTTTATAATTCGTTAAAAAAATAATCCATGCAAAATGATTTTAATTTCAGTGTTTTTCAAAAACTCTTCATCCCTGCTTTAGTTACGAATTCAGAAAATGGGGCTTCTGATCCGTGACCCCAAATATTACATAAAATGTAAATACAGCTGATCATAGCTGAGGTTAGATAGAATTTAGCGTATTTTTTATAAAATCTTTAAACAGATATTTCAATTAAACTAATGTTTTTTGAGGAAAGTTGTAGAACAAAAGTTACCCATTATTATGGGCACTCTAACATACTTTCGGCTTAGTTCCCCATTTCCGACTATCCTTGTATAATTTTGTGTTCCTAAATTGTCTATACATTTTTATTGTTTGGAAGGGTTCCTAAGTTTAGTTACGTAACGGTTACTACTGAGCTGATGAATCGATCTGTAAGGTAAAAGTACGTGGTACGGCGTGTAAATAGCCGCGCCAAAGGCGAACTTGCGTTCAAATATTTTTTAAGAAAATTGCCCAAAAAATATGGCGGAACAGATTAAGTATTGAGCTTTCACCTAGAAAATCGTGAAAAACACAAAATATTCTCGCGATGCAGGGATTCAATTGCCCACTCACCTGATCATCGGCCAAGCCCACTTTTCAGCTTCATCATCAGATATTTTTCACGCTGTGCCGGTCGGCGAATGTTCATCGGACACAATCTCTTGCAATCACAGTGAAAGATCAACAAATAATAAGGAACAAGAGTCCAAGGAACGACTCATCGACCTTTATGAAATTATTTTTAAGGACTAGTTAATGAATACTAGATTTATTTATGCAGACATTTTTAAAAGACGCACCAAAAAAATTACATTATTTTCGGCAGTGATCTGTCAACGACAGTCAATCACATGCGCAGAGCGACCGAGACATCCACCAATCGTGACGCAGATAAATGTTGCGAATAGTGCATGCTAGCGCCATCTATGAGCTTCTCTCGTGCAGCTTGGTGCAAGTCACCGATGAGCGGGCTCTGTACCAAATACTAGCGTTTTTCACAATGGCCCAATGAAAACCCAATAATAATATTATAAAGCCATGGCGCTTTACCAGTACGCTATTCGGGGTCATTCCGAGGATGGGTAACCATTCTTTACCTACACACAAGTCCCCTGTGCTTCAGAGCGCACGCTGTCTCTTCACTTACAATGACCTTACAAGATAATTTTCATTAAGTACAATTTAAATTTAAAGCAGTGAGAGCCTAATGGTTGAACGCTTGTCTTTCATGCAGGAAGGTCTGAGTTCGATCCCGGCCCATACCTCTGAGTTTTCGAATTCATGTGTGGATCAGAATTTGATTATCTCTTGCGTTAACGGTGAAGGAAAAACATCGTGAGGAAACCTGCACACCTGAGAGGGCTTCGTAAAGTTCTCTATGGTGTGTGTAGTCTGCCAACCCGCACCAGGCCAGCGTGGTGGACTTAAGCCTAAACCCTTCTCCTTCTGAGAAGAGGCCCGTGCCCAGCTATGGGACAATAATGGGCTGGTTATATTATGTACAATTTTATTTGAATAGCGTGAAATATTTTCATCAAAAATAATTTACGTCAACGTGTAACCCGATGGACGAATTAAATCTTACGCTTGAGGAATTTCCTCAACACAAAGATGTCTTATCGACACTAAAGATAGTAGACCCTCCGATATGAAAGTAGCTATCACAGGTAAAATTAACTTACGAGTCTATTTACATGCGCCATTTGGCAATAAATATGCTACTATTGATAAGCAAAACGATTCGTTTATCATTTTAGGAACCATATCTAAGTAATAGCTTTACATAGTATAAAACAAAGTTGCTCCCGCTGTCTGTACGCTTAGATCTTTTAACCTTTTGGACGCCATTGTCACATATATGTGACTAACGAAAGCTTGCCCTGTACGCTAACGTCACAAATATTTGACAAAAACGATGGGATTATAGTTACCTTGGCATGGAGGGTACGCCGATGCGTTTATGCTTTGGCGTTCAAAAGGTTAAACTACGCAACGGATTTTAATGCAGTTTTCAGCAATAGATAGTGATTCAAGAGGAAGGTTTTTATGCCCCACATTAGTATCTACATTGCACCCGTGCGAAGCCGGGGCGGGTCGTTAGTAATCATATATTAAAGGCAAAAGAGATTCAGGGTGTAAACGAAATCATTTAATTCCTTCAAGCCTCGTGATGTACTGCTGACATAGTTAACCCTGCAAGGGATACTTTAGGAATCAATAAAAAAAACTACAAGATAGAAGAAGATAGAAGATAGAAGAGAGAACTACAAGACATGTGTTCTTATCGTGGAGCATTTTAATGTCCCGAGCGAATTGCACGGCTATCGCTCGCCGCGCGGTCACTAAACTCATTATTTTTTATTGGCTCCAAAAGTATCCCGTGCAGGGTTAATCTATGTCAGCAGTACATCACGAGGTTTAAAGGAATTACATGATTTCATTTACGCCGTGTATAATCGTTATTAAATCTGATTTCAGATTCGGCTTTGAGAGGTACACCATGTACCTTGTGAGCTAAAAAAATCGATATTTAAATAATTTTGTTGCGCTAATGGACGAAAATCTTGTTTCTGATTATATGTTGTATGGATGAAAAAAATAAACAGCATGGCTGGTTAGTCGCTTTACATCCGAAAACCAAGAAGTCTCATTCATCATTCTGTACAACTTTAACTTCTTCTTTTTCTTATGGTTAGTGAGTAACCTGGTGTCAGAGTTTATGCTGCCCATGGGCCTCTAACTTGGCTTCACATGCCGGTTTCCTCACGACGTTTTCCTTCACCGTTTTTAAGCAAGTGATAATTATACAATATGCACATGAATCTGAAAAGTCAGAGGTGCGTGCTTTGGGTTCGAACTCGAGACCTATGACTTGGCAGTCCGACGGTCACACCACTAGAGTATAACTGCTATAAAAAAATAGTATAACAAAATAATCAATGCTGCTTAACTAAATGTATGAAACATGTGTTTCTTTTTTCACGAATTCGGAGTTTATTTATTTATATTTATATACACTTTATTGTACATAATAAGTACAACGGTAAACGATAAAAGGAACACAGATTTACACAATATGTACAATGGGCGGTCTTATCGCACAAGGCGATCTCTTCCAGACAACCTTAGGATGGACTGGAAGAACGGAAATAGATATCGGGCAGTCTAGGTGTACAAGTACGTATCGTACATAATATTACTTAGAAATAATAATCATAAAATACACATCAATTATTACACAAATATATAAAATAGAAAGAAAAACGTAATACTTATAACTTAAACAAACTAATAAATAAATATATTATAAATAAGAAAGTAGATGAAATGTGAGCGATAATCAAGAAATAGCAAATTAAAGTGACAAGTAATGTTCCTTCACTAACTTTTTAAAAATTGGCAGTGACTGCGCACGTCTTACATTGAGTGGTAATGCATTCCACAAGCGAGCAGCTTGAACTGTAAAGGACTTGTCTAAAAAGGAAGTGGTATGCTGTTGTATTTTTAATTTAAGATTTTCTGATGATCTCAAGAACCTAGAATGTGTGTCACAGAGGAACTCGAAGCGTTCCTTAAGGTAAAACGGGGTGGAAGGATTAAAAAGCACATTATAAAGCAAAGAAAGAATATGGGCATTCCGGCGAAGGCGAATAGATAGCCATTTGAGCTTCGTACGAAATTCAGAAACATGATCATATTTACGCAAACCAAATATGAATCTGATACAAAGATTTTGAAGGCGCTCAAGCTTCCCAAATTGGTCCTCAGTCAGATCAAGATAGCTGGCATCAGCATAGTCGAGGATGGGGAGAAGAAGAGATTGCGCTAGCGCGATTTTGGTAGCAGTTGGAAGGAAATTTCGAAGGCGTCTCAAGGAGCCCGCGGAAGCGAACATCTTACGACTGACTTCCTGCACAGTCCGGGAACTGCCCACAACAGTCAACTGGGTTTTAGTGGGGTTGACCTTCAGTCCAAACTCTTTACCCCAGTCACCTATCCCATAGTAAAAGTTGTACAGAATGTTGAGCAGAGTTCAAGGTTTTCGGATGTAAAGCGACTAACCAGTCATGCTTTATAAATGACATAATATAATAAAATTGAGATATTTCTTGTTGTTTCAGGTAAGAAAGGCGAACAAACAGTTGCTGTGAAGACACTCAAAGAAAATGCTTCAGAAAAAGAGAAGATAGATCTACTACAAGAACTGTTAGTGATGAAGAACTTGGGATACCATCCAAATGTCGTCCAGTTAATCGGATGTTGTACTGAAAAGGTGACTATAACTCATTAGAGATATACATCAAACATAGAATCTACCTGTACAACTATTTTTTCGCGATTTCAGTGTTTTTCCCATAGTAAAAGATGTTCTAGTGCCTCGTTAACTGCCTCGTTGGTATAGTGGTGGCAAGCGCGACTGCTGGCCGTGAGGTCCTGGGTTTGATCCCCAGGTCGGGCAAAGTGTTATGGGTTTTTCCGTGTGGAGTTCCTCAGTAGCAGCCCGGAGTTATAAAATAGACCATTTTAATACTCTCCTTGTCAAAGGAACCGCCGGTGACCCCCAAAAAATTTCGTTCAGCAGGCCAAAGCACATGTTTTAATACTTTTATCACATTTTCCATAACAGCACGCCAGTAGTCGTAAAAATTATTTGAATTCAGGAGGGAGGTCAGGGCGGATCCCACGGCGCCCAGAAAGATTTTTTTTTGTATCCCACGGCCTCTTGTAATAATTTTGACTGTTGACTCACGGCGTTCACAAGCAGAATCTGGTGGGGCCCACCGGCGGCCTCCATGGCCTCCTGAACGTAAAATGTATTATATATTGTCGGCAGGGAGAGTGTTAAAATCGGGACTGTTAATTTTAAAGTTAATTTATATTGTAGTTATATCCTAATGTGAATCCTGCTTTGCGATAATAACAACATACCACGATCACCAACACTTTTGACAATCATGGTGATTTAAGAAATAGTATCGTAATTGTTTACTATTTGAGAATGGTCACGTTACAAAGTGGACATTGATGGATTGATAAAGTTTATAATTCTATTCCACAGGAACCCACCTTAGTAATAATGGAGTTCGTCAGCCTGGGGAAGCTGCAGCAGTTCCTCAGGGACTCCAGAGCTGAACGTCACTACGGGAATACGCATGGAAGCCAGTTCCTGACGTCACAGGATCTCACGAAGTTCGCTTTCCAAGTTGCGAGAGGAATGGACTTCCTTAGTTTACAAGGGGTAAGAATACATTATTCGACTACCACATACATACATAAACTCACGCCTTTTTCCCATGGGGGTAGGCAGAAACTATAGAACGCCACATACTACGACCCTTACATACTCCTTTCGCTTCATCCACATTCATACATGTACGCCGGTTGAGAGTACTACGCACCTGTTCTTTGTGAAGAACATCACGAATAACGTCGATGTATGTCCTTCTAGGACATCCTCTACCGGCGTTTCCATAGACATCCGCCTTATAAATTCCTTTGGTTAATCGCCGTTCACAAACCACCTATTCTGTATTCCATGCCTTCCGCTAAGCTTGTGATCCTTGGACGGTCAAACTGAACGGTAGGTACCCTTCAGATTAAAATTCGGCGCTAAGCAGTTTACTGTGTTCCGTCGTTTCTATATGAGAGCCAGAGGGGTATAGAGTCTATATAAAGTTAGTTGGAAAGGGGGTACTAAGCCGAAAGGGTGTCAAAGTACCCATAATAATGGATAACTTTTGTTCTACAACTTTCACCAAAAGTCATTAGTTTGAGAGAAATAGTCGTTCAAATATTTCATAAAAAATACGCTGAATTCTATGATCAGCTGTGATTACATTTTACGTCATATTTGGGGTCACGAATTAAAAGCTCCATTTTTTTAATTAGTAACTAAAGCAAGAATGAAGATATTTTGAAAAAAAACTTAATAATAATAATTTCGCACAGTTTTTCTTACCGAATTTTGAAATTTTAACACTTTCTTTAAAACAATCATCAGTGATACGTTAAGTGGCCCGCGACTTCGTACCCCCTTTCCGACTAACCTTGTATATTTGCTACTTGGATTCATGTGCTGAATCTTAGACCCTGTTTGCGTTTACCATCAGGTGAGGGTCAAACGCGACCAAGTTAAAGGATTTAAAAAAGCTATAAAAGATATGGTGGTCTATGGTCATCGGTGACGACCTAGGTACTTATTGCAAATTACGTTTACGAAGTTTCATGTATAGTGCGCGCTAAATAACTCTACGCGCGATGGAGGGCGTGCGAAATGTTGCCATGATCGCAAAAATACAAAGTACTACTTTTTAAGGAAAAGTAATTATTCGTAAGCATTAAACTTGGACAGCCCTCTTTTACGGTTTATTAGGTATGTTTTAATTAAGTTATGTACGTTAAAATTTACTACCTACCAATTAAATTAATAAGTATTTTTAAGTAATTTGCAAAGGAAAAGACTAAGCTTATAAATGTGCCGTGAATGAATAAGAAGACATTATGATTATTATCGTCTGATGAGGTCTACTATAATATTTATTTTTATATTTTCTTTTATTTTTAAAATCAGGTAGATATAGTGACAAAGTTAATAAAACGGCAGCGCTATAGTGGATCATGATTAGTTCCGATTTTGGCCGCGCGCAGACTTATCTTGCGCGCACTGTAGGAGGAAGCGAGCCTGTCGCTGTTTATAAACCGAAAACCTCAAGGACAACCGTATTTGATATGTCTATGTAGATCAATGACATAATTTCTGCGTCTTTACAACTTTGTTTTCGCTTGCCCCTCGTGAGTCTGGAGGTTAAATTCTAAGAGACGACGATAGTAATTGGGTCAGTACGACTCCAAGCTTGAATCAACAGCCTCAGTCCTCAAATATTTACTTTTGGGTTTGTCAAACAATTTGCACATTGTCTGGTCGCTTTTTTCGGGCAATCGGAATAAAATACGTATTTCTGTGTCGTCGGAACCGTGGCCGGCCTTCCTGGATTTTATATCACTTGTAAGCCTTAGGATTTAGTGCATTTTTAAAGCGTGATGGAGTTAAAGCCTGACCCTTCTCATTCTGAGAAGAGGCCCATGCCCAGCTGTAATGGGCTGATAGTGTTCTTTTGTAAGCTTTATGAAAACAAGAAGACCACACTATCCAGAAAATACTACCTTCAAGGCATGTAACAGACCGCATATAAGATGGTGTACACAAAACATAACATCACGCCTGTATTCCCCGAAGGGTTGGGCACGGGTGGTTACACACTCATTTCGCCGTTTTATTTAAGTCTCGTGTAATAGGAGGCGAGCCTATTGCCGTCAACCGGGCACAAATCCAAACTCTGGCCTGCTACTGACGAGTTCCACACGGAAAAACCCAATAACACGTTGCCCGACCTGGGGATCGAACTCAGGACCTTACGCGGGCGGAGCCGTGAGGACACAGCTAGTGTTATATAAAGTTATAAAACTAAATAAAAAATATATTTTCTAACTGCCTCATTGGTCTAGTGGTGGCAAGCGTAACTGCTGATCGTGAGGTCCTGGGTTCGATCCCCAGGTCGGGTTAAGTGTTATTGGGTTTTTTTCGTGTGGAATTCCTCTGTAGCAGCCCGGAGTTTGGTTTTGTAACTGGTTGATAGCAAAAGGATCTTCCCCTATTACATGGGACTTAAACAAAACAACGAAATGACGGTGTTATACACCTCTGCCCAACCCTTCGGGGAATATAGGCGTGATGTTATGTATGTACAGTCACGTGTACTAATATGTATACACATAGCGATATTTAAAGGAGATTTCCTTCTAAAATATCTATTAGAATTATGAAATATTACACACTTAGTTTCTACAAATACATACGAGTCATGGTATCGAATAATTCTTAAATAAAAACTATTCTCTAAAAGAAATTCGCTTTTTAAGTTCGCTATGTGTATACATATTATTACACGTGACTGTACCTATATGTTATGTAATTTTGACATTTTGTTCATGTTTTTGTTTGTGTTATTTTATTATAACATTTTAAAACCGTAATGCGGTACTAATAGACAGTTGGGCATACGCTTGTCGGCACTTCTGTCTTCGTTCTATACCTATAAATACCAAGTAAGAGCCCGTACACACAGCGGATCAGTTTTAACGGATTCGTCGGTACTGGATGTGTTGTTCACATCTGTACCGACGGATCGGTTAAACAAATGGCAGCTGCTTCACACCTGGCAGGCAGGATACGATAAAAATAACGGATCCAGTATTTTTTACTGGATTCGGAATACTGTCGTGTATGTGAACTCGCTCATACAACCACAGGCGCCATCACCAAAATAAAATGGATCCGCTAAAACGGGTCCTGTAAACAGTTTCTGTGTGCACTAGCGGTAACAATTAAATAAATAATGAGCAAGAATCTTCAGTAAGACAAATTGGAGTCGATCTCCAACTTCTCAAGGTTTTTGCAAGCGTAGTATACGAGTTCATTTATATAAATAAACAGCAAAGTTCAGAAATAACTTTCTCTACAATGTCACTTTGAGATCGTTTCATTAAGAACTTGAATTAAAGTTCTTGAGGGTTGTAAGATTTGGTACAAACTTTTATGTGTAGTAGATAAAGGTTTAGCCCAGAGGTCGGCAACCTGCGGCTCGCGAGCTGCGTGCGGCTCTTTCGACGTAAAGTTGCGGCTACCAGTTCCACACGCATAATTTTATCATCAAAACCCTTAAAATCGTGCAATCGATCCATAATTGAGTACTATAATATAGTATGACTGAAATATACTGACTATGACTGAGAGATAGATATAGTAACCACCTATATATCTAAATGTATTTTCGTTTTGTTTTTTTTAAAGGTAATTATTTTTGTTAAACACCATTTCAAGGTTATCCATTAATTACAGGACACCCTGACTAAGCAAATACTGTAATATTGAAACGATTTTTTGTGGCTCTTTAAAAACTGTGAAATTTCGTAAATTGCAACTTTTAACTCTTCCGTCTCAAAAGGTTGCCGACCCCTGGTCTAGCCATTTAGCTTTTCTAGTCTGTGTAAAGTAGTCAGTGCTTGGAATACTTCAGATAATATTGGCTTTCAATTTTTTAATTCTGTAGTTATATTTTTTATACGTAACATAACATCACGCTTGGTATTCTCCGAAGGGATGAACCTCGTTTCGCCAATTATGTTTAAGTACCATGTAATAGGAGGCGAGCCTACTGCCATTAACCGGGCACAAATCCAGACTCCGGGCTGCTACTGAGAAGTTCCTAATGGAAAAACCCAATAACACTTTGCCCGACCTGGGAATCGAATTACTACTATTACATCTAGAGGGTCGACATTTTTGAGATGTGAATAACTATTGAAAATATGAGACCGAGATTCAAACTAACAGTTTCCTTTACTTAAAAAATAATCAAAAAGTTAACTATTAAATTGCGAGGAACATATATGGGGATCTACAGGATCGGGTCCCCTATCCTTGATTTTTGTTTGGACCATAATTAAAGCGACATTCTGTATAACATTATTATAGAGACACACGAAAAAACATTGAACAGATCAATAATTCGTACAAATTGGGAAACAGGAAGATAGTTGCCTCGCATAACTTAATAAAGTACTGAATTGTATATAGGAATCGAGGCTAGTACATAGGAGGGGTTCGTGGCTAATTAACAATAGCCTCGATCATACGATTTGCGAGGTTAAGCTGCGCTTGCCGCTGTTAGTCCGTAGATAGGTGACCGTTTGCTACACATCGAGAGCACGAGTGCACGTTAAACAGTCGGTCCCGGGTATCATAAGAATAACTATGATAGACGTTACGGATAGTCAGAAGCCCGAAAGTGTGACAACCAGTCTAATCTAAGGATATCGGCATTGCCCAGTAACTGAGTTGCGGAGATCTGATGGCAGTAAGTTGCTCCGGGTAAAATACTGATAGTCGGCCGCATCTGGTTACACTGGAAGCTGACCCGAACATAGTTAAGTAGAAAGATAAACTTTCCATAGACGTTTCCTTTACTTTGAAATCTATATAACACGCAACACTTTTTTTAAATAATACTATAAAAACAAATGGATTCGCGAGTTAAAATATCATAATATTCATTTCTGCATACAACAAGCGAACGTTTCCAATTATTTAGAGAGATCCCAAGTCATTATTATCTTGTCAAGAAACTTCAGCGTTGTGCGGTAGTACTGGTATTAAAAAGGATGATTTCCACCAAACGGCTCCCATCGCATCGGATCGGAACGGATTTTACAATATTTAAACGATATTAAATCGTGTACACAGTATTTAAAGTCTATATTACCAAGCCGCGCACAGCAGCTTGGCTGCGGGCGTCGTCTGCGACACGCGATCGTAGCCGAAATTATGCTGCGACGCACGATCGACTCCGTTCGCCTATCGTCGTATCTGATCGGATCCTTTCGGCTGTCAACACGGTAGGAATGAAACTATTTGACTAGGCGCAGAAACGCTTATGTTCGCAAGCGACGGTACGGAGTCGATCGTATGCATGGATATCCTGCCGGACGCGATCGGCTGTCGACGCATCCGTACGTATCCTTTCCAATCCGATGCGATGCGAGCCGTTTGGTGTAAATCATCCCTAAGAGTATGCTTTTAAAGGAGATTGTCATTATGAACGAAATAGCGTAAGTATATTAATTTAAAAATGTCGTCCCTTTTGTTTCTTTTCTGCGTTATCTTAAGAAAATGTCAACTGTTAATCTGAGGTTGATGTCTTGAAAAGTAAAGTCCTTCGTTTCGTTTTATTTTATAACCTTTTCATTTTGTTCTTTGTTCTTTTTGTTTTGATCGTGAGGTCCTGGGTTCGATCCCCAGGTCGGGCAAAATGTTATTGGGTTTTTCCATTAGGAATTTCTTAGTAGCACTAATTAAACGAATGGTGGAAAGTGATCGGCGAATCGTTTCTGGCTTAGGAAGAATGCTTGTTCCTAATTTCTGGCACTCACCGACCGCTACGCGTTGTGTTGAGTGCTCAAAGTTCTAACCTACCTTTCAGCTCTTTGTTGATCATTTTATTTCTTATTGCGGGAGATTTTGAAGTTAAACTATTAAAATGCAAGTGCAAACTATTAATTTCAAAGCTAGAGTCCTTTGAAGTGGGAACTATTATTTTTTAAGTTCATTTATATATTACTAGCTGTGTCCTCACGGCTCCGCCCGTAACCTATGTTACTCAGTGATAAAGTAGCTTACTAACGGCAAAAGATTTTTTGAAATCGGTCCAGTAGTTTTTAAGTTTATTCGTTATATATACAAAAATCCAAAAACACAAACATACAAATCTTTCCTCTTTATAATATTAGTATAGATTATATACCTTAAATTTCCAAAGTTGTGATCACTATTCAGCATTCGTGTCTCCTAACATTTTCATCGTCTCAACTAATTTTATTTTCCACTGTTACTTTGCAGATAATCCATCGAGACTTGGCGGCGAGGAACGTGCTAATTACAGAGGACAGGGTCTGTAAAGTGGCCGACTTTGGGTTCGCTAGGGACGTCGCCGACACACATGTGTATGAAAGGAAGAGTGACGGGCGACTTCCTATCAGGTTGGTGGAGATTCTTTTTAGTTGAAATTACCGTTAGAAGTCATGCAGCTCTGGGCACGGCGACCTTAGCTTGGGGATGAGCTGTTATCATCGCACAGAAGGATTTTTTACAATCCCCGGCTGTATTCCCTTAGTCGGCTCTTACGACACCCACGGGAAGAGATGGAGAGGATCTATTCTACTGCCCGGACCCACACGGGCATGTATGGCTGTACCGGATCTTTAATATGTGTTGGAGATTCGGCCAAGTGCCGGGCGACTGGTGCAAAGCTGTAATCGTACCACTATATAAGGGAAAAGGTTCACAGCAGGAGTGTAAAAACTACCGCGGCATTAGTCTTTTGAGTGTGGTCGGCAAACTATATGCGAAAGTTTTAATTAACAGAGTGATAAGAATAACAGATGAGAAAGTATGGGGTGTTCAGGCAGGGTTCAGAGAGGGGATGGACTGTATGGATCAGATCTTCTCCTTGAGGTGCATAGCCGAAAAACATCTGGCAAAGCATAAGAAAGTGTACTGCGCTTTCATTGATTTGGAGAAGGCCTATGATAGTGTGTGGAGGGAAGAATTGTGGTCGACACTATCTTTGTACGGGGTGGACTGGTGCTTGATACGGGCACTGAAATCGCTGTACAGGGATTCCAGTGCTTGTATTAGGATACATGGGGCGTTCACAGACTGGTTTGGCATCTCCAGAGGTGTTAGACAGGGTTGTGTAGCGTCTCCATGGCTGTTCAACCTATACATGGATAGTTGTTTGACAGATTTAAAAGGGAGTGAGTGTGGATTGAAAATGAATGAATTGCCTGTCAAATGTCTTCTCTACGCAGATGATCAAGTTTTGCTTGCATCGTCGGCGGAAGAGTTGCAAGACATGGTAACTATGATGAATGGAGCATATAATATGAAAGGGATGAAAATTAATGTAAGCAAGACGAAAGTAATGGTTTTTGACAGAGATGCAGATGTATCGGAGTGTAAAGTAAAGATAGGAGATGAAAGTATTGAACAGGTGAATGAGTTTGTTTATTTGGGAAGTATGTTTACAAGAGATGGTAAGATTGACGAAGATGTGGAAAGGAGAGCAAATGCGGGAAATAAAGTAAATGGTGCTTTGCATGCGGTTGTGGCTAGCCGTTCGATGTCCAAAAAGGCACGACTGGCTGTCCATAATGGTGTGTTGGTACCTACGCTTATGTATGGAAGTGAATGTTGGTCGTGGCAGAATAGGCATGAAAGTAGAATAAATGCCGTGGAAATGCGTTCCTTGCGAAGTATGTGCGGTGTAACTTTGAATGATAGATTGAGAAATGAAGAGATTAGACAAAGTTGCGGTTTAAAAGATGATGTAGTGACAAAAATTGAAAGGAGTATGCTTAGGTGGTTTGGTCATGTTGAGAGAATGAGTGAACGGCGATTAACAAAAGGAATTTATAAGGCGGATGTTAATGGGAACGCCGGTAGAGGACGTCCTAGAAGGACATACATCGATGTTATTGGTGAAGTTCTTCACAAAGGTCAGGTGCGTAGTACTCTCAACCGGCGTGCGTGTATGACAAGATGTATGAATGTGGATGAAGCGAAAGGGGTATGTAAGAGTCGTAGCATGTGGCGTTCTATAGTTTCTGCCTACCCCTAGGGGAAAAAGGCGTGAGTTTATGTATGTATGTACCGTTAGAAGATTATATTTTCATCATCATAATAATACCAGCTTGTAAACGTTAAGCTGCGCTTGCCGCGGTCAGTTTGTGGATGGGTGATCGTTCGTTTACCTATACCTTTATGCCAAGTACCTACACATAACCAAAAATGTTACCTAATTTCTTTTACTTTTCCAGGTGGATGGCCCCCGAGTCCTTATACGACAACATATTTAGCGTCAAATCCGATATTTGGAGCTTCGGCATCCTGTTGTGGGAAATAGTGACCCTTGGTTCTACACCATACCCGGGATTGTCGGCTAATGACGTCATGAAAAAGGTAGGTTGCGATTTACCTAAAATATATATACAGTGACTGGTTGTACGAGTGATATATTCAAGGACATGATAATTTGTGAGTTCATGTAACGGAGAAAAATAAAAAAAAATCACTATGGACTAAGATTCATGGGCGGAGTATTTTGACAAGTACAGTAGTGAAATGAAAAGGTTATACACCTTAAGGTCTATTTTTGGTTGCACAGTGCAAGAAACAATCTATTTTACCGACTACGTATTGCCACCATTCCTTCCTCTTAGCCTTTTTCCCAATTATCTTGGGGTCAGCTTCCAGTCTAACCAGATGCGGCTGAATACCAGTATTTTACACGGAGAGACTGCCATCAGACCTCCGCAACCCAGTAACTGGGCAATGCCGATATCCTAAGGTTAAACCGTTTGTCAGACTTTCGGGCTTCTGACTACCCGTAACGACTGTCATAGGTATTCGTATGACACCCGGGACCGACGGCTTAACGTGCTCTCCGAGGCACGGAGGGGTCTCGATGTGTAACAAATGGTCACCCATCCACGGACTGACCGTGGCAAGTGCAGCTTAACCTCGCAAATCGTACGATAGGCGCGGTTGTTATTTAGCCACGGGCTCCTCTACGTATTGCCACCATTATAGGAATGAAAATACTAGTATTATTTGACAGAATATTAAAAGTTATAATGGTGACATGATGACACTAGTAATGTCAATTTATTAATCATCTATTTCATCGATGTCACGGTTTTTACAACAAAACTCCTTAAATCCAATCAGACATTACAAGGCACTACTAGGTCATTATGGAAGCAAAAGGCAATTTCGATCTTTGCTGCTAAATAATAAAATATAATTTTCCATGCATTGATCTGTTCCCTTCAACAGTTTGAAAAGGCAACACGTGCCCGCGATGTGGGAAAGGAATGAATTTGAAAACTGACGAAATTTTTCATACCCCTACTGTACAAACCGCTGGGAGGGTGGAATAAAGACTAGTTGGCTCTTGCAGTGCCGTGTGCATAACATTACCTATTGCAACCTTACCTTGCCTAGTTTTTCGCGCGAAATAGTCACAAAAATTAACATAACATAACACTACGCCTTATATTCCCCGAAGGGTTCGGCAGAGGTGTTTTTAGTACACCCTCGTTTCGCCAGTTATTTTTCTTAAGTCCCATGTAATGGGGGGCGAGCCTATTGCCATTAACCGGGCAAAAATCCATTGACTGCTACTGAGAAATTCCTGAGGGAAAAACCCAATAACTCTTTGCCCGACCTGGGGATCGAACCCAGGACCTCAGGCTCAGCAGTCGCGCTTGCGACCACTAGACCAACAAGCCTGTCAGGCAGCAGAAATTACTTTATTGGAAAAATATTAAGGTCCAATTTACATGTTTGGAACGAGAACCGGTTTCTGAACATTCCTTCAATATGTCACTCCTGTAACCCGTCATACTGAATAAATAAAATCAATTACCTACTTATTGGTAATCAGAAAAATGTTCTTCTTTTCGTGTGGTTAGTGACTTACCTGGTGTCAAAGTTTATGCCGCCCATGGGCCTCTAACTTGGCTTCACATGCCGTCGAGAAATATCTCTCAGACATGCCGGTTTCCTCACGATGTTTTCCTTCACCGTTTTTAAGCAAGTGATAATAATACAATACACACATGAATCTGAAAAGTCAGAGGTCAGCCTTGGGTTCGAGCTCGAGATCTATGACTTGGCATTCCGACGTTCTCATCACTAGGCTATCACTGCTATTAGAAAATGGCGTGCTCATTCTAAATTTAAAAGTCAATTGAAACCACGACCTGAAAATAGCATACCATTGTGAGCTTCGAATAAAGGTTTGGAACTGTTTTTGGTTGAATTGGCTAGTTTTTGCGAACAATAAACAAAACTAGACTGAAATTTACTGTTCTACCTTAGTTGCATAACTTCATGAAAAAGGTGATATGAATAGAAAAAGAGAGAGTATAGTAATAGTTAGAATCAATGAAATTGTTTTTATCTATACTAATATTATAAAGCTGAAGAGTTTGTTTGTTTGAACGTGCTAATATCAGGAACTACTGGTTGGAATTCAAAAAATATTTTTGTGTTGGATAGTCCATTTATCGAGGAAGGTTATAGGCTATATAACATCACGCTACAACCAATAGGAGTGGAGCATAAATGACAAATGTTGCCAAAACGGGAAAAATGTCCACCCGTGCGAAGCCGTGACGGGCCGCTAGTTATTTATATCAGCAGTGATAGCCTAGTGGTTGAACGCTTGCCTTCCATGCAGGAGGGTCTGAGTTCGATCCTGGCCCGTACCTCTGACTTTTCGAATTCACGTGCAGATTAGAATTTGATTACACTTGCGTTAACGGTGAAGGAAAAACATCGTGAGGAAACCTGCACACCTGAGAGGGCTCCATAAAGTTCTCGATGGTGTGTGTAGTCTGCCAACCCGCACCAGGCCAGCGTGGTGGACTAAGGCCTACACCCTTCTCTTACTGAGTAGAGGCCCGTGCCCAGCAGTGGGACAGAAATGGGCTGAATATGTATGTTTTTATGTTATTTATATGTAACTCACAGAAACGAACAGTGTTCATTAGAGAAACTATAATGTATCTGGGTGTTATGTTTTTTGGCTAAATACTCAAACGATCAACTGCCTCTTTAATCTAGTGGTGGCAAGCGCGACTGCTGATCGTGAGGTCCTGGGTACAATCTCTAGGTCGGGTAGTGGTATTTGGTTTTTCCGTGTGAAATTCCTCAATAGTAGCCCGAAGTTTGGATATGTGCCTGGTTGTGGCAATAGGCTCGGCCTGTATTACATGGGACTTAAACATAATGGCAAAATAAGGGTGGTACTATACACCTCTGCCCAACCCTTCGGGGAATACAGGCGTGAAGGTATGTTATGTAACCCAAGTTTTTGGCCTTAACAGTCTTTTTAATTTAAGCACTTCTTACTAAAGTCTCCACCTCTATAATAAATAAGGATCTTCAAACATGTCTGCTGTTGATATAATCGTATGAAATCCAGAAATACATCTCTTTGATACTCAAAGCAGCTTTTTGTACATATTTTGCGTCTACAACGCCCACGGATTCTGCTGTAAAAATCCGAAGTGTATAATTATAAATTACGTTCTATGTTCAGTGCCAAAAATACCAAATGTAAAAGAAATAAAGGATGATACAGATCTACACAAATAAAAACAAATTACTTTGAAAAAAGGCATTGGTTGCTTCTTCTTTTCTTGTGGTTAGTGACTAACCTGGTGTCAGAGATTATGCCGCCCACGGGCCTCTGACTTGGCTTCACATGCCGTCGAGAAATATCTCTCAGACGTGCCTTCCTCACGATGTTTTCCTTCACCGTTTTTAAGCAAGTGATAATTATACAATACGCACATGAATCCGAAAAGTCAGAGGTGCGCGCCTTGGGTTCGAACTCTAGACCTATGACTTGGCATGCCGACGGTTACACCACTAGGCTATTACTGGTGCTAGGCTTTAACAGTGCTATTAGCAATTCTAACTTGCATTCGGTGCGGGCTCGTTAAAATTGCTAACACAGTCTGGTTGCGGTAGACAGTGAATAGGTCCTGCGCAGTCGGCACGACGTGGCAAAGGATTTTTACGCTCAAATAATTTTAAACCTTATTGTAATACCCTTTAGGACTCGTATTTACCGTACAGCGAGATGCTTCGGCATGCCGCAGCACAACGAAACATCCCGCGCTATGCTAAGCAAATATGAGTGTTAATAGTATTCATATAAAGTTTAAAATTATTTGCTTTGCTTTTTTTTGCTTTAGCTTAAAAAAAACCTTTTTCTTTGTCCGTGCCTCGGAGCGCATTTTAAACAGTCGATCCAGGGTGTCATACGAACACCTATGATAGTCGATACGGGTAGTCAGAAGCCCGAAAGTCTGACAACTGGTCTAACACTAGGATACCGCCATTACCCAGTAATTAGGTTGCGGAAGTCTGATGGCAGTCGCTCCGTGTAAAATACTGGTATTCAACCGCATCTGGTTAGACTGGAAGCTGATCCTAACATAGTTGGGAAAAGGATAGACAGAACGAACATGTAGGTAATAAATATTGTTTTTGTTCCCAGGTAATAGAAGGCTACCGTCTAGAAAAGCCAGAACACTGTCATCGGGAGCTATACAACATAATGTACTATTGCTGGGAGGCGGAACCAAAGGACAGGCCTGACTTCGCCGACATCGTCGCTAGATTAGAACCCCTAATCAACAAAGACATGGACTACATACAACTGGAAAGATTCCCAGATCATTCGTACTATAATCTACAACATTTAGATGGGGAGAAACTATGATTGTGGTTGATAGGATTTAAGCAATGATGTTATACAACGTGTCCCAGTGTGTAGTAATAAAAGTTTAAGATCAGCATATGTTATCAACAAAAGCACCTGACACATTGGATCGATAACCCACTTCGAAATTACCCCAAAGATTCAAAAAATTTTGTATTTGGCTCTGATATTTCGATCTATACCTATTCAAATACTTACAATTCAACAACTCAAAGACTAATGAAAAAAACATAAAAGATATGTGTTACTCCTTGTAGTTATTATAGTATTTTAGAAAATAATGTATAAAAATTTACTTTCATATCTAAATAGGTATATAAATTGTTGAACTTATGTATGGCACTTTGATACTTCTTTAGGTTATATATGCCTTTCAAATGACGTTAAATTTAAGCCTATGTGAGATCTAGGTCTTAAGTTGAGGGTGGTTGAGTGTGTAGAGGTCGAAATAGATAAGTCATATACTAAAATTACTCTTTGGGGGGGGGGGGGGGGGAATCGACTCCACAAGTGAGGTGTTTTTGTCAATAAAATTGAGTGTATATACCGCCATTAAAGTTTTATTACTAGATACTGGGACACATTGTATACTTTAAATATGTGACGTTGATAGAACATGGCGTTTAAAATACGATGCTGCATTGTTTTTACTAGTCTAATGAGTAAGACGAAGATACAGAAGAAGTTCGAGAGTGAAAGAGACGACTATCTGCAAGATAGCGCGTCTATAATTCATCTACTTATTTTTGTTTTTATCACTAGAAGCAAGGAAAGGAGGATTTGAAATAAATAAATAACGTAATGGATGATTAATTATTTATTTACGTAATAAATAAGGTTGTAGCAAGCAAGTTTTGTATTATAATGTGCATTATTTAGATTTATGATTACATCTTTGTACCTATAATCTTTATCAATGGTATGGGTGATAATGTAAATATATTCTAAATTAGAAATTACTGGATACATGTTGTGTTTTAAACCTAAAATAAAATTAATAAACAAACGAAATTAAAAAACTATGAACTTAGCTAATTGTAAAAAGTTGGAGTAATATTTCCAAGCGGAAATTGACAAAATTAATTAAATCTAAAAATGATAGGTAAAGTCTCGCTATAAATCAGCTATGAAAATTAATTTGAAATATTATAAAACTTTTAAAGCTCATATAAAAAAATGCTGAGATTAAAATATATTTTTAATGATTGCAATAATAATGGTTAAGTAACATTAACATTTTGACATAGACTAGTCTTTAGAATATTGTAATTGTAACTAGTAATTATTAGAATAATAATAATGATGTTATATTAAATGTACAGTACATTAAAGCTTATAGTTAAATCCTAAGAAAACATACAATTTGTAATAAACGTTTTGTTGTAAATTATATTTTTTTATTTTAGTGCAACATTCCCTAAATAGATTCCTAATTTCGGAAAAAAAACGTGATTTCACAAATAAAAATCTAGTTCACCTTTAGCTTACATTGAGCAAGTTTCTTCTGGACATATTCAGTATTTACTATTATCTCCATAATAAGAGCTAAAGTACCGGTTATGTATCCCAAAGCTAAAGCAAAGAATCCGCCTTGCAAATGTTGCACCGACAGCGGATTAATCTCGGATTTCTCTTTCAATAAAGCTCGCAGCTGCCGTGCTCTTCTCCTTTCATTAAAAGTTGCAAAGTGATCCCTTAGAGCTTCGTTTAACCCACTCTGCTTAAACAATGTTATAGTTCTCGAAAATTCTATCATAAAGGGAAATCCTCTTAAAGCTATTATCTCTATAGGTACAGTAAATACGTTCTCGGTAAAGGTATAGTATTTATAGGTACCAGTACTGTCGCTGAGTTCCGGCGTTACAGCAGAAATATGGGCTAACTCAAGGCGACTGCACAGCAATGAAAAATTTCTATGAACAGCAACATCTATCATCGCTTTCGTAATATTTTCAACCTCTGTCCATTGATCGCCAATTCGGTAATCGAAAGGATCAGAAGAGTTATGAAATAAATCATGTAGCTCC
The DNA here is from genome assembly GCA_910594945.2 of Amphipyra berbera. Taxonomy (NCBI): domain Eukaryota; kingdom Metazoa; phylum Arthropoda; class Insecta; order Lepidoptera; family Noctuidae; genus Amphipyra; species Amphipyra berbera. Next base: position 4,774,647 of record OU343131.1, on the reverse strand, counting down.
TCAAAACCACCAAATTTTAAACCGCTGTCAATCAACTCTTCGACTGTTTGTATTTGATACTCATAGGATGGGTTCGTCAAAACGTCAAATAATTTTGTTTGATACGCCGTTAAAAATAATATGCCATAGATATTTAGAAATACAATGAACACGCGGAGACTTTCTTTCACAGGGTATAAGTAAGCTACAAACCCTAGTATTGTAATCCAAGTATTAAGAAAACAATGATCAAACGAACTATTGCAAACTGAATCTCCACTAAGTTGACCAATAATTCTCCACGCTATACCACATAGAAAGAAGCCAGCTATTACCGAATACCAAACCGTACTCTTGAATATAATTACTAAAGCTACCCATGGAGCTGATTTTTGAGCTCTTGGAACAACCCAAGTATATGCATCTGCTAAATACGTAGTACTGGTCTCAAAGTCTTCGTGCACATCATAATCTGGAAATATTCCACCCAAAAGCACATGTCCCGTTTTAGATGCCAATTTCTTCAAGCCCCCATTCCATTCACCAACATTCTCTCTTTCACCTCTAAATCCTTCAACAAACTTATATGTACCTTTCATTTTAAATAGTTTAAGAACTCTATTTATCATAATTTTTTCAATATTAACATCGCATTCATCGTCACTGATAAATGGTTGTCTTTGCAAAGCTAGTATTTCCATAATACACCCGTTCATGTCATGTGGAATTTTATTATCGAAGACCTTTCTGTCGTATTTTAATATTCCACGTTCACACATGTTTTGTACCACGAGTCTGTCCTTAGCAGTTTCGTTGAAGTAACCGCAATACTCTGGAGGATCATAAGGTGTCCAACTATAAATAATCGCATTCCTATAGTTGTTTGCTTGAGGTACAGCAATTACAATATTTATTGCATTATATTTAAAGAGACAGCTTAGTACTTTCTCGACATATTCGATATTAATTTTATCATTCTGAACAAAATTGAAAAGCAGAATGATAAATTTCGCAAAGGGGTTCCAGCTGCGTGATCGTATAAATTTACTGGCCAAAAAAGAAAAATCTTTATAACTGTCTATAATAATTACAAAATAATTGGCAGCTGGTATTGCTACGTAAGTATCCACGTGTAGTACTCCAAGATTATAATTATCTTGATCACAAATCTCCACTTCTTTACCAGAGGTTATAATTTCCACGCTATGCTTAATTTTTTCATTGATCCTCTTCAGGAGTTCAGTTCTGATTCTAGATACAGGGGTACTTACATTATTCGTGTTTGCAAATATCAACAGTCCAGGGTTATTGAATTCATTTGCTATAATTTCATTTATACAACTAGTGTAGTCACTGACGACAGTTGGACCGTAAGGATTTATAATCGCTTCGGAATTAATTATTAACACGAATATTACTAGAATTATTTTACTAACAGACATCCGTGTTGCCTTAATTTATTTACCATTAACACTAAAAGCAAATCTGTTCAGTATACCGTTTCTGCATGATTTGTATCACGTATTGTTTTATCTACACTGATCTCTACTTTGATGTGTCATAAATTACATCAGAAATATAACATAACATCGCTTTTACCTGTTATAGGTAAATATTTAAATAAGTCGATTTTCATTAACCCTGTTTAGACACGAATAACTATTATTTCGGAACAATAATAAATAACTAACACAATTATCTACAATATTAACAGTAATATTCAAAATAGGAAATCAAAGCTTCCGTTTGAAATGGTTACGTGCCATTAATTACAATATATGAGGCGGGCTAACAATTAACAATTATTACCAGTATCGATACAGGCACTGCATATAAAATCGGTAAAGGAAAATGGGAAAATGTGTATAGTATGTGGCGATATCTATCACGCCACATAAGAACTACGCAGCATGACGAATGTCTAGCAGACTACAGCGACAACAATGACAGCTGTCAAATGAAAAGTCACAAATCCTGCATCGCGATATGAAGATTTGACACGCAGATAGTATAATATACCTATACCTATACAACTTCCCAACTTCAACTGTAGGGCAGTAGCCCGCCAGGCATAAGACCCGCCTGGTCGGAGGGTCCTCCCTTTTCATTGGAGAAACACCACACCTCGTTCCACCTCAAGTACATTATGGTCTACCTTACCTAACTGAAATTATATACAGGTTGGAATTTAATTTACCATGTTTGTTAAAGAGAGATTTGATCCTTATGATTGACCCTATCGATTAATGCCACAAAAGTACACGTTGTTATTTGGTCGGATTTTAGCCGGTTCGATTCCTAGGTGTGGCAACCGTATTTTCAAAAATATTTGAAAGCAGTTTTGCTTCTTTTTACAAAGTACCTGGATGACCGAGCTTTTCTCGTTTTTTTTTGGTAAATCGACGTTTTCTAAAAATGAAACCTAGCTAGATCGATTTATCGTCTCCGAAACCCCCTGCATACTAAATTTCATGAAAATCTTTGGAGCCGTTTCCGAGATTCAGGTTCAATTTTTCTTTTTTTTACAAAATCTAATAATTTGTTCTTAACGTGAGGCATTTTAGCGCCCCGAGTTAAAATGCCTCACGTTAAGAACACATGTTGTTACTTATTGTATTTTTTTTTTATTGAATCCAAGTGTATTCCGTGCAGTGTTAATCTATGTCAGCAGTACATCACGAGGTTTTAAGGAATTACATGATTTCGTTTACAACCTGTATATATATATATACACAAGAATTGCTCGTTTAAAGGTATTAGATAAAGGAATGTTTCCTTTGAGTGTAATTGGCTATCTCCAGTATTTAGAGAACCGACTTTCGCACCAGGTGCGTTTTAAAACCATTCTGTATACAAGATTAGTCGAAAAGGGGGAACTAAGCCAAAAGGGTGTAAAAGTACCTATATAATGGATAACTTTTGTTCTACAACTTTCCCCAAAACTCAATAGTTTAAGAAAAATAGCTTTTTAAAGATTTCGTAAAAAAAAAGCTAAAATCTATCTGTCCATAGCTATGATCAGCTGTGTTTACTATTTAGGTCATATTGGGGGTCACGGATTAAAAACTTAATTTTCTGAATTCATAACTAAAGCAGGTATGCTTTTTTTTGAAAAAAATTAAAATAAAAATCTTTTTGCATGTAAATAAACATTATCGAATTTTGAAATTTTAACACTTCCTTTAAAATAGTCATCAGTGATACTTTAAGTAGCGCGCGGCTTATTACCCCCTTTCCGACTAACCTTGTATGTAAATGAGTATCTACTAACTAGTTAATCAAATTACAGATACTGCAGACGCTGAAAGACTAGAAGATTTTTTACAAAACTACGTAGTAACTATTACGTATAAACAAGACCCCAGTAAACATCTGGTGTGCAAATAACTGAAAAGTGTTCCCAAATCTATTTAGTTGAAAATTGAACAAAACACTACACCTAATCGGAGCCAGGCTCTCTAAGTTCAAGAACCTATTTATTGTCTAGAACCTTTAACTTTTGTCTAAATTTTCACACCCCAAGAGAAAACCTGTTCCAGAAATAAGAAAATAAGTTTTTGTATCGATAAACTAAATTGACTCAAGAAGTTTAAATTTATTCACTGCGAATTGTTATTTATTTACTTTACACTTGAATACTTTGCCGTGTCAAAGCTAAGTATTAAAAAATCACGTGACTTCTTCCCTTGGGTGTATCTATCTATGCAGTCATAAAATAAATAAGAGGTTCTATTTAAAGAATAGATATCTACTATCTATTATCGGTAGCTGGTAACACTGGAAAATGTTCATAAAGGAGGCTAGTCGTCAGTCGTTCCAACCTTGATAGTAAATCTGAGGGCTTAGACAACATTACCCTGGATATGCTCAATATGACTCTGCCGCACACGCTAAATATTATAACAAATATAATAAACCGCTCTATAGAAACGTCTACGTTCCCCGACCAATGGAAAATTGCCTCTGTTAGGCCCTTACGTAAAAATTCAACACCAACAGAACTAAAAGACCTACGCCCTATAAGCATCTTACCATGCCTTTCTAAAGTATTAGAAAAAGTCGTCAGCCGTCAATTAACGCTTTTCTTGGAAAAAAACAACATATTACCAGATTTACAATCTGGTTTCAGAAAACAGCGCAGTACCTCTACTGCTTTATTAGACGTTACTGATAATATACTATCAGCCCAAGATAAAGGAATGTGCTCATTACTTGTTTTACTTGATTTTTCCCGGGCCTTTGACGCAATAAATATTCCACTAATACTATCTAAGTTAAATTATTACGGTTTTGACCCTGGCGCTACGCAGTGGTTCCGCAGCTACCTCAGTAATAGGCAACAACTTGTCGATTTACGTTTGGGTGACGGCACTGCTCTTAGATCGGCACTTATTTCTATAGAGAGAGGAGTCCCACAAGGGTCAATATTAGGTCCAATTATTTTTATTTTGTACTGTGCGGATATAGTCAAATGCCTTCAGCGATGTAAGTACCATATATACGCCGACGATGTCCAACTATATATATCCTTTAGACCAGACGATTACGCTCGTGCTATTAAAGACCTTAACGATGATCTTCGTAGAATCGCCGCCTGGTCTGAGGAGAACTGCCTATCACTAAACCCAACAAAAACTAAATACATGGTATGTGGCACGAGACAGCAGCTAGCTAGACTTCCCGTGACATATAACCTGGAACTAATGGGTGAACCAATTGAAAGAGTGTCTGAAGCACGAAATCTTGGTCTCATTATGGACAGCGACCTTCGTTTTGAGAAACATGTAGCTGACTCAGTGCGAAACTGTTTTTACCGCCTGAAGGTTCTATACAAGATGAGGCCTTATTTATCTGAAAAGCTGCGAGAGCAGCTTGTGGATACTTTGGTTTTGTCTAGATTGACATACGCAGACACAGTATATGGCCCGCGCCTGTTAGCTCGTACAGATCGGCTCATTCAAAGGGTTCAAAACGCTTGTGCTCGGTTTTGTTATAAAATTCCTCCCAGAAGCCATGTAACACCATTTCTTAACAGACACTTCACACTCAAAATGAAATCGAGACGCAAACTACACCTGGCTTGCCTTCTGTTCGGTGTCGTTAAATACCAAAAACCAGACTACCTATACAACAAGTTGAGTTGGGTAACCAGTAGACGAGAATGCAGCAGAAAACAATGCTTACAACAAACCTCAACTCAGCCTCATAGTACAGCAGCTTTTAGAGGTAGTTTTCGTTATGCTGCATCTAAAGTGTGGAATAACCTGCCACCACCTATTAGAGCAATCAGCACGATCGATACCTTTAGAAAACGCTTACGGCAGTATCTGATAGATGCGCAACGGAAACTAGACATGATCAATTTAAATATATCTATTATATGATGTAGGCCTAACATGTATGTCAATTATTTGATTGTAGTCTGTGTGGATGTGTATGTGGGACTTATATGTTGGGCTTACCTTTTCTTTTCTTTTACCTTACTTATAGCTACAGACGCGACAAAATAAAATAAATGAACCCAGCTTGCTGTACGCTGCCGATGATGCTGACGGTGTTCATCGTGGGGGCGAGTTGTGGCGTGGTCGGTGGTTGTGCGGACACACATCATTGTGGGGAGACCTAAAAACATACACAAATAATTTAATTTCCACTTTATTCTATAGTCCTCCCTATGTGAAAGAGTGTTTGTGTTTTTTTATCCACCCACCTCTTGTGTCTGGCCTATATGCGCAATGATTGTGTCCGCGCGATCAGCTCCCGGCGCTGCAGCTCCTCTCCATCGTGAGCGCCGTCCTCATTCCACATGTGCGCTGAGACAAGGGTAGAACTGTTAGTCTAGGTATAGGTAACGTTTATTTGTTTCTTTAGTTATAGTTAAATTACACGATTATATGATATATATGAATGAATAAACTTACCGCTTTTAAAAAATTTATTCTACCGCTTTTTACTTTTTATTCTACAATTTTCAATCTATTCGGTTTTGATCTTGATCTTCATGCATCATTCTTTCAGTTTATAACGAATACTGGACACAGAACTGAAGAAGTATCTAACAAATTATCTATATACATCATGTTTTGGACACTGCACAGAGCGAAACTTTTTTTCTTATTGAGTCGTACATGACATGCTGTTGTTTTTTGTGGATCTGCCCATAGATAATATACTATATACTGGTAGATCTGCCATTCGCGGCACGTCGGAGCGACTTGCAATCAATAAATAATCTGCTTTGCCGACGCAACAGAGACCTACTTTGAGCAGGACAAATTATAATATAAATCGTTTATAGTTAATTTTGAATTGTAATTGTAACATTTATTTATCAGTTTTAATTATGTTATTTATTTATTTTTTACATAAATAATGTATAATCGAATTATTTATTTCCGTTTACACAATTATTATAAATTAGTACAAAGCTATATTCACACACACATGCACTGCCCATATATACATTTATGTTGGTTTAAGTGAACGGGCATGACCGCAGACATCCGTAATTAAAGTTCAATAGTATTTATTTATTTAAGCACGCTAATTATTTATTTATCTATTTGGAACTGGTTTACATCGGTTACGTCCAAGTGGGTTCAGTTGAAAACCAGCGTCAGGCTCTAGTAGTCTGACATTTATGCTGAACTGAACCTATTTGGCTCAGCCGCTAGACACACAGATACTTTATTTTTTTGTTTATTTTTTATTTTGTTTTTTTCTCTTATGATTTTTTTTTGTCTGTGTGTCTGACTGCTTTCGTGCCAAATAAATTTCTTTCTTTCTTTCTTTCTTCTTTTCGTCAAGATGAGTTATAAAAACATTGGTCATTCGACGGAGCAGAGGATTCTATGTCGAACAGCCGAAGAAATCTGACCTTTTATATCTGATTAACTTGTCCTTATTTTCTGATCTTGTGTAAATTATTATATTGTGAACTAGCGTCTGTAACTAACCACTAACCCAAATATAAGTACTCTCAGTGGTGAAGAGTCTATGTTGGTTTCATTTACTTTATTTACCATGCTCCTAATTCTGACATACCGATATTAGCTATAACTGTGATGATGGATTCACCCCTGCAAGATTCTGTTGTATGTATTTAACATATCCATGAAGGTATAGGTAACAACGGGGCACACTACGAAGACCTGTTTTTTTTATCTTTGTAAGTTCCTCATGGATGTCCCTCGCACGGGGAAGGCGAGGGTGTCTACCGAACTCTTACCGGCTAAAAACCAACGGTGTTCCTCCTCCTGACTGTTCGGCCGGGGTCACGGGATTTGCAAAAGCATGCACCGCAACCCCGGCAGGACACTCCTAACACCTACTGATACTCGAAACATTTGGCTTTGAATATTTACTTTGGTGGTCTATCTCTTTCTAAATACCCTACAGAGGTGTAAACAAAATTATGTAATTCCTTCAAACCTCGTGATGTACTGCTGACATAGATTGACCCTGCAAGAGATACTTTTGGATCCAATAAATAAAAAAAAATGACAAGAAGTAAACGTGTGTTCTTAACTTGAGGCATTTTAGTGCCCTGAGCCAATTTCGCGGCTATCGTTCGCCGTGCGGTCATTTAACTCGGGGCGCTAAAATGCCTCAACTTAAGAATACATGTTTACTTCTTGTAATTTTTTTTTATTGCATCCATATTTATCCCGTGCAGTGTTAATCTATGTCAGCAGTACATCACAAGGTTTGAAGGAATTACATGATTTTGTTTACACCCTGTAACTGTGCCCGAAAAATGGCAATAGGGATACCACATCAGAATCAATACCAGAGGCGAAACGTGGGTGTATAGACTGCTTTAATAGGAGAACCCGTCTGCTTACCCCGTCTGGGATTACAGGCGTGACTATATGTATGTATGCATACCTATCATTGTAAGTATAAGTGTTGCAACACACTATGCCGAAACTGCGAAGCCGATCATGAAGAACTGTAATATTTTTTATAATTATAAAGATGCAACGTAATATCGGCTTGGCGTGTTGCGGGTAATTGAAAAAGCGTTACAAGCATATTAAAGCCGACGTTCAACCGCGTTATATCGGTTTACTGTATCGATATATCCTCACATTACAGGGAGAATGACATTACAGTACTGAATTACTGGGAGACTTGATTCTATCACGATCAATATCTACAAGATACATGTCACTATCTGACTGTCACTCCGGCTTAAAGCGACAGTGAGAGCACGAGATTTAACGGCAACTTGAAGTTTAGTAACGTTTGAGTATTTGGCCAAGAGACAATAAGTATGTAAAAGAAGACTGTAAGGCTGCCTGTCTACTGGAGCGGAGAGGAGCGGAGTGGTGCGGAGCGGAGTGGTGAGGAGCTAACCACTAGAATTGCATAAAATTCACATCTCCGCTCTGCTCTGTGAATATTGTGCATTTCTATTGGTTAGTTCCGCACCGCTCCGCTCCTCTCCGCTCCAGTGGACAGGTAGCCTAACTATAAAAAGCAACAACGGACAATTCATTTTTAACATCCATAGATAATAAGATATTAAAAAAAGTTAACCTCAAGCAACAATAATATATGAAACAATTCAATTGGATTGGATAAAGTTTTTAGGTACACAAGACTGCCTATCTATACCTGAACAGAGAAGTTGGGACCAATAAAACACAGACAAAATCTGCTCCAAACTTTCCAACCGAATAGAAGTTCATAGACATCATGCGGTTTGTTTTCAACGTTCAACCTTTGAACTTTTGATGTATTCTGCGTTAAAATCCTTTCTGCGCTACGGGCGTTATTGGATTTTGCGAATATCGCTGTTTGTTTAAGTTATTAAAAAATAGAATTGTTGACAGCCTTTCTCTTTGGTCGAGATTGTTTTTATTAAGTTCTCGTTTTTATTGAATTAGAGATCTAAATTGCATTTTCTGAATAGGTCCTTAAAATAAATTTTGCGCTATTTATTTAGTTTGATTTAATTTAATGTGAATATACAGTTTAGTAAATGTTGAACAAAACATCAGTTAAATAAATAAAAGCAATGAGCGTAAAACAGACTCTTTGCCTTATATTTACACAGTTAATGGAGGATTGTTTTTTTTTTCCAATCTAGTGGACAATCACCTTTACTCTGGCTCCTTTCATATAACATGAGAAAATAGAGTTACAAAAACGAAACAGTATTTTCCTTTGGCGGCTTAGTAATATTGTTTTTCCTCAATAGAACAGAAATAAAAACAGAAACTTTTTACGTCTTTAGAGGAAATGTTATTAATATGATACGAAATTATCCTATACCTTACGATTAGGTAATCATGAGTACAAATTATGAGTGCAAAATAAGTATATAATTATTATGGTGCGTCCAGACCTGACGAACGCGCCGCAAATGGGCCGCTCGCGAGCCGTTCGTGAGCCGCTCACGAGCTGCGCGCGTGGATTTCATGTTCGTACAAAAGCTCGCGCGCAACTCGCGAACGGCTTGCGAGCGGCTCGCGAGCCGCTCGCGAGCTGCGCGCGTGCGTTTCATGTTCGTACAAAGGTACGCGCGCCACTCGCGCGCAGCTCGCGAGCGGCTCGCGAGCGGCGCATTCGCGGCGCGTTCGTCAGGTCTGGACGCACCATTAGACGTGGAACGGGATTGGTTACGGTACCCGGCGAGTCCGACACTTTTTTAGGATCCAGTCGGGAACCGGGTAATAATGCAGGAGTGCAAATGAAATTATGACTAATAGTAATTGAAGAAAACATTTACTAAGTCCAAATGGTATAGGAAAAAATAAGAACACAATTTAAAATAGGCAAATTATGGTGTCAAAACACCAGTTCTTCTACACGATTGCCATCAAGTCGTTTTATTTTTTTGACTAATTCTGCCTCTGATAGCAGGTGCAAGCGAAAATTATTAAATTTCATTTATTAGATACTGGAGGTCGCCCGCGGCTTCGCCGGCGTGGATGTCGTTTATCACATAGTCCGCGTTTTTCGAGATAAAGCTAACTTACGTCTTTCTCCGGGTTCCAGACTGTCTCTGTACCAAGTTTCATCAAAATCTGTCTAGTAGTTAAGTCGTGAAGAAGTAACAAACAAACAGACAAAGTTACTTTCGCATTTGTGAGGATGATTCTTCAATTATTTTAGTATTATAATAAAACATTTAATGGATTGCTTAGGTCCGGCTAAATGCAACGGTTTGCTTGCGAAAACGATTTGTGAAAAAGTTTGCACAAATAGTTTCGCTTGTACCGTTATGCCGTTGTAAAGCACACCCTTACTTGTGCAAATGAGACTTTGTGCAAATAAGATTGAGCATGCAGCCGGACCACAACCGAACATACATACATACAATCACGCCTATTTCCTATTGGGGTAGGCAGAGACTATACATTTCAACCTGCTACGATCCTGACACCTCCTTTTCGCTTCATCTACATTCATTAACCTTCTCATGCATCCTCGTCGGTTTAGGATGCTACCAACCTGGCCTTTTTTGAGAACGTCTGCGATTTGTTCGTGGTACGTTCGCTGAGGCGGCCCCTTCCAACTGTTCCATCCACATTTACACATTGAATGAACATTTTTCACGATATTTTTATTTCTATCCGACTGCTTGGTCTTGCGGACCGTTTCTACGTAACCGGGCAATTATTGGCGAGACATGAAGGGTCTCCAACCAATGGGGAAAATAAAATACTGAACCTAAGCTAACTACTACTATTACTACTAACATCATGACTACTAGCAACAACATCACTAAGGGCGACCCCTAATGGTACTCGGACCTCGGCTTAGGGTGCTGCTGGTGGGAGAACTGGGAGGGAGACAGCTTGATAAGGGCTGAATTATCGGTGTGACTAAGGAGTCAGAAAATATGACAGACGCCGCGGCGGCGGGTGAGCACTTTTTCACTATCAACGGTTTGTTTACATTTTATACAAAATTCTAAGGCTGCGTTCAGACGACACGCGCCCGCTAAGCGCATGCCACGCGCGTTAACACCCGCGTCTAACTCGCTTTGATTTTTTAAAATATAATTTGAGTCTTATGACACATCAATAGATCTCAAATTGCATTTATCGAAGCATGGCATGAGGTGGGCGCGAGGCGGCGGGCGCGAGGCGGGCGCGAGGCGGGCGCGAGGCGGGCGCGAGGCGGGCGCGAGGCGGGCGCGAGGCGGGCGCGAGGCGGGCGCGAGGCGGGCGTGAGGCGGGCGCGAGGCGGGCGCGAGGCGGGTGCGAAGCGGGCGCTTGGCATGTGTGGTTGGACTTCGATAAATGCAATTTGAGATCTATTGATGTGTCATAAGACTCAAATTATATACAAACAAATTCAAAGCGAGTTAGACGCGGGTGTTAACGCGCGTGGCGTGCGCTGAGCGGGCGCGTGTCGTCGTGGACTACGCGGTCGTACTTTAGTTAAACAAAGTAAGGTCGGTTTACCATGTATTCATTCAACTAAAAGCGAACAATGAGACAAAAGCACCTTAATTTATAATCATGATGTTGTTATCATTCGGGAAAGAGCCGTCCATTGTTCAAAAATGCATTCAAACCCGGAAAAGGGCCCAAAGAGAGCTCGTATGAAAACAGTTCACATAATTTACGAGCAGTTCCCCAAAATAATTTGTTTCCCGAACTATGAGAATGAGATATGTTTACAGTTTTCTAGTTAAATATTCAAAGGTATTACTTTGGATCCCATGGGAACGTACGTCGTAAATTAATTTTATGGTTTAATTTCCATATTCGCTGCCAGATTTCTGATTAAAATATAACAATAACAACACGCCTTGTATTCCCCGAAGAGTTGGGCAATAGGAGGTAGGGGCAATAGGTAATAGTGGGCGACTCTATTGTCATTAGCCGGGCACAAATCCAAACTCCGGGCTGCTACTGAAAAATTCCTAATGGAAAAACCAGAACTTTGCCCAACCTGGAGATTGAACCAACGACCACACGATCAGTAGTCGCGCTTGCCACTACTAGACCAACGAGGCAGTTGACTCCTGACCTATATATGTATAAGGGAACGTGCCCATACTACGTGACCCATTTTTTTCAATTTTTTACCTCCCTCCCCCCCCCCCCCCATCGGTGACCACCCGTAGTATATGCCAATACCCCCCTTTACCCCTCTAGTTTTCACGTAGTAATTCATCAATATGGTTTTAAATCATATTTTGCAAACAGAAAGTTTAAAAAAAATTTGGCTCATAAGTGCGTCAGTTTTGCCACCTGTGAGTTTAAAAAGCGCTACACTTCCTCCGAAGACGACTATACAGTCGTCGGAAAGGGGAAGAGGAAGAAGGGCAAGGCCCCCTCCAATGCTTCCGCAGCCAAAAAAGTGGTGGCCACCAAGACCACCCCTCCCCCCTCGGTGAGCGCCTTTCTGTCAGGGCGCCCGCCAAGCCCCATGGCCACAGCCACCCCGGCTGTAGCCAATACAGTCACCCCGACTACGACCGCCCCGGCCACCTCGGCCGCCCCTACTAAGTCCCGACCTCTGCCACCCTTTTTCATACATGATAAAGGTCTGTGGCTAGACATTTCAAAGGCGATGAACGATCGCCATATTCATTATACCAGTGCCCGCGCTGTACAGCTGGGCATTAAGGTCACGGTTCAATCCGAACAGGGTTACCGTGATATGGCCCGTCTCCTCCGCGACTTGAAGGTGCCTTACCACACCTACTCGCTCAAGGAGGAACGCCCCGTTAGGGTCGTCATTAAAGGCGTACCCGTTAAATTCCCCACCGACCGCATTAAAAGTGACCTCGAGTCACAGAACGTCCCCGTCCAGCAAGTGCACCGCATGCACCGTAAGAACGGTGGAGAATCATACGATATGATTCTCGTAGTTTGCGACCGCACAGACGGACATAACCCCATTTTCAATATCGAATCGATCTGCGGCCTCTATGGCCTCAGAATCGAAAAACCTTACGCAAGTGGCATTATCAACCAATGCCACAATTGTCAACTCTATGGCCATGCACAGCGGAACTGCTTCGGGAAACCTAGATGCGTCAAGTGTCTGGGTAACCATGGAACAGCCGACTGCTCCCGCCTTAAAGACCGGACTCAGTGCACGGAACCACCCAGCTGCGTTCTCTACGGTGAGTCAGGCCATCCAGCAAACTACCGCGGATGCCCCAAAGCTCCCAAATCCTCGGCCCCTAAGTTGGCCTACAGGAATCAGGCCAGGCGGCAACGAAAGGCCCCTAGCCCTCTCGCAGCCACCCCCTGTCTCTCTCAGCCCTCAGCGCCCCAGCCCCTGGAGTGCGCTGAACCACCAGGCCCATTTTCCGGCCTTAGGTCCGTTCAGACCTCCCCCGCCGCCTTCGGCGTCGGAGCCCCCCGCGCCCCCTGTTAGGCCCATCATTAAGACGGCCGCGCCTCTCGCGACCCCTCCCACCACTGGAGCTCCTCCACCCGGAGCACCCACCCCAGTCTTGGCCCCCCCTCTTCGCCCCGCGACTAGACCCTTCCCGCCGAGACCGGCGCTTGACCCCTACGACCCCTTCAGGGTAATCACGAGTACCTTCGGGGTCTTCCATAGCCCCAGAGGAATACAAATGTCTAGAGACATTATTGCCTGTAAAGGCGACTTCTTTCAACTTTCCCGGGTATACGATGCATACCCGGACGTCACACAAGCTCTCAGGAACTAGCCTCACAATGCGTAGATTAGGGCCTAGCTGTCTTACACACACAACCGACGCGCACCCGGCCCCGCCGCCGAGGCCCCCGCGAAACCCCTGTAATATCAACCCCGACTCTTGCTCGACGAGCCAGCCCGCGTGCTGAGCCACTAGCTATAAAACAGCCCCTAAATAAATTAACCCAGCCCGACCCTTGTTATCTTTCATAACGACGCACTAAGCCGAGGTTCGAACCCCGCAGGGTGTGCCCTTAGTGTTCGGTCGTTTTTCACTTTAGTTTGTAAGCCCTGGCTGGGGGCCTTAATTTTGGCCACCACAGGAATAGTCCGGTTAAGCATAGTACGTTCCCTTACAATAAAACTGATTTAAGGGGATGAGCAACCAAATGTATAGGTACAGGGTCTATCCAAATTTGTGTAATTCCTTCAAAGCCCAGTATAGGATTCTTTAGGATTCATAAAAAAAAGTTTTACTTAGAGCCCCCGTAAACTACAGACTTTCGGTCGGTTTCTTAAACAGTATGAAGATATATGCAAGTGCGCACATTATAAAGATTCAGTTTCCGTTATAAAAAGAGAATCGGCCAACTATCGGGCGGGAGTTTAGTCTGCAGTCTATGGGAGCTCCTAATGTGAGGCATTTGAGCGCCCCGAGTTAACTAACTGCCCGGAGCGATACCGCGCTTGTCGTGTCCATAAACAACAACAACTGAACAAGGACTCATACAAATGTACTTGAACTGAACTTTCAAATAATAAATGGAACCACATGTAATAACAAGGTCCAATTTAAAACTTATCAGTCTCATGTAACGTTACCTAATAGAAACTTTAAACCTACAAGTAAAAATATACAAGGTGAGTCGGAAAGGGGTACTAAGCCAAAAGGGTGTTAATAATGGATAACTTTTGTTCTACAACTTTCCCCAAAAGTCATTAGTTCAAGAGGAATAGCTGTTCAAAGATTTCATAAAAAATACGCTAAATTGTATCTATTCTCAGCTATGATAAGCTGTGTTTACATTTTAGGTCATATTTGACGTCACTGATTAGAAGCTCCATTTTCTGAATTCGTAACTAAAGCAGGGATGAAGAATTTTAGAAAAAACTGAAATAAAAATCATTTTATAAACATAAACTCTGACACCAGGTAAGTCACTAACCACGTGAAAAGAAAAAGACTGTGGCAAGTGCAGCTTAAAAAAGCAAGCAAGCTCATAAAAATTTGGAAACACGAAGATTGCCGAAGCGTATAACTTATTTCGTACACAATCTAGATCAGATACAGAATAGTGTTGTACAACATTTTGTAACATAAGAATGTCACGCATAGGTAGATACTATATTTCATTCTAAAATGTCTATAATGTACCATAAAGCCCCTCCATCTCGTTTACGCCCTAGAGTACCTCATTTTGTTCGAAATAGGCTGACGTTGAAGGTTGCCAATATTTTTGCTAAAAAACTACTTTTTCCTTGCAAAAGTGCTAAAAACGTGACCGAGGATATCCCAAAAGACGTATTCAACCCCTTTTGGTTTTCTTTGCCTTTATTTTCAGTATTTGATGACTCAAAGAAATAAACCTTAACACAAGTTGGGATCGTGTCGGAAAAATAAATCTTTTCAAGAGGATTTCTTAGGTAAAATTTAATAATTATATTAGTTGAATGGTAGGTCAGGTAGTCAGGTAGGAGTATAATTATTGACTTATATTTAAGCTTTTTATGATAATTTTGTAAAAAGTAATACAAAATATTATTGTTATTAATATATTAAGTAGTACTTTTCTTAACGTATTTTACAAAAAAATAAACTGGAATTAATTGAGTCTTGAAAAAAAAATTGGTACTAGAAAAAGATCATTGACTTAAAAAAATTCAATAGCTATAAACTACTATAATTTAACGAAGTTAGTAGAATCCACAAAAACTCTTAATAATGGAAATAATCAAGTTGTACAAGGTTTACAATTTCACTTAACCCTGATTTAAACTACCGATATATTCTTAACTAGCACTTAGCCCGCGACTTCGTCCGCGTGAATTTCATATAAATTTCCATCCCTTATTTTATCCTCTTAGGGGTTAAATTTCCGAAAATCCTTTCTTAGTTTGCTTACGACACAAAAGGAACTTCCTGTCCAAATTTTATGTTTCCAGCTTCAATGGTTTAGACTGCGTTGATGAATCAGTCAGTCAGTCAGGACAAGTAATTAGATATGTATAGCTGTATATCTGTATAAATAATCAAAGTAGACTGAATATAATTCTAGAAAGAAAAAAAAACATTATACGCGGTTGCAGAATTATAAACATAGGTCGCAGAGCTTACAAAAAAAAAGCTTACAAAACCTCTTTAAAAAGACTTTTTAACAAAAATAAAACTGACTTCAAAAAACCGAAAAAAGGAATAAAATAGTTACCATATTACAAATTAACAGTTTCAGAAGTCTGTGCTAAACCAAATTGAAGGCACCGACTTCTGAAACTGTTAATTTGTAATATGGTAATTATTTTATTCCTTTTTTCGGTTTTTTGAAGTTAGTTTTATTTTTTGTTAAAAAGATTTTTTTTTCATTTTAGTGGCCTTAATTAAAACATGGTTGGACCCACTACAGACGCTGCTCGTAACATAATCACATCATCACATTATGCGTACTGTTCGCCATTGAGGAATTCCATTGTCTATCTCCGAAGTTCTTAATCAGATCTTCACCAAATTTAAATGGGACCACTTCGAAATAATACTCTTACAAACAAAAAAAAGAATCATTAAAATTGGTCTACTCTCTACAAAGTTATACGTGGCCTAACATAAAAAAAAATACGTGTTGAATTTAGAACCTCGTCCGTTTTTTTTTGGTCGGTTGCAAAGTATGATCAACTTTTGATAAAAAAAAATACTGGCCACTTTCTGACATCTCATCATATGAACGCGTGAAAAAAATAAAAACGTCTCAATCAATTTCGAGGTTATTTAAATTGTCAAATCGTATTTGTATTGTACGATTGACAAATGTAAAAACAATATAGATTTATTCATTTACATGTTAAAATTGAATTTTGTAGGAATTACGTGACCTGTTTTTTTGTCGTATGTTTCACGAAAGGATACCAAAGGTTACGCTATGTTGTTTACTGTTTATCCACATCCAAGGCTCCGGATATACAGGTAATTCAACTTGATAGCTTTTACAAATATATCCATTTATGAGATTTTCATATAAATCGAGGAATTATTCTGTAGGATATGAATATTATACATTTTGTTACGTGTGACTTTCCACTTCCGACCTCCCTAATGAACTATGCTAAGCTACCTCACTTGGTGTGTAAATTTAACAAGTTCCTGGTGAAACTGAGTGAAAATTTATTGGATAACGACAAACTAACAAACAAGAACGAATATCTACATTAATAATGTTCTCCTGGTAGATGCAGTTAAGACTAATATAAAGGCAATTTTTTAAATGAATATTATTTTGCGAAACTTCTGATTTATGCATTAAATTTCATCGTAAGTATATTTATACTTACGATATAAAAACAAAAATGTATGATGTAATAATAAAATAACAAGCTGTGTCCTCACGGCTCCGCCCGCGTAAGAAGTTTTATTCCAGTAATAAATATAGCTTATGTTACTCAGTGATAATGTAGCTTTCTAACGGCAAAAGAATTTTTGAAATCGGTCCGTTAGTTTTTAAGTTTATTCGTTACATACAAAAATACAAATCTTTCCTCTTTATAATATTAGTATAGATAATCCCTTAAAAAAACTTTTAAGTAAGCATCAAGATTTGAGGATTGAAGGTTGAAATTGTTATAACGTTGTATTGTCAAGGAAATTGAATTTGTGTGCGGTGTTTCAGAAGAATCAGTTAAGCAGAAGTAGTTGAAAAATCTGTCGCAAGATTTGAAACAAACAAACAAATATACGAATTGGCGCTAATTAAAACCGTTTAAAAACATTATTATACTATATATATTTTCATAATTATTTATTGGGTTACGGATGTGAGAAGATGACATGACTGAGATGGCATTCGATTGATGTTCAGCCTTATTCCGTTAGACTGAAAGTCAATCTCAACATAGTTGGGGAAACGTTTATGACGACTCGGTTGGCGCCGTGGCTGCGTGCTTGTGCACCGCGTGTCGTAGTTTTGATTCCCGCATCGAACAAGTATTTGTATGGCCGAGATTTTTCTGTGAACGTACCCGCAATGCAGGAGTAATCCTAGTGTGGGGCAATATTTTAATTAAGAGGAAACGCGGGCTGAAAAATATTAATAATTTGAATAGGTTTTTGCGATCTATTTCCGTCCCACCCCTCCCGCAAACCTTCCCAATTGAGCGCGAAAGAGACACCTGCATCTCGAACTGATTTCTCCTGTGAAATATTAGCGAAATCGTACTTTCGTATTTCCGTTTCCTTCTTCAAATCTGGACCGATTTTAATATTTTTTTCTGTAATAATTTAAGAAAGACTTTGGTTATGTCTGTATGTTTTTCTTTTCTTTTTTAAATTCGTCAAATTTGTTTCCCAAATGTTTGAAAACGGTGATAAAACCGGTCGATTTTTGTAAAGTTTAAACGTTTCTAGTTCTTTTAATAATTAATTTATTGCCAAAAACAAAACATAGAAACATAGTGGTGGTAGATATATATCAAAATTGGTAAAAAATATTTGCTCTAGTGAAATTATACAAGGAGGAAACTGAGGAATACGTTTGTATGGAATAAATGCCGACCGCATTTACTCTTAAGAGCTCAATTTAATGGAGATTGGACATTTTTGTATGGGCATTGGTCCAAGTGACTGAAGAAGACGCGCATATTACAATATGCATAATTCATTTTTTTTGTAAATTACTACAGTAATTTACAAAAAAAAATGAATTAAATGAAAAAAAATATAAAATGTGGCTTTATGTATACAGGATGTAAACGAAATTATGTAATTCCTTCAAACCTCGTGATGTACTGCTGACATAGATTAACCCTGAACAGAACACGTGTAGATTCAAGTAAAAAAGAATTACAAGAAGTAAACATGTGTTCGTAACGTGCGGCATTTTAGCGCCCCGAACGAATAGCGCCGCTGTCGCTCGCCGCGCGATTTATTAACTCGGAGCGCTGAAATGCCTCACGTTACGAACACATGTTTACATTTAGTATTATTTGTTCTATTGAATCCAAAAGTATCCCGTTCAGGGTTAATCTATGTCAGCAGTACATCACGAGGTTTGAAGTAATTACATGATTTTGTTTACAGACTATATAAATATTTGAATAATCATAATACTTTATCATTTCACTTTAGTCAATAACTTTTTTCTCCATAGATAGATTATTTTTAATACTCATAGAAAAAAATATCCCTTTATAATGAGTTTTAAAACAAGTCTCATCATCCTACGCCGCTTGGGCCATCCCACTCCGATCTTCTCTAAATAAAAAACGGCTTCGGTATGATGATTTTCATATGGTTGCTTAAACACTTGAAACTCTTCCTCTCTAGAAGGTATTTCGACTGAATTATATTCAGTAAAATGTAGACATCCGAGCTAAGATTAAACTTTGCAAGAAAATCTAATATTTGAACGTAGTTTTGTACGAGTATGGCTGGATGTAACGTAATATTTAACTTCGGGATTTGAGTGAGGTAAGACTTATATACGGAAGAGATAAATCTTGGCTCGAGTCATCTCTATTAAACTAGGTAGAGTTTACTTTAATCGTGTTTTGGAGTCTAGGTAAATTTTGCTATGAGCTATTTTATTTCAAGTCATAGTTCCTTTTTTACCTTCCCTTCAATTTTTTATATGAAAAAAAACGTTGGGCCACACTAGGATTTCTCCTGTGTCGTGGGTGCATTTACAAACACAAATCTTCACATGCACAAAAATCCAGACCCGGAACAACTATCTGTAAGCCATACAAATATTTGTTCCGTGCGGGAATCGAACCCACGACCCGTAGCGCAGAAGCCGATCGCTCAGCCACTGCCCTAAGCGTGTGTTCATCCCGCCTCTAACCTTGTTTTGATACATTTCGTCATGTTACTAAACTAGTTTAGAAATATCTCCGAAAATCCTAGACTCAGTCGAGTTTTCGTGAAGTTACGAGATACTAGAGACTTCTTTTGAGTCATATTCCGAATTATCTAGTAACTCCGCGTGTGTATTATTACTGAACTCTGCGTGTATTTACGAAAATACGAACTACGCGATAATCCGCCGACATAATGATACATAGTTACTTTGAAATATAATAAGCAACAGCAGTTGTGTTTTGAATCTTTATTTCTTTTCGAGAATAAAAAAAGCAGTTGAGTTTTGAGTCTTTGTTCCTTTTCAAGAATTAATAAAAGATTTACTTGTAAGGGAGAGTTCTCTGAAATCTTTTTGACTTCTTCTTCTTTTCGTGTGATTAGGTAGTGACTAAACTGATGTCAGAGTCTATGCTGCTAATGGGCCTCTCACTTGGCTTCACATGCCGGTTTCCTAACGATGCTTTCCTTTGCCGTTTTTAAGCAAGTGACAATTATACGATACGCACATGAATACTAAAAGTCAGAGGTGTGTGCTTTGTGTTCGGACTCGAGACCTATGACTTGGCAGTCCGACAGTCACACCACTTAGGCTATCAATGCTGCTGCTATCTATTTGTCAAGTTGTATCATTTGATGTAACTGATCCACCGCAGTATACAATAGGTATACCTACTTCAAATTCAATCTGTGAAATTCTGATGAAATATTTAACATTAATAACAGACCCGGAAAAAATCAGAACAACGAAAAACCATGCTAAATCCATCGTATAGTACCTACCTAAGATTAAAATACGTATGTCCTAACAAAATTGGTTCAAAGTCTAAACCAATTATGAATTCTATCTGCGGTTAGTGCGTGCCTCGCCTTATGATTTAGTTTGCCCAAACGTGGCGTTAATCTACCCATTTCGAATTCCAATATCGTTGGACCCGTATTGATTAGGCGCCTAAATTCATCGGAATTAAGGCTTTATGTGCCAATCAGGAACCTAGTTAGATTGAATATTTTGATTGGGAAAATGTGTGGAATGACGCCTTTAACTGTGAAGGTTAGGCGTGGCAGATAAATTATAACAGCTTAAATCTAATCTTTACTTAGTAAAAACAAAATCGCTCCCGCTGTCTGTACGCTTAGATCTTTTAAACTACGCAACGGATTTTAACGTAATTTTCAGCAATAGATAGAGTGATTCAAGAGGAAGGTTTATATGCCTCACATTAGTATCTACATTGCACCCGTGCGAAGCCGGGCGGGTCGCTAGTTTAATTATAAAGTGTAAAAGTAACTATGTTTATTAATATTGAGTTTATTTTTGTTACCGTTTTATCAGAGTGTCCTCTGCTCAGAATCTATTTGTAGTGAAAATTTAAAAAATATGGAATATTGCGTGCAAAATTAAATTAATATTGAAGATATTATATTTAGAATAATTTATGTTTTTGCACAGTTTATAGATATTTTTGTGGGAAATTAAGCAGTAAATTAAAAATATATTACAATCATGAAGCCTGAAATACACACGCCACGTAGTAGTACAAAAGCATGCTTCTTTCAAGCATGCTTAAAATACACTTAGAGGGCATGCTAGAAATGAGCATTCAACATAGTAGCAAACTTTTAAGAAAAAAATATATGCTGAAATAAATTTTGACGACTACTAAATTACAAGAAGCTTTTTTTTTCGTGTGGTTCGTGACTAACCTGATGTCAGAATATATGCCGCCTATCGGCCTCTGACTTGGCTTCACATGCCGTCGAGAAATATCTCTCAGGCATGCCGGTTTCCTCACGATGTTTTCCTTCACCGTTTTTAAGCAAGTGATAATTATACAATACGCACATGAATCCGAAAAGTCAGAGATGCGTGCCTTGGGTTCGAACTCGAGATCTATGACTTAGCAGTCCGACGCTCACGCCACTAGGCTATCACTGTTTGTAAAGAAAATAGAATATGGATTCTTTTCTGAATATATTTTGGAAGACGAATTTAGAGAGACAAGTTTTAGTAATTTTATAGGTCACATACATGTGAATGCGTTGGGTACTCAAAGGTTGTGGAACATCAGATAAATTGGAGCAAGCCAGGTCAGTTGGACGGTTGCCAACACCGACCCTTTCCGGCGAGTCCATATCAGATAATAGTTGTTGCTCGGGTTTTGATGTAGGTAGTAAAATAGTTAATTTTATAATGTAAAATTCATACAACAGAATCTTGTAGGGATGAATCTATCATTGTTACACAACATCAGAAAATAAGGACAAGCTAATCTGATATAAAAGGTCAGACTTCTTCGGCTGGTCGACATAGTATCTACTGCTCCGTCGAATGACCACTGACTTTATAACGTCGTGTACGTTGATTCATCTTGACGACTACCCTCCTTTTTTTTTTATCTTGGGGAAATCCTCATGGAGTATCCCCCGTCTGGGGAAGACGGGGGGATGTGCCGGACTCTTACAGGCTAAAACCACCACGGTGTCCCTCCTTCTGACCTAAGGCCGGGGTCGCGGGATTCGCTATTGCATGCACCGCAACCCCGGCAGGTCCCGGTCCACCAATTGCTGGTGGACCTCTCCACTGTAGCGCCCCACCCCACGACCTCCTGAGAGGCGCGGGGGGCACCCCACATCACCGGCGCACCAGAACACATGGTACGCCGTGACCACCCCGGGGACCAAACAAGTACATGGGCGCCAGACTACCCCGTGTCTGGGCACCCCTGGTCCCCCTGCGACGGGTCAGGTTAGTGGCCCCGCCGCCTACCACTTTTCGGCCGCAGAGGATAGGGAGAGCGGCCAACTAAACACCGACACTCCTCTCCCCCTGCGGCCCCACCGCGTCCACCATCTGACGGTGGCGGCCCCGTCAGGCCGCGGAAGGTAGGGAGAACGGCGCACCGTAATACCGGCACTCCTCTCCCGCCGCGGCCTCCACCCTTCAGCCGCAATGCCTCCCATAAGACATCGCGGCCCTCCTCAGTTGCGATGTCGCCCAGGCGACACCGCAACCTACTTGGCCGCTACGTCGAGGGCTTCCAGGCCCAAGCCCCGACGAGCAGCCCCTCCTCGGGTTCCTCTTCGCTTCACCGTGGGGCTCGAAGCCACGGCTACTAAGCCCCCTCGCAACGACAATGCGGGAACCCACCGGGGGGGGGGGGGGGGACTACCCTCCTATCTCAACATTGTCAAGTGTTACTAGCTACCGACAACACAATCCATTATAAAAATACTGATTCCGATCTAATCGCGTAGAATATTAAAAAGGCATGATACCTTTTACCTTTTTTAACTGACTTCAAAAAGAAGGAGGTTCTATATTCGATTGGATTTTTTTTTTATGTATGTGCACCGATTAAGTTGAGGTTTATGATCCGATTTACGTCATTCTTCTTTAGTTTGATGCGGAATAGTTGCCAGTTGGTCCCATAAAAATTTAATATAGTTTGGCCCAGTAGTTTTCATTTTATGAACATTATTGTTTACGTGAACGATGTAATTATTCTACCTGATGTAATCTAGAAAAATCCTACTGTAGTTTACAGAAGAACATATTACAGACACTAAAAAGTAAAAAATAAAAAAAAACTACGTTTAAAAAACCTACTTCAAAAACTAAAAAGTATAAAATAACTTAATAATGAAGTAATTGAATACACCTCTTATGCAAACCAAATACCTTTACCATAATATAAAATTAACAGTTTCAGAAGTCGGTGCCTTCAATTTGGTTCAGCGTGGATTAGCACCGACTTCTGAAATTTATTTTATATTATGGTATAGGTATTAGGTTTGCATAAGAGGTGTATTAAATTTAATTTTTATTAAGTTATTATATAATTTTTAGTTTTTGAAGTCGGTTTTTAAAACGTAGTTTTTTTTTATTTAAATTTTATGTGTATAAATCGCGAAGATTTAAAAACATCAATCGAACTTTACTTTGTCGTCCATTTCGTAAAAATAACGTACCATGTTGCAGCTTGTTCTATACAAACATGTTTACTTTAATAAAACCACTGAAACTGTGGTTACATTAAATTCCGCCCGGAAAAGTATTACTTTGACGGTGTTACCGTAAAGTATTAAAGTGTCCATATACTTTATGAAGTTTGTTAAAGAAAAGGAAAAATGGTTGCCCTATTTCAAGCTGAGAGCTACTTGAGTGATACTCACATAATTATACTGAGTTAGTATACAAGGTTAGTTGGAAAGAGGTACCTACTTAAGGATGATTTCTACCAAACGGCTCGCATCGCGTCGGATCGGAACGGATTTTACAATCTTTAAACGATATTAAATCGTGTACACACCTACACAGTATTTAAAGTCTAATTACCAAACCGCGCACAGCAGCTTGACCGCGGATGTCTTCCGCGACACGCGAACGTAGCCGAAAGTATGCTGCGATGCGCGATCGGCTCCGTTCGCCTGTCATCGTATCCGATCGGATCCTTTTCAAAAATTAGTACACGTCAACACGGTAGAAATTAAACTTTTTGACTAGGCGCAGAAACGGATACGTTCGCAAGCGAAGGTACGGAGCCGATCGTATGCGTCGACATCCTGCCGGACGCGATCGGCTGTCGCCGCATTCGTTCGTATCCTTTCCGATTCGATGTGATGCGAGTCGTTTGGTGGAAATCATCCCTAAGCCGCGGGCCACTTAATGTATCACTGATGATTGTTTTAAAGAAAATGTTAAAATTCCAAAATTCGGAAAAAATACCATGTAAAATGGTTTTGATTATAGTTTTTTTTCAAAAATTCTTCATTCCTGCTTTAGTTACGAATTCATAAAATGGAGCTTCTAATGCGTGACCTCAAATATGACCTAAAATGTAAACACAGCTGATCATAGCTGAGGATAGATAGAACTTAGAGTATATTTTATGAAATCTTTGAACAGCTAAATATTTCTCTTAAACTAAAATAACTTAGTGAAAGTTGTACAACAAAAGTTATCCATTATTATTGGTACTTTAACCTTTCGGCCGACTAACCTTGAATAGATACCTAAAGTGTATCAAATTGTATGAAAACAAGCGTGTCATATTTTTTGTACATAACGAGGGCAATTTAACTGGGAAGTAAACATCGTTCACAAGTATAAAATCTATACTTAACATTAACAATGTCATTTTTCATTTTACGTAGCAGAGTTTTCTAGAAGAATAAATTATTACGTGACATATACACAGACGGACGCAAGAGTGATGGTAAAAGGCTTCCTTTTCTCTCTTCGAGGTAAGGAACACAAAAAATACCAATACCAAGGATGTGTAATTTCTATAGAAAAAAATACTAATTGTTTTGTATTGATGGCTTTTTATAAATCACCCGGCATACCGCCAGAATTTTCAATCACGCTGTGACGAGTTTCGGATATTTCAAATGTGTGAAAAGCCTTTCAAATACTGATACAAAATACCTTTACATTTTTACTTTGACAACACAGAATAACTATGATGAAATTCCCTTTATGATTTAATAAAAGCTACCAAAAATAAAAATTTATAAAACTTTTAGAACTTTGTATTTAATTAATCATATTTTTATCTGTCGTAGTTAAAAATAATATTAAAGTTTCGAACAAAATTTAATAAAGCGATAATATAAAGCGGCGCATGCTACACGTTTAATATTAATCACGATATTTGGATCGCTATCCTTGAGTGGTGATAACAGTGATAGCGTAGTGGTGTGACCGTTGGACTGTCAAGTCATAGGTCTCGAGTTCGAACCTCTGACTTTTAGGATTCATCTGCGTATTGTATAATTATCACTTGCTTAAAAACGGTGAAAGAAAAACAAGTTTTTTCAAAAATTCTTCATCCCTTTACGAATTCAGAAAATGAAGCGTCTAATCCGAGACCCCAAATATGACCAAAATGTAAACACAGCTACCTAATCATAGCTGAGGATAGATAGAATATAGCGTATTTTTTATGAAATCTTTGAACAGCTATTTCTTTTAAACTAATGACTTTCGGGGAAATTTGTAGAACAAAAATTATCCATTATTATGGGTACTTTCACACCCTTTCGGCTTAGTACCCCCTTTCCGACTAACCTTGTATAAACCATCCTCCCAAACCATTATTATAAGCTAGCGCTGAAGAGGATCGCTTCGATAAAGATTCGGGTCTCTATGTCACAGTGTCTCAAAGCTAATAAATATCTTTTGTGAAATAAGTAGAGCGGAACCGACAAATCATTTGAATTTGTCCATTTATTTTCTTAGCTATCTCATAGGGAGTGAGGGAGAATCATTTGTCAATGCAAACATATACGAGTAACCAGCGGCCCGTCCCGGCTTCGTACGGGTGGACATTTTTCCCGTTTTTGCAACATTTTTAATTTATGCTCCGCTCCTATTAGTCGTAGCGGGATGTTATATAGACTGTAACCTTCCTCGATAAATGGACTATCCGACACAAAAATATGTTTTCAATTCCAATCAGTAGTTCCTGAGATTAGCGCGTTCAAACAAACAAACAAACTCTTCAGCTTTATAATATTAGTATATATTCTTGTTAGATCGTCAGTGTGTATCATAAGTTATTTTAAGTAGAGACGATTTTTTCCCGTGTGTGGACGGGCTAGAATAATTTCCTCACCCCAAGCTGGGTATACACGCGTGTTGTAAGATTCAACGAAGTCAAAGATTGGTGGTAGGATCTTTATGGTTAAACTGGCTAGCTACCGCCTTCGATTTAAAGAGATTTATTTCTTAAAGCACATTACAGTTCACTTAAAAAGAAACTTAAACTAATTTACAATAAGTACCCCCTTCATTATAAATTGCGTTATAATATGTTTACAATGTAGTTTTTTGGAAAAGGGTTGTTATATTTACAGTTGTTATATTACAAGGCATTCAAAATATTGAAGTCACAGAGAAGCACATGATTTAATTTAAGTTAAACCTATCGACACCTAACATAAGCGCATCTGCCGAAATACTCGCGCCAATACCTACAAATTAAACCTTATGTTTATTTGCACAAAGTCTATTTTGCACTAGCGAATGACACGAACACCCGTACAAATACACCTGGTGAGGGGCCATCATTATGTTACTTAGCAAAACTTATACATTTAATATAAAATTTCTTAATCCTTTTATAAATGTGTGAATACCTAGTCTACCTTTGACATGTTTAGGTAATTTGTTGTATAACCGAATCCCCTCAAACTGGATAGTTTTCTACACCTTCACATTAAAGTCCGCTAAGCAGTTCACTTTGTTCCGTCGTTTGTTTGTGAGAGCCAGGGGGGTGTAGTACGATCTCCTTCGAGGCGGCGAGCCTCTTAGCCGGATCCGTACCCTGGGATCTGGAGGCAAGAGCCCTCGCGCTGAGATATCGTCAGCGCGAGGAGACGCCTGAGCGGAGCGAGCTCCGCCAGATCCTAGTGACTAAGTGGGGGGAACGACTTGCGCAACCCAGCGCAGGGCACGCCACAATAGCGGCGGTAAGACCCGTCATGGAGGAGTGGCTGGAGAGGCGGCATGGCGCCCTCAGCTTCCGGCTGACGCAGGTACTCTCGGGACACGGTTGTTTCGGGAAGTACCTGTGTCGTATAGGCCGGGAGCAGACGCCCGGATGTCACCACTGCGACTGCCCCGAGGACACGGCACTGCACACGCTGCAGGCGTGTCCAGCTTGGGGATCGCAGCGCCGCGAACTAGTCGCGGTGGTCGGCGGTGACCTCTCGCTTCCGGCCGTGGTTGTGTCCATGGTCGGAAGCGAGAGTGCGTGGGAAGCCATCGCCTCCTTTTGCGAGGGGGTGATGGCGACTAAGGAGGAAGCGGAGAGGGAGAGGGAGCGGTGTGCTCTCCTCCCTTCCCGCGCCAGACGCACCGGGCGCCGGAGGGCGCGCGTACGCGACGATCTCCAGCCAGCCTAGTGTGTGGCCTGCGGGCGGTGGGTTAGGGGACCCGCCGCCCGACCAGTAACAGGCCCGAGAAGGCGGCGCGCTGTGTTCCGTGCGTGCTTCTCAGGAGGAGAGGTCCGCCGAGGGTTGGCGGACCGGGACCTGCCGGGGTTGCGGTGCATGCTTTGCGAATCCCGCGACCCTGGCCGAACGGTCAGAGAAGGAGCACCGTTGGTTTTTAGCCGGTAAGAGTCCGGCAGACCCCCTCGCCTTCACCGGGCGAGGGACATCCATGAGGATTTTCCAACGAAAAAAAAAAAAAAAAAAAAAAAAAAGGGGGGTGTAGTCACTATAACTTTGCTATTTAAATTCGTGTGCTTCATTTTAGACCCTGTCTGCGCCTACCTTCAGGTGCGACTAGAATCAAACGGGACCAAATCAAAGGATTAAAAAAAAATACGGAGGTCCCCACCAAGATTGGACAGATTTTTTTAACATATATTATTTTAAATTAACTAACTGCTCGTTGGTCTTGTGGTGGCAAGCGCGACTGCTGATCGTGAAGTCCTGGGTTCGATCCCCAGGTCGGGCAAAGTGTTATTGGGTTTTCCGTATGGAATTCCTCAGTAGCAGCCCGGAGTTCAGAGTTGTGCCCAGTTGATGGCAATAGACTCGCCCTCTATTACGTGGGACTTAGATAACGGTGAAATGAGGGTGTTACCATACACCTCTGCACAACCTTTCGGGGAATACAGGCGTGATGTTATGCATTTTAAATTGTATATTTTCTGTTCATTTCAGCGTTTTTTAGCTACCCTAAATTCATTTTCCCATTTATTATTTCCTACAACATAATAGGTACCTATCTAATATCCAATGAAATAAATCACTTCTATAAACATTGTGTAATATTACCTACTCTGATTTGTAATAAAATATTAAGCTTTATTGAAGAATACCCCCTTTTTATGGTCAATTTAGACTTGGTCGGAAAAGATGATTTCAGGTTTTATTTTATGACGAGAACCGAGACCTATAATTTACTTAATAACAGTACTTAAATTGCTCAATAAAAGTATGATCCCTGAAAACTTTTTCAAGGTTAGGAAACATTGAGTAATTTTTCACACTTCTTTCTATAGCCGGTTCCTATAAACAAAAACGAATCGTTTTGCTTACTAATGGTAGATTAAATTATTTTACTATCTAAATGGGTATATAAATACGAGTATGAGTATTGAGTGACCGGTGGCCGATGCTTGGCCGTTGGGTGAGACTGCACACAGAGGTCAGTCCTATATGTATAGTTATACGGGCATCTAGTATATTTTATTTTATATCTATTATATTATATTATTAATATCATTTCTATCTGTGATTGTATGTGTTACTAATAATAGTTAATCTGTATATATAAAAGGAGAAGCTGACTGACTGACTGATCTATCAACGCACAGCCTAAACGGCTGGGGTTGGAAACTTGAAATTTTGACAGTAGGTTCATTTTGTGACGTAAACATCCACTAAGAAGGGATTTCTCGAAATTTAACCCTTAAGGGGGTGAAATAGGGTTTTTAAGTATGTATGTAAGTCCGTCATTTTTGAAGTAAGAAGCTTGAAATTAAATGTTAAGTTTTTTGGTTAGAAATAAACGTACACATATTTGAGCATTTTTGGAAATTCAACCCTTAAAGGGGTGAAATAAGTATTGAAAGTTTGTATGAGAAATCTGGTATTTTTGAAGTGAGAAACATGGAATTAAATATTTAGGCAAAAGCCTACCAAAAGGTAAGAAATAAACGTATAATTGTTTGAGGGATTTTGGAGATTCAACCCCTAAGGGCGTGAAATAAGTATTGACGGTTTGTATGAGAAATCTGGTACATTTGAAGTAAGAAGCATGGTATTACATATTCAGGCTTTTAATTGGAAATAATCACACATAGGTTTGAGGGTTTTTGGAAAATTTACCCCTATGGGGGTGAAATAGGTGTTGAAAGTTTGTATGAGAAATCTGGTATATTTGAAGTTAGAAGCATGGAATTACATATTTAAGCTTCTGGTTTGAAATAATCATACACGTGTTTGAGTATTTTTGGAAATTCTCCCCCTAAGGGGTGAAATAGGGGATTCCACGCAAGCGAAGCTGCGGGAAAAAGCTAGTTAAGTATAAGTATTTCATGTCAATACTAACACCATGGACTTCAAGGTCTGCAAATAAAGGTTTATTATATTATTATAAATAGACTCGAAAGCTAATTTTACCCCTAATAGCTACTTCTATATGTGAGGGTCTACTACGCGAAGCCATGAGGTCTTTTCTTCATTATTGGTAAACATACAAGTATTTAAACTGTAACCAATAACGCTTCGTAAATAATTATAGGAATCGGCCATTAGTTATATTCCTTTCAAGTAAGAAGGTTCATTTATATGCTTGTAAGTTACGTTATTTCAGCCATATTTTATAGTTTACCTTCACCGTTAACGCAAGTTATAATCAAATTCTGTTCCGCACTGAATTTGAAATTCCGCGTGGATCAAACGATTTGTGAGATTAAGCTGCGTTTGCCGTGGTCAGTTTGTGGATGGGTACGACCGTTCGTTACACATCAAGACCCCTCCTTGCCTCGGAGAGCACGTTAAACTGTCGGTCCCAGGTGTCGTACGAATACCTATGACAGTCGCTACGGGAAATCCGAAAGTCTGACAACCAGTCTAACCTTAGGATATCGGCATTTCCCAGTAACTGGGTTATGGAGGTCTGATGGCAGTCGCTCCGTGTAAAATACTGGTACTCAGCCGCGTCTGGTTAGACTGGAAGCTGACCCCAATATAGTTGGGAAAAAGCTAGGCAGAACACTTGAATTCGAACAGTCAGAGTTCTAGGAACCCGGATTGAACTCAAGCCCAGGGAAGGCAAGCGGTGAACCACTAGGCTTTTTACTTGACTGCTTTTTTAAATTCAATCAACATAATTATACCCAAATCCTGCAAACTATTTGTAAGCGAGGAATAAAGAAAACAGTAGGATGCAATTAATGGTAGAAAATAGGCGAGCAAAAGAAAATGTACTTGCAAAAATTGACAATGAAAAAATATGACAGAACAAAAAGTGACAACAGTGCCGCGGGGTGGCGCAACCGTCGCCCTAAGCAACCTTCCTGGCCGCCCATCGTCACACATTAAGAGGAAACGCGGGCTGCAAAATATTAATAATTTGAATAGGTTTTTAAGCGATTTATTTCCGTCCCACGCCTCCTATAAATCTTCCCAATTGAGCGCGAAAGAGACAACTGCATCTCGGACTGATTTCTCCTGTGCAATATTAAGCGAAATCGTACTTTCGTATTTCCGTTTCCTTCTTCAAATTTGGACCGACTTTAATATGTTTTGTCTTTAATAATTTAAGAAAGACTTTAGTTATGTCTGTAAGTTTTTATTTTATTTTTTATATTCGTCAAAGAACGTCGGCCACGGTCCATACATGCTATGACCTGACTATAAAGTATCGCGACCTTTGATGGAATATGGTTTAATTGGTTCACCTACTTATAATAATCCATGCTTTAAAGAAAATATTTTTTTAAGAAGCGGATGAAAATATTTATTTGTTCTTATGGAGGTTGGAATTTGACAAGTCGGAACCTAGACAACCACAACTACAATCATGCTAATCATTGTTAGTTACGTGTTCTGTGTCACTCACAGTCTCACTTCTGTGCGAAAATAATAAACATTGATAGTTTTTCTTGATGAAAAGAATTATTTCAGACTTAGTGTTTGGCCATACCTATTCAATTTACTGCGCGGGAGAAGCTTTGATAGCTACCGGGATGTCAATATGTCATACGTTTCGTTCCATCTATTGGAAGCATTAAATGTATTTGATAATTTGGCCCAGTAATTGATCTATTTGTTATTAACCATTAAATAACAACATTGTAAGAATAAAAACGACACAATCAACATAATCTATAATGTTTATAAAAAAACTGATATTTTAAAAATCGTAAACGCCTGAATGCTGGTGCTAAAACTAAACGTGTACCCAGTACACGATAAAACGTATTAAGGTGCGTTCAAAATTAGTAAAAATGTCGTAAAAAAGTAAGGTTTTTTTTAAAATATCAATATTTTATTCCGGCTTTTAATAAATAATTGAATAGTTGTAAATTAATGCTCCTTTAATTGACTATTTTTTGACGTATAACTCGTCACGGGTCTTATGCAAATTTGGTCAGGTCAATTATGGCCGTTGTTCTTTGTTTGCCAGATGCTTGAAAACGGTGGTAAAACCGGTCGATTTTTGTACAGTTTAAACGTTTGTAGTTCTTTTAATAATTTATTTATTGACAAAAACAAAACATAGAGACATAGTGGTGGTAGAAATATATCATATGGTAAAAAATATTTGCTTTAGTGACATTATCCAAAGAGGAGGAAACTGAGGAATACGTTTGTATGGATTAAATGCCGACCGCATTTCCTCTTAAACAATATAATTTTATGCTACGTCTACACTACCCGTTGTTACAATCATTAAGGCTGACACACACGGTGCAGATATTACTTTATTATCAAAGTCATCTTTGTTTTGCAGCAGGAGAAACTTATGATCAAACCAGTACAAGAACTAACACACTATTGGATGATGCAGATGATATTCAGAGGCAGCTCGATAACGAAGCTAAGGACCGGATCAAGTATGGACGAGTAAGTGTTATCACGAACAAAGGAAAAAGGATACATGTGGTAGTACTGTGGCGACATCTATCTCGCTACATGCGAACTACGTAGCCCGACGATTGTCTAGCAGACTACATCGACAATAATGAAATCTCTCGTAATGACGTCACAGAATCCTGCATCGCGGTATTAAGATGTGACACGCAGATAGTATATAAATATGCAACTACCCAACATCAACTGTCTCCTTCCTGACTCTGCAGTCACACCGTTAATTCAGCCCTCATCGAGCTGTCTCCCTCCCAGTCCTCCCGCCAGCAACGCCTTCATCTGAGGTCCGAGTTCCATTAGGGGTCGCCCTTAGTACTTTTGTTGCTAGTAGTCATGATGTTAGAGTAGTAGTTAGCTTAGATTAGGTATTTGACTGCGTCTCCATTGGCTGGAGACCCTTCAGGTCTCGTCAATAACTGTCCGGTGGTAACGCAAAAATGGTCCGCAAGGACCATTTACAACCAGACAAGTAGAAAAAAAAAACATCTGTTGGGTTTGGCTGGAGCCCCTGCAGGTCTCGCCATTAACTGCCCGATTACGTAGAAACGATCCGCAAGGATTGTCTAAAGACAGTCCTCGTTCCTCCACAGTACCTTTGACTGACTAGATTAAAGTTATGTTGAATTTTGATAATATTTTTAAATCAACTGCTTTATAAAGAAATAAACTTGGGATTAATAAGGTACTAATCACATTAATCTATATCATTTCGCAAAAATCTGGAAGATTTTAGACACTTATTCACACTACCTGTAAAAGATTTCGATAGTAGAATGCTTCCGCACCATTTTATAGCATTCATGCGTAACCGTGCAGATGCTGATTTGATGCGAAAAAAGGAAAGCACGCGTACGTAAGTTCATACAAAACGCCCACTTTCTACGAGGGAAATGCAAAATGATGCTGTTCAACGCTTAAGTTGCAATCATGATGTTTGGCAGGTGATTTCAGTGTAATGCAGCATTTGAGGGTGGATTTCTTTTAATACATCTGATATTTATAATTTTGCACCTTTTAAGATGACCACGGAAGACCTTTGATTAGAAAAAATCCTATTGGATCTTAACAAAATTAAAAAAATTATAAAACCCTTTTCAATAGGATTCATAACAGCAGTGATAGCCTAGTGGTGTGACCGTCGGACTGGCCAGTCATAGGTCTCATGTTCGAACCCAAGGCACACACCTCTGAATTTAGTTTTCATGTGCGTATTGTATAATTATCTCTTGCAAACGGTGAAGGAAAACATCGTGAGGAAACCTGCCTGAGAGATATTTCTCGACGGCATGTGAAGCCAAGTCAGAGGTCCATGGGCGGCATAAACTCTGACACCAGGTTAAATACTAACTACACGAAAATAATAATACTAGGATTCATCAAAACGAATCATATGACCCGAACCTCACATAGATCACGCAGTCGACGCCATCTTGGTTCTAAATAATAAAACCTAAATAAAATACATATAATATTTAGGTCTTTGTTCAGGCATGTGATGCGGAGGAATGAGGAACATATCCTCAGGAAATTTTTGAGTTTGAATGTGGATGGTTATAAGTGTAGAAGAAGACCAAAGAAACAATGGATGGATAGTGTAAAAGATGATATGGCTATAAAGGGGGTGACTACTGAGATGACGGCTAATAGAGATGTATGGAAGAAGTAGATACACTGCGCCGACCACAAATAAGTTAGGATAAGGGTAGGAGGATGATGATGATTCAGAATAAAATATACACTTTTTTTAACCACAATGCTTGACTGTGCTGACCTTATTTTTAACC
This sequence comes from Amphipyra berbera, assembly GCA_910594945.2. Taxonomy (NCBI): domain Eukaryota; kingdom Metazoa; phylum Arthropoda; class Insecta; order Lepidoptera; family Noctuidae; genus Amphipyra; species Amphipyra berbera. Next base: position 4,740,570 of record OU343131.1, on the reverse strand, counting down.
GACTTCCAAAAAGGAGGAGGTTACTATGTTCGTCTGTATGTTTTTTTTTTTTTGTGTATGTTCATCGATATTTTCGCCAATTGTGAACCGATTTTGATAATTCTTTTTTTAATGGATGGGGTATACTTCGAATTTGGTCCCATTTAAATTTGGTGAATATCTGATGAAGAACTTCGGAGATAGACAATGGAACTCCTCAATGACGAACAGTACGCATATTGTGATGATGTGATTATGTTACGAGCAGCGTCTGTAGTAGGTTCAACCAAGTTTTAATTAAGGCCACTAAAATGAAAAAAATAAAAACATTTTTTACAAAAAATTTAAACCGACTTCAAAAAAGAATAAAATAATTACCATATAAAATTAACAGTTTCAGAAGTCGGTGCCTTCAATTTGGTTCAGCGTGGATCAGCACCGAGTTCTGAAACTGTTAATTTTATATGGTAATTATTTTATTCTTTTTTGAAGTCGGTTTAAATTTTTTGTAAAAAATGTTTTTATTTTTTTAACTGATCCTAGCGAACTTTTTGCAGCCGAAAACTATATGGGTGTTCCATTTCCCTACGCACAGCCCTGATCACAATTCCATAATGAACCCCCTTGAATGGCAGTTGGCACGATTTCCCCGGCATGATGTAAGTAATATTTAGCTAACTAGTCTTACATAATATTTTGGCTTGTAAGAGTTGTGACGCGTTGTGGCGAAAGAAATCTGCCTCGCTACTCCACAGGCTGCGTGGCAGTCCCAACACTATCCTGCAATCGATAGCAGCCCAGGTAGATAGCCCGCTAGTGAGCTCCGCCAGATCCTAGTGGCTGAGTGGAGGGAACGACTTGCGCAACCCAGCGCGGGGCATGCCGCAATTGCGGCGGTAAGACCCGTGATGGAGGAGTGGCTGGAGAGGCGGCATGGCGCCCTCAGCTTCCGGCTGACGCAGGTGCTCTCGGAACATGGTTGTTTCGGGAAGTACCTGTGTCGCATAGGCCGGGAGCAGACGCCCGGTTGTCACCACTGCGACTGCCCCGAGGACACGGCGCTGCATACTTTGCAGGCGTGTCCAGCTTGGGGGTCGCAGCGCCGCGAATTAGTCGCGGCGGTCGGCGGTGACCTCTCGCTTCCGGCTGTGGTTCTGTCCATGGTCGGGAGCGAGACTGCGTGGGAAGCCATCGCCTCCTTTTGTGAGGGGGTGATGGCAACCAAAGAGGAAGCGGAGAGGGAGAGGGAGCGGTGTGCTCTTCTCCCTTCCCGCGCCAGACGCACCGGGCGCCGGAGGGCGCGTGTACGCGATGATCTCCAGCCACCCTAGTGTGTGGCCTGCGGGCGGCGGGTTTGGGGACTCGCCGCCCGACCAGTAACAGGCCCGAGAAGGCGGCGCGCCGTGTTCCGTGCGCGCTTCTCAGGAGGGCGTGGGGCAAGGCCCCACAGAGGAGAGGTCCGCCATGGGTTGGCGGACCGAGACCTGCCGGGGTTGCGGTGCATGCTTTTGCGAATCCCGCGACTCTGGCCGTACGGTCAGGAGAAGGTACACCGTTGGTTTTTAGCTGGTAAGAGTCCGGCAGACCCCCTCGCCTTCCCCGGGCGAGGGACATCCATGAGGATTTTCCAACGAGAAAAAAAAAAAAAAAAAAATGTAGATAGCCCGCTAGTGTGGGCGCTAACTAATCGCACCCGATCTGTTATTAAGTACTAACATAAGCTAAGTTATATCGTTACTAACACAGTGGACCTCTCTGTACTCTGTTAAATAAATAAATAATAATAATAACATAGGCATATGCTAGTAGATGATAATATTTATCGCCATATTTGGATCGCGATCCTGGATCGTGTATTTATTGAGCGTTTAACAATCAATAAACGCTCAATCAAACTGCGTCGTTAGTCTATTGGTGACAAGCGCAACAGCTGATCGTGAGGTCCTGGGTTCGATCCTCTGGTCGGGCAAAGTGTTATCAGGTTTTTCCGTGTGGAATTCCTCAGTAGTAGCCCGGAGTTTGGGTTTGTGCCCGGTTGATGACATTATGCTCGCCCCCTATACCATGGGGCTTAAATATAACGGCGAAATGAGGGTGTTACTATACACCTCTGCCCAACCCTTCGGGGAATACAGGCGTGATGTTATATCGTAATAAATATTGAGTGTTGCATGCGTCTAACAATATCCAAACAAAGTGTTGGGTACCATCCAATCTTTCCAAGGAGTCTGGCTGCATTGAAACAAGTTTGCATAACCACAGATACAATGATAAAAATTCACCAACCAATGACAGACACGTAGAACTCGTTTGAAATAAGAATTTATATTTGTGAATAACTTCACATCGTTCAGCTGGAATCTTCATTATATAGGTATATATTCCACATATTTCTAGAACCACACGGCAGTTCAAAATGAAAACTTCTTTGCAATTTTGTATAGATCGCTTTCAAGTTAAGCGATTTCTGCATTTTCATCTAATATATTACAATCTTGTTGCGGTTTTAGGAATTCTTAAGTAGTGGTGACTATACATAACATAGCATCACGCCTGTATTCCCCGAAGGGTTGAGCAAAGGTGTATAGTAAAACTCTCATTTCGCTGTTATGTTTAAGTCCCATGTAATAGGGGGGAGCCTATTGCCATCAACCAGACACAAATCCAAACTCCCGGCTGCTACTGAGGAATTCCACACGTAAAAACTTAATGACACTTTGCGCGACCTGGAATCGAACTAAGGATCTCACGATCAGCAGTCGCGCTTGCCACCACTAGACCAACGAGGCAGTTAAAGAGTTGTTGTTAAGTTGGGAGTGGTGCAAGTAGAAAAGTCAGAAAATGGTAAAAACTTTTCCCATACATTTCGTACGAAATTGAATTTTAAACCACCATTTACTCTCGAAACGTTCAATCTACAGGGTGTAAACGAAATCGTGTAATTCCTTCAAACCTCGTGATGTACTGCTGACATAGATTAACCCTGCACGGGATACATTTGAATTAAATAAACAAAAAAATTACAATAATAAAACATGTGCTCTTAACGTGAGGTATTTTAGCGCCTCTAGTTAAATTACCGCACGGCGCCGCGGCGAGCGATAGTCGCGCAAATCGCTCGGGGCGTTAAATGCCTCACGTTAAAAATGCATGTTTACTTCTTGTATTTTTTTTTATTAAATCCGGAAGTATCCCTTGCAGGGTTAATCTATGTCAGCAGTACATCACGAGGTTTGAAGGAATTACATGATTCCGTTTACAACCTGTACATCGGGTGTAAAAATACCCTTAACGAAGCCGAGAGCCACGTATTCTTTCCATCAGTACGAAGATTTTTTGGTATCGGGCCATACCTGGGAACCGACTGGTTATGGAGATATTGAAGGTCAAAGTCACCATATTGTTGAACGTTTTTCACGAAAACTAAGTTTAAATGTTATTACTAAACATTCTTCTATACGAACATTATCAACATAGTCTGCTGCGCGCGCGCTCACATTGCGCGCTACAAATAAAAGCTGTTTTTTAATACCAAAAAATAAAATTCGTTTCCCAGCAATTATTTTTGCTGTATGCTACTTAGTTTGATGTACAGTATGCATAGATTTCGGCTTCGTTAAGGCTATTTTTACACCCAGTATACGTAGCCAAATATCCTGGCTCTATTATCAGGAAACCATCCAACTTACGGAATCCAACTAAACTAATTCTGACCTCCCAAAGTCGTCAAGGATCAGTATTATAATTGTGACCTTAGTAAACAATTTAACTGTTCGACTTTGGTAACCTAAACCGTAGTATTGTTACTACAGAACATTCGCAGAGTAAATTACCATCGCAACAATGAAACTAACAAAGGCTAAACGAATTTTGGAAACTTCTAGAATACCTTGTATTATAGTACTTAAGGGTGCCATTATGTGTTTCCGTTTTTAGATTCTGACAAGAGAAAGGTCTTTAAATATGAAAAGGGACCTTAAAATATTGTTTCTGAAATTTTCATTTATTCTCAAAGTATAAGGAAGAAATTGGAGGTAATAACAGCATGAAAGCTTTCGGTTTTAGACATTTTCATTTACGGGATGATTACGCTAGCTGTCCTTTGAGCGAGAAAATTTTGTACCTATTCATTGCAGTTTTTATGCGAAATATTAATAAAGACGTGCTGGAAATATGGATACAAAATGAATAACTTTTAAAATCCTTGGTCATATATTTATTAGAAGTTAGATACCTATTCAATGCTATAGGTAGTAAAGTGCTGAAATACTAATATACAGTATGATTTATTTATTTGGGATAGTAGTATGGCGAAATTTTAAACCGAAGGTTAAATTCTTTAACTCTGTTTTTTTTTCTCCAATACAACAAACTGAACCTTCGAATACATAATGTAATAAAACAAAATTGGCAACATTATAAGGAAAGTTCAAGCTTAAACAAAAAGAATGACAATAATAATTATATTGTTGTTTTCGTTAAAATTTCCATTGACTTAAACCAATATAAACTTTATCTAAACTCCCTTTAACAAAATGATTTCTTATTAAAAAATGTAATTCACTTTGAAGTGCTTAAGAAATCTGTTGTTTCAGATGGTTTTAAAATCTACTCGGAATAAGATGGGAAGATTTAACTTGTTTAACCTCCAGAATAATTTCTTTACAAAATAGCTTGAGGCAAAACAACTGCCTCTTTGGTCTAATGGTGGCAAGCGCGACTGCTGATTGTGAGGTCCTGGGTTCGATCCCCAGGTCGGGCAAAGATATATTGGGTTTTTCGATTAGGAATTTCTCAGTAGCAGCCCAGAGTTTGGATTTGTGCACGGTTAATGGCAACGGGCTCGCCCCATATTTTATGGGACTTAAACATAACTGGCAAAACGAGGGTGGACTAAATCACCTCTGCCGTACCCTTCGGGGAATACAAGGCGTGATATTATGTTATGTAATAAATTGTTAGGTCAGATATTTTTTGCAGGCGGTTGTGCATCACTCGAAAGGCAGATATTATTGCTTCTGACTCTGCCTACCGTTAAGGAAAATAGGCATGTAGTGCCATCTGTCACGCTACATGTGAACTACGTAAGACAGTGCATAGCCAACTACAGCGACATGAGCGGCAACTCTCAAGATGACGTCACAGAATCCTGCATCGCGCAATCAAAATCAATATCAACCGTTGATCCTCGCCTGGCAATAAGACCAAGCCTGGTTGGAGAATCCTCTCTTTTCGTTGGAAGGACACCATTACTTGTTCCTCCACAGGCGTTAGTTATAGCGATAATTGAGTTCAAATATCATTATTGTTTCAGTTTATGAAGAATGCTTATGAAGAGGATTCAATGACACCACCGATGCGTAATATTCCATTTATTTATTTAATATACATATTTTTTTTATTCAAAGTAGCTCTTTGAAATCGGGATTAGGGTCCGACCTACCGATGGTTAGAGGTCTAGAGAGGAACTTTCTAACAATATACGCCCTGGCCAGGAGTACCGCCTTCTGAATCAATCCTTCGATCCAGCTGTCTACAAAGAGCCTCTTCAGATGTTGGTCTTAGCTATTATGCTATCGGCAAAATGACTGCTTATTTCAACATCCCACAATAAACATGCCGAAAACCTCGTGTGCCAAATCAAGATATTTTTTGTTTTCCATTTATTAGCTAGTTGCTTTACCAGAGTTCCGCGCTGTTCCCGGTTAAGATAAGACCACATCTTCACCACTTACGAAGGCTGTATAAGGTGACCGTAAGGTATCATATTCAGAGAATGGGCAACTGCATCCACCTGCCCACCAGCCTCATCACCACTCCCTCTGCAATATGTGGTGATTCCGTTTCCACTTTGACCGCTATTGATTCTTGGTATACCCATATTCAGCAGTGGACGGTCTGATCTGATGATGATTCAGCAGTAAAAATATCGCCGAGTTATCGACATAATTATGGTGGTAGGTACGGTCACAGATATTGGTTGTGGAGCCACTTGCCACCATTCATAATTTGGCCGTGTTTTATAACTGTGATGATTTAAACGTTATAACAAATGACATGTCATATCGAAATGACAGAACTTTGTATAACCCGACAAAGTTAACAATAGTGAAGCTAGCTAAACAGTCATTGTCTGTGACCGTACGATGGTTCACTGAGTGTTTTTATTCATCTTTACTAACACGCTATACAAAGCGATTAAATCCAGCAATGGTAATATTACACAGCGAAAAGAGAATGGGCAGATCTGGGCATATACAATAGTGATAAGACACATCAATGGAAAGCTCTCTTTAAGAAGAATATATTTTGTTCTTATTACGGCTCGACTCAATTCAGTAGTGCGTTCGGATAATTTTCTACGTATCCAATTACTGATATTCGGTGTTCATGACATCTGCATAAAAGGAGAAACTGACTGATCTATTAAGGGACAGTCTAAACCTCTGGGGTTAGAAACTTGAAATTTTGAGAGTAGATACCTTTTATAACGTAGGCATCCACTCGGATTTTTCAAAATTCCTCCCTTAAGGGTGTGAAACGAAATCACGCAATTGAAACTGCAGGCAAAAGCCAGGTAAGAATATTTACCTTTTATAACGTAGGCATCCACTTGGATTTTTCAAAATTCCTCCCTTAAGGGTGTGAAACGAAATCACGCAATTGAAACTGCGGGCAAAAGCCAGCTAAGAATATTTATTTAACGCTAAGAACGCAAAAACTAAGATGGTGAGCGTGGCGCATCGTCGGCAGAAAGAAAAGTTTAAAGAAATTACTCATATAAAGGGTTGGGGCCCATAAAAATAACCACCCATTTCACTTTCCAAATCCGGACGCGCCTTTAATAAATTCCATTTGAGCTTTTACTTCGGCCAAGTAAAATAATTTTAATATGCACTTACGTAGGTAATAGCTTTAGTGACATAACTAGTACTTTGAAAATATAACTCATTTAATTTTATTACAGCGCCATTCCGTGAATGGGACTACGCCAGTAAGTTGTTTTCCTATTCTTTTTTAATTAGACCATTTAAAATCCTGTAGCCTTTGGCACCGTAGATCTTGCCAAGTAGTTTGCATAATTATATTCAACTATGCGCGTCACGAACTCAGTGCAGATCATTATTTCATTTAACTCAAACCTGCTATGGTACTTTCCTCAAAAGGCCATCGCAGACGTTGCCTTACATTGTTACACTCGCATAGTTTTTGTACCAATATGTCTGGACTTATGAGACCTTGATCCTCTGAGTTGGTTTCGGCTTTTCTTCTCAGAGCTAGTATGATAGGAAATGCCGGCGCCTTCTAGTCTTAACAAAATATGACATCGACGTGTAAATGAAAAGTGTAACAGATTTGTTTACAAAAATAAAAATAATTTATCATTTATTTAATTATCACTTGCGTTAACGCTGAAGGATAACTGTGACGAAGTCTACATGACTGAGAGGGCTCCATAAAGTTCTCTATGGTGTTGTGGTGGACTAAGGCCTAAACCGTTCTCATTCTGAGAAGAGACTTGTGCCCTGCAGTGAGACGGCAATGAGCTGATTACTATGTATGTAAGTCACGCGTAGAAAGTGAATTAGGAAAGGAAGTAAGATTACCACGTACTTGGTATCTCCCATGAGTAATGTTCTCCCGTGCCTCTCAGCAAAGATGGGTTAGGATCGGAAATTAGGAACGATTATTCTCCGTTTGCCTTTTTTTGTTGCTTTTAAACAAGTCAACGGTCCTGATGGAAGTGATTACCGTCGCCTATGTGCACTTACATACACAAAGACGATTGCGTTACGGACCTTAGAGATGAAGTTGAAAAGTCTCATTAGCCTGTAATTTCAAGGAATCATTAATGCAACTAGTTTTGGGAGAGCTATTAGAAAGAGTTTGTTTGGGGAAGTATTATCACCATACTTATTTCTGTGTTCCGTTTTGAAGGGTATGAGTGCCGTTGAAATTAGAAGCACATATGAGACTTTTCAACTTTTTGTCTGGGGATGGCAAAGCGTCAGCAGTACTTTTGGTGTTGTAGGTTATAACCGGTGGTAGCCAGTTATCATCAAGTGACTTGTTTTCTAACCTTGCCCAGCTTTTCCCCAGCTATGTTGGGGTCAGCTTCCATTCTAACCAGATGCGGCTGAATACCAGTATTTTACACGGAGCGACTGCCATCAGACCTCGGCAACCCAGTTATGGGTAATACCAATATCCTAAAGTTAGACTAGTTGCCAGAATTCCGGGCTTCTGACTTTCGGTAACGACTGTCATAGGTATTCGTATGTCACCCGGGACCGACTGGTTAACGTGCTCGCCGAGGCTCGGAGGGGACTCGATGTGGAACGAATGGTCACCCATCCACGGATTGACCGCGGCAAGTGTAGCTTAACCTCGCAACTCGTATGATCCACGCGGTTGCTAATTAGCCACGAGCCCCTCCAATTTGTTTTCTAATCTATAAAAATACCCCCGATCTCGCTGCCAAAGATTTTCTTTATAATTAATATCCTACTGTTAACTCGTCCAAATTACCTAAGTATGATTACGCTAAGTCCTCCTTGTTTCTGTGTTTAATTAATTAGAAATACGAACAGATTTCCAGAAATTCTTTCTAGAAAATTCTTTCGAATTTCTTTTCTTCGTTCGTCAGAATCACTTTGGATTGGTTGTTTTAGTTCATTTCCTGAGCTTTTTCACAGATTTACTCTATTTGGAATACTTGAGCAACGTTGGAAAACAAACCTAATTACGGTTTGTTAAGTTGCTTTTTTATTTAAAGTATTGGTAAGGAATACTTGAATGGCAGCCTTTCTTGGAATGTTTTCTGGTAGTCTCTGGAGTTTACTGTTTTTTAGTTGATTCTCCACTTCAACGATTTAGTTTGTTCCTGAGTGTAACATTCACAATTTAATAAGTGTCTTGAAGGATAATATTATTCATAGCATTTCAAATGGTCTAAATAGAACCCTTATGATAAAACTTCAATGTTTGTCTGTAATTTGATTATCATTTGCGTTAAATTGACAGGAAACCTGCACACCTGTGAGGGATCCATAAAGTTCTCGATGGTGTGTGTAGTCCACCAACCCGCACCAGACCAGCGTGATGGACTAAGGCCTAAACCCTTCTCATTCTGAGAACAGGCCCGTGCCCTGCAGTGGGACAGTAATGGGCTGATTATGTTATGTATGTCTGTATGTCACGGAACCCGTGACCGGTTTTTTAAATATATTACAGCAAATCATTTTCTTTGTTTTCATAGATCAGAACGACTGGCCCCAATTATTCCCGAACTGTGGTGGCAAATCTCAGTCCCCAGTAGACTTGCCCAACTCTGGTTTGGTAAAGGCAAGAGGATCGAGGAAAATGCTTTTCCGAAACTACGATGTCGTACCTAAGACACTGAGTTTGATGAACGACGGAAAACGAGGTAAGACTAATTTGTTCAAAATAAACTAAAATTACTTATAACTTATTCAGCTTGGCTTGAGACAAAGTGTAAACAACATTTGACTACTCTTAATAAAAATATATTCTGTAATTAAATATCAAGACTTGGCATGTGGACTTGACATGTGGGAGATTGACTCAGCAGTTATTGTGCCAAAAGTCGTTACGGCCAATAGCTTAATAGCTAAGAGCCTCGACCAACATCTGATGAGGCTCTTGTTGGGCGGCTGGGTCAAAGGCCTGATACAGAAAGCGGTAGTTCTGGACACGACGCGTATTGTTAGGAAGTTCCTCTCTCTCCACCGGTAGCTTGGACCCTGTTCCCGATGCCGGATAGCTACTATTTTTTTAAATTTTGAAATGTTTTTTTATATTTTTTATAGTAATATTTAAAAATGTAAATACTATGTATAGAAGATGAATAAACGAAGATATTCTGTAAAATATATCAAAAGATTAATTTCTAACAAATAGAAGTAATTGAAGTAAGTTTCGAATTTTTCATTGCCTAATTTCGTATTTCACCACAAAAGAACACAGTAAAATTGTTTATACTTTGTCTCAAGCCAAGTTGAATAAGATAAAGTTATCAACTGCGTCGTGGGTCTAGTAGTGGCAAAAGCGACTGCTGATCGTGAGATTCGGGGTTCGATTCCCAAGCCGGGCAGTGTTATTCGGTTTTACCGTGTGGAATTCCTTAATAGCAGCCCGGAGTTTGGATTCGTGCCCAGTTGATGTCAATAGGCTCACCCCCTATAACATGGGACTTAAACATAACGGTGAAAAAAATGGGGGATGAATTGTATGATACTTCGTTTTTTTAAACAAAAGGCAGTCCCCAAAAATCGGTCTTCACCGCATCGTAGTGTTTGTGGTCAAAAGAAGAAACGGCACAATAAACTACCCAGCAGTACAGCTCTGTCTGTCAAGTGAAATCATTAATAGAGTCTCAATAAAAAAAGGAATATTAATTGCAATACTTGCTTTAGAGACGACTTGAACAAGGACTTGTAAGGTTGCTCAGGGTGACGATCGGTACTCGGCAATGACTAGTGACAGACCCATCGTGTTTGAGCTAGTATGACTTCTTATGGAAAGAACTTTCTCACCGCAATAATAATAATCGCCAACAAGGATCGACAGCCACATTACAATGACGTGGGTGTTTTTAAATTTTAAAGAGTCATCTTCATAATTATTACTAATTCTCCGATATGTTCTGCTTAGCCTTTTCCCAACTATGTTGGGGTCAGCTTTCAGTCTAACCAGATGCGGCTGAATACAAGTATTTTATACGAAGCGACTGCCATCAGACCTCTGCAACCCAGTTACAGGTTAGATCGGTTGTCAGACTTTCAGGCTTCCGACTTCCCGTAACGACTGTCATAGGTATTCATATAACATCCGGGACCGACTGTTTAACGTGCTCTCCGAGTCACGGAGAGGTCTCGATGTGTAACGTTCGATCACCCATCCACAGAATGACCGCGGGAAGTGCAACTAAACTGCGCTAATCATAATGATCCGCGCGGTTGGTAATTGGCCCAGAACCCCACTCGTCTTACTTATGCTCCGATATATTATTGTTGTTTAAATCAAATACTTATAAAGAGAAAATTGAAATATTATACCTATACTCTGACCATTAGTTCGATGCAGTAACTTGACAGTTAGAGGGATACCAGTTTTTGACAAAAAAAAAGGTAGTGAGGTGAAAAAAAGAATGAATGAAATCGAATGAACTTAATAATGTACTTATATGCATACAGTTTATTGAAAGTTATAATTTGAGGATCAAAACACGATATATTATATATATATATCATATGTATATTGGCGCTTTAGTCTAGAATAGAAATTAATAAGTTAATTTATTTATTTATTTCAAGTGTTTAAAGCTTACGTAAAAAAAAACCTTAACAATAAACACTAATATATTACGTAAACATCACCAAGCACAATAAATTTGGGAATTCGGCTTTGGATTAAATCATCTTATACCAACACATATATAAATACTCGTTAATTATTTCTATTTATGATTATTAACATAAATACAGAGAGTATTTATGTTCCTCCTCCTTTTTATTCTTATATTGCAAACGAATTTGTAGATTTGTTTAAATTGAACTATTTTTCGTATTCGTTCTTTTCGTAAAATCGCTCACTACCCCAATACTATTTGTTATAGTATGGTATCATTATTTTGCTTTGAACTGTCAAGTTACTGCATCGAATTAATGGTCAGAGTATATATTATCTTATCTTGCCTCGCCCATCCTTTCATGGTTGAAATGTACAAAGTGAGTTTCATTATGGTGTGCCTTATCCCATCTTGCAGCTCTTCAGCTTACAATTTAACACAAAGAGTCAACATTGCGGAACTTGCTGTATAACCAACAGGGTATGGTTATAAACACAGAGTTATTAATTACTGCACAGAAATGTAAGACAGACGTTTGTTAATAAATAGTGGGCAAACTTGAATAGACGAAACGGTGATGTTTGGGGAAAATACGGACTGCAATTAGAGAATGGTTTATATTTGAATTTGGATTATATCGGGGGTCCCGTGGAGGGTCTAATGGAGGAAAAGAATTTAAAAATTAAAAATAAAAAAAATAAAAAAAGAAATTAAAAATAACAAATGTTACTTAAAGGAGAATGTTCTGCCTAGTTATTTCCCAACTATTTTGGGGTCAGCTTCCAGTCTAACCAGATGCGGCTGAATACCAGTATTTTACAAGGAATGACTGTCATCAGACCTCCGCAACCCAGCTACTGGGCAATGCCGATATCCTAAGGTTAAACCGGTTGTCAGACTTTCGGGCTTCTAACTACCCAATGACTGTCATAGGTATTCGTATGACACCCAGGACCGACTGTTTAACGTGCTCTCCGAGGGGTTTCAATGTGTCACGAACGGTCACCCATCCACAGACTGACCGCGGCAAGTGCAGGTTAAACTCGCGAATCGTATGATCCGCGCGGTTGGTGATTAGCCATGAGACCCTCACTTAAAGGAAATATCATTTAATTTTTGAACGTGAAAAAATTATACTGCATTCATAAGGCCATGCGGGATCGCGGGATCCGCTAGTGCGTTCACCACAATCCCGACTAGAGTCATTTGTCCTTAAATATTTGACCTGTGCTATACAGTCCATTACTGTCCCACTGCTGGGCACGGGCCTCTTCTCAGAATGAGAAGAGTTTAAGCATTAGTCCATTACACTGGTCTGGTGCGGGTTGGCAGAGTACACATACAATCGAGAACTTTATGGAGCCCTCTCAGGTGTGCAGGTTTCCTCACGATGTTTTTCCTTCACCGTTAACGTAAGTGATAATCAAATTCTGATCCGCACACTAATTCGAAAAGTAAGAGGTATGTGTAATAGTTGATGGCAAGTAACTTGGCAATAGAAAAGAAGATAATTCTTCTCCTTTCTTTCTTCTAACCAGACATGTTTAAAAATAAACTATGGCAATAAGCATAGAACAATGACAAGTAATAAAATTGATATTTTTTTTGTTGCACTAAGTGTACATGCGCAAACTTACTCCCACTACGCCAAAACCTAGCTAAATTACGTGCTGGGGTGAATATTAGAAATTTTTTAACATTATTTTAACAAATCATTCTTCTCCCGGGTTGTTAACGTTATAGTATTGTCAGATTGTTTTAATTCTTGTGTTATTGCTTGACGGCAGCGGCATAGTTTGAGTTTTCATTATCATAATTATAGTATTAAACATCTGCATTCTTAACTTTGGGATGATGCTAATGACGTTCTCAATCATTGTTAATATTTTTCGAATATTCTCCCGCCGGCTATTACTACAAGGTTAGTCGGAAAGGGGGTACTAAGCCGTGGGCCACTTAAAGTATCAGTGATGACTATTTTAAAGCAAGTGCTACAATTTCAAAATTCGTTAATTTTTATTTGCATGCAATAAAATATTTATTATTTGATTATTATTTTTTTTTTTTCAAAAAGAAATCATATCTGCTTCAGTTATGAATTCAGAAAATTAAGTTTCTAATCCGTGACCCCAAATGTGACCTAAATTGTAAATACAGCTGATCATAGCTATGGACACATAGATTTTAGCATTATCTTTTATGAAATCTTTGAAAAGCTATTTCTCTTAAACTATCGAGTTTTGAGGAAAGTTGTAGAACAAAAGTTATCCCTTGTTATGGGTACTTTATCACCCTTTAGGCTTAGTACCCCCTTTCCGACTAACATTTTATACAGGCCGGGATTGAACTCACAGCCTCCTGAATGGAAGGCAAGCGTCTAACTGCTACGCTATCACGGCTCATAGCTGCGGAATAACACTTAAAATTTATAGGCGACAATATTTTCCCCTAAATAAATAACCGAGACAGCCATAAAAACTTTTTCGTATTTTTCGTCATAATTCCGGGCAATTAAGCCGAGTTCAACAGACAAGAGAGCGCTTAAAGTGATGGGTGAAAATTGAACGATATAAATCAAGATTATTTTCGGCTCTGCTGCATAATGTTCACAGGATATAAAATGGAAAAATTAACAAAATTGGAAAGGTCATTTGTGTTTGAGATATTTTATGCAGATTGGGCTGACTTACGGATTTCCTGCCTGATCTTTCATACTTAACATTTGTGTATTTCTCTCTCTTTCCTACATCAACGCTCATTCCATACCTTACATAAATACTTTTATATTCCAGTGGTCCTCTTCGGCGAATGGAGGGACGACCAACGACCCCTAATCTACGGTGGAGCAGCTCATAGTCGTCGATACCTGTTCCACTCCCTCACTGTGCATCTACCTTCAGAACATACTGTGGGTGGAATGAAATATCCAGTGGAAAGCCAAGCCTTCTACATATCAGCTGAATACAGGACGCTAAATAAAGCATTGGATGCCTCACCAAGTGATCCGCAAGCATTTCTTGGTATTTCAAGTTTGTATCAGGTAAGGCTCCTTCGCTAGTATGGCTGCCGAGCGACAGCAGAAGTGTTGTCGAATCATAAGCCCTCCGATTTTCTTCCCGTTTAGATAGACGACCTGGAGGCCGATTTTATTTAATGTGAGATTAACACCCATATTCTAAGACGTTCCTCCAAAACTTACTCGACTCAGTCTTTTTCACGTCCATCGGTAGTTGTAGTTGACATAAACGTCCTCGACTCGACATTTTTCCTCAGTCGAGGTAAGGAATCATCTGTCAAAGTCAAGGTACCTCGGAACCTACCTTAAGGAAGGAAGTGTCAAAGTTCGTATGTAATAAAAAATAATTTTGAAGACTTTATCGAATATTCAATACTCAATATCTTTATTGCTTTACCATAATGTGTACTTAAGTGGTAACTATATAATTGAGATCATTATGGACCCTGTAGGGCACAGCAAAAGGGTAGGAGAGAGGAAGCCCTGTTTTAGGAGATAATGAACAGTAATATTATTGCTATATTATTTAATTTATTATTATTGCTAATTTATTTCATTATTAGGTCAGGGCTCTTTATTTATACATACATACATAAACTCACGCCTTTTTCCCATGGGGGTAGGCAGAAACTATAGAACGCCACATGCTACGACTCTTACATACCCCTTTCGCTTCATCCACATTCATACATCTTGTCATACACGCACGCTGGTTGAGAGTACTACGCACCTGACCTTTGTGAAGAACATCACCAATAACATCGATGTATGTCCTTCTAGGACGTCCTCTACCGGCGTTCCCATTAACATCCGCCTTATAAATTTCTTTTGTTAATCGCCGTTCACTCATTCTCTCAACATGGCCAAACCACCTAAGCATACTCCTTTCAATTTTTGTCACTACATCATCTTTTAAACCGCAACTTTGTCTAATCTCTTCATTTCTCAATCTATCATTCAAAGTTACACCGCACATACTTCGCAAGGAACGCATTTCCACGGCATTTATTCTACTTTCATGCCTCTTCTGCCACGACCAACATTCACTTCCATACATAAGCGTAGGTACCAACACACCATTATGGACAGCCAGTCGTGCCTTTTTGGACATCGACCGGCTAGCCACAACCGCATGCAAAGCACCATTTACTTTATTTCCCGCATTTGCTCTCCTTTCCACATCTTCGTCAATCTTACCATCTCTTGTAAACATGCTTCCCAAATAAACAAACTCATTCACCTGTTCAATACTTTCATCTGCATCTCTTTCAAAAACCATTACTTTCGTCTTGCTTACATAAATTTTCATCCCTTTCATATTATATGCTCCATTCATCATAGTTACCATGTCTTGCAACTCTTCCGCCGACGATGCAAGCAAAACTTGATCATCTGCGTAGAGAAGACATTTGACAGGCAACTCATTCATTTTCAATCCACACTCACTACCTTTTAAATCTGTCAAACAACTATCCATGTATAGGTTGAACAGCCATGGAGACGCTACACAACCCTGTCTAACACCTCTGGAGATGCCAAACCAGTCCGTGAACGCCCCGTTTATCCTAATACAAAAAATGTATTTATTTATATATTTTTATTTTTGGTGAGTCAATTAAACATAATATATCATATATATTCTTACGATAATCCTTACAACTATTTATCGCGGCGTTATTTGCGCGATGCAGATAATTCAAATTATGACGTAATGACTCCATTCTACCTCGAATAATTTGAGGACCCCTCAGTCGAGGAACCTCAAAGTTCACTGAAATTGCGTCTAGGAATACAATTTTGAAGGTGTTTTCAAGGCCGTCCTGAGTCGAGTATGAGTCGAGTAAGTTTTGGAGGAACGTCTTAGAATATAGGTGGATGGCCCAGTTGCACCAACTAACTATAACCCTAACCATACCATATGTGTGTCAAATTTGAATTGATTTGACAGAAGTTTTAGTCTGGTTACGGTTATAGTTAGTTGGTGCAATTAAGCCTATTTGAAAGTGTAATTAATTTTAATTAGTTAAAAACAATGGGCACATAGATATGACTTCGACCCCGGCCCACGCCTCTGACTTTTCGAATTCATGTGCGGGTCATCATTCTATTATCACTTGCATTAACGGTGAAGGAAAACATCGTGAGGAAACCTGCACACATGAGAAGGCTCCATAAAGTTTTCAATTGAGTGTGTAGTCCGCCAACCCGCACCAGGTCTGCATGGTGGACCAAGGACTAAACCCTACTCATTCTGAGAAGAGACTCGTGACTTGCAATGGGACTGTAACGGGCTGATTATGATATGTAATGGGCACATTTAAAAATCCTCCACGAGTGACGACACTTAAGTAGGTACGTCTGGTGCAGCCATGCTACCAACCTTGCCGACTGGCTAATCTATTCACCACAGCTTCTTCTTCTTCTTCTTCCTGCCCTTATCACACACTAGGTGGGGTCGGCACAACATGTATTTCATAAATCTATGTTGTTAGAGGTTTTGGCTTATTGTTTTATGACTGGCCGCCTGCCTGACATCAACCCTCTTTGGCAGTACTCGTTGCGCTGTCGCGCGGGTGACCCAATGTGTTTGCTGATATTATGCACTGGGTCCCAAAATGATATGCTTGTCTTGAAAACTTGAAACTTTTCACCACAGCATAGGCTGGTATTCTCTTGAAGCTCGTGTCGAAACGAAAGCAGAAGATACATTTTAAAATGACATTGTACTTAATTTGAAATAAAAATAATAATTAAGCAACCTAAGTCAGCTAGAAACTATAGTCTGCGCGCAAGTGCTAGGCACCTCTTGAGGTATGGGAGCGGCAGGAGGGGGGTGCGCGCGGTAGATAAGACAAAGCAAACTGACAGAGCGCGTCTATTGTTTTGCACCTCCCCTCCTGCCGCTTTCATACCTCAGGCGGTGACTAGGTTGCACGCAGACTTTAGTAACCGTACCTATCGACTTACTTCAAGTTCACGACCGAGCAATAAATTTTGACTCTGGAGCTACTTATAAAATTCTAATATTGCAAAATGTCTAATATAAAGACTTAACAGCAAATAAATTATATTTACTTGTAGTTCTAACCTACACGATAATAAATATACTCTTGAAGTAATAAATTGATAACATGAGAATATGTTCTCACTTAATATTTTATCAAAATATGTTGGGATATGTTAAAATAATGTTAACTCCAGTTAGGGTATCATCAAAAGAAAAAAAAGTAATAACGTGTAGATAAAAAGTTGTGTTTCAGTATATTATTGGAAATATATTTTACTATCGTGAACTGCATCATTGATCTAGTGGTGGCAAGTGCGACTGCTGATCTTGAGGTCCTGAGTTCGAACCACAGGTCGGGCAAAGTATTATTGGGATTTTCGGTGTGGAATTCTTCAGTAGCAGCCCCGAGTTTGGATTCGTGCCCGGTTGATGGCAATAGGCTCGCCCACTGTTACATAAAACTTAAACATAATGGCGAAATGTGGGAGTTAGGTACTATATACCTCTGCCCAACCCTTCAGGGAATACAGGCGTGATGTTAGCTATGTTATGTTATTTGCTTAATAGACATTTTAGAAGGAAATCGCATTTGAATTCCGCTATATTGTGTATACATATTACACGTCACTGTATCTCTTATTAGCATTGTGATCACAATAATCTAGTCAATTATGAAGCGTGAGTCTGAAAGAGGAGATAAGGTAGTATGCACATTTAACGTTTGAAGGCCAAGACAGCAAACAGTAAACACAACCATAGATCAAGTCGGATTATAACAAAACTACGAACTATTGATAAAACATCCATAAATTTATACTCTATTCCTATCTTATCTTTATTTTTCATAGATCCAAATATATTTTTATAAATTAAACTATCTATAAAGCATTAAATTTTTAATCTATCTCTATCTAATCTTTTTTAAAATTTATAGTTTATATTTTTATAAACTAACAAAGTTAATTCTACTTACGGCTTCTACCTCGTCAAATTAAATCTCTATGATACCCATTTCTTTTTATAATAGTTCCAGTTATTTTTATAACTAGATTCTACTCGCGTTATTACCCATTTCAAATATAATATTTTTTCCAGACAGCTTTAGCAGCACATAATACATTCAATAATATTCAAGACCACACAATAATGTTCTACCAAAGGATTCACACAGTAATACATCCAAGTAAAATGCGTCGTCAAATAGGGTGAAGCCAGACGAGCGTAATATGCGCCTCATGATATGAGCGCGTAATTTATCGAAAGGATTTAGGCAAGGCCAGATGAGCGTCATTTACATCGCGTAAAAGGAGTCGCGTACTTTACTGGAAGGAGTTTGGTTGAGGCCAGACGAACGTAATTTACACCGCGCAAAGGGTGTCACGTAATTTATCGAAAGAATTTAAGCTAGGCCAGACGAGCGTAATTTACACCGCGCAAAGGGTGTCACGTAATTTATCGAAAGAATTTAAGCTAGGCCAGACGAGCGTAATTTACGCCGAGCAAATGAAGTCGCGTAATTTATTGGAAGGAGTTTGGGTGGGGCCAGATGAACATAATTTACACCGCGCAATCGCATAGCTTCCGTTACGTTCAGTTTCATACGATATTGGAATTTGTGCCACACGCAAAATCAGTCCTTCAACACGTCAAACCTAAATTTACCTAACTGAGTTGGGGGCTCCGATAATTTAATAGCTGATTTTTATTGCTTACCAAAATTAAATAATATCGTGAATTATTTAATTTCTTCTCTATTTAAATAACTGCAACTTGAAAGACCTCTTGCGTTTATACAAATATTCTCACAGTCATAGGGCCAATATTTGTGACGCTGGTTGACCAAGAATTTGTTATAAATGGAACACCGTGGATAAGAGTTTATTCACAATGTAATAGGTTGGCAAACAAACCGACCTTAGAGACAAAGTTGGAAAATCTCATGCGCTTGTGTTTTTATCGGCACCCTGCAAACTGCACACAGCAAAGCTGCTTGGCGGCAGACATACCGGTACCGGCGGTATTTTCCCAGACGAGCTCTTTACATGGAGCTCTACTATGTACTAATAAAATGAAGTAAATAATAGAATGTATGACATAAAGACATTTATTAAAAAGTTAAAGCTCTTGAAAGCGCGCTTTGCCTGTCCAAGTGCTAGTCACCGCTTGAGGTATGAGAGAGGCAGGAGAGGGGGGCGAAATAATAGACGCGCTCTGACAGTCTGCTTTGTCTTGTCTACCGCTTCCATACCTCAAGAGGTGACTAGCACTTGCGCGCGTACTATAAAACACGAAATGATATTGTCGTAAAGTCACCCTGATCCACCGTGCTCAACTGTCGCAGCCGTGGAGCCGGTCGTCCTTCCTAACTACGCAGTCACACCGTTAATTCAGCCCTCATCAAGCTATCTACCTCCCAGTCCTCTCGCCAGCAACGCCCTAAGTCAGCGGTCCAAGTCCCATTAGGGGTCGCCCTTAGTGCTGTTGTTCCTAGTAGTCATGATGTTAGTAGTAGTACTAGTTAGGTTAGGTTAAGTATTTTACTCACGTCCCCATTGTTTGGAGACCCTTCAGGTATCGCCAATAACTGCCCGGTTACGTGGAAACGGTCCGCAAGACCATCTACAAGCAGTCGGATAAAAAGTCAAAGTCATAACGAACAAAAGAAGTAGATAGTTAAACTGTATTTGTGTTATTTTTAAATTATTAAGATGAAGCTTGACACAAAACATTTCTTGAAAGTCGTTGGTTATCTAAATTAATTTTCATCTCTTCCTTCGTTTATCTGACTTGCATCAGATAAATCTTTCGTTTTAAACAGTTTTTTTTTATCCCAACATTTTGGCATCTGTCCCACAAAAATATAAGACGGTGACTTTTTAATTGAATTGAAGAACTTTTAAAAAGATTACGCTATATACTTGATGGTAGGTTTAAACACTTAAAAAATAATCAGTGTCATTTTGAATATTATGGTGTCTTAATAAATATCTATAAATAATAAAATATCTGCCTTGTTGGGCTAATGGTGGCAAGCATAACTGCTAATTGTGAGGTCCTGGATTCGATCCCCAGGTCGGGCAACGTGTTATTCGGTTTTTCCTTGTAGGATTCCTCAGTACCAGCATGGAGTTTGGATTTTTGCCCGGTTGATGGCGATAGGATCGCCCCTTATTACATGGGACTTTATAACATAACTGGTGAATTGTGGGTGTACTAAAACACCTCTGCCGAACCCTTCGGGGAGTACAAGTCGTGTTGTTTTGTATGTTAAATTAGTTGAAACACGTTTTCACACTCTTCAAAAAACATTCCCTTCTATATTTTTCACGTTAGTAGATGACAAACTGTTATTTCTTTCTCGCAACAAAGAAATGACAGTATTTTTAAAAATGTTATCAGTATTTTATTTCATCCTTTAACCCCCCATCGCAAATCATAGCAACTAACGAAGTGAAAAAATAAAAGCCACACATTGCCAGACAATAGGGGTAGGGCAACAACCCGACATAAGTTTACTATTATCTGCGGGATTACTCGCTTCGATTTTTGATGTGAAACATCTAATGCGGCGGTACGGGTGTGAGAGCGGCTGTTGCGTGGCGACGCTCGCAATGGCAGACACACGATGGCAGACCTTCGTAACTCGTCGGCTCTCTTCGGTTTGATCGGCCAGTTTCTTTTTTCACAAAATAAGTTTCTATGTTTCACATCTGCCAGGCGTCTCGCGACGGCTTCATTTTTAACCGACTTCCAAAAAGGAGGAGGTTCTCAATTCGACTGTTTTTTTTGTATATTTGTTCCGCGATATCTTTGCTTATTATAAACCGATTTTAATGAATCTTTTTTTGTTTGGAAGAATATTCTTTCGAAGTGGTCCCATTTAAATTTGGTGAAGACCTGATGAAGAACTTCAGAGATAGACAATTTGAAGTCGGTTTTTTTTTTGTTAAAAAGTTTAATTATTTTGTCTGCTTTTACTGTCCCACTGCTGGGCAAAGGCCTCCCCCAAGCCCTTCCATGTATTCTTTTCCCGCGTCACCTCAATACAGTCCTCACGGTGCCCATCCAGGTCATCTCCCTACCTCTTTTTGGGCCGACCTCGGCGGCGCCGTCCATCTACAGGCACCCATTGTGTGGAAACTATTGCCCAGCGGTCGATATGCATGTGGCTGACGAGACCTGCCCCATCTAATTGAGCCTGGCAGCTTGGCAGCCTTCGAATAAGTTTTTTAAATACTCAATCCGGATTCTTTTTTTAGATCAATTAGAAAAGCATTTTAAGAGAAACCTTAAGTCTTCTATCTGCATCTATCTACCCTGCACGTAACGAAACCTAACCGGCAAAGCCTTAAAAGACCGGCTGATGGCAGGGCAACCATTCTGATGGCACGATTTCGGGCAGTAGTGTCACAAAAGCTAGAGGGCTGGCTCTGCAGTCACGATTTCACCCACCCACTTGCCGCTAAATCGTTGACCGAACCTATTTTTAAAGTCTGGTAGTGTACGTACACTATACAGTAATCAAAAAATTAAATATCCCTTGTCTTCCTAGAGAACAATATGGTGTACTGAAACTAAACTTTCCTGTTATCATATTTACGGTACAGACACGCAGAACTTCATAGTGCTAGCTCGAAGTAATCATTTGTGAAAAACTCACTCAGATTTTAATTTTTTTTTTGTTAGTCAGTAGTCAGAAAGAAAAGCGGTCGAGGATTGTTTAAATATTTTACATAAAATAACAATACGCCTGCATTCGCCGAAGCTTTGGGCAGAGGTGTGTTCTAATACCCTCATTTTGCCGTTATGTTTAAGTCCGATAAAATATGGGGCGAGTCTATACCCATCAACCAGCCACAAATCTAAACTCTGGGCTGCTAGTGAAGAATTCTACACGGAAAAACCCATTAACACTGCCCGACCTGGGGATCGAACCCAAGACCCCACGATCAGCAGTCGTACTAGCCACCACTATACCAACTAGGCAGTTTAAATGTTTTATTTCACAAAAATGTATGCCTCATCTTATCTAAACTTCTAAACTATAATATTATAAAGAGGAGATTTTATTGTTTGTTTGCATTGAATAGGCTCTGAAACTACTGAACCGAATTAAAAAAATCTTTCATCATTAGAATCCTACATTATCCCTGATGAACATAGGTGATAGATTTATGAAAAAAAAACTTCTTACCCGGGTGTAGCCGCGAGGGCACAGCTAGTGATTTAATAATCCTATTAGTATTCGATTTCTTGATTGAGCTTAGTATTGGCCAAACGATTTCGAGCTTAGAATAATAATCCATCCATTGATTGTATATTTTTAAGGTATCATTTATATTCAGTGGGTGGACTGTAGCAATTAACTTTATCTGAACAAAAATGACGTTATGCTGCGATTTCCAATCAACATAACCGAAATAGCCTGAAATATAAATGAATGTGTATCCTTTGCACCACAACAGAGAGAACCAATCATGCCTAAAGCCACGTATTCATTAGGGGACAAATAAATGTCCCACGACACGTGTCATCACACATAGTTGCCGGACATTGCGTGACGTGTCTAGCGACATTGCGCCGCTAGCCATTGTATGAAAATGCCGCGGGACATATCCAGCGACGTCATGAGATTTCGTCAGACACGTGTCGCGGAAGACTTGTCCCCTAATAAATAAGTACTGGAATTCGATTTATTTATATACTATAATAGACTTCCTCCTTCAGTTAATTTAATTTCAAACTACAAATAAACTTGATTAAATTCCTATTATCCGATTTCACGGAAGTTCCTAATAACACAACAGTTAAGAGGAATCTCGAGTTTAGAAAATGCTTTAGACGCAATTACTTCTTACAGTTGGAAACATATAGACACTTCACATAATTCATAGATACATACAGACATAATCTGAGGGGATCATGGCTAATTGCCAACCACGTGAATCATATGATTTGCGAGGTAAAGCTGTGCTTGCCGCGGTCAGTCTGGGGATGGGTGACCGTTCGTTACACATCGAGACCCCTCCGTCCCTTTGAGAGCATGTTAAATAGTCGGTCCCGGGTGTCATACGAATACCTATGACAGTCGTTACGGGAAGTCAGAAGCCCGAAAGTGTGACGGCCAGTCTAACCTTGGGATATCGGCGTTTTCCCAGTAACTGGGTTGCGGAGGTCTGATGGCAGTCGCTCCGTGTAAAATACTGGTATTCAGCCGCATCTGGTTAGACTGGAAGCTGACTCCAATATAGTTGGGAAAAGCTAAAGCAGAACATACAGACATAATCTCACGCCTTTTTTCCCATGGGATTTGGCAGAAACTATAGAACGCCACATGCTACGATCCTTACATACTTCTTTCACTTCATCCACATTCATACATCTTGTCATACACGCACGTCAGTTGAGAGTACTACGCACCTGTTCTTTCTGAAGAACATCATCAATAATATTCATATAATTCGTGGATGGATTATAAATATCGGGTTTAATTTGACAACTAACCGTGTTGCCAGATTGCGATTTTAAACCTTCATATAAGCACCTTTATCTGACAGACTATACAATATCCTGTTTTTTTTTTAGTATTCAAACCGCTCGCATCGAGGTCTAGAAGAACTCCTGGCTATGGCCAAGACCATGGGCTACCGGAACGCGACCCTTATCACGAGACCACTCAAACACTACAACCCGCCTTTAAAAGAGTACGCCAGCTATCAAGGATCTATAACCCACCCGCCTTGCACCGAGTCTGTCCTCTGGCTTGTTAGAGGAAGGACTCTGTCTATTATGAGGGTAAGGATTTGGTAATAATTTTCTAAGCTTAAGAAGATCAAATAATAAAATAAGGTACACGATAGCTAATGCATGCGTGCCATCAGTTGCGACGGGTCAACTCAAACCTGCTATGGCTCTTTCCTCAAAAGGCCATTCCAGACGTTGCACTCTCATTATTTTTTATAACACAATGTCTGGACGGCTTTTCTTTTCAGAGCTAGTCAGAGTTGAAATGCCGGTGGCATCTTGTCTGAAAACATTAAATTGTTTTATAAAAGTGTCTGTAACAGATTTATTTACAGAAAAAATCTGTTATTCATTTATTCATTCAAAAATGTTTTAATGTCTTTACTTTTGTGTTTTGCTGCCTTGCCTTTTCCAAGTATATTGGGGTCGGCTTCCAGTCTAACCAGATGTGGCTGAATATTACTATTTTGCACCGAGCAACTGTTAATCAATGCCTATATACTAAGGTTAGATCTGTTGTCAGACTCAGGTTTCTGACTACCTGTAACGTACCTTTGACTTAACTATTCCTCAGGTAAAAGTTATCTAACGTCGGTAAAATGGTTCGTAAGGATAAAGACTCATTTACACGGTGCAAGTTTCTTGAAGCAAGTCTCATGCTATCTTTGTCTTTCTCTACGACAGAAACAGAGATAGCATGAGACTTGCTTCACGAAACTTGCACCGTGTAAATGAGCTTTTAGACAATAAATTATTTGTCAGCTTGATATTTATACAACTTACATAAAAATGAGTTGCAAAAACCTTACTGTTTTTATTAAACGGTTTTAATTAACTTCACTTCGCATGTTTGTTTCTTTGTCCTAACCGATCCTCTTGAAACTTCGCACACAAATTCAGTTCCCGATCTCCGAGAGCTTCGATCAAATTGATTGAAGGTGACAAGATAAAAATATGACGTTTCAAAACAACAATAGAAATGAGGCTGTAACTTTTCTACTTGCACCAGTATATTGTTCCATAGTTCATGTAACTGAGTTTTCATTGTATCACATGATTTATTCTGTGTACCGGCCAACTACAAATTGCGTACAACCGACGCTATAAAAAAGATTTACTGGCTTTGGTTTATATAGTTTAATATTTTAAAGCCGCTTATTCACTAGGAGACAAATGTCGCGGGCTATTTGTCGCCTGTAACATAGCTAGACGTACCCAGACATTTATTTTCATTTCTAAAGCTGGGTCCAGATATGTTCTTTTGTCCGTATCGTACCTCCGTTTCGTATCAGCGTCGCGGTCCAATAACTCTGGACGTAAAGCCGCCCGAATGCAAAACCACGTTTTTTTTTCCGTTGGAAAATCCTCATGGATGTCCCTCGCCCGGGGAAGGCGAGGGGGTCTGCTGGACTCTTACCGGCTAAAAACCAACGGCGTTCCTTCTCCTGACCGTTCGGCCGGGGTCGCGGGATTCGCAAAAGCATGCACCGCAACCCCGGCAGGTCCCGGTACGCCAACCCTCGGCGGACCTCTCCTCTGAGGGGCCTTGTCCCACATCCTCCTGAGAAGCGCGCACGGGACACAGCGTGCCGCCTTCTCGGGCCTGTTACTGGTCCGGCGGCGGGTCCCCTAACCCACCACCCGCAGGCCACACACTAATGCAAAACCACCTGACGAAACCATTTGTCGCCTTTGAATGGGACGAAAAATCCGACACGCGATGGATCGGAGCGTACAGGTTACGTATCAAGGCGCCGTACTACCGTCCAGTACCGAACGGGCGTCTAAACTAGCGTTCTTGGATCGCGACGCAGATACGAAGCGGAGGTTCGGTACGGACAAAAGAACATATCTGGACCCAGCTTTAGGCTGAGCATCCACCAGAGCTGTGCTAAGCTGTGTAGCGAGGAATGTGTTTTGTAAGCACCAATAGAATCACTTAATTTACCTAGCTTCGCTCTGCGCAGCTCTGGTGGATATGGGCTTAGCGAAGCGAGGTTTTTGTTCATACAAAACAAGCGAGAAATGCGAGCGAGGGATGTGTTGCGTGGAATGTGTTGCGAGGAATGTGTTGCTAGGAATGTGTGCGAGGGTTTGAAAATATGCGTCTACCAGTCAGTCAATAGATGGTGTTTGGAAGAGGTAGATTCGAAAAGAGTTCGCTACCTATCTTCGCACCGCTCATTTGTACACATTAACACATTACGCATTACACTTTACCCATTCCTCGCACAGCTATGGTGGAAAAAGTCACACCGTTTCACATCCTCGCTACACATTTTCGCACCGCACATTTTCCTCGCACAGCTCTGGTGGATGTCCAGCCTTAGACTAATCGCGCGCTGTCGCCAGATATCTCACGTGACGTACGGCGTTGTTGACCATTGTTTTAGAAGGTATAAGCAATTTGTATAAACAAGCGTAGGCGTGCTTTCAATGTTTCGCATCGATACCTCTTTCGCATGCGTCAGCAATACCAGCATGATTACGCACGATTTCGCACGCATCAGCATTCTTACTCACGCTTAGATAAGCTAACGAATGCTTCCGCACGAGTATGTTGTCGAATGCGTTCGCTGCTCAAAGCACACGGGTGATGTGGATTAATGTGTTTAAAGGCTTGTACACAAAACTGCGAATCGGTGCGATGCGAATTCGCAAGGCAGAAAACTGCGACGCAAATTGCTGCAATGCGAGATTTCATGCACCAAGTCGTCTTCCTTCCAAGGTTTGGGTGACCAATCTCTCGATGATCGTCAACAGTATTGAACGTATTTTATACTAGGTAGAATAAATTTGCGTAAAAAGATGACTGGACCCTTTATGCTTGGACTGACACATATATTGCCCTTTATGTACTATTATGTACACGTATAGGCATAACGTTTGCCTAATTCCTGAAGGAAATAATCAGAGCAAAAGCGTTAAAATACAGGTGATAAAAAAAATACCTTCTTTGTTTAAGAAAAAATTGTCTTTCATTTTATAGAAAATATAACATGGAAGAATCGATAAGATTAATTTAATGACATATGAATGAATGACATATCAATGAATTATTTAAATATAAGTGTGGGAAACCCCGAAAACACATAGATATATTATTTCAAGTAAATATCTTTGAGTGATGTCCTCAATATTTTGAAATCCTATGTTTGTATTGTATAGAAATAAATCAATATTAAAACAATAGAACTTTTAATATTATTTATAATGGTAATATTGGAGCATCCTTTGTCAACCGCGCAAAAACTTTTTTAAGTAGTTGAATAACTAAAACATTTTTTTTCTTAACAAGATTTTAAAACGCTGTTTTATTAAAGCCCACAGACAAAACAAAAACAATCCGAAAACATTTTTTAAAGATTCGTGGGTAATGCAGCGTACACACCTAGCCAACGAACGCTAACGATCGTTTGTCATTTGTTGAATTTGACCGAACTTTGTATAGAATGAATCCAGTTTTATTAGGTTTTAGCGGTTTCGAGTCCCATTCGTTGGGAAGGTGTATACGCTACATAAGAGTATTTTCATTTATATTGCGTAGTGTGTTAATCAATAATATCGGCATTGCCCTGTAACTATGTTGCGGAGGACTGATTACAGTCGCTTCGTGTAAAATACCGGTATTCAGATGCATCTGGTTAAACTGGAAGCTGACCCCAACATAGTTGGGAAAAAGGCTAGGCAGAAAGAAGTATGTTAATCAAAGATTATCTTTTGCAGGAAACAGTGGAGAATTACCAAGCCGTGCTGGCCGCGAACACTGAACCAAGGCACTTCTTTTTCCGTAACCCTCAACCACTGAATGATAGGAGAGTTTATCTGTTCAAATAGGTTTTATATCAGGCATCCTGTGCCACAGTTTAACTATAGTACGACTGAAATGTCTCGGCCGCCCTGAACTTCGTACAGGTAGTTGCGCTAATAGATTTTTTAAGAACCAAGGACTTTAATTTAATATTAACTTAGGACTGACATTTTTTAAGCTCAGTTTGATAGTTTCTGAAGTAACTGTTTCGTTCCTGAGTATACAGGGTATAAACGAAATCATGTAATTCCTTCAAACCTCGTGATGTATTGCTGACATAGACTAACTATGCTCGGGATACTTAACGACTCAATAAAAAAAAATAGGTACAAGAAGTAAACATGTGTTCCTAACGTGAAGCATTTTAGCGCCTCGAGCGAATTGCGCGGTGTCGCTCGCAGCGCGGTCATTTAACTCGGGGTGCTAAAATGCCTCACGTTGAGAACACATGTTTAGGTACTTCTTGTATTTTATTTATCGAATCCAAAAGTATCCCTTTCGGGGTTAATCTATGTCAGCAGTACATCACGTGGTTTGAACGAATTACATGATTTCGTTTACACCCTGTATAAGGTGTTAAAAATATATTATATTTGAATTGTATGGAAAACAATAAAAAAAAACGCGAATTTCGAAAAGTTGTTCTACGAAAGTTGTTCAATTTTCGATACCGAGTAACTACACTAAATTCTTAGGAGTTAGGTTAGTTAGTTAGTTAATTAGGAGCGTCTATGTTCAGAGCGGCCAAGATATTTTGGCCGTAATTTATGTCTGGCTCCGTACCGTCGCTGTGTCTGTCAGCGTACTATTCAGGTCAGTGGAAAATGGTCAAGGCGTCCCGAGCTGCAGTACCACAACTCGGGATATTACATGTCATTCACAATAAAAACACTATACTCACTATCCCGTTAGAGCAACTGTTAATCCAATATTCTATTATTGCATTGTTAATTATGAAAGCTTTTTACCTTTATGTAATCTATATTCTTATTATTAGTAATTAAAAGCTTGTAAAATAAACATGGAAATCAACGATGTATCGACTTTAAATATCGCAAAAAAAAATAGTTCTGTACTACATTTCTTTTTTTATCGTTGGATAATCCTCATTGATGTCCCTCGCCCGGGGAAGGCGAGGGGGTCTGCCGGAGTCTTACCGGCTAAAAACCAACGGTCTTCCTCCCCCTGACCGTTCGGCCGGGGTCGCGGGATTCGCAAAAGCATGCACCGCAACCCCAGCAGAGTTCTGTTCTACCTAGCCTTTTTCCAACTACGAGTATGTTGGGGTCAGCTTTCAGTCTAACCAGATGGGGCTGAATACCAGTAGGATTTTACACGGAGTGACTGCCATCAGACCTCTGCAACCCAATACGGGGCAATGCCGATATCCTAAGGTTAAACCGGTTTTCAGGGTTTCGGGTTTCTGACTTCCCGTAACGACTGTCATAGGTATTCGTATGACACCCGGGACCGACTGTTAAACTTGCTCTCCGAGGCACGGTGGGGTCTCGATGTGTAAGCAAGCGCAGCTCAATCTCGCAATTGTATGATCTGCGCGGTTGGTAATTAGCCACGAACATGGCAAAAAATAGGACTATAATAGATCTGACCTACATCTCCAATAAAGTTTTTGTGAACACTATTTCGCGGAAAAAAACTATGCGAGACGAGGTTGCAAGCTGATGATGCATACAGCACTGCAAGTGCCAACCGGCCTTTACTCCACCCTCCCCGCCCCTTGTACTTGCCGATATTCTCCGCTGGTCTAATATTTCTATAAAAGTTTTCTTTTTGATTAATTTATTAGTGAATAATTATTTTTGTTTACATTTTTCTTTGTTCATACGTGTAATGACACGTATGCACAAATTTATCATATCCTTGAATGTCATTCGTTCAACCAGTCATATATAAACGGCGAACTGTATACAATGTGCATGACAGTAAATATGCATCTCTTCCTAATGACCTTAGAGAAAATAGGCAATTAATAATAGAAGATATTTTTTTCTATCATTTCAAACAACAAGAAAACGTCTTCATCGTTTCGCATCGATTCGGCTTTCGCATGCTTCCGCACGCTAACGCATGCAATAAAATATTTTCGCATATACGATCAGCATCTTTTACATGAAATGCGAAAACCATCCAGGTTTTTGCGACTTAGTGCTGATTAATGTGTATAGTTCCTCATATGACGCTCTGCCTGTCTTACTGATCGGACAAAGCCTATCAGTATGTAGGGCGATATTGATTGTATGAAATATTAATGGAAATGCATCGTACAGTACAGGTGATGGACGTAGCGCACTTGAACACTGCTTTTTAAGGTGCGGTGCCGGCAATGACATATTTGTTTCTAAGATATACTTTTTTAATTCATCCGCCCATAAACATCCCCTGCTGCACATGGGTGTCCCAATTACTGTTATAATTAACAGAATTCCTATAATTTAAGAGACAGTGTTTAATGAAGGGATGATTTTCCGTGTGGAATTCCTCAGGTAGCAGCCAGGTGTCCGGTTGATGGCAATATGCTCGCCCCCTATTACATGGAACTTAAACATAACGGTGAAATGATGGTGCTACTATACACCTCTGACCAACCCTTCGGGGAATACAGATATGACTTATGAAATTGCACCATTTACGTAGAAATGGAGCAGAAACGAAGCTAAAAATAAGCATTTTTTATCATTAAAGCTGCGTATTTTTTGGCTTTCTTATGTACAGTCGGCTGCATTAACTGGGTACCCCCCTGGTAACTTTGGAGGCTTTTATAATGTACCCTGGCACTTATAGTTTTATGAGTATAATGGGAATTAATGCAGGCCTCTATTATTCATACCTACTCAAAAATTGTATCTACTAGAAGTACCTACTAGGGTGCATTAAAAGAGCTTCCAAAAATTACCAGGGTGGTACCCAGTTAATGCAACTGTCTGTACCTATTGGCCTATTTTAATTCATAGCTCTATGAAAGTTATATTGAATTATTAAGCTGGATTAAATACGAATGGAACTTAATTATGCAATCGTTAAAAAATGCAATAATTAACGAAAGCTTCTATCGATAGTAATCGATTATTTGACAACCTCATGAAAAAAAGGCCAGTCACTAGAAGCGACTGCGCAGGTGCTCTTGGTGGCAAAAAGTAACTACGCATGTATCATCAACATTTTGTCTTGGAGAGATTTGTGTTTTTTTTAAATTATTATTTCATGAATACTACCAAGACAAAATCTTGATAGGTTCTATTCAGATGGGTGCTCTACGTGGAATACGTCAAAATAGATATTTTTTAATGAATGCGCCAATTATAGGTTAATCGAGATAATTAGTTAGAACCTTTTTTTTTCAATATTAAAAAGACTATTCTCTAATAAAGGTGCTCAATGAAACCAAACCTTAAACCCTATTACTATACAAGTAGCGGAACTGAAACATGGTGAAGGACCAACTAGTTATCTTTGAGATAGTGTCGAGGTAAATCCAAAGATATCAGTTTGACGGATGACCGCGTGAGGAACCCTACTGATTGTTTAGATCACGATAACTTTGTGTAAAGACGTTGACGAATATTGAAGTGAAAATGAAGAGCTCTAAAATGTCTGCCTGTGAGTATATTAAGTGATTTTATGAATAATTGAGGCCACGAGGCCCAGAGTGGCCTAACAGATTTTTTTTAAATTGTGTTGATAATTTTTTATTGTCGTAATTAATGAAAGTAATAGAGCTATAGGGTGAATATTCGAATTTTTTTAACATTGTTTAACAAATTATTCTTCTCCCGGGTTGTTAACGTTATAGTATTGTCAGATTATTTTTATTCTTGTCTTATTGCTTGACGGCAGCGGTATATTTTCAGTTTTCATTATCATAATTATAGTATTAAACATCTGCATTCTTAACTTTGGGATGATGCTAATGACGTTCTCAATTTTTGTTAGTATTTTTCGAAGAATGCCCCTATAATGGCTTAAGTGTGCCTGAGAGTGGTGCCATCTATAGAAAAAATATAGAATCACTTTTAGGCTATTGTGGCTCTATTACTTTCATCGTTTGCGACGATAAACAAAATCCGTTAGGCCGCTCTGGGCCTTGTGGCCTCAATTATTTTTGTGTAAAGCGTTAAATATAACTTAATTGAGCATGTTGACTTCTGCAATTGACTTTTACTGTGGACACACCCGAAGCAAATCGATTTCTAGAAGTTTTATGAACTAAGGAAGTACTTTTATCAATAACCTGAGCAATTGAAATTACTAGTAGATTTAACGCTTAATGGTGTTTCGTCTTCTTTGTGGGGTTTGCGAAGTTAACCTACACTTACCGCGATCAGTCCGTGGCCCCTCCGTGCCTCGGAGAGCACGTTAAACCCCGGGTCCCGGGTGTCATACGAATACCTATGACAGTCGTTACGGGTAGTCGAAAACCCGAAAGTCTGACAACCGGTCTAAGTTTAGGATATCGGCATTGCCCAGTTACTGGGTTGCGGAGGTCTAATGGCAGTCGCTCCATGTAAAATACTGGTATTCAGCCGCATCTGGTTAGACTGGAAGCTGACCCCAACATAGTTGGGATAAGGCTAGGAGTAAGAAGAAGGTGTTTCGTCTTCTTTATCAGACCTTTTTACATAAGCGACGGTTCACCGCGTAACAAGGTTAGTCGGAAAGGGGAAAATTCTCTAGACTGATGACTTTTTTAATTTTACAGCAAGTGTTTAAATTTCAAAATTCCATTTGTTTTTTCTAAACACATTCCTGTTTTAATTTCGAATTGAGAAAATGGAACTACTAGAGTGCGCGCAAGATAACTCTGCGCGCGGCCAAAATCGGAACTAATCATGGTCCGCCATAGTGTTGCCGTTTTATTAACTTTGTCACTAGATCTACCTGATTTTAGGAATAAAAGAAAATATAATAATAAAGATTACCCCATCAGACGATAATAATCATAATGCATTCTTATTCACTCATGCCACATTTATCAGCTTAGTTCTTTTCCTTTGCAAATTACGTAAAAATACTAATTAATTTAATTGATAGGTAGTAAATTTAAACGAACATAACTGAGCTCAATTAAAATATAATAAACCGCAAGAGGGCTGCCCAATTTTAATGCTCACGAATATATTACTTTTCCTTAAAAAGTAGGACTTTGTATTTTTGCGATCATGGCAACATTTAGCACGCCCTTCGCCGCGCGCAGCGTTATCTTGCGCGCACTCTAACCTATGATTCCAAATATGGCGAAAATGTAAACAGAGCTGATAATATTATTAGCGCATTTTTATGAAAACTTTATATGGTTGTTTTTTAAAAACTATTGGCTTTATGAGAACCTTGTAGAACAAAAGTTATTCATAATAATGGGTACCTACCCTTTCGGATTAATACCCACTTTCCGACTAACATTAGATAGACCTATAACACCAAGCGGATTGCTGATGCGTTGTCAACTTGAGGGACAAAGTTGAATATATAGGTAGGTAATAATAGTTTCATATGCCTGTAATTTCAGCATCCCTTGTTCATGATGTGAAGTGGTAGGTATTGAAGTAATCATAGAAGTAATCCATTTTTCTCTGTGTTTATTTCGTGGTATATTTAACCGACTTCCAAAAAGGAGGAGGTCACTCTGTTCGTCTGTATTTTTTTTTTTTGTGTATGTTCATCGATATTTTCGCCAGTTGTGAACCGATTTTGATGATTCTTTTTTTAATGGATAGGGTATACTTCGAAGTTGGTTCCATTTACATTTGGTGAAGATCTGATGAAGAACTTCGGAGATAGACAATGGAACTCCTCAATTACGAACAGTACGCATATTGTGATGATGTGATTATGTTACGAGCAGCGTCTTTAGTAGGTCAAACCAAGTTTTAATTAAGGCCACTAAAATGAAAAAAATAAAAACATTTTTTACAAAAAATTTAAACCGACTTCAAAAAAGAATAAAATAATTACCATATAAAATTAACAGTTTCAGAAGTCGGTGCCTTCAATTTGGTTCAGCGTGGATCAGCACCGACTTCTGAAACTGTTAATTTTATATGGTAATTATTTTATTCTTTTTTGAAGTCGGTTTAAATTTTTTGTAAAAAATGTTTTTATTGTTACATCTAGTTTATTATTTTGGCTCCCAAGGCTGGGCGTTTTTAAGCCAACCTTCGCTGAATGTTAATCTTCTTCTTTTCGTGTGGTTAGTGCCTAACCTGGTCCCAGAGTTTATGGGCCTCTGACTTGGCTTCACATGCTATCAAGAATTATCTCTCAGGCATGCCGGTTTCCTTACGATGTTTTCCTTCATCGTTTTTAAGCAAGTGATAATTATACAATACGCACATGAATCCAAAAAGTCAGAAGTGAGTGCGTTGGATTAAATATTAATAATAATCTCGATGCGTCAATCCTTGTCTGGAGATTTATCGAAGTAGTTACTAATCCATTAATGAACAATTAACATCGCTATCAATTAGCGCGCTACAAATTACGCTACGGTTTCCTAGAAGCGCCTTGCA
This sequence comes from Amphipyra berbera, assembly GCA_910594945.2. Classification (NCBI taxonomy): domain Eukaryota; kingdom Metazoa; phylum Arthropoda; class Insecta; order Lepidoptera; family Noctuidae; genus Amphipyra; species Amphipyra berbera. The sequence goes on along the minus strand of OU343131.1, from coordinate 4,706,118 downwards.
TAAATTGTTGTCAATTGGGTGATTGTGTGATGTTGCTTACGTTAACAATGACCTTCTGGAAAGTGACCAAAGTGGCCATTCAGAAGGCCGTCCCATATTCCAGTTTATACTGCTGCTAGTTAGTAGCACTGCTCTCTGTGGGAATTTACATTTAGTTAGTATATAGGTAGTAACTGAGGACCTATTCACATTAGCATATTCAACCAATTACTGTGCTACTGCTGAGCCTCTTCTTATAATAAAAAATAATAAATTTATTAGGAACAAGTTTACAGTCATAATAAGTACAAAATAAATCTAAAAGCAACGAGATTGGATTGTAAAATAAATTTGTGTGCAATAGAGTAACCCTAGACCCCACACTAGGATACCCTGTGTCGTGGAATCTAGTATCCTCATAGTTAATGACACATATAATTAAGTGCACGTTGTAGTTCACAGTTGGGTTCTAATTAGGTAACAGATAATAATATTAAGCAAAGGTATCGCAAATTAAATTTTAATTAAAACTTAACTTAAGAGATTAAATTCATTATAGTTTGGAGTATGTGTGATGTGTATGTGTGTAGATGTTTGATGTGGGTGTGAGTTAGAAGTTATAATGCGAAGGGTTTAGGCCTAAGTCGACCACGCTGGCCCGGTACGGGTTGGGTGGACTGCACACAAGATGGAGAACATTATGGAGCCCTGACGTAACCACAGAAGTTTAGAAATTCATTAGGCGTAGAGATGGGTAGCTATTTCAATAACTAGCCAAATAACGGCTAGGATATCCGTCAACACGATAACTAGCTGTTGGCTGCTGGCTGGTTAGAATACAGCACAGCGAGTAGTCGCCACAGAATATAATATAACTACTACGTTTTGCAGCCGTCCCGGTATTCGGTAGCCAGAGTAGCGTGTGAGTAATAGTGTGAGACGCGAGTGCGAACTTAAAACTAAAAAAAACTATAGGTACTTCATTTCTTTTCAAAAAAATATAAAATAAAATAAAAAGTAATTATTAACATTAATTATTAACATCTAGACTTGCTGCTGCGGTGAGGATCGAACTCGAATCGCAGGGCAGTTGATGGCAAGTTCTACCTACCTAGCTACGCCGCTGCGCCGCTAGCGAGCGCTAGTCGTTATTGTTCAATAGCCAAGTAGCTAAATAGCTGGCTAGCTAGCTGGTTATTCCACCACAAATAGCTAGCTAAGCTATTGAAATTTCGGCTAGTTAAGTGCAACCAAATAATTAATCATAACTCCTTGTAGATCATGAGGTACTCTAAAAAGTAAACTGAGCAGAAAAAAAAAAATGATGTCATCGAGTGAAAAGTTATCGTGGGTGCCAATTAACAAAACATTATTAATGTGACTGCCTTGTTGGTTTAGTAGTCGCAAGCGCGACTGCTGAGCATGGGGTCTAGGGTTCGATCCCCAGGTCGGTCAAAGTGTTATTCGGTTTTTCCATTAGGAATTTCTCAGTAGCAGCCCGGAGTCCGGATTTGTGCCCGTTTAATGGCAATAGGCTCGCCCCCTATTACATGGTACTTAAACATAACTCGCGAAACGAGGGTATATTAAAAACACCTCTGCCGAACTCTTTGGACAAGGCGTGATGTTATATATTTATAAATCTGTCTATTTCAGATGCCGCCCAAGGACGAGTGCTACAAGTGACGGAAGTTGCGGGAAATTCCTCGATCTCTAAAAACGGTTCGTACCGAACATGCCTAAGAAGTTATTGATGTGTATCATCTCATGCGGCGGTACGGTGTGAGAGCGGCTGTTGCGTGGCGACGCTCTCGATGTCAGACCTTCGCAACTCGTCGGCTCTCTTCGGTTTGATTCGGCTAGACTTTTCTTTTTACAAAATGAGGTACGATGTTTCACATCTGCCAGGCGTTCCGTGACGGCATATTTTTTTTTATCATTTCATTCTTTTTAAATTATAACCAGTGAGCGCCGAAAGAGGTATTCACGCAAAAAAGATAACGAGTGATACTACCCTCCCTAATCTTTTAAGCCGAATTCTCAGTTACGATGATTTATTAACCTGCGGGTAAAAATAAAATCGAGAAATATTAAATAAGGAGAAAACGGCATTTACGGAAAATTTATATTATCTACTGTATTATAAATTGTCAAATTTCTTATATCAAAAACATGGTTACATTTTACAGACCCGAGTAGTCTATCCGGAGCCAACCATATAATTTGACGGATTATTGGGAAAACGTAACGAAAAACAGCTTATGATAGATTTGTAAATACCATTACCATAACTGCCTCATTGGTCGACTGCTGATCGTGAGGTTCTGGGTTCGATCCCCAAGTCGGGCAAACTGTTATTGGATTTTACCGTGTAGAATTCCTCAGTAGCAGCCCGGAGTTGGATTTGTGCCCGGTTGTTGCAATAGGCTCACCCGTGGGACCTAAACATAACGGCGAAATGAGGGTGTTACTATACACCTCTGCCCAACCCGTCAGGGAATACAGGCGTGATATTTTATTTGTAAATACATACTTGCCATAATTTGGTATACTCTTTCAAACCTCGTGTACTGAGTCTGCCTTATATAATATAGTTTATCTTTAGTTTGATAAGAACGACGGATCAGACAGAAGTCTGATTACCAATGTTATTGCCAATGTCAATAAATCGATACAAAAAGATATATATTAGGTCCTTACCTATGAAATTGGCGTTTTTTTCTCACAAATAGAGAACCTCGTCACTTCTATGATTTAAAATATTAATCTATTGCTTGATATTATATCGAATAATGACCATCATAGACAACTACCAATAGTAAAAAAACCTTATTATTTATAGTTTTCTAAACATAAAAAATAACTTAAAAATGCCACCTCTTTTTGTTAGCAGAAATGAACACTATTTTTGTTTTAACTTAGCCAAAACTGATTTTTGTCGCATAATCTAAGTGGCATACGTTATCTTAGTTTTTAAACATTAGTGCATAAAAGTTTTAAAACATCAGTGTTCATAGTTGTTAAATAAATTAAGAAAATGTTAGTATGAAAAATGCAACTTCTTTAAAATTCTCCATACAAAACGCTGATTTCATAGGTGGGGACCTAATATTATATTTCATGAATAAAAAGCCGGACACCTGCCAGTAATACTCGCACACAGGGTTCCGTAGTAATAAATTAAAGGATAGAAGCGCTTTTTTATATTTGTGGTACGGATACGTACACCCATATTCTAAGACGTTCTTTCAAAACTTACTCGACTCGACTCCCCTCGACTCAGCCTTTCTCACTACCATTGGTAGTTATAGTTGACATAAACGTCCTAGACTCGTGATTTTTCTTCAGTCGAGGTAAGGAATCATCTGTCAAACTCAAGGTACCTCGGAACCTACGTTAAGGAAAGAAGTGCCAAAGTTCGTATGTAACAAAAATGGATTTTAAAGACTTTATCGAATATGCTTACGATAATCCTTACAAGTATTTATCGAGGCTTTATTTACGCGATGCAGATAAATAAAATTATGACGTAATGACTCCACTCTATCTCGACTCATTTGAGGACCCCTCAGTCGAGGAACCTCAAAGTTCACTCGAAATTGCTACTAAGAATACAATTTTGAAGGTGTATTCGAGGCCGTCCTGAGTCGAGTAAGTTTTGGAGGAACCTCTTAGAATATGGGTGGTAGAGTATAAACTTTAATCAAGGCAGAAAGTCATATTATGTATTATTCGAAATAAGACTGAAAAAAAAAACGTTGAATAGTTTCCGATTTTTAGAGAACTCTTGTCAAATCCTTTTGGATCCGCCTTGAGATTTGGTATTTATAACATAACACAACATCACGCCAGCATTTCCCGAAGGGTTGGGCAGTGGTGTATAGTAACACCCTCATTTTGCTGTTATGTTTAAGTCCCATGTAATAGGGGACGAACCTATTGGCATCAACCGGGCACAAATGCAATCTCCGGGCTGCTACTGAGGAATTCCACATGGAAAAACCCCAATAACACTTTGCACGATCTGGGGATTGAAACCAGGACCAGTTTTTTTATTATTAACCAAAATTCAAACCACAAAACAAAACATCATATCGTCAGTGGGTTATATGGTCATAGATAATTTAATAATTTATTTAATATGTATGCTATAAGAAAAATTACTATGTTTATTTTCTTAAAAAAATACTTTGAATCGCTCTGCAGTAAAGTAGGTATATTAGCGCTTTAGTCTTTTTACCTTCCCACTGACTAATCTGTGAATCTTTCAATCGGGTACCACTTAGAGCTGCCGAAATATGATTATACTCTTATGTGTCCCGTTGGCACCTTTTGGATACGGAACCCTAAAAATAGTATTATTAAGCCCGCATACACGGCTGGGTGATTTGCCCCGGTCAATTTGAACCTATACAAGAATTTCCGTGTAAAAGAGGATTCCGTCTACAAGAGGGGATGATTTATTCTTTGCCGAAATTCAGAGGCAATGTTTAAATTACAATATTTAAACGTGAATGGAGTTTATCATTATTGCAATCGATAAGTACACGTGCTATCGGATTTGCGGTGATTGATGTGAATGTTTCAGTTAGTATTTATTAATTATGATGCATGTTTGTTTCGTTTGATCACGTGCTTTTATTTATAAATTCGGATTTAAACGGATCGCAGGCGCTAGAATCAGCGTCGCCTTGAATCGTGTCTAATTAAGAGATTTCTTTCGTAATCCAAATCAAATCATTTATTTTGTGAACATAAGTGAAAAATAGACTGTCTATGTTCCGCCGTTAAGCATACAAAATGTTAACAAAAAATTAAATTAGATTAAAATCAACAATTTATTAAATTACATAACATCAAAATGTCAGAAGAATAAAATGTTAGTACAAGTAAATTAAAAATTTAAGGTTTGCTGTTAGAAAACTCATTTGTGAGTTAAGCTCGCCTTTGTACATGAATTTACCAACGGAACTGTATTATATATTATTATTTTGTGTACAATAAAGAATAAGAATATGCGAATGGAAATAATTAATAAAAAAATAAATGTCAACATTATAATTTGTCACTTAAAAAATCGCTAACAGAATAATACACTTTGTCAGTCAATAAATTGTTTAATCCAGTCGTTTATTTTTCGATAAGGGTATATAAATACAAATAGGAGTATATAAATGAACTTTAAAAGAGAAGGTCACGGTTGCTATATTAGTTTACGATGTGTCAGAACCAAAGTCCCTAGGAAAACTGAATGAGTGAGTCGAGGAACTTTAAGTATACTCCACGAAGAAGAACATAGTCTGCTTAGTGGTCGGCTATAAGATTGACAAGCATTATCATTTTGGAACCCAGTGCATAATATCAGCAAGCACAATGGGTCACCCGCGTGACGGCGCAACGAGTATTCCCAAGGAGGGTTGATATCAGGCAGGCGGCCGATCATAAAACAATGAGCCAAAACCTCTAACAACATGGATTTATGAAATACATGTCGTGCCGACCCCTCCTAATGTGGAATAAGGGCAGAGAGAAGAAGAAGAATTAATGAACTTTAAAAATAATAGTACCCACTTCAATTTGAACACTTCAACTTTAAAAATAATTGTTTGTACTTAATGCTTCTGACTTCAAAGTCCCTCCGCAATAGTAAATTAAATGATGAACAGATAGCTGAAAGGTAGGTTAGGTTATGTTAGAACTGTGACCACTCAACGCACGAGCCAAGCGAGCGAAGCGAGCGGTGCCGCGGCAGGAGCCGACGAGTGGCAGAAATGACCAGAAAATATTTGCCGATCACTTTCCACCTTTCGTTTAATGGGTGCATTCAGAAACAGGTGGTTTTTAATTGATTACAGTGCAAACCATTATGTTTACAGTTAGAAGTATTAAAATTAAAGTGCAACTATTATTTTTTTGTGGAAAACATTATTTTTGAAGTGTGGCTCAAACATTTTTTGTTGTTATTATCATTAATGTTAAAGTGCTTTTAAATACATCCCTTTACGATATACCAGCAGATACATTAAATTTAAAGCAGCTTGTTCAACGGCCATTGGCGTACTTCTTCTTATTCCTGCCCTTATCCCAAATCCATGTTGTTAGAGGTTTTCGCTTATTGTTTTATGACCGGCCGCCTGCCTGACATCAACTCTCCTTGGGAATACTACTTGCACCGTCGCGCGGCTGACCCAATATGCTTGCTGATATTTTATTATGCACTGGGTCCCAAAATGATATGCTTGTCAATCTTATTGCCGACAACTAAGCAGACTATGTTCTTCTTGGTGGAGTATAATTGAAGTTCCTCGACGCACTTATGGCGTACATGTTCATGATTTGTTCTTCCATTCATGATAAAGCATAATATATCTGCTACTATCAAAATGATGCAACTGATAAAGATTTTCAAATTATGATGTTATCAATGACTGACAATATTAATATAATAATGTGGGATGTAGATTTCATAGCCAAGAACCTCGAGAAACATCTGATGAGGCTCTCGTTGGGCGTATTATTAGGAAGTTCCTCTATCTGGGACCTTGACCACCGGTAGCTTGGACCCTGTTCCCGAAGCCGGTGGGCTACTATTTTTAATATTTTTAAATGTTTTTAGGTTTAACATAACATCACGCCTTCTTGTCGCCGAAGGGTTGGCAGAGGTAGTTTTAGTATACCCACGTTTCGCCAATTATGTTTAAGTCCCATGTTATAGGAGGCGAGCCTATTCCATTTACCAGGCACAAATCCAAACTCTGGGCTGCAACAGTGCTGAGAAATTATCTCAGCACTGTTGCAGCCCAGAGTTTGGACCCAATGAACCCAATTACACTTTGCCCGACCTGAGGATCGAACTCAAGACCCCATGTTCTAGACCAACAAGACAGTCATATTCTTCTTCTTCACCCTGCCCTTGTCCCACACTAGGTGGGGTTGGCACAACATGTATTTCATAAGTCCATGTTGTTAGAGGTTTTGGCTTATTGTTTTATGACCGGCCGCCTTTTCTTTTCTTTTTTTTGTCTTTGCAAAATCCTCGTCGATATCCCTCGCCCGGGGTAGGCGAGTGGGTCTACCGGACTCTTACCGGCTAAAAACCAATGGTGTTCCTTCTCCTGACCGTTCGGCCGGGGTCGCGGGATTCGCAAAAGCATGCACCGCAACCCCGGCAGATGACCGGCCGCGTGCCTGACATCAACAAGACAGTCATATATATAATACTAATATAATAATATATTATTATCAATTTATTTAATACTTACAATCAACGAAGAATTCCAAGCTATATCTTTAATCCTTTCATTTACATAATGGCGTTGTCAGGCAGACCGTCAAAAAACACGATAAAAACATATCTAATCAGTACGATTTGGAATCAAATTGTTTTCGTTGTTCACATAATCCAAAATCAGACGTATGTTTTGCACGTATATATTTTTAAATTTAGACTTTATTTTTAATACGTATTAAAAAAGGATATTTTTTGTAATGGAGAACAGGATAGTGATGTTTAATCCCGTGAGCGTGAAGCCGAAAGAGACTAAGTCTGATGGTAATGTAGCATGTGTTCAAATTACGTATAATATTTAAGAACCTTTATTATTATTTATTTGGTAGCCCCCATGCCTATTTACCAGCCACCCGGATCATATGATTTGCGAGGTCAAGCTGCGTTTACCGCGGTCAATATGTGGATGGGTGACCGGTCGTTACACAACAAGACCCGACCAAACCGAGCAACAAAAAACAATAGACGATTTTGTTCGTGTAGTTAGCTTCATAGTCGCTGGTCGTCTGAAAAGCGTCCTTACTAACGCGTGCGTCCGACTAGTTTTGCGACCGATAATTGCCTATGCGTCGCCGCCGCGCAGCGACTCGCGACTCATCGGTCTCACAGACAACACCGCCACATTGCATAAACACTATCAAATATGAAGCTAACTAAATAATTTCACGGTCGACGGCAACTAGCCGCCAGTGCGTAATTGCTCTTATTGCCAATTCCTAAATACTACGGCGCGTTATTGGTTAAAATTGATAGTGTTGTATTTTTGTTCGTCCGAGTGAAAGTTCATACAAACTTCCATCCCTATTTCACCATCTTAGGGGTAGAATTTCCAAAAATCCTTTCATAGTAGATGCTTACGTCACAAAAGCAACCTACGATCCAAATTTCATGTTTCCAGCTTCAATGGTTTTGGCTCTGCAGTGACGCCAGTCAGTCAGGACAAGTAATTACAATGTATAGATGAAGCAAAGATCTCATAGCTTTCCAAAGTTGACCCTCCCTTATGGAAGCCGCTATCACAGGTTAAATTAGCTTACGAGTCTATTCATATGCCCAGTTTGGCAATAAAAAAATCTACCATTGGTAAGAAAAACGATTCGTCTTAATTTATAGAAACTGGCCATTAGTGGATAACTCGTGCTTACACGAGAGGAGAAGTAATTAGGTTTTATCAGTGGAATGAAGACAATTAAGTCTTTGATCCTTAGAGAGAAAATAGCCGTAGTTTTTCTCTTCGGGTCTCACGCGATCCTCAGTTACCGGCCTAAGGCCAACCACCTTCTCCTGAGAGTGACGTAAAAGTTGACTTCAGCTCTATGTCGTTAAGTCTGACAGCATCATCCTTCTGGCACGCTGATAATAACTTACTGCGAGGACTAATTAGCATATCGTAGCACATATCATAGCATATCGTATAACAAAACATTATGTCTGTATTCCCCAAAGGGTTTTGCAAAGTTGTATAGTAACACCCTCATTTCGCCGTTATGTTTAAGACCCATGTAATAGGGGGCGAGTTCATTGCCATCAACCGGGCACTAATCCAAACACCGGGCTGCTACTGAGGAATTCCATACGGAAAATCCAATAACACTTTGCCCGATCTGGGGATCGAACCCAGGACCTCGCGATCACCAGTCGCGCTTGCCACCACTAGACCAACGAAGCAGTTATAAATAGCTGATGATTATAAATATCACGATGACTGTTTGTTACAGAACGGTCTTTAATGAGAGCCATGATCAGCAGTCTGTAGGCTAATATAATGAATTCTTCTATCGCGTCGACACTAGCTATTTGAGAATAGCTCATGCTGTGGTGAAAAGATTAGCCAGTCAGCGAGGTTGGTAGCAGGGCTGACTGCCGAGGGCGCCACCGAACGTACTTTATTTATTTATAGAATTTGCTAAATCAGTAAAATGCCCACCAATCTATTTCCCAAATGAGTTTTGTTCATCCAAAGGTTGTCTGGTAGAGACCGCTTTAACGATAAGACCGCCCATTGTACAACTTCTTTAACATATTCGTTTGTGCTTAATATGTGTGTACAATCAAGTGTATCGTCACTCGTGAAGGCTTTAATGCATTGAGTAGTAGTTCGTTTATAACTATCAATGTTTTTATTTTTTTTCAAATTGTATTTATTATTTATACATAGAAATAAAGAAATTATTCTAATATATACAATATAAATCTAAACTGCTAACTAACTATATATACAAAATACGCATAAAAATAATTAAAAAGTACACTCAGGCGTCAAAATATTCCTCCCACATCACTGTCATCTCGAAGCGTGTCCAAAAGACTGGCAGCGTTGCCAAGTTGGATGGCAATACTAATTCTTTGGCCGAAGAAGAAGCCAGCCCTCTGGTCACGCGAAGTGTCGACTAGTCTATAAACAATTTTCTGGAATAGAGATGTTTTTCTTATTTTCCCTGTCTGTGAAAGAATAGTTCAGATTGTAGTCTACGTCGTTTGCATGTTAATTTTTTCGTCTAGTCGTATTGCACTATCACAAATATTCATATATTCGTGAAGCAAAAGTTTGGTTTATTTTAACACCCCTGTGGAGATCATCGCAAGTGATTTTAGAGTGGATTTTTAGTTTGTAAATGCACGTGTACTTTACCATAATTCAATTAATTGAATTCTTATTTTAGTGGCATTGAAGATTGCAGGTTTCATTCATAAAATATCACTTCAACACCATGGAGCCTTACGGTCGTCGTCCATTAACCGCCTCAGTACCAAAATAGCATCGTCTCACAAGTCAGTTACTGAAAAACGGACTTTAAGTTGTGTGGAACACACTATGTTTTACATTTATAAGTGAAAATAGTGGTCAGCGCGGGGACAGCGCGCCGTCCACTCTTGCTAGTTGAATCGATTGCTGAGGCGTTTAAATGGACGACGAGCTTTATTCACTACGACACATTAAAACGTAACATGCATATAACACGGCCGCATTACCATCCACATCTGCAATTGGGAAAATAGGGTATTCATTTTAAAGGTACTGAATTCTATTGTTAAATGTCCTTTGCAATCAGCGAACATTGTTATATCTATGCAAATAGCAAATATATAACTGGCGACTGCTGATCACGAGGTCCTGACTTGATCCCCAGGTCGGGTAAAGTTTTATTGGGTTTTTCTGTGTGAAATTCCTCAGTAGTAGCCCGGAGTTTGGATTCATGCCCGGTTGATGGCAATATGCTCGCTCCCTATTACATGGGATTTAAACAAATGAAGGTGAATAGAAGGTGTTACTACCTATACACCTCTGCCAAACCCTTCGGGGAATACAAGGCGTGATAGTATGTTATAACTGTAACGCAGTTACGTTACTCGCATGTTTTTTTCAAATTTCATAGATAATCAGGACTCTGTATATTTTAGTTCTGACTGAAATTTTGACTTACAATGGCAGGTACACACAATCAAAACTGCAGTACTCTTAAAATATTCCGATCGATCGTGATTGATAATGTTATGTCAGTTTGTACTTTGGAATGCAAAACTATCGACACATTGGTTTAACATTGAGTGTTTATTTAATTAATTAATCAAATTAGAATTTTGTATTTTCTTTCAAGAGCTCGCTTTATTATTTGGCCTTTTTTGAAATTGTAATTATTTCCAAGAGCAACCTTCTTCTTTTTGTGTGGTTAGTGATTAACCTGGTGTAAGAGTTTATGTCGCCCATGGGTCTCTGACTTGGTTTCACATGCCGTCGAGAATTATCTCTTAGGCATGCCTGTTTCCTCACGATGTTTTCCTTCACCGTTTTTAAGTAAGTGATAATTATACAATACGCACATGAATCCGAAAAGTAAGAGGTTCATGCCTTGGATTCAAACTCGAGACCTATGACTTGGCAGTTCGATGGTCACCCCACTAGGCTATCACTGTTATAGTAATCCCCCTATTCCCATGTCAATATCATCCACATTGGAGTGTACGTATACCATGAGCGATGCCGACCTAATCTTATTATGATAGTATCCTAAAATATGTAAGAGATAATCTTTAAATCTATTTTTATATATCTACTGGGATGAAATCAGATAGCTATCTGGTGCTAAGATAACTATCTATTGCTAAGTGGAAAGTGACGTTATAGAAAAACCCGTTATATCAAAATAATCAGTTTGTTCGTGAACTATATTTTTTTCATGTATTAAGTATTACCAGGGCGGCTGATAAATTCGCAGCCTAAGGTACTTAGCGATGATTCATCATCTCGTTACTGATAACACTAATTGTGTGACTCATTGTTATTACAAATAATATCCCCTTTTTATTTGGTTTGTTAACACTTCTCCCCTGGAACAAGTAACAACACCATGTCAGCGGAAACTGGAAATTCTCGTAATTTGGAGCACCGCGCTGTGATTAAATTCCTTTTTAAAAAAGGAAATACGCCGAAAGAAATTTTTGAAGAGATGTCATCGATTCTTCAGGATTCTGCACCTTCATAAAACTTGGTAAAAAAATGAGCTCGGCTGTTTCAACAAGGAAGAGAGACCTGTGAAGACGACCCCGTCTGGGCCACCCAGTGACGGTTGTGACCGAGGGAAATGTCCAAAAGGCGAAAAATTAGTACTGGTTGATTGAAGAATTAAATTGCAGCAGCTAGCAGAAAAACTACAGATTAGCAAAAAATGTGTTCGAGAGATTTTTCATGAACATATGCAATGAAAAAAAATTGAGCGAGTTGGGTACCGCGAATGCTCATACCGCTCGATAAGCAACGACGATTGGAGAGTTGTAAAGATTTTTTTGAGTTGTGTCAACCCTGACACAAATCAGATTCACCCGATTTGGATGAAATTTGTAACCGCACTATGACCGTTGATAAAACGTGGATACATCAGTATGATCCCGAGTCCAAGCAAAAGTCGGTGCAATGGAAAAAAAAAGGAGAAAGACCACCCAAGAAATTCAAACTGGAAGAGTCGGCGTCGAAGGTTATGGCTACCATTTTCTGGGATAGCGAGGGAATTTTATTGATTGATTATTTGTTTAAAGGAACTACATGAAATGGCCAGTATTACGTAAATTTTCTGGGTCAGGCACGTGAGGCAGTTGTACAGAAGAGACGTGGCAAGGTGGCGCGCGCAGTACTGTTTGTGCAAGACAATGCGCCCGTTCACACCGTTCGGGTTGCGAGAGATGCCTTAAAAGCTACGGGATTCACACAAATTGACCACCCACCCTACAGTCCGGACCAGGCTCCCAGTGAATTTTTCCTTTTTTCAAATTTAAAAAAGGAGTTACGAAGGTTTTCGGCCGAAAGTGAGATGAAGGCGGCCGTAGAACAACCATTTTGAAGAGAAATCGAAAGAATGTTTTTTCAGTGGCGTAAAGGCATTATATTCACGATGTGAAAAGTGTATTTCACTTAACGGGGAGTACATTGAAAAATATAAAATTATACTGTTCATTCTTTAAGTACCTTTGGCCGCGAACTTATCGGCCGCCCCTCGTTCATAAAATACGTACGGTCGTCCATTTAAAAATGGTGTCTGTGAACCATTCACCAATGACGATTTCCATAATGAAAGCGAACAGTAGGGGGAGAGCTTATATCATGCACACGACCAGTATAACACTTGTTGCGGCATCTGTCACCCTACATGAGTACCAACACTGGTTGTCTAGCAGACTACAATGACAACAATGACAGCTGTCAAATGGAATGTTACAAATCCTGCATCGCATCATACAACGTCCCAACATCAGCCGTTGGGCAGTAGCCCGCCAGGCACAAGACCCGCCTGGGTGAAAGATCCTCCCTTTTCGTTGGAGGAACACCACACCTCGTTTCTCCACACACTTATAGCTAGCCAAAAAATTGTACTGCGAAACTGGGTTAATAATTTCTAAGAGAACATTTAAAAAATACTTTCAAGACTCCTTAGAAATAATTAACGAGACTGAAGCAGCCGTAACACTGATCTAATGCTTTTAATTAAAATCTTATATCGATGTTGTTGATTGTACGTACAGGCTCTTGGAACATTCTTCGAAATGCCCCTTTAAATTAGTAGCTGCTAGTATTGAACGTCTTTGTTAGGTAGATATCATTACACATATCATTCATTACTTTCTTTGAAACAAATTCAAAACGAACCTCCATAATTTTACTGCATCCTGCTTATTTCATTTTTTGTATCAAAACATTCAAGAGTCATATTCATATTTATGATTGTTTACGGTTTACTCACGTGAAATTTTTGGGTTCCACTCACGATCTCGCCGCGTTTTCGGCTCTTGATTAAAAGCTTCGTTTGGGTTCGAAACTAGTCGGGCAATCCCCAAAAATTCACGTGAGTAAATTGTAAACTGCTTTATTTAATATTCAGTAAATCGTGTTAAAATAGTCTAACCTAACACAACTATAGTAATCGCCCAAATTCGGTAACAATCTGTTACATTGTTTATCATTCATAAGTATGATGAATGTGCAACATTAATATAGTTAATCCTTTATGTGGTGTGTTTACACTGAACGTAATTCATTAATTTTATATGATAATAGCATGTAACGTTACATTTATACCTTTTCATTATCATCCTGGTACCAAACTAATCCCAGTTCTGACTAAAACCAAGTGACCAAGGTCATACGTTCATTATTAGCGCATACCACACCCAGACTCATCAGACTCTGCATATACAATATCGTCGCTTAGGTAACAATACCACTCAAGTTGAATTTGACAAGTTTTCAGGAGAGACAAAAAACTGATTAATGCTGGTTTACATGGTGCAAGTTTCTTGAAGCAAGTCTCATGCTATCTCTGTTTTTGTCGGAGAGAAAGACAAAGATAGCATAAGACTTACTTCAAGAAACTTGCACCGTGTAAATGAACCTTTATTATCTATAAAATGACACAACAAACGACTTGCGCAGTGCCAGAATTATTTGAATAACTCGCTGTGATTGGATATTTTTTTTTCCAACATCATTCGATGCGCGCCGAAAATATCTATCCAATGACGTATAAAACATCAAATGACCAATTTTCGACTTAGGCGGTATTGTTACCTAAGCGACGATATGTAACATAATTAACTCACATCCTGAAAGTAGTTTGTTCACAATCGTTTATTGAATCAATTTCTATCATTTTTAATATAGGTAATTTTTTATCCCAAAAATAATTAAAACTACGGAAATTAGTCACATTACCCCTGTACAGTGAAAACAAACTGAAATGGATCGTAAATCAAGGCAAAAAGACTTTTAAAAGTGCATTTTTATTTGTATTAATATAAATTCCGTCATTCAATACAAAATAAAGAAAAATAAACCTTATTTCAAGAACGTTAATTTAGTAAATAACAATGCATATACATGTTAAACTAAAATCTCAGTGTATGTATTATGATTATAATATAATATTCTTATTTGGGTGTTTGAGGGTGTGCGTTAATTACGTTACATGTTGTATATGTATACCGAACCGAAACTATGGTTCAACACACACAAATCTTGAAATTCGACTTCCACAATGCAAGCGTAGGTCTGACTTACGCAGCTTAGGCTAACCGCAGGCCGCAAATACTAATTATATTGTAGGTTTATGGCTTGAGTCTAAAGCTTGTTTCAAGGCACAAGAGTGTGCTTCCAGGTAAATAGTTCCTTTTGTGTGATCAGCTTTAGTTTTAACATGAACATGAACAGCAGTGATAGCTTAATGGTGTGACCGTCGGACTGCCAAGTCATAGGTTTCAAGTTCGAACCTGAGCCACCTGAACCACCTCTGACTTTTCGGATTCATGTGCTAATTGTATAATTATCACGTGCTTAAAAACGGTGAAGGAAAACATCGTGAGGAGACCGGCATGCCTGGGAGATATTTCTCGTCAGCATGGTGAAGCTAAGTCAGAGGCCCATGAATGGTATAAACTCTGACACCAGGTTAGTCATTAACCACACGAAAAGAAGAAGGTGTAACATGAACTTTGACTTTTAATTTGTTCACCATATAGCCTTTTGCGAAATCCATAAAAATTGCTGTTTCCATCTGTTGACAGTACAGCAGAATAATTCATTCCAATAAAACGAATATTGTTTTTCAGTAATGTAACATTAATTAATGTAGAGCGAGCTTTACAATCACATTATAGTATTTTCCATCCTCTGAAACCGCAAACGTAATCATTTAAATCTCATTACATTTTGTACATTTGTAATTTATATGGAAATACATTTGTAAATTAAACTGAAATATATGGGAAATCATTTTATAATCGTTGCATAGCGTTTTGTTTATACAACGTTAGTCGGAAAAAGGATACTAAGCCAAAAGGGTGTTAAAGTAGGTACTCATGATAATGGATAACTTTTATTCTACAACTTTCCCCAAAAGTCTATAGTTTAAGAGAAATATCTGTTCTAAGATTTCATAAAAAATACGCTGAAATCTATCTATCCTCTGCTATGATCAGCTGTGTTAATATTCTGGGTCATATTTCAGGTCACAGATTAGAAGTTTCATTTTCTGAATTCGTAACTAAAGCAGGGATGAAGAATTTTTGCAAAAAACTAAAACAAAAATCATTTTGCACGGAATTAAAAATTATCGAATTTGAAAAGTTTAACACTTGATTTAAAACAGTCATCAGTGATACTTTAAGTGGCCCGCGGATTAGTACCCCCTTTCCGCCTAACCTTGTATAAAGTAACATTCAATTGCTCTGGATAGGTAGTAATTGATGCGGGATGTCAATCGTTAATCAAATCAAAAAGTAATATCGTCATCATCATCATATCAGTCTATTATAGTTCACTGCTGGCCATGATACATGATTATCTGCCAAAATCACCAACGATTAGGGCCGCATCAACGGAGCCTCCACGAGATGCTTAAGTTCGTCCAGGGCACCCTTTTTTTATCGTCGGTATATCCTCATGGATATCCCTCGCCTGCGGAATGCGTGGGGGTCTACCGGACTCTTACCGGTTAAAAACCCACGATGTTCCTCCTCCTGACCGTCGGCCGGGGTCGCGGGATTCAAGCGCGGGATGTAAGCGTGCACCGTAACCCTGGCAGGTCCCGGTCTGCCAGCCCCTGGCAAACCTCTCCTCTGTGGGGCTTAGCCCCTCGTCCTCCTGAGAATCGCGTGCGGAACACTGCACGCCACCTTCTCGGGCTCGTCACTGGTCGGGTGGCCGGTCAACCCTGGGCTACCCGCTACCAACCTTGCTAACTGGCTAATATTTTCACCTTTTTCATGAGGTATGAGAACAGCTCGTGACGACACAATAGAAGACCAAACATTATCACTGGTGCTTTTTTCCCGTTTTTGCAACACTTTTCATTTATGCTCCGCTCCTATTGGTCGTAGCGTAATGTTATATAGCTTATAACCTTCCTCGATAAATGGAATATTCAACGCAAAAATATTTTTTCAATTCCAACCAGTAGTTCCTGAGATTAGCGCGTTCAAACAAACAAACGAACTCTTCAGATTTATAATATTAGTATAGATAAGATATGTACGTAGCGTTAGACCTTATTGCGTCGAAGTCTATGCATATTGGTCGAAGAAATGGAGTTCATTGGCATAAAAAGAAGAACAAATTCTTATAGGGCTGCTGTCCATTCTCTTCGTATAAATATCAAAGGATCTGGCCAATCAGCTGAAATTCTCACGTTGACTAGAATTTAACTTATCAATTTTAAATCTTGTTTCAGAACTGGCGTCTAAATTTTTAACGACCATGAGAAATAAGAATTTCTTATAAATATACAATTGCTAAATTACTTTCGAAATTCTTTAACGGTGTTAAACACTTAACGTAATTAATATTTTACCTCTTCGTTAATTCTTTAGTATCTAAGTAATCGAAGAGAAAGTGCACGCATTTCTTAAGTAAAGGTTAAAGACCTGAAGAGTTTAGCTATGTATTGGATTTGATACAGTTTTGTAGAAAAAGAATTACCTAAGTAAACGGTTGATTGGGTGGAATGCAATAAATATATCGGTGGTCTAGAAGACAGGGTTGTTCCCAGCAAAGTACCCCTTACTCCCTCCCCCTCCCCCTTCTAACCTTTTATCACGAGAGGAGGAGTACTAAACTTTGTTACTAGTATAGTGCCAATTGCCTCGTTGGTCTAGTGGTGGCAAGCGCGACTGCTGATCGTGAGGTCCTGGGTTCGATCCCCAGGTCGGGCAAGGTGTTATCGGGTTCTTCGTGTGGAATTTCTCAGTAGCAGCCCGGAGTTTGGATCTGTTTTGTGCCCGATTGATGGCAAAAGGCTCGCGCCCAATTACATGGGACCTAAACATAACGGCGAAATGAGGGAGTTACTATACACCTCTGCCCAACCCTTCGGGGAATACAGGCGTGATGTTATGTAGTATAGTTTTTAGGGTCCTATTCCTACCAGTTGGCACCAAAACTGCGCTTGCACAATCCCTTCTTCTTCCTATCCTTGACTATGCCGACACCAGCTATCTTGATCTCTCCGAGGGCCAACTTGATAGGCTTGAGCGTCTTCAAAATTTCTGTATACGATTTATATTTGGTCTACGCAAGTATGATCATGTGTCTGAGTTTCGTACTAAGCTCAAGTGGCTTCCAATACGCTATCGCCGGAATTCACATAATCTTCACCTTCTATACAATATCTTGTACAATCCTTCTACTCCCTCCTACCTTAAAGAACGTTTCGAGTTCCTCCATGACACACACTCGAGATCATTAAGGTCATCAGAGAATCTGACGTTAAAAATGCCAATGCATTCTACCAACTTCTTTGGTAAATCATTCACAGTTCAGGCTGTTCGGCTTTGGAAAGCTTTGCCAGTTACAGTTAGACGTGCGCAATCCTTGGTCACTTTCAAAAGACTCGTCAAGGATCACTACCTATCAATATAGTTAATTTTGCATCTTTATGTATAGTTATTTATTGTCTGTTTATATTATGTATTACATACACATTACACTATATATATTTATTTCATATTTATTGTATAATTATAATATTTATTTATTTGTGTTTTTAGGTTTATTTAACGTACATAATTTAATGTCTCCTAATTAATTGTTACACTGTGAACTACCTCTCTCTTTTTTTCTTGCACTTCATGTCCATCCAAAGGTTGTCTGGAAGAAATAGCCTAGTGCGATAAGACCGCCCATTGTACATCTCTATTTTTATAGTAATGTTTCTTGTTTGTTTTGTGTACAATAAAGAGTATTGTATTGTATTGTATTGTAGGGTAATTACAAACATGGGAATATTACGAAAATTACGAATTACTACCAAACCAGGCAATATTTTTTGCTCTGGCAGCATTACATTACATTGCATTATACTTTCTAGCATTATTAAAAATATTGCCTGGTTTAGTAGAAATTCGTAATTTTCAGAATATTACCATTTTCGTAATTACCCCAAAGCACCATACTGCGCCATACTATTTTTTTTTTATTATTGTTCACAGCCGAGCAAATATCCCGCCTAAGGCCATCGCAGTCACCCATCGCTATTTCTTTAAGTCGGTGCCCGCAATGGTCGTCACTAGATCCACTGCAGTTCCAGGGTTATTGGGATAATGAAGTTAATGGTATACTCCTCAACAATGGTTCCACAGGTAAGGAAAGATATATTATAGTCGGGTAATCTCCAAAAATGTACGTGAATAAAATGTAAACAATTTTAAATAAAATTGTGTAAGATTTCACGAGTCAATTTAATTAAAGGTGAGAACATAACATAACATCACGCCTGTATTCCCCGAAGGGTTGGGCAGAGGTGTATAGTAACTAAAGGTAATAATATTATATTAAAAAGATCTTGAAGTGTCCCATTACCGATTACAAAATTGTTTTCGTTTTTGTTTTGTGGCGGCATCTATCACGCCACATGAGAACTACGCAGCACGACGAATATCTAGCATACTACAGCGACAACAATGACAGCTGTCAAAGGAAATGTCACAAATCCTGCATCGCGATATCAAGATCACGGAGTTTGTATACAGGGTTATTTGTAAAACACCGACAACCTCCCAGGACTATGTTAATAACATCATAATCAACTACTTTTGTTCTATGAATTTTAAAAATTCATACAAAAATAAAAATATTTAAATTGAACGGTCTAAATGTTACGAAGTGTAAGTGAAGCAAAAGAAAGCGATTGTAAAAGAGGGGAGCGGGGTTAGGGACGTGGGGGCGCTTTAGAGCGTTCAATTTAAATATTTTTATTTTTGTATGAAAATCTGATGAACTAAAATATGATGAATTTTTAAAAGTCATAGAACAAAAGTTGTTGATTATGATGTAAGTAACATATTACTGAGAGGTTGTCGGTGTTTTACAAATAACCCTGTATATACAACTTCTCAACATCAACCGTTGGTCAGTGGCTCGCCAGGCATAAGACCCGCCTAGTAGGAGGATCCTGGAGGATCCTTTTCGTAGGAGGAACACCATACCTCGTTCCCCTACAGTTTTGTTAATAATAAAGATACTAACCATCTAGTGCTTCGGGATGTTGTTAAGGGCACATACAGACAGACAGCACTTTGACGCCGGTATCGGTAGCTGAAAGTATCGACCGCTTGATTGATTGCGGTCGACGCCACTCGATAATAACGCATTTCAATTTTAATCGACGTCACGTTATCTATCGTCAGCATGACGAGCTTTGTCGTGCATAGGCGCGCTAATTAATGATCCAAATTGAGTATTACTCATCTGTGATGGGAAAAATATGCAGTTATTATTTGTAAATCGAAGAGCAACCCAAGACAGGCGCATTTTTCTTTAATAAAAAAAAACGTTGCCCCACACTAGGATTTCTCATGTATCCTCGAAGCGCTTACAGACATAAATCTCATATGCACAAACGCCCAGACCAGGAACAACTATCTGTAGATCATGCAAATATTTGTTCCTTGGGGGATCGAACCCGTGACCCGTAGCGCAGAAGCCTATTACGTAGTCACTGCACCAAACGCGCCGTCATTACAACAACTTTCTATTTATTATATTGGGAATACGGATCGTTTATATGTATTGTGGTGGTAATTTATAAAGGTTAGTCGGAAAGGGGATACTAAGCCGCGGGCCACCTAAAGTATCACTGATGACTATTCTAAAGCAAGTGTTAAAATTTCTAAATTCGATAATTTTTATTTGCATGCAAAAAGATTTTTATTTTAGTTTTTTTTTAAATCTTACCTGCTTTAGTTATGAATTCTTAAAATTTATTTTCTAATCCGTGACCCCAAATATGACCTAAATTGTAAAAACAGCTGATCATAGCTATTTACAGATAGATTTTAGCATATTTTTTACGAAATCTTTGAATGGCTATTTCTCTTAAACTATCGAGGGTTGGGGTAAGTTGTAGAACAAAAGTGTTCCCTTATTATAGGTATTTTAACACACTTTCGGCTTAGTACCCCCTTTCCGACTAACCTTGTATAGGTCAGTAGGTACTGGTAATAAGACACTTTTTGATAGATTTCGAAAATCACATTGTTCATTATAAGCACAAGAAGAAAACAACTAAATAAAAGCAAAAGATAAGAACAAATAAATTTATTTCGCAGATTCATTCTGTCGACTATTTATCATAGCTATCTCATAGTTCCACAAATATTTCCTATCTGAGCCGGAGTAATCCAATTTTATCAATACTTTTAAGATTGGTGCTTACGTCACACATGATAAAACTTAATGTACCTACCTATTGATGAGGAGCTATATGGAATATAAATATATAACATGCTTCTTCTTCTTTTCGTGTGGTTAGTGACTTCCCTGGTGTCAGAGTTTATGCCGCCCATGGGCCTCTGACTTGGCTTCACATGCCGTCAAGAAATATCTTAGGCATGCCGGTTTCCTCACGATGCTCTCCTTCACTGAAAACATGCAACATAACATATTATAACATGCTATATATAGTCCTCCTTATCGATTTCAATAACGGCGACCCTAAAATAAATTACTTCCTAGCATGAGCCCTAATATGGCTCGCTAGACCAAACTTGGTTTTAAATATCCGATCACAAGAACTGCAATAAAGTTGACCTGCAGAATTAAAAGTATATGTGTAGGAGGGCTTAGGTCTCTCTTTACGTATTTGGCGTTTTTTGTCAAGTGTTACGAGT
Organism: Amphipyra berbera; assembly: GCA_910594945.2. Lineage (NCBI taxonomy): Eukaryota > Metazoa > Arthropoda > Insecta > Lepidoptera > Noctuidae > Amphipyra > Amphipyra berbera. The sequence goes on along the minus strand of OU343131.1, from coordinate 4,684,703 downwards.
CGATTTTCTTCGAAATATTTTTTTTTAACATGCTATAGATAATATTTTAAAAGTTCGGTAGGTACTTAGGTACAGTCGTGGAGCGTATCATAGAGTATGTGTTATCATAATGTCATTAAGTCATCCCCATTTTGTATGTCATACAGTCTTAATTACTTGGATGTAATTAAATTGGGACCCCAATATCTTTACATAGTATAAAACAAAGTCGCTCCTGCTGTCTGTACGCTTAGATCTTTTAAACTACGCAACGGATTTTAATTCAGTTTTCAGCAATAGATAGAGTGATTCAAGAGGAAGGTTTATATGCCCCATATTAGTATCTACATTGCACTCGTGCGAAACCGGGGCGGGTCGCTAGTTATATACAAGGTTAGTCGGAAAGGGGATACTAAGCCGAAAGGTTGTTAAAGTATCCATAATAATGGATAACTTTTGTTCTACAACTTTCCCCAAAAGTCAATAGTTCAAGAGAAATACCTGTTTAAAGATTTCATAAAAAATACGCTAAATTCTATCTATCCGCAGCTATGATCAGACGTGTATACATGTTATGTCATATTTGGGGTTACGGATTAGAAACTCCATTTTCTGAATTCATAACTGAAGCAGGGATGAACATTTTTTGAAAAGACTAAAATAAAAATAATTTTTTCATGGGAAAAAAAATCGAATTTTTAAATTTTAACACTTTTTTTAAAACAATCATCAGTGATACATTTAGTGGCCCGCGGCTTAGTACCTCCTTTCCGACTTACCTTGTATATAATATTAAATATGAATATTCGAATCACGAAAAGAGTCTGCATGAGTAGCGATACTTAAGTACGTTCAGCGCATCCTGGGTAGTCAGCCCCGAGACCAACCTTGCTGACTGAGTATTTTTTTCACCACCGTCTAAATTAGCGCATTATATTGTATGATGTAAAGAGCTTTCATAACTTCTGAATGATACTATCTATTTATGTCATTGATACAATCGTCTGATTCAATAATGCACTAAAATAAGGAAGCTCAAAATACGATAAAATAATCAACGTTTACGCAATGTCATATTACATAAAATAAAAATCAGTTAACTAAACTGCCAATGTTAATGATAAGATAAGGTTCAATATCAAGTGCACAGTAAATATGAAACACTGCCCATTATCTGGGACCAGAGATTATAAAATTGATATTTTTGTTCGGCTTTGGAAATGATAGGTTTAGATTAAAATATATTTTGGAAAAACACATTATTATTGAGGTAGTACTTGGATATATTAACGACTAGCTGATCCGCGCAACTTCGTCTGCGTTTTTCCCGTTTTTGCAACATTTTTCATTTATGTTATCTACGGCGCTCCTACCTACTCTACCTGCCCCTACATACCCTACCTGAGATTTCAAAATAAATTATAGCCTATATGTTGCCGAGGACTAAAAGCTATATAACAAAAAAGGTTTCATCAAAATCCGTCAAGTAGATTTTGCGATAAAGCCGGACAACAGACAGACAGACAAAAATTTCAAAATGAATTTTATTTGCTTGTGTTCCTTGTATGAAGACCCCTAAGGGTATTTTTTTTAGTTTTTATTCAATGTACAGAATTGAACTCTTCTACAGTTTTATTATATGTATAAAATAAGATATAAGATAATATTGTTTACGGTTTTAATCACGTGCATGTCTCGGGATTGCCTGACTAGTTTTGGACCTAAACGGATCCCTTCATGTGACACACTATGCCGAACTTGCAGGACAGTTCGGCGACATTTCGACGTATGGATGTAGCCGAAATTTTGTCCAGGGTGGAGCAAACTCAGTCAGACAGTAAATATTTGTCTTTTCAATAAATCTGCAAATACAGAATGGGATTATGGGGCAAGTGTGCCCCATAGCCTTATTTTTGAGGTCGAAATAAGTATAGACGGAGTCGGGCATTGGTCTGCCTATTTTGGGTAATTGTTTTGTGGAAATGGGTGGCAAGTTGACTGAATCTAGACCATTTACTTATTCTTTCCTGTACCAGGGTGGGCCAGGCACCCCATCTGCCCCACTCTAAAAGTGCCTATGTTTTGACATATTCGGTTGCAACGACACGCCAAGGCTGAAATTTAACCTAATTTACCCTTGCGGAATGGACGTCAATATTAATCAGTCAAGGATTCGGTAGTATTTTTTTTTGTGTGTAGGTAGGTACCTTTGTATTTAAAATACAACATAAATATTATGAGGGTAAATAATCGAACCAGCGTTACTTTGCGGAAATCCATGACATACAAATATACAATAACAATTTTTAGTGTTAATTCCGCCAAAGAGTTGATCAAGCCTGAATGCAGCATGCAGCACCCGCCCGTAAATATATGCAAATATACAAGGTGTAAAAGAAGTCATGTACTTCCTTCAAACCTTGTGATGTTATGCTGACATAGATTAACCCTGCACGGAATACTTTTGGATTCTATATAAAAAAAACGACAAGAAGTAAACATGTGTTCTTAACGCGAGGCGTTTTAGCGCTCCGAGTTAAACGACTGCGACGAGTGAAAGCCGCGCAATTCGCTCGGGGTGCTAAGATGCCTCACATTAAGAACACATGTTTACTTCTTGTCTTTTTTTTTATTGAATCCAAAAGTTTCCCGTGCAGGGTTCATCTATGTCAGCAGTACATGACGAGGCTTGAAGGAATTACATGATTTCGTTTACACCCTGTATGCGGTTTAATTTGTTTGTGTGTTGCATATTATTAATCGCACCTTCTGCATTTGCATATACAAGGTTAGTCGGAAAGGGGGTACTAAGCCAAAAGGGTGTTAAAGTACCCATAATAAGGGATAACTTTTGTTCTGCAACTTTCCCCAAAACTCGATAGTTTAAGAGAAATAGCTTTTCAAAGATTTCGTAAATAATATGCTAAAATCTATCCGTCCTTAGCTATGATCGGCTGTTTTTACAATTTAGGTCATATTTGGGGTCACGGATTAGAGAATTAATTTTCTGAACTCATAACTAAAGCAGATATGGTTTTTTTTGAAAAAACTAAATTAAAAATCTTTTTAATAAGCAAATAAAAATTATCGAATTTTGAAATTTTTACATTTGCTTTAAAATAGTCAGCAGTGATACTTTACGTGGCCCGCAGCTTAGTACCTCCTTTCCGACTAACCTTTTATTTGTCAGCGGGAGGGCAGTGCTGCATACTGCATTCAGGCTTGTTCAACTGTTTGGCGGAATTAACAGAAAATATTGTTATTGTATAGTTATATTATGAGGGTATTCAAAGTCTCTCCATTTTTAAATTGGTAATATGTTGAATTCACTGAAAACGCGAAGTAAAAGTCTGCGTAAAATAACGTCACAAAGATGAAAACGAGAGATCTTAATAAGTATAGAGCGTGAATAATTTTAGGCGAGGAAACACCATATACATTCAAATTTAACCTCCCATAACATTAAATTCAATGAAGTACTTACTTTGCACAGAAATACGCCAGTTAACAATACTTAGCCAATCCTCTTGAAGAAAGGTTAACTTTACCGAGGAAATAACATTGCCATTAGATTATTACTTTCATCAAAGCAATTAAATGGGTTAATTATAATTTGCTTTTAAACCTAATCATGCAATCAGAGCATTTGTTCGGGTTCTAAGATGTAAAGCTATTTTAAAACAATGTTATTTCTAACTTAATTAACACTCTGGTATGGAAGTTCACTCTCGATACGCTTTCATTACGTAAATCGCAATAATATTTTGTAACATAACATAACATCACGCCTTATATTCCCCTAAGGGTTCGGCAGAGGTGGTTTTAGTAATACCCTCGTCTCGCCAGTTATGTTTAAGTCTCAAGTAATAGGGGGCGAGCCTATTGCCATTAACCGAGCACAAATCCAGACTCCGGGCTGCTACTGAGAAATTCCTAATGGAAAAACCCAATATCACTTTGCCCGACCTGGGGATCGAACCCAGGACCCCATGCTCCGCAGTCGCGCTTGCGACCACTAGACCAACACGGCAGTCAAATAAAAAACTTAAGTGCAAATACTTTGTCTTGAAAAATAACTCATTGAATCTAATACCTTTAAACGAGCAATTCTTGTATATATATAATCTGAATCTCGGAAACGGCTCCAACGATTTTCATGAAATTTAGTATGCAGGGGGTTTCGGGGGCGATAAATCGATCTAGCTAGGTTTCATTTTTAGAAAACGTCGTTTTATCCGTGTTTTCAGGCAATGAAAAACTGCTACAATAACATTAGAACATGAAGGTAAATTTCGCCACGGTTTACAAGCTCTAAATAGCTCAGATGGGAAATCGGGTGGTCCCGAAATCAAGACTAAGACTCGGGTTAAGACTCGGTTCGAGTCCAGTTGGTTATTTTTTTTCCCTTTTGTTTTCAAGTTCCTTCTTTTTCCTTTTTTTTCTTTCCAAAAAACACGATTTACCAAAAAAAAAACGAGCAAAGCTCGGTCGCCCAGGTACTTGTATTTAAGTGATAAAGTAGGTATCGATATTTGTGATATTGCGTAGATGTGTGTGTTGTCAAAGAACGATTGAAATGTCTATTGTTATTCAAAAAAAGTATTTATCTAAAACTTCATCATAATGGTAGCAACAAAGTTCAACACTATGTAGGTATTTTTTTTTATAATCTCATTTTATTTTGTGTCTTGTGGTCACACATGCGTCCATGTCAGCCACATCGTAACCTAAACAGAACATGTTCACACTTATTCTAAGTTATCTTTTATTTTATAAACTAAATTAGGGTAACTTATGTAACTTTCAGTAGGTGTAACTTGAATTTGTTTACAGTTTACTCAAGTACATTTTTTGGGTTTGCTCGACTAGTTTCCGACCCCAACGGAGTCCCTAAGGCTCATTTACACGAAGGTAGTTTCTCGAAGTGAGTCTTAATGCTATCTCTGTTTTTATCGTAGCGAAAGACAACGACGGAACGAGTCTCGCTTCAAAAAACTATCCTCGTGTAAATCAGCATTTGATTTTGAGCTGAACAAGCGGCGAGGTATCGACTCACAAATTATCATATAAATGAATGTGTGTTAAGAATTTATAATACAAAAATACCTAATTTTTATTATTGCAGCATACTTCACATTTGAATCTGAAGTTCGACCGATTCTCTGCGGCGGGCCCCTCCTTGGAGAGTACATATTCGAACAAATGCACTTCCACTGGTCTGTCGATGACTTCTCTGGTTGTGAACACTTATTAGATGGACAAGGGTGAGTTTTGATAATTCTATAACGTAATCCACCCTTTCCTTCTCCTTTGGTCGTAAAAGGCGATTAACGGACTAAAGCTGGTGTTCACCAACATGCATTCTCTCGTAAAACAATGGTTTACTCGAAAAATTTACTTAAATTTTAGGTAAACAGTTGTTTCATTACAGAATTAATGTAAATGAATGATGTGACTGACTGCCTCGTTGGTCTATTGGTGGCAAGCGCGACTGGTGATCGTGAGGTCCTGGGTACGATCCCCAGGTCGGGTAAAGTGTTATAGGGTTTTTCCGTGTGGAATTCCTCAGTAGCAGCCCGAAGGTTGGATTTGTGCCCGGTTGATGGCAATAAGTTCACCGCCTATTACATGGGACTTATACATAACGGCGAAATGAGGGTGTTACTATACACCTTTGCCCAACCCTTCGGGGAATACAGGCGTGATGTTATGCTAAATGGTAATATTTAATATCACATAACATCACGGCTGTATTCCCCGAAGGGTTGGCAAAGGTGTATAGTAACACCCTCATTTTGCTCTTACGTTTAAGTCCCATGTAATAGGGAGTGAGCCTGTTGCCATCAACCGGGTACAAATCCAAACTCCGGGCTACTGAGAAATTCCACACGGAAAAACCCGATAACACTTTGCTCGACCTGGGGTACGAAACCAGGACCTCACGATCAGTAGTCGCGCTTGCCACCACTAGACTAACGAGGCAGTTAAAATATGGCAGTAGGTGAGAGCAATATATCTTATACGGGCTAAATAATGATGAATAAAAACATCTATTCTTCATCTCCTTTCAGATATGCCGCAGAATGCCACTTTGTCCATTACAACAGTAAATACGAATCAATGGAAGCAGCAGTTGGTCACCCAGACGGTCTGGCCGTTGTAGGATTCCTTCTAGAAGCTGTGGACGCCCCAAATCCAAGGTTCGACAGACTGGTGGAAGGATTTGAAATGATCAAGAAGAGTGAACACTCTATACGGGTGACCTCAGGTTGGTACATCACAAATGCCTTTTTGAATATCGTTGATGAACCGCGAACCACTCCATACTACGATAAAAAATTGCTAAAGCTGAAAATAATATTGGTATCAGGAATAGTAATACTATAAGATTTTTTTCACCAAGCCAGCGTGGTGGATAAATCCTTCTCAACCATTCACGGTAGGGAACTCTGGAAAATATACATAATGAATCATCCCATTAGTTACTATTTCAATGCTGAATACGGACCTTTTCTCGTTTTTATGACTTAGTCCAATGTTCCGCAAAGCGTGTGCCGCGGCACACTGGTGTACCGTGGTCATTAGTTGGTGTGCCGCGGGAAAAATCTATTTCTTATAAAATTATAAAGGCGAACGGAAATACTCTTCTTTGTTATCTTTATATGATTAAAATATGTTTTTTTATTTATGGTGTACCTCTGAAATTCCCCGATTTCTTAGGTGTACCTTGAACACAAAAAGCTTGCGGAACACTGCCTAGTGCGGGTTAGCAGACTACACACACCAAGGAAAACTTTTTTTCAATCCTTTCTGGTTTCCTCATGATGTTTTCCTTCGCCGTTAATGCAAGTGATAATCAAAATATGAGTGAACTTAAATATTATTATTTAAAGCAATTCTTTGTAATCCTATAAATTTAATCGTATTTGCGGTTGTAAGCATGATTCAAATGAATTACTCGAAGGACTTTCAGCCCAAACATAAGTTATGTACATGTAAACGAAATACGAGGAAAAAAAACAGCAAGAGAACGGAAGACTAATGACTGAAGTAAAATATCAGATATCTTAATACCTTCAAAGGCATTGAGCTAATTAGGAAGTTCTTCTAATATTGCTTCATCACCCTCCTACCCTTATCCCAACTTATTTGGGGTCGGCTCAGTATGTCTTCTTCTTCCATACATCTCTATTCGCCGTCATCTCACTAGTCATCCCCTTTCTAGCCATATCATCTTTCACAGTATCCGTCCATCGTTTCTCTCTACTCTTCTTCTGTCATCTTTTAATATTGTTTATTGTCAAAAAATTGTATATTATTAGTTCGTTATTATTTTCTTCAACATGGCATTCGTAACTTACAGAATACTGAATTAACATTATCCTTACAGAATCGCTATCATGGATGGACAGCGATGACCTACAAGAAGGCAACTACGTCACGTACAAAGGTTCTCTCACAACGCCGCCCTATACCGAGTGTGTTACCTGGATTATATACGAAACACCTGTAAAAATTGGCACCGAACAGGTATGAAATGAGACTATATAAAATGAAAAGAGATGTATGACTGGTTACAGTTTGGTTACGGATTGTTTACCCGACTAGTTTTGAGCCTAAACGGAGTCCTTAGATTCCGTTTGGGTTCGAAACTAGTCGGGCATTCCCGACAAATGCACGTGAGTAAACTATAAACAATCATAAATATGAATGTGTCTCACGAAACTTTTAACAGTCCGCCAATCCGCACTAGGAAGGCAATCGTAGAGCTCACTCTACTCTTGTCATTCTGAGACGCGGCCCATGCCCAGCTGTGGGACAGTAATGGGCCAATAATGCTAAACCACTTTGATCAACCATCAAATCAATATCTCAAGAGTTATCGAAACGGCACTTCGTTTTCAAATGATAGCGATAGTGCCCGGGTAAACTGTTTTTACACTCATCGGTTTTTACCTTTCACTTTCTCTGGGGTTGATTTTTAAAGCACAACTGCTGCCCAAATTTCTTGGTTTCACCTTCAGCGATTTAGGGTAAGCGAGAGACCTGCCTTAACTTTTGCGATGATCTGATTAGAGAATCTGATAAGACTACACTATAATAGTTCCATAGATAAATCAAACTCAATAATATTGACAAGGAAACGATATAATAATGTAATATTGTCCCCGACACAGTGACATACTCTTACAAAAGTTAGCTAAACTCGTGTATTATTAACAAAAGCTTTTATTGGATATATCGTACATCCTTATACAGTTAACTTAACCTGATTTGTTTTATTGAGAACAAAAAGGACTTTTATTACATACATACAATGTAATGGCATCTTCTATTTCCTGGTAATGGCACGGATCAAAGGATAAGGGTTGATTTTTTATTTGTTTGTGCATACAAGTACACACATAATGATGTCAATAGAATTTCGAGATGGCAATACATATTAATGTACTAACCTCCGCACTTAGACGTTAATGAAACATTAACTAACGTTTGCTTAAAAGTTCCCAGTATAGATTTCATACTGGCCACTCTAAACGTTTGATAATGACCCATTAACATTCATGAGTGCGGTTGTAAGGCTATATTCTGACGTAGTGCCGTGAGGTTGTTGCCAAAAAAAAACATAGGCGACAACATAATGACAGGCAGCAACGAATTGTCATAATAATACTAGAGTGCGCGCAAGATAACTCTGCGCGCGACGGAGGGCGTGCTAAATGTTGCCATGATCGCAAAAATATAAAGTCCTACTTTTCAAGGAAAAGTAGTATATCGTGAGCATTAAAATTGGGCAGCCCTCTTGCTGTTTATTATATTTTAATTGAGCTAAGTTATGTACGTTTAAATTTACTACGTTAAAAAAAATGTTGTCAAAATAAGCATTACGACGGCTACTAATTGCACCTCCCTACAAGGGTATAAAACGGGTGACCTGGGATAAATGTGGGTCATTCGCTATCCATGCTGACTGCAAACCCCATTTTCTCACTCTGGTGACGCTTCCAGTTTCTGACCAGGAAAATATTATATTTTCTGTTATTTTTCTTGCATCAAACGCAATAATTAAGCTGGAAAATTTCACAAATTTCTGAAAGGATTGACTATTAAAGCCTCGTTTATAAAAACGTGGAAGCCGCCGCGCTCTTCGCCGCATACCTACATTGAAGAAACTCTGGACTTCCGCTCTAGTATTATAACACTTTTCCCACAGCTCGGACTTCTGCGACAATTGGAGGGTCCAAACAGCATACCGATCGAACGCAACGTCAGGCCAACGCAGCGGCACCCGCCCGGTCACTCCGTCATTTACGTCAAGCAAGTGAAGTCCAAGCTGTGAAATATATTAATACACTATTGTTATGTTACAAATACAGTTGTTTTTATTGTTCAAATTATCCAAAATTATTCTTATGAAAGCAGTGATAGTCTGGTGGTTGAATGCTTGCCTTTCATGCAGAAGAGGCTGAGTTTGAAACCGACCCGCACCACGGACTTTTCGAATTCATGTACCGAACGTTTGACGTAAAGTATCTAAGAATTTTGTATCGAAAATACTAGTGTCCTATAACATTTTGGTTTACTATTTTGCGACATGCACAATTTGTATTCTACAAAGATATGAATAAAGATTTAATTTGATTAAATAATACCTATGTGTGAAATGAGTATTTCGAATTCAAAATTCACTCACATTTACGTTACTATCGTAACAACATTCGTATTAGGTCTACAGATCCTAATTTCATTATCACTTGCTTTAATGATGAAAGAAAACAATGAGGAAACCTGCACTCCTGAGAAGGGTCCATAAAGTGCTCTATGGTGTGTGTAGTTCGCCAACCCGCACTAGGCCAGAGTGGTGGACTAAGGCCTTGACCCTTCTCATTCTGAGAAGAGGCCTGTACCCAGCAGTGGGACAGTAATGGGCAATGCTTATATTCTTATGAAAGCGAGCTATGAATATGGCGTTAGTTAGTTCGGTAGTCTTTAGACATAATTACAAATACCGGTTTCGATTAGAGTCCTGAAAAAAAAAAATTGCCAATTGCCTGACAAGACAGAACTTGGAAGAGTTCCTTGATTGGTTAATTACACTCACTAATGACCCATGCCTATAATTTACCAAGCGTTATTGGTTAAAATTGAGAATCTTGTATCTATAGGTATACCAATAATGAAACAAAGATCTCATAACTTTGGATAGTAGACCTTCCGATATAGAAGTAGCAATCGCAGGTCAAATTGAGTTACGAGTCTATTTATATGGCCAGTATGGCAATAAAAATGTTTACCATTGGTAAGCAAAACGATTCGTTATTGTTTATAGGAACCGGGCATAAGGCGATTAAACTAAGTCTAGCACGCGTGAAGAAAAGAATACTCAACTTACCAAGGTAATATGTTGTTATAACACAATACAGTGTGTTAGGTATTGAACTACCGCTTTAACAATATGTTTATTACTTCAATTTTATCAACAAAAATACAATACGGCCAATTTATCTTGGCCGCTCTAAACATCGTGCAGGTGGTTGCGGAATACATTTTTTAGCAACAAAATAGCTTTTAGTTAACATTTAATTACTACGATCTTAAGATTGGCCATTAGTTAAGTAAAGTTTATTTAATAGTTTTTACAGTTACTGTTTTCTTCACGAGTGTACATGCGCGAAAGTTCGCAAAACCTACGTTCAGAGTGGCCACGACTCGTCGTCCGAACTGTATGTACCTCCTTTTGTAATACCAACCGTCTTCTCCGAATGGAAGCCATTTTGAGTTTTGACCAACCCAGTTATGCAGATATTCATTCAAAATGTAATTCTTTGGATCTTTGTAATTCTTTTCAGCAAAGGACATGTTATATTTTTGTACGGAAGCTGGGCTTTGGCTGTGAACAGAGAAGGCATTATATTTTTATGAAAGTACATAAAATATGGAGCTTTAGTATATTTTTTTTTTTGAATCACCCTTCTTCTTGTGTTTTTTTTAATTTAAATAATTAGATTTAAAAAATATAGTTGCAACGCACAGTAATTATGAATTCTGGCATCACTTCTATTGGATGACATTTAATGTCATTATCAACGTCAGTCATTGTCAAAAATGTCAAATACAATTCAACTTATTCAACTGTTGTCTGTTGTTGTGACTGTGGTTCCTGTGTTTTTGACTGTGTACCATTGTTTTGAGTTTCTTTTTATTTGACTTGGTTTTTAATTTGGATTTTTTGATACCGCACACGAATTTGTGGCTATTACTGCAGCTGTATAATAGGGAAGCGGACTGTCGGAAGCTATGCTCATGTGATGACCATCATATTATGGTATCTTGGTGGGCTCGGCGTCAAAACAATATTTTACCGCCAGCACAATTTCTCGATAATATAATTATAAGGGAATGTTAGGTTTTGTTCTCATTAATCTGTGGTTTTGTTATTTTAATATGAGTAGTCGTTTGTATTTTAAAAAGAATAATTGTTATAACGAGTTAATTCCTTACAGTTATTGTTTTATATAAATAAATAATATAAAATATGCTCTACATAATGTCAAAAGACTGTTTTGTAATTGAAACTTAAAATTGAAATCAACACTTGACTAATTTTGATTGGTAATAGTAATGGCGGGGAAATAGATTGCTCGATGCGACTGACATTACGTGAGCCAATCAGAAGGCTCGATTTGCCCGCTGAAATTTTAAAAACGTTCTGGCAAAGAGGGGTTGCGGGGGCAGATTGGGTCTCGATGGTGATCGAGGACATTGATGGAATATTACATTGCTATTTCAATATTAATAAACTGTGAATAGTTTTTTCAATTCTATACTGAGTTTAAATTAATACCGTCGTCCCAGCTGATTTAGTCCCCTTGAGAGTTGTGGCCGTTGAGTTTTAATAGAAAGACGTTGAAAATGAGGAGGCAGAATAAATATAAACTGCATTACATGTCTTTTATTTCTCTACTAAAGAATACCTACACATGTTCACCCATTCTGACCTGTTCGAGCGACTATTTACAAAAGGATGACTGGTCCAATCCAGTCTGGTTTACTGGCCCACCTCGCATAACCATCGGCTGGGACAAATTGGATGCGGAAGGCGGAGAACCGGGTGTTATGGTGCAACTTGGGAGTGACCTATGTTCAGCAGTGGACTGTGATAGGCTGAGTTGATTAATTGAACCATCGGTAGTCGTTCTGCAGTTTACAAACTTGATGATGATAGAGTCTCATTGTAGGTTGAAGGAGAAAAAGGGATCTTTGGTACATAAATAATTTCCCCATTCTTATCATAAATCATTTGTTCTTGTTTTAAATTATGGCGCTTCTGCGTAAATTAGCACAATTTCGCGAATATCAAGTAAAACAAAAATCATAAATTCAGTAAATAACAACAATAGATAACGATTTTGTTTGACAACTTTGACATGACCAGACGTTGATGACATTACTGCATTATTAGAATACTAGAAAAATATTATATTTATATTACATTAATATTATATATTAGATTATTTTTTCTATCTAAATTATACTCTTGGCATTACTGACAATGACAAGTGACAACTTTGCTGACAGACAGTAAATTTTTTCATTTATTCTTTTGAGACAAAGGAATCAATGCCATACATCCAAATCATTGAGTTAATTCATAGATTTTATTTTAATTTAAGCCGTTTAGAATAGAATAGAATAGAATATACTTTATTGTACACCAAAATTGTAACACAGCTCTTATACAATAACAAACATTAAAGGGTACAATGGCGGTCTTATCGCTGATAGCGATATCTACCAGACAACCTTTGGATGAACAGGAAGTCAATGAATAAGATAGAGGGGGTAGTCCATGGTGTACTGCTGCAAAATATATACTACACACCATACATAGACATAATACTTACATATAGGTATATATATATACATTTATAAATATTGTAATATATATATATGATATTATATAATTATGTGATAGGGAAAACAAGGTAGATTGATGATGATTTATGAGGAATTAGAAACGTGTTGAGAGAAGAAATGATCTTTAACTAATTTTTTAAAAGAATCCAGTGACTGAGCTTGTCTTACTAACATCGGCAACGCATTCCACAAGCTTGGACTGTGAACGATTTGTCATAGAATTTGGTAGAATGCGAGGGCATCGAAAGTCTCAAATTTTCCGATGATCTTAAGTCTCTAGTATGAGTGTCATGAGGGAACTTAAAACGTTCTTTGAGATAAGGCGGGGTTGCAGGGATGAACAGAACACTGTAAAGCAATGATAATATATGAGCATTCCGGCGAAGGCGGATTGGCAGCCACTTGAGCTTAACGCGAAATTCGGAAACATGATCATATTTGCGTAAACCAAATATGAATCTGATGCAAAAGTTTTGGAGTCGCTCAAGCTTATCTAGCTGCACTTCAGTAAGATCAGGATAGCTGACATCAGCGTAATCAAGGATTGGGAGAAGAAGGGATTGGGCGAGCGCAGTTTTAGTGGCAGTTGGCATGAAATTGCGCAATCTCCGTAAAAACCCCGCTGACGCAAACAATTTGCGGCTTACTTGTTGCAACTGAGGATGCCAAGAGAAGTTTTTGTCTATATAGATACCCAGGTCTTTCACTGAGTCACTATAAGGGATTGTCAAACCATCAAAAATAATCTGGGGAAGCTGTGACCAGTCAATTTTTGAGCGTAGTCTAGGGCTGCCGACAACAATGACTTGAGTCTTCGTAGGATTAACCTTTAATCCATGAGCCATACTCCACTCAGAAATACGTGCTAAGTCCTTATTCACCATTAACATTATTTTAATATTAGGATAAATATTATGCTTTCAAAAATGATATATCAGTTTTTTCTAAGTTTGTTATCAGTTTTTTAACAAAAAAAAACTGGATTTTAAATATTTTTGAATTAAATAATGGTGCTTTTAAAAAAATGTTTTTGTAAGAACATCCTAGACAGTTTTCCCTATCAGAAAAACTGCACATGCAATGGTTCAAAAATAAAAATATTTTAAGCCCATTTCATCATGTTCTTTAATAGTACTTTACTTCAATGGTGTCGATTCTGTAGCACATTTTGAAAGTACTAAACTAGATAAACGCAACTGTCACTTTCTTTTTCTATTGAAGCGTTAATCGCACATCCACTTGATGTCGCACTAGAGTAATGTCGAGCTTCAGTGTGTCGCACAAGCGTTAATCGAACATCCATTTGTCGAGATCACGTAGTACACTCATTTGACGGTGGCGGCCCCGTCAAGGCCGCGGAAGGTAGGGAGAACGGCGTACCGCAATACAGGCACTCCTCTCCCGCCGCGGCTTCTACCCTTCAGCCGCAATGCCTCCGTTATGACATCACGGCCTACCTCAGTTGCGATGTCGCCTAAGCGACACCGCAACCTACTTGGCCGCTACATCAAGGGCTTCCTGGCCCAAGCCCCGACGAGCAGCCTCTCCTCGGGTTCCTCTTCGCTTCACCGTGGGCCTTCACTCCACGGTTACAGAGCCCCCCCGCAACGACAATGCGGGAACCCACCGGGGGGATCTTGGACCCCTGCGTTTCATTACAAATAAACTTGGTTGCAATCTAAGTGCCATAACCTCATTGCTATGGCAACGCATAGAGTACATTTTTAAGGGTGGCAAGTAGTCTATGGTGGCAACGTCATAATTATGTTTTTTTCTGTTTTTTTAATATATTATGACGTTGCTATGGCAATGAACCTTCCTCTATCCTTGAACAGCCTTATAATAATTATAAAAGTACTCTGTGGCCTTGAACTCGTTGAACTTGATACTGCTTAACATCAGTCAGAAAAATAATCAAATAATATCAGCAAACATGCAAGGAGCAGACAATTCAATACCTATTCACATGAAACCTGTTTTACCAGACCATGAATTATTATTATGGGAGAAATGGATACAAATCAGAACCGAGGACACTTCAAAACTCGGAAAAAAACTGGATAAAACACCAGCGGACTTGACAATGAACCTATTGGGTCAAGTGCGGCAGGACAAAGAACGAAAAGTTGCTTTAGAATATGCCCAGATAGAAAAAAAAACGGGGGTCAGAGGATCCTTATGGGAACGACCTCCAAGATTAAAACAGCATTGTTACTGCGAACCAGCGTACGAGGTGCGTAGAACACTAGCTGAAAGAGGTCGTCCACGTGTGATCGAACATATTGGTGTTCCTACCTCTATTCAAGAAAAGGAAATGGGAATGGCTGGTTCCCACCTTCGGAAACCACATCTACTATTAGATTACGAATATAAACAATATAGAGATCAACGCGAGGATAAGCTCTGTGAAGAGATAAAGAAAATTGATCCTTTTAGGTAAAAGTGTCATTCGTTTAATTCACTGAATAAAAGGCTATGAAGGGCTCGTGGCTAATTAACAACCGCACGGACTGTACAATTTATGAGGTTAAGTTGCGCTTGACGCGGTCAGTCCCTGGATGGGTGACCGTTCGTTACACATCGAGACACCTCCGTGTCTCTGAGAGCACATTAAACCGTCAGTTTCGGCTGCTATACGAATACCTATGACAATCATTACGGGTAGTCAGAACCCCAAAAGTCTGACAAGCGTTTTAACTCTAGGATATCGGCATTGTCTAGTAACTGAGTTACGGAGGGCTGATGGCAGTCACTCCCGTGTAAAATACTGGTAGTCAGCCGCATCGGGTTAGACTGGAAGCTGACCCCAACTAATTTGGAAAAAGGCTAGGCAGAACGAACAAACTTAATAAAACCTTATAATAGAACAATACCAGAGTCCAAGACTAGCGTATTATTTGTCCTTTCATTTGAGGTGCTCGTGACCAGCAGCATCCGTTCATACAATATAATATTGTTTTTTACCTAATTAAAAATATAAATAACCTTTTTTCAGACCATCCATCAGGAACTTAATGATAATAGGCGAGAAGCCTTCAGTTCCACCACCAATAATGGAATTATTACCAGAGATTACGCTTGACAACTCAGTAGATGTTTGTGAGGATACGCTAACTGGCGTTTATGCCATGAAAATAAATAATACTATCTTTTTAAAAGAAATACCTGGCCAGAATCTGGTAAACTTACGAACGATTCAGAATGAGGAGTCATATGAAAAATGCACTACTTGGACTTACTACTTCAATGTATCTATGAAAAGAGCCAGCAGGTGTAAACTTTTTATCCAGAATCTCGGAACTGTAACTTTAAAATATTGTTGGAAAAAAATAAAACAGATAATCCCTTTCATACCCGAAGAAATATTTGAAGAAGTATTCTTTTTCAACAAAAACGAAGATGTGATATCTCCTGGTCAAAGTAAAGAGATATTTTTCACATTTATTTCTGACAAGCCTGGTATTTATAGCGAATCTTGGGAGCTGAGTATGTGCAACATAAGTTTTTTCGATACCATAAAAGAAAAATTTGCTATTCGCTTGTATGGCGACTCGACCGAAGACATAGATAAGGTAAAACGGAAAATTGAAATTCTTAAAACAAGGATTCACAGAAAAGCGATTAATATCTTGGCTTCCGAATTTCTTGAGGAAATAGTTGATAAAGTCTTCGAAGTTGTTCCGCAAATCTATCCATATGAGAAATTATTCTTGGAAGCGGAAATATTTATTCTAAGAAATCCAGTATGCTTTTATCATCAGACAGAAGTGGCAAAAATGAAAGAACTATATACAGAAATGGATTCGAATAAGAATTGGGATTTATCGATAAGTACTTGGAGGCAGACAATGATGACGAAAGAGTATGATGACAGAATGAAATATTATGATTTATTGCGAAATTCCCACAAAGAATTGTTGAAGCCTTGGTACGAGGGTGACGGTCTTCTAAAAGATAAATATCGTGCGGTGAAATGTTTATTAATACAATGGGTTGATAAGTTTGATGGTGAATATGCTCGTATAACAGATTCATTTATGCCCAAGCCCGCAGAAGTTTTAGTTGCTGATCCCCTTATCGAGCAGATGATACGCAATATTTTATTTATGCGGATTTATGAACACCTTGAGACTACAATTGAGTTTTGCGCAGGAATATTGAGTAGTTTGGATTTGAACAGATGGATCAACTTCGATTTTTGTCAGCATTAAGACAGGGTCATTTTGATTAGAGTGTTCTAATTTAGCATTTTTCTTATTATATAGATATGTATTTCTATGTATTCATTTCATATCATGGTGCAACTAATAAAGAAAGAATTACTATCCTTACCATTATTAAAACTTATTTTACTGCTCATCGCGAGATATTGGAGCTTTTGTGGTCAATCAGAGTGCACTAGCGGGGGCGGGCGCGGGCGCTCGGGTCTTGGCGTCTGCGTGTTCACAGTAGTGCCGATCGAGCTATCGTAGCGTGCGTGTGTTCGGTCGTTCTCAAACTTTGCTGCGTAGTTAGAAGACATGGATGACGATTTGATTTTATTAATGGAAAATTTGTACTTGAAATGGAAATTGCAATATAATATGAAGTCTGGTACACACGATTTAAATAAATTCTAAATTAATTCAAAGATATAAATTATTCCGTATGACGACGCTTCGGTGGGTATATCAAAATGGTTTAGAACCACTCGCGCAGTCACCTAACAGACGCTACATTACTGTGAACGATACGAGCGGACTGAGCCATTAGAAACACCTGCGCTACCCGCGCCCACGCCCGCCTCATGCAGACGCGCAGCTCGCGGGAGCACTGTGAATGCAACTGGCATGGCGTCTACATGCAATGATATTATAAGTAAAAAGGTGTAGATAGGTTATAAGAGCTCAGCAAGCGACACGTTAAAATGTGGCTAATTAGCCAGACTTGACGTCAGTGTCACGTTGCCAGCGTCAACGGGTGCACTTCACGTACCGAGTGCATTAAAAGTGACCCTAAACTTCCGAAAATGCCGTCGTGTGTTATGAGATATTGCACATATTATACAAGCAAAAATTCTAAAAGTCAAGGAATCACATATCATTCGTAAAATCCTATTTATCTTAATATTTTAACAAATCAAACATTATATTCCTAAAACGTCATTACCGACCATAGAGTAAAATGATGCCTAAGAAACAGACAAGTCAGTTGCCTGACAGTAGGTACAAATGGTGGCATAATTATATTATTATTTATACTCAAATGTATATTTTTATTTTTGTTATGATGAGGGAGGATAAATTAAATATTATATTACTACATTGAATCAAAATATAAATTTTAGTGTGTGGTAAAGTAGAATGTTTATCTTTAAGTGTAAGTATTAAATAAATTAATTGTTTCTAGATTTCCAACAAATGAACTAAGGTGCATCCAGTGGGTGGATATAGTCCGCAAACAGAGAAATGAAGAATTTTGGCAACCGAATAAATCGAATAAAATATGCTCCATTCATTTTAAAGTCGAAGACAAGTACATGTCTGGCAAGGGATACACTTTATTAAAAAAAATCTGCGTTTCCTGTTTTGGATGTAATTTGTTTACGGTTTTGTTAATGTTGCATTTTTATAGCGACTTCGTCTACTTGAATATTATTATTACTTATTAACTCATTAGTGAATCGCATTTTAGGCATAAATCACGGTGTAAGGTAAAATGTCATATCTGATTAATTTATTCTACATCGTTTCTACTACACTAGACGACTCACTCACGGAATTACATTTGTCTCTTTTTCGTTCGCGATAATCAAATCGTGCCATCCTGTCTTGACGTCTAATCGTAATGAAGTGTGCTATTGCAATATTTAGTTATTTATGTGTGTGCTAGTGTGCCGTTTTTGAAGATCGAATGTTGTCTAAATAACCTATCTACACCTTTTTACTTATAATATCATTGTCTACATGCATTTGATTTACACGCGCCCGCGCTCGCACCCGCACCCGCTTACACTCTGAAATACAGCTTTGAGTGAACTTACAAGTATCGAAAATGTGTATGAATACAAATTGCTGTACTAGAGTACGCAAATTCCATGCGTCTAGAAGTCTAGCAGCTATATACCGAGTATCCCAGAACACGTAATCATGAAAGGAATGTATTTTAAATACATTCTAAAAATAGAAAATTTTACTTCAAGGAGGCTTTATTTTAACTTTAAAAGTAAGTCTTACTACTGCATAGTACTGCATTCAAATATATTTTTAGCATCGTTGTGTCGAGAATCAAACTGTCGAAACGGCGTAAAGGTACAAAGGTAGGTAGGGTCAATAATGTTTTGCCTTTTCCTAACTATGTTGGGGTCAGCTTCCAGTCTAACTAGATGCGGCTGGAATACCAGTATTTTACATGAAAGGAGTGCCATCAAACCTCCGCAACCCAGTTACCGGTCAATGCCGATAATCTAAAGTTGGACCAGTTGTCATTTTCAGTCTTCCGACTACCTGTGACGACTATCATAGGTATTCTTATGACACCCGGGACCGAAATTTAATAAAAAAATAGTAAAGAAACTTATTCTTGTTTTCGTTAATCTATGAGGTTGAGCCTAGTCAAAAAAGCCGAAAATATTGGGCTCCAGTTCAGACGTTTATGTAAAATTCTACTTTCATTTACTTTTTAACAATTAACTTTTGTGTCATTATTTATTTTTAACTAATTCACAGGGGTATCTAAGTAAAATATATTAAAGTCGTATTTATGTATTTCTTCAGATGATAAATTCATGTTTTGCAGCTACTTCAGTAAAGACGTTAATGAATTGAGGGACCTAGTTATAACGCCATAAATCTGTAATGTTATATTCTACTGATTTGGGAATTCCTTAAAATATTTAAGAAAATCTTAACTAAATTCTTAAATAAAAATGATTTACCCAGAGATAGTACTTTCTGAGATTTAGGCTATGCCACTTTATGCACGCGTCTGGATTGAGGGCCCAAGTTATCTAATCATAACAGTTTTAATTCACGTTTAAGAAATTCAAGGCCCTTTGCTTTAAGTTTTTACTTATTCCCTTATAAGTCTTATTTCATTTCGCAAGGATTTAAAAAATGGGCCCTCAATCCAGATGCACACTTTGGAATTATGCCTAAGGGCCAAGCCACATCTGACGGAAGATACCTTGCCGAGGTTCCGTCGCGTAATTTACTCGTCGTGAATTTTAGTAACGCATCTTCGGTCAAATGTGTACGGTATGAGATGTTTATATGGAGTTATGTGTACCGGCGGAAGATCGGCGACGTATCTTTCGTCAGATGTGGCTTGGCCCTTAATAACGGGGACACCTATTTAATGTGCCTTAATATCTTAACCTTTTCACCGCCAACGTACACAGAATGCGATGCCTCGCCAGCGCCAAGTTATAAATGTATAACGAAATATATAGTAAACAGTAGTGATGAGCTGATGACCTATTAAATACAGTAAACTTATTTTTATAACATAGTTAAAATGAAGAGCTTCTAATGAAGTTGTGGCACTGGAAGCACGAAAATCCGGAACTTCTATTGAAGTCCGTAGCGGTGAAAAGGTTAATCCCATATACATACCTCTGCATGATAATGTACTTCTCTTATACCTATTAATATTGCGTATGAGTCAGCTATTTAATGATAATCATCTGGGTTACACGTGGGAGCAACTTACATAATATTAGTACAGAAACAAGCATCATCAGGGGTCTGCAAGTAATTTCTAGTGGGGTATATTCGTAGCATGCTTCGACTTATCGTGACTCGATTATACCTAGAAGACGGTTCATAGTTCACAATTTATTCGGGATATTGTTGTAAAAGTGTTATTGGATTTTCCGTGTGGAATGCCTCAGTAGCAGTCCGGAGTTAAGATTTGTGCCCGGTTGATGGCAATAGGCTCGCCCCCTAATTACATGGGACTTAAAAATAGCGGCGAAATGAGGGTGTTACTATACACCTCTACCCAACCCTTCGGGGAATACAGGTGTGAAGTTCTGTAATGTTATTGTTGTAATTTTGTATTTATAAATCGTTTTAGGCTTAGAATGTGACTGCTATCTATCACTAGAAATATTATCGAGATTCTACTTCATCTCTCATCTATGAGCTAAACGCGTTTGGCGACATCTATCCCGCCACTTGCGAACTAAGCAGCACGACGGTTGTCTAGCCTAGCAGTCTACACCAACAATAATACAACGCATCAAAGATGACGTCACAGATTCCTGCATCGCGCTGTCAATATTTGATAAGCACATAGAGTGCGCGCAAGATAACTCTGCGCGCGGCCAAAATCGGAACTAATCATGTTCCGCCATAACGTTGCCGTTTTATTAACTTTGTCACTACATCTACCTGATTTTAGGAATAAAAGAAAATATAATAATAAAGATTATAATAGACCTTATCAGCCGATAATAATCATACTGCATTCTTATTCACTCACGGCAAAGTTATTAGAAAACGGATTATACAGATGCATGTGGCTTGAGAAGTATTATAAAAGAGCATCAAAGACCGATTTTCAAAAAAAATACATAGCGGATTTTGCAACCTTAGTTCTTTTCCTTTGCAAATTACGTAAAAATACGAATTAATTTAATTGATAGGTAGTAAATTTAAACGTACATAACTTAGCTCAATTAAAATATAATAAACAGCAAGAGGGCTGCCCAATTTTAATGCTCACGAATATACTACTTTTCCTTGAAAAGTAGGACTTTATATTTTTACGATCATGGCAACATTTAGCACGCCCTCCGTCGCGCGCAGAGTTATCTTGCGCGCACTCTAGTAATATATAACTTCCCAACATTCGTTCGGCAGTAGCCCGCCAGGCATAAGATACGCTTGGTTGGAGGATCCTCCCTTTTCGTTGGACGAACACAATACCTCCTTCCTCCACAAGCGAAAAGTTCATGAAAAAAAAAAGTGTTGAAAAATTTGCTGATAGGCATGATTGGTAGCGAGGCTGACTATTCAGAATGCCCCGGACGTACTTAAATAATTATTGTCACTCGTGA
Source organism: Amphipyra berbera (assembly GCA_910594945.2). Lineage (NCBI taxonomy): Eukaryota > Metazoa > Arthropoda > Insecta > Lepidoptera > Noctuidae > Amphipyra > Amphipyra berbera. The sequence continues at coordinate 4,662,766 of OU343131.1, read as the reverse complement.
GGGCTTTGTATGCAAACTAATTAACGCCATATTCATAGCTCACTTTCATAAGAATATAAGCATAACTATAGCCCATTACTGTTCCACTACTGGGTACGGGCCTCTGCTCATAATGAGAAGCCTCAAGGCCTTGGTCGACCATGCTGGCCTGGTGCGGGTTGGCGGACTACACACACCATAGAGCACTTTATGGACCCTTCTCAGGAGTGCAGGTTTCCTCATTGTTTTATTTCATCGTTAACGCAAGTGATAATGAAATTAGGATCCGTAGGCCTAGGGCCTCGTCCAGGGAGACGCGGGGCGTCGCGCGGCGTGTCTGGCGTCGTGTTGGTAACATAAATGTAACGTTAATGAGAGTGAATTTTGAATTGGAAATACTCACTTCACACATACTATTTAATTAAATTGAAAACTTGATTCATATCTATGAATGATACAAATTGTGCATGGCGCAAAAAAAAACTAAAATGTTATAGGACAGTTGCATTTTCGATTCAAAATTCGCTTACATTAGCGATATACTTACGATACTTCACGTCAAACATTCGGTACATGAATTCGAAAAGTCCGTGATGCGGGCCGGTTTCAAACTCAGGCTCTTCTGCATGAAAGGCAAGCGTTCAACCGCCAGAATATCACTGCTTTCATAAGAATAATTTTGGGTAATTTGAACAATAAAAACAACTGTATTTGTAACATAACAATAGTGTATTAATATATATCACAGCTTGGACTTCACTTGCTTGACGTAAATGACGGAGTGACCGGGCGGGTGCCGCTGCGTTGGCCTGACGTTGCGTTCGATCGGTATGCTGTTTGGACCCTCCAGTTGTCGCAGAGGTCCGAGCTGTGGGAAAATTGTTATAGTATTAGATCGAAAGTCCAGAGTTTTTTCAATCTAGGTAATAATTTTGCAAATGCTGCTAAGTGCGCGGCGGATTCCGTGTGTATAAACGAGGCCTTAATCGCCACTCCTTCTGGAATTGGTGAAAGGAGATCGGAGAGGGGAGGTCCAAGTGGTGTCAAGTGAGGAGACTTCTTTTATTTTAAAGCTCATTATAAAGGAATACTTTTTTTCTATGGGTGCTAAAAAATCTATCCATGAAGAAAAAAGTTATTGGCTAAAGTGAAATAATAAAGTATTAAAATAAAAATATGAATACTTATTCGAATATTTATACAAGGTTAGTTGGTAAGGGGGTACTAAGTCGAAAGGGTATCAAAGTAACCATAATAAGGGATAACTTTTGTTCTACAACTTTCCCTAAAACTCGATAGTTTAAGAGAAATAGCTTTTCAAAGATTTCGTAAAAAATATGCTAAAATATAACTGTCCATAGCTATGATCAGCTGATTTTACAATTTAGGTCATATTTGGGGTCACGGTTTAGAAAATGAATTTTCTGAATTCATAACTTAAGCAGGTATGTTTTTTTTTTTAAAACTAAAAGAAAATCTTTTTGCATGCAAATAAAAATGACCGAATTTTGTAATTTTTACATTAGTGATACTTTACGTGGCCCGCGGCTTAGTACCCCCTTTCTGACTAACCTGGTATACATAAAGCCACTTTTTAATATGATAATATTGTTCATTTGCTCGCGTCCGAGTCAGAGCAGTTCAAGCACGTGGTACATATTTCTATTATAACGGAGTGAAAATGAGATAGCTAGATGCTTCAGACGCATCACGACAAAAGTAAGGCGCTAAAGGGGACCGAGGGGCCTGAGAGAGGGGCACACATTTCATGCGCTCAACCACCGCAAACTTCGCTTCTTCAGACGAAGCGAAGTTCACGCTGGTTATGCGTGACTTCTTCGGCCTCGTGGACCAAGGCTCATACAAAATTATCCGATCTCGTTTTCCAGCTTAATTACTCCGTTTGATGCAAGAAAAATATCAGTAAATATCTAATTTTCCTGGCCAGAAACTGGCAACTTCACTAGTGTGAGAAAAAAGGTGTTTAGTCAGCAACTAGAGTGTGCGCAAGATAACTGTGCGCGCGACGGAGGGCGTGCTAAATGTTGCCATGATCGCAAAAATACAAAGTACTACTTTTTAAGGAAAAGTAATATATTCGTGAGCATTAAAAATGGGCAGCTTTTTTTTTTTGGACTGACCACTCGCAGCTTTAAACACGTTAGGGTTTAATTTGCTGCTTAACCGGACTATCCTGTGGTGGCCAAAAATTACTTTAAGGCCCCCAGTCAGGACTTACAAAACTAAGGATATAAATTAAGTGGCGCGGCACTAAGGGCCCCCCTGTGGGGTTCCGGCCTCGGCTTAGTGGGTCACTGAGGGGTGGGCAACTAGGGTTGGGCTGGGTTAAATTATTTGGGGGCTGGTTTAGCATTACAAGCTCAGCTTCGCGGGCTGGCGTGGCGAGCAAGGGTCGGTCGGTGACGTTACAAGGGGGACGCGGGGGGCCTCGGCGGCGAGGCCGGAATCGCGGTTGGTATTTGTTCCTGTATTTACGACGGGTACTGGTTTCCCTACTACTCTCTTGAAGCAGGGTGATGGGTTCATCGGGTTGAAGGAGGGCGAGTCTGGGGCGCCTAATCTTAGAGATCCTAGAGGGGGTGTATCGGACGGCCGATGTTACGAGGGGGTTGGGGTGAGTTTCAGCTGAATCTATAAAACGCTTGGTAAGGCGTTTAATATACTGCTTAACTGTGGGGACCTTAAAATCGGCATGGAGTCATTCGTTCGTGAGGAACCACGGGGCACCCGTGGCCCCTCTGAGAAAACGGTTTTGAAGGGTCTGCATTCTATGGAGGCGGTGGGGTTTGGCATGCGCGAACACGGGGCACGCGTATGTCATGATAGGCCGAATGCACGCGGTGTAGATACGCAATTTGCACCTGAGTGACAATTTGCTGCGGGCATTCAGCACGGAATGGAGCCTACCGAGAGCGAAGGCGGCACGCGAGCGCGCCGTCCTTATGTGCTCACCGAAGGTTAGACGACGGTCGAGAATGACCCCTAGATATTTGGCTTGTTCCTCCCAAGGGATCGGCTTGTCAAACACCATAATCGGGGTGGGGTTTGGTGGGAGGGTTTTATACGGTCTGATAAATAGGACCGCCTGGCTCTTATCGGGGTTAACCTCGATTCTTCATCTCCGGAACCAATCGCCTAGGGTGTTGGCGGAGTTTTGAAGAGAACGGGAGATGTTGGCGGGGCTAGACCCCGAATAGTTGATCGCGGTGTCGTCAGCGAACAAGGCTAACTGGGCCGTTCTACTCTTCGGGATATCGCTCGTGTAGAGGGTGAAAATTAAGAGGGACAGCACAGAGCCCTGAGGAACGCCTGCGCGGATCGGGTGGGGTAAAATTGGGCAGCCCTCTTTTGCGGTTTATTATATTTTAATGGGGTAGGCAACTGTGGAAATAATGGCGCCACTTTCAATTGTACCTATGCCATCTAATTGGTTGCAATGTGTTTGACATTATTCCTAATATGAATATGATGGTTCTGATTGGTTCAAATAACTAAGTATGGAAGTGCTGCCATCTGCTTTCGTTTTGCGTTGCCTTCCCCATTGAGATAAGTTATGTACGTTAAAATTTACTACCTACCAATTAGATTTTTTTACATAATTTGCAAAGGAATAGAACTAAGCTTATAAATGTGCCGTGAATGAATAAGAATGCATTATAATTATTATCGTCTGATGAGGTCTACTATAATCTTTATTATTATTATTTTTTATTTCTAAAATCAGATAGATCTAGTGTCAAAGTTAATTAAACTGCAACATTGTGGTGGACCATGATGAGTTCCGATTTTGGCCACGCGCAGATTATCTTGCGCGCACTCTAGTTTGCCTTTGGGTTCAATCATAATCATCATATCAGACTGGAAACGTTCACTGCGGAACATGGACCTCTCAATGACCGTTAGAATGAACCTTCAAAGGGTTCGACCTGAACGTTCAACCTGTCTGTCATATTAAGCGACTTAGGCAGGGATTGTATACAAGGTGTAAAAAGACCCTTCACGAAGCCGTCAACCATGCATTCAGTACATCAAGCTAAGTAACCCTACGCAAAAATTGTCGCTGGGAAACGACTTTTTTTTTTGGGTGATAAATATCGTTTCACGGTAAAGGTCAATGAAACGAACACAAAACTGTGCTGATGGATGCAATGAATAGTAAACGGGTAATGGAGGTATTTCAAGTACCTACATTTGCAACCTTCAAAATTATTATTTAAAAAAAAAGTTGTGAAAAGCATGGAACTTTGACCTCCAATATCTCCGTAACTAGAATGTTCCCAGGCATAGTCCAGAACAAAAAAAATATCGCAATGACGTGGAGAATAAGTTTAGTGCCTTTCGGCTTCGTTAAGGGTCTATTTACCCCGTTTATAGAATCATTATGACAATGGTTAATGTGTCATTAACAAACGATTACTTAAGAGTGGCCTGTATAATATCTATTGTGGGAACTCTTAAGCAAACGTTAGTTAATGTTCCATTAATATCTTTGAGTACGGTGGTTAGTACATAAATATGTATTGCCATCTCAAAATTCTCAAATCGTAAACAAATATAAATCTCTTTTAATTTTATATAGTCTCATTTCATACCTGTTCGGTGCCAATTTTTACAGGTTTTTCGTATATAATCCAGGTAACACACTCGGTATAGGGCGGCGTTGTGAGAGAACCTTTGTACGTGAAATAGTTGCCTTCTTGTAGGTCATCGCTGTCCATCCATGATAGCGATTCTGTAAAGTTAATTCAGTATTCTGTAAGTTTTGAAGTAAATAACAACGATTTTTTTTTTGGACAAAACGCAATGTTAGCAGGACTTCCTAATAATTAGCTCAATGACTTGGAAGGTATTAAGATATCTGATATTTTATTTCAGTCATTATTAGTCTTCCGTTCTCCTATTATATGCTATCTTTTTTTACCTCGTACTCATTTCGTTTACATGATAAATTATTTTTATTTCTGTAAATAAATCTGTTACAGACACTTTTACAAGTCAATGTAATGTATTTTTCAAGACTAGATGGCGCCGGCATTTCCTATCTGACTAGCTCTGAGAAGAAAAGCCGAAACAAACTCAGAGCTCAAGGTCTCTTTTAAAGTCCTGACATTGTGGTATAAAAACTATGTGAGTGTAACAATGTAGGGCAACATCTGGAATGGCCTTTTTAGGAAAGTGCCAGGTTTGAGTTGACCTGTCCTAACTATCGGCACGCATGCAACATAATTTATGTTTGGGCTGAAATCCCTTCGAGTTATTCATTTTAATCATACTTACAACCGCAACTTTGGCTATATTTAAAGGAATACAAAGAACTGTCGTAAATAATAACGATTGTTAAATTTTTCCATTAAAATATTGTTTTCAGCGTTAAAGATTTTTATCGTAGTATGGAGTTGTTCGTGATTCATCAACAACATTAAAAAAGGCATTTGTGATGTTCTAACCTGAGGTCACCCTTATAGAGTGTTCACTCTTCTTGATCATTTTAAATCCTTCAGCCAGTATGTCGAACCTTGGATTTGCAGCATCCACAGCTTCTAGAAGGAATCCTACAACGGCCAGACCGTCTGGGTGACCCACTGCTGCTTCCATTGATTCGTATTTACTTTTGTAATGGACAAAGTGGCTTTCTGCGGCATATCTGAAAGGAGAGGAAGAAAAGATTTTTTTTATTCACCATTATTCAGCCCGTATAAGATATATGGGCTATATATTGCCATATTTAAACTGCCTCGTTGGTCTAGTGGTGGCAAGCGTGGCTGCTGATCGTGAGGTCCTCAGTTCGATCCCCAGGTCGGGCAAAGTGTTATTGGGTTTTTCCGTGTGAAATTCCTCAGTAGCAGCCCGGAGTTCAGATGCGTGCCCGGTTGATGTCAATATTCTCGCCCCATATTACATGGGACTTAAACATAACGGTGCAATGGTGGTGTTACAATACACCTCTACCCCATCTTTCGGGGAATATAGGCGTGATGGTTATGTGATGTTAAATATTACCATCATCACCATGTTTAGCAGAAGGATTACTGATCTCAATTTGTTAATATTAGGAGACAGGAGCATGGTACTTCAAGGTGACTTAGATTGGTGTGAACCAACATTAGTTCTTTAATGAAACAACTGTTTACCTCAAATTCTAGTTCATTTTTCGAGTAATCAGTTGTCTAACGAGATAATGCATGTTGGTGAGTACCAGCTTTAGTCCGTTAGTCGTCTTTTACGTCCAAGGGGAGGGGGAAGGGGTGGATTACGTCATAGAATTATCAAAACTCACCTTTGTCCATCTAATACGTGTTCACAACCAGAGAAGTCATCGACAGACCAGTGGAAGTGCATTTGTTTGAATATGTACTCTCCAAGAAGGGGCCCGCCGCAGAGAATCGGTCGAACTTCAGATTCAAATGTGAAGTATGCTGCAATAATAAAAATTGAGGTATTTATGTATTATAAATTCTTGAGACACATTCATTAATATGATAATTCATGAGTCGCGACCTCGCCGCTTGTTCAGCTCAAAATCAAAGGCTGATTTACACGAGGATAGTTTTTTAAGCGAGACTTGTTCCGTTCTTGTCTTTCTCTATGATGAAAACATAGATAGCATAAGACTCAGTTCGAGAAACTACCTTCGTGTAAATGAGCCTTAAGGACTCCGTTTGGGTCGGAAACTAGGCAGGCAATCCCAAAAAATTTACGTGAGTAAACTGTAAACAAATTCAAGTTACACCTACTGAAAGTTACATAAGTTACACTAATTTAGTTTATAAAATAAAAGATAACTTAGAATAAGTGTGAACATGTTCTGTTTAGGTTACGATGGGGCTGACATGGACGCATGTGTGACCACAAGACACAAAATAAAATGATTTTAAAAAAAATACACTTACTTAGTGTTGAACTTTATTGTTACCATTATGAGAAAGTTTTAGATAAATACTTTTTTTGAATAACAATAGGCATTTCAATCGTTCTTTGACAACACACACATCTACGCTATATCACAAATATCGATACCTACTTTATCGCTTAAATACAATTCAATGAGTTATTTTGCTCAAAGACAAAGTATTTATACTTAAGTTTTGTATTTGAGTGCCTTGTTGGTCTAGTGGTCGCAAACGCGACTGCAGAGCATGGGGTCCTGGGTTCGATCCCCAGGTCGGGCAAAGCGATATTGGGTTTTTCCATTAGGAATTTCTCAGTAGCAGCTCGGAGTCTGTATCTGTGCCTGGTTAATGGCAATAAGCTCGCCCCCCATTACATGGGACTTAACATAACTGGCGAAACGAGGGTATTACTAAAAAACACCTCTGCCGAACCCTTTGGGGAATACAAGGCGTGATGTTATGTGATATTACGATACGGACGTGCGAGCGTACGGACGTGTTACGGATCGTGTGTGTCACTAAACTACAAAAGTGTATAATCACTATTCGAAGTTTTAAATGGATACGAAGTGTAACGGCTGTGATGCTGTTATGGATGATTCACTGTTTATGGAATGTTCGGGTGTAAAATGTAAGAAGAAATTCCATTTAAAGTGCCTGGCCTTAACGAAGGAAAAAGTTGAAGCTTTCACGCCAGATTACAGGAGTCAGTGGATATGTCCCGAATGTGCTAGCACAGTGCCAAAAAGGGGTAATACTGACACACCGGTTCGAGGAACTGCAATCGTCAGCAAAACGTGTTCACCGAACAGCTATGTGAACACAGCCGAGCGCGGCAGTCGTCGTAAGAATGCAGGTGAAATAATTGGTACAGAGAGCCAACTTCTTAACGAGATACGGGAGTTTCGGTGGGAAGTGAAGTCACAGTTGGAGGAGCAGCGGAAAGAATATGTTCTATTGCAAAATAGATTTATCAATACGGAAACTGAGTTGAAAGAATAAAAACTAATGTTGAGGGTAGTACAAGAAAAGGCAAATAAAGTTGATTTGCTAGAAACAGAAAATAAAATACTAATGGAAAGAAATGAGCAACTAGAAGCTAAAATTAAGAAAAGTCAGTTAAGAGTGCCAAATCAATCAGAGGAGGGCTCTAAAGGACCGATACTATCATTTGCAAACGCGGTCAAAGAAAAGCAGGTAGTTAGCAATAATGTACCAGCGAAGGAATATGTGGCCACGAAAACGGCGAAAATAGTATCGAATGAGGAACAAATGCAATTATTAAATAGTGAGAAGAGGTCTAGGAATGGTGTTAGCGTAGAAGAACCGGAAAAAGAAGGAAATTGGATTACCGTGACAAGGAAAAACACGAGATATTCGAATAATGAAGTAAAAAAAGGTGGGAACACGAGTGCAATTGATATACAGGGAACGGAAAAGAAAAAATATTTACACGTTTGGCGTTTACAGAAAGAAACAACAGTAGAAAGTTTAGAAAAACATGTAAGGAAAATTTATGACGAAGAAGTAGAAGTTAAAGTTGAAAAAATAAAACACAAGACTGAAAGGGATTATACATCCTTTATCATAGGAGTCCCAGAAAGTAAATACGAAAAGCTATGTCAACCTGAAAGCTGGCCGGTTAATATTGAATTTGCGGAATGGGTGTGGTTTCGTAGAGCATTCAACAAACCTGGAAATCCCAAGTAACTCCGTTGAAATATTTTACCAAAACGTGCGAGGGCTTCGAACGAAGTTGGAGGAATGTTATTCCAATATTTCATCAGCAAATGCAGACTTGTTCGCCATCACGGAAACAGGCTGCAATAACTCCATCCATGATGCGGAAATAGTTCCACCGGGATATACTATTTTGCGGTGTGACCGAGCAGATGGGCGTAAACAAGGCGGCGCGTGTCTTGTGGCCACACCGCGTTATGAGTTACGGCGAGTGTCACTACCGGATGACGTCAACGTTGACGAGCATGTGTTTGAACTGGTTTGTGCTACTGTGTACATACGTAGCAGATTTATGTTTTTACTTTGTGTTATCTATATTCCACCTAGTAGTAGTGATAATGAATACATGTTATTATTTCGCATCATTGAGCAGTTTTGTAATAAGTATAGGGATATGCTGGTTTTAGGTGATTTTAACTTGTATTCAGGTTCTGTAGCCGTAAATAATTACTACGAATACTTTCGTACCTTTTGTGGATTCACTCAGAGTAACACAGTGGGGAATTGCAGTGGTCGTTATTTGGATTTAGTGTTGAGTACACTGGCGGAAGGAGGGAGGGTGAGTGTGCGCGCGGCGGAGGCGCCGCTCGTACCGGTAGACGTGTACCACCCGCCGCTCGAGATCTCTGTTAGTACATACACGCGCCTGCGCCGGCACCCCAGCTCAGCAGGCTTAGCTGCATCTGACGGTAAAGCATGTGCACCAGACGGTTGGAACTTTAACAAAGCTAACTTTTTGTCATTATATTCGTTAATTGCAGCCATAGACTGGACTCAGTTGTATGAAATGGACTTAGAAGCAGGTTTGACTTTTTTTTATAATATTATTAATTCATGTATAGATGACTGTGTTCCGAAAAAAAAGCGAAGTCGTGTAAACTCAAGGTACATTTATCCTGAGTGGTACACTGTTGAAATAATTCGCGACATAAGATTGAAGGCTTTACTGCATAAACAGTATAAGGCAAGCGGGTCGAAGTTCGATTACGAAGCGTTTTCTAGGTGTAGAACCAACATTAAAAATATGTTAGTAGTGGCACAAGATCAATATCGGAACCGTGTTCAAAGTCGAATGCTTAGTTAGGTTTCATGCTTCGGACGGTCAGAGGGTTCACGAATGTCAAAGCTATTATAGCATTATATAATGCATTGGTGAGGAGCCAGTTAGAATGTAATGCAGTCATCTGGGCTCCGCATGAAGCTAAATATAGTCTCATGCTGGAGAGGGTACAAAATAAGTTTATAAGATATTTATATAAGCGTTATTACGGAGTCTATCCCTTTTACCCGTTAATGTATCCAACCTTATTTATTTTAGGTATGGTAGGATACAACGAGCTAAGGGTTAGGAGGGATCTTGCACTCGCCTCGTATATATTTAAGTTATTGAGAGGGAAGGTGCATAATGCAGTTATTTTAGGGCTGGTGAGTCTGTGCGTTCCGGACAGGTACGTGTGGCGACGACGGCAGCCGCCACTGCTAGTGGAACCGCGCGCTCGGACCAACCTTCTAAGGGAGGCGCCCCTGACGCGTGCACTCCGTACGCTCAACCTCATAGCGAGTGAGACGGACTTATTCTGTTGTTCTCTGAGTGAATTCACAAGGAATGCATTATTTATAATAAGTTATAGATTGTCAAAAATCAATAATTAGGTAATAGATTGTAGTATAATTTACGTTAGGATAAGCGCATTTACCGCATTGGGTTATATCCTGTAAGGGTTAATGTAAGTGGAGAATAAATAAATAAATAAATAAATAAATGTTACAAAGTATTAATGCGATTTACGTAACAAAAGCGTATCGAGAGTGAACTTCCATATCAGTGTTAATTAAGTTAGCAATAACATTGTTTTATAAAAAACATTTTAACAAAAATAAAACCGACTTCAAAAAAACGATGAAAAGCATAAAATAATTACCATTTATAAAATTAACAGTTTTAGAAGTCGGTGCTAATCCATGCTGAACCGAATTGAAGTCACCGACTTCTGAAACTGTTAATTTTATAAATGGTAATTATTGTATGCTTTTCATCGTTTTTTTGAAGTCGGTTTTATTTTTGTTAAAATGTTTTTTATTTTTATCGTTTTAGTGGCCTTATTAAAATATGGTTGGACCTACTAAAGACGCTGCTCGTAACATAATCACATCATCACATTATGCGTACTGTTCGTCATTAAGGAGTTCTATTGTCTATCTCCGAAGTTCTTCATCAGATCTTCACCAAATTTAAATGGGACCAATCTGGAAGTATATCCTTTCAAATATGTTTTTTTTATCTAAATCGGTTTATAAATGGCGGAGTTATGAGGTAACAAACATTAAAATAAAAAAAAAATAAAAAAAAACATCAGACGAATTGAGAACCTCCTCCTTTTTTGGAAGTCGGTTAAAAATGGCTTTACATCTTTGAACCCGAACAAATGCTCTGATTGCATAATTAGGTATAAAAGCAAATCCTAATTATCTCATTTAATTGCTTTAATGAAATTAATAATCTAATGGCAATGTTATTTCCTCGGTAAAGTTAACCTTTCTTTAAGGGGATTGGCTAAGTACTGCTAACTGGCGTATTTCTGCGCAAAGTAAGTACCTACTTCATTGAATTTAATGTTATGGGAAGTTAAATTTGAATGTATATGGTGTTTCCTCGCCTAAAATTATGCACAGTGTATACTTATTACTATCTCTCATTTTCATCTTTCTGACATTACTTTACCCAGGCTTTTACTTGGCGTTTTATAATGTGTGACGTAAACACCAATCTTAAAAGTATTGATAAAATTGGATTACTCCGGCTCAGATAGGAAATATTTGCGAAACTATGAGATAACTATGATAAATAGGCGACAGAATGAATTTGCGAAATAAATTTATTTGTTCTAATCTTTTGCTTTTATTTAGTTGTTTTCTTCTTGTGCCTATAATGAACAATGTGATTTTCGAAATCTATTAAAAAGCGTGTTATTACGAGTAACTACTGACCTATATCATTTACCACCACAATACATATAAACGATCCGTATTCCCAATGTAATAAATAGAAAATGATTGCAATTACTGCATTTGGTGCAGTGGCTAAGCAATTGGCTTCTGCGCTACGGATCACGGATTCGATCCACCAAGGAACAAATATTTGCATAGTCTACAGATAGTAATTCCGGCGGTTTGTAAGCGCATCCACGATACAGGAGAAATCCTAGTGTGGGGCAATGTTTTTTTTTATTAAAGAAAAATGCGCCTGTCGTGTGTTGCTCTTCGATTTACAAATAATAACTGCATATTTTTCCCATCACAGATGAGTATAACTCAATTTGGATTATTAATTTAGCGCGCTTATGTACGACAAAGCTCGTCATGCTGACGATAGATAACGTGACATCGATTAAAATTGAAATGCGTTATTATCGAGTGGCGTCGACTGCAATCAATGCCTAATATCTATTATACTCGTACTCGTACTATACTCAATAGCGGTCGATACTTTCAGCTACCGATACCGGCGTCAAAGTGCTGTCTGTCTGTATGTGCCCTTAACAACATCCCGTAGCACTAGATGGTTATTGTCTTTAATTTAACAAAACAAAAACGAAAACAATTTTGTAATCGGTAAGGGGACACTTCGAGATATTTTTACATACATACATAAACTCACACCTTTTTCCCATGGGGGTAGACAGAAACTATAGAACGCCACATGCTACGACCCTTACATACTCCTTTCGCTTCATCCACATTCATACATCTTGTCATACACGCACGTCGGTTGAGAGTACTACGCACCTGACCTTTGTGAAGAACATCACCAATAACATCGATGTATGCCCTTCTAGGATGTCCTCTACCGGCGTTTCCACTGACATCCGCCTTATAAATTCCTTTTGTTAGTCGCCGTTCACTCATTCTCTCAACATGACCAAACCACCTAAGCATACTCCTTTCAATTTTTGTCACTACATCATATTTTAAACCGCAACTTTGTCTAAACTCGTTATTTCACAATCTATCATTCAAAGTTAAATCTTTTTAATATAATATTATTACCTTTAATTATTATAGATAGATATACTTTATTGCACACTAGAAGAAATAAAACAGAAGGGATACACATAATTAGGAACAGTACAAATGGCGGTCTTATCGCTTAAAGCAATTTCTTCCAGACAACCATTGGATGTAAAGAATTGTTAAGAAAAATATATAGGGTAGGTTGCAGCGTACAAATATGTAACCTACTAAAAACCGGGAAAACTTAATAAAAATCTTTAAAAAAATATTCACTAACTAAACTAAGGACTGTTTTTATTTATTGCACCAATAAGCCTAGGTATTATTTACAATTAATTATATATTTTTTAAGAATATTAATTCAGAGGTTTTTGCTGTTTACAGTTTATAGTGTAAAAATTGTAGTTAAAAGTACAGCAATCCATAATCTTGTCACGTGCCCGTGCAGGAGCAGTATCAAAACGAGCGAATATATATATATATATACTCAAATAGGGTACACACATAATTAATTATACATACAGATAATTTATGAACGACTGTAGAGCAAGATAATATTCTTGAACCATTCTTTTGAAAGAAACCAATGACTGAGCACGCCTTACAGATACAGGTAGTGCATTCCACAAGCGTATGGCCTGGACAGTGAAGGAATGGTCAAAGAATCTTGTGGAATGCATAGGCATCTTCAGTTTAAGTTCTCCGATGATCTCAAGGATCGTGAATGTGAATCACGCATGAACTCAAAACGTTCTTTAAGATAAAGAGGGGTAGTGGGATTGAACTGAATACTGTATAGTAGGGAAAGAATATGAGCATTCCGACGAAGGCGTATTGGAAGCCACTTGAGTTTAGTACGAAATTCTGACACATGATCATATTTGCGTAAACCAAATATGAATCTAATACAAAAATTTTGAAGTCGCTCAATTTTGTTAAACTGGTCCTCGGTGAGATCGAGATAGATGGCATCGGCATAGTCAAGTCACTATACACCTCTGCCCAACCCTTCGGGGAATACAGGCGTGATGTTATGTTATGTTCTTATCTTTAATTAAATTGACTCATGAAATCTTACACAATTTTGTTTAAAATTGTTTACATTTTACTCGCGTACATTTTTGGAGATTGCCCGACTAGTAGTATTGTTTTTACATTACTTATCCTCACCTGTGGATCCATTGTTGAGGAGTATACCATTAACTTCATTATCCCAATAACCCTGGAACTGCAGTGGATCTAGTGACGACAATTGCAGGCACCGACCTAAAGAAATAGCGATGGGTGACTGCGAAGGCCTTAGGCGGGATATTTGCTCGGCTGTGAATAATAATAAAAATAAAAAATTACGTTAACAGTATGGCGCTTTAGGGTAATTACGAAAATGATAATATTCCGAAAATTACGAATTTCTACTAAACCAGGCAATATTTTTAATAATGCTAGAAAGTGTAATGCAATGTAGGTTATCTAATGTTGCCAGAGCAAAAAATATTAGGGATGGGCCGAATATTCGTTTTATGTTCGGTATTCGGCATATTCGGCAGGTTTGCCGAACATTCGTATTCGGCCGATTATTCCGAACATTCTACCGAATAATCTTACGTTAAAAAGTTGCCTCTATGCTTGTATGAAAACGTATAATTACATAATTGTATCCATATCAAATTTGTCTTATCATTTATCATCAGTTTTATAGAAAAATTTCCAAATGTTCGACGTCTTCCTTCCATTTATTTCATTGTTTTTTTTGGCAATTTACTGAGTTTTAACGATTTTGTACTCAAAAACAAATTAACGTGCCACTGTTTAGTCGCTAACTAGATGACACAATAACAGTCCGGGGGTAGCAGCGTCAGAAGTGGGAAGGGTCACGCGTTTCAATGCGTTCGACAAGTACAGAATAGAATTTTTGCAAAGCACGATAAAGCGCGCCAAATCCTGCCGAATATTCGGCCGAATGTTCGGTTCGGTAAACTTTTAACCAATCATTCGGCCGATTATTCGTATTAGGTGAAAGCCGTCTTCGGCCCAACACTGAAAAGTATTGCCTGGTTTGGTAGTAATTCGTAATTTTCGTAATATTCCCATGTTTGTAATTACCGTAAAAAACTATACTACATAACATCACGCCTCTATTCCCTGAAGGGTTGCGCAGAGGTGTATAGTAACATCCTCATTTCGCCGTTATGTTTAATTCCCATGTAATAGGGGGCGAGCTTATTGCCATAAATCGGGCACAAATCCAAACTCCGGGCTGCTACTGAGAAATTCAACACGGAAAACCCAATAACACTTTGCCCGACCTGGGGATCGAACCCAGGACATCACGATCAGCAGTCGCGCTTGCCAACACTAGACCAACGAGGCAGTTGACACTATGTATACTAGTAATAAAGTTCAGTATTCCTTCTCTCGTGAAAAAAGGTTAGAAGGGGGATGAGGAGGGAGTAAGGGGTACTTTGCTGGGAAAAATCCGGTCTTCTAGACTACCGATATATTTATTGCATTCCACCCAATCAACCGTTTACTTAGGTAATTCTTTTTCTACAAAACTGTATTAAAACCAATACTTGGCTAAACTCTTAAGTCTTTAACCTTTACTTAAGAAATGCGTGCACTTTCTCTTCTATTACTTACTAAAGAATTAACGAAGAGGTAAAATATTAATTACGTTAAGTGTTTAACACCGTTAAAGAATTTCGAAAGTAATTTAGTAATTGAATATTTATAAGAACATCTTATTTCTTATGGTCGTTAAAAATTTAGACGCTAGTTCTGAAACAAGATTTAAAATTGATAAGTTAAATTATAGTCGACGTGAAAATTTCGGCTGATCCTTTGATATTTATACGAAGAGAATGGACAGCAGCCTTATTAGATTATAAGCACCAGTGATCACTAATTGGTTTTTAAATGTTTGGTCTTTTCTTCTGTCGACACGAGCTATTCTCATAGCTCATGAAAAAGGTGAAAATATTAGCCAGTTAGCGAGGTTGGTAGTGCGTTGCCAAGGGTTTACCCGCCACCCGACCAGTAACAGGCCCGAGAAGGCGGCACTAGAACCTAAGTGCTAGGGGATTTAGCAGTTGAACCATTATCTGTTCCTTCCTTCCGATTCTGTGGCGGAAGCATCCGGGTATTCTTTCGATAAGCAGGAGATAGCACGGAAATTGATGGCTCTGGTATTCTCGGTATAGGTAATAATGAATTGTATTGGCACCAATGTGCATTGATGAAGAAGACATGCCGGTCTCCTCGTTCTTGAATTGGTCTATTGTTTCCTGCAGTGGGTGCATCCCAAGGGTCCCAAAGGTTGTGGAACTCTCTCAACTGTTAAAAAGGAGGAAATACAAATTTATCAATGTTATGTCAATACCAAAGCATAATCGCTTGTATAGTACATCGAGTCTGCCATAAAGGCCTGGTCAAATACAGAGCGTGGCTGGCTTTGATATTTATGTCTCGTGTTGACCGCGTGCTCTTGGCGTGCGAATTACTATGATAATGTATGGAAGACGCCACACAGAGACTTGCGAAGCTTGGCGTGGTGTTGCGTCTTCCATACATTGTCATAGTAATTCGCACGCAGAGCGCGCGATCAACACGCGACGTGAATATCACACCCAGCCACGCTCTCTGTTTGACCAGGCCTTAACAGACTGAGGTCAAGCTTGCATTCTGAATTAGTTTACTTACAATTGAACGTATGAGTGCGAATCAATTGTTACGGGACGTAAAACGCTTGCCCACAGTCTGTCTGGAAGCGGCTACAGATTCATTGATAAAAGTACCTGTTCATAAGAGGCAAACAGAGTTGTTTTTGGAATCAGCCACTTGATCACGAACTCTTTACCTGTTACCTTTTGCAACCTCCCCCAATAAAGGAAATAGTCTTCGTAGAACATAGGTAGTAGGTGCGACATTGGGTACGGGCCTATCCGTGTGGATTTTTGTGCCTCTCGCACTCTCGGAAACCCTTCGATTACCCAGCTCATCCTTTCGTCAGGGTTAACGCCATACTATAATGATTTAACAGATTAAATTATTATATCTGAATAACATTTTACCTATACCTATAGTCAACGACAGGTCGACATGGCAATTTTCTAGTCATTTTCAATACACAACTACAATTTAGTAACAACGTGAGTGAAATCGAAATCGGTAAACACGGTCGATACGGACTCGTTCAGCGCTAAAACTAAGATGGCGCGCGCGGGCGCTGTGCGGGTGTGCGGGGCGTCTCCCCCTCCACAACTCACCTCATACCCGATTGCCATGTCGACCACTCGTTGACTGTACCTGTTAATGTTGTAATAAAGAGGATATCGTGTTTGGCTGATATTATGACTAGAAGACAATGTTTGAAGATTAATAATAAAAAGCTTGCGAGACTTTTACCTTTATCAAGTAGCAAACCATGGTCACTCCATCTGGATGATGTAAAGCTTCCTCTTGTGTTATATATTCTGAACGAAAGAAGGTCACCTGTAAATGTATTTTACATTTTTTTTTATGTATGTTACCATTATGCTTGCCTTATTTTTCACCCGTATCTATGTTTCTCCCTCTCTCTCCGCTTCCACCTTGGTTGCCATCACCTACTCGCAAAAGGAGGCGATGGCTTCCCACGCAACCTTGAACCTAACCTAATCTAACCTGGAACTTTTATCTGTAATTTTTTTATCGTGGTTACATCCTCATGGATGTCCCTCGCCTGAGGAAAGCGAGGGAGTCTGCCGGACTCTTACCGGTTAAAAACCCACAGTGTTCCTCTTTTTTCCCACAGCGATTCGAGACTTGCCGCCATAGTTAAAGTTGTAGAATATAAAAAAACATTTCAAACGACATATCGCTTAACGTTATCTTTACTAATATTATAAAGCTGAAGAGTTTGTTTGTTTGTTTGTTTGAACGCGATAATCTCAGGAACTACTGGTTGGAATTGAAAAATTATTTTTGTGTTGGATAGTCCATTTATCGAGGAAGAAGGTTATAGGCTATATAACATCACGCTACGGCCAATAGGAGCGGAGCATAAATGAAAAATGTTGCAAAAACGGGAAAAATGTCCACCCGTGCGAAGCCGGGACGGGCCGCTAGAGGCTCATATAGGCTAAATTGCCGGTGCTCCTTTAACATCGCAACTAGTATGATTCCTTCTTATTTTTAAAACGCTTATATTAGCTTCATCTGTAACTAAGTAATAACTACGTTTGTAAATGAACTTGGAAATCGATTTTTACCCACTTTTACAGCCGGCACGTAACTTGGCAAGAGTAGAGAAGAGAATTTCTCTCCGTTCTTTCTTTCTCCCAAACAGACACGTTTAAATAAAAATAAATTATGGCAATAACCATAGAATAAAAGTGACGACTTTTTTGTTGCACAAGTGTACAGTAGGGGAATGAAAATATTATACACCATAATTGTCTAATTTTGCTTGCACAGTGCAAGAAACGAACTATTTTACCGACTACGTATTGCCAACATTATAGAAATGAAAATACAGTATTTTTGACAGGACATTATGGTGACATGATGACAGACAAAAGTACCTAATGACAATTTATTTAATCATCGATTTCATTGATGTCGTTAGTTTTTACAACAAACCTCTTTAAATCAAATCAAAGACATTATATGGCATTACTACGTAATATGGAGCTAAAAGGCAATTTTGATCTTTACTACCAAATAATTAAACGTAATTTTCCATGCATTGGTCTGTTCCCTTCAACAGTTTTAAAAGGTAACATGTGCCCGCGATGTGGGAAAGGAATGAATTTGAAAACTGACGAGCCTTATCATTTCCCGACTGTACATGTGCAAACTTACTCCCACTACGCCAATACCTTGCCAAGTTACGTGCTGGCGACTAAACTATCACACCGATGTGAAACTGAAAAAGTGAAAATGTTATTCCTCCCATCCACTTATCTTTTCCTCTTTTTAACTCTACATGTCATGTGTAATGTCTTGTGTGTGATAATTATTATATTTGTATTGTCCTTTTTCAGCATGGTTTGGTCGGTTGGTTTCAACGGTACAAACACCGGTCAATAATTTTTGTTAATTTTAATAATTATATTTATATACAAGGTATAAAAATAGCCTTAACGAAGCCGAAATCTACGCATACTGTACATCAAACTAAGTAACATACAGCAAAAATAATTGCTAGGAAACGACTTTTATTTTTTGGTATTAAAAAACAGCTTTTAATTGTAGCGCGCAATGGAAGCGGGCGTGCAGCAGACTGTGCCTACATTTCAAAAATGTTGATAATGTTTGCATATAAGAATGTTTAGTAATAACATTTAAACTTAGTTTTCGTGAAAACCGTACAAAAATATGGTGACTTTGACCTTCAATATCTCCATAACCAGTCAGTTCCCAGGTATGGCCCGATACCAAAAAATCATCGTAATGATGGGAAGAATACGTGGCTCTCGGCTTCCTTAAGGGTATTTTTACACCCGATATATTTATAATACTTATCAGTGTCTTTCAACCTTGATGTTGGCAGAATCATCGAATAACGATGAAGCTATACAAATAAATTGGCATCGTAATGTGTTTTTTTAATGTGTTTAATTGGTATCGTAAAACGGTGTTGTAAATGGAGGGTAGGTGATGTTTTCTGTAGGTATGTACATAATTTTAGTCCATGATTAGAACTGTGCACGAGAAACTCTAATAGTTTTTCCTCCCTTAGGCGACGTGACTGTTATTTCCTTAATATAATTTCTTGGTAAATACGTTAGAAATATAGGTCAGATAACAAGGTTACGATCATACCAATCCGACATGAATTTGATAGAAAAACAATTGAATTATTTGTACGCAGATTTTCTCTTTGTTTTTGACAACTTATTTGAATGTACCTAAAGGAAATTACGTTCTGGGAAACAATGAATCTTTTAAAAAAAAGATATACAAGGTTAGTCGGAAAGGGGGAACTAAGCCGCGGGCCACTTAATGTATCACTGATGATTGTTATAAAGAAAGTGTTAAAATTTCAGATTCGTTAATAAAAAATTAAATGCAAATTGAATTTTATTTTAGTTTTTTCAAAAATTCTTAATTCCTGCTTTAGATACGAATTCAGAAAATGGAGCTTCTAATCCGTGCCCCAAATATGACCTAAAATATAAACACAGCTCATCATAGCTGAGGATAGATAGAAGTTGGCGTATTTTTTACGAAATCTTTGAACAGCTATTCCTCTTAAACTATTGACTTTTGGGGAAAGTTGCAGAACAAAAGTTACCCATTAGTATAGGTACTTTAACACCCTTTCGGCTTAGTACCCCCTTTCCGACTAACCTTGTATATAAGTAAAGCAGCACTTTCATTGGTTAAGCTAGACTTAAGAGCTTAATAGAGAAAGGTGATTAGCGAGCTTAATATGCACTGTTCTAACTTGTTGCTAAGGTCCGCATTCTACTAAATCGTATCCACTTCACTGGATTTCTGAATGTCATTCTGGTCAGATTATAGGTATACCTCGGTCTTCTCAGCATCCCATAAGTGTTTCCAATTCGAGGCTAAGGTTAACTAGCTTTGCTCGCTGCTCAAGCCGCATGAATACTTACTTCTTAGGATTTTTGGAAAATCGTCCAAAAAATCTAAACGCCCTACTAGAACCGCATACAGGCCTACCAGATGGAAAGACCTGATAAAAATTTATAGGTTACTTATTTTTAATATGCTAACTGAAGGCTGCCTATCGAGTGGAGTGGAGAGGAGCGGAGTGATGTGGAGCTACGTACATAACATCACGCCTTACATTCCCAGAAGGGTTCGGCAGAGGTGTTTTAGTACACCCTCGTTTCGCCAGTTATGTTTAAGTCCCATGGAGGCTAGCCTATTAAACTTACTTACCACATGCTGGGAATAGACGCGTGTTATAAGATTCAACAAAAGAAAGAAAGAAAGAAAGATAGAAAGAAAAATGCGTTTGTTGGCATTACAGCAAAAATACACCTTAATATTAAACAAAAAAAAAAATACAGATTATGATTGTAATGCCAAAAGGGCCTCAGCTCAGCATAATGTCAGATGGTAACACTAGGTGTACCACCTGACGCTGATTTTCAGCTGCAACCCACGAGTGCCGTACGAATAATAAATACTTAAGAAAATGTGTGTCCGTTTTTAATGTTATGAGAATAAATAAACTGATAACATGAAAAAGCTCATACTAAATAAAATAAAATGTTGTGACATGCATGTGTGTGTGTGTGTGTTGTGTTGTGATTACTAAAACTCAAATACCCAGTACCTAGTATCGGTGTATTACCTTGGTAAAATTTATAAAGCTGGTAAAATTGATAAAATTGGTAAAATTAATAAAAGTGGTAAAATTGCTAAGATCGATAAAATTGGTAAAATTTATAAAACTGGTAAAATAGGTAAAATTAATAAAAGTGGTAACATTGGTAACAAAACCCAGCACGCTTGGGAGTTCTGCCGTTCTGCCTGGCTAGCTACCACCCTCACATTAAAATCAGCCAAGCAGTTTACTATGTTCCGTCGTGTGTATATGAGAGCCAGAGGGGTATAGGGGATCCCTCTATATCTCTGTTACTTGGATTCGAGTGCTCCATCTTAGACCCTGCCTGCGCTTACCCTCAGGTACGTCTAGGGCCAAACGCGACCAAGTCAACGAATAAAAAGAAGAGGAATAACTATTTTTACCGACCTGCATTTCGGCTGGGAACTGCCGATTGTCAACTGTGTGATCACTGCCTTCCATAATACCAGCACCCCAATGGAAGTGGATTTGGGATAGCACATGTTTCTCAAGAAATGGACCACCTTCCAAGTATGGGCGTTCCGTTCTCCACTTTGAGGAGATTACCACTGGTGACAATAATTATCATTTTCAGCAGTGAAAAAAGTTAAAGTTAAGTAAGTTAAGGTCCAGTTTCACCACCTAACTGGCACTGTTAATTTGCCATATTTATGTAAAATTTGTACTAAATTGATAGAAATTTTGGTGATGCTTGTTAAAAAGTTATATAGAATGATATCAAATTCACTTTAAAATTTGTCACGGAAGAACCCAGATGGTTTTGGGGGGGTGTTGAGTCCCTTAGCCCCCCCTCTGGACCCGCCACTACCGTGTCGTCATGTAATGCTAATATGAGCTAGACGTGTGTTCTAATTCAATGCTATTATAATTCAGGTGCTATTGTGACGTCCATCTTGTTTAGACAGGGCTGTGACCTAAATCCCGTATTATCACATGTTTGAGAACATAAACACGACAACAGTGTCTCCGTGGAAATTTACTAAGTGCATACTAGTAGACTATGGGTTTAGAATAGACTCCATTCAACCCTGACACTTAATAGGTAAACAGTTTACATTTGAGAGATTCGTCTTAAGTGTAGTTTTAACATAACATCAAGCATTGTATTCCCCGAAGGGTTCAGCAAAGGTGTTTTTACTACACCCACGTTTCGCCAGTTATGTATAAGTCCCATGTAATAGGGGGTAAGCCTATTGCCATTAACTGGGTACAAATCCAGACTCTGGTATGATACTCAGAAATTCCTAATGGGAAAATTCAGTAACACTTTGCCCGACTTGGGAAGCGAACCCAGGACCTCATGATCAGCAGTCGTGCTTGCGACCACTACACCGACAAGGCAGTTTTAACATTATTTAAATACGTCTTGTATTTAAAATATATATTTTACTAGCGACCCGCCCCAGCTTCACACGTGTGCAATGTACATACTAATGTGGGGCATATAAACCTTCCTCTTGAATCACTCTATCTATTGCTGAAAACTGCATTAAAATCCGTTGCGTAGTTTAAAAGATCTAAGCGTAAAGATAGCGGGAGCGACTTTGTTGTATACCTACTGTGTAAAAATGTTGTCAAATGCATGAAGATATAGGTAAAAATGAATATCCGCGATTTTGATAAATGAATATTTGCGATTGATTGAAATGCAACCATTTCATGAAATGGTTGGCCACATCATGAAGTAATCAATTCTATGATTTGGCCACCACAAAAATAACATTGAAAGAAAGAAGAAGTATTTATTTTACGCCGACGCGGACGCACACGCATACTTAAAATCAAAAATATAATGTTTCTTAAAATTAACTTACACTTAAATTTAAACATATAACAATGAACAAACATATAACCCAAACACAAAAAAATAAAATAATCTATGGTTACTATTTAGTCTATCTATTAGTCATTGCTTGATCTCTTTTTATTATCTCGGACAGATTTAAATACAAATATTTCCTTAGATGCTTCAATCACAAGTAACTAAACACTGTAATAGTGAGTGTGAAAACTGCTAAACTGGCGTTAATATTTGACTTAAAGGTAACTTTGGGGGCCAATACCTGCCTGACATAAACTAACTTATCTTATTTGGCTTGCATACTGTAGTACCTACTCGTGGCAGACTTGAGGTCCAATAGCTCAGTTCCCCAAGGCTGGAATTGTGTCTAATAAATACAGATAGGCTCGCCTAAAGAACCTTACCTACATACTTATCTTTTTTTAATTGGTCACGTTTGACCGCGTTTGGAAGCGTCTAATCCCAACGTGTGGTGAAGGAGTTTTATATCATAACCCTTTCCCACTTGGGATGAATGAATTGAATGAATTAATGATTTATTCACTTAAAATTTCTTAAAGCTAGGTCCATTGCCCACAAAACTGCTTACGCAGTTTAACTGTGACATCGTTGAGTCTCTCTTACAGTAAACACAATCCCACCAGAAACATTCTGTAAAAAACTAGCCAAGTCTCGATGGAGCTGCTTGTTTATCTCTAAAAAGTAATGAAATCTAGACAAAGTCGTGCCAAGTCTAAGGTTCCTTACTGCGATTTCTTTATTATTATAGTTAATGTTGTGTGACTTGGCCGCTGAACATTCTTTACAAAACAAAACCAGGTGCTCCATGACACCATTGCACCAATCTGTCGCCAGAACCGCTACCCATTGACGATGGAAAATTGCCACTTGGAAAACGTTGATTCAATAACCAGTCAATTGTAGGCTTGATAAAGCTGCGTATTTCAATAATACTTATGTATAGGCGAGCCTAAAACAAACAGTATAAAAAAAACCAGTACAAACGGACTTCTAATCATTGATAGAAGTCCGTCTGTACCTGTCCCGTTGACTTGTACCCACTAACGTATAAAGAATGTTCAACGGCCAAGTCACAAAACATTAACTATAATAATAAAGAAATCGCAGTAAGGAACCTTAGACTTAGCACGACTTTGTCTAGATTTCATTACTTTTTAGAGATAAACAAGCAGCTCCATCGAGACTTGGCTAGTGTTTTACAGAATGTTTTTGGTGGGATTTCACTTCTTTTTGTAGAAACGTATATTGTTTTTTTTTTGACTTCAAATGAAGCGGCCTACCAAGTTGAATATTTTTTGTAAAGGCGGTATGTCGATCTCTAATAGTTAGGTTGGGCTCTTGTGTTTTCTAATCAGGGTCACCAGGTACTCCAGATCTTCGATTATCCTAGTTTTTATAGTTTTCCCTATAAGTGGCCATTAAACCCTAACTCTGTACCAAATTTCAGCTCTCTGAGTTTATGGGAAGTACTAGTTCTATTCTGATGATCATGAGTGAGTGAGTGAGTGAGTGAGTGTCATAAATGCGAAACTTTGCTTTCGCTTAACTTCGGAACTAAATGACCTACAGACTTGAAATTTTGGATTTTAAGTATGTGATTATAGCTTACTGGATGACGAAAATTTCTGTGTTCTGGTCTTATCCAGAGGTTCTCAAATAGCGGCCTGAAAATGCGGCGAAATGGTTCCAGTAAAGGATGGTACGGAAGTGTTTACTTCGCGCTCGACTTGGCGGGGGCACTGCCGTGCCCCCCGATCAGGTACATCTATAACCTATATACAACTTAATACCTACACTTACATAGTTTCTAATAAATGTTTTTTAAGTTTACGTGTGAATTTTACTCACTGCCTGCTGACATCAGACAAGAAGATAATAAAGTAATGTGAATTTTACTTTATTATCTTCTTGTCTGATGTCAGCAGGCAGTGTTCATTAAATAGGGAACGCGTTTTATTAAGGTTCTGTCGCCATAGTAATTACTAATTCTCGGTACATAAAAAAAAAAATAAGATAGAAATAAGATAAAACCACTTACTTTATTATTCGTGAACTATGGGTAGATGAAGTTTGGAGCTTTCATATTGATGTCGTTATCGGACGCTGATTCGACATTAGATTAAAAAAAAATTAAAATATAGGATCCGATATAATTTCAACAATGTGAAAAAGCTACATTTTTACGTATCGGACTGGCGCGGTGCGGCATCCGAAAACGATATTGTAAGGGATAATGTGGAAACGCTGTCTGTAAATGCAGCCTTAAGAGACTCCAGTAATAACAGCTATCTATTCTGCAGTAAGCTGGTGTGCATATTTCTGGTGGGTAGTAGCAAAGAGTGGAGCGCATCGATGCCCGACACGGAGGAGATCTTATGCAAGTCGGCCGGCTGTGGGATAGTGTTGCCGAACGATCAATAGTTTCACCATCGATAGTTTAAATTGAAAATCAGCTACTCCATCGATAGGACTATTGATAGTATCGACCCTATCGATAGTATCGATACTATAGATAGCATGGTTCACGTCAATACTATTGACATGCATCAATAGTATCGATGCTATCGAAGCTCCTAAAGATAATACTATCAATCGTATCGATGCTATCGATAGTATTGTTATTTGGCAGTCTCAAGAGTGTCGATACCATCGATAGTATCGATACTATCAACAGTTATACAGAATCGATAGTAACTTGTATTTCGATAGTGTCGATAATATTGGTAGTACCTACTGCTTTTCTGAACTTTGATACTACCGATAGTATAATCGATAGTCATACTATCGTTGAACTATCGATAGACTATCGTACTGCTATCGATATTCGCCTATCGATCGGCAACACTATGACATCGTCGCCGTCTCCAAAAACGCACGCCTGCTGAGACTCTTCACGCCAATGGGCACGCAACGTAGACTATAATTGAGCAGCAGACAGATGTTACTCAAGACCACATGGTAACATTAAATGAGGGACTGAGTTTCTTTTCAGTTCATATTCTTAAAATTCAATATTCATGTATTACTCAAGTGGACTAATACTTTTTCTTATATTATGCGTCCAATGATGTATAGAGGGTGTAAACAAAATCATGTAATTCCTTCAAACCTCATGATGTACTGCTGACATAGATTAACCCTGCCAGGGATACCTTTGGGTTAAATAAAAAAAAATTACAAGAAGTAAACATGTGTTCTTAACGTGAGGCATTTTAGCGCCCGAGCGAATTGCGCGGCTATGGCTCGCCGCGCGATCGTTTAACTTGGGGCGCTAAAATGCCCCACGTTAAAAACACCATGTTTACTTCTTGTATTTTTTTTATTAAATCCCCAATTATCCCATTCAGTGTTAATCTATGTCAGCAGTACATCACGAGGTTTGAAGGAATTACACGATTTCGTTTACACCCTGTATAGGCAGCGTAGGCATGCATATTATGAGGAATACAACTTTAGTAAAATATAGAATCGTTTTTTCTCCTAAATCATGAATCTTAAGGGAAAAAGTGTTAGAACAATTTTTGTAGATAATTGCATAGTCTACAATGTTTGTCTGAACAATTTTTATCATAAAACTAAACATTTCGCTAAAAAATCCAAAAACGCATTTTTGCGAAACTTGACCTTGAATAAATATTTTGCACACTTGGGATCGATGGGGACTTTTCACAATTTCATTATAATGGTATCCCTAACGTTCATGTAAATGTTCAGCTTCTTGGGAATTTATGCAAGGGTACCTACCCCTATTTTTCGGGCTAGTTTGACCGGTCTACACAACGCCTAGACGAAAAACAGTATTATACTAACCAGCTTGTTAGCTAAGGGCGCCGCTTTCATCTAAGCCATTATTTAGAACGACCAGGATTGCATAAGCATATTAATGCTATATCAAGCGGCCCTCGTAGGCTGTTTCGCGACAGTATTACGCATGCGCGGGTTTTGGTGTTGCCAATTTTGCAGGTATATAAGCAAAGTAATTGCAGAGTGCTCGCGTGTGTTGAGGTTGGTTTTTTTATTTCAATAAATAGATGTATCATCATCATTCTTCCGTGTTGGTCTAGTGGTGGAAAACGTGACTGCTGATCGGTCCTGGATTCGATCCCCAGGTCGGACAAAGTGTTGTTGGGTTTTTCTGTGAGGAATTCCTCAGTTTGGATTTGTGCCCGTTTGATGGCAATAGGCTCGCCTCCTATTACATGGGACTTACATAACGGCGAAATGAGGGTGTTACTATACACCTCTGCCCAACCCTTCGGGGAATACAGGCGTGATGTTATGTTATGTATAATCACATAGTCACATAATCACATATAGGTGAGGAAGGTTTTAAAGGACTTACGTGTATATCCAGTATTAGTAATCTTAACTTTATGTGGGTACACATCGAAATTGAACCATTGGAGCTCCGGACATGTGTAGAGCAAAGAGCCCGTGATGGATACGTTTATGGGAGTTGGAAGATTGCCTTCAAAATCAGCCCAGTATTGAATCCATTCTCTCGTCCCAAACGGGGGTTCAATCTTCTCATCTTCACTTGCCAATTCTTCTTCATTTTCATCTTTTAAATAAGATAATAGTTGAGAAAACCTATTTAAAATATTGTATACTCAAGAAATATTACATGATGCGTTTATAATAGGACATTTCATCATCGACTGCCTTGTTGGTCTAGTGGTCGCAAGCGCAACTGCTGAGCATGGGGTCCTGGGTTCAACCCCAGGTCGGGTAATGTGTTATTGAGTTTTTCCATTAGGAATTTCTCAGTAGCAGCCTGGAGTTTGGATTTGTGCCCGGTTAATGGCAATAAGCTCGCCCCCTATTACATGGGACTTAAACATAACTGGCGAAACGAGGGTGTACTAAAACACCTCTGCCAAACCCTTCGGGGAATGTAAGGCGTGATGTTATGCTATGTTATCTCATCATCTTCTTTAAGCCTAGGCGTATACGGAGGCGCAGGTCACGTAGGCAACACAGTTCAGTCTAGAATGCTATGCTTTCGTGCCGCCGCTAATTACGAAATAAGCGGCGGCCGAGCGATGGCGATAGCGGAGCGGCGCGGTGCGGCTGCGATGTAAACAAAAGCATAGCGTTATGCAGGTGGCTTTAGACCAAACGAGCGAATGCTCGTTCTATCTGCACTCCATCAATTTCTTTTAGTGTGAACAGAGACAGAGCACTCTTTCGTTGTTCTATCTTATTTGTGGAGATTCTATGGAATGTTCTAAGAATGCTCGCTCGTATTAGAGCGTTCTTTCGTGTTCCGACGTGCTCGCTCCTCGAAGCGATCTCTTTAAAGCGTTTTTGTGTTCTAGCGACTTGACCGCTAAATCTGCCTGATCTAAACATCTCTAGAGCATGTGCAAGAATTCCAGTTCTTGTTTATAGTCATTCTTGCTCGTTGGTATTCTTTTGGTGTAAATGATGAAAACTAATTTTCGTTTACACTAATAAAGCAACAAACAACGACGCTCTGTGCTCTTGTTCTAGCTCTAGGTCTATTCTTTTGGTCTAAAGTGTCTAAACCCACCTTGAAGTGATGTGCACGAAACGGACAAGAGCGGCGCGGCGCGGGGCGTTTCGTGCCCACGCCAAAAATCGCTGCTGGCACGCCCCGTCCCGCACCGCTCCGCAGTCGCCACTACTAATTTCGTGCCCGCAGACTTACAATCTATACAGTTGAACAACGCCTACACGGACGGTGGGATCGCCCGACATCAAAGGCGTTGTCCAACTGTATGGATTGTAAATCTGTGACTGAATCGTATAGCCTGCGTGACCTGCGCCTCCGCATACACCTAGGCTACTAGTGGTTATCCATGCGGTCGTTATTTAGCCACGAGCCCCTCAATAATTGTCGAGGCCCCAAGTAGTGATGGAAGTTCTAACCGCAAAATCATTAAATAATTACAGCAGCATATTATTAATATTAAAATCAAAATACCTATTCGTGTTTGAGTTAACTTATTCATGTTTCAGAAGTAATCCGTAAAAATTTTGCAACTAACGTTTAGACACAATTTTATCACATGGTTTTTAATATGTTGATGACATTAAAATTTGCACTTATCAATGAACATTATACAATATCTTCTAAATATTTCGACTCAGACCAATAAACTTGCATCCATGGCCCAAATTTTCCGTATAATATAATTCAGGGTATACAATCTTAGTACAATACAATATCTTCTAAATATTTCGACTCAGACCAATAAACTTGCATCCATGGCCCAAATTTTCCGTATAATATAATTCAGGGTATAAAATCTTAGTACAAAATATATTATATGGCAATTTGAACATAAAACTGTAATCATTTAAGTTGTAATGAAAACACTTTTCAAATGAATAAATTCTTGTAGATTTTAAATTTTGAAGGATTATAATATAGTATTTCCAAATCAGATTAATAGACGGCGCCACTAACGAGATTATGTTACAAAATTGTAAAAATACTAGGTTAGTAGTACCTCTTCTAGTTGATAGTACTTCTTAAATTGGCTGTGTTATTTGTAGTACCATGTACGAATTTTAATCTATTTTGGTAGATTTTTCAACTTTTAGGGTCTAAGTTAAACTTACGATTGTTTGTGAAATATAGGTTTAAATGAGAAATTATTTTGTAAATTAATTTGGATAATATTTATTCAACCATAAAGTTCAAGATAATTTAGGTACCTATATGCATTTTTTATTTCCTATTTTACTGTTTCTTTAAAGTAGAAATTCTAATTTACTTGTTAACAACTGACGTCACTGTCTGCTGGCGGTCTCTCAATACTGTCCCCGTTTGTCTTGAATTTCATGATTTGTAAGGTTTAAGAATTACTTTTGGTGAATAAATGTGTCTCCTGTCCTGTTCGTTGTCTGTTGAGTTGAGTTGAGTGCATCGTTATTTTATTAGAACAACAATGACAAAAATATTTACAGGTTGCAATATATGTAATAAAAATTTAACCACTGACGACGAACATGAATTTTTATAATCCAGAGAGTACGAAAGACTAAGGTGGCTTTGCAGTCCCAGCGAGTCTCTCTTAACATGTGTATCAAACCTACAAGACATCAACTACTCCATTATAAAAAGAAAATTTTGAAAAAAATAATCTCAAAGAACTAATTACAACTCTCGCACATATGTACTCAAATTTTGATTTTACTAAATGTGAGAAACACAAAGAAAACAACGGTGTCTTGCAGCTTTTTCATTTATAATTATTGTAAAGAAATAAATAGAATATTAGCAGGGAAGAGAGACAATGATGATGATGAGGATTAATTAAATGCAAAGCAAAAAAATATTATTGTAAATGTTTTAAAAGAAAACACAAATAAATAAAACTTTCGAGGAGGCCATTAATCTTTGTTTCATTTTTATATCTCATTATTTTTCATTGGCATGTACCATTTTATTTTTCCTCAAAACAAGGAGCAAATAGTTCATTGCTGATGGAACATAATACAACGTAATAATTCCCATAATTATATACATAGAATAAAAAGCATAATAAAAAGGTATACCTACGTACACTTACATATCTACTATACAGTAGCAGTGTAAAATAGCTATACGTATATGATCAAATAGAATAAATAGTTCTAAAACAGATTAGCAGAGGGCAGCAGGTGTTCAATGCTTGTTTTGAAGGCCGAGAGAAGTCTCTATTAAAGTACTTTGTGGCACAGACGTACTAGAAGATGGATAGAAGAAGAAGGTTCATTGCCATAGCAACGACATAATACATTAAAAAAATATAATTATGACGTTGCCACCCCTAATAAAATTACAAAAATGTACTCTATGCGTTGCCATAGCAATTAAGTTATGGCACTTAGATTGCGCCCAAGTTTATTTATAATGAAACGCAGGGTCCAAGATCCCCCCCGGTGGGTTCCCGCATTGTCGTTGCGGGGGGGCTCAGTAGCCATTAAGTGAAGGCCCACGGTGAAGCGAAGAAGAATCCGAGGAGAGGCTGCTCGTCGGGGCCTGGGCCAGGAAGCTCTTGATGTAGCGGCCAAGTAGGTTGCGGTGTCGCTTAGGTGACATCGCAACTTAGGCGGGCCGTGACGACATAACGGTGGCATCGCGGCTGAAGGGTGGAGGCCGCGGCGGGAGAGGAGTACCGGTATTGCGGTGCGCCGTTCTCCCTACCTTCCGCGGCCTTGACGGGGCCGCCACCGTCAGATGGCGGACGCTGTGGGGCCGCAGGGGGAGAGGAGTGTCGATGTATAGTTGGCCGCTCTCCCTATCTTCTGCGGCCGAAAAGTGGTAGGCGGCGGGGCGAATAACCTGACCCGTCGCAGGGGGACCAAGGGCGCCCAGACATGGGGTTTAGTCTGGCGCCCGAGTGCTTGTTTGGTCCCCGGGGTGGTCACGGCGTGCCATGTGTTCTGGTGCGCCGGTGATGTGGGCTGCTCCCCGTGCCTGACAGGAGGTCATGGGGTGGGGCCCCACAGTGGAGGTTTACTAGCAATTGATGGACCAAGACCTGCCGGGGTTGCGGTGCATGCTTAGGCGAATCTCGCGACCCCGGCCGACGGTCAAAAGGAGGAACACCGTGGGTTTTTAGCCGGTAAGAGTCCGGCAGACCCCTCGCCTACCCCGGGTGAGGGACATCCATAAGGACTTTCCCACGATAAAAAAAAGGACTCCAAGATACTTTGTATATTATAACGTAGGCAGAAATCATAGAAGTACAGTAAGCATAATTAAATTACTAGCAACAAGAGATGAACCAACGACATAGTAATGAAAATTGAATGAAAACAATGACTAGCGGCCGGTCCCGGCTTGACATGGGTGGACATTTTTCCCGTTTTTGCAACATATTTCATTTATGCTCCGCTCCTATTGGTCGTAGCGTGATGTTATATAGCCTTCCTCGATAAATGGACGGTCCAACACAAAAAGAATTTTTCAATTCCAACTAGTGGTTCCTGAGATTAGCGCGTTCAAACAAACAAACTCTATAACAAAGAAATTATCCAAAGTATTAAGTACAGTGCCACCAACTTAGCTGTGAGTTGACAGCGTCGCTAGTGGAGAGCCTGACAATGGAATTACATTTTCCGAGGGGCGGCTTTAGTTCCAATTTGGTCCGTCTACACAGCTAAGTTGGTGGAGCTCTATTTACCAATAGAAGCGTACAGGCAAAAACCCGGGGTAATCCAATCCAAATTTTACTTTTTAGAGGAAAATCGTAATCTAAGATTCAAGTCGGCAATTTTCCTCGTCTTTGCTTGTCCTGTAATTTAAAGCATTGCAATTTTCTGGGAATATTATGTATCGGTTTTAAGCGAAAACGTGTGAAAAAAATAAAACTACAATAGACGGTATTGCCATAAATAAATTAATTTTTTTTTAAATGTGACTTTCACGATTTTTTGCCTGTGCCCTTCATTTGGGCCATGGATGCAAGCTTATTGGTCTGAACGGAAACATTAAGAAGATATTGTATAATGTTCATTGATAAGTGCAAATTTTAATGTCAGCAACATATTAAAAACCATGTGATAAAACTGTGTCTAAACTTTAGTTGCAAAATTTTTACGTATTCCTTCTGAAACATGAATAAGTTAACTCAAACACGAATAGGTATTTTGATTTTAATATTAATAATATGCTGCTGTAATTATTTGATGATTTTGCGGTTAGAACTTCCATCACTACTTGCGGCCTCGAAATTATTGAGGATTAACCACTATTAGCCTAGGTGTATACGGAGGCGCAGGTCACGCAGGCTAGGTACACTGTTCAGTCACGGATTTACAATCCATACAGTTGGACAACGCCTTTGATGGCGGGCGATGAAAACGTCCGTGTAGGCTAAGGAGTAAGTCTGCAGGCACGAAATTAGCGGTGGCGACTGCGAAGCGACGCGGGGTGGGGCGAGCCGGCAGCGGCCTTTGGCGTTGGGACGAATCGCCCCGCGCCGCTCTCACCCGTTTCGTGCACATCACTTCAAGGTGGGTTTAGACCAAACGAATATAGAGCTAGAGCTAGAACAAGAGCACAGAGGGTCGTTGTTTTCTGCTTTATTTTATTAGTGTAAACGAAAATTCGTTTTCATCATTTACACCAAAAGAATACCAACGAGCAAGAATTACTACAAACAAGAACTGGAATTCTTGCACATGTTTTGCACATTCTAGAGATGTTTAGATCAGGCAGATTTATCGGTCAAGTCACTAGACATAAAAACACTTTAAAGAGATCGCTTCGAGGAGCGAGCACGTCGTAACACGAAAGAACGCACTCAGCAACAGTTCGCCACGCTCGTGCTCCGTTTACATAAAAGGCGAGCATTCTTAGAACGTTCCATAGAAAATCCATAAACAAGATAGAAAACGAAAGAATGCTCTGTCTCTGTTTGCTCCAAACGAATTTGATGGAGTGCAGATGGAACGAGCATTCGCTCGTTTTTCGTCTAAAGATATCTTCATAATGCTATGCTTTTGTTTACGTCGCCGTCGCACCGCGCCGCTCCGCTATCGCCATCGCTCAGCCGCCGCTTATTTCGTAGTTAGCGGCGGCACAAAACCGTAGCATTTTAACTTATCTGTGTTGCCTACGTGGCCTGCGCCTCCGTATATGCCTAGGCTTATAGAAGATGATGAGATAACATAACATCACGCCTTACATTCCCCGAAGGGTTCGGCAGAGGTGTTTTAGTACACCCTCGTTTCGCCAGTTATATTTAAGTCCCATGTAATAGGGGGCGAGCTTATTGCCATTAACGGGGCACAAATCCAGACTCCAGGCTGCTACTGAGAAATTCCTAATGGAAAAACCCAATAACACTTTACCCGACATGGGGATCGAACCCAGGACCCCATGCTCAGCAGTCGCGCTGCGACCACTAGACCAACAGGGCAGTCAATAATGAGATGTCCTATTATAAATGCATCATGTAATATTTCTTGAGTATACAATATTTTAAATAGGTTTTCTTGATTTTTATTTTATTTAAAAGATGAAAATGAAGAAGAATTGGCAAGCGAAGATGAGAAGATTGAACCCCCGTTTGGGACGAGAGAATGGATTCAATACTGGGCTGATTTTGAAGGCAATCTTCCAACTCCCATAAACGTATCCATCACAGGCTCTTTGCTCTACACATGTCCGGAGCTCCAATGGTTCAATTTCGATGTGTACCCACATAAAGTTAAGATTACTAATACTGGATATACACGTAAGTCCTTTAAAACCTTCCTCACCACACTGATTATACATACATAACATCACACCTGTATTCCCCGAAGGGTTGGGCAGAGGTGTATAGTAACACCCTCATTTCGCCGTTATGTTTAAATCCCATGTAGTAGGAGGCGAGGCTATTGCCATCATCCGGGCACAAATCCAAACTCCGAACTGCGACTGAGGAATTCCTCACTGACAAACCCAATAACATTGCCTGACCTGGGGATCAAACCCAGGACCTCCCGATCAGCAGTCACGCTTGCCACTACAAAAACGCGGCAGTACGGTGATGATACATCTATTTATTGACAAAAAAAAACATCCAACCTCATCGAACACATACGAGCACTTTGCAATTACCTTGCTTATATACCTGCAAAATTGGCAACACCAAAACCCGCGCATGCGTAATACTATCGCGAAACAGCCTACGAGGGCCGCTTGATATAGCATTAATTAATATGCTTATGCAATCCTGGTCGTTCTAAATAATGGCTTAGATGAAAGCGGCGGCCTTAGCTAGCAAGCTAGTTAGTATAATACTGTAAATTTTACAGGCGTTGTGTAGAAAGGGTACCTAGGACAAAAGCTGTACGGCGACTAATAGAGAATCTAAGCTAAGGGTTTAGGGTCTTAATATACATAACATCACGCCTGTACTACCCGAAGGGTTGAGCAGAGATGTATAGTATAGGTATAGCCCGCCCCCATGTAATAGGGAGCGGGCTTATTGCCATCAACCGGGCACAAATCCAAAACTCCGCTACTGAGGAATTTCACACGGAAATACCCAATGAGACTGTCCGATCTGGGGATCGAACCCAGGACCTCACGATCAGCAGTCGCGCCTGCCACCACTGGACCAACGAGGTAGTAAAGTAAATATTCAAGGTCATATGTTTTGACTTTCAGTAAATGATCTTAGAGGGCTCTCCATTTTTAACTATACCTTCATGCATTTGACAACATAAAATAATGTGTTACATAATTCCCCATGAAAAATAAAATATTTATTAAACCGAAAAAAAGTGCCAACTCTACTAAAGTGTAACGCCAGTGAAACTGAATTTTTATAGATTATATTAACAGAAGATAATAACTGTTTATTGCCTACTTTATAGTAGGTTAGCAATATCAATTGAAGGAAATCAAACCGCTTTAAGTACCTACTGGCGTCTTAAAAAGACAAGAAAAAATATGGTGTCAATTACAAGTCATATCAATAAATCTTCATCAACATATTACATTTCACAACTTAAAGACTATTTCGTGTTTTTGTTCCAATTCATCATAAATTGAGAAGAGAAACATGAGCATGTACTCTAACTCGGAGTAAGTTTAAAACGAAACCACTTTTATTATTACTGTAAATAATCAAGTAGTCTTTTATGGTTGTTGTCCTCTCAGAGGAAATTAGGTAAGAATGTAAGTAACTTTCTGGGTAGTCTACTCTTTAGTTTTATGGTTTCAGGGTTGCGTTTCAATGATGATTATTTTATGTTTTAACCAAATTCATTTTTTTTGGTCGTACCACAATTTTCAAATATTGCCAATAGACTCTTTACAAAGGGACCTTTTAACGCCCTTTCGTCTTTAGGGGTATTTTTGTAACAACCTGTATATATTTTAAAATACGAGACGCATTTAAGACAAGCTAAACCTGCCTGGTCTAGCGATCGCAAGCGTGACTGCTGATCATGGGGTCCTGAGTTCGATCCCCAGGTCGGGCATAACTTAACTTAGGTACTGAACTTAACTTACTTAACTTTAACTTTTTTCACTGCTGAAAATGATAACTAATGTCATCAGTGGTAATCTCCTCAAAATGGAGGACGGAACGCCCATACTTGGAAGGTGGTCCATTTCTTGAGAAACATGTGCTATCCCAAATCCACTTCCATTGGGGTGCTGGTATGATGGAAGGCAGTGATCACACAGTTGACAATCGGCAGTACCCAGCCGAAATGCAGGTCGGTAAAAAAAAGAAGTTATTCCTCTTCTTTTTATTCGTTGACTCGGTCGTGTTTGAGTCTAGTCATACCTTAGGGTAAGTTTAAACGCACGAAAAGAACTACACGGAACTTGATTAGAATTTAAGAGTTCATAATAGGACTACAGGACCAGCACTGGATCTTTGCTACTTGGAATCGTGTAGTCTAGACCCTGTCTGCGCTTACCATCAGGTGCGACCAGCGTCGAATTCGACCAAGTTAAAGAATAAATAAAAAAAACCGGCCAAGTGCGAGTCGGACTCGCGCACGAAGGGTTCCGTACCATTGTCTATAAAAACGGCAAAAAAAAACCCACGTTTGTTGTATGGGAGCCCCCCTTAAATATTTGTTTTATTTCAATTTAATTATTTATTTTTAAAGTGAATATATAACTAAATATTCTGTGATTATTTCAAGCGTCTACCTGTTGCCGTTATAAATATCGAGCAAAAATTAGCAAAAAAAATCAAGTTTGTTGTATGGGAGTCCCCTTAAATATTTATTTTATTCTGTTTTTTAGTATTTTTGTTATAGCGGCAACAGAAATATATTATCTGTGAAAATTTCAAAAGTCTAACTATCACGGTTCATGAGATACAGCCTGGTGACAGACGGACGGACGGACGGACAGCGGAGTTTTAGTAACAGGGTCTCGTTTTACCCTTTGGGTACGGAACCCTAAAAAGGCGTGATTTTTTCACGCTTAAATGGCATTAGATACAAGAAAATGTACAACTCTATTTATAATCCTCCGTGTGGCTACACTGAAGTCGTTAAGTCAATTGAAAGGCCTTCTCTAGAGAATTAATGCTTTCAAAGTGTAAGGTATTGGGTTAATGACCAACGTTATTCATACGCAGTGACCTGTTACCACGTGGTTACCCTTTCAATAGGAGCTTTCCATCACTTCCCACTCAACGATCAATCGACTACCTACCCAAAACTGTCATTGAAATACGAAGGTCATTAACCTACCTATTTTAAACTTCATAATCTAGACACGCGGTAGCGTGTCAAGCCAAGTTCAAAGGAAAAAGGAACTGGCGACGCAGCAGCCGTGTGTTATATTACATGAACCATTTGAAGTCACTTTTGAGCCCTTGATAACTTAAAATCTATTTAGCTTAAACACATGAAATTTAGTTTATTTATTAAAACCCCTATAAGAACCCCAAATTTCATAAATACAACTCAAACAGTTATTGAGATATTAAAGTCTAAAAATCGGCATTTTTAACACTGACTGACTGATATATACATCAAAAACCTAACCCACTTCCAGATGACCTAGAAAGTTGAAATTTGGTGTTCAGCTGGGTAATTGTGTATACAAAGGAAAAAGTCAGAAAACAGTGAATTGTTA
The DNA here is from genome assembly GCA_910594945.2 of Amphipyra berbera. Lineage (NCBI taxonomy): Eukaryota > Metazoa > Arthropoda > Insecta > Lepidoptera > Noctuidae > Amphipyra > Amphipyra berbera. The sequence goes on along the minus strand of OU343131.1, from coordinate 4,625,420 downwards.
CGATTTGAAATATTTTTCAAGCAATCGATTTTTATTACCTAGCGCCTTTCGAAATTACAATAGCAAAATCTTTTTCTTTCGCAGGAGAATAGGTTCCATGATTCCATGATGAAAGGTTGCTTTTATCGTTTTGCATACCAGATTATTTCATTCAAATGGGAAATAAAAATATACCTAACAGGCAAATGATAAAAAAATAAAGCGGGGACATTGTATTTCTAACGTTCAAGAAAATAGCACAAAAAATAAAACTATACAGCATGAAGGTTTTACAGATTACTTTTGAATTATGAATAATAATAATTTCTTTACAAAAAGTAATGATATCCCATCAAAAACATAAATGTGAAAATGGGAGCTAAGTTCAATAGTAAGAATATGCGTGGTTGTCGACTTCGCCGACAAAAGAATTGAGATCTAAATGGGTGCCAAGTTCTGTAGATAATCCTGAAATTTATTTACACAAAGCAGATAACTTGGATAAATTGATGCTCAAGATTTGACATGGAAAAAAAACTTTGAAAAATCCCACACACATACCTACTTACAAACATAGATCATCATCATCTCCCTGCCCTTATCCCACAGTAGGTGGGGTCAGAACAACATGTATTTCTCTTGCAATCTCCTCTATCAACCGTCATCTCAGTACTCACTCCTTTCTTACCTATGTCATCGTTCACTTCACACAATCCATCCATCTTTTCTTTGGCTTACCTCTACTTATATAACATTCATATTTAACACTCTTCTAACGACATGGCTTTCTTCCCTTAGCATAACATGCCCATGCCACGCTAACCTATTACTCCTCAACTTACAAACATAGATACAGGCGAGAAATAAGGCAAGCATAATGGTAACATATATAAAAAAATAATATAAAATACGTTTACAGGTGACCTTCTTTCGTTCAGAATACTTGACACAAGAGGAAGCTTTACATCATCCAGATGGAGTGACCATGGTTTGCTATTTGATAAAGGTAAACGTCTCATAAGCTTTTTATTATTAATCTCTATACATTGTCTTCTAATCATAATAATTATCAGCCAAACACGATATCCTCTTTATTACAACATTAACAGGTACAGTCAACGACAGGTCGACATGGCAATCGGGTATGAGGTGAGTTGTGATGGGGGGGGGGCGCACACCCGCACAGCGCCCGTGCTATCTAAAGTGCTTATTGCACTCTTCAATATTTAGGAAATCTAATTAGGAAATCAGAAGATGTAATTGAAGTTATATAATGTATATTAAATAATGTAATAAATTGAAGGTATCGATTTAATTTAAAGCTTATTTTCTTCTTTTTAGACCATTTAAATAAAAGCTTGTTTTAAAAATGTTTTTTTTTACTATTTATTTATTTTGTATTTTTTAGTAGGTATATCATGTTGAAACTTAGAACGGTCTTTCATAATTGAACGTGTATACAACATTTCATGTCTGTGCTGCTAACCATTGAGGAGTTCCCTTGTCAGGACCTAACCCTGAGTGAAGCAATCATGTCACGGTAAAACTTAAAACCGGCTATCATAATAAAACGCGTACACAACATTTCGTGTCTGTGCTGATGAGCGTTGAAGAGTTTGTTTATCTGGAGCTAATCCTGGATGTCGATTCAGGTTATGCTTGCCAAAAAAATGTATTGTCATCGGAAATGAGCCAACATTTTAAAATTCAACTCCGTAGGATAACAGGAAGTGGTTCAAAATTCAGTTGCAACATTTCAACCGAACATATACATACAAACATTGCAAGTTAAATAAAAGCTTGTAAAAAATAAATGTGTACATTTTTTTCCCTGAATTTCTCAAAAGTACTACATTTCTACATCATTTATGGGAAAAATAATATATTTGTTCAAAAAAAAGGTGGCAACCCTAGTCGTCGCTCCGATTTAGAATTCAATTTAGTGTGCTTCTAACTTCCTAGTTAGAGTGTTCCTAATTAGATTTCCTAAATATCGAAGAGTGTAATAAGCACTTAAGTCTTAGCGCTGCACGAGTCCGCATCGACCGCATTTATCGATTTCGATTTCGCTCACGTTGTTACTTGTAGTATTGAAAATGACTAGAAAATTACCATGTCGACCTGTCGTTGACAGTAGGTAGAGGTAGAAAGTTATTCACAAAAAAAAATGTTACCTGTTAAATCATTACAGTACGGCGTTAACCCTGACGAAAGGATGAGCTGGGTAATCGAAGGGTTTCCAAGAGTGCGAGAGGCACAAAAATCCACACAGATAGGCCCGTACCCAATGTCACACCTACTACCTATGTTCTACGAAGACTATTTCCTTTATTGGGGGAGGTTGCAAACGGTAACAGGTAAAGAGTTCGTGATCAAGTGGCTGGTTCCAAGAACAACTCTGTTTGCCTCTTATGAACAGGTACTTTTATTAATGAATCTGTAGCCGCTTCCAGACAGACTGTGGGCAAGCGTTTTACGTCCCGTAACAATTGATTCGCACTCATACGTTCAATTGTAAGTAAACTAATTCAGGATGCAAGCTTGACCTCAGTCTGTTAAGGCCTGGTCAAACAGAGAGCGTGGCTGGGTGTGATATTCACGTCACGTGTTGATCGCGTGCTCTTGGCGTGCGAATTACTATGACAATGTATGGGAGACGCAACACCACGCTAAGCTTGGCATTGCAGTGTCTGTGTGGCGTCTTCCATACATTATCATAGTAATTCGGACACCAAGAGCACACGGTCAACACGAGACATAAATATCAAAGCCAGCCACGCTCTGTATTTGACCAGGCCTTTATGGCAGACTCTATGTACTATACAAGCGATTATGCTTTGGTATTGACATAACATTGATAAATTTGTGTCCCCTCCTTTTTAACAGTTGAGAGAGTTCCACAAGCTGTGGGACCCTTGGGATGCACCCACTGCAGGAAACAATAGACCAATTCAAGACCGAGGAGACCGGCATGTCTTCTTCATCAATGCACATTGGTGCCAATACAATTCATTATTACCTATACCGAGAATACCAGAGCCATCAATTTCCGTGTTATCTCCTGCTTATCGAAAGAATTCTTGGATGCTTCCTCCACAGAATCGGAAGGAAGGAACTGATAATGGTTCAACTGCTAAATCTCCTAGCACTCAGGTTATTGCAACATCTGACACGTAGGAATTACTGTAACAATATTATTTTTGGTCAAATATTTGTACGAATATCGGAAAAAAAAATTCGCTCGCTATATAATCCAAATTTTATAACATCCTACACGCTCCATGGCAGTAATGTTCTTACGACCGTTCATGATACACGGTGATATTGATATAATGAATCTAAGGATGATGGCGGTGTACTGGTGATGAACCATCACGTCTTAAGAAATAGTAAGGAGTCTATGGACACTGTCAAATACTCGCACGTTCATAGCCTTATGGCCGATTTTTTATACGTCACTTTATCTGAGGAATTGTTGTTAAGATAGCTTTTGCATTAAAAAATTACTAATGTTTTGTTAGGATTTTGAGAAAAAAATATTGAATTTCTAAATAAAAAGGAACCAACCTGTTACCTAATAAGCTTAACACGAATTGAGAACCGCAGCGTTCAGTTATTTTAAATCGGTTAAATTCGCAAGAATAATTTCCATAGTTTTGCAAGCGGACGCAAATACCTAATATTAGATTACCCTCTTATGTTGTCCAATTGTTAAGAAAGAAAGAAATAAAAAGTATTTAACCTGGACACGCACAGGAAATAATAAAAAAAATAATAATTAAAACTGTCAAACGAAAAAAACCTGTGCGATGCCAAAAAGGCACTTTTGTTGTAATGTACCTAAGTCATGTTTTATTAATTTTGTAACCACTTCTTGTATTGTAAATAAATGTTTTACCCGACTTAAATACTTTAATTTTAAATTAGCAAGTATTGACCTTTAAAGTTATACTTTTTTTGACGCATTGAGGGTAAACATATTTTATCGAGGCAGAAGTTACGCGCGCAAGTAGCTGTAACGACGGGAAATGCGTCACCATGAAGTTAATTGTTAACATTAACCGCTTTTCTTTAAGACACCATGAAGTTAGTTGTTGATATAAATCTCAAAGGTGTCTAAAGTTCTGCAAAAGATAGTCCAAAAAATGGCTTTCTATAGTTTCTTTCTACCTCCATGGGAAAAAGGCGTGAGTTTATGTATGTATGTACCTACATCAACTGCTACTTAAAAGTTATGTACCAGTTACTGTTAACTGATTCTACATGAGCATGACCGATCTGGTTTTAGGTTAGGCTAGCAGCTAATGCAGGTAGGTACCTATACCTACACAGCAGTAAAAGTTTGATCGAAATCCGTTCAGCTCATGTATAGTGGTGCGGTAACAAACCGATAGACGCTAAATACTAATATAAATTGATTAAAATGTTAACAACTAATGTTGACGGAATGATGTTTTTTAATTATAGGTATTGTTATAATAGTGCGACCGCGCTCTGCGGAGCGGTGATTTGCGATGCGTTTTTGTCACTGCAACGAATAAAATAAATACAAGAAAATAAAGAATAATTAGCAGTGCGCGCTCTTCTATGACATTCCATACTTCACAGATTATACGTTAAAAAAACGCAAGACAGTCCGCGCTGGCCCAAAATATTGTGCAAGCCCTCGTTCGCACGAGAGCTTTTTCAACGCGCGTTAAAAAGCGTCCTAATACAATAAATAGCAAGCCGTATATGTGTTCACATGTTAGCGCTTTTTTAACGCAGCATAACTAATGCGCGCGTTGGACACTTTTTATAAGGTGGACACGACCCTGTCCACACCGTACGCGTGTACGCGCCGTAGTCGCCGGAGTCATCGCTTTTGTTGACGGCATTCCGGCTAGAATAGGTGTGTGAGGCATCCTACAAATAATTAAAATACAGCGACTGCGGTGCGTACGATGCGGATAAGTGAGTGTCCACCTTAACATTTAACATTTGACAGTCAAAATTAATCATTTTTAATTCTTTAATATATATTTCTTGTAATTTGATTCAAATGTTTAGATATAATAATATAATTGTTTGATGTTCAATAAGAACCAAAATAATATTTTAATGCTGCTAAAAGACTAGATACCCGTGCGGTTTTAAAACGTCATAATCTCAGCTGTCCGTCTAGTGTCAGTGTCAAATCATTCATCAACAAAAAGATAACCTACAAAATTTAGACAAAATCAACATCTACCAGCTGCGACTAGTCATAACAAAATGTTGAGGAATATTTTGCGTACCAGCCGCTGCCTGGCACGAAGACGGATCAATAGTGTAACTCCGGTACTCGGGCGCTATTGCCTGCGTATTACCTCAAAAGACATTAGTTTATCGTTTGACCGCCAATTTTCGTCCGACCCGTCTGTTCCTCAAGTTTTGGAAATCGAACCAGCAGTCTTTGAAGAGATCTGCAACGAAACTCTAGAATCTCTTTGTGATTATTTCGAAGAAATTGTGGATTCTTCTTCAAATTTAAAAGGCGCTGACGTCACTTACAGTGTAAGTACAAAGTAAAACTCGTAGTTTTTTTAATATCAAAAATAAGTTCTAATTAGCAATCCTGTGTTTGTAGTAAGATAATATTGCCAACATTCGCTTGAATTAAGAGAGAGTTACTGTATGTAATTCTATGTTACTTAAACTATCATAAAAGTTCTTACATAGGTACTTAGTTATGTAATTTTCATACTGAATATTGCCAGTACCTAGTATTTTTATACATTATTTATTCAAGTGTATTGGATATAGTTTTATTTCTACCGAATGGGCTTATCAACTTAGCAACAAGACTTATTTTAAGATAAACTATAGCTGTTATCTGTTTTTGTGAATAACGTAACATTGATCATAACAGTACGGCAGCAAAATATGTTTGGCTGGACCGCAAATAACACGAGCATGTTTGAAAAATCTACTTGTACACTTCGTAACTGGGTACATATTTCCGTACATCTGGTATCTGGGATATGTAAAAAGGCATCTGACCATATTTAAATGTGCCCTGATCGCACTCGCTACGGTCATTCTACGGAAAACTGTCACAAAAATTAAGAACATTATTAGGCATCAATCTAAAGTTATGTATGCAGACATTTAAAACCCCAAATATGATTATGCAAACTTAAACTATACCCCTGCTATCAAGCAACGAGACAAGAATAAAAACTAACTGAAACTAACAGTGAACAACTAAGAACCCAATGGATTTAAAAAAAAGAAGTTTCTATTGAGTATTCATCCGCGACTGGGATCCTATGAAGCAAACAAAATAATTGTACTATAATTTTTCTCGTTTCAGGATGGAGTACTAACAGTGGCCCTTGGTGCAAGCTACGGAACTTACGTAATAAACAGACAAACTCCCAACAAACAAATTTGGCTTAGTTCTCCTGTATCCGGACCAAAACGTTATGACCTAGTACTCAAAGATGGCGGCCATTGGGTTTATAAACATGACGGAATAAGCTTACATAAATTATTACAAGAAGAAATATCTAAAATAGCAAAAAGCAAAGTAGAATTTAATAAGTGTTCTCATAGTTTAGTTTAAGAATTGTAGTTTATTTATTTTATAGTAAATAGGTTTTATTGTTTGATTTTTGTTTTATTTTTTAATCCAAAATGGAAGTTATTGAAGATGGGAATATTATGGACCGCATCCCTATTCTTTTGCAAAGGGATTTGGAGTATTATCAGGTACATTTGGCAATCATTTTTGTAATTTTTTCATTTTGATATAGTGTTGAGTTGAATGAAGGAGTAGATGGCCATTTTTTGTTTTCTTTTTTATCAAATTGGATTCAGCCAGACTTTAAATCTTATTCTTTGATTCAATGTTACCTATTGAAAATATTTAATCCTTTGGTTGGAGCATTGCTTAACTATCTAAATTGTTGAACTATTCAATCATTATAATAAGGCCAAGTTGATTGATTGACTTTTATTGTTATTATTCATTAATTCATTTGCAATACCTATATATTAACATTTTTAAATATTTCTATAAATAAATTAAAAATATAAAAAATAATAGCCCATTGGTATCGGGAACATGATCCAAACCACCCGTATCAGGGCGTCAGATATTATTATTAGCCTGTACTGTACCACTGCTGGGAAAGGCCTCCCTCCGTTTCTTACATCTGTCGCGATTCTGTGCAGCTACATGTCAACTATCAAGATAGGCATCCAACTCCTCCCACTATCTTCTCCGCGGTCTGCCGCGACCGTGTCCCGCTGCCTCTGGGCTCCAGTCTTATGCTATACGGGCCCACAGCTCATTGATTGACTTTATTAAATATAAAATTAAGTCGTTGTAATTTATGGTGGAGAAAAAGTTTAAAGCATTTATTTAATGATATTTCAGAAAAACCAAACAGTGTTATCTGAAACCATTTGCAAAGGGGTTGTGGGTGGAAGACTAGATTTTCCAAGGAATGCTTCATTTGCTTCAGTCAAAATTGTACTGTGGCTTGAAGAGGAATTCTCAATTGCATTCAAGTATGTACAGTAAACAAAATTCCTATGTATAGTTTGGACATTTAAGTTTTGCATAAAGTGTAAACAAGCTTTAAGAAGCTATCTAAAATACAAATCCTTATTTAAAAAAAAATTACCGAAAAGTGTTAAGGTTTTCTAAAAGTGTACCTATATTTTTAATGGATTATTAAAGCAAAATGAATGTTTCACAATCAAAAGTTTGTTTACGTTTTATATCAAACTTAAATGGCCGGACTATACACACAGGGAAAATATTACTTTTACGTAGAAACTAATAAAGATACATGCCCCAGGAAACTTAAACATGAACATAACATCACGCCTGTATTCCCGAAGGGTTTGGCAGAGGTGTAGAGTAACCCTCATTTCAGCTTTATGTTTAAGTCCCATGTAATAGGGGGCTAGCCTATTGACATCAACGGGCACAAATCCAAACTCCGGATCGCTACAGAGGAATTCCACACGGAAAAGCCCAAAAACAGTGCCCGACTTGGGAATTGAACCCAGAACCTTACGATCAGAAGTCGCACTTGCCACCACTAGACCAAAGAGGCAGGAAATTTATTTTAATTTCTTGTTAGACAAAAATCATAATATTTTGTTTTAAAAAGTGACCGTACAGATGCTTCTCTATCGATTACCATTTCCTATGTAAGGTGAGATCTCAATGTAGTCCTTATACATACGAAATAAACTGTCTCCTACCCTCTTTTACAGACAAGGGTCAGGAATGTTTGTGATAACAAAAGAGGACGAGAAAGGCGATAGTGGTGTAGCCAAGACTTCAGATCCTGACAAGTTTGTGCAGTTGGCTATCAAGTCTGGTGATTCTTTGTTAGGTAAGTAGTTTCAACTATATTTTACTAAACTAATTTGGAATATAAAACAAGAAGGTCCTTTGAACAATGAAAAAACTACACATAACCTAACATTACGCGTTACATTCCCCGAAGGGTTCGGCAGAGGTGTTTTAGTAACCCTCGTTTTGCCAGTTATGTCCCATGTAATAGGGGGCGAGCCTATTGCCATTAACCGGGCACAAATCCAGACTCCAGGCTGCTACTACGGAATTCCCTACGACAAAACCCAATAACACTTTACCCAACCTGGGGATCGGACCCAGGATCCCATGACAACTAGACCAACAACGCAAAAGACTACATACTAAGTAATAGGGGCCTGTATGGTGGACTAAGGTCTCAACTCTTCGCATTCTAAGAAGGGGGCCGTGCCCAGCAATGGGACATGAATGGGTTGATTAAGCTATATTATGCTATGCTACGCTAAGTAACAGGGCTACCACAGCAAACTGATATTGGTCTGACCTAACATTAAATTAAAGTAGGTGAATATCGTGTGTGTGTCTAGCAGGGGCATTCTTCGAAAAATATTAACAAAAATTGAGAACGTCATTAGCATCATCCCAAAGTTAAGAATGCAGATGTTTAATACTATAATTATGATAATGAAAACTCAAACTATACCGCTGCCGTCAAGCAATAAGACAAGAATAAAAACAATCTGACAATACTATAACGTTAACAACCCGGGAGAAGAATGATTTGTTAAAATAATGTTAAAAAATTTCGAATATTCACCCAGGTACTTAAAACCCAATACGGTTTATCTTAGCAGATATTATCAAAATTCATAATTTCATGTAATAGTCCATTTCACAGAGCATCTCCACATGTTAGCACAAGAAGCTTTGGACCACGCTGATCTACCAGTACTAACTGCCACACTTGGAGCCGCGGCGTTATTGAAGAACAGTTTGTATTGCTATGTGCAACACATTGAAGATAGTGGTAACCCGGAGAGATATTCACTACTTCAGGTAGATGTCTACGAATATTTTATTTATTTAAGATCGGTTAACTAGGTATTGTATCGAAATAATGATGCGGTACTTGAAAGAACATTTAGAGGGGGGGCTCATGGCTAATTACCAAACGCGCGGATTATAATCGTATAATCCGAGCGGGCGCAAATCGTTGCGAGGTTAAGCTGCGCTTTCCGCGGTCAGTTTGTGGATGGGTGACTATTCATTACACATCGAGACCCCCTCCTTGCCTCGGCGAGCACGTTAAACAGTCGGTCCCGGGTGTCGTACGAATACCTATGACAGTTGATATGAGAAGACAAAAGCCCGAAAATATGGCATTTGGTCTAATCTTAGGATTTCAATAATACCATGTAACTGGGTTGCGGAGGTCTGATGGCAATCGCTTCGTGTAAAATACCGGTATTCAGCCGCATCTGGTTAGACTAAGAAGCTGACCCCAACATAGTTGGGAAAAGGCTTGGCAAAACGAACTTGAAAGAACATTTAATTTGCTGTAATAAAAGACCCTCATTCAAACACATTTAAAGAAGTAAGACCGGCACTATACGACGCTGCTTGGTTAGGGTCCCGTTCTCGTACATCTTCGTTTCGGAGCTATACCTAATTTTGACGAGAAAATGTCTAGGAACCAGATTTGAACCGGTGTCGCCTAGTCTCGATCTAAAGGCCTGGTCAGACGGATTTGCGAATCTTGGCGTGGTGTGGTAGTCTCTGTGTGGCGTCTTCCATACATTTTCATAGTAATTCGCACGCCAAGAGCACGCGATCAACACGTGACGTGAATATCACCCCAGCCACGCTCTGTCTGCCCAGGCCTTAAGAGTAGAGACATACAGAGAGCTGATCATAGTCCATAGTGTGTCTCTCACATGATAGCTCCATCTATACTGAAATTCCCACATTTCTAGGCTTGCTACAAACGCTACACCACAATGTCGGAAGCTGTGGGAGAAAGGGTGCTAGATTTACACAACCGCGTGTTATCTCTCTACATACTACAAGACTCTGGTGGCCGGCCGATAGATGGCAACACTAGGACGGTTCACGAGACCGGCACGCCATCTGTGCAAGGATGGTGGCTTTATATGAATGGTTAGTTTGTATTGCATAATATAGGGCTCCAACTTGCCAGAATATTCCAGACACCGATGCAAAAGGGCTGCCTTCGTAGTGTAGTTACTAAACTATTTTCTTACCGAAATAACTTCTGAAGGACCTTTGTCTAACAGTATATAGCGGTAAACTGGTAGTTTGAAGGGACCTAGAAAGGTTGAGTTTTAATTTTTGATTGATACTGTGACAATGCGAAAATTGCGGAGACACTCCTATATCCTCCCTACTGCCTGACAGAACGTTAGCCTTCACCTCCGAAAGCAAAGCGTATAAGCCTGACTGTGAGTTCACAATAGTGTTAAATAGGTAGTATAACACGACAGGAACAACGCAGAATGTATTTCTGTAGCTGTAGCGAATTTCATGATCTTTTATTTCAGGTAGTAGAAGAGATCTTTGGGATACTGTTCCACCACGAATGGCACAGAGAATATTCGCGGGAATGCTCAACGAAACGCTGACCATACTTACTGTACGATATTGTCAAGTAAGTTCTTAAAATTACAGAAACTCTTGAACTATGTACCTATGTACTTGTATCTGGGCATATTAATATTAATTTATTATAACTTTTAGTAACTCTGATAGATTATCATACAAGTAGAACATAGCTTTTGACCTCTACAATTTTATTAAAGGTGACCAAGACATAGTAACCATTGGATTTTGTGTATTGACCAAAGTTAGTCCAATTTTTTACCTCTTTCTTTTAGACAAACACAACAGAAACGACTACTCGTCTTCTCCTAAACGACATTCTAAACATTCTTCTCTGCGTCGCCCAGTTACTTCCGTCTATATGCGCGAACGGGTCAGACCTAGCTGGTCTGGACTGCAAGCATCAGACTAGAGATGTAAGGGACGTGCATGCTAAGTGCAACGAACTGTTCAAGTGCTTTGTGTATAGAGGAGCTGACCTTCATTTCATACACCAGGTAGGTGGGTTTCGACCATTTTATGACGCCTATGGTCTCTTTGGCACAATGAAAACCAAAAATCACCACAAACCAAAGTTTTCAGTGTTGTAGAGAAAAAAACACAAATGACAGGATAACTATCCAACTTGCTAGTCTAACTTATCCAGATGGTAATTTAAATTCAGACTAGATGACCGCTCAACATCAAGTCTCCTATACTCTGAAATGAAACAAAGAAACAAAAAAACAATAAAAGACACCGTTTTTCAGGAATTTAAAGAGAGGGACCCCCCAGCAATTCCCAGAGAATGTCCCTTCCCGTGGTTCACGTTCGTGAATCCGAAACTGTTCGACAAGTTAGACGACCCGTCTGTCAGGAGTACTCACGATCTGTCCAATAAGACCGCTTTGGGGCTCGAGCTTATTGTACTGTTGGCACAACCGCAACCGAACTGGGCGCTGATTGTAAAGGTATGGTTCCACCTACTTCATAAAATATGTTTAAGATCGACGGAATTTTCGTTAGGTGCTAAAGTTGCGTAATATCCAAAAGCAAGTATTGCTATTGCCGCTGAAGACCACAATGCAAGTCTGTCTACTTAACTATCAAGTTAGTAACTTGGGCAAGAAGCCACATTTGATAGGTACAATTGAATCCAAACTGTCCATAATAACTGATCTCGGCGTTGACAGGAGAATATTATAAGAATATTCATATTGACAGTATTTTAGACTATTAAGCATTTGTACTAAATGTTTGCATGCCTAATTTAAGGCAGAATGTATAAGAATCTCTTATTATAAAATATCTGCATTTTTTCTGTACCTACTTTCTATGCAAATAAATAATAATAATTATTATTAATAGCGAGCCAGTAGAGGAGTCCCTAGTGTGTTTAACGTACCGAATGATTCCAGGAATCGTCGAAAACTGAGCAAATATTTAGAGTATTGGCAGGTTTTTCCGTAGGTTTTTACATCGCTGAAATCGGGCAAAATGAAAAAAAAATTGTATATTTACACAGGTCCTAATGATGCGCGACTGCCACCTCTCCCGAATGCTGTTGATCCGAGCCATCCGTCACATGTGTGTCGACAACCTGAAGTGGCCGGCAGACGGACTGTGGTACAGCGTACATGATAAGCAGAAGAAATGTAGCGGATTTTTGTGTACCGCTGACGGGTTTTGCAGGTTTAAGGGGGATGTTAATCGTGAGTTTTCAGTTATATAAATTCAGTCGAGTTACATAGTCAATACGTTGGGTTAGTTTCTGCGGAGCCAGTTTGAAGGAATTTATTAAAATTGGTGAATGGTGTATATAAAAGAACCAGATGCTCCACAGCTCTTAAAAATACCCTTATTATTGCAGCATAGTCTCTTTTGAGACACCTAAGTGAAGACATGATGTACAATCCGATTGCAGAATGGGATTGAAAATGGCGGATCCACTATTTGCGTATATTGTGAGTGAGAGGCAAATAACGTCAACAATAGTAGCGCCGCCATTTTGAATCCCATTATTTATGTAATCGGGTTGTAGTGGATAATTCTTGACTACACAGTATAAGATTATTTTATAAATGAATTAAATATTTACAGCACCATAATTGTGCTCGAAAAACGGCAATAGGCTCGCCACCTATTACATCTTATACCTTTAAATGAGCAATTCTTGTATATATATATATATATATATATATATATAATCTGAATCTCGGAAACGGCTCCAACGATTTTCATGAAATTTAGTATTCAGGGGGTTTCGGGGGCGATAAATCGATCTAGCTAGGTTTCATTTTAAAAAATGTCGTTTTGTCCGTGTTTTTAGGCAACGAAAAGTTGCTACAATATCATTAGAATACGAAAGTAAATTTAAGCTAAGCTCGGTCATCCAGGTACTAGAACTTAATACCAGAGGCGGAACGTGGGTGTATAAACTCCTGTAATACGAGAACACCTCTGCTTATTCCTTTGGGGATTACAGGCGCGAGTTTTTGTATATATGTATTATTTACAGCGGGAGAAGAGCTTGCTCGCGCGGTAGGTGCTTTAACATACATTCTCGCTACGATCGGCAGCAAGGCTGAACTGAAGTCTACGTTGTGTTATGCGCTGGAGATCTCTGGAAGAGACTGGGCAGCGTGCTTGGATAAACGACAGGTAAGTAAACATAATTTTAATGGTAATGGTATCCGATAATTAGCACGCCTCGTATAATCTTGACAACAAGCGAGTGACAATAACTTTATATTGTACTTATCTTACAAAAAAACAGTATTTCCGTAAATGAGAATGCTCCAGCAAGAAGAACAGTCTGCTTAGTTGTCAGCAATAAGATTGACAAGCATATCATTTGGGACCCAGTGCATAATTATTATCAGCAAGCACATTGGGTCACCCGCGCGACGGCGCAACGAGTATTCCCAAGGAGGGATGATGTCAGGTAAGCGGCCGGTCATAAAACAAGAACCCAAAACCTCTAACAACATGGATTTACGAAATAAATGCTGTGCCGACCCTACCTAGTGTGGGATAAGGGCAGGAAGATGATGTTTTTGAAATAAAACTAATGCCATTACATTAAACGTCATAAACTGAAATCTTAAATGTCTTTCTAATATTGCTACTTCTAGGTATGGTGTGACAGAAGACCTCCGTGGCTGGCTGGTATCCTAGCTCTCGTGGGCTCCATTCTCCAGTTCATACCACCGATATTAGTCAATGCAGTACAGAGCGGAGCTTCTATGTATCAGGTATTATTTTTCAACTCCATATTCAAAATGATGGTGATAAAAATGTACAGCCCATTATACCGGCGAAAGCTTCTCATAAATAGTTCAAGCATAATCAGCCCATAACTGTCCCACTGCTGGGCACATGCCTCTTCTCAGAGTGAGGAAGGTTTAGGCCTTAGCCTACCATGCTGGCCTGATGCGAGTTGGTGGACCACACACATCATCGAGAACACTGTCTAATGTCTCTCATAAATGGAAGGGTTCTAATTAATTATGTTTAATATGGTACCTGCACTATGTTGTCTATGCTTCACTATTGATAAAGATATACAACTCATAGTTCTTACCAATAACCATCCACCAATAACCATTTAAAAAACTAAAAATATTAACATTAGCGTCTCTTTACATTTTTGAAATTGCAATGTTTGTAAAAAAACACTCAAAAAGGTTTGTTAAAGCATCTGATTCCAAAAAACATCTGTCGAGGGATAAAACTAAACTAGCAGTTCCAAAATGTTTAACCACCTTACACCAAAAAAAAAGTTCCGTAATGTTAATTAAGATTTACAACAAAATTCCCCGAGCTCTACGTGAACTTCCACTCAATACCTGAGAAAAAATCTTCTTAAATGGTTAGTCGATAGATCTTTTTATAATGTAAAAGAATTCTTTGATTGCAAAGATTGAAATTCAAATATAGGTTTAAGTATAGGCAATATTTTAATTTAATTTTAATAACACAATAAGTACGTAAATAAATGTAGTTATAATGTACTTTAAATAGATGCACCTATTTTTGTTTATTTTGTGTAAATTTGCATGCCGCCATGTCGGCGAAACATGATGTAGGTACTATCACGAAATGTATTATCTCAAGACCATGTTTTCTGGCAAATAAATATACTATAGAAACTCTTACATCCAAAAGGGATAGTTAGGCATTATGTAACAAGTGTATTTTATTTACAGACAATGGCTCTCTGCCTCTCCTGTATATCAAGATCGCTGGACTGCATCCCCCGAACCTTCGTAAACGCATGTACAATCATTGAGAGCACTCTTCCCTCCCATATAAATCCCGTAGGGGGTTCTGTGTTACTACAAATGCTTGTAACAGTCGCTTACGAAGAGATACTGAAATGGGCTGAAGAAGAGGTCGAGAAGGAAAAAGAGGGTAAGCGCCATCTGTTGTAAGAATTGGGTAACTTTTTATGAACGCCATCTAGTAGTAGTTAGGGTTAACTAAGATAGGGTGAAGTTTTATGGCTGACTTCATTCAAGAAATATAGGACAAATATTCAGAGATGCACTAACTAAAAACACACTATGCGGATATTATCTTCAGCTCATTACTGTCCCACTGCTGGGCAAGGGCCGTTTCGCGGCTATATCATCATTAATCTCTTAAGTATTAGACATTCAGCACCGCACAGCCTAAACCGCTGAAGCTGGAAACATGAAATTTGGACAGTAGGTTCCTTTTGTGACGAAGGCATCCAATAAGAAAGGATTTTTGGAAATTGTACCCCTAAGGGGGTAAAGTAGGGGATGGAAGTTTGTTACAAAATTCACGCAGATGAAGTCGCGGGCTTAGTGCTATTTGCTCTAAAGGAACTAAAAATAAGATTTATATTTCAAAGTCTTCGTCGATGTCCTTTTATTTTAAAAGCCTTTGGAACTTAAAACTTTCTTAAAATTACGTACATAGATGTATATGACGGTAGTTGCAAATAATTATATCTTGTTTGGCAGTAGCATCGGCAGCAAACGGCGAGCCCCACACTATGAGCAGAAAATCCAGTAGACCGAGATCTAAGCAAGTCCGGATCGTTGCTCTTGGACAGACGAGTAAGCTATGAAGCAGAATGCCAGGGGACCTACACCGAAAATCGCACGTATTCCAACCACAAAAGTGTTTCGGATCCGACGATCGATTTGAATTTCGCTATTTGACACTTTGTATTTTGTTCACACTACTCCCAAATGTTAATTGACATCTAATAGTTCGTTGTTTGGCAATACTTTGACCGTATATTTATAAGTTTGATGATCGTCGTTGTTTCGTTTTGAACCGAAATTTCCACGTTATTTTTTGGAGTAGACCCCCAGGCATGAGCCCCTGTGACTAGGTGGTTATTTAATTACAATTCTTATAAGAGGTAACTGGCGAAACGAGGACGTACTAAAACACCTCTGTCGAACCCCTCGGGGAATACAAGGCGTGATGTAATGTTATGTTATCAGAGTTACTAAGACAAATCGACAATTTGACGACACGTTTGTTGCAGTGGCTGAGCGATCGGCTTCTGCGCTACAGGTTGTGGGTTCGATACCCGCACGGCACAAATATTTGTATGGCCTACAGATAGTTGTCCCGGGTCTGGATGTTTGTGCATGTGAAGATTTGTATCTGTAAACGCACCCACGATACAGGAGAAATCCCAGTGTGGGGCAATGTTTTTATAAAAAAAAACTTTCCACCCAGCAACATCAACGTCCGCGTCGGTAAGTTTCGACGGTAGTCACAGCAGCGCGTCGTCCATCGCTCTCGCTGTCGCAGAGGCGCTCTGCTCCATAGACGAGGACGACAAACATACCAGAGAGATACAGTTACTGATAGAACGAGCTAAGAGAAGAGTGGTGCTCTCCGAACAATTTGGGTTAGAGGACTTTCCAGAATTTGCTGAGCTGTTTGAAGAGGTAAGGTTTTTCAAGTTTGTATTGAAAATAAATTGCACTGGATCTATCAACCTGCAAGGTAAAGCAGCCCTAGTTATGGTTAGTCCATGGATGGTTCATCATTCTTCATACATCGAGACCCCTTCGTACCTTGGAAAACGTGTTAGTGTTTGGCCAGACTGGCAGCGCGGTGCGGGGAGCGGCGCGGGTGCGGGAACGCGCGCGATTTAACTGTCCGCAGTGGAGCGTGGGTTCGTTCTGAGCGTTGTCGTGTCCAGTGTTTGTCAAAATATCATATGGATGAAGAAGACTTATTTTTACTGGAAAATTCTTAGTAAAAAACGATGTTTCGACATCCACAGTGTAGATCGTGCTTGAATAGCACTTATTAATTCTTCAACATTTGATTTTGAAGACGCCATCTCAACAACGCGCGTGGTCAGCACGAACTAGTTTGAGATCCCCTGCTCCCGCGCGGGTTGTCGCTTGCCGCCCGCGCTCTCACTGCGGCCACTTGTATGAACGACCTATGGCGTGTGCTACCCGCGCGCTCCCCGCGCCCGCGTGCCCGCGCCACTTACGCGCCCGCGTGCCCACTATGGACACTCAAATGAAGTTCTTCTGTTTGAACTCGCCGCACCGCGCCCGCCCCGCGCCCTCGTTTGCTGTCTGGCCAAAGGCTTAATCGTTCGGTCCCATTTATCATACAAATACAGAGAGCCGTTACGGGTAGTCAGAGACCCGGAAGTCTGACAAGAGAAGTTTGGAATATCGGTTTTGCCCAGTAATTGGTACGCGGAGATCAGATGCCAGTCGCTTGTTATAAAATAAAGATTTCTGCCGCATCTGGTTCGAATGGAAGGCGACCCCAACATATCTGAGAAAAGGCTAGGCTGATGATTAAGTGACCTATGTTGACCAGTTGACTATGTGGTCTGATGTGATGTGCATAATAAAACAGATTTGAACGTTTCAGGGTGAAGTGCCTGGATCAAACGCAGAGCGAGCGAGTGACGCTGCAGCCTTAACCAGTCAAATACTAATGACGTCATCTGGTAGAGACAGCCTCCGTGTAAGTACCGTATTGTCTTGTACTAATGTGCTAGAATAACTTGGCGTTTTTGCTGCATATGGCAACACACTGGCAGTCGCCAGGTATCGTAATATGTTAGCTTTGAATTTAATAGCTCTTGTTAGCCGGCCGGCTGTCGCTGAAAACCAGCGCTGTGGCTCTGTCTCGCACGTAAGACACAGCATTATGCTGAGCGATGGCCGTTTTGCGCGGATGTGACGCATATTTTTCCCCAAGCTTCTATTCAGTTTTGTTACTTTTATTTTATTTTGTGCGTCATGTTGGCGCGAATAAATAACTTTTCTTTCTTTCTTTCTTTCTTATCCAGTTGCCAACCGACCGTTAGACCCAATAACCACTATGTAGGACGTGAAGTCATACATACACCCATATTCTAAGACGTTCCTTCAAAACTTACTCGACTCGACTCCTCCTCGAGTTGACATAAACGTCCTCGACTCGAGATTTTTCCTCAGTCGAGGTAAGGAATACTTGTCAAACTCAAGGTACCTCGGAACCTACCTTAAGGAAGGAAGTGTCAAAGTTCGTATGTAATAAAATTGAGTTTTGAAGACTATCGAATATGCTATCCTATCGTTACAACTATTTATCGCGGCGTTATTTGCGGGATGCGGATAATTCAAATTATGACGTAATGACTTCTCGAGGAACCTCGAAGTTCACTCGAAATTGCAACTAAGAATACAACTTTAAAGGTGTTTTCGAGGCCGTCCTGAGTCGAGTAAGTTTTGGAGGAACGTCTTAGAATATAGGTGATAGTGGCGATCGGAGTCTTCTCCACATTTTGTCGTATCGTGACGTGAGTCATGGAAAAATGTGCTTATAAGCTTTTATATTTATAATAACGTTTTTAGGTAATTTATGAACATCTCGCGCTACATTCAGAGTGGATCTACAAGGAGCTAGGCATTCAAGAGAGCTGTGACGTCGAGATACCGTCGCATAAGACCCCGCTGTTGTACACTATGTTCCATATTGGGAAACAACCTTTTGATCAGGTGAGGTTTAAACTATTCATCAAAACACCGAAAGTGTTATTTTGCTGAACGATGAACGACTCTCCTTGTCCACTATCAACTATTTTCTCCTTTAAAATCACTTAAATACACGATTAGTCGGAAAGGAGTCCGCGAACTACGAATACAGCGTTATTTTTGGGAAATTTATGAACAGCGTTTTCTCTAAAATTATTAACTTTTGGAGAATGTCGTAAAACAAAAGTTCATTATTATGGGTATTTTAATACCCCTTCGGATTACTGCCCCCTTTCCGACTGCAACCAACTTTGAATATTTTTCATTGAATTAACAAAAATTAAAGCATTTTTAGACGGTTTTAATTAGCTTCAGATCGTATATTTGTTTGTATGATTGATTCAAATCTTGCGACAGATTTTTCAACTACTTCTTCTTAACCGATTCATACAACATCATAATAATTTCAACCTTCAATGTTCAAATCCTGATTTTGCAGGGATACTGCAAAATAAAACTGTTTGGACTTGAAAGTTTTTGAAGTGGTTATTTCTTCTTTAGTTCCTCCGCGGCGAATGGGCAATACCTTGGAGCAAGTTAGTCTCCGTAGCTAAAGCGTGGTCCGGGCTGGAGGGGGTGCGGGTGCACGTCAACAGGCGGACTGACGTGCGCAGTATGAAGGCACAGGGGAAGGCCAGCAAGCAGTTAATGCAGCTATGTGCTATGTTCAAGTCTACTAGTGAAGGACTTCTGTAGTGTGTGTGTGTTCGGGAATGTTCGAAAATTGTCAGTGTACGTCGGATGCACGTCCATAGACGTACATACGTCTGCTGTATGAAGACACAGATGAACTGCTACAAGTAGTTAATGCAATGCTTTGTTAAAGTTCACTAGTAAAGGACTCCAGTAGTATGTGTTACTGTGCACGTGAGAGGGTCTGCGTACGTGTACGTGCTTTTGTGTGTGTGCGTGTATGTGTTCGGGTATGTCGAGTACACGTCAAAGAACACAGAAGCCACATTGTAAAGATAATCTGCAAATTATTTTTTGTGCCTTAATAACATGTAGGAACGGTAAATACACATTTGTTAATTTGTAGTTAGTCGTACAGATAATTATAATATTATATGCCAGCACCCTGATAGATAAGCATAATTGTTACATATTTATAATTATATTGAACTATAATAAATCAACGTCAGTTGCTAATTACAATTATAATAGATGTTTTATTTAGTATCTTCCACTTTTGAAAATGATAAACACGGGCTATTTAAAAAAAAAACTGTAGACGTCTTAAGGTCTTAATTAAGGCAGACCGAACTTACCTATATAAGTAATCAATCCTATTATAATCGTTCCTCAACAAACGCCACTCCGAATCATCAGACCTATTGGATCTAATTGCGTAGGTAAACCCTACCGCGCTACATTGTTACACTCGCATAGTTTTATACCACAATGTTTGGACTTTAGATAAAACCCGACCACGGATATCTCGGAGATATGCGGACAGGAAAAGGACGCGCAATCTAGACAAAAAAAAACATGAAAAATTGACTTGTAAAAGTGTCTTTAAAAGGTATACCTACCTACAAAATGTTTTTACAAAAATAAAATAGACTTCAAAAAAACGACTAAAAGATTAAAATAATACATACATACATATATATATTACAATATTTATAAATGTATATATATATACCTATATGTAAGTATTATGTCTATGTATGGTGTGTAGTATATATTTTGCAGCAGTACACCATGGACTACCCCCTCTATCTTATTCATTGACTTCCTGTTCATCCAAAGGTTGTCTGGTAGATATCGC
This sequence comes from Amphipyra berbera, assembly GCA_910594945.2. Lineage (NCBI taxonomy): Eukaryota > Metazoa > Arthropoda > Insecta > Lepidoptera > Noctuidae > Amphipyra > Amphipyra berbera. The sequence goes on along the minus strand of OU343131.1, from coordinate 4,604,713 downwards.
TATCAGCGATAAGACCGCCATTGTACCCTTTAATGTTTGTTATTGTATAAGAGCTGTGTTACAATTTTGGTGTACAATAAAGTATATTCTATTCTATTCTATTCTAATTACCATATTATAAAATTAAGTTTCAGAAGTCGGTGCTAATCCACGCTGAATCAAATTGAAGGTCGAATTGATAACCTCATGATTTTTTGGGAGGTCGGTTAAAAAATAAAAATCGTTTATCATTTACATCGTAATATAAAAAATTAAAACCAAGTACGATGTAATTTTTGTTTTGTTTTGTTGTCTGATCGAGATGTTCAAGTGAGCGTTATTGTAGAACTGTGTTTGTTAAACTTAATAAAGTTTATTCTATGTGTGACAGTTCGTTTTTCTTTATTACCAGTCTATGTCCGATTATCCGAATTTTCGATTATCCGAATCGACCCCGGTCGGTACGGTCTCAATTAATTCGGATAATCGGCGTTCTACTGTAATTAAAAGCCGCGTGACAAAGTCAGTTTAGCTTACATAAATCTTCACTACACCAAAACATGCACGACATAAAATCTTCAGTATACGTTCAAGCCTATCCAATCTGTTACCAATATCTATAAAACGTCAACGCCGACATAAGTCGCCGCAATTTCCCATAAATTACAATATTCTTCAATAAATATTCAGAAGTTTGGCCATGAATTGTGAAACATTTTTCCTCTAACCTCGCAACTGGAAAACTGAAGTTTACGCCACTCGAAGTGGGTGTCATAAGTTTTATAACGGAATTCATGTAACTTCGCTTCATAGACATTGACATTTAGTAAGTTTAAACACAGTAGATTCTATTACAAGTTGGTTGGTAATAAGTTTCCGAGCTGTCGGACGGCAAGAAGGTCGTAATTTTGTTCCGATATCTGATATTTTAAACGTGGAACGACCGGAGTTGCTTTTTGTGAAGTTTTGTTGGTGCGACGCCTCCAGACGCCTCCACGTTGTTTTGTTGTTAGAGATCGGAAAGTTTAAACTTTACAGCATTTTTCCTCTTGGGTATGTGAACTGAACATGTGACAATAAGAATTTGTACTTACGGGCTTATTTTACCGTCCTGTTTTGAGATGAGATTTTTAGTAGCATACAAGTAACGCGTACTTAATTTCCTACCCCTCATCGTTTTGAGACTAAGACAAGCCATATCGATGATTTTCTCGTGAAAGGATACAATATTACTTTTATCCATAAGCATGAATTATACTTACAAAAATTACAACATTAAAAACTAGCGACCCGCCCCAGCTTCGTACTGGTTCAATGTAGATACTAATGTGGGGCATATAAACCTTCCCCTTGAATCACTCTATCTACTGCTGAAACCGCATTAAAATCCGTTGCGTAGTTTAAAAGATCTAAGCGTACAGACAGCGGGAGCGACTGTTTTACATGCACTCGGGAGCAATGAATCCGGGTCACCAACAAAGTTTAACAATATCTCAGAAGACAGTGTTGAACATTGTTTAACATTTTAATGTTTAGGTGGGAAAATTGCTTTAAAATTATTATAAAGTGGATTGGAAACTTAAGGGTGTGCTGTCCAAACCATTAAATTTTAAAAATGACTTCTGTCACTGTACGTTATTCTAGTGTCCTATCCAATACAAAGGAAACGTTTGCAATCACGTTTTATACCACAAAACTAATCAAAGTGCGTTCCAAATCCCGAACGCAAATCCAAGTGCTTTATAAGCCACGAAAACGGTGTATCGGAAACCGATGCAAATAAACTTGACTGTGGGATCGAACCCCGAATCTTTAGCGGGCAAACACTGTCGGCTGTGTTGCTACACGCTACGCTCTATGCTGTTCGACATGTTAGATGTAAATTGAGAACTAGTAACGTTGTTACTAGGGAAGTGGAAGTCGTTCGGGAATCGATTTAATCGAGTTGTGATGGATTCCTCTTGACAACTCTTGTGAATCGACTTCGCAATGACTTCGGTTATTGAAGCGATGTCCGCAATGTGGAAGGACTCTATGATTAGCAGGCTTCTTCTCTCGTGTCAGCACGGGCTATGCGATAACACAAGCTGTGGTGAACGGATTAGCCAGACAGCAAGCCAGGTAGCAGGGTTGTCTTCCCAGGGTACGACGGACGTACTGAAGTATCGTCACTACCTGGCTGTGTTTACGCGAAAATGATGCGTGTACTGTGGCATTGTATAGAAAATTTACATAACATCACGCCTGTATTCTCTGAAGGGTTGAGTAGAACCCTCAGTTCACCGTTATGTTTAATTCCATGTAATATGGGACGAGCCCAAACTCCGGACTGCTACTGAGGAATTTCACACTGAAAAACCCAATAACATTGTCCGACCCAGGACCTCACGATCAGCAGTCGCATTTGTCACCACTACACCAACGAGTCAGTTAGGTATGGAAAATTTGTAAATAGATTAACAGTCTTTCTGTGATAAGGCTGCACGCTATCTCGTAATCCTGGTGCCACTATTTCCATGTGGTGATTACGGAGCATGCTTTGGCAGGAGCCTGTCTAGCAATTGTCTGAATTGAGAGAAAAAATATTAATGAAGACGTTGACATCAAAAATCTAGTAAACCAACAGATCCCTTACTAGACAATTTGCGAGTCTCAAGTGACTTCTTAACTCAAGGTAGCAATCGGATCACCGAAGTTGTCCAGGAATTGTTTATTCAAAGCGCGCCGCGGACGTGATGCGATTGTTACGTTCCGGGACGATTCCAATCAAATTTTGATTTATTCCTTTTGTCCCACTTTACATTTTCGGTAATGTCCGACTGATTTTGTTGGGTTTTGACGTGGGATCAAGTTCTTTAGACTGGAAGGGGAATAAAATTGGTACGTGTTTAGGTATACAAAGCCTACCTATAGTGTTTACCTACCAGTTTATCTAAATAACCGACATAGGTTATCAAAGTTCACTAATTTATTTTTGTCCTGGCGCCTACATGGTTCTCCATCTTTGAAGTCAGGCACATATTTCACGACTACCTTCATCAGGTTGGAGTCCAACGCTGCTTTTGCCGGGTCAGTCAGCTCAAACAGCCACCTGGGTGGAGGTGTACCTCCTTCGGCAGGTGTACCCAGCCCATTTCCAATTCAGCTTGCTGATTCTACGAGTATGTTGGTTACGGCATGTCGGCACTGACGTATAATAATACTTAGGTTCTATAGTTTACTATCGAATAAACATATTTCTATCGAAATAATTGGTTTCGAATTATTCTTATGCAGTTTGGGTTTGGGTCTTGAACCACGTGTCTCAACATCTTTACGTTTTCTGATAATTTCTCTGGAGAATATTCACCTCAACATTATTACTTGATAGCACCAAGCGATAGACTATGTCCCTGCTGCAAGTTATTCTCAATCCAATCTTTATGGTATATTCTTAATAGGATAGTTTCTAGTCCAAGTTTGTCCCAGAATTTTGGTAAAGTCATCGCATTTCATTACCCAGTATTTCATATGGCGAGCACCGAACGCTTCCATTTTATCGAAAATCGAAGTGCAATTCCAGACCCAGTTGCACCTTATTATACTCATACCCTTAACTATATCCGAAACACATAAACAATAGGTTCCAATTTCCTAGTGTTAGGCGACCTCGCAATCTTCTCAAACTATTGACGAAGTTGTAGAGTAAGCATAAATTGTGTCTCTAGCCAATAGTTTGGGAACTAATGTCCGCTTTTGTGAGCTATCTAGCGTTGGGCGCAGTTGGCTTGGCTTGGTGTATTTGCTAAGTAAATTGAGACCGGCTTTTGAGCTTGCTCCTTAGTTGTGAACTGTAATAATGAGCACAGACGTGCGAGAATTAGTTCTATAGGAACTTTAAAATTGATTAATCATATTGTTAACATAAATTCGCATAAGTACTTGATATTTTTACACACATTAATCCGCATCGTCTGTGAAATCGTGTGCTCTAGAAGGTCTGTGCATGCATATGCATCAAGCGTGCGTATGCATCAAGCGTGCGAATGCATCAAGCGTGCGAATGCATCAAGCGTGCGTACATAATGTCAATTTTCTACGAGTGTATTGCGAATGTATAGTGTATTCCATTTTCTACGAGTGTATGCTGCTTAGTCCTTAAAACTGCTCATAGGAAGGAAACATCACGCACTCCCAAATTTTCTCATGAAGCTTTTGTAACTGTGTACTTAAAAAACCTTGGATATCTATCTACAGGCGTTGGGCAAAAGAAAAACTTTATAAAGGGTGTCTCAGAATGTTTTTCGTTTTTAGATGTTAAGTAAAAAACAAAATATCAATTAAATCTCGTTTTATTTAATGTTAATTTAAAGAGCAATTCTTGAAGTTTATTTATGAAAAACAACCGTTTGCAAATGCGCACCATTCATTTGTTCACACTAATTATCTCAATGACTGCCGTGGGTCGTCCATAACATACTTTCGAACGCGATCGACGTTCATGCTCGTTCTTGATGTCCTTTTACGCCCAGACGATTTGTCCGGCATTGTATTCCCAGTCTCTTCAAACTTGCACACCCAATGCTTAATTAAATTGGCACTTGACACATGTCTTAAGCTTTTTAAATTAAAATGTGTCCTGTAGAGACGACGAACAACAGTGTAGGAATCGTTGTTTTTATAAAACGCTCTCACGCAAAACGCGCGCTGTAATCCCGTGAAACGATTCATGGCTACTAAACTTAACAAGCCGGCCAAGCGGACGAGTCCACTCCCCTCCCCCTGCTACATGCGGTTGGCGCGTATTGGTCAATTCAAAAACGAAAATCATTCTGAGACACCCTTTACTACCGTTAATACTGTATTCTCCGATGGCGTAACCCGAGGTGTACCACACCTATTTAATAGGTGTTGGGCCTGTGCGCCATTTACCGGGCACATTGTATCCAAGGAAAACCACATTTGGGCAAACTTCGCTCGACTACGTTTGGCAGTCGTGCTTGCAACAATAATGAAGGGTCATTGCTTTGTTCATGTGGTTACCAGCATGTGGAATATGGATTCAACAAATATTGTTCTGATAGACGTGTCAGTGAATAGTTTGATAGCGAAGGACTTCGATAAATATCTTGAGAAGCTCTCGCTGAATAGCTAGACCAAGGGCTTGTTTGAAGATGGTAAGTCTTGGAGGAGGTTCCACACTCGGGACCCATACCTTGGGGTCTTACCACGTCGCAGAGCACTGAGTTTATACTTTTTTTTAAGTATATTCTCGCGGTAGCAATGAATCCGGGTCACCAACATAAACAAAACAATATTAAAATGTTAAACAATGTTTTCTGAGTTATAAAAGTTAATGTTGGTGCCCCAGATTCATTGCCCCCGAGTGTATTAAAATATGTCAAAAACAAAGTACCTACCTATATGGATATGGTCACTGTAAATCAGTATAAGTACCAAATATCTAATTACAAGATTCACATTAACTTCCTATAAAAAGAAATATTACGTCACCACACGAAAGAATAAAAACTAATTTCAATATAACTTTCTTTTTCTCGTGTTCTGTTAATTAAAATGCTCTCCCAGATCAAGCCGACGAAGCTCTTTGACCTGAATCGATAGAAAGGAACATTGTCTTCGAAAGACTCATTGTTCTATCCCTCAATATCTAGGCAACTACTTAGCTAGGTAGTATTTTGTACTAATATTTGCTTGAGAAATTCGAGTTCAAGTTATAATTAAACGTAATTATATATTCAGTGATTTAAATTTGGATAGGACAGTCAGCGAAAGGTAGGTAGGTACTCTATATGTCTAAAAACTTGCTAAAATATTAGGTTAGTGTCAACTGCCACATTCCTTTCACCCGAATCTTTACATAGTATAAAACAAAGTCGCTCCCGCTGTCTGTACGCTTAGATCTTTTAAATTACGCAACGGATTTTAATGCAGTTTTCAGCAATAGATAGAGTGATTCAAGAGGAAGGTTTGTATGCCTCACATTAGTATCTACATTGCACCCGTGCGAAGCCGAGACGGGTCGCCATAAATAATAAAATAATAGTGACAAAAAGTGTATGATTGTGCTGTACTTTACCTACCTATCAACCAGTTACAAGGTATGCTCTTCGTTGTGTTACGTACTGTATGTTCGTACAAGTTGCAACCTTCATTAGCCTTATCCTAAGGTCCACACCACACAATCTGTACTTAGTAACAAAGTCAGCTGGTATGTGGAGTACAGCAAAGCACTTTATAACAAGTCTGAGCTTAGTTAGAAAGCACTTTGATGCAGGGGTCGAGTTAGGTAGCACTTAATATTGAAGCATTTGAGGGGAACAGTTACAGAAAGCTTTTTTGGGGATTCCTGTGTTTTGATAGGTTGTTAAATCTAATGTGGTCTACCCAGCCTTTTCCCAATTATCTTGAGGTCAGCTCCCAGTCTAAGCAGATGCGGCAGAATACCAGTATTTTACACGGAGCGACTGTCATCAGACCTCCGCAACCCAGTTACTGGGCAATGCCGATATCCTAAGGTTAGACCGATCGTCAGACTTTCGGTCTTCCGATTACCCGTAACGACTATCATAGGTATGTTTATGACACTCAAGACCGACGGTTTAACGTACTCTCCGAGGCACGCAGGGATCTCAATGTGTGACGAACGGTCACCCATCCACGGACTGACCGCGACAAGCGCAGCTTAATCTCGCAAATCGTATGATCGACGCGGTTAATTAGCCACGACATCTCAGTGAAGTAGTGAAGTAACTTCTATGTTTATATATTTATATCGGGTGTAAACTTAACGAAGCTGAGAACCACGTAATCTTCCCGTCATTACGAAGATTTTTTGGTATTGGGTTATGGCCCAATACCAGAAAATGCCAGGTATGCCTGGGAACCGACTAGTTATGGAAGGTCAAAGTCACCATATTTTTGTACGTTTTTCACTAAAACTAAGTTTAAATGTTATTAACTTATTACTAAACATTCTTCTATACAAACATTATCAACATTTATGAAATGTAGGCACAGTCTGCTGCGCGATCGCATAGGTACATTGCGCGCTACAATTAAAAGCTGTTTTTTAAAACCAAAAAAAAAAGTCGTTTCCCAGTAATTATTTTTGCTGTATGTTACTTAGTTTTATGTACAGCATGCGTAGACTTCGGCTTCGTTAAGACTATTTTTACACCCAGTATATTATATTTATTCTACACCTAAATGTGATTGTAGGAACACAGAGTCGTATGAAGGCGTGTGCGATCGCCTGTCTACCGACCTTCGACTTTTTGCTAATTTCTTAAATTATAGATTGCTTGAGGAATATTAGAAATAAAAATAAGTCCGTTGTCAAAGAATTGAAAATTGAAGTGTATATTCGTAATGTAAAACGAAATTCGAGAATAGAGGGAGAGGGAGCATAAAAGCGGCTTGGTGATCATATAAGCGAGCGCGGTTCTTATTGGTCCACGATCGTAACGTAATCATTTGACGACACAGATTATACAGGACAACCACAGACAGATAATGTATTCCGTTTGTCAACTTGGTTCCAAACAGTCATTTAACTGGTGATCGCTTTACGATTAGAGTGTAGGCCCACTGTTAGCATCTTTTTATTAAGTTTTAGATAAAGTCACCGGCACGTAACTTGACAAGGTTTTGGCGTAGTGGGAGTAAGGTTGCGCATGTACGAGTACACTTAGTGCAGCAAAAATGGTCACTTTTATTGCCTGTCATACAATGGGCGGCATAAACTCTGACACCAGATTAGTCACTAAACACAGGAAAAGAAGAAGGTTGCTTGTCATTATTCTATAGTTATTGCCATATTTTATTTTTAAACATGTCTGTCTAGAAGAAAGTAAGATAGGACAGTGATTCTCTTCTCTACTCTTGCCAACTTGACACTTTCTCGAAGTGAGAGGGTGGTCGAATTTTAGGAACCTACTTTCGCAATATTGGTGTATTGTTTAGTTAGCCTGGGCTAATGAAGTTTGTATGACCGCTGACAGGAATTTATTTGGTTAACCGTACGCTAAACGATTTTGCGCAAGTCAGCCTAAGTATGTATACAAAGTTTCTAAATTACATAACATAACATCACGCCTGTATTCCCCGAAGGGTTGGGCAGACGTGTATAGTGACACCCTCATTCTGCCGTTATGCTTAAGTCACATGTAATAGGTGGCGAGCCTATTGCCATCAACCCGGCACACATCCAAACTCCAGGCTACTACTGAAGAACTCCATACGGAAAAATGCAATACCACTGCTCGACCTGGGGATCGAACTCAAGACCTCACAATCAGCAGTCGCGCTTGCCACCACTAGATCTTCGAGGCAGTTGATAAAAAGGATGATAGTGTATTGAAATTATGGCACACGAGGATATTATTGCCCATTTTCTTGCCACCACTGGACAAACGAGGCAGTTCAGTTTCTAAATTGGGCCGTGTTATGCAATAATGTGTCAACCCACAAAAATATAAATTTTGTGTTAACGTCATCTAGTTCTTGTGGTAGGTCTATACTCAACGCTTGAAAAAATGCCCAGAACTGTAGTAAATTTAATAGAGCGTCTATCAAAAAAATCTTAATGGAGTTTGTATTTTTTCAAGTATTCAAGACCAACCACTATAACTAGATGGCATTAACCTTTTGGACGCCATTGTCACACATATGTGACAAACGAAAGTTTACCCTGTACGCCAACGTCACAAATAACTGACAAAAACGATAGGATTACAGTTACCTTGGCGTGGGGGTTACGACGATGCATTTATGCTCTGGCGTTCAAAAGGTTAACACAGAACTCCTAAGTTTGTGGGTTGACACATTATTGCGTAACACAGCTCAATTAACCTAACAAATTATAACTAGCAGCCCTCACATTTTCACATCGCTCTTAATGGGACACAATTGCAAAGCGATATTCAAATTGAGGGCAGCTTCGGGATTATTCGAGACCGTCTGCGCCATAAGTGTTTGCTCATATTTATAAGAGCATTAGCCGTAAAATATTACCAGGGATATGTATTTTGGGTCCCCTTTATGTTCTTATGTGCGTGGGAAATTGGGGCCTTAATCTTGCATAGTACCTAATGATCTTATTCTCGCGATGGTAGTGTCTGATTTTGGATTTGTTGTTTGAATTTAATGAAAAATGTCTGAGTTTACACAAACACTTAAGAGTACCTACATGACTATCTAGACAGAGAACATATGTTTTCATTCACGCTGTATTTACTTTTTATCTTTATCGGGGAAATAATTTATGCTGTCGACCGTACCAAACATTACCTGACGCCTCTCACAATCTTCATCCGTTCGTCCTTCATAGCGTTTTCCCAACTATATTGGGTCAGCTTCCAGTCTAACCAGATGCGGGTGAATACCAGTATCTTACACGGAGCGACTGCCAACAGACCTCCTCAACCCAGTTACCGGGCGATGCCGATATCCTATGGTTAGACTGGTTGTCAGACTTTCGGTGTTTTGACTACCCGTAACGACTGTCATAAGTATTCGTATGACACCCGGGACCGACTGTTTAACGTACCCTCCGAGACACAGAGGGGTCTGTGTAATGAATGATCACCCATCCACGGACTAGCCGCGGAAAGCGTTGCTTAACCTCGCAAATCGTATGATCCGCGCAGTCATTATAAGCCACGAGCCTCTTAAACAAACTTTATCCATGGCCAATATAGACTTCACACTGAATTATCAAATTCTTATTCATTCTCAATTCACGTTGTCCATTTCAAAGCGGTCACCCTCCGAGTTTTCCGACACCAAATCTCAACAATGCCGACAAAAGTTACGAAAGTCATTACAAGCATACAGTTCATATTGCACCGCACACAATAATGTTCAGGCTACTGAAGCCATTTGAATGACTGAATACTGTAAGAAGGTTTACATGAGAGGGACACCCATGACAGTGCCTTAAAACCTAAATACGTACGTATCTACCGTTCATCTTTAACTAACTAGTTATTGCCCGCTGTTTCACTCACATCCTTGAGAAACTACTACATGTACCCGGATAAAAAATATCCTTTGTGTTTATTCAGGATATGATCAACCGATCAGAGGCTCGTGACTAATTGCCAACCGCGCTAATCTAACGATTTGCGAGGTTATGCTGCGCTTTCCGCGGTCAGTCGGTGGATGGGTGACCATTCGTTACCGAGACCACTCCATGCCTCGGAGAGCACGTTAAACAGTCGGTCCCGGGTGTCATACGAATACCTGTGCTAGTCGTTACGGGAAGTCAGAAGACCGAAAGTCTGACAACCGGTCTAACCTTAGGATATCGGCATTGCCCAGTAACTGGGTTGCGGAGGACTGATGGCAATCGCTCCGTGCAAAATACTGGTATTCAGCCGCATCTAGTTAGACTGGAAGCTGACCTCAACTTACTTGGGAGAAGGCTAGGCAGAACAATTCAGGGTATGATCTGTATATGTGCCAAACATCAATACAAATTCGTTTATGTGTGATTGAGCAACAAATATCCGAACATCTTTACAAATATTCACATTTATAATACACTCGGGAGCAATGAATACAGGTCACCAACATAAACCTTAATATTTCGGAAAACATTGTTTAACATTGTTTTGTTTAATGTTGGTGAACCAAATTCATTGCTTTCGAGTGTATCAGTGAGATTTGTAAAGTTTGTTAGGCATGGAACACATGCAAAATCAATAAATATTTAGCAATAAATACATACATACATAGTATACAATCGCGCCTGTTTCCCGTTGGGGTAGGCAGAGACTATAGATTTCCACCTGCTACGATCCTGACACACCCTTTTCGCTTCATTTACATTCATTAACCTTCTCATACATGCTCATCGGTTTAAGGTGCTACCAACCTGGGTTTTTATGGTTAAAGAAATTTATTTCTCAATAAGAAATTACAAAGATTTCACTTACTTGAGAACATTTTAGTACTTAAATATTATATTATAAAAGCTTTGACATACAAACGATTGTTTTTCTTGTCTAATAATTAATTTATGCACCTGGCCTTTTTTTTTTCTTGAAAACGTATTGATCAAGTTCTGTCTTTCTACCTTGGTACACTTACTCAATCCACGTCGCCCACACTCAAAGGGCGACCTTTCCAACACCAAGTCCCAACAATGGCGTCAAAAGTTACAAAAGTCATTGCAATCTGCAGGCGGACGGTTCATATTGCACCGCACACAACAATGGGAGAGCAAGTTTCACAATTTGTGGTTAGGACGTAAGAAAATCGATGAACGCGAACTTCCCCAACTATTGGCCGGAGACACAATTTATTGGCGAGGAAGAACTTGGACAATGGCTTAGTTATACCGTGTCGATCTTGATTTGAGTATTTCAAGGATTCGAAAAGTTTTAACTTCAATTGCTTATTGGCCTCTCGATATCTTTTGAAGTATTAGTTAATGAAAACTGTGGTGCTTAAACTGTAGCTTTGATTTTTCATTAGTAAGTTTTATTGGAAAGGGTAACTCGATAGTTTAAATTTTTATTGTGGAAATATTTTTAGTAGGATTTCATTTACAAAGGAATCCTATTTAATGAATGCTGCTTAATAGTATAGGATCCCACTATAGAACGACCTTCACCGAGCTGGTTAATGGATGAAAAGTATTTTATATCAAATTAAATATGTCATTAAATATATTGCAAATGATTTGAAAAAAAAAATTCAGTCCAGAATATGATAAAATAAAAAAAAAAACATTTGTCTGGTTTGGTTAATAGACAAATTCCGTACCAATCGAAAGTATGAAGCCTATAGAATATGCAAACGTTAGGTTGACTATTTTGTTCCCGTCACAACTCTTGGGTAGGTAGGTATAAATGCTGTGTTTATACCTTGTTATTATTGTACGTTATTGACATATTTAATTTAATATAAACTACTTTTCATCCATTAACCAGCTCGGTGAAGGTCGTTCTATACTGGGATCTTAGACTATAAGCATTTTAAAACTAAACTGTATTATTTTTGCCTTACTAGGTTCAGATACAATAAGTTCCAATGTCTGTGTAAATTTTAGCGTTCCTTAATCTAAGAAATAACGAGTTTCTTGTTTTACGAGAAGTGGAAACTGACTTTTCCACTTTTTAACACTATCCAAGCTATTCGCACAAATTTTTATATCTCTCAAATTTTCATAACCTCTCAACTCTCGGCATTGCCCTTTCACTGGGTTGCGGAAGTCTGATGGCAGTCGCTCCGTGTAAAATACTGGTATTCAGCCACATCTGGTTAGACTGGAAGCTGACCCCAACATAGTTGGGAAAAGGTTAGGTAGAACAAACGAAGTATTTGCTAGTATAGGTAGTCTACCCAGTAGAAGCCTCTACCTAAAACATTATCGTCTCACGCTTGGCTGCTTTTAAAACCAATACACAACACTACCTTTTTTTGTAGTCTGCTGAACGTTAGTAAAATTCGGTCCAAAGCTTATATACTTACCTATGAAGATACTGATATTGGTATATTCAAATAAAGTATGTAGGTACATCCATAGTAGGTGCCGTTTTTTATTCTTATGAAAACAAAACATCATAACATCACGCCTGTATTCCCCGAAGGGTTGGGCAGAGGTGTATAATAACACCGTCATTTCGCCGTTATGTTTAAGTCCCATGTAATAGGAGGCGAGCCTATTGCTTATCTTGCTCTTATGAAAAATCTGAAAAAATATCTATTCTACTTATTTTTGGTACATTCAGTAAATAGTTTCTCCCATTACTGATCCACTGCTGGGTATGGGCCTCTTCTCAGAATGAGAAGGTTTGAGGTCTTAGTCCACCACGCTAGCTTGGTGCGGGTTGGCGGACTACACAATCGATAACTTTGCAAAAACCCTGTCAGGTGTGCAGGTTTCCTCACGATGTTTCCTTCACCGTTAACGCAAGTGATAATCAAATTCTAATCCGCACATGAATTCGAAAAGTCAGCGGTGCTGGTATCGAACTCAGACCCTCCTAGTTCAAAGGCAAGCGGTCAAACGCTAGGCTATCATTGCTATTAATTACTGTGCTATAATACATCCAACTATTTAATTGACTGTCTTGATGGTCTAGTGGTGGCAAACGCGACTGCTGAGCATGGGGTCTTGGCTTCGATACCCAGATCGGGCAAAGTGTTATTGAGTTTTTCCATTTGGAATTTTTCAGTAGCAGCTCGGAGTCTGGATTTGTGCCCGGTTAATAGCAATAGGCTCGCCCCCTATTACATGGGACTTAAACATAACTGGCGAAACGAGGGTGTTACTATACACCTCTACCCAACCCTTCAGGGAATACAAGGCGTGATGTTATGTCATGTTTTATTATTTAATTTAGTGTTCTGTTACAATCAGTACTTTGCTTAACAACATATTTTTTACTAGCTGTGTGTGTCCTCACGGCTCCGCCCGCGTAAGAAGTTTTATTCCAGTAATAAGTATAGCCTATGGTACTCAGTGATAATGTAGATTTCTAACGGTAAAAGAATTTTTGAAATCAATCCAGTAGTTTTTAAGTTTATTCGTTACATATAAAAATACTAAAATAAATATCTTTCCTCTTTATAATATTATATTAACTATATAGTATAGATAAATGAATGGAAGTTTGAAATGTAAGTCGAGTAGCCCCCTTAAAACGAAAATATCTTGCTCTCCTCTGCAAGATGCTTGCAAGAAACAATTCCGGAAACGGGCATGTAAAGTTTTGATTTATGCGCACATTCAGAGGAAAAGCTAACTACCTTATGATTAACGGTAACACACGTTCCTTTCCAAGGATTGCTCTTTAAGTAGCTATAACGATACTTAAGTTTTGTATCGCGAAGTAAATATACTGTATGTAAGTTGCTTAAATTCTGAAGTAACTGGAAATACGCTCTAAGCGTCTAGGTTCTTGTAAGTACGTTTTGTGTATTGTTTATTTGTAAAACAAGGACTCAACTAGGTATCAAAGATAGCATCGCTGGCATGTTCAGATATTTTGTTCGCATCATTTGTATCGCAGACATAGCTTATCTCTGTAGTTCGGGATGTGAACCGAAGTATGAAAAGAGGTAAAACGATGCTCGTCCGGCTCGCTGGTCGTGTGGCCTGCGCTTAACGTTTGACCAGCGCTGATGTTGCGCGCACGCGGCGTTCGCGTCTGCTCGCGCAGCTGGACACTCGACACTGCTGAACACTGCTCTTGAGTAGACAAAAAACGCCGCGCTCACGCCCGACAGACGCCAGTAAGATCGGTCCCTAATGTAATTGTAATCACATTCCACTGTATTTCTACTTATTATTGATTAATATGCTATTAAATTATTTAAAATTAATACTAACCCGATCGAACATTGGTTGGCAATAACCGAAGCGTGGCCGTGTGTCCCAATGGAGACGCCAGAAACACGCAACCGGCCACGCAGCTAACGTGGGCAACGTGGGCGTGGATTTAGTGCGCAGCAAAGGTTCATCGGCTTTTTAAATTAAAAATATATTTTCAAAAATGTCACGATTCTAAAGACCACTACAATGTGCATAATCACGAACCCCTTTTAGCTTACAATTTCGCAAAATATCAGTAACTGCCACTTTTTATCCTATTCTCAGCACAGCATAGCGAAATTCTAAAAAAAAAACATCTGTTGCTGTATCAGCGGGATCTGGACTTCTGAAATTCCGTTTTTAGAACCGTAATTCAGTTTTGCAACATTTTTCTGCTATTCCGTTTCAGTCGAAAAGTTCCCTGAACGAACTGTTGGCTATATTTTAATTTTTAACAACTAGGAGTGACGACCATTGTTCGAGAAACTTCCATACTACTATTTGAAGCGCGTTCGTTTGAGTTTAGTACGCTTCGGAGCTGACACTTCGCGTTAGTTTAAAAAAAAGACTTTTTTTCTTCTTTTTTTTGTGAGGCATGGTAGTGAACTTGTTTTTTTTTTATTTGGAACTTATTTTCTGACTACTTAAAGTTAATTGTTGATTTGTTACAGAAATTACTATTGGAATGTATTTTATCGTGTTCGTCAGAACGAAAAGGCACGCTTCGTGTATTTGTTTGTTTCTTTGATTCAAATCTTGTAATTGATTTTTCAACTACTTCTGCTGAATTGATTCTACTGAAACTTCGCACACAAATTCAATTTCAATGACATTTATAATCATTTCAAATCCTCGTGGCTAATTACCAACCGCGTGGATCATATGATTTGCGAGGTTAAGCTGTGCTTGCCGCGGTCAGTCTGTGGATGGGTGACCGTTCGTTACACATCAAGACCCCTCCGTGCCTCGGAGAGCACGTTAAATATTCGGTCCCGGGTGTCATACAAATACCTATGACAGTCGTTACGGGAAGTCAGTAGCCCGAAAGTCTAACCCACAACCGGTCTAACCCTAGGATATCGGTATTGTCCAGTAACTGGGTTGCGGAGGTCTGATGGCAGTCGCTCCGTGTAAAATACTGGTATTCAGCCGCATCTAGTTAGACTGGAAGCTGACCCCAACATAGTTGGGAAAAGGCTAGGCAGAACAATAATTTCAAATCCTCTAATCTTGATGCTGCAGGGGTACTGCAAGATAAAATCGTTTAACATAAAAGTTTTTTTTTAACCGACTTCCAAAAAAGGAGGAGGTTCTCAATTCATCTATATGTTTTTTTTTTTTAATGTTTGTTAGCTCATAACTCCGCCATTTATAAACCGATTTAGATAATATTTTTTTTATTTGAAAGGATATACTTCACAAATTGGTCCCGTTTAAATTTGGTGAAGATCTGATGAAGAACTTCGGAGATAGACAATAGAACTCCTCAATGACAAACAGTACGCATAATGTGATGATGTGATTATGTTACGAGCAGCGTCTTTATTAGGTCCAACCATATTTTAATTAAGGCCACTAAAACGAAAAAAATAAAAAACATTTTAACTAAAATAAAACCGACTTCAAAAAAACGATGAAAAGAATAAAACAATTACCATATTATAAAATTAACAGTTTCAGAAGTCGGTGCCTTCAATTTGGTTCAGCGTGGATTAGCACCGACTTCTAAAACTGTTAATTTTATAATATGGTAATTATTTTATTCTTTTCATCGTTTTTTTGAAGTCGGTTTTATTTTTGTTAAAATGTTTTTTAAGGGATTATTTTAGTAATCTTTTTCAGACTACATATCTTCAGTACGTTATCTAAGCCAGATTTCCGCAACTGAGGGGAAATGAGGCAGTACGAATATATTATTCGGAAGTCGGCTATCAATCATTTACAAATGATTCATTTCTGTTGTTGATTTTTTCTTGGTACAATATTAAGTAAAACGTTGTACTGGAATGCGTAAAGTACTTGTGAATTCATGTTTTAGAAATGTGTTTAGTTTAATCTGGACTGTAATGTGTCGTGTTACGACATATTAAACGACACTCGCGAGCAATGAATCCGGTACAACAACAGAAACAAAACAATGTTAAACAATGTTTTCCGGGATATTAAGTTTTATGTTGGTGACCTGGATTCATTGCTCTCGAGTTTAGGTTATTTTGAAGTTACCAACGAGCAAAATAAGAATAACTTCGTCTCTCTATCAGTATTCCTCAGTTTCCTCCTTAGATAATGTCACTAGAGCAAATATTTTTTACTACCTATATGATATATACTAGCTGTGTCTTCACGGCTCCGCCCGCGTAAGAAGTTTTATTCCAGTAATAAACATTGCCTATGTTACTCAGTGATAATGTAGCTTTCTGACGGCAAAATATTTTTTGAAATCAGTCCAGTAGTTTTTAAGTTTATTCGTTACATACATAGTGGAGCGCCGTAAGATTTAAACCTCGGAATCCAGGGCCAGTCAATGAATCTTTATATAAACTTTGGAAATGTGTTTTTAATAGGATATAGAAAAATGTTAAAAAAAAATATTTGCGCGATCTCAATTTTTAAATTATTATTATAAATAATTATTAATTTTTCGGAATTTTCCTTTATTTATATTAGTTTAAAGTTATATTTTAAAAAGGAGAACTATTACAAACTTGATCTTGGGTCTCAAGGGACTGCAGGTATAAAGATGAGGGGTGGGGAGGGGACTAGAGGGTACGACAGCAGCCTGCTGTTCGGTGTTGTTAACGCGAGCCCTAACAGAATAGTACACATCACAACTTGCTATGCTCAATACGTAGCTGTTTTTGTGTGCTCCGAAAAAAAAAAAACTGAAAAAGAAATTATTTGTTTACAGTGGAGTCTGCTTATAACGACGACGAAGGGACATGCGATATTTAGTCGTACTAAGCGACCGTTGTTATAAGCATTCGTACATATTTCGCTGTGTTGAAATATCGTGTATAACAATTTGGAAAATATAAAAATATTTTCCATGATATCTCTACAAGTTGAATGAGAATCGTCATTTATAACATCGATTTATATGTAAGTTAGTTAATTTACTAACAAAATAAAGGATGCGTCGTTGTAACCTGAAGATTTTTTTATTTTACTTTGAAATTACGTCGCTAAAAGCGGTTTCGTCGCTATATCCGGAGTCGTTTGGTCGTTATAAACGACCTTTTCTCTTAACAATTTCAATGGAAACCAAACTAAATGATGTTCGCTAGCCGCTATAAGCGGATCATCGCTTTAAGCGAAATCGTAATAAACCGATTCCACTGTAATTTATATATTATTGTGCAGTGAGTGTGATAAAAGTTAATTACTGAACAGTTTTACAAACTTTCAAAATAGTGGCACAGACGGTAAGTATTTGTTTTTTATTTATATTACACGCTTTTAAATACAATTGTGAATACTCAATCGTATATTTTATAATAAATCGATTCTAAAAGTTAGAATCTAAAAGTAAAATTTAATAATATAAATCATTAATCATGATATAAGGGTTAGTTATTAATATTAGTAATATTTGTTGTTACAGTCTCGGATCAAAATGAGTGAACCATCGAATATTGATAATATAAGTAATGATTGTCTCATTTGTGCCAAAATCGGATGTAGTTCTGAATTAAGCTGTGGACTAGGAGACATTGTAAAAGTCACTAGAGGAATACCAACGCTCAAAGCTGCTTCTGCGGAAAGAGCGGATGGACTTTCTCAGTATTTAATTCAAACAATGACGCAGCGACCAGCTCCAGAATCTTTACAAAAAAATATTTTTTGCACATGCAAAACAGGATGCGGAGCATCTTGTGGGTGCAGGAAAAGTGGATTAAACTGCACTGCTGCTTGCTTAGAATGCAATGGTGACAGCTGTACTAATCCTTTACCTACAATCTACATCAACGAGATCGACGACGACGACAATAATGAACAATAATGTATATAGTTGATGATATTTTTTTTTTTTGTAAATCGTTATTATTTGCGAAAATCTAATAAATTAACATTAAAGTTACTCTGCAAATATAATTTATTACCTAAATATAAAATTGAAATCTTTACTATAAACATTTTATTCCCCTTTCCGCCTCTCATTTTCCAGTAAATTGTTGTTAAAAATTGTTGTAATCGAGATCGGGCAATTTTTTGTTTTTAACTTTTTTATTTGAGCTTTTAATAATGCAGTCAAACACTCGTTATACAGATTCATTGACTGGCCCTGGGTTCCGAGATTTTACAATTTTTATGCCTTACGGCGCTTCACTAACAAAAATACAAATATTTCCTCTTTATAATATTAGTATAGATATCTACCACCACTATGTCCCTATGTTATGTTTTTGTCAATAAATTAATTATTAAAAGAACTAGAATCGTTTAAATTTTACAAAAATCGACCGATTTTACCACCGTAATCAGACATCTGGTAAACAAATATGACGAATATAAAAAACAAAAGAAAAACATACAGACATAACCAAAGTCTTTATTAAATTACTGCAGAAAAAAATATAAAAATCAGTCCAGATTTGAAGAAGGAAACTGGGAAATACGAAAGTACGATTTCGCTAATATTGCACAGGAGTAATCAGTCCAAGATGCAGTTGTCTCTTTCGCGCTCAATTGGGAGGGTTTGCGGGAGGGATGGGACGGAAATAGATAGCTTAAATCTACTCAAATTATTAATATTTTTCAGCTCGCGTTTCCTTTTCAGTAGCGTCACTCGTGAAGGCTTTTAATGTACCCCAAACAAAAACAATAACCAAAGCGAAAACAACTCCACTGACCATTAAGCCTTTATCCCCGTCCCCAATTGCCATTTCATCTAAAAGCCGTATATTCCTTAACTCCAATTGCCTTATAAGGATGGACAGCACCCAAGCACATCTCATATCGAACGCTTGGCAATCGGCCCAGCTACTTCCAAGCATGTAGGTACCACGTTATTTTCCTATCGTAACTGGGGGATTCTTGGATTCTGTTCAGAGGTAATTACGATATAGCTATAAAATGAAGGATTGTAAGAAGTCTGCCTATAAAAAAGTGGTTAGGTAATTGGGTATTTTGTGTCTATTTATGTTGGAGGGAAATCACAATAAACAAAATAGAACAGTAACAACAGATTTTGTTTTTTTTTCCGTTCTACTGCTTTTAGATGGTCTTGTGGACCATTTCTACGTAAAAGGGCAGTTATTGGCGAGACCTGAATGGTCTCCGACCAATGGGGACAAGTAAAATACTTAACCTAAGCTAAATACTACTACTTTCTTTCTCATTAAAAAAAAAATTGCCCCACACTAGGGATTTCTCCTGTATCGTGGGTGCGTTTACAGACACAAATCTTCACACGCACATACATTCAGACCCGGAAAAACTATCCGTAGGCCTTACAAATATTTGTTCTGTGCGGGAATCGAACCCACGACCCGTAGCGCAGATGCTGATCGCTTAGTCACTGCACCAAACGTGTCGTCAACTTCTAGGTACTAACATCATGACT
This sequence comes from Amphipyra berbera, assembly GCA_910594945.2. NCBI lineage: Eukaryota > Metazoa > Arthropoda > Insecta > Lepidoptera > Noctuidae > Amphipyra > Amphipyra berbera. The sequence continues at coordinate 4,584,845 of OU343131.1, read as the reverse complement.
TGAGACCAAGTAGTACATACCCTTAGTTTTTCCCGCGACGTAGACCGCGTGGATTTCGGATATATATATTTTGATACTTTATTGCTCATCACTAACGCTCACCAATAACTTAAACTTTTTTTCTTTGTTAATAGTAAGATAACATATACTTGTATTCCTTGAAGGATTGGGCAGAGGTGTATAGTAAACCTTCATTTCGCCGTTATGTTTATGTCCCATGTATTAGCGGGCGAACCTATTGCCCTCAACCGGGCACATATCCAAACTCTAACCTGCTACTGAGGAATTCCACACGGAAAAACCCAATAACACTGCCCGCCCTGGAGACTGAACCCAGGACCTCACGATCAGCAGTCACGCTTGTCACCACTAGACCAACAAGGCAGTTTAAGTACTTACAAGAACATAACACTTAATTCTCTAAAATCTCTGAAGTGAAGAAAAGAAAATGTAGGTACTTACAACAGTGGAGCGGTATCAATAATGTCTTTGTAGCTAGAAGCACGTATCTTCGCAGTAAAGAATAAAACGTGACTACTTCGTAGACGGTAAGAATTAATAGACTCGGTAACAATTCTATATAGAAGCCTGTCGTACAAGTCTTATCTACACTGGCCTGCAAAAATAAGTATCACACTTTTAAAATTTCAATTTTTTCTAAACTATAGAAGTTAGAGATTTAAAATAAAAAACGTTTTATAGCAATTTTTATCAGCTTTCTTTGAAACTATAGTAACAAAGTTAAACTCTTTTTTGAGTCCTTTTTGTTTCGAAAATATATCTTGTGTACCTAAAAAGTTATTGCAATTTTAAAAGTGTGATACTTATTTTTGCAGGCCAGTATATATGTCTGTAGATAAAAATAAACTAGAAAAATAATGTTTTGGAAATATACCTTTACTATACAAAGTGTGGATGTGTATTTTAAGATTCGTTTTATAGGACTATATGCAAGAAAAACTGATTTCTTAAAGTTTTTTTTTGTTTATTTTCAGTAAAGGGAGTACGCTGTTTCGTATCCTCTTGATAACATCACGCCTGTATTCTCCGAAGGGTTGGACAGAGGTGTATAGTAACCCTCATTTTGCCGTTATGTTTAAGCTCCATTTAATAGGGGGCGAACCTATTGCCATCAACGGGGGACAAATCCAAACTCCGGGCTGCTACTGAGGAATTCCACACGGAAAACCAAATAACACTTTGCCCGACCTAGGAATCGAACCCAGGACCTCAGGATCAGCAGTCGTGCTTGCCACCACTACACCAACAAGGCAGTCCTTTTAGTCTCTGAGGGACTTTAACTTAGGGATTATATTCTCTTGATATAATTCCTTAGCTGCCTTTTATAAGACCCATGTAAAAAATGGAGCTTGTCTTCTGTACTGAAAATCTCGTAGCAACGTATGGCCTAGTCTAGCCTACATAAAATAATTCACCACTATTTAACTTTACATAAGTAGGTATACGTATATCGCACAGATATTGAATTAAATAGATACGGCAAGTTTGTCGAATTATTATAAAAACAAGCTAGTCACATTATTTATTCCAACTACCTACGTAACGAGGGTAAGGGAAGTAAGCAATGCACATGCCTCGCGCGCGTCGTCACAGTGAAAGGTCACACACGCATCCTACAACTGCTGAGAGCGAACTGAATTTGCAGCGTAACAAGTACGAGGATTGCTCCTACTGAACGGCACGCAATGTAGGTCAAATTTCGTTATACAGGGTGTAAAAATAGTCTTAACGAAGCCGAGGTTTACGCATGCTGCAAATAAAACTAAGTAACATACAGCAAAAATAATTGCTGGGAAACGACTTTTATTTTTTGGTATTAAAAACAGCCTTTAATTGTAGCGCGCAATGGAAGCTCACGCGCAGTTGACTGTGCCTACATTTCAAAAATGTTGATAATTTTTGTATAGAAGAATGTTTAGTAATAATATTTAAACTTAGTTTTCGTGAAAAACGTACAAAAATATGGTGACTTTAACCTTCAATATCTCCATAACCATTCGGTTCCCAGGTATGGCACAATACCAAAAAATATTCTTAATGATGGGAAGAATACGTGGCTCTTGGCTTCGTTAAGGGTATTTTTACACCCGATATATTTAACTCTATATCTGTGTATATCCCAAACGAATCTTCATAAAGTCCACGTGGACAAAATCAAGCGACGCAAGTCTTCAATAAAATACAATACACATAAAATAAGTTCATACCTGTCTCATTTGTGTCGCCCAAATTTAATATAGCAAGAAATATAGTTGCAATATGAGTCAATACATGCAATCAGTGTCTTGAGTTGGAACCGCGCCAAACTAAATGGGGCGGTGTGTCTATGAAGTTAGTGAATTCATTGGCAAAGATACAAATCTCTATGCAGTCTCCTTACGGGACGTTAAAAACATTTTTGGTGTAAGTTGGAATTAACATAACATCACGCCTATATTCCCCGAAGGGTTGAGCAGAGGTGTATAGTAACACCCTCATTTCGCTGTGTAATAGGGGGCCAGCCTATTGCCATCGACCGGGCACAAATCCAAACTCCGGGCTGCTACTGAGGAATTACATACGGAAAAACTCAATAACTCATTGCCCAACCTGGGGTTTGAACTCAGGATTTCACGATCAGCAGTCGCACTTGCCACCAGTAGACCAATGAGACAATGGAATTTAATCTTGTGAATGTATGGGGATTTGGGTTCCCGGCCCGCATCTCTGGCTTTTCGAATTCACGCAATGAATATCACTTGCGTTAACGGTGAAGGAAAACATCGTCTCGACAACTAAGCTTCATTTGTGGCTAACAAATAAATTGGGACTTCTTCTTTTCGTGTGGTTAGTGACTAACCTGGTGTCAGAGTTTATGCCGCCCATGGGCCTCTGATTTGATTTCACGTGCCGTCAAGAAATATCTCTCAGGTGTGGCCGGCTCCCTCACGATGTTTTCCTTCACCGTTTTTAAGCAAGTGATAATTATACAATACGCACATGAATCCGAAAAGTCAGAGGTGCGTGCCTGGGGTCCGAACTCGAGATCTATGACTAGGCAGTCCGACGGTCACTCCACTAGGCTATCACTGCCACTTATATTATGTTACTTACTAGCGACCCGCCCCGGCTTCGCGCGGGTGCAATGTAGATACTATTGTGGGGCATATAACCCTTCCTCTTGAATCACTCTATAGGTATTTATTGCTGAAAACTGCATTAAAATCCGTTTCGTTGTTTAAAAAATCTAAGCGTACAGACAGCGGGAGCGACTTTATTTTATACTATGTAAAGATTACTTATATTGGGTGATCTCCAGACACCGAGATAATAGTTATTGTGTGTGGCTACAGAACTTTTGAACCTTTAGAAATCTGCGCTAGACGACTGTCCAGATAATACGATACCATTCAAACTATTTGAAAATTGGAAACTAATCATCTGTTGCCAGTACCAGTTTGCTAGTACCCAACATAAAGTTTCACTACAAATATTTGCGGTCCGAACGTTTTATCGAATAACTTCGTCGAGTTTCACTTCAACGAAACAGTCGATGTTAGATTTTGATATCACGTGTTCAGTGTTTTTGAAATAGCAAGCAGTTCAGGACCTCATCAAAGTATTTTAACGGGAGACTATTTCAGTAGCTCGTGGCTAATTACCAATGTCATACGAAAACCTATGGCAGTCGTTACGGGAAGTTAGAAACCCGAAAGTATCAGACTTTTGGGGTCAGATTCCAGTCTTACCAGGATCGGCTGAATACCAGTATTTTATATAGAGCGACTGCCATCAGACCTCCACAACTCAGTAACTCGGCAATGCCAATATCCTACGGTTAAACTGGTTGTCAGACTTTCGGGAATCTGACTTCCCGTTACGACTGTCATATTCGTATGTCACCCAGGACCGACGATTTAACGTGCTCTCCGAGGCACGGAGGGGTCTCGATGTGTGCCGAACGGTCACCCATTCAACCATGCAAATCCAATGACCCGCACGGTTGTTATGTAGCCACGAGCCCCTCATACATCTTATACAAGATCCAAACAAATTACCGACTACCAAGAATTTCCTTTAGAAATGTTATCTAAAGGCGGATAAGTATGACGGAGCATTGGACTTCTAATTTTATATTCCGAGCTGCCCCATGCATGCCGTTACGAGACCTACTCACGATAGGTATAGTTTGACAACGTCCGCGCGTCCGAACGTGCACCAGTTACGTATGTAGGTACGTGCATGTCAAAAGTTAGTTTATTTTTGGGAACGATGGCGTCAATTTCGCCTGCGCCCGAATATAGGATATTTTCCTCCGATCGGTGTCGTAAGAGATGAATAGTTTTGTATTTATTTATTATGCAAGTCTATGTCGTTTTCAACATTTTGTTTTTATTAAAATATTCAATTGTAATATTTGTTTTTATTATTTACAAACGTTAACGTTGTGGGTTTCTGAACGACAATAAACGAGGCTGTCGACACGTAAAAAAAGGAGAATAATAATTAAAAAAATAAATCAATAACAGATCAAACATAAACATCGGTTTATACAGGGTGTAAACGAAATCATGTAATTCCTTCAAACCTCGTGATGTACTGCTGACATAGATTAACCCTGCACAGGATACATTTGGAAACAATAAAAAAATATTTACAAAAAGTAAACATGTGTTGTTAACGGGAGGTATTTTAGCGCCCCGTATTAAATGACCGCGCGGTGAGCGAACGCCACGCCATTCGCTCGGGGCGCTAAAATGCCTCACGTTAACAACACATAATTTTTGTTTTATTGAATCCAAAAGCATCCCTTCCAGGTTTAATCTATGTCAGCAGTACATCACGAGGTATGAAGGAATTACATGATTTCGTTTACACCCTGTATTTGATCAGTAGATAATATTTTTATACGGTCAAATATAAACTGAAGCTTATTTTTGATCAGTTAAGTAATGACGGGCTCCCAAATTGAGGACTGCCAAATTTGCCCTAAATTGTAATTATAGCTTATCGGGTAGATAGACATCAGTTCACCTTATTTATTTATTTATTTATACATAAGGCGGACTTAATGCCATAAGGCATTCTCTACCAGTCAACCTTAGAGTTAAAAAGAAAAGCATCGAAATAGGTACAGGAAAAAGATGAGTTGACAATTTTGGACTGAATATACTAGGAATTCAAAAGATAAATATAAATTACATAAAATACATATATACACATAATAAAATATATAGATATTACAATATATATATATCAATTACAAAATATCTATTATTCAATCTAATCTAGAGCGTTTTTAGGCAACTAACACTCTCAATTATCCTACCATTCACAAACACCAAAAAAAAACACAAAAAAAAACACTAAATCTATCCAACGCAGACACAAAAATATTCACAGCAAACAAAAGCCAAGATTAGACTCCGTGATATTATACACAAATGCAATATTTGAGATCAACAATGTCCTCCGTCCCAACGAAAACATTTCTTAATTAAATAAGCCCCGACAGGTGGATACTGCTACAAAATCTAATATACCAGATAGGAATTCCCTTTATTTATACGTAAAGGTGCGTCCGCACCGGGAACATTTCCCCGTAATGAGCATTTTGATATGAGCATTCGATCAATGAGTCATGAGTAGTTGAGGCGAACTTAAAAAAGTTCGCATGCACGAAATTATTTTGTTGAGGTCGTTACAAATACAATACCTGGTAGTAAATATTGCACATCGAACTTTAGAAAGAGATATTGGCTAGCTTCGGATTTATAGAGCGTCATCTCTGTCGCACGAAGCGACAAAACGTCATATAGGTACGAGTGACAGAGACGACGCTCTACAAAGCCGAAGCTAGCCGATTATCTCTATCTAAACCTCGATCTTCTTCTTTTCGTGTGGTTAGTGACTAACCTGGTATCAGAGTTTAGGCCGCCCATGGGCCTCTGATTTGATTTCACGTGCCGTCAAGAAATATCTCTCAGGTATGGCCGGCTCCCTCACGGTGTTTTCCTTCACCGTTTTTAAGCAAGTGATAATTATACAATACGCACATAAATCCGAAAACTTAGAGGTTCGTGCCTCGGGTTAGAACACGAGATCTATGACTTGGCAGTTACACCACTAGGCTATCACTGCTATAAATATCTAATAGTTATCGTCAATGAGTCACGAGTAGTTGAGCCGGACTTTAGATAGTTCGCAAGCTAGAAATTATTTTGTTGAGGTCGTTGCAAATACAGTACCCAGTAGTAAATATTGCACATTGAGCTTTAAAAAGAAATATTGGCTAGCTTCGACGTTATAGAGGGTCATCTCTGTCGCACGAAGCGACAAAACGTCATATAGGTATGAGTGATAGAGACGACACTCTACGAAGCCGAAGCTAGCCATTATCTCTTTCTGAAGCTCATCATCTTTCTGCCTTGGTCCCAAGTTACTTGGGGTCGACGCAATATGTTTTTCTCTTCCACTCTTCTCTGTCAGCCGTCTCATTATCATTTACTCCCTTATCTTTCATAATATCCTCCCTCACACAATCCATCCATCTTTTCTTTGGTCTCCTTCTCCCCCTCCATCCTCCATCTCTTTCTAAAGCTCGATGTGTAATATTTACTACCGGGTACTGTACCTCCTTGGATTAATGCTCGCGTTGATATTCTCAAACGAATGCTCGGTTCACAGAAATCTTCGAAATTTATGAACGCTCATTGCCGAATGTTCGGTGACAAATGCTTGCTCAAGAATACTCCTGGTGAGGACGCTCCTTTACACAAACGTCCAAGGCTACGATCAAATTGTTCAGCGAATCAAAGCTGGAAGTATTTTATTTTTTCTTCCCTTGTTAATTTCCTTTAAAGTGTTTTACAATTAATTTTGTTGTGACTTTCTTTGTTGGATCTCTTGTTTGTTTATTGAAGCATTCATAAAAGGTTTCTAATGTTTAGTCTGTGGTTTGAAGCTTGGTGGTATGAAGTTGCCATGTTTATTCAATGGAAAAATTTGCGGAAATAGCTATGGATTATTTTACGTGCATGACGAGTAGCAGAACACGTACCATGCGCCTCATGAACGATTGCTAAACGCTTGATTGAGAAGAGGTTTTGGTGTTCTATGTACAGTTTCCGATTCCATATAAAATCAAAAGCTGTTCATATTATTGACTAGCGGCCCGTCCCGGCTTCGCACGGGTGGACATTTTCCCGTTTTTGCAACATTTTTCATTTATGCTCCGCTCCTATTGGCGTAGCTTGATGTTATATAACCTATAACCTTCCTCGATAAATGGACTATCCAACACAAAAAAAATCAATTCTAACCAGTAGTTCCTGAGACTAGCGCGTTCAAACAAACAAACTCTTCAGCTTTATAATATTAGTATCGATAAAGGAACATTAATTAAACTAACATTCTATTGCATTCAGAATATTATAGACTACTGCTAAAAAAAAAGGTGAACGGTGAAGGAAAACTTCGTGAAGAAACCTGCACATCTGAGAGGGCTCCAAAAAGTTCTCGATGGTGTGTTTAGCTTACCAAACCGCACCAGGCCAGCGTGATAAGATGCCCGTGCGCAGCAGTGGGATAGTAACGGGTTGATAATTCTTTGCTGAAAAAATAACTGATTCAAATCTTATAAATACAAGAGGGGCTCATGGCAAGGTTAAACTGTGCTTGCCGCGGTCAGTCCGTGGATAGGTCACCATTCGTTACACATCGAGACCCCTCCGTTGCCTCCGTGCCTCGGAAAGCATGTTAAACCGCAGGTCCTGGGTGTCATACGAATAGCCAGTCGTTACGGATAGTCAGAAGCCCGAAAGTCTGACAACCAGTCTAACCTTAGGATATCGGCATTGCCCAGTAACTGGGTTGCGAAGTTCTGATGGCAGTCGCTCCATGTAAAATATTGGTATTCAGCCGCATTTGGTTAGACTGGAAGGTGACCCCAACATAGTTGAGAAAAGGCTGGGCAGAACGAACAAAGCTTATAAATACAAAAAAAATATACAGGTGTGTTAATTAAATAATAAACACATATTTTCTTTCATTTTCAAATCAACACGAAAACAAAGCTTTTTATAAATTTTACAACAGTACCTACTAGAGATCACAAAGAAAGAACAGAGAATCTCTCGTTTGAACTCAACTTAATTACGCTACATACAAATCCTTATATATATATGCAAGTATGTTTTATACAAAGTTTCATCCATCCGTACAATTGTAGTCCTTGCTGAATAATATATTTTTACTTTGCGTCCAATTGTCGAGCGCTCGGAACACTTCTAATTCACTCGCTGCGTTGTAACGAATTGAAAGTCATGTTTTTTTTTGTTATAATTTGTCTGAGTCTCGATCGACGTTTTCTTAATTCAGTCCTACTGAAAATATTTTAAAAAACCCTGCTCTCGATGACGGAGCGGAATTTTGCGATGAAAATATGTAAAAAGGTATTTTTTTTATTTATTTTTATTTACTAGTACCAAGTTATAAGGGAATTAAAGAGCGCGCTCTGGTCACGCCTGTATTGCCATTCTATGAATAACGATCCATTATGACGATATGTAATATTATTATGACATGACGCGCATACTTATATCCCATTCTCTGCCACTTAACAGATGACTTGGTAGCTCTGATAGCTCTTTCCGTACACTGCACTCTCAAATTGTAAAAAAAATCTTCGTTTGTTGCCAGATGTAGGACGTTTTGACAAGACAGGCATTGATAAGGCCGACTATTGGATCCAAATTTCTTACTGATTGTTGATATAATTAATTTTAGAGCATTATTTTAAAGGCACAAATTCCCTATTAAATCTATACTAATATTATAAAGCTGAGAGTTTGTTTGTTTGTGTGAACGCGCTAATCTCAGGAACTACTGGTTAGAATCGAAAAAATCTTTTTGTGTTGGATAGTCCATTTATCGAGGAAGGTTATAGGCTATATAACATCACGCTACAACCAATAGGAGCGGAGCATAAATGAAAAATGTTGCAAAAACGGGAAAAATGTCCACCCGTGCGAAGCCGGGACGAACCGCTAGTTTTTAATAAATGTATGGAAAGGATTTTGGTCATCCAGGCAAATAAATTAAACTGTCAATTTCACAAGTTTCGTCAATTTGCCTTTTCACAGAAGAGTTGATCGAACAGTAAATTCAATATGGCGGTCATACACATCACAAAGACAAGCATACTTCCATATCTATACCACAGTCTAGCGATTGCATACAGTGGTCCATTGCAGTGACGTCATCGCCCGAGCTGCCTTCTAAACTGTCACGTCATCTCCCGAACTGCTTTTAATAAATGTCAACGTCAAACTCTCGATATACGACTGTATGGAGTCGCATAGTTAATAAACCTATGCAAGTATTCTTCCACATACATAACATAATTAGCCCATTACTGTCCCACTGCTGGGCACGGGCCTCTTCTCAGAATGAGAAGGGTTTAGGCTTCAGTCCACCATGCTGGCCTGGTGTGGGTTGGCAGACCACACACACCAACGAGAACTTTATGGAGACCACTCAGATGTGCAAGTTTTCAGATGTTTTTCCTTCACCGTTAACGCAAATGATAATCAAATTCTGGTCCGCATTCGAAAAGTCAGAGGTTCGGGCTAGGATCGAACTCAAACCCTCCTGCATGGAAGGCAAGCGTTCAACCGCTAGGCTATTAGCTTACATATTTACTCTCTCAAATAAACTTGTCCAAACTTCATAAATGGTCGTCAATATAGAGACTGTTGTAACACAATTCATTTTGATATCAAACAGAATTCATTAACCCCCGACGCAAAAAGAGGGGTGTTATAAGTTTGACCGCTATGTGTGTCTGTCTGTCTGTCTGTGTGTGTGTCTGTCTGTGGCACCGTAGCTCTTAAACGGGTGAACCGATTTGAGTGCGGTTTTTTTTATTTGAAAGCTGGTTTTCTAGCGAGTGATCTTAGATATGTTCTATTAAAATCGGTTCAGCCATTTCAAGGTTATCAGCTGTTTTGTTAGCTGCGGTAGGGTTCTTAGACGCATAATGTGTATTACTTTACTTTCAAACATACGTGTGAAATAAAATTTGAAACACTCATGTATGCCTATAACTATGCAAGATTATGAAATTCTTGGTCTGATGCTGCAGCCAGAATAACCAGTGCACTCGTACACTCTTGAAAAAATAGTAGCAGATATGTCGTGTTTGGATTCGTTTTGATCAGTATTTGATTCTACATGCAATTCAATGGTGGTGACATGATGAGCTGATGCTGCAGCCAGGATATCCAGCACACTAGTACACACTTGAAAAAATAATAGCAGATATATGTCGAGTTTGGATTCGTTTTGATCAGTATTTGTTAGCTATAATTTATGAAGATCTGTTCAGGCGTTTGAAGATCATCAGCTCATTTCCTATTTGACAAAAGGGTCTTACCAACCTTCACTGGTCCGATTGATTTGAAATTTGGTGTACTGTTACTTTGGTGGTATTTCCAAGACATGGCAGCCTTGAGCTGATGCTGCAGTATCAAGTAGTCTGCAGGATACCCAACCCCTCAGCAACTTATAGCATATATAGCATCTTTGGGCTCATAACAATGGTCTCAATGAGTAGATGTTAGATAGATGATGGTGTCTACTAGTAATTTAAAAAGTATTAAATAAAAATTAAATTAAAAATTTAAAAAACCCCCGACTCAAAAAAGAACCCCTAAAAAGTAAAAAATAAAATGTGTTTATTGGCCATTTAACTTTATTAAAAGTACCTAGTAATATTTTGATTCAAGCGTCGTCACGTCGGGGGACCGCTAAATAAATAAATTAAAAAAAAAAAATAGAATACAAAAAAAGAAGCTTGGTAATGATAATTTACTTAGCGGTCCCCCGACGTGACGACGCTTGAATCAAAATATTACTAGGTACTTTTAATAAAGTTAAATGGCCAATAAACACATTTTATTTTTTACTTTTTAGGGGTTCTTTTTTGAGTCGGGGGTTTTTTAAATTTTTTATTTAATTTTGATATCATTTTGATTATAATATAATATTTTAAATATATAATTATACACACATACTCAAATAGGGTACATACATAATTTTAATAATATATAAATTAATTCTATATAATGAGTAGTACAACGTCCCTTGTACTACTGAATTCCATGCAGAATAAATTCGATTAACCCGTAAAAGCGAAACACAGCGTACAATTAAATAATGTTGGAATCTCGTTATATTTACCAGTGTAATTAGCTGCAAATTCATTAAAGCATATTCCGTAATGAATGATGTCGTCACAGAAATCGAAACATCTTTGAAATGGATGTCACGCATAGAAATCACATAGTCAATATTGTAGATGACGATAACCATACCAAAGGCTTAGATAATAAAGGCTTAAAAAATTGTTAATTATTATATATGTATCCTCACGGCTCCGCCCGCGTAAGAAGTTTTATTCCAGTAATAAATATAGCCTATGTTATTCAGTGAAATGTAGCTTTCTAACGGCAAAAGAATTTTTGAAATCGGTCCAGTAGTTTTTAAGTTTATTCGTTGCATACAAAAATACAAATCTTTCCTCTTTATAATATTAGTATGGATAGGTATTACCACAAAATCTAAGCTTTCTATCCGAATGCAAGATTCTGAATAAGATCTAGAATGCACCAGTTACATAGATCTCTGTGAATCTGCAACCGCGACGTGGAATCAAAGTTTTGTGAACTTTGGAGGGTTTCCGAAAATATATGACCTATATTAAGGAGAGTCTGAGGAGAGACTTGGTTTTAAGAGCCTTCACCGATATAGTACGTTCTGCATGTCTTTATTTATTATACTAGCTGTGTCCTCACGGCTCCGCCCGCGTAAGAAGTTTTATTCCAGTAATAAATATAGCCTATGTTACTCAGTGATAATGTAGCTTTCCAACGGCAAAAGAATTTTTGAAATCAGTCCAGTAGTTTTTAAGTTTATTTGTTAGATACAAAAATACAAACCTTTCCTCTTCATTATATTAGTATAGAAGTATAGATAGGTATAATAAGATTGGGATACAGGGCGAGACGCCTCACCAAGGGGTCGTCTGCTACATAAAATCACGCCTCACACGATCGACGTCACTCAATGAGTAACACACTCATTCCGCCGTTATGTTTAAGTCCCATGTAATAGGGGGCGAGCCTATTGCCATCAACCGGGCACAAATTCAAACTCCGGGCTGTTACTGACGAATTTTACTCGGAAAAACTCAATAACACTTTGCCCGACCTGGGGGTCGATCCCAAGACCTCACGATCAACAGTCGCGCTTGCCACCACTGGTTTGTGAGCAGATAACTAATGTATACTTTTATTTAAAATAGACTGCTTTATTGGTCTAGTGGTCGCAAGCCAGACTACTGAGCATGGACTTCAATCCTCAGGTCGGGCAGTGTTATTCATTAGAACATTCCATCAGAATCATTCCATTAGAACTTCTCAGTAGCGGCCCGGGGTCTGGATTTGTGCCCGGTTGATGACAATAGGCTCGCCCCCTATTACATGGGACTTAAACATAACTGGCGAAACGAGGGTACTAAAGCAACTCCGCCAAACCCTTCGGGGAATACAAAGCGTGATTTTATGTTATTTAATTTTATAAGTTGTGTGGAAACTGCTTGTCATAGTATGGGCATGTGATGCGGAGGAACGAGGAACATGTCGTGAGGAAAGTATTGAGTATGAATGCGGATGGTTATAAGAGTAGAGGAAGACCAAAGAAGCGATGGGTGGATAGTGTGAAAGATGATATGGCTAAAAAGGGGGTGATTACCGAAATGATGGCTAATAGAGATGTATAAGAAGACCTAGAAGGACATACATCGATGTTATTGGTGATGTTCTTCACAAAGGTCAGGTGCATAGTACTCTCAACCGGCGTGCGTGTATGACAAGATGTATGAATGTGGATGAAGCGAAAGGGGTATGTAAGAGTCGTAGCATGTGGCGTTCTATAGTTTCTGCCTACCCCCATGGGAAAAAGGCGTGAGGAAAAAGGAGACATACTGCGCCGGCCCCGAATATGTTGTGATAAGGGCAGGAGGATGATGATGATGTTATTTAATATAGCAAAAATACTGTTATACACATTGAACGCTCAACAAATCATGTCCAAGTGGTAATGAAAATGGATTATCCAGTCTAGTGGGAACATTCCAAGCAGGATATTTCTTTCTTACTCAACACAACTACTACCATTGAACAGAAAGTAACGGAACAACTGAGTATCCGTGGTAAAAAGTAAATACAGATCTGAGTGCTAACACCCCATTTCTCGAAGTAGATACAAGAAAGTACAATGAAGTTTCGGACTAGACACCACCTGGATTTCGAAGTTTAGTTAGTATTTTCCTAAACTGATCTCGAAGTAAAATAAAATGCATGATGTGAATGCTTTTGCTTATTTTGTTAACAGTGATGGAAACCTGCAGACCTGAGAGGGCACTGAAAAGTTCTTGATTGTATGTGTAGTCCGTCAACCCGCACTAGGTCAGCATGGTGGATTAATTAAATTGTTCTGAAAAGAGGCCTGTGCCCAGCAAAGGGATAGTAATAAGCTGCTTAAGCTTATCCACTTATCTTCTTGATAGTATAGGATCCCACTATGGAACAACACAAGTCTTGGTAGGCAGGTATAAACACAGCATTTATACCTGCCTACCCAAGAGTTGTGACGGGAAAAAAATAGTCAACCTAACGTTTGCATATTCTATAGGCTTCATACTTTCGATTGGTATGGAATTTGTCTATTAACCAAACCAGTAAAATCGTTATTTTTTTTTTAAATTAATCATATTCTGGACTGAAATTTTTCAGTCAACCCATTTGCAATATATTTGTTGACATATTTAATTTGATATAAAATACTTTTCATCCATTAACCAGCTCGGTGAAGGCCGTTCTATAGTGAGATCTTAGACTATGATGTCATTATTCAGTCTTCTTTCATAATACTTATGGGAAAAATTAAGTGTTTTTTTTACTAGGAACCACACGTCTTCCCGTTGCTCTTTTGATATTTAGGCTTTGTCACTAGGTTTAGTTATAAAAACATGCTCTACGTGCCACTTCGGCTTCGGAGTGTAACACAAAGACAACTGAATCGAATGTTAGTGAGCAACTGAACTGAAATATTAGGTCCCCACCTATGAAATCAGCGTTTTGTATGGAGAATTTTAAAGAAGTTGCATTTTTCATACTAACATTTTCTTAATTTATTTAACAACTATGAACACTAATGTTTTAAAACTTTTATGCACTAATGTTTAAAAACTAAGACAACGTATGCCATTTAGATTATGCGACAAAAATAAGTTTTGACTAAGTTAAAACAAAAATAGTGGTCATTTCTGCTAACAAAAAGAGGAGTCATTTTTAAGGTATTTTTTATGTTGAGAAAACTATAACTAATAAGGTTTTTTTACTATTGCTAGTTGGCTATGATGGTCATTATTCGATATAATATCAAGCAATTGATGAATATTTTAAATCATAGCAGTGACGAAGTTCTCTATTTGTGAGAAAAAAACGCCAATTTCATAGGTAAGGACCTAATATAATAAGAAAGGAAACGAACAACGGAATAGGATCTTTCTCTCGTAAGGGCGCGTTTCCACTATGTCGTGACGATAAATTTATCGTTGAACGACTGTCGTCTCTAGCTGTGCCCATTATATGGACTATTTGTTGTCAATTTTTTTATCGTTTAGGGACTATCGTATCCAGCTGTTCCCATTGGATCGCGACGACATTTTATCGCTTCACGACAGTCGTTTTGTCGTTTGCAAATCAGTAGCAAGCTATGACGAGACGTTATTTTTATCGTGGCCACGAAAGATAGTCGTAAGAACGACACATTACTATGTCGTGACGGTATCGTTGGACGTATCATTTATTATTGGACGACTGTCGTGCTAGCCATTCCCATTGTCTCGACAATATGACGTCACTGCAAAAACAAGTCTTGAACGACAGTTTATCGTGTCGTCTCATATGTGAACACCTCCTTTTAAATACATAAGCCACGACACTTAAAACTACACGACTATCTGTCGTCACGACAAAGTGGGAACGCGGCTTAATACTTAACTAAGCAAATAATGACGACACGTTTGGTGCAGGGGCTGAACGATCGGCTTCTGCGCTATGATTCATGAATTCGACTCCCGCACGGGGCAAATATTTGTATGGCCTACAGATAGTTGTTCCGGGTCTGGATGTTTGTGCATGTGAAGATTTGTGTCTGTAAACGCAACCATGATACAAGAGAATTCTTAGTGTGGGGCAACGTTTTTTAAAAAGAAAAGAAAGAATGTTTAAGCAAATAAACGCTGAGCATATTTTTTTTTTCGTTGTGTCTTTTTCTCACATTGTTTTTCTATACCATGAAAATAATAAAATGACACAATACTAAAGCAACGCTATCAAGGTGCCACTGCAAGCTATGGGGTCAACACCAACATAACTATACTCTATTTCATATAACATTAGACAAATGAGACACAATTTAGCAAGGAAATGTTTAGATATAAACAACGTGTTTGCTTTCAGCAGGGATTCGACATAGTATAATGTTTTTCTCTTCCTCCTACCATTTTCTTAATTATCTTGGGGTCAGCTTCCAATCTAACCAGATGCGGCTGATAACCAGTATTTTACACATAGCGACTGCTATCAGACTTCCGCAACCCAGTAACAGCAATTCCGATATCCTAAGGTTAAGTCGGTTGTCAGACTTTTTGGCTTCTGACTACCCGTAAGTTATGAAGGTTTAACGTGTTCTCCGAGGCACGGATCGGTCTTGATGAGTAACGAACGGTCACCCATCCACGGACTGACCGCGGCAAGCGCAGCTTAACCTCGCAAATCGTATGGTTGGTGCTATTAAATGACGACACGTTTGGTGCAGTGGCTGAGCGATCGCCTTGTGCGCTACGGGTCGTGGGTTCGATTCCCGCATGGTACAAATATTTGTATGGCCTACAGATAGTTGTTCCGGGTCTGGATGTTTGTGCGTGTGAAGATTTGTGTTTGTAAACGCACCCACGATACAGGAGAAATCCTAGTGTGGGGCAACGTTTTTTCTTTAAAAAAAAATTGATATGCACCCCACATAGTATAATGCTGTTATGAACCTTAATGATCAATCACGCTGAGTTGAAATTCTACTTGAAAAAAATGGTACAAAAGATATTCGTGCATTTTGTCTAATGTTATATGGAATAGAGCAGTGTTTCGTAAAGTGTGTGCCGCGGCACACTGGTGTACCGTGGTCATTCATTGGTGTGCCGCGGGAAAAATCTATCTATACTAATATTATAAAGAGGAAAGATTAGTATTTTTGGATTTTTGTATGTAACGAATAAACTTAAAAACTAGTGGACCGATTTCAAAAATACTTTTACCGTTAGAAAGCTACATTATCACTGAGTGGCTACGGGCGGAGCCGTAAGGACACAGCTAGTATCTTATAAAATTATAAAGGCGGACGGAAATAATGTATTCTTTGCTATCTTATGATTAAAATATGATTTTTTATTTATGGTGTACCTCTGAAATTCCCCGGTTGCGTAGGTGTACCTTGAACACAAAAAGTTTGCAGAACATTGGAATAGAGTATACATACTTTTATAAACATTTTTCCTATTAGTTTTTCTGGTTATTATCGCTGTTTTCCTTATATTCGTAATAACAGCTTGCAGTCCTTAATAATTTGTCAAATGCGGTTGAAGTGATCCACTACTTTTTGCCCGCCTTGTTTCTGTCTTACGATTGATTTATTATAGTTGATGACTTATACTGATTTGTATGGATATTATGCATATTGGAATATATCAGGATTTTTAGTAGGATAGTTTCTATTAGAAGAGACTTTAAATGGATGCTATTATGAAGAGCGACGAAACGCCATTTTGTTTCTCAAAAATATATTGCCCAACCATGAAGGTAAAAATGGAGACCACACTACAAACACCTACTGAAAATCGAAACATTTGGCCTTGAATATTTACTTTGAAAAGAGATAGATTTCCAAACTAAATATTCTATATTTTTCTATGTAGGGTACTTAGAAAGAGACAGAATTCCAAAGTAAATATTCACGGTCATATGTTTTGACTTTCAGTAGGTGTCCGTAGAATGGTCTCCATTTTTACCTATACTTTCATGTGTGCAACTGCCTGCACGAAGTTCAGGGTGGTTAAAATACTTTGTATTTGGATACTTTGGTATCCAAATACAGTAAGTTTCACTCTTTCAATACAAATACATTTTGATAGTTAATATTTGTATAAACTGATTACATTGATGTAACGTAAACCAAAAACAAATATTTTTTATCAACATCCTTAATATGAAAATAACGTATTTGATTACCCGTAAAAGCCATTAGTTTGTTTGTCTCCACTTTAACGGGATTTATTTTCTTTTTTATTTGTTTGTATCGGGTATTACTCAAGGCCTAGTTTCTCTGACAATAGTATAATATATACTTCAAACCCTCACATATATGGAAAACAAAATAAAATGTTTCTGTACCAGATATTTATTCATCTACTCATAAGACGAAAATATTTGAGAACCGTTGACCTATAAATCATTTTATTTAGCGATTCCCAGATGTCGTTTTTTTATGTATCTAGTAAGTATTTTATATTTAATGTTATTCTTAAGTAATTAAATAGGACGTACATATAAAGCTTGCATAGTCGCAAAAAAATGAAATAAAGCCTCGAAAAAAGCATTTTATTTGTTCAAAAGATATTTTAGTACCCATCACCCACGGCAAGAAAGGAGGTTGTCTTTTCAGTCGCCGTCAGACGCCGGCTGTCCCTGAAAACTAACACTGGCTGTGCACTGTCCATGTGCCACAACAATATGCCAATTTGCTCGAATGTGATGTGACCATTGAGATATAATGTACTAACGTTAGTACATTATATCTCAATGGATGTGACGCATATTTTCTCAACTTTTTTATGTTTAAATGATTTTAATTTAGTTTCATTTCGTGTATTTGTTTGTTTGATTCAAATCTTGCGCCAGACTTTTCAACTACTTCTGCTTAACCGATTCTCCTGAAACTTCGCACACAAGTTCAATTCCCATGACAATACAACATTATAATAATTTCAACCTTCAATTCTTAAGTCCTGATGCTGCAGGGGTACTGCAAGATAAATCTGTTCAACTTACAAGTTTTTAAGGGATTATATTTTGTTTTCTTTTGTTTTTATTTTTTTACTTTTTGTTCTTGTTTTGCGTCATCTTAAAACGCAAATTTATTTCTTTCTTTTCTCTTCCAGTCCCGACAAATACGACGTAAATATGTCTAGTCTATATGTATAATATATCTAGTCTTAAAAAAACATTACATTGACTTGTAAAACTGTCTGTAACAGATTTATTTACAAAAATAAAAATCATTCATTCATTAATTTATGGTATGGTTATAGTTAGCTGGTCCAACTGAGGTACATTGACGTCACAAAAGTAGGTTATATTTTCTGTCCCAAAAACCACATGGCAACAAACATCCCCAAATCCAGCCATCAAACTACACAACATAAACAATAAAGCCAATCCAACATCGATAACTCGAAACAATGTCGATACCGGCGCAAATATTTTTCGGGAATTCTCGAGAGTTTCGCAAGCAACGGTAAACGTCCGGCAACTGGACCGATAAATTAGGCAATTTGCGGTTACCGTCCGGGCCGGACTGCGTGTTTCGTCCCAACGTCCGTGACTCTAATTAATTATCCGCATGTACGATCCGTTGCGTATTACTTAATCAACTATCAGAATGTTAACTATTGGTATTGATTCGAGTCTTTTGCTTGTTCATTTCATTGAGTGTGTGTTTATTGGCTCGTGTGTGGCTTGTACGCATTTGTGTGATTGGTTTTCGGTGCGCGGGACAGCACGATTCGATTGAACGGGTTGTGTTGATTGGGCTTCCGTTTTCAGATGACAGGGATTCTGGAATACCTATGTTTTTTTATTTGCAATGGGTTTGCTCTTGACTCTAGTCTAGGCCAGAGGAGACAGAGACAAAGTCTACGATGGAGTGAGCTTACCCAGAAGAAGCCTGTTAACTCTAACTTTGAAGAGATTCAGGTTGAATGCGTTCGGGAACACAGACGCAGGTAGTGAGTTCCACTCTTTTGCAGTGCGCATTATGAGGGATGTTTGGAAGCGCTTAGTGCGAATTGGTGGAATGGCAACTAAGTATGGATGGTAACTTGCAGTGCGTCTAGATGTCCGATGGTAGAAGGGGGCCGGTGGGATGTTCGGGGTGAGTCTAGATGAGTCTAGCCTAAATTGCTAATCCAGGTGTTAGAGTAAAAGTTAATTACGAAAATGCTAAGATGTAACTAGAACGAAAATACAATTAATTACTATTAGCCTTC
This sequence comes from Amphipyra berbera, assembly GCA_910594945.2. Lineage (NCBI taxonomy): Eukaryota > Metazoa > Arthropoda > Insecta > Lepidoptera > Noctuidae > Amphipyra > Amphipyra berbera. The sequence continues at coordinate 4,565,395 of OU343131.1, read as the reverse complement.
GTTATAGCTGGGCAGCGCAGTACGTTGAATAGCGTCGCGAAAATAACAAGCGATATAAATCTGCGTAGCATTTTCCCAAATATGTTATTTGCAATGCAACGCACTGCGCTGCTCAGCTAGGACGAAGCTAGTGATTTGTATGGATATTCTGCGTTTTGGAATATATGAGGATTTTTAGTAGGATAGTTTCTATTAGTATATAGGTATATATCTGTGTCTAAGCTCGACGTTGGAGGTGACCTTGGCCTACAATGGCGAGAGCTGTCTTCTCAGATAACCAAGTCAGCATTGGATACCTTAGGTCTAAAACCAAAATGCAATAAAGATTGGTACGATGAAAATGATACGCTACTTACTATCGCTATAGCTAAACATCGCGATCTTTTGCGCCGTAGTGACTCATCATCACCACATCATCAAAATTATGCAATAAAAAAGAGCTCCATAGAATTGCGGAATTTTGTCCGCGGCGTTAAGGATAAATGGTGGGAGGACAGGGCACATCGCATGCAGTGGCTAGCTGACTCGAATCAACTAGGTGACTTTTTCGGAGAATTGCGTGCATTAATTGGCCCACAACATCAAGTGAATGTACCAATAAAATCCATCGATGGTACATTGCTTACGAGTAAAGAAGAGGTTGTGAAGCGATGGGTTGAGCATTTCAGCACCTTACTCAACGTTGATCGATCAGCAGATCTAAATTATATATCAGCCATACCTGCGCTGTCTCAGGTCACAGCACTGGACGATCCACTGACTCTCCAGGAAGTTGTAGATGCCATGAAGCAGCAACGTAACAAAAAAGCACCAGGTGGTGATGGAATCCCAGGTGAGTTGCTTAAGTACGGTGGGGGGGACTTGAACGAGATTGTTTGGGAGTTTTTCCGCCGTATGTGGGAGGAGGAGATTGTACCAGATACTTTTACTGTGTCGAACATCTGTGCACTCTACAAAGGCAAAGGCAGTCGTGCTGACTGCAATTCCTACAGAGGCATCTCGCTCTTATCCGCTTCAGGAAAGATCTTTGCGAGAGTTCTTCTGAATAGATTAGTGAAATTGTCCGAAAAAATACTACCTGAAACCCAATTTGGGTTTCGTCCAAACAGAGGGACCTGTGAGGCAATCTTCTCTATTCGGCAACTTCAAGAAAAGTGCAAAGAGCAATCGCAAGCGCTGGTCCTTTGTTTCGTGGACTTGGAAAAAGCCTTCGACAGCGTGCCTCGCGAAGCGCTTTGGATGGTACTGCAAAAGCTTGGGTGTACAGATAAGTTCATCAAATTGATCCGTCTCCTGCACGATAACCTGCGCTGTTGTGTCGCGGTTACGACTGAACAGTCGGAATTCTTCCATGTCACCTGTGGGGTAAAGCAGGGATGTGTCTTAGCACCTACACTCTTTGCCCTATATTTTGCGGTTGCTGTGGGACAGGCTTTGGAAGGCAATGCGAGGGGCATTCATATCCGTTTCCGAACTGACGGCAAACTTTTTAACCTAACCCGATTGAAAGCTCACACTAAAGTCTCGTACGACCTCATGACCGAGGTAATGTACGCTGATGATCTGTGCTTTGTTTCGGAATCCCCGGAAGACATGCAAGAGTTGATGGATAGACTTGATAAGTCTTGTCGCAGGTTCGGTCTGAAAATTAGCATCTCGAAGACTGAAGTCATGGCATTGGACACAGTTGACCATGGCCCTTTTGAAATACGGCTTGACGGTGCTGTCCTCAAGCAGGTGGGCAGATTCAAATACCTGGGTAGTACCATAACAAGCAACGGTGACCTGGACCCGGAAGTCAACTACAGAATTGGAACTGCTTCAGCAGTGTTTGGCAGACTACGGGAGAAGGTATTCCGCTCGCATGACCTCAAACTACAAACCAAGATCAACGTGTACATGGCCATCATCTTGCCAAACGTCCTGTACTCCTCTGAGACGTGGTGCGTGTATAGGAGACACATACGCGCATTAGACCGATTCCACCTTAAGTGCCTCCGTGATATCCTAAACATCAAATGGTCCGACCGTGTTAGGAACACGGATGTCCTGCGAAGGGCTAATGTCTGCGGAATTGAGGTTTACCTGATGCGTCGTCAGCTGCGCTGGTCTGGACATGTTGTGAGGATGCCTGATGAGAGGATAGCTAAGCGCATCCTCTTTTCTGAACTCAAGGATGGCAAGCGGAAACAAGGCGGCCAGTTCCTTAGGTACAAAGACGTTCAGAAAAGGCATATGAAGAGATGCAATATAGATCCGTCTCGGTGGGAGGAATTAGCGAAAAACAGACCTGTTTGGAGGCGTTTGGTAAAGGAAAATGTTTATGACTTTGAGGACCAGCGGAGGAGAGATCTCGACGGCAGGCGAGATCAGCTCAGGAGTAAACCACCCTCCAACATACAATATAATTACCACAATGGCATTCTAACGTGTCCGCACTGTGCGCGTACCTTTTCGGCTAAGATAGGTTATATTAGCCACATCAGAGCACACGCCCGTTACCTATAAATTGTCGGAAAGGAAGAAAACAAAAACAGTCACCGTAGCCGAAATCGGCATGGGATTATATATATATATCTGCCTAGAATTTTGGAAACTATGTTGGGTAGCTTGCAGTCTAACCAGATGCGGTTGAATACTAGTATTTTACATGGAGCGACTGCCATCAGACCTTCGCAATCCAGTTACTGTGCAATGCCGATACTCCGGTGGTCAGACTTTCGGGCTTCTGACTACCCGTAACGACGGTGATAGGCATTTAATTGATTTTCGGTGCGTGGTATAGCACGATACGATTGAACGGGTTGTGTTGATTGGGCTTCCGTTATCAGATGACAGGGATTTTGGAATACCTATATTTGGGGTGAGTCTAGACTAGATTACTCATCCATGTGCTAAGGTAAAAGTTAATTACGAATATGCCCGGGTAAGATATCTTACCCGGGCATATTGGTAATTGAAGAAACGTAAATTCCTTATTACAAAATAATTTCAAAAAGACATCGAGTTTACTAAAACGATGTTCAAATAAATAGACACGCTATCTCGTATAGAAAGTATGTGCAAAATGCATTGGCGCAATGTTGTCGGTAGCTGGTAACACTGGACAATGTTGATAGAGGAATATTCGTCAAGATGAACCAACGTACCCGAAGTTATAAAAACAGTGGTCATTCGACGGAGAAAAGGATTCCGTGTCGTACAGCCAACGAATTCGGACCTTTTTATATCTGATTTGCTTGTCCTTATTTACTGATCTTGTGTAAATTATTATATTGTGATATATTGTGAACGAGCTTTTGTAACCAACCACTATTATAAAAGTACTCTTAGTTGTGGAGAGTCTATGTTGGTTTAATTTACTTTATTTACCATGCTCCCAATCCTGATATAACGATATTAGCTGTAACTGTAATGTTAGATTCACCCCTACAAGTTTCTGTTGTATGTATTTTACAGCAATAAGGTTCAAACTACCGCTAGACAGCTCTGAAGTTCTATGGCACTGTGGTTCCGGAACCACAAGTCGTTTTAGTTTAGTTTAGTTTAGTTTACCTGGGCTGTATCCGCACTTAGCCTCTTGATTGGGCCATTGTGCGTGTTCCGTCTTACCTTCCTACTCCAACCAACCTAGGTCGTCCCAGAAGGTTAGCAGCCTTTTCAGGCTGCTACAGGCCTCCGGGAGCGATGCTGGTGATTGAAGAATCCGTGCCCGTTGTTCGGCCACGCTCCTGCATTCCATAAGCACGTGCAGCGGCGTTTCTTCTGTCTCCATGCATCCTCTGCACAGGGGACTATCTGTTACACCTATGGTGAATAGGTGCTTGTTTAGAGGGCAGTGTCCTGTTAAGATTCCAATAATCTTCCGGATGTCGCCCCTTTTAAATCTGATGAGGTTGCGGGACAATCTTTTTGATGCTACCGGAATCGCATTTTTAGTTTGCCTGCAGCCCTCGCTGTTTGTCCATTCTAATAAATGGGTTTCTTCTGTTTTTGTGCGCAGCCATGTTTTTATTTGGGCCTGGGGTATGGGCAGTAGCGGCTCCGGTCCGTACGCTATTGTTTTTGACCCCATTTTGGCCAGGTCGTCCGCTGCGTCGTTTCCGAGCGAGTTGCTGTGTCCTTTAATCCATTGCAGAGTCACTTTATTTGTACTTGCGATGGACTGGAGACTGTTGTGACATTCCAGTATAAGGACAGAAGTTATGGTATTGTTTTGTAGGGCCTGAAGTACGGATGCACTGTCTGAGATGATTTTAATTTTTTGGTCTCTGACGTCTCTGGCTGCAACCGCCTGTGCCGCTCTGGTGATGCCAATACATTCCGCTTGGAATATTGTGTTTAATCTGTCTAGGGTGGTTGATATTTTGATATTTAAGTCATTCGAGAAGACGCCTGCCCCGGTACCGTGTAAGGTTTTGGAGCCGTCTGTGTATATCCTAACTTCGCGACTGCCAGACCTGTCTTTTATTTCTGCGTTGAGTTGGATATTGTATCTTCGATCGAAGACGTGGTGACATGGTGTTCTGTCCATGGGCGCCTCAAGAAGAGGAAATTCTTTCAAGACCCCTTGCAGAACTTTGGAGTGAGCTGTTTCTATGTTTACTTTCCATAAGCCGTTTGCTCTAAGTCTTAGGGCGGCTGCCCTCGCTTCCTCTTGTATGACCAGATCTAATGGTCTCAGGTTGAGGAGGTACTCGATTGCGGCTGATGGGGTGGTTCTCATACATCCAGTAGCAGCTACACTCGCTAGGCGTTGTAGGCTCTGGAGTTTTGTTTTTCAAAGTCAAAGTCAAAGTCAAAGTTTTTTATTTCAAATAGACCAGATTTCAGGCACTTTTAAAACGTCACGACTAGGTGCACGGTTCCAAAAGGTAGGTTCTATGGAGAAGAGCCGGCAAGAAACTCCATGAATACTCTTTTTAAAATAGTAGTTCATTACAATTCCATTACAGTAGTATGAGAAATAGAATGAGAATAATGCAGGTTAATGTAACAAATAAACTCACATAAGAGTAACAAATAGAAAAATATGCCTTCTATGATTGCCATAGCAGTTAAGAGCTGACCAGTCCCGACAGACGGCACCCGTTCACGAGCATGACGTGCACATCCGCATCGGTCAGCTCAACCATATTATAGGGAACTCAACGACCGGATAAACAACGCCACCATCAGCAAGACATTTAAGTGAGCATGACAGACTCATATTACTAGACAATAGGCAGTAATATGATATGATTATAAGCGTATCACTAATAGCTGCATGATGCTCATACTTTACAGTTTGGAATGAAGTATTGTAAAGCGATATTATTAAAATAATAACTATAATACAAAAACCTATTTTGCCAGTCCAGATAAAGTCCAGACATTGTAGTATACAAACTATGCGAGTGAAACGATGTAGGGCAACGTTTGGAATGGTCTTTTGAGGAAAGTGTCATAGCAGTTTCGAGTTGACCTGTCCTAACTGACGGTACATCTGCTTCAATCATCGCGGAGCTCAAACCTTATTTTAGGGAGCTCAACAACCCGACCGCTGCACGACGCTATCAATCAGCTGGACATTTGGGTGGGTCACAAAAAAAAAAAAAACAAGAACCGCCAAACGTTTACAAAATTCGTGTATATAGCTACCCTACATGGTACTCACATTCACAATTTATTAAAAATGTAACGTAAAAAATGAGGCGATGGTAAAATAATAATAATCATTGAAAAAAAATAATTCGATTATAAATGTCAAAAGGATAAAATAAAAAATAATAATGTTATGAAATAATTACAATGATGCGTCTGTGACAACAGCGAGCGGCTCAATTCCAAGCATTTTTATCGTCCATATAATCTTTAACGTTATAGAAACCCTTTTCGCATAGTTTCTGCTTTACATAGGACTTGAATTTATTAAGACTTAAGTCTTGAATATTGCTTGGAATCTTGTTGTAAAAGCGTATACTTTGGCACCTAAATGAGTTACTAATTTTTTGGAGCCTAGTCATTGGTAGGATAAGCTTATTTTTATTTCTAGTATTGACGTTATGGATGTCGCTGTTCTTAGAGAACAAACTGATATTTTTCTTTATATAAATCAAATTTTCATAAATATATTGAGATGCGACCGTCATTATACTAACTTCTTTAAATTTATCCCTCAGTGAATGCCTAAAACTAAGGTTATAAATTGCTCGAATAGCTCTCTTCTGCAAAACAAAGATAGTTTGAATGTCGGCAGCATTTCCCCACAACAAAATGCCGTACGACATAACACTATGAAAGTAACTAAAATACACTAATCTGGCTGTCTCTACATCAGTTAGCTGGCGTATCTTGTAGACCGCGTAAGCTGCAGAACTGAGTCTTTTCGACAATTTATCTATATGTGGGCCCCACTGCAGTTTCGAATCTAAAGTTATACCCAAGAACATAGTGGTGTCCACAAGATCCAACTCGTCTCCATTTATTACTACACTGGTTTTCACCGTCTTAACATTAGGTGTCAAAAATCTGATACATTTAGTCTTTTTCTCGTTCAAAAGCAAGTTATTAACATTAAACCAGTGCACTACTTCAGAGAGAGCGTTATTTACATCGTCCGTAACCGGCTGCTGCCGTTTAAGTTTAAATAATAGTGATGTATCATCTGCAAATAACACAATCTCCTGATTATCTTTTATAAGATAAGGTAGGTCATTTATATAAACGAGAAATAGGAACGGGCCGAGAATTGAGCCCTGCGGAACGCCCATTGTCACAACAGACCCCGGAGATCTCTTCCCATTGATGTCTACTTTCTGGATCCTATTACCCAAATAAGAAATAAGTAGATTCAGAGCAGTATTCCTAACTCCGTAGTGATGTAATTTCCTGACCAATGTATCATGAAAAACGCAATCAAACGCCTTTGACAAGTCACAAAAGATGCCTAAAGCATCATGTGAATCCTCCCAGGCATTAAAAATATTAGCTAAAAGCTCAACACCAGCATCAGTTGTAGAGCGACCTCTTGTGAAACCAAATTGTTTCCTATGTAACAAATTATTTTTATAAAAGTGAGTTTGCAGCTCATCAAGGATTAATTTTTCAAATATTTTACTGAAGGTGGGTAGCACAGAAATAGGTCTAAAGTTAGTGGGATCAGATGTGCTACCCGATTTAAATAAAGGTATAATCTTACTACTTTTCATTAAGTCAGGAAATACACCACATTCAACACATTTATTGTAAATTACAGCTAACTCAGGTGCTACTGTGTTGATAATAGATTTTGTGACCTCAACGGAGTTACCCCAAAGATCGGCGGTCTTTTTGACATTAAGGGTATTGAAAATTTTTACAATATCTTTACCACTTACATATCTAAAATTGAATTCATTGTTGCATATTTTCACATTTTCTTTCAATAGAGATTCGGCAACAGTGGGGGATGACTTCAAGGATTTAGTCGTTGAAACTGGAATGTCCGTGAAGAAGTGTTCAAATGCTGTGGCAACTTCTAAGTCTGATTTAACTGTCTTATTTTCAATTGAAAGGCTATAGTCACTACTTCGATTCTTGACTCTTCCAGTCTCATTGTTGATTATATCCCAAGTCGTTTTAATTTTGTTATTACTTTTCTTAATTTTTGAACTTAAGTAACGAATTTTGGCCATAAGACAAACTTTTTTAAATAATTTTGAATAATCTCTAACATACTGACAAAATTCTTCACTATTATTATAGTTTTTTTCTGCATATAACTCATAAAGTGTTTTCCTACTTTTATATATACCTATAGTTGCCCATTCACTGAAGGTTGCAGTACCTTTAACTGAGATCTTCTTGGGGATAAAGGTTGAGTTAAATTCTGTACAAAACATGTTAAAAAATGTATTGTATAACTCGTTAGGATCATCACTATAACACAAGTAAGGCAATTTGTTAATAAGTTTATTTTTAAATCCTTCCAAGCGACCCACAGTTTTAGGTACTACAGTAATATCCTTTTTTACCACTTTCTTATCTTCCGTAGGAAATGTTATCAACTGTCCACAGTGATCAGAGTTAAGTAAATTAATTATTTGTTTACTATTAGGCACAACATCTGTAAATATATTGTCCAAACAAGTAGCTGTAGTGGCAGTTATCCTCGTAGGCTCCAGAAAAAGATTCTCAAGATTATATGATTTAAATAAATTTTTAATTTTGAGGCACATTGAAGAATCTTCCAACAAATTAACATTGAAGTCGCCACATACAAGAACATTTTTATTCAATTTGCAAATTTTTCTTAAAACTTGATCCATAACATTCTCAAAACAATCATATAATGATGACGGTGGTCTGTACACACTCAATACAACAAACCTCTCCAGCTCCACACAGGCTATTTCAATTGTCCGCTCAACAGAGAGGCTCACAATATCCTTACGTTCTTTATAATTCAACTGTTTATTTAATAAAATTAATGAGCCACCATGTATAGCATTTTCTCTGCTGAACGAACTACCAACTTTGTGATTATTGAAATTGAATATGAACTGATAGCTTTTCAGCCAATGTTCTGTAATGCACAAAATGTCTTTATCGTGGTCAATTGTGTTCTGGGCCACCATACAATTGATCCGTAAGTCATAGAAGGTCTGATGACTGATGTGTATAGCCAAAGTGTTATTTTCGGATTGAGACCCCATTTTTTACCAACAAGTCTCTTACACTGATAAAAAGCTATGCAGGCCTTCTTTGTTTTTTCCTCTATATGATTTGCCCAGTTCAACTTGCTGTCAAGTATGACGCCCAGGTATTTCACTTGTGTTGATAGGGAGAGTTTGGTGTTAAATAATTTTGGTAGTTGGAGTTCTGGTAACTTCCTTTTGTTGGTGAAAAGGATAAGTTCTGTCTTCTTCGGGTTTACTGACAGTCGTTGCTCGTCACACCATTTCTCCACAATCTGAAGGGCCGACCGCATGACCTTACATAGGACGTTTTCGGCGTTTCCATTTATCAGTATTGCTAAGTCGTCTGCATAACCAATAGTAGTGTAACCTCTATCATTTAGCTTTCTTATGAGGCTGTCCACTACTATGTTCCATAGAAGTGGTGATAAGACTCCCCCCTGAGGGCACCCTCTAACCACCTTTGCCCTCGTGGTAGTATTCACCACTATTTGAACCGCCCTTTTACTTACCAATTCAGTGATCCAGCTACGAATAACTGGTTCTACTTTGAATTTTTGTAGGGCGTGGTTGATGCTGTTGTGCATAGTTTTATCAAAAGCCCCTTCTATGTCAATGAAGGCGGCAAGTGTTGAGGATTTGTTTGTGATAGCCATTTCTATTTTTTGCACCAACTTGTGTAGTGCCGACTCTGTTGATCTGCCTTTCCTATAAGCATGTTGTTGGGGATGTAGCGGATTGCTCTCTAAAACTCCGTCCCTTAGGTGTCTATCTACCAGTCTTTCCAACGTTTTCAGAAGGAATGATGTTAGACTGATGGGCCTGAAGGATTTAGCGTGTGTGTAGTCTTCTTTACCTGGTTTCGGTAAGAAGATTACTTTCGCCTCTCTCCATGCCTTGGGTATGTATTTAAAGGCTATGCAGGCCCTGTAGATCGGTAGTAGATACTTAGTAGCCAGACCGGGTTGCCATTGTAGTAGTGCTGGGAATATCCCATCCAGCCCTGCGGATTTAAATGGTTTGAAGCTTTTCAGGGCCCATTCTATTTTGTCCGCAGTTACTAAATTACTTGCAACTTCCCAGTCTAGGCTTGTTGGTGTGCAGTGGAGCTCGTCAAACCACTCGAGGTCTGATGTGATATGACACCCTGGAAAGTGTGTTTCCAGCAGTACTGCACTGGTTTCATTATCTGTGTTAGTGTAAGTGCCGTCTTCCTTCTTAAGTGAGCCCAAGAGATTGAGGTCGCCTTTAGCCAGGATTTTCTTTATTCTTGCGGCTTGGTTGGTCGAGTTGATGTTACTACAGAAATTGCGCCAGGCCTCCGTTCTACGGAATCGGATCCGCTTCTTGTAGTATTTTTGTGCTGCTTTGTATTTATCCCAGTCCTCGATAGTTCTGGTGTTTTTCGCTCTATTAAAGAGTGTCCTGAGTCCCTTACGCAGTCGTTCCAGTTCTGACCCCCACCAGGAACTCTTTTCCGGACCTTTAGGTGTAACTGCAGGACATGCCAGTTCATAGCTCTCTAATAAAGTCGCGGTTAGGATCTGTATGGTTGATTCTATGGTGTCTGTACTAAGTGCTACGTCCGTTAGTCGTGTGTCACCTAGTGCTTTGGTTAGCAGCGTTATGTACCTTGTTATATCTGTCTTACGGGGGTTACGATATGGAACAGGGTCGGTTAATTTATATTTTATTTGGAAACATACGCGACGGTGGTCTGCAAAGGATGGCTCATTTGACACGTGCCACCCGTCTATGAGGTTTGCCGCCGCGTGTGTTGCCAGAGTGATGTCTATGATAGTTTGGTACCTTGAGCTTACGAACGTCGGTTCCGTGCCTCTGTTCATTATGTTAAGGTCTGTTTGAAATAAGTATTCGGTAAGTAACTCACCCCTTTTGTTTGTATCCTTACTTCCCCACAGCGGATGATGTGCGTTGCAGTCTGCGGAGATGATCAAATCCCAGTTGTGCGTCTCGCAGTGTTGTACCAGCTCGGTTAGTTCCTTAGGAGGAATTTCGCCCTCATTTGGCATGTACACTGAAGCTAACACCAGGACAGTTTGTTTTTCTGTATAGATTTTCACTGCGGTGAGGTCTCTAGAACAGAATTGGTTAAGCAAAATGGTTGTTATGGTTTTGGGCATAAAAATGCACGTTCTCGGGTTATCACAAGTAGTATCTAAAAGTAATTTACCACCGATGTTGTTTAGACCGCAGATCCTTTTGTTTCTGATCCAGGGCTCTTGGATCAAAGCGACGGTCTTGTTGTCTACCTCCAGCACCCTGCGCAGAGTAGCCGCCGCTATTTGTTTGTGCTGGAGGTTTGTTTGGACGACTTTTAGTGCGCTAAGGGTTGCGTAGGACGTCATCTTCGTCGCTACTATTGCCCTCGAGCTGCACCGGCGAGTTCGTCTCCATCTCGCTCGGACCCTGTTGGGGAGCTGATGTGGACGGCTTTGGGGTTGAAGTCCCCTTAGCCGCAGACTTGCTCGTCTCTGCCGTCTTGGTTCCGGCCGTCTCTGCTTCCTCCGAGGAGAAGACGCGGATGTAGCCACTGCCTGACATGTGGGCTACTCGGCGGTCTCTTTCCATAATGGTCGGCTTTTGGTCCTCAGGGATTCCAAGGATTAGGTGTACTACCTTATCCTTGGAACCTTCCTGAGATGACTTCTCATCCACCGTCATATCATAGCACTGCCAGGAGTCGACTTTGTACCATGGGTTCTGGGCACAAAGGACTTTGTGTAGTGTGGCAGCGTCGGTGATACGGGTGTGGATGAGGAGCCCTGCCTTGAGCCTCTTCTTGATGTCTGACTGTCTGATGACAGTCAGAGTGGTTCCAGGTATTGGAGAGGTCATTGTTTTGACTGCTTTTTCCAGCCAGCTGAGAGCGTTCGCATCCTCACACCACATCGCTAGTACCCCGTCCATAAGGAAAGGGCGTCCGCGGAAAGATGGAGCCTGCGCGCTTGGAGATGATGGGGACAGGACCGCTTGAAGGATACTATCATCGATAGTCTCCTTAAGCTGGTCCGCCTGGGTCTGGGAGAGGTCCCTTGACGGAGCGGTGATGATCGCTACCCTAAGGTGCGACAGACTTGCGTCTGCGTAGCTCACCGCCCGCTTTGGCTTCGCTTCGGTTTTCGCGCGTTTGGCCTCCCCTCTGGGAGACTGGGTTTCGTCCAGGCGAGCTCGCTTCGAAGAAGTTCCTTCACCCGAACGATTCCCAGTTCCCTTTTGTTCCTTTTCAGGATTTTAGGGGGCCGTCGCAGCGATCCGCCGACCGCGATCACCTCTCGGTCTGCGTCTCCTTTTCGGCTGGCTGGTTGGTGGTAGTGGTGGTGGTAGTGACTCCGTTCCCCTCTGCGTCGTTTCCGACTTCGAGGAGGTGGACGGTACCGGTTCGCGCTGCGTTTCTGCTGCTGCGTCACCTGTCACTTTTGGTGATGTGGTCGTTTTGGGCTGTAGGGTCTCCCTTCTCGCGCGCCTGTTGGGGCGACTGCGTTCTGTTTGACCTTTCAGCCCTTGCTTGTGTTTTGTTGTCGCTGTGTCCCTTTTGCAAGGGCGCTTATGAGCGACAACTGTCCAGTTGGACACTTTGGCGGTGTCCGTCGCCGAGGGTAGGGCCTCTACGAGGCCAGAAAGAGTTAGGCTTGAGCCTGGAAGTTGTGGGTTTTTAGGTTTGTTATCTGAAGTGCACATTTTGCCTCCCCCAGAATACGAGAGGCAGACTGAGCCCGAGGGCTCAGCGAGGGATTCTCCACCATCGGTGGTACCCTCCTGGGGTATAAATTCTGTTAGATGTGCCGACATTTTTATAAGATTTGGGCAATTTGGAAGTCTTGGCGGGAGGCCAGATGACCGGACTTCGAACACACACTACCTGCCCTTGGTGAGTGTGGTACAACTTTTAGGGGGTATTTAGTACCCCAAGGCTATGTGGGCCTGGGTGTGGTGTTTGCGCCGCCACGGTTCGGCTCTACGGGATTGGGATGGGAAAATTGGGATGGAAGGGTTGGGATTTTTGTTTGCGACCAGAGGTTTCTGTTCTGCCAATTACAGAAGGTAATTGGCCAATAACGGGCGGCAACCTCGGGAAGGATAGTCCTCTGGTCTTGTTTGGGGGATCTCTACGACTTGCGCTACTCTCCAAACCATTCGCCAAAACCCTGCATCGGACAGATGCAGGGACTGGGGGGATCGTCAACCAACGTCGGTTGCGTTGCCTGACCATGCCCCCGCCCACCACAAGTCGTTGATACCATGTTGTTCTTCTAAACAGCGTATCTAGTACGTAAGTACATTATTATATCAATGGTTTTCCAACTTTATTTTCACTTATCTACCGTTCCATGCTGTCTTAAGCAAAAATTGAATTCCTAATTCTAAATCTCGATTTGAATATCAGAAATCCTTTGCGAGGAAGTTTATTTTTGTAATATTAAACCGGGAGTACTTTATAATAAAAATATGGAAATCACAACAGAAAAACTGCTTCGTTGGTCAAGTGGTGGCAGGCGTGACTGCTGATCTTGAGGTCCTGGGTTCGACCTTATGTCGGGCAAAGTGTTATTATTAGGTTTTTCCGTGTAGAATTCCTCAGTAGCAGTACGGAGTTTGAATATGTGCCCGGTTGATGGCAATAGGCTCGCCCCCTGTTATATGGGACTTAAACATAACTGCGAAATGAAGTTACTATACACCTCTGCCTAATCCTTTGGGGAATACAGGCGTGATGTTATGTTTATGTTATGGAAATCACAACAGAAAAATCAGAATCACTTAAATTCAGAAAACCTAGACTTGCTTTTTAAAATGTGTAAAAGCTCAAGTTATAATGGACGCCTTGAATTATAAAAAAGACCAGACTATTTTGATCCACATCTCTAAACCCTATTGACCTTAGAAATCGTATTTCCGATTTTCCGTTCGAATAACGCGCCCTTAAAAGTTGGCAGACCACAGCTTTGTCGTTTCTTTGATGAATAACGCAAACTTCTATCTTAATCCAATTAGAATTGTTTTTCGACTACATTGACACACAACAAAACGATTATGTGGATGTTTCTTGATTTTTTAGCGTTATTTTGTATGCCATTATTTTGACTTTCTTGAAAAATACGTGTCTAATTATATTTTCGTAGATATTTGTTGCATATCCCGATTCCCGGTTTGGCAAGCGTATTTTCAAAAATCATTGAACACAGTTTTGCTTCTTTTTAAAAATAAAGGCATGTTTCCTTTGAGTAAAATTGGCTATCTCCAGTATTTAGAGTACTTTCCCTCCAGGTGTGGTTAAAAAATTCCACCCTGTATACTAGATACTTCGTACCACCAAACATTTTTTTTTAATTTTTCCTAATTTTCTTTTTTTTTAAACCAGTATTGAGTTGAACAAAACAAAAAGAAAATCAAATCGTTCGAGCCATTTTCGAGTTTTTGCGAGACTAACGCATGGCAATTGGTTATAGATAGATAATTATTAGAATAATTTCTTTGTTACTATGAACAAAAAAAATATTATCCCTATAATTAAATTACATCTACAATTAAACTTCTAAATACAAAAAGTAACTAGTACATTCCCCAACTAATGACCACAACGCAAGATTTAAATACAATCCATTTGTCTGTGTCGTGAGCAGACTTAATAAGCTGGCTGTCGGGCTAATGGGTAGGAATTGGAGCCGATAAATAAGAAAATTGGCGACCCAACACACGTGGTGGTCAACGGAAATACAATTAATTACTCTTAGCCTTTGTCCTAGCTGGGCAGCGCAGTGCGTTGCATTGCGACGCGAAAATAACATAATATCACGAACGATTCGGCAGAGGTGTTTTCAGTACTTCCTCGTTTCGCCAGTTAAGTTTCATGTAATAGGGGGCGAGCCTATTGCCATTTACCAGGTACACAGACTCCGGGCTGCTACTGAGAAATTCCTAATAGAAAAACCCAATAACATTTTGCCCGACCCGGGGATCGAACCCAGGACCCCATGCTCAGCAGTCGCGGTTGCGACCACTAGACCAACAAGGCAGTGAAAATAACAAGCGATATACCCTTATCTGCCTAACCTTTTCCCAACTATGTTGGGGTCGGCTTCCGGTCTAACCAGATGCGGCTGAATACCAGTATTTTACACGGAACGACTGCCATCAGACCTCTGCAACCCAGATATTGGGCACTGCCGATATTCTGTTATACCGGTTGTCCAAATATTATAAAGACTATATTACAATGCAGCTGTTAGGACACGTCGACGGCGTCGTAACCCACTGCTTTAACATGCGTTGCACTGAGTCTGACAGACGCAACACAGTCCAATGCGCTACCCAGGTAGGACGAAGCTTTATACGTTGGGTATAACGTTACTATTAATTTGACCACGTATTCTGGAGAGAATTTCTATTATCAACGAGTTATTTTGGTACAGTAGTAGAAAACCAATAGTATGATGAAAATTATTATACAATGATAAATAATCATAAATGATTATTATTTCTATAAATAAATCTGTTATCTACACTTTTACAAGTGAATGTAATGTTTTTTTTAAGAATAGATGGCGCCAGAATTTCCTATCTCACTAGGTCTGAGAAGATAAGCTGAAACAAACTCAAAGATCATACATACAAACATACATAAACTCACGCCTTTTTCCCATAGGGGTAGGCAGAAACTATAGAACGCCACATGCTACGACTCTTACATACCCCTTTCGCTTCATCCACATTCATACATCTTGTCATACACGCACGCCGGTTGAGAGTACTACGCACCTGACCTTTGTGAAGAACTTCACCAATAACATCGATGTATGTCCTTCTAGGACGTCCTCTACCGGCGTTCCCATTAACATCCGCCTTATAAATTCCTTTTGTTAATCGCCGTTCACTCATTCTCTCAACATGACCAAACCACCTAAGCATACTCCTTTCAATTTTTGTCACTACATGATCTTTTAAACCGCAACTTTGTCTAATCTCTTCATTTCTCAATCTATCATTCAAAGTTACACCGCACATACTTCGCAAGGAACGCATTTCCACGGCATTTATTCTACTTTCATGCCTCTTCTGCCACGACCAACATTCACTTCCATACATAAGCGTAGGTACCAACACACCATTATGGACAGCCAGTCGTGCCTTTTTGGACATCGAACGGCTAGCCACAACCGCATGCAAAGCACCATTTACTTTATTTCCCGCATTTGCTCTCCTTTCCACATCTTCGTCAATCTTACCATCTCTTGTAAACATACTTCCCAAATAAACAAACTCATTCACCTGTTCAATACTTTCATCTCCTATCTTTACTTTACACTCCGATACATCTGCATCTCTTTCAAAAACCATTACTTTCGTCTTGCTTACATTAATTTTCATCCCTTTCATATTATATGCTCCATTCATCATAGTTACCATGTCTTGCAACTCTTCCACCGACGATGCAAGCAAAACTTGATCATCTGCGTAGAGAAGACATTTGACAGGCAATTCATTCATTTTCAATCCACACTCACTCCCTTTTAAATCTGTCAAACAACTATCCATGTATAGGTTGAACAGCCATGGAGACGCTACACAACCCTGTCTAACACCTCTGGAGATGCCAAACCAGTCTGTGAACGCCCCATTTATCCTAATACAAGCACTGGAATCCCTGTACAGCGATTTCAGTGCCCGTATCAAGCGCCAGTCCACCCCGTACAAAGATAGTGTCGACCACAATTCTTCCCTCCACACACTATCATAGGCCTTCTCCAAATCAATGAAAGCGCAGTACACTTTCTTGTGCTTTGCCAGATGTTTTTCGGCTATGCACCTCAAGGAGAAGATCTGATCCATACAGCCCATCCCCTCTCTGAACCCTGCCTGAACATCCCATACTTTCTCATCTGTTATTCTTATCACTCTGTTAATTAAAACTTTCGCATATAGTTTGCCGACCACACTCAAAAGACTAATGCCGCGGTAGTTTTTACACTCCTGCTGTGAACCTTTTCCCTTATATAGTGGTACGATTACAGCTTTGCACCAGTCGCCCGGCACTTGGCCGAATCTCCAACACATATTAAAGATCCGGTACAGCAGGCTTGCTACCACCCCGTCACCGCCCTTAAGCATTTCGGCAGACACTCTGTCACATCCAGCAGCTTTTCCAACTTTCATACATTTCAGCGCTTTCACAATTTCATCCATTTCAATCAGATTTTCCTCATCTTCATCCAAGTCAATGTCTGACTCACTCGCTTCCGCCCAGTTACCCACTCTTTGCACACTATCCTGCCAACTAAATAAACTTTCAAAATATACCTTCCAGCGTTCCAACACCTTGCATTCTTCACTTAACAAGCATCCATCTCCTCCTCTAACTATATTCATATTTGATGTCCCCGAAACTCCACGAGCCAATCTTACTTGTTGCCAGAACAGCTTAACATTGACCCTGAAGTTGTCGGAGAACTTCCTATTATACTTATCTTCCATTTCATTCTTCTTCATTTTTACTATCTCTTTTACTTCCGCCTTTATTTCGGTGTATCTTTTCTTCACTCTTTCCAAATCGTCAATCATACTCGTTGCCTGATTCATCCTTATTCTAGCTTTAAAGGCTAATAAATTAAGCCAAGCTTCTTTCTTCTTCCGTACGACCTCTTTAACTTCATCATCTATCCAACAATCATTCGTTCTCCTGTTATTTTTCCTCTTCGCCACACCGCATACTTTTGTGGCCACGTGCACCATGCTGTTTTTTACAACATTCCATGCTTCTTCTAAACTATAATCATTCATTCCTTCTAAAATCTCATTCGTCTTCTCTTTTACTTCCCTCTTATATTCCTCTTTCACTTTTAATTCTTGCAACCTTTCTACTTTTATTCTCTCAAGTGCAGTCACAGGAACCCGAACCCGATGGCACCAACGCTTAAACAGACCATGTATCCGGCACATGACAAGATAATGGTCGGTCCCCACATTGGCACCCCGATACACTCTTGTATCTGTGACCTTACTCTTCAGTCTTTCATCAACAACCACAAAGTCAATCATGCTTCTACTATCTTGCCTTTCCCACGTATACATGTGAATCTCTCTATGATTAAACATAGTGTTCATTATAGAAAGATTCTTCTCCACGCATATTTCTAACAAACTCATTCCATTCTCATTCACCCTTTTATCCCCAAACGCACCTAGTGTACTTTCATATCCTTTCCTCTTCACACCTACCCAACCATTGAAATCACCAAGCATAACAATCTTCTCATTTATTCTACATTCATTCACAATACCTCTTATACTATCCCAGAATGCATCTCTCTCCGAAAGTGGGCTTCCCATGTCGGGTGCATAAACACATATCATGAAAATATGGTTCAAACCCACCTTGGCTCTGATCCATAGGATTCTGGGACTTACACACGCATAATCTTTTATACATTTCATCATCCGTTCTGAAAGGACAATCCCCACACCCTGACAAGCCCTATCTGTCTCTGGGACACCAGACCAAATTGCGGTCAGGGAACCGTGTTTGGATATGTCCACTCCCTTTCTTTTCGTCTCATTCACACAAAGCGCATCTATTCTTTTTTCATTCATCAGCTCACAAACTTCATCTATCTTTTCTTTTATACCTCCCTGAACATTCAACGTAGCGAAGCGACATTCTGCAGCTCGCTTTTCGCCCCGTGAGAACATTTGACGTGGTGTGTGGCGAACATCACCGCCGACTCCGAGTTTTTTTAAATTTGAACTCATTTTGTTCCCACGAATAGCTAGGGAACTATTTGTCCACCTCTACAGAGCCCCGCGTGTAGAGGTAAGGCTACTTAGTGCCTGGAGGCGCCCAATTCCAGACAACAGGCACGCTTCTGACTCGGCTCGCCCCTAGTCATGCAGCTCTGGGCACGGCGACCTTAGCTTGGGGATGAGCTGTTATCATCGCACAGAAGGATTTTTTACAATCCCCGGCTGTATTCCCTTAGTCGGCTCTTACGACACCCACGGGAAGAGATGGAGAGGATCTATTCTACTGCCCGGACCCACACGGGCAAAAGATCAAGGTCCAAAAATTGTGGTAACAAAAATATGCGAGTGTAACAATGTAGGGCAATGTCTGGAATGGCCTTTTGGGGAAAGTACCATAGCAGGTTTGAGTTGACCTGTCCCAATTGACGACACGCATGCATTAGCTATCGTGTAGCACAAACCTCATTTTAGGGAGCTCAACAACCCGACGCATGACGCTATCAATCAGCTGGACATTTACGTAGGTTACAAAAATACTCAAAATCGCTATTCAGTTACAAAATTGTGTATAAAACTAACCTACATGGAAATCACAATTATTATTCAGTAAAAAATAAACTAGATGACATATTAATAATAATTAATGAAATGACCAGAGTCAACATCATCATCTCCCTGCCCTTATCCCACACTAGGTGTGGTCGACAAAACATCTATTCCTCTTCCATTCTCCTCTATCAGCCGCCATCTCAGTACTCACTCCTTTCTTACCCATATCATCCTTCACAAAATCCATACTTTTCTTTGGCTTACCTCTACTTATATATCCATCCAAATTAATATTTAACACTCTTCTAACGACATGACTTTCTTCCCTCCGCATAACATGCCCATACCACGCTAACCTATTACTCCTCAACTGACCTGAAATGATCAGAGTAAACCACACAAACGATGCGATAGTGCGATGACCAAGATGCCGTCAGCTGCTCTGTACACCTTAATTTGACACGATAAACATTTAATTAACAAAACTGATATGTTTTAAAGTTGTATGATAAATAATACCAGTTTAATTCTCGCTACTCGCAGGGTGCCCTGCATTGCAGGGTGCATTGTTGCTACTATAAACAAAAACATTTGAACACAAAGCACATACAAATATCCAAGCTCTCGAATAATATTTTGTAAGCCATACGAATTGTTTTCATCCGAGAATCGAAGCAGAAGCACAGAAATATAATTAATTATTGTTATAGAGCAATTACAGAAGCAATTATTTCCTTGACCGATTATGGTTGGTAGGGTAAGGTTGTGTGTTTGCTACTACGTTCAGATTGCGGTCCCCTGCATACCAGTACTTTACAATAATATTAAGTTTAAATAAATAATTACGAGTTTGTTTGTTCCACCTAGCTTTTTCCCAACTATGTATATTATGGATAGCTTCTAGTCTAACCAGATGCGAATGAATACCAGTATTTTACACTGAGCGACTACCATCAGACCTCTGCAATCCAGCTAATTGGCAATGCCGATATCCTAAGCTTAAATCAGTTGTCAGACTTTCGGGTTTCTGACTTCCCGTAACGACTGTTATCTATATTCGTATGACACCCGGAACTGACTGTTTAACGTGCTCTCTTAGACACGGAGGGGTCTCGATGTGAAACGAATGGTCATCCAGGCACGAACTGACTCTGGCAAGCGCAGCTTAACCTCGCAAATCGTATGATCCGCGCGGTTGGTTATTAGCCACGAGACTCTACAGTACTTTACAGTACTATTAGTTTTAAATAAATAATTACAAGTATATTCATCGTTATTAATATTTGTTGCGGACAGCAAGCCTAATTTGTACATATTCATGTAAATAACATTTAAAGTAGCTATGTGGGTGTTGCTATATACCTCTGCTTATCCCTTCAGGAAATACAGGCGTAATGATAGATGAAGTAAACAAGGTAATAAAATACGTCATAGTGTAGTGGTCATGTTGTGCTATGCACAACATGACCACTAGCTACAGATATTAAACTCAGAAAAATATGTTGGTAGATAGCAAGTGTCGTGGGGCCATACTATCCACAACTTGCGCCCCCCTGAACGATACTTAATGAGGTGCATTTTATGCATTGTTACTGATCCTGGCAGCGGCAGTCACCGGCACTCATTCATCGAACATGAAGAACTGAATCCTGAATCCTGAAGCCTGAAGCCTGAAGTGAAGCAAGAAGAACGTGTAGTCGCTTAGGTTTTCTACCGAATGAGTGTCAATGTTTAAGTTTAAAGTTTAGAATTTCTATTGTAATGTAAATAGGTTTATACTGTGAAATAAATACGGCAAGTGCCTTTCAGTAAATTGTGTGTTTTGACTGGTTGTCCTCTACAATATTAATTACTAAATCTCATCGTTATCTATTATAGTAAATGCAAGATTCCTTAGCCTCAGTATTTTTTTTCTAATATAAAAAAATACATTTGTTTAATAATTACCATCACTAGCCACGTGCTTGGTGAGCTACGTGATTGCTACGCTAATGCTACGCGCGCTACGCACGTGCGACAGACGTACCTACGCGCGTTACGCACGTGCCACAGGCTTGGCTACGCGCAAGCTACGCACGAGCTACGCGTCTCAGCAAGTACAAATTGTGTTATTCTCAGATCAACTTCAAAGTATTTTTCCACCGAAAAAATATACTTACTTGTTGTATAAAATCCGTATAGGTTGACCCAATTAACCAAGGTACAAAGTGGCATTTTAAATATTTATAAATAATGTGATGTCATTTTGAGAGTGACACTTACACGGGTCACTTAATAGAGGGGCGGAATTGAGGTAGGCAGCCTTCGAACGTGTGTGAGATGAATTTTAATGTGTTTGGTTTTTCGATAAACGCTTGGGTTTTGGTTTCAGGCTAAGTAAGAAAAAAGGTTTTTATTTTTGTGTATTTTCTTTGTGAGTTGCCCAAAGAAGTTTCAGAGTAATTTGATATTTGTAGAGTCTATAACAACTGCTAGACATTGGTCATCATTAATAAAGATTGGTGTTGTAGTCACCATGTTTGGAAGACAATTCTGAGAAACGGAGACTGCTGCTGGCTAAAATGATTACTTACAATTTTATTGGCCTTCTTTGACACATTACGAAGAGGTAGGGTCACCTATTCTTAAGAACAGTTTCATCCACAGCTTGAAATTACCCACTGCTGGGCTTATGCGTCTCTGTCCCGTGCTGGTTTCTCGGTCATTTATCCACCTCGCTACTGGGTTTGACCAACTGTAAAGTATACTTTACAGTCGGTCAAAGTACACTCCGAACCAAAGTAGACTTTACTGTTAGCCAAAGTTCACTCCGAACCAAAGTACACTTTAGAGTCGGTCATAGTACACTTCGCACCAAAGTACACTTTACAGTTGATCGAAATACACTCTGGACCAAAGTACACTTTATAGTCAGTGAAAGTACACTCTGGACCAAAGTCCACTTTTCAGTTGGTCAAAGTAAACTACGGATCAAAGTACACTTTACAGTTGGTCGAAGTACACTTTGCTATCAGTCATTACATGATCATTAAATAACCGGCTTACTCAATTATGTTGCAAATAAAAATAAAATCATCTATGACGAGGCTATAGCCTATTGAAAACTAGTCTACAGAAACTTCCAACACGAAATGTCCGAATAAAATCTGAGCACAAAAATGCAACAAATAAAATGACGTCCACACAAGTAGGCGACGACGTCAAAATATTTGTAGCATGAATACATTTGCAAGGCGTGAAACGTCCCATTTTCAACTGAATTTCGATATCGACGTAAAGTTCCGGGTGGGTGGTGTATGTAGCTGCCATGTTAGAATTTTTCGTATAGTTTTTTTTTTGTTTTTACATAACATCACGCCTGTATTCCCCGAAGGGTTGTGCAGAGGTGTATATTAACACCCTCATTTCGCCGTTATGTTTAAGTCTCATGTAATAGGGGGCGAGCCTATTCTGCCGTGCAAGCCCTAAAGTGCAGTATGAGAAAAGCGGATTGGAGAAAAACGGGAAAAACTTTTTAAGGCTGAGTGAGCATCCACCAGAGCTGTGCTGAGCTGCGTAGCGAGGAATGTGTTTTGTAAGCACCAATAGAATCACTTCATTTATCTAGCTTCGCTCTCCGCAGCTCTGGTGGATATGAGCTTAGCTGCGCGAGGTTTTTGTTCATACAAAACAAGCAAGAAATGCGAGCGAGGGATGTGTTGCGAGGAATGCGTTGCGAGAAATGTGTTACAAGGAATGTGATGCGAGGAATGTGTTACGAGGAATGTGTTGCTAGGAATGTGTTCGAGGATTTGAAAATATATACCTACCGGTCAGTACGCATTACACATTACGCATTCCTCGCACAGCCCTGGTGGAAAAGGTCACATCGTTTCACATCCTCGCTACACATTTTCGCAGCGCACATTTTCCTCGTACAGCTCTGGTGGATGTCCAGCCTTAAGCTGTTTTTTTATGTTATTAGTTAGTATGGTGGATGTTTTATTGCCACGAGGACTGAGTGACAATAAAAATGGTATTTACGAAAACAAATATTAATTTAGTTGATTAAATTTAAAATAAAAAGTATTTTTTCAATATCATAACTGTTACTGCACGCAAAAAGTTACACACATGCAGATTACATTGCGGTAAAAATACTCGATACTACAAAAACTTTTGATTAATTTGTTACTTTGTTCAAGTTACCAATTATAATACAGTAAAAGCGACTCATACAGCTATATAATCAGCATTTAGTTATTGTCGCCTTTAGAACAATACCGACTATACTGCAGTAAATAATGGACATATTGCAATTTAAATAGTAACATTCACAGTCAAGAGTGATATTTCGTTAAAAGTAATAGAACGAAGTTTTAATTTTGCTGCATTTTAGTTGGTTTTCACTATATGAACCTACTTGAATAACATCATCTTCCTGCCCTGGTCCCAAGTTACTTGGGGTCGGCGCAATATGTTTTTCTCTGCCACTCTTCCCTGTCAGCCGTCTCATTATCATTTACTCCCTTATCTTTCATATCCTTCCTCACACAATCCATCCATCTTTTCTTAGGTCTCCCTCTCTCCCTCCATCCATCAACATTCATATTCATCACTCTCTTAGTCACATGTGTTTCATCCCTCCACATCACATGCCCATACCAAGACAAGCGCTTTCCTTTCAACTTTTCTGTCACTGGTGCCACTTTCAAACTCCCTCTAATTACTTATTTCTTACTTTATCCATTCGCGTCACTCCACACATCCATCTCAACATTCTCATCTCCGCTAACTAAAATACTAATCTAACCCACCTGAATAACACTAACTAAAATACCACATTCAAGAAATTTGCTGTATTTAAATTCATATGAAATAAATTAGTGATCCACCATGCAGTATTAACACCGTTGGAATTAAAAACTACGTACTGCGGTTTAATTTATGTGCCTCACAATTTTTTTGGGTGCAGAATACAGATTTTTTGTCGTAATCAAGATATTTACTGCGTTTAACTTGTTAAAGTGACACATCGTAGCAAGCGTAACTGCTATTACTGTATTTTAGTTAATATTGTACTATATTTTGACATGCAAAATTAAGTTACTGCTTTCGGAAAGTTGTGTTTTTGACCGTTTAAAACATCCAAACTAAAAACCGGTTAGATCACTGTGTTCCTCATAATGTGCACGTTAAGGTTCAATATTTAACTAAAAAGTGTAAAAAAACCTGTTACTGCGTTTTAGGGCCCGCATGGCAGTATTGCCATCAACCGGGCACAAATCCAAACTCCGGGCTGCTACTGAGGAATTCCATACGGAAAAACACTGCCCGACCTGGGAGTCGAACCCAGGACCTCATTATCAGTACTCGCGCTTGCCACCCCTAGACCCACGAGGCAGTTGTTCTGTTTTTATGAAGGTAAATAAGCGCCCGTTCACACCGCGGATCCATCGGTACTGGATGTGTTGTTCATATCTGTACCGACGGATCAGTTATACGTATTCCGGTGCGTTGCATCTGGCAGACAGGATACGATAAAAATAGCGGATCCAGTATTTTTATTGGATTCGGAATACTGTTCTGTATGTGAATCCGCTCATATAACTACAGGCGCCATCGCCAAAATAAAAACGGATCCTGTAAACAGTTTCTGTGTGAACTAGCTGTAAGTCGCGCAAAAGCCTTCAATTTGGCGTGGTTCACTTCCTGAAGTATGTGGAATTGTGGTGGTCAGGCTGGAATTTTAAGCTTTGTCAGAATATCGTCTTACTGAAAATGATTAGTCCATGATAAAGTCCAGCAACCCGCACTAAGCTGACGTGATGGACTAAGGCCTAAACCCTTCTCATACTGAGAAGAGGCCCGTGTCCAGCAGTGGGACATTTAGGCTGATTATTATGTATGTATTTATAAAAATAGCCCTCCGCCCTTAGTGAGGTGGTAAGACCCACCACTAGTAGTTAGAGATCCAGGGCGAGGTATCTCCTTATGATGCGTGCCGTTCCAAGACTGTCACCTTCTGTATCAAGCCCTTGATCCATCAACAACTTATTATTATTATTAACAAAGTCTTCGTTCGTTTTGCCTAGCCTTTTCCCAATTGTGTTGTGGTCAGCTTCTAGTCTAACCAGATGCAGCTGAATACCAGTATTTTACATGGAACGACTGTCATCAGACCAGTTTTTGATCAGTTGTCAGACTTTCTCTTCTCCTCTTAACTGCTATGGCAATCATAGAAGGCATATTTTTCTATTTGTTACTCTTATGTGAGTTTATTTGTTACATTAACCTGCATTATTCTCATTCTATTTCTCACACTACTGTAATGGAATTGTAATGAACTACTATTTTAAAAAGAGTATTCATGGAGTTTCTTGCCGGCTCTTCTCCATAGAACCTACCTTTTGGAACCGTGCACCTAGTCGTGACGTTTTAAAAGTGCCTGAAATCTGGTCTATTTGAAATAAAAAACTTTGACTTTGACTTTGACTTCGGGCTCCTGACTTCCCGTAACGACTGTCGTAGATATTCGTATGTCAACCGGGGCTGACTGTTTAACGTGCTCTGCGAGGCACGGAGGGGTCTTGATGTGTAACTTACGGTCATCCATCCACGGACCGACCGCGGCAAGCGTTTCTTAACAAGCCCCGTCGTTGATAAACCACGAACCCTTCCTATTAACAAAGTCTTCGTTTACATAAAACAAAGCCTTTTGCAACAGTTTGCGTGAACAAAAACTGAAGTAAGGCATCATGTTACTCTCAGCCACTCGACACGGTCATAACTAGGGCAAGAGATGATGTAAAACGAACTTGTGACGGACTTGTTACAGCTACACACTATGTATAGACCGTCCATTAAAAATGTGTATAAAGGGTAAACAAATCTTTGATAGTGAAAAAGTACTTATTTTGCTTTAAAAATTCATTAAACAATTATTCTTTAATCGCTTAATTTTTTTATTTTTAAACCATTCTTAAAGTAAAATGAATATTTCATGAATTCATGACCAAATGTTTGTTTATATTTTACCCAAATTTTAAATGGCTTTACTATAGTTGTTACTTTTTGCTAATAAATTGAGAACGATTTGTGTATCTTGAATTTTTCTTATGTTGATATAATCAATTTGTGTATGACCTTTTTGCGGTACTAGCCACCAGAGTGGTCACTGAAGTAGCTAATTAGATTTTATGTCACAAGACAATAATTATTTCGTCATTTTAACTTCCATAGTAACTGAAAACTGTACACATTAAGGCATGACACAAAGATGCGGCTGAATACCAGTATTTTACACGAAACAACTGCCATCAGACCTCCGCAACCCAGTTACTGGGCAATGCCGATATCCTAAGATTAGACCGGTTGTCAGACTTTCGGGCTTCTGACTTCCCGTAACGACTGTCATAAGTATTCGTATGACACCCGGGAGCCTGTTCAACGTGCTCTTCGAGGCACGGAGGGGTCTCGATGTGTTACGAACGGTCACCCATCCACCGACTGACCGCGGCAAGCGCAGCTTAACCTCGCAAATCGTATGATCCGTGCGGTTGGTAATTAGCCATGAGCCCCTAAGCATTATATTGTAAATAAAAGAAAAATGATACATGGTTAAATCTTTTTGAAACAATCCAAATGCTCCACAACCAACAATTTCTGAACGTACATTCCAAAATCGATACCCAACCCAGCTTTGATTAGTTGCATCAGCTCCAATACCCAATCATTATATGTAGCTACGGGGCCGAACGCCTCGGCCAATTTCCGCCGAGACGGGACCAAAGCCGAAAGCCGAATCAGCTAATACCGTTCTAAGAAGCCATTTTTGAAATGACCACTCGTTCGTTCACCTACAATGAGACAGAGGGAAGCGATCGTAGTGAATTTATCTTGAAATCTTGGCCATTGAGCGTCAAGGAGCCATTGTGCTTTAACTGATTACAACAGGTAATAGATGTGAGAATATCACAATGGGATGTTCATCGCGCTTGGCTGGATGTGTTACAGTGGTGGGACGGATGGCGAGCGGATTTGAGTCATTTTCTGAATCGCAAAATTTGTGTGACATTCTTAATTCAATAAAAAAAAATAGAAAAAGTAAACATGGTGTTCTTAACGTGAGGCATTTTGGCGCCCCGTTCGCTCGGTGCGCTAAAATGCCACACGTTAAGAACACATGTTTACTTCTTATAATTTTGTTTTTTATTGAATCCAACAGTCTCCCTTGCAGTATTAATCTATATCAGCGATACATCACGAGGTTTGAAGGAATTACATGATTTTGTTTACACGCTGTAGGTATAGTCCGCGCGCAAGTGCAAGTCACCTCCTAAGGTATGGGAGCGACAGGAGGAGGGTGCGCGCGGTAGCCAAGACGAAACATACTGACAGAACGCTCTATTGTTTATTGTTCGTCTATTGTTTCGCTCCCCCCTCTTGCCACTTACGTACCGCAGGCGGTGATTAGACATCGCGCGTGCACTATAACGAAACGCTGAGGGCCAGACCTTGGCGTACATTGGTTAGGGCACAAATCCAGACTCTGGGTGACTGAGGAATTCCATACGGAAATACCCAATAACACTTTGGCAGACCTTGGGATCGAACTTAGGACCTCATGCGACCAGCAGTCGCGCTTGCCACAACTAGACCAACGAGGCAGGTATTGTATTTTTTTCTAGTTAATATTGATCTATAGGTATATTATTATACTAATATTAAACGCTGAAAGAGTATGTTTGTTTGAACGCGCTAATCTGAAGAACTACTGGTTGGAATTGAAAAATTATTTTTGTGTTGAATAGTCCATTTATCGAGGAAGGTTATAGGCTATATAGCATCACGCTACGATCAATAGGAGCGGAGCATAAATGAAAAATGTTGCAAAAACAGGAAAAATGTCCACCCGTGCGGAGCCGGGACGGGCCGCTAGTTTATTAATATTTTATTACTGAAGGCGTCTTACTATTACCGAATACTCGTTATTATTTTATCCATTTGCTCAAAGCTGTCGGAACTTCAGACCCGTGTGTCACACCACTCACGCGAGTTCGAGTGAAAGCGATTTCTGAATATCTTTACCTGATTCGGGGGTGGGTACTCTATTCAATTTTCCCTAAGAGATGGTACACGTTCCTATATCGTCTAATCTAACCTACATTAAAACCGTACGACGTATAAAGTGGGGCTGAATCGTCCCTTTGCTTGGCAGATTCTTTTTATAGTTCCTTTGTATGTAACAATGTTGAAGGTATTTGGGGAACAATCACGGTGTTGTGGGGACGCTTGAGAAAACTATGGGTTGTGGGATTTTTGTTTTTCGTGGGTTATTTTTGATTAAATTAATGTTTTTTTGGAATCGTTTAGTGATTACACATGCGTTAAGGTAATTGCCAACAGGCCCGGGAGGATGGCGCGCTATGTTCCGCGCGCGCCTCTTAGAAGGAAGTGGGGCAGGGGAGAAATTGCCCCACCACTGGAGAGGTCCACCAGATGAAGCTGGTGGACTGAGTCCTGCCGGGATTACGGTGCATGCAATAGCGAATCCCGTGACCCCGGCCTTAGGTCAGAAGGAGGGACACCGTTGGTTTTTAGCCGGTAAAAGTCCGGCAGACCCCCTCGCCTCCCCCGGGTGAGGGACATCCATGATGACATCCATTTTCTAACGATAAATAAAAAAGGCTAATTGCCATGATCATGAAATGTCATTTTTCGACATATTTATATTCAATTATCTATTGCCTAGCTCCTTCCAGTCTAATCAGATACGGCTGAATACCAGTATTTTACACGGAACAACTGCCATCTGACCTCCGCAACCGAGTTACTGGGCTATTCCGATATCCTAAGGTTAGACCAGTTATCAGACTTTCGGGCTTCTGACGTGCTCTCCGAGCCACGGAGGGGCTTTGGTGTGTAACGAATGGTCACCCACGGACTGACCGCGGCAAGCGCAGCATATTTTTCCAATTATCTATCCACTTTCAAATGTATAACAGCATAGAAATCGTAAATACATAGCACATGTGGTTATTCCAAGTAGCCCTGTGGTTTCCAAATAGCCCTATTTTACCGGTAGTTGCATCATTGAACAGCCCTACAAATAGGTACCAAGTCCCATAGATACAATTACCAACACCTCTACCATCTTTCAGCCAGACAACACCCTCGCCTCACCAGCCACATCTAAGAGCTGTCCAGATAATTGACGTCCAATCATCGGCTTCAATCTCGACGCCTTAATCACTCGACTACTCGACACCGTTACCTTCCAGTCATTACGAAGCATAAAGGGAGTGATCATTTATTACCCTTACAATCGACGTCGTTAATTCTGTATACAGTACGATATAGGAATGATTGAAGGGTGGAATAATATTTGGTGGAGATATTAAGATGTTTGGAGAGAATAGTACTTTGTTAAAATCAATTTACCTATACATAATTGTTTATTTAGTTTTCTGTTATAGGTCATGATGAATGATACATCTTTACGTAGTATAAAACAAAGTCGCTTCCGCTGTCTGTACGCTTAGATCTATTAAACTACGCAACGGATTTTAATGCTGTTTTCAGCAATAGATAGAGTGATTCAAGAGGAAGGTTTATATGCCTCACATTAGTATCTACATTGCACCCGTGCAAAGACGGGGCGGGTCGCTAGTAATACATGATACCATCAATATTAAATCAAAATCACAAAACTGCCTCGTTGGTTTGGTGGCAAGCGCGATTGCTGATCGTGAGGCCTTGGGTACGAGACCCAGGTCGGGCAAAGTGTTATTGGATTTTCCATGTGAAATTCCTCAGCAGCAACCCGGAGTTTGGATTTATGGTCGGTTAATGGGACTTAAACATAACGGCGCAATGAGGGTGTTACTATACACCTCTGCTCAACCCTTCGGGATGTACAGGCGTGATGATATTATGATGATATTATGTTATTTGTATTAAATCAAAATCAAGAAAACTGACCAATAGTAAGTACATACCAACAAAAACAAAACAATGTTAAAATGTTTAACAATATTTCCCGAGATTTTACGGTTTGTGTTGGTGACCCGGATTCATTGCTCTCAACTGTATTTTGCGACATAGAAAGTTTACAAATTATTGGGAATTGTTAGTCTTAACTTTTTAAGTTTCGCAGTGCATGATAATTACAAAACGGGAATAACCACGAATTCACTTATATTCCCCAGCCGTTTCGACGGTTGCACTGATCAGTTTGCTCGTGATCACAATCAGTGCAACACGTCGGGCGAATAAAAGTAAAAACGCGTTAGTTCCAATGTCACATCATAATATATCATCACGCTTTATACTCCCCGAAGGGTTTGGCAGAGGTGTTTTAGTACACCCTCGTTTGCCAGTTATGTTTAAGTCCCATTAACCGGACACAAATCCAGACTCCGGGCTGCTACTGAGAAATTCCTTATGAGAAAATCCTATAATACTTTGCCACGATCAGGAACTCACGATCAGCAGTCGCACTTGCTACCACTAGACTAACGAGACAGTCAAATTCCTGTTTATCATAATTAATAAAACACTTTAAAAAAAATCCTAGTACCTGTTATATCGTAGTAAAAAGCAAAAAAAACAATGGATGTCCCGACATTAGTCTAATTTTCTGCATACTAAGTTTTAAAATGTTGTTTTCAGTTTGAGAAAAAAACACAGTTTTTTTGCATCTGCTGTAAAGGTCGGTTTTTCCATAGGAGATTTTGCAAGCTCAGCGATGAATTTTTTTTTCTTACAAAAAACGTTGTCTCACACTAGGATGTCTCCTGTGTCGTGGGTACGTTTACAAACACAAATCTTCACACGCACAAACATCCAGACCCGGTACAACTATCTGTAGGCCATACAAATATTTGTTCCGTGCGGGAATCGAACACACGATCCATAGCGCAGAAGCCGATCGCTCAGCCAATGCACAAAAAGAGTCGTCAAAAAAAAAAAAACAATGCTAGTTTACTGACTACCCCATAAAATAGGTACCTACTTCAGTGTTTCCTTTTCAACAAGATACAAATCTAATACAACTTCACCCATTCCTGCAAGTAACACCACCCTTTACAAGCCAATACATAATTATTTTCCGAAAACACGTAACGCACTTCCCAAGACTGATTGCGTACACACATGTTAAACTTTGAACAGCTACGAAGATAAATGAAGTCTATTAGTATCAAGAACGGTGTATACACTTGTGTACTTAAACTGGTGACCTCCATAGCTGTAGGATACCATTAATTTTCTAGAAGCATATCAATCAATTACTTGAGAGTGGTTGCGTATGGACGGTGTTAAATTGAATTTCATTTAGGAAGAGGGTAGTGCAGATGGTACGTGTGAGGAGTAAGCATATAACGCCACTAGCATAGGCGAAAGCGGAACGGAAGCGAACCGATACGAAACACTAACGAATAGCGAAACTCTGTTTAACATATTTTGTATGATGTTCAAAAATTAATATAAAACATATTTTAGAAAAACCTAAATTGTAAATTGTGTTCGTACACCCTTACTTTTACTTTTATTGTGGAACCGTCGGCAAGTGTACGAACTTTATAATTTTACTAGCGACCCGCTCCGGCTTCGCACGGGTGCAATGTAGATACTAATGTGGGGCACATAAACCTTTCTCTTGAATCACTCTACCTATTGCTGAAAACTGCATTAAAATCCGTTGCGTAGTTTGAAAGATCTAAGCGTACAGACAGCGGGAGCGACTTTGTTTTATACTATGTAAAGATTAGAAATAAAAAATTTCTCATGTATGTAAATGTAATTATTTTTGAGAAATAAAGATCTTAAACCGTAAACCGTAAAATTATGCTCCGGTATTGGTCCGCCATCGGTTCTCATTCAGTCCGCTTTCGGTCCGCCTTCGGTCCGCTTTCGCGTCAAAATAATGCAAAAAAAGAGAGGAAAAGAGTCGTAGCTGTAAAACATTAGAGATACCTAATCTTCTGAATAGGCTCGTTTGTCTGTTTTCTTTAACTCTATTTCGCATGTCTTCCTTGGCTTCCCCTACATCTATAAAAAGTCAACGTGAAGGAATGCTGTCATGGCATTTCATTAGTTACGGATGCAAATCAATCATTTGGGGTGGACAGGTTAGATACTTAATTTATCTTCCAGCAACTGAAGTACCGAGCTTTAAATTCCAGGTTTGATTTACTGATGAGTACCCGTTACTTACTGTGGTCCAATCTAAGAATTTACTTAACATACCCCGAAGGGTTGGGCAGAGGTGTATAGTAACACCCTCATTTCGCCGTAATAGGGGGCGAGCTTATTGCCATCAATCGGGCACAAATCCAAACTCCGAACTGCTACTGAGGAATTCCACACGGAAAAACACAATAACACTGCCCGACTTGTGGATCGAACCCAGGACCTCTCGATCAGCAGTCGCGCTTGCAACCACTAGACTAACGAGGCAGGTATTTAATTATAACAAGAATTTACTTCTCCATCCATTTTCGCGAGTGCTTTAAGTACATTAATATCAAGAAGAACAGTAAATAAGAGCTCACCATTCCCAACATACAATTAAACCTAATTTCACATCTACATATATTAAGCTCTACCATCTAAAGCGGTACACACACTGCCGATATCGGACGTGCGGTTCGATGATACATTTCTCGCATCATATGTAGCAGGCTGTGTGCACTCAAGCGTCCTCCCCTACTAGTTATAGGGACTTTACGCATTGATTCACAAGCCAGAGATAATATTCATTGAGAGTTACCGCCAACTGCGAGTGTAGACATGGTGTATGTATTCCTCGGATGAGTTAACAAACACGAGCAATTGGGTATAATGTAGGCATTTGACATGTGATACTACCACTGAGAAGACAGTGCTAATAATTCGAGGTGGACTATTGAAAATCATATTCTGTGTGTTCTAAAACACACATGTCTTAGAGAGAAAGTACTTTAATATTTAAAAACCGGCCAAGTGCGAGTCGGACTCGCGCAAGGGTTCCGTACCATCTATACTCTATACTAATATTATAAAGAGGAAAGATTTGTATTTTTGTATGTAACGAATAAACTTAAAAACTACGTGACCGATTTCAAAAATTCTTGTGCTGTTAGAAAGCTACATTATCACTGAGTAACATAGGCTACGGGTGGAGCCGTGAGGACACAGCTAGTTATTTATAAAAACGAGCAAAAAAATCACGTTTTTTGTATGGGAGCCCCCTTAAATATTTATTTTATTTTGTTTTTTAGTATTTGAGTATTGAAATTTTCACAGATTCTGTGAAAATTTCAACTATCTAACTATCACGGTTCACGAGATACAGCCTGGTGACAGCCGGACAGAAGGACGGACGGACAGCAGAGTCTTAGTAATAGGGTCCCGTTTTACCCTTTGGGTACGGAATCCTAAAAAACTAGCAAATTTACTTAAAGGAGACACCTAATTTAATGTATATAAAGTTAAAAAAATAACTGAATCCAAAGATTTTTTAACAGTTTATCTCTTGCCTGAGTTGGTAATTGAACTAATATACCAGTTTAACTACAAAGCGAGGCTATAATGTCTTACAAAAATAATCCAATTATTCCTAAAACGTCTTATGTTTTGTAGTTATTTTTTATACTTTAATTTGATCGCGTTTGATCTTAGTTGCACCTGATGGTAACCACAGACAGTCTAAGATGGAGCACACGAATTTAAGTAGCAAAGATATAGAAGGACTCTCCTATATCAGGTAGTAAAGGTAGTTGTACAAATTCAGTGTATATTAGTTTAATAACCGAATAGAATAGAAATTAATAGATTAATAACCGACGCTTGAATCAACTTACCCGCCTAGTCCCAAACAAAGGCAATCCGGTTAATTACGTCCGGACGGCGTCCGTCGCCGGTGCGTGTGCCCGCTCCTTTATCAGATTACCTCAGCTTAGACCATAACTACAGAGCACTAGACCAGTAATTACAGGCATTTGCGGTCGATGTCCAATCACACGAGACATAATTAGACTAGTCTTAGTGCTAAACTAATTGACTGTGTGAGAAATATTAAGTAATTGCTGGTTAAAGAAGTTCATAAGTATATTAAATGTAAGGTTAAATTAAAAAGTTATGTGTAAATAAAACGTCAGTATGTTTAATTGTAGCAGTAACAGCAGTGATAGCCTAGTGATGTGACCTTCGGACTGCCAAATCATAGGTCTTGAGTTCGAACCCAAGGCACGCATCTCTGACTTCTTGCATTCATGGGCGAATTGTATAATTATCACTTGCTTGAAAACAGTGAAGGAAAACATCGTGAGGAAATCGGCATGCCTGAGAGATATTTCTCGACGGTATGTGAAGCCAAGTCAGAGGCCCATGGGCGTCATAAACTCTGACACCAGGTTAGTCACTAACCACACGAAAAGAAGAGTAGCAGTGATTGCCTAATGGTTGAACGTCCGCCCGCTATTCCAGAGGATCAAACTGCGACCCAGGCGCACCTCTAACTTTTCGAGACTCTTTGCTAACACAGAAGGAAAACTTAGTGAGGTGACCTGCTAACCTGAGGCTCCATAAAGTTCTCAATGGTGTGTGCAGTCTACTAACCCGTATCAACCCAGCATGGTGGACTAAGGCCTAAACCCTTTTCATTCTAAGGCCCGTTTAACCAACATCGGATAGCGTTTATTCAAGAAATAAGTTTCACAGGATTTATATATAAAAGCTGACAAGACGACAAATTTATTCCTGAGATAAAAGTTGAAAGAAAGAAAGAAAGAAAATTATTTATTCTGGACTCACACAGGCAGTTACAGAAACATAAACAATATTTAAAAAAAAAGAAAGGATGATAATTTAAACTACCTGCACGAGACCAAAAAGGGCTCCTAACTCAGCATAATGCTGCGACATTTAAAAAAAAACAAAATGTCGCAACGCTGGTTTTCAGATAGGACCATAGTGATGCCACGGGCAATAACGACACAAATAAATAGTTACAAATATTAAATTAGAACACTACTAAATAAAAGTTATCCGACGTTGGTGAAATTAGCACTAAGAAGAGGCCCGTACCCAGCAGTATTAAGACGGTAATAGACTAATTATATTATGTATGTTTTTTGTAGCAGATAGCGTAGCGGTCGAATACTTGTCATGGAGGATGGCCGAGTTCGATCCAGGCCCGTGCAACTGAATTTTCCAATTCACGTGTGAATAAAAATTTGATTATCACTTGCGGTAATGCTAAAGGAAAACACCGTGAGGAGACATACACACTTGAGAGTGCTCTATAAAGTCTTCAATGGTGTGTGTAGTCCACCAAACTACCTAGCGTGGTGGACTAAGGCCTAAACCCTTCTCATCCTCAAAAGAGGCTCAGCCCAGCAGTGAGACAGTAATGGGCTGATTACCAAAAACCAAACTACTATTACTGGAAACCAGCGTGGCGACATTTTGTTATTTTTTAAATGTCGCAGCATTATGCTGAGATAGGAGCCCTTTTTGGCCTCGTGCAGGTAGTTTAAATTATTATCCTTTCTTTTTTTTAAATATTGTTTTGTTTCTGTAACTGCCTGTGTGAGTCCAGAACAAATCATTTTCTTTCTTTCATTTCTTTCTTTCTTATTATGTTATGCATTGGTCCTCTCATTGTGGAGCAACAAAACCACAGACTAACACT
Source organism: Amphipyra berbera (assembly GCA_910594945.2). Classification (NCBI taxonomy): domain Eukaryota; kingdom Metazoa; phylum Arthropoda; class Insecta; order Lepidoptera; family Noctuidae; genus Amphipyra; species Amphipyra berbera. Next base: position 4,529,773 of record OU343131.1, on the reverse strand, counting down.
ATCAGTCTCCAAATCACAGAATCCAGTTCTGTGCCGTCAAAAAAAAGTGAAATATATGAACAAACTTCTTACATATTTCACTCTGTTTCAAAACTCTAGACTGGTTTCCTCACGTAATAAAGATTCTCCAAGATTCCTTGTTGCTTTTCAGCATAATAAATTAGGCTGTGTTGTAACAGATGATGTTTAACTACAGGTTAAAACTACGTTCATCTTAGGAACATGTTTTGTTCAACCCTGAGTTAGTTAAAAGTAGGTTGCACCTGTTTCAGTGAGGGAAGGTAAATACATTACGTTTTGTGTGAATTATGATATAAAGAGTGATAGCGTAGTGGTTGAAGGATTGCCTTCCATGCTCAAGGGTCTGAGTTCAACCCGGCCCGCATCTTCTTCTAAATAGACTCTAAATAGAAACGTTGCCCCACACTAGGATTTCTCCTGTATCGTGGGTGCGTTTACAGACACAAATCTTCACATGCACAAACACCCAGACCCGGAACAATTATCTGTAGGCCATACAAATATTTGTTCCGTGTGAAAACTGAACCCACGACCCGTAGCGCAGAAGCCAATCGCTCAGCCAATGCAACAAACGTGTCGTCAACTTTTCGAATTTATGTGAGGATCAGAATTTGATTATCACTTGCGTTAACGGTGAAGGAAAAACATCGTGAGGAAACCTGCAGACATGAGAGGGCTCCATAAAAGTTCTCGATGGTGTGTGTAGTCCACCAAACCGAAAAGGCTAACGCGGTAGATCAAGGCCTACGCCCTTTTTTTGAGAATAGACCCGATCTTAGCATTGGGACAGTAAATGGCTGATTATGTGTGTTATGTATAATAATTTGCACGTTTCTGGATTTCGGGTAATTGAAGAGGTTCTAAGTAGTAGTGATAGCCTAGTGGTGTGACGACCGTCGGACTGCCAAGTCATAGGTCTCGAGTTCAAAGACAAGGCACGCACCTGTGACTTTTCGGGTTCATGTGCGTATTGTATAATGTCACTTGCGTAACGTTTTTAAGCAACACGTAATTACGAACATTGTTTGTTTGTGTCCTCTACATATACAGGGTGGAAAACATTTTTTGTTTGTGTCCTCTACCTATACAGGGTGGAACTTTATAACCGCACCTTAAGGGAAAGTACTCTAAATACTGGAGATAGCCAATTTTACTCTAAGGAATCATTCCTTAATTTTTTTAAAGAATCAGAAGTAGTTGAAAATTCTGTCGCAAGGTTTGAATCAAACAAACAAACAAATGTATGAGCTAATTAAAACCGTTTAAAAATCGATGACTGTATGAAAAGGATAATGGAATGTAGAAAAAGCAAGGAAAGTATGTCAGGATTGTAGCAGGTGGCATTCAATTGTCTCTGCCTACCCCAGAGGGAAACATGCGTGAACTATGTATGGAATGACAGGTAATCTCAAAAGTACACAGCAGATGGCGTTTGTGTAGTTGGAGGTCATGCTAGCTGTCAAACTCTGTCAATTTCCAAGTCAATACTGGGTGTGGTGTTTATTTTGTGAAATTATTTAGCACATTACATGTTCCGCAAAATGTTACGGTTTTTAAATTATACAAAATATCCAAATATCTCAATATTTTTTTTATTGAACTCTCTCCTTTTTGATAAAAAAATACTTATCAATGAGTAAAATCACGAGTAATGTGATGTAAAAAAAATACGAGTAATGATTTTTTTGTATTGCAAGATAGTAAAAAAAAATATTTTTCGATATTTAGGAAAATTTTGTTATAACTTGGAAACCGTAACATTTTGCGAAAAATGTTAGGTACTATTTTGGTAGGTATTGATCCAAGCTATCACCCACCACAGTATGTCGTACTATTTACTGTACAGCCTGTATAAACGGACTTAATTTTTTATTTGCCTAGCTCTAACTAACTTCAATTCAATGACATGACCCCCAACAATACTAGCACCACCAAGCGGAAGCAAAGGCGGGTCCGTAACTTAACTTCGAGAGTCATATGTTCGATTAATGGAAAGTCGACTGAACGATTGATCGAATGGAATTTATTGTGAAACAACCTTTTATCGCCAAACGCTACTTCGACTGAACGATTCATCGAATATTTATTAATCGATGGACTACTCTTTCGAATGAGTTTTAGTTATAATATAGTTCAAAAATTTAAATAAAATTATAAAAAAAAGATATTTCGTCACATATTATTTCATACATAATTGAGGAAATCAAACACTGTCACAGGGTATCGTACGTTCTTCCCGCATATTTAGAAACCTGCAATTTGGTGAAAAGGAAGATAATAAAGCACAAATGAAGGAAAAAATTTATTATATAAAAAAAAAAAAATTATATAAAAAAAAAGTTTATTATATAAAAAAAAACATTCACGTTACGATTTTCGAAAACCTTTTCGGTAGTTTAACGCCCTGAGAACTCTACTAATAATCCAAACATAAAATAATAATCACAAATCATCAAATTTAAAAATTTTAACGTTTTATGAAGTCAAGCCTGTCCATGTGTTCCTTTTGATTTAAAAGATTTTTCAGTTTCTCTTCTTTCTCAACCTGTTTTTATCTTTTTGGTAGGAGAAACTGACTCATCTTGGGCTCTATTTTTTTCTATAATCATATCATTTTTTTTTTCTTTTTCCATTTCGTTTATGGTTTTAAATAGGTTCCACTTCTATAATAATGTTTAGTTAGTAGGATAAAAGTGTTATTATCAAATTGCATGTTTCTAAATCTGCGGGAAGAACGTACGATAACCTTAGTATTTGATTTCCTCGATTATGTATGAAATAATATGTGACGAAATATCTTTTTTATAATTTTATTTAAATTATTAAACTATATAATAACTAAAACTCATTTGAAAGAAAATATTCGATGAATCGTTCAGTCGAAGTAGCGTTTGGCGATATAAGGTTGTTTCGCAATAAATTCCATTCGACCAATCGTTCAGTCGACTTTCCATTAGTCGAACATATGACTCTCGAAGTTAAGTTACGGACCCAGCAAAGACAGACATATCTGCAATGGAGTAAGTATCTAATAAAAATATAATATTATCCACCAATACTTAGAATATATTGAAAATCAATAATAATCTATTCAGAACATCACGAATCCTTCTTGCTTTTATTCATCTTTCTCTTAATCCTCTCAGTGTACGCCACCACTATGTTGGACAGCAGTGGCAAAGCTGATGACTTGTCATCATCTCTGACACCTACTTCTGCACACAGACCAGCCCTGGAAAGACCGTAGTAACTTTTTGATTTGAATTTGTAAGATCAAAGTCCAAAAATCACAATTAAAGACCGCCCACCAGTTGGTGAGCACGGTCGCGTTGCGCACAACAGATTAATCAGATATCCCTGGTAACTTGTGGAAGCTCATTTAATGCACTTTAACATTTCTACATAAAATCACGCCTGTATTTCCCGAAGGGTTGGACAGAGGTGTATAGATTAACACCCTCATTTCGCCGCTATGTTTAAGTCCCATGTAATAGGCAGTAAGCCTATTGCCATCAACCGGGCACAAATCCAAACTCCGGGCTGCTACTGAGGAATTCCACATGGAAAAACCGAATAACATTTTGCCCGATCTGGGGATCGAACCTAGGACCTCATGATCAGCAGTCACGCTTGCCATCACTAGACCAACGAGGCAGGACCGTAGAGTACCAATTAAATAGTTTTTCTAAAAATTCCTAATTTGCTTTTTACAATACTCGAAGTAAAAAGAGTCAATGTCTTATTCGTTACAAAGAACTTGGCGGACAATTACTAATTCAGTTTTACCTAGATCTCTTTTCCTTCGGCATACCAGCTTCTGACGCCATCACAGACGCGGTGTAAAGGTATCCGTTCCATTCCAGATATTCTCTGACTAATTCATTGACAAGAAGAACTTCTGCTGTTGGTGTGGGTGGGCCTGAAACGGCTGCTGCAGTCTGTCGTTCTTGGAGGAGATCTGTCACTTGGGCTCGCACCTGTGAGTCAGAGGAAGGATTTTATTTATACATTTTCGGAACACTTACCAGGAGGTCTCTTTGAGGGGCTTGTGGCTTATTATCGACCACGTGTATCGTCCGATTTGCGAGGTTAAGCAACGCTTGTCGCGGTCAGTCCGTGGATGGGTGACCGTTTGTTATACATCGAGACCCCGGAGATCAGGTTAAACTGTCGATCCAGGGTGTCAAACGACTACCAATGATAGTCGTTACGGGTAGACAAAAATCAGAAAGTTTCACATCTGGTCTAACTTTAGGATATCGGCATTACCAATAACTGATTGTGGAGGTCTGATGACAGTTGCTCCGTGTAATATACTGTCATTCAGCCGTATCTGGTTAAACTGGAAGCTGACCCAACACAATTAGTAAAAAGTTAGGCAGAACGATACCAGGAGGATTCGTTTAAGAGTCGAGGACCCAAATAAAGTTCTTGATGGTAAAATCTGCCAACCTGCAGCAGACCAGTGTAGTGGACCTTCTCATTCAGAGACTCATGCCCAGCAGTCGGACAGTAATGTGTTGATTTTAGAGAAGAGGCCCATGCGCAGTAGTCAGTAATGGGTTGATTATGTATGTATGTTCGTTCATATATTTCGCGAATTCAACATCATTTCGCTATCAAAGAGAAGCTTGAAACAGATCTTTGAATAAAAAGATTCCTATATAAAATATCGACTTCAATACTTCATAATAAAAGTATGATATGAAGGTTTGTTTTTATCTTGATGTTACGACGTGTCAAATTATACTTCAAAAATTCATCAAGAACATGCAAAAAAGCGTTGATGTAATTGATGTAAATACATACATAAACTCACGCCTTTTTACCATAGGTTAGGCAGAAACTATAGAACGTCACATGCTACGATCCTTACATGCTCCTTTCGCTTCATCCACATTTATACATCTTGTCATACACGCACGCCGGTTGAGAGTACTACGCACCTGTCTTTTGTGAAGAACATCAATAACATCGATGTATGTCCTCCTAGGGTGTCCTATACCGGCGTTTCCCCTGACATCCGCCCTATAAATTCCTTTGTTAATCGCCGTTCGCTCATTCCAAATGTAAATGTAAATCTGATGCAACCATATTAGTTGAAATTTAATTTATGAAAGCAAACCAACTTCTGAAATGCTATCAAATCCCCAGAAATTGCCCAAAAACACGTTTTGTTTTCCAGATCAGCACGCAAATTAAATAAAAAGATCAGCCTTCAACGTTTATTTTAAACATTGGGTTTTAATTCAGCCGAACACTTTAATGGTGCATATAATTATGCCAACCACATTATATAGCGACCATGATCGTAGGTTACAATTAATAGTTGCTCGATCGGAATACTGAGCGAACCATTTTTAAGCACGCTTTTTTGTAATTAATTCTCAGCTTTGTTTTATTTTTGGGTGATATTTGTATTACCTAGATAAGAACACTATTTTTACTTTTACTGCTTTAATTGTGTGTTTTTGTCTATCGCTTTCGCACACAGCTGCGAAAGCGGACCGAAAGCGAATCGAAAGTGGATCGATGCGGATCGTAGTAACATAACAGAAAATAACATCACGCCTATATAGGCGAATATTCCCCGAAGGGTTGGGCAGAGGTGTACAGTAAAACCCTCTTTCGCTGTTATGTTTAAGTTCCATGTAAAAGGGGGCGAGCCTATTGCCATCATCCGGACACAAATCTAAACCCCGGGCTGCTACTGAGGAATTTTACACGGGAAAACCGAATAACACTTTGCCCGACCTAGGGATCGAACTCAGGACCTCATGATCAGCAGTCGCGCTTGCCACCACTAGACCAACCAGGCAGTTATGTATTTAAGTTATTTTTGCTATTTAAATCTCGTGTTTTTTTATCTATCGCCTTTCGCACACTGCAGCGAAAGCGAACCGAAAGCGGACCAAAAGCGGATCGAAGGCGGACCGTAGAATAGAATAGAATATACTTTATTGTACACCAAAATTGTAACACAGCTTTTATATAATAACAAACATTAAAGGGTACAATGGCGGTCTTATCGCTGATAGCGATATCTACCAGACAACCTGGTAGATATCGACCGTAGTGTTCGTACATCATACAAAATCATACTAGACAGAGTTTCACTATTCGTTAGTGTTTGGTTTCGGTTTGCTTCCGCTCCGCATTCGCGGTAGTGTGATAGGTAAGTACATAAGGTCAGGTCGAAGAAACCCGGGCCGTTCAAAAGCGCGTTGGGTTGATGATATCGTTAACCCTTAATAAGGCAAAGGGAATAATATTTCCACCAACTTTTTTGAAACATCTGGACGACAGTCGTACAAGATTGAGAAAGCTAGGAATAACGAAGGGAGGCCTTGCTGTGTATACACAGCAATAGGTGATCCCGGACTAGGCTGATGATGATGATGATGATAAAAGAAACTCCATGGATACTCTTTTCAAAATAATAGAACATAACTCCACTACAGTAGTGTGAAAATATTGTCTCTTTGGTCTAGTGGTGGCAAGCGTGACTGCTGATCGGGAGGTTCTGGGTTCGATCCCCAGGTGGGGCAAAGTGTTATTAGGTTTTTCCGTGTGGAATTCCTCAGTAGCAGCCCGGAGTTTGGATTTATGCCCGGTTGATAGCAATAGGCTTGCCCTCTATTAAATGGGACTTAAACATAACGGTGAAATGAGGGTGTTACTATACACCTCTGCCCAACTCTTCCGGGAATACAGGCGTGATGTTATGTATGTTATGTTAAGTATTTAACAGTAGTATTTAGTAGTACTTAAAAAAAATAAATATATAAGAGCTGGCTTTGTTACAATTTTGGTGTACAATAAAGTATATTCTATTCTATTTACATACCTCTGCGTTTATTTTGCTCAAAGAACCATTTTTCTTTAGAAGATCTTTAATCGCGACCAAAAGCTCTTTATCGGTAATGGCTTTCTCGCTCATCTTAAAAAAATATGCAAATAGATTAATGTAGTGTTGCCTTACTATCGATTGCCTATCGATAGGTTGTCAATATTATCGTGACCTCGAAAAATAGTCAGAATATCGATAGCCCTATCGATACTCTTGAAATTTTACAATACTATCGATACTATCGATAGTATCTATCCAAGAAATTGAGCAATACTATTGATAAAGTGCAATACTATCGATAGTATCGATACTATTGGGTAAAGATACTATCGATAGTATCGATACTATCACTATTATGGCGTATTTTACTGCAATCACTGTCGATACTATCGGTACTATCGATAGTTTTACTACATCGATATTTACCCAAAGTTCAATAGTATTGCACCGGAATTTTGACATGGATTATGATTATTATTAAGTAAATATATCAACAATATAGTCGGCAATTATCACTTTATGAACTTACAACTTAAAACAGCGTTGATATGCAAAAAACGTAAAAAATGCCGCACTTCATCTTAAGTGTAATAATTGTATTATAAGTAAAAATATACAATGTGGTAAGGATTATTACTTACCCATTTAAAAAAACAGTCACTGACAGGAATAATATTATTAATTAGTAAATTCGATGGTTAACTTCACTTTTTCTGCATAAGTCACTAATAAAGGTTTGAATCCAACACGATACTATTGAATTTTGGTAAAATATCGATGTAGTAAAACTATCGATAGTATCGATACCATCGATAGTTTCGACAGTGATTGCAGTAAAATACACCATAATAGTGATAGTATCGATACTATCGATAGTATCAATACCCAATAGTATCGATACTATCGATAGTATTGCACTTTATCAATAGTATTGCTCAATTTCTTGGATAGATACTATCGGTAGTATCGATAGTATTGTAAAATTTCAATAGTATCGATAGGGATATCGATATTATGACTATTTTTCGAGGTCAACTATCGATACATCAACTATCGATAGTTAGGCAACCCTAGATTAATGTCTCACCTGACACCTGACAGATATAGACCTTTTTGTTTTTGGCCAATTGTTTTTTTTCTGTCCTGCCAGTATTGCTTTTTATAAGTAAGTAGGTCCTTGTAAGTATAGGTGAAACTTTTTCTTTTTCTAAACAAAGTGTACTCAGCTCAATGCGTCCTTTGCTGAAAATGCTGTAGCTTAATTATTCAGGTATTTTTTTGAAGCAGGAGACGTGGATAAATCTGTTTGTCCAACACTTCTGTGAAATGGCAAGTTGCAAGGATGACAAAAATTTCGTCCATGCATTTATTGAATACTAGCTGTGTCCTCACGGCTCCGCCCGTAGCCTACCTATGTTACTCAATGATAATGTAGCTTTCTAACAGTAAAAGAATTTTTGAAATCGGTCCAGTAGTTTTTAACCGACTTCCAAAAAAGGAGGAGGTTCTCAATTCGACTGTAGGTTTTTTTTTGTAATTTTGTTCCACGATATCTTTGCTAATTGTGAACCGATTATAATGAATTTTTTTTGTTTGAAAAAATATTTTTTTCGTTGTGGTCCCATTTAACATTTGGTGAAGATCTGATGAAGAACTTCGGAGATAGACAATTTGAAGTTGGTTTTATTTTTGTTAAAAAGTTTAGTTATTAAGTTTATTCGTTACATACAAAAATACAAATCTTTTCTCTTTATAATATTAGTATATATTTAATAGGGAATTTGTCCATTTACAATAATGCTCGAAAATGATACTATCTCAACAACCAGAGAAAAATTGGCTCCAATGTCTGTAGTCGGCCTTATCAATGTCTGTCTTATCAAAACGTCCCGTATCTGGCAACAAACGATGATTTTGTTATGACTTGTGAGTACAGTGTACGGAAAGAGCTATCAGAGCTACCAAGTCATCTGTAAAGTGGCAGAAAATGGGACATAATATAAAATGTGTGTCATGTCAGATTAGATGATATACGGGGCATTCTTCGAAAAATATTAACAAAAATTGAGAACGTCATTAGCATCATCCCAAAGTTAAGAATGCAGATGTTTAATACTATAATTATGATAATGAAAACTGAAACTACACCGCTGCCGTCAAGCAATAAGACAAGAATAAAAACAATCTGACAATACTATAACGTTAACAACCCGGGAGAAGAATGATTTGTTAAAATAATGTTAAAAATTTCGAAGATTCACCCATCCCTCATATTTATTTATTTGTTTAACAATCACATGGTCAGACCGGTTGTTCGAATGACGTCTGGAACCGACCATTTAAGGTGCTCTCCGAGACACGGAGGGGTCTCGATGTGTAACGAACGGTCACCCATCCACAGAATGACCGCGGTAAGTGCAGCTTAACGATTAGCCACGAGCCCCACAGAAAAGTAAATGATTTAGGATATTTAATTCCTGGAATCACATAAACATAACATCACGCCTGTATTCCCCGAAGGATTGGGCAGAAGTAACACCCTCATTGCACCGTTATGTTATGGTCCCATGTAATAGGGGGCGAGCCTATTACCATCAACCGGATACAAATCCAAACTCGGGGCTGCTACTGAGGAATTCCACACGGAAAAACCCAATAACACTGCTCGACCTGGGGATCGAACCCAGGACCTCACGATCAGCAGTCGAGCTTACCACCACTAGAAAAACGAGGCAGTTAATCCTTGAATCACAGACTAATAATTTTCTTCCACTCACAAAATTCGGTTTCCAGTCATATTCTTCATTTCAGTTCCAAGAAAAGCAATCCCAAATTGACGTACAAAAATCCTTCGAAAATTAAACTTGCTTTTACAAATTTAGGTAACCTTGGAACCTTGGCATAAAATTCAAATAAGCGAGCTCCGGGGAGGCTTTAAGTGATTCAATTCCAGTAATAGGAGTTTAACTTGAGATACAGTTTTATATCTGAGACATAGAGCTCGCGTGTGGGACTGCGGAATCAGTGACGTAACAAACAGTAATGTCGGTATTGGAATAATAAATTAGATGCTGTGTATAAATAGAGATTTTGAGAAAAAGTATGATAACATAACATCACGCCTGTATTCCTCGGAGGGTTGGGCAGAGGTGTATAGTAACACCCTCATTTCGCCGTTATGTTTAAGTTCCATGTAAGAGGGGACGAGCCTATTGCCATCAACCAGGCACAAATCCAAACTCTGAGCTACTACTGATGAATTCTACACGCAAAAACCCAGTAACACTTTGCACCACCTGACGATCGAACCCAGGACCTCACGAACAGTAGTCGCACTTGCCACCTCTAAACCATTGAGGTAGTTGATAAAAAGTGTGATAGTGTATTGAAATTATGGCACAAGAGGATACTGTAGCCCATTTTCTTCTTGACAATATCTATACTAATACTAGCGGACCTGGTAGACGTCGTCCTGCCCAGAAAATTTGGTGACATACCGACGCAGCGCCACTTACCGGGTCCAATTGTGAATTTAAACCATCCAAGGCGCCACCCAAATGCAGACAAAAAAATTCATTCAAATTGGTCCAGCCGTTTAGGAGGAGTTCAGTGACATACACACGTACAGTCGAATTATACCTACATATACCTATATAGGTATAAAGATTATAAAGATGAAGAGTTTGTTTGTTTGTTTGTTTGAACGCGCTAATCTCAGGAACTACTGGTTGGAATTGAAAAATTCTTATTATGTTGGATATTCCATTTATCGAGGAAGGTTATAGGCTATATTACATCACGCTACAACTAATAGGAGCGGAGCATAAATGAAAAATGTTGCAAAAACGGGAAAAATTTCCAGCCGTGCGAAGCCGGGGCGGGCCGCTAGTTTAAAATAACCACGATAGCCTAACGGTTGAACTCTTGCCATCAAAGCAGCAGCACCTTTAACTTTTAAAATTTTTGAAAAGTCCGGATAAAAGGAAAGGAAAAGTTTGTGAAGACCGCCAACCCTCAATAGGCCAGCGTCGTGGATTAAGGCCTAAACCCTTTTCATTCTGAGAAGAAGCCCTTGGCCAGCAGTGGGACAGTTGTTCTGCCTAGCCTCTTCCCAACTATAGTTGAGTCAGCTTTCAGTCTAACCAGATGCAGCTGAATACCAGTATTTTACACGGAGCGACTGTCATCAGACCTCAGGAACCCAGTTATTGGGCAATGCCGATATCCTAAGGTTAGACCGATTGTCAGACATTCGGTCTTCTAACTACCCGTAACGGCTGTTATAGCTATGTATGTCACTCGAGACCGACTTTTTAGCGTGATCTCCGAGGCACGGAGGGGTCTAGATGTGCAACGAACGGTGCCCATCCACGGACTGACCGCGACAAGCGCAGCTTAACCTCGCATATCGTATGGTCCGCGTGGTTGGTAATTAGCCACGAGCCTCTCCAGTATTGGGACACTTATGTGCTGATTATGCACAACGATAATCGTTGTTATAATCTGTGCCAAAAATACCTGTTCTGGCTATTTACCACAGATTGTATTTTTAACCGACTTCCAAAAAAGAAGGAGGTTCTCAATTCGGTTGTATTTTTTTTTTATGTTTGTTACCTCATAAATCCGTCATTTATAAATCGATTTAGATATTTATTTGAAAGGATATACTTTCAGATTGGTCCCATTTAAATTTGGTGAAGATCTGATGAAGAACGTCGGAGATAGACAATGGAACTCCTCAATGACGAACAGTACGCATAATGTGATGATGTGATTATGTGTACGAGCAGCGTCTTTAGCAGGTCCAACCATGTTTTAATTAAGGCCACTAAAACGAAAAAAATAAAAAAAACATTTTAACAATAATAAAACCAACTTCCAAAAAACGATGAAAAGAATAAATTCTATTATAAAATTAACAGTTTCAGAAAAACTGTTAATTTTATAATAGTATGGTAATTATTTTATTCTTTATATCGTTTTTTTTAAAGTCGGTTTTATTTTTGTTAATGAATATAACTATTCTGAATCTCACTGCACAGATAACTAATGCCGTACCTTCAAGGTACAGGTGGACGCTATTGCACCTTATATACACAGATATAGTCAAACAAACTGCAATCATTACACTCATTCAAAGCTAATAAACATCCGCTGCGATACAAAAACACTATCATTTGCTGTTGCGCTCGAAAATGGTTGAATTGTCACATTACTCAACACGTACAGTAAGCAAAAGAGAAAAGTATGCAGTCAATTCTGACTGACTGAATCTCTTGTCAAATTTCATGTCAACCATTGTGACTAAAATACTAAAACCAACCACCTAAGGCCTCATTTACGGAGATGCGGGGCGTCGCGCGTCGCGTGTGGCGTGTCGTCTCGCGGCGCGTCGGACGTTTTTTCTGTTTACGGTGCGGCGGCGCGTGAAGCGGCACGTATCACCGCACGCTTAAACACAAACTTATAGCAATATACGATGTTGTTCATAGAGATGCGAGACGGGAAGAGTGGCGGTGCCCGCCGCTGCGCCCGCGGCGAATCCTCAAGCGTGTAGCGAAGCACGCGGTGGGCATCGCTGCGGCGCACGCGGCGTACTCAATCAAACCGACTAGTTTTAGGTTAGCAAGAGATGGGAGCGCAAGTGTCGCAACTTGCAGCATGAATGACGAAAAATTGTTGCGCGATTTCCAAATAAGACTGGCAGAAGTTTCGGCCGCGGGCATCGATTCATCGAGAATTGCCGCTACGTGCGCCGCCGCGCTAAATGTGGCGTCAGACGCGTCGATGCCGTCCGCGGGCTCGGCCGCTAAAACGCTCCATTTCAAGCAAACGCGTGTAAAATCGCTTCTCCGTAAACGCACCCATACAACGACATATGTTTAAATTCAGTGCGGGCCGCGCAACCCATCGCAACGCGCGACGCGCCGCGTCTCCGTAAATAAGGCCTAATGGTAGTCGCTCCGAGTAATATACTAGTATTCAGCCGCATCTGATTAGATGAAGCTGACCCCAACATAGTTGGGAAAAAAAAGCTAGGCAGAACAATCACATCAGTTAGATGAGATTTGACAATAGATTCACTGATCACAATTTTTTAGGCTTCCGGAAATCGGGGGCTAGCCAATCAGTACTTTGGGTTAGTACTAGTTTCTAAAAAAGTTAAACACAAAACGTAAAAATAAAATGCATGCAAAGACAATGACAGTAATTGCCTACACCCCCCTTGCTGGAGTGTCCCAAATGTCCGTCCACCTGCACCTTAGATGATCTGAAGAGCGCCACCGAAGCTGCAATTAATGTGGTCACCTACTGGGCGCAAGCATTATAATTTATACATCATGAAATACCGTCGATACGAAAAGAAGAAGAAGCCTACACACTCAACTCCTTTGCCGACTGTACTTAACTATGGTTTCACCCGTATTTTTACACTGAGTAGGGACTTTGACGTATGGTATAACGACCTGCGGCCAACTGCAAGCGCATTCTTCCTGCAGTCTGAATAACGGTGGTCGTAACTAATGTTTAGCACATTAACTTAAACTGAAACTGTTTCGTTGGAACGTCGGTGGATAAATAACTGTTTGCGGACAGCCCTATATCTCATGCTGCATCGGGTGTTGGCTTCTAGAAGAGGTGCTATTTAGTTTCCAGTCTTATCTAAACCGACTCATTGTCCTAATGGCTGGCTCGCATAAAGTTCCATTAGTCAATTTGAAATGCGCTCGATTTGTTTAATTCATTTTACAAAACTTTGCCGGCATAAGTTGCTTTGTGTACACTTAACTTTAAACATGATTTTTTTATATTCCTACTAGCGGCCCGTCCCGGCTTTGCACGGGTGGACATTTTTCCCGTTTTTGCAACATTTTTAATTTATGCTCCGCTCCTGTTGGTCGTAGCGTGATGTTATATAGCCTATAACCTTCCTCGATAAATGGACTATCCAACAAAAATAATTTTTCAATTCCAACCAGTAGTTCCTGAGATTAGCGCGTTTAAACAAACAAGCAAACAAACAAACTCTTCAGCTTTATAATATTAGTATAGATTATTTTCAAATGGAAATTCGTCGCTAAATAACAACCGCACGGATCAATTTGCGAGGCTAAGCTGCGTTTGCCGAGGTCAGTCCGTGGATAGGTGACCGTTCGTTGCACATCGAGACCCCTCCGTGCCTCGGAGAACACGTTAAACCGTCGGTCCTGGGTCATATGAATACCTATAACAGTCGTTACGGGTAATCAGAAGAACGGAAGTCTGACAAGCAGCCTAATAATTAGGTTGCGGAAGTCTGATGGCAGTCACTCAGTGTAAAATACTGGTATTCAGCCGCATCTGGTTAGACTGGAAGCTGACCCCAACATAGTTGAGAACAAGGCTTGGCAGAACATATTCTTACATAACATCACGCCTGTATTTCCTAAAGGGTTGGGCAGAGGTGTATAGTAACACCTTCATTTCGCCGTTATGTTTAAGGCCCATGTAATAGAGGGCGAGCCTATTGCCAATAACCGGGCTCAAATCCAGACTCCGGGCTGCTACTGAGAAATTCCTAATGGAAAACCTAATAACACTTTACCCGACCTGGGGATCGAACCCAGGACCCCATGCTCAGCAGTCGCGCTTGCGACCACCAGATCAAGGAGGCAGTCCTATTATTTTAAAAAGTTATTCGATTTGACGATGATACTCTAGTCTGTGCGATCGGTAGAAGATAAAATACACTTATCTATGTAATATACTACAAACCATATAATTTTCTCAAATAAGAACTGTATGGCTCAGTGACCATAGTGGTAGCTTAGCTTTAAACACTTCGGGTCGTGGGTTCTGTTCCCACTTACTACTTGCGCTGTCTTCACTAAGTTAGGTATCTTGTTATCACAATTAACTAAAATTTAGAATGGTTTTAATTACCTTCACTTTGTACATTCGTTTGATTCAAATCTTGCGACAGATTTTTCAACTACTTCTGCTAAACCGATTCTCCTGAAACTCCGCACACCAAGTCAGTTCCCATGACAATATAATATTACAATAATTTGAACCTTCAATCCTCAAATCCTGATGCTGCAGGGGTACTGCAAGATAGAACCGTTTCACTTAAAAGTTTTTTTAAGGAATTATTTTATTTGAATGTGTTTTATTAATACCTAGTTGCCCCGTGAAGGTCTTCATTTAATTCGAAATAAACCTGTATACAAAACAAACTAAAAAAAAAACATAACATCAGGCCTGTATTCCCCGAAGGGTTGTACAAAGGTATATAGTAACACCCTCATTTTACCGTTATGTTTAAGTTCCACGTAATAGGGGGCGAGCCTATTGCCATCAACCGGGCACAAATTCAAACTCCGGGCTGCTACTGAGGAATTCCACACGGAAAAACCTAATAGCACTGCCCAACCTGGGGATCGAACCCAGGACCTCACGATCAGCAGTTCCGCTTACGACCACTAAGCCAATGAGGTAGTTAAAGTCTTTATTTAATCAAAAACAAAGCAAAACGTAAGCTTTGTAGAACCATCTATCATAACTGAGAGTAATAATTACGATCGCATGTTCTACGTCCTAGTTGAGCAACACATAGCGATGATAGATAGCATCGCACGAGCACTGCTTAGTAACTGACTGATTGATATTGACCGCTCACTAACTTTCAAAAAACAAAAGACATTATAGAAGTGTACAGTGAGCATTAAAAGTGAGTGATAATTTTTTAAAGTTTAAAATGTGTTGTGTGGATGAAAACATGTAGGTACAGTAGGGGAACAAAAATGTCATACACCTTAAGGTCTATTTTTGCTTGCACAGTGCAATAAACAACCTATTTTACCAACTAAGTATTGCCAACATTATAGAAATGAACATACAAGTATTTTTTTGACAGGAGATTAAAAAATATAATGGTGACATGATGACAACCACTAGTAATGTCAATTTATTTAATCATCGAATTGATTGATGTAACGGTTTTTACAACAAAACTCCTTAAATCAGATTAAAGACATTATATGGCGCTGCTGCGTCATATGGAGGCAAATGGCAATTTTGATCTTAGCAACCAAATTAAACATTATTTTCCATGCATTGGTTTGTTCCGTTCAACAGTTTGAAAAGGTAACATGTGCCCGCGATGTGGGAAAGGAATGAATTTGAAAACTGACGAACTTATTTATTCCCCTACTGTACATACATCTGGAAATACTAGTATTGTAGAATAATGATTAGTTTGTACGATATTTCATAACTCCAAAATATTCTTAAAAAAATTCTGTTGACTGTAGGTTAGCTTGATAAATACTATAAAGGCCTAGCATGGACATTTCACGTATAGTATCTTACACGTATCGCTAATGTAAGCAAATTTTGAATCGAAAATAAAACTGTCCCGTAACATTTTGGTTATTTTTTGCGACATGCACAATTTGTATCATACATAGATATGAATAGAGTTTTCAATTTAATTAAATAGTATGTGCGAAACGAGGGCTGGAGTCTAATTACCAATCGCGCAGATCACACAATTTGCGAAGTTAAGCTGCGCTCGCCACGGTCAGTCTGTGGATGGGTGACCGTTCTTTAGACATCGATACCCCTCCGTGCCTCGGAGAGCACGTTAAATAGTCGGTTCCGGGTGTCATACGAATACCTATGATGTACGTTACGAGAAGTCAGAAGCTCGAAGGTCTGACAACCGGTGTAACCTTAGGATATCGGCATTGCCCTGTAATTGGGTTGCGGAGGTCTGATGGCAGTCGCTCTGTGTAAAATACTGGTATTCAGCCGCACCTGGTTAGACTGGTAGCTAATCCCATATTACAATAGAATATCCCAATTTCATCTCTCCACCGCGAATTTGGAAATTGTGAAAGTTCGTGTTACTTTCAAAATATCCAAATTCGTGGTTGAGAGATAAGAGAGTTTAACACATCAATGGGAACTCAAGTATTAAGTGTTATTGGATGTTTCCGTGTGGAATTCCTCAGTAGCAGCCCGGAGTTTGGATTCGTGCCCGGTTGATGGCAATAGGCTCGCCCCCTATTACATGGGACCTGAACATAACGACGAAATGAGGGTGTTACTATACACCTCTGCCTAACCCTTTGGGGAGTACAGGCGTGATGTTAAGATGTTATGTTATGAGAACGCATATCACATAGCTAGCTATACGTGCGGCTTTCTGAGTAGTAAATTCTTGGTTTTCCGGGAAGGTCGCCGTATGACCTTCCCGGAAAATCAAAATCCGAACTCCGAGCTGCTACTGAGAAATTCCACACGGAAAAATCCAATAACACTGCCCGATCTGGAGATCGAACCCAGGACCTCACGATCAGCAGTCGCGCTAGCCACCACTGGACCAACGGGCAATCACCACTAGACTAACGAGGTAACCACAAAATACTTATGGAAGTTTAAAAAAATAATTTTAATGAAACTTGATATGGATCAAGTTTCATTAAGTAATTTAGTTAATTTATTTATTTACTAGCTGTGTCCTCACGGCTCCGCCCGCGTAAGAAGTTTTATTCCAGTAATAAATATAGCCTATGTTACTCAGTGATAATGTAGCTTTCTAACGGCAAAATAATTATTGAAATCGGTCCAGTAGTTTTTAAGTTTATTCGATACATACAGTAATACAAATCTTTCCTCTTTATAATATTAGTATTGATTGGTATGGCACTTCAACGAATTACTCACTAAAATATACACAAACAAAAATAATATGCAACTTTAGATATAGTGAACTCGTCACTTACAGAAGTGCACAGCACTAGCATAAAAATTAGTTAGTTAATCAAATACTTCAAACATTCAAACTATTATCTATACTCTATACTAATAGATAGCACGATAAAAAGGTCCTCTAGAATGTTGGGTTTTGTGATGAGAAACACTAAACAGTTTAGAAGTTGTAAGACTAAAATGATGCTTTACAACAGTTTGGTCCGAAGCATCTTGGAATATTGTAGCGTTATCTGGCGGCCACACTATTCTGCTCACTCGCTGCGTATTGAACGCGTACAGAAGCGTTTTCTTTGGTACCTGGCTTTTTCTAACGGAATTTCCAAAAAGGTGCGTTCGTATAGTAACCGACTGAAACACTTTGGAATGGTTTCGCTTGAGAATCGTAGACGCATTAGTGATGCAATGTTCGTGTACAAAGTTATGGCCCATAAGGTCGACTGTCCTCAAATATTGCACCTTTTTGGTTTCCGTGCCCCTTCAAGAATTCCTCGCAATCAAATAACACCTGTCTGCCCTCCACAGAGAAGAACGGTCCTAGGTGCAAATTCCCCATTTGCGAGGTTCTGCAAGGTCATTAATGGCTGTAGCGATGAAATCGATTTGCACTTTGACAGTTTGGGCAAACTGAATGCTTGTTTCCATGAAAATCTCCATTAATGGCCTTTCATTGACTCGCGTGGAAAGAAATGTGCACATGGTACATGCAATATTAGAATAAATACGTATAATATTTTGTTGTAAGCCTTTTAGTAAGTCTTGATTTTTATATAGCTGGGTTAGTTCAATTTAATAATTATATTCTTTGTTTTTTTTTTATTCTCTTTGTGTTGTACAACTTCCATAAGCATGTAGTGTTTACCTATAAGTGATTGTTGCACTAATGTAAAGTAATTTATTGCATGATGTCTTTTGTATAAAACCAGTGTGAACAATTGTTGGTGAACCAATAAAATAAATAAATAAATAATACATAAAGCTGAAGAGTTTGTTTGTTTGATTGTTTAAACGCGCTAATCTCAGGAACTACTGGTTGGAATTGAAAAAATCTTTTTCTGTTGGATAGTGCATTTATCGAGGAAGGCTATAAGCTATATAACATCACGCTACGACCAATAAGAGCGGAGCATAAATGAAAAATGTTGCAAAAACGGGAAAAATGTCCACCGGTGGAAGCCGGGACGGGCCGCTAAATATAGCTGATCATGTATCCTCTTTTTTATGTCACCACATGTGTTTGTACCACCCATATTTGCAAAATAAATATCTTTATCTTTTATATTTATCCTTTATCTTTATCTTTACCCTTTATCAATATCTTTTATCTTTATATTTTATCTTTTATTTTTATCTTTTATCTTTAACCTTTATCTTTATCTTTCATCTTTATTTTTTATCATTATCTTTAATGTTTTTCTTTTATCTTATCTCCTTGTGTAAAAGTTCGTCCGGGAAAGTACTACCACCACTATTACTGCAGTCAAGCAGCGTTGTTGAGTTTCCAGTTTGAAAGGGTGCCACTGAGTTACAGGACATGGTGACTTTGCAACTTTGTAATAATGTGTATAGTCTGGCCATTTGATTTTTTACATATCTATATCTATACATATAACTGTAGAAGAGTTCAATCCTGTACATTGAATAAAAACAAAAAAAAATACCCTTAGGGGTCTTCATACAAGTAACACAAGCAAAAAAAAATCATTATGAAATTTTTGTCTGTCTGCTGTCAGCTTTAACACAAAAACTGTCTGAAGGAAGGAAGGAAGTATTACTGAAGGATTTTGATGAAACTTTTTTTGTTATATAGCTATTAGTCCTCGGCAACATATAGGCTATAATTTATTTTGAAGTCTCAGGTAGGGTAGGTAAGTAGGTGGAGTAGGTAGCTAGGGTAGATAAGTAGGGTAGGTAGGTAGGGTAGATAAGTAGGGTAGGTAGGCAGGTAGTGTAGGTAGGTAGGTAGGTAGGGTAGGTAGGGTAGGTAGGTAGGGTAGGTGGGTAGGTGGGTAGGTAGGTAGGGTATGTAGGTGCGACGTAGATACCATAAATGAAAAATGTTGCAAATGCGGGAAACACGCAGACGAAGTTGCGCGAGTCAGATAGTTATAATATAAGCCTTTATAATATTAGTGGAATAGAATATCAGATATCATACACACTTCCTACCACATAAATTATAATATTTATTGACGCTAATTATTATTTGCGGTTTTGAGGTAAGAAGATCGATGGTTTAATTAAGGCGTTGTATGGCAATACAGACAGCAATACCTTTTATATTAAGGTACATCATCAACTGCCTCGTTGGTCTAGTAGTGTCAAGCGTGACTGCTGATCGTGAGGTCCTGGGTTCGATCCCCAGATCGGGCACTGTTATTGGGTTTTCCGTGGGGAATTCTTCAGTTGCAGCGCGGAGTTTGGCTTTGTTTCCGTTTGTGGGCAATATGCTTGCCCCCTATTTCATGGTACTTAAACATAATGGCGAAATGAGGGTGTTATTATACACCTCTGCCAGCCCATTGGGGAATACAGGCGTGATGTTATGTTATATACATCATAGATGAAGAAATATTTTTGCTGCAAGACACTTGCGTCGAATCTCTATTCGTAAATATAAATTAATAATGTATACTCTTATACATTATTAATTTATCATTATAATATGACCTCCAAAAGATCTATTGCTGGATATAAGCTTCACTCATGGACTTCCTAGGTGGATTTATCAACGGCGTATAAGTTTACGACACGTTTGGTGCAGTGGCTGAGTGATTGGCTTCTATGCTATGGGCTATGGGTTCGATTCCCGCACGGAACAAAATATTTGTACGGCCTACAGATAGTTGTTACGGGTCTGGATGTTTGTGCATGTGAAGATTTGTGTCTGTAAATGCACTTACGATATAGGAGAAATCCAAGTGTGGGGCAACGTTTTTTTAAAAAGAAAAATAGAAAGAAAGTACGTAATTTAGCAAGAGTAGAGAAGAGAATTCTACTTCTTTCTTTCTTTCTTCTAAACAGACATGTTTAAAAATAAATTATAGCAATAACCATAGAATAATGACAAGCAATAAAAGTGACCATTTTTTTTGTTGTACCAAGTGTACATCCGGATTCTTACACCGCATTTTTTTTTTTTTTTCTCGCTGGAAAATCCTCATGGATGTCCCTCGCCCGGGGAAGGCGAGGGGGTCTGCCGGACTCTTACCGGCTAAAAACCAACGGTGTTCCTTCTCCTGACCGTACGGCCGGGGTCGCGGGATTCGCAAAAGCATGCACCGCAACCCCGGCAGGTCCCGGTCCGCCAACCCATGGCGGACCTCTCCTCTGTGGGGCCTTACCCCACGTCCTCCTGAGAAGCGCGCACGGAACACGGCGCGCCGCCTTCTCGGGCCTGTTACTGGTCGGGCGGCGAGTATTCTTACTCCCCCTACGCCAAAACCTTGCCAAGTTACGTGCCGGTGACTATATTATGTGAAATATTGTACAGATGTCAACTGAGATTAAACTAAGTTTAACAGACGATTAGAAAGGGAGTTACAGCTAGTTCACACAGAAACTTTTTACAGGACCCGTTTTAGCGGATCCATTGTTTTTTGGTCATGGCGCCCGTAGTTGTATGAGCGAGTTCACATACATGACAGTATTCCGAAATCAGTTAAACAATTCTGGTTCCGTTATTTTTGTCGTATCCTGTCTGCCAGATGCGACGCAGCTGCCATTTGTTTAACTGATCCGTCGGTACAGATGTGCACAACACATCCAGTACCGACCGATCCGCTGTGTGAACGCACGGTTATAAGCATAAGCCAGAGCATCCACCAGAGCTGTGCTAAGCTGCGTAGCGAGGAATGTGTTCTGTAAGCACCAATAGAATCACTTCATTTACCTAGTTTCGCTCTGCGCAGCTCTGGTGGTTATGGGTCTAGCAGTGCGAGGTTTTTGTTCATACAAAACAAGTGAGAAATGTGTTGCGAGGAATGTGTTGCTAGGAATGTGTTGCTAGGAATGTGTTGCGAGGAATGTGTACCGCTTCCGCCACACCACCCTATTCGAAAAGAGTCCGCTACTTATCCTCGCACGGCTCATTTGTATATATTAAATCATTACGCATTACACATTACGCATTCCTTGCACAGCCCTGGTGGAAAGGGTCACATCGTTTCACATCCTCGCTACACATTTTCGCAGCGCACATTTTCCTCGCAAAGCTCTGGTGGATGTCCAGCCTAAAAGAGTTATCTCAAAATGACAAACTGCAGTTTTAAAAATTCTGTGCACATTCCAATTCGCGAAACAGACAATAAACAAAGGAAGTTTAAAAACATCATCAACAAAACGGAACGTGTAGGCGACATACAAAATGCAAATACTTAACACTTGTTACAAAAAAATGGATACGGTAACAGAGCTTCGGAACTAGAATTTGGAACAGAAAATTCAAAAGAACTGTCTTTTTTCATAAAGGCATCATTCACCTGCGAAACCTTTGAGCGTATCCACTCGAACATGAAAGATTGAACTCTCTGTAGGACGTTACATTTGTCAAAAGCTGGCTTTTGTCCGCAACAGTCCGCTAGGCTAGGCTAGCTGCTTTTATTTCTGTTTTAGAACGATATGAAACATAGCTTTGTTTTCGTATTGAGAACATACTGTTATCAGTAGCTGGTAACACTGAACAATGTTGATAAAGGAGGGTAATCGTCAAGATTAATCAACGTACCCGAAGTTATAAAATCACTGGTCATTCGACGGAGCAAAGGATTCCATGTCGAACAGCCGAAGAAATCTGACCTTTTATATCTGATTTGCTTGTCCTTATTTTCTGATCTTGTGTAAATTATTATATTGTGATATATTAAGAACTAGCTCCTGTAACTAACCACTAACCCAAATATAAGTACTCTCAGTGGTGGAGAGACTGTATTGGTTTCATTTACTTTATTTACCATGCTCGCAATCCTGACATACCGTTATTGACTATAACTGTCATGATAGATTCACCCCTACACGTTTTTGTTGTATATCTTTTACAATACATAAACATGAAACAGGCGGGACTGATAGGAGAGGCTCGTGGTTAATTAACAACCACGCGGATCTTACGATTAGCGATGATGACCGTGGATGGGTGACCATTCGTTACACATCGAGAGACCCCTCCGTGTCTCAAAGAACACGTTAAACCGTTCCCAGATGTCTTACAAATATCTAAGACAGTGGCTACGGGTAGTCAGAAGCCCGAATGTCTGACAACCAGTCTAACCTTAGGATACCGGCAATGCTCAGTAACTGGGTTGCGGAGGTCTGATGGCAGTTGCTCCGTGTAAAATCCTGGTATTTAGTTGCATCTGGTTAGACTGGAAATTGACCCCATAGTTGGGAAAACTCAAGGCAGACATATACACGAAACAGAGATTTTACTATCAGTAACAGGCACCTCACATAAAAATTGAAATAAGTGAATTTGAATAAGTGGCTTAACACAATCTCGATTTTCTGCAAGAAAACTTTCAGAAAGACTCGTTTTATGGTATTCGACTGATCCGTCTTTCGCATAACTCCAGTGCATAGATAACAAATTTCCGATGCGGGGAGACGGTACAGAAAATACTGAATAATCATGTTGCACCGCGCCGAGCCCACCCGAAGCGTTCCGAGCGGTGGTTTTCAAACTTGGAATGCTAACCGAAGTAGAAGCGCAGTTTGCCGCCGACCGTTGTATTGTGCGGACGTGTTTTGTCGGTTGAACGAATATCTTCGGTCGTACGTTTGGTGTAGTGGTGATCGAGTGGTTGATGTTGTTGTGTTTGACAGTAAGAGGACATAAATGGTGTTTGCTTTGGAAGAGTTTATAACGTAATAAGGTAAAGAATTTTTGTTTTTATTTCTTTCTGTTTAAAAACAATATTTTATTACATTTTTGATACTTAAGCAATTTTATAATAAGGATATTATGTTAATGTGAATCTATTTTTGTACCTATACAGAAATAACAAAAAAAATTAAAATGGACTCCGATATTATGAATAAAAATAATCTCATAATCATAATTATTCTCAAAATATGCAGTAAATTTGTGTTCACATTTAACTAAAATTTCATCACACCACTACGTGAAAACTCACATAAATGTTAATTCTGAAATAATATCTCGAAATTCATTTTGCAAATTAAATTAAGGCCGCCGTATCCGCAAATGTGTGTTGAAGAATATCTCGTAGCGCTCCGCTACGCCGCTCTGCGAGAGCTACGTCGTCGCTACGAATTGCTACGAGTTAATTGTAGTTTAATTTTATTTTCTACGGGGAATTGAGATTCTCGGCAAGTTAGTTATCATTAAGATTTAGTTCAGACTGAACTTGTAATAATATTGGCGTTTATTTATTCATAGTATAACTTCGAGAAATTGAGTTAGATTATAGTGATTCCTAGAACTACTGATTAATAAGATTCTTGTTATTATTAGATTGGATTCCGAGATCAGTATTTGTTACTTATTTGTCATCTTTGTTAGAATTTATGGGAAAATTTTGAGGAAATGAATAAATCGTGGCATTTTTTCTTTTAAAATACGCTAGCTGGCTGAGATAAAATTTGAATAGATTTTTTTAATTTTTACGGAACTAGATACTATGCCATTGAAACTAACGTGTACAGACATACATATACTCACGCTTGCTATCCCTAAAGGGTTAAGCAGAGGTGTTCTCCCACATTTCGCCTCTTGTATTTAGTCCCATGTAATAGGTGGCCAGAATCTTGCAACATTTCGGACAAAATTATGGAACTTACCAGGTTCTTCGCTTCTTATAACTCGCTTGCCCGACGACTGAAGGGAATTTTGTTTTTAATCCGTCCTCATATGGACAATAATCCTTAAAGTATGATTGACTTAATGAAGCTTTTAGAAAATGTATAAATTACTGCCTCGTGGGCCTAATGGTGGCAAGCGCGACTGCTGATCGTGAGGTCCTCGGTTCGATCTCCAGGTCAGGGAGTGTTATTGGATTTTTTCGAATGGAACTCAAACTCAAACTTTTATTTCCTTTATAGAAATAGAAACAATGCTACAATATAAAAGGAACTGCCTTGTTGGTCTAGTGGTGGCAAGTGTGACTGCTGAGGTCCTGGGTTCGATCCCCAGGTCTAGCACAGTGTTATTAGGGTTTTCAATTAGGAACTCCTCAGTAGCAGCCTGGAGTTTGGATTTGTGCCCGACTGATGACAACAGGCTCGCCGCCTTTTACATGAGACTTAAACATAACAGCGAAATGAGGGTGTTACTATACATCTCTGCCAAACTCTTCGAGGAATACAGGTGTGATGTTATGTTTATGTATGAATTACTGGTGGGGCGGTGCCTCGGAGAGCACGTTAAGCCGTCGGTCCCGGGTGTCATACGAATACCTAAGACAGTCGTTACGGGTAGTCAGAAGCCAGAAAGACTGACAATTGTTCTAACTTTCGGATATCAGCATTGCTCAGTAGCTGGGTTGCGGAGGTCTGATGGCAGTCGCTCCGTCTAAAATACTAGTATTCAGCCGCATCTGGTTAGACTGGAAGCTGACCCCGACATGGGAAAAAGCTAGGCAGAACGAGTAGGTTAAGGAAATGGAGTGTTTTTTGTTGTTTCACTTTAATACATAAATATTCACGACTCTGGAAGCTTAAAAAACAATTTGGACTACAGAATCTTTTATGTTTCTTTTTAACATACATAACATCACGCTTTGTATTCCCCGAAGGGTTCGGCAGTGGTGTTTTAGTACACCCTCGTTTTGCCGTTATGTTTAAGTCCCATGTAATAGTTGGCGAGCCTATTGCCATTAACCGGTCACAAATCCATACTCCGGGCTGCTACTGAGAAGTTCCTAATTGAAGACCCTAATAACACTGTGCTAGACCTGGGGATCGAACCCAGGACCTCAGCAGTCACACTTGCCACCACTAGACCAACAAGGCAGTTCCTTTTTTATTGTAGCATTGTTTCTATTTCTAGCCAAGGTCTTCTTCTTTTCGTATGGTTAGTGACTAACCTGGTGCCAGAGTTTAAGCCGCCCATGGGCCTCTGACTTAGCTTCACATGCCGTCGAGAAATATCTCTCAGGCATGCCGGTTTGCTCACGATGTTTTCCTTCACCGTTTTTAAGCAAGAGATAATTATACAATACGCACATTAATTCGAAAAGTCAGAGGTGCCTTGGGTTTGAACTCGAGACCTATGACTTGGCAGTCCGTCAGTCACACCACTAGGCTATCACTGCTCTCAAACCAAGGTTAGCCAAGGTTAGGTCTAGCCAAGGTTAGTTCTACTTATTATTTTGAGTTCGATAACAAGTAAACGGTCAGTTACCTACCCAGTTACCCTACCTATGTTATGAGGTTTGGTGATTTGAATAATTATTTTTTCATGGACTACTACAATGAATGGCCGTGAAGGGATTGTCATAATCACCATAGTTAACAAACGAATCGATGATGGCGAAATGTTGTAATTTTTGCAAGGGACTGGTGTTGTTCATTATCTTGATGTGATATCTTTGTTTCCTTTGCCAATACCTAAAAAATGTGCCTTTTCTTTTAGCTGGGAAACAAACGGTATAAGGTTGTGTAGATAAATAATCAGCGCATTACTGTCCCACTGCTGGGCACGGGCTTCTTCTCAGAATGAAAAGGGGTTGTGGCTTAGTCCACCACACTGGCCTGAAGCGGGTTGACGGACTACACATACCATCGAGAACATTTTGAAGTCCTCTCAGGTGTACAGGTTTCTTCACGATGTTTTCCATTACCAGTATCAAATTATGAGCCGTACATGAATTGAACAAGTCCGAGGTACGGGCCAGTATCGATCTCAGATCCTCCTACATGGAACGCAATCATTCAACCGCTAGGCTATCACTGTACGTGCAGATGCTACTATTAATCTATTTCTAATTGGAAATAGTGGTCCTATGGCCAAAAACGAATCGTTTTACTTACCAATGGTAGCATTTTTATTGCGAAACTAAGCATATTAACAGAAAACTAATTTTATGTGTGATAGCTACTATTGTTGAGAGGGTCTACTATGCAAAACTACGCGGTCTTTGCTACATTATTGGTAAAGATACAAGAGTTTTAATTTTAACCAATAACGCCCGGTAAATCGTAGGAATCGGGCAGTACCTAGATTACTCTTATGAATACAGTAGGTAGTCTATATCGGGTGTAAAAATACCCTTAACGAAGCCGAGAGCCACGTATTCTTCCCATCATTACGAAGGTTTTTTGGTATTGGGCCATACCTGGGAACCGACTGGTTATGGAGATATTGAAGGTCAAAATCACCATATATTTTAAGTTTTTCACGAGAACTAAGTTTAAATGTTATAAATAAACATTCTTCTATACAAACATCAATATTTTTGAAATGTAGGCACAGTCTGATGCGCGCGCGTTTCCGTCGAGCGCTAAAATTATAAGCTGTTTTTTAATGCCCAAAAATAAAAGTAGTTTCCCTGCAATTATTTTTGCTGTATGTTACTTGGTTTTATGTACAGTATGCATAGACTTCGGTTTCGTTAAGGCTATTTATACACCCTGTATTTACTCACTGACCAAATAACATACAATTATTTCCACAAAAACTTCAACAAAATAAATCACAAACACATTCGGGGCTTGCATGTCACAACAGACTGTCTGAACTATTTACCACTGCATATGTCCAAGATAAGCACAACACAAGAATTTCCATAACAAGAATACGAAGTAAAGAGCACTGAGCAAACGTAGTTATTCAGACTACCCGACAAAAGACGTTTATGCCGACGTTAAACATTCCATATAGTTTTATTGGAAATCCGTTACGCTTTTTTTGTCGGAAAACTTTTATTTTGCAAGAAATAGTGGCACAATTTTAGCTTTTTTTTATTGCGAAACCTGTGTCGACTGAAGTGGTATAAGAAACTCTTTTAAGTTCGGTGGGAACTGTCTAAAGTTTGGCAAACAGTTTTTAAGTTACGAAAATATTTAATCGAATTTTTGGAATTTTAGTTAAGTTACTTTTAGTCTGGCCAATAACGTTTTGTATAAAAGGTAAACTAGGAGGTACAATGAGGCTTCTATAGTTACGTAAAGTGCACTGAAGCCTCGGGAAAATAGATAAGAAAAACTTTATCGTAAAATTGTGTTTTCGTTTTAAGAATTAGAAATACAATAAGAGAACAGAAATAATTAAATATTTTCTCATCATGTGTGAATGGATTCTTAAGGCTAAATAAATGTTTCACGATTAAAAGTATATGTAGTCCTCTAACCCACACCAGGACAGTGAAATGGACTAAGGCCTAATTCTCAATTCTAAGGCCTCAATTCTAATTCTTAGGCCTAATTCTCATTCTGAGAAGAGGCCAGTACCCAGTAATGCGCTTCTTCTTCTTCTTTTCGTATGGTTAGTGACTAACCTGGTGTCAGAGTTTATACCTCTGACTTGGTTTCACATGCTGTCGAGAAATATCTCTCAAGCATATCGGTTTCCATATGGTGTTTTCTTTCACCATTTTTAAGCAAGTGGTAACTATACAATACGCACATGAATCCGAAAAGTCAGAGGTGCGTGCCTTGGCTTCAAACTCGAGACTTATGACTTAGCAGTCTGACGGTCACATTACTACAATAGGCTATCACTGTTATTACGCTAGTTATGCGCTGTTTATAATTAACTAGCTGTGTCCTCACGGCTTCGCCCGCGTACGATGTTTTATTCCAGTAATAAATATAGACTATGTTACTCAGTGATAATGTAGCTTTCTAACGGCAAAAGAATTTTTGAAATCGGTTCAGTAGTTTTTAAGTTTATTAGTTACATACAAAAATACAAATTTTTCCTCTTTATCATATTAGTATAAAAGTAAAGATATAATATGCTAACAAAAATAAATGCAACGCCCGAATTTCCTTGAAAACCAAACCTACTAAAACCACCGTTCTACCAACAAGGGAATAAAAAGTTAAACGAAACAAACAAACAAAATAATCAAAAGTAACTTAGCGAACGCTTAGTAACAATTTGGCGCCTATTATCCGAAATTGTTAGAACTCCTTGTAAATCATAAGGAAGAAGGGAATATTTCTTCACTCACACGCACAAAAATAACTATCAATTATCAAGTTTGGTCGTTATGGAAGTTTGGGCACTTAGTGTGTATTCTTCTGTAGTAGGTTATTAGGTTCAATTTTGTCAGGGTGATTGGAATTGTCCTACTTATGGTCAAATACACAAACGCTACTTAAATGGGTTGGAACAATTTTCTATGGAAGTTGGCATGGTCGACATTTTCATTTTTTTTTCAAAGTTACACCGCGCTTTCTGGCTGGTACATTGGACACATAAACAAACAAAAATTAACAGTAATATGGTGTTTTAAAGAGTCACGTTGCAGAGATATGTGGAGGTAAAGATCACTATATGAAAATAATGAATATAATCAAAAATTAACCAGTAACGTAGTCATATAAACGGTGTAAAAAGACCCTTAACGAAGCCGAAAGGCACTTATTCTCCACGTCATTGCGATATTTTTTTTGTTCTGGACTATGCCTGGGAACCTTCTAGTTACGGAGATATTGGAGGTAAAAGTTCCAACTTTTTCACGACTTTTTTTTAAAATACTAGGTTTGAAGGTTGCAAATGTATTTGTAATACCTCCATTACCCGTTAACTACTCATTGCATCTATCAGCACAGTGTTTTGAGTGCGTTACATTGAGCTTTACAGTAAAACGAAATTTTTCACCCAAAAAAAAAGTCGTTTCCCAGCGACAATTTTTGCGTAGGGTTACTTAGTTTGATGTACTGAATGCTTGGTTGACGGCTTAGTGACGGGTCTTTTTACACCTTGTTTAGGACTTAAATTTGAAAAAAAAATGGCGGCAGTTTGTCATTGCCACATAGAATCTATCCCCTTTAAACTGCCGTTAATTTCGTGCTGTCACTGTCTTTTCGCCTTAAAGTGACGGTGACAGCACTAAAGTGACGGCAACTAAAAATTGAGTGACGTTCGAGTATTTAGTCGTAATTTGAGAATTAACTTCATCGTTCTGCTTAACTTTTATCTCAACTATGTTTGCGTAGGCTTCCAGTATAACCAGATACGGCTGAATACCAGTATTTTATAAGGAGCCACTGCCATCAGACTTCAGCAATCCAGTTACTGGGTAATGCAATCTTATGGTTAGTCCGGTTGTTAGACTTTTGGGCTTCTGACTACCCGTAACGACTGTCATAGGTGTTCATAAATGATACCCGGGACCGACGGTTTAACGTGCTCTGTGAGACACGGAGAGGTCTCGATGTGTAACGAACGGTGACTCATCTATGGACAGACCGCGGCAAGGGCAGCTTGACCTCACAGATCGTACTATCCGTGCGGTTGTTATCTAGCCACGAGCCCCTCATTAGTAAAAGACTAGGAACTGGCTGTGACCTTGTTATCGTGCACACAAACAATCTCTTTGAAACAAAAAGATGGCGGCGGATCTAAAAACACTGCGATGAAAAGTCAAATACTGCCTTATTAATTTAGTGGTGGCAAGCGTGACTGCTGATTGTGAGTTCCTGGGTTCGATCCCCATGTCGGGAAACTGTTATTGGGTTTCAGCCCGGAGTTGGAGTTTGTGGCCGGTTTGATGGCAATAGACTAGCCCCTTATTACATGGGACTTAAACATAACGGAAAAATGAGGGTGCTACTACACACCTCAGCCCAACCCTTCGGGGAATACAGGCGTGATGTTATGTTACGAAAAGTCATATATTTCGCAAGACAAGAAACATTTACCATCTAACGTAGATACAAAAATAGCTATCACTTATAACTTCAGTCATTAGCGATAAGTTTATCCAATTATTGTACTAGCATTACTTAGTAGGCAATTATCGATACCCCCCTTATTACAAGTTTTGATAGAATTTCAACAATGAGGTTACTATCGCTTGTTATGTTGAACATTTGTTTCTAAAAGTAATTACGTGTGGACACGACCCTCTCTTATTTTTGACACCTGTGCGAATTGTTTTTAATGCTAATGTTTAATCTTTACATAGTATACTAGCTGTGTCCTCATGACTCCGCCCGTAGACTATGTTACTCAGTGATAATGTAGCTATATAACGGCAAAAGTATTTTTGAAATCGGTCCAGTAGTTTTTAAGTTTATTCGTTACATACAAAAATACAAATCTTTCCTCTTTATAATATTAGTTAGAAAACAAAGCCGCTCCCGCCGTCTGTACGCTTAGATCTTTTAAACTACGCAACGGATTTTAATGCAGTTTTCAGCAATAGATAGTGATTCAAGAGGAAGGTTTATATGCCCCACATTAGTAATCTATATTGCATCGGTGCGAAGCCGGGGCGGGTCGCTAGTTTAATATGCAGAACAACTATAACTAGCCCATTACTGTCCCGATGTTGTGCACGGGCCTCTTCTCAGAAGGAGAAGAGTTTAGGCCTTAGTCAACCACGCTGGTCTGGTGCGGGTTGGCAGACTACACACACCATCGAGAACTTTATGGAGCCCACGCAGGTGTGCAGGTTTCCTCACGATGTTTTTTTTACCTTCACCATTAAAGCAAGTGATAATCAAATTCTGATACACAAATGAATTCGAAAAGTCAGAGGTACGGGCCGGGATCGAACTCAGACCCTCCTGCATGGAAGGCAAGCATTTAACCGCTAGGCTATCATTACTTTTATTAATGACTAGCTGTGTCCTCACGGCTCCGCCCGCGTAGTAAATTTTATTCCAGTAATAAATTTGCCTATGTTACTCAGTGATAATGTAGCTAACGGCAAAATATTTTTTGAAATAGGGTCCAGTAGTTTTTAAGTTTATTCGTTACATACAAACATACAAATCTTCCCTCTTTATAATATTAGTGTAGATAATAATTATAAAGAATTAATAACGTGATTATTATAATTGTATAATTGTAGTTATTCCCGGGTGTCACACGAATACCTATGACAGTCGTTACGGGTAGTCAGAAGCCCGAAAGTCTGGCAACCGGTCTAATCTTAGGATATCGACATTGCCCAGTAACTGGACTGCGGAGGTCTGATGGCAGTCGTTTCGTGTAAAATACTGGTACTCGGCCGCATCTGGTTATAGTAGAATCTGACTCCAAGAGAATGGGGATAAGGCTACGAGGAAGTACGTAGTTTGTTATAAGACATACAAATAATCAGTATACTGTATTCAGAATAACACTACAGGGTGTAAACAAAATCATGTAATTCCTTCAAACCTCATGATGTACTGCTGACATAGATTAACCGAGAACGGGATACTTCAGACTCGATAAAAAAAAAGAAGTAAACATGTGTTCTTAACATAAGGCATTTTAACGCCCTGAGCGAATTGCGAGGTATCACTCGCCGCGCGGTCGTTTAACTCGGGTTGCTAAAATGCCTCACGTTAAGAACACATGTTTACTACTTGTAATTATTGTTTATTGAATCTCAATATATTCCTTGCAACGTTTATATATGTCAGCAGTACATCACGAGGTTTGAAGTAATTATATGATTTTGTTTACACCCTGTATATTCTGTACTAATTATAGGAGTTAATAAGTCATTAATTATGAAATATCAAACGACGGTTATGTCACTAATTGATAGGTACTATTATAAAGTCAAGGAAGGGGTATGAAATATTGAAATAATGTGGCGTATCCACTACAAAGTATTTATAGCTTTTAATTTACGAAACATGCGACTACTTTTTAACCGACTTCCATAAAAAGGAGGAGGTTCTCAATTCGTCTGTATGTTTTTTTTTTTTTAGTGTTTGTTACCGCAGTACACCCTCATTTATGAACCGATTTGAAAAATTCTTCTTTTGTTTGAAAGAGTATTCTTTCGAAATGGTCCCATTTAAATTTGGTGAAGATCTGATAAAGAACTTCGGAGTAAACAATGGAACTCCTCAATGACGAACAGTACGCATAATGTGATGATGTGATTATGTGTACGAGCAGCGTCTTTAGCAGGTCCAACCATGTTTTAATTAAGGCCACTAAAATGGATGAAATAAAAAACATTTTAACAAAAATAAAACCGACTTCAACAAAATGAAAAAGTAATACAATAGGTAATTACCATATTATAAAAGTGACAGATTCAGAAGTCGGTGCCTTTAATTTGGTTCAGCGTGGATTAGCACCGGCTTCTGAATCTGTCACATCTATAATATGGTAATTACCTATTTTATTACTTTTTCGTTTTGTTGAAGTCGGTTTTATTTTTGTTAAAATGTTTTTTATTGGTTTATCGTTTTAATAGTAGTGTTCTACAATCTACTTAAGTTTTTGAGTTATTTACAAATCGGATTAAAACTGATTTGCGTCCGTGTCACCTCACAATAAGGTCCAGTTGAAAACCAGCGCCGGACACTAGTTATCTGGCATTTTTTCTCAACTGAGCCTTTTATGCCCAGCCGTGGAGCACATAATGATACTTAAGGATTATGTTGTATCTTAGTGCTAAAATTGTATATCGTCAGTGGAAAGGTAAAAAGACTAAAGCGCCAATACACCTACTTACCTGTGGTATGCACGCTTTTTGTAAAGGTGGCCAGAGCGAAGTATTGCAGCGCCGCGGCGAACTTTTATTATTATAGGTCTACCGACATTACAGTGTCACTTCATGGATCTTTCCACTCAAACGTATGAAGGAATCTTGTCTTTTTATTACATCTACTATATTATACTTTTAAGAAACACTATACATACACTTTGCTTTCTAATTTGTTTTATTATAATGATATTGTTTTTTGCAGCTTTATTCATCTGCTCGTTTTTTGTTAATTGGTTGATAGGTTATAAAGTCAACCACATGGCAGTTTGACAGTATTGACATTGACACCTGTGAAACGTCAAACGTCAAGGTGGATGCACACGTAGGCACACTTTAAATATTCACTCATTTACGTATAAATATCTATGTATTTATTTTAATTCATTAATTAATAAATTTTTTTTACTTATGTAATTAATTTATTAATTTTTGTATTTGCACGTGGCTGCCCGTGGCTTCACTACAGGACCCATCCGAAAACCAGCGCTGCTATACTTCGGTGTAGCAGCATTATGCTGAGATGGGCTCCTTTTTTTTGTCTCATAGAGGCATATAACTTGTGTATATTGTTGATTTTTTATTTTATGTTTGTACCTATGTCTGTATGTCTGTAACGAGACTCAAATAAATTATTTTCTTTCTTTCTTTCTTCTTTCTTACTTTACAGTAGAGAGATTCAAAGTATTTTTTAAGAAAATAAACATAATCATTTTTTTAGAGTATACATTTAAAATTGATAATTAAATTATCTATTTAATATCTCGCACCCTTAGTAATATAAGGGCACAACTTGAAAATATCAAATTTCGGGAAAACGTGTTTAAAGATTCAGGAAACCCTATGTTTTCACGGTATTTAGTTCAGTATAATTACAGTATTTGATTTAATATTGTCTTTTTTCTCTTTCTGTGAAAGCCAAGCGGTAGAACAGTTGATATTGAGACCATCTAACACAGAAACTCAAAAACTCGATATTTCGAGTTGTGCTCTTACATTACTAAGGGTGCGATGTATACTTTAAGAAAAATTACTATGTTTATTTTCTTAAAAAAATACTTTGAATCTCTCTACTGTAAAGTAGGTATATTGGCGCTTTAGTCTTTTTACCTTTCCACTGACGATATTATTGTTATTGAGTGCCTCTGACTGTGGTCAGTAAATCATTATTCTTTATTTCTTCCTTTAGATTTCTCATAAATGCCTATAAACGGCTTAATATGAAACTAACTACGAACTGCCTCGTTGGTCTAGTAGTGGCAAGCGCGACTGCTGATCGTGAGGTCCTGGGTTCGATTCCCAGGTCGGGCAAAGTGTTTATTGGGTTTTTCCGTGTGGAATTCCTCAGTAGCAGCCCGATGTTTGGATTTGTGCCCGGTTGATGGCAATAGGCTCACCCCCTATTACATGGGACTTAAACATAACTGGCTAAATGAGGTTCCTATACACCTCTGCTCAACCCTCTGGGGAATACAGGCGTGATGTTATGTTATACAATCTGGTAAAGATTTTAAGTTATTTACAAATCAGATTAAAACCCGGAACCAACGGTTAAACGTGCTCTACGCGGCACGGAGGGGTCTCAATGTGTAAAAACGGTCACCCATCCACGGACTGCTTAACCTCACAAATCGTATGATCGGCGCTGTTGTTAATTAGCCATGAGCCCCTGTCTAATAATGAAATTATCATGATTCATTTTAGTTGAAGTTGAAGTCCCAGTGCTTATCATAAGGTAAAGCGGATATTTGGTAAATAAAACCAACATAAACTCTCCACCACTGAGAGTACTTTTATTTGGGTTAGTGGCTAGTTACAGAACCTAGTTCACAAATTATCACAATATAATAATTTACACAAGATCAGAAAATAAGGACAAGCTAGTCAGATATAAAAGAACAGACTTCTTCGGCTGTTCGATATGGAATGCCCCGCTCCGTCGAATGACAACTGTTTTTATAATGTCGGGTACTTTGATTCATCTTGACGACTACCCTCCTTTATTTTCTAAATGATTAATTCTCCGACATATATTTAAGTAGGTACCCATTTAGGAAAGTATTTCTAGTTGAGAAAGGCTTAAACATCGATTTGAGGAGCCTCGCTGTTATATTTTATTTTAGAGATGTTTTAGAAAAGGCAAGTATCGGAAAAACTGTGGATAAATCTTAGCCGGAGTTTTCTCGTAAAAATAAGACTTTTCCTATATTATAGTCGGGTGTTTATGTGTAGTAACAGTTTTTTCTTTGCAGAGTTAACTTAGCGTCGGAACATAAATTACAATGAGATGGTGAATACTGGAACGGTAAAAATAAAATGGAGGGGGGGCAAAAGGTTTTTAATTAGTAATTCGTTTTTCTGTGGTATCTTCTTTTTATTCTATTCTACTGTTTGATGATGGTCTTGCAGACCATTTCTACGTAACCGGGCAGTTATTGGTGAGACCTGAAGGGTCTCCAACCAATGGGGACAAAAGTAAAATACTTAACCTAAGCTAACTACTACTACTAACATCATGACTGCTAGCAACAGCAGCACTAAGGGCGACCTAATAGGACTCGGACCTCGGCTTAGGGCGTTGCTGGCGGAAGGAAGTATCTTCGATGATGGGTGTAAAAATATTTATAGTCGCCGGCACGTAACTTGGCAAGGTTTTGGCGTAGTGGGGGTAAGTTTACGCATGCACACTTAGTGCAACAAAACAATGGTTACTTTTAATTGCTTGTTTTTATTCTATGGTTCTTGCCATGATTTATTTTTAAACATGTGTGTTTAGAAGAAAGAAAGAAAGGAGATGAATTCTTTTCTCTACTCTTTCCAAGTTACATGCCGGCGACTATACGAGTTTTGTTATCATAGCGTCGTTGAAGTAAATTTAATAAACATAACATTAACATAATATCGCGGCTGTATTTCCCGAAGGGTTGGCCAGAGGTGTATAGTAATACCCTCATTTTGCCGTTATGTTTATGTCCCATGTAATTGGGGGCGAACCTATTGCCATCAACCGGGTATAAACCCTATAACACTTTGCCCGGCCTGGGGATTGAACCCAGGACCTCACGATCAACAGTCACGCTTGCCACCACTAGACCAAGGAAGCAGTAAATTTAATGATACAACATGACAAAATGTTGTGAACTCTAAGAGCCATAAACCTACATTTATTTATATGAACCGTTTAAATGATAAATGATTTTTATTTCTGTAAATAAATCTGTTACAGACTATTTTACAAGTCAATGTAATGTGTTTAAGACTAGATAATGCCGGCATTTCCTATTTGACTAGCTCCGAGAAGAAAAGCCGAAACAAATTCAGAGATCAAGGTCTCTTTTAAAGTCCAGACATTGTGGTATGAAAACTACTCATAAATCGTACGTTGTGGAGTGAAAGAAGATGTAGTGAGAAGGATTGAGAAATGTATGTTAAGATGGTATGGTCATGTAGAGAGGATGGACGAAAGGAGATTAACTAAACAAGTGTACAAGGCGAGTGTGGATGGAACAGTTGGAAGGGGCCGACCTCGACAAACGTACCACGAGCAAATCGCGGAAATTCACAAAAAAGGCTTGGTTGGTAGCACCCTAAACCAATGAGCATGGATAAAAAGGTTAATGAATGTAGATGAAGCGAAAAGGGTGTGTCAGGATCGTAGCAGGTGGAAATCTATAGTCTCAATACTCAATACTTTATTGCATTCCATATGTATTACATAGATGGTATAACAAGTAAAAGACCAATATGGACCCTGTCGGGCACAGCAAAATAAGTAGAGAGGAAGAGGTCTTAGTAGTAATTAATATTTTTATAAATTACTTCGCTGACTGAATTCAATAGTGTCACAAGACAAAATTCAACAATTTGAGAAAAAGCACAATTAAATGTTCGTTGACAAGTGCGCGCGCACATTCTAGCTCGTTTTGAGTGTACTGTATGGAATAAATAGTTGATGTTTAGTTTTTATATATCTACGTTAATGCTTCAGTTGCCAGCAGTAATAATATTGATGTTTTTTTTTGTTATTTTGATTAATATGAGGACCAGAAGATGGTGACTTCGATTTATGCCAGTATTGCATTTTTTTTTACTTTTTGGATTAATGCCAGGATTAATCTTATCAAACTAACACGCTGGGTCTTTAATGCATAAAATAAAGTACGTAATTTATGACAAGAATTCATCACTAACTCAAAATGTCAAAAATTTTACTTGTGCCACTAATGAATTCAGTCAGCGATTTGATGTATTTAGTTGGGTGTATATTATTGTCTCTGCCTACCCTAATGGGAAACAGGCGTGATTGTATGTATGTACGAGTATGTATTAGACACGATACTACAAGTCTCGTAATCCAAGATCCACCGTGCTCACCCGTCGCAGTCGTCTCTTCTGACTCCGCAGTCACACCGTTAATTCAGCCCTCATCAAGCTGTCTCCCTCCCAGTCCTCTCGCAAGCAACGCCCTAAGCCGAGGTCGGAGTCCCTTTAGGGGTCGCCCTTAGTACTGTTGTTGCTAGCTAGTCATGATGTTAGTAGTAGTAATAGTAGTTAGCTTAGGTGAAGTATTCTACTCTCGTCCCCATTGGTTGGAGACCCTTCAGGTCTCGCCAATAACTGCCCGGTTACGTAGAAACGGTCCGCAAGACTATTTCCAAGCAGTCGAATAGAAAAAAAGTCTAGTAATATAAGGTTCATAGAAATGGCGTTCGGAGTCGTCATTCGGTCGATAACCATGGAATATCAGCCTAAGGTTGGAAACAACTGTAAACGAAACCATTCCATAACCCTTTTACGGGTCATTGTCCTGTATTGAATATTCTACAATTATTTTCAGTTAGTAAACTAATTGTCCCGCCTAGCTCTTTCCCAACTATATTGGGGTCAGCTTCCAGTCTAATCAGATACGGCTGAATACCAGTATTTTACACAAAGCGACTGCCATCAGACTTTCTCAACCCAGTTACTGGGTAATGCCGATATCCTAATGTCAGACTTTCGGGCATCTGACTACCCGCAGCTTCTGTCATAGGTATTCGTATGACACCCGGGACCGACTGTTTAACGTGCTCTGCGAGGTACGGAGGCTGGACATACCACGTACTTAGAGGTTATTTTAATTCACTCTTCTCTCACATCTATACTAATATTATAAAGTTGAAGAGTATGTTTGTTTGTTTGAACGCGCTAATCTCAGGAACTACTGGTTGGAATTGAAAAAATATTTTTGTGTTGGATAGTCCATTTATTGAGGAAGGTTATAGGCTATATAATATCATGCTACGACCAATAGGAGCGGAGCATAAATCAAAAATGTTGCAAAAACGGGGAAAATGTCCACCTGTGCCAAGCCGGGTCGGGCCGCTAGTTCTGCATAAATAAATAGGCATATTTTTTTAACCATAATAACCTAACCTAACTTAATCTACAAAATAACACCGAAAAAATATAGCCAAATGATAGTTATGCCTATCTAAACAGTATGCCAAAAAATATTATGTCAAAATATTATTATGCCAATAAAAGTTATGCCAATGTAGATTAGGAATTAAAAAAATATGCGAATCAATGGGATCCCGTACACAAACGATAATAATCCACATTTTTTCAACTTGTTCACAAATAAATCATGTTAGTACTTTATTTCTTAAATGTTTTGGCTCTGATTTTAATTTCGTATACACAGTTAGAAATTATAAGCCAGAAACTACCCTTGGCATGACGCTGGTGGGTTAAAAATTGATAAAGGCGTACTATGCAGTGGCAGGTTGCCAGCCAACGGCCTATCTTTTAGTAGAACAGTATCGCGCTCAGTTTTTTTGCAAGTACCTCGGAATAATATGCAACATAGCATTTTATGGTTTTAGTTTTGTATGAGCATTAGGAAGCTCGATTATATTATGACTTTTTATAGATCTACCACGAACGTGTGACGTATAGCATCGTAAACTATATACTTAATAGGATACAAAATGATTCAAATTTAAGTACAAGGAAAATTAATAAGGCGCTCTTCCTCTACTCGTTTAAAAATTTGTTGTGCCTGACAGCACAAAATAGATAGGTACAGAAGTCAATCTACATACAAGTGCGCTCGAGCAACGCACACATAGACACTGCTCACGGACACGATATCTCGAACTGTTTGGGACTAGAGTGCGAGTGAGTGCGAGCGCGAGTGCCATGCGCTTGAGAGAGATAGATATATAGATAGAGCGACCGCCGAGCGTAGGTATGAAAAGTGAAGTACATACATGTGATTGACTTCTGTACCTATCTGTTTTGTGCCGACAGGGTCCATAATTGTTTCTATTATTTTTTATTTACCACATATAAGTGTACATTATGGATTGCATTAAACAATTTGATTTTAAACGTATCGCTAATATAAGCGGATTTTGAATCGAAAATACAACTGTCCTATCACATTTTGGTTTTTTTTTGCGACATGTACAATTGCCTCGTTGGTCTAGTGGTGGCAAGTGCGACTGCTGATCGCGAGGTCCTGGGTTCGATCCCCAGGTCGGGCAAAGTGTTATTGGGTTTTTTCGTGTGGAATTCCTCAGTAGCAGCCCGGAGTTTGGATTTGTGCCCAATGTATGGCAATAGGCTAGCCCCCTATTACAAGGAACTTAAACATAACTTAAAGTTAAGTATTCAACGCCAAGCAAGAGATAGCGAGATTTAAACATGATTTTAATTAAAACTATACAAAACGATTCTCAATTATTACTTATCTTAGAAATTTTAAATCGGAAACCGGCGTTGTAAATGTTAATTTATGTTAGTTCATTAAATAAATAAATAAGCTTAGCAGGCTCTTTGGTCTTAGGGCTATCGTGTGCCTGCCTATCGAAAATATTTAACACTTCAAATCGGCTATTTATTACAGGTAACATTTAAATATAGTACCTATATAACCCTTTACACCTTCAAAGGGCAGACCTCGTTACTCAATGTCATATCAAAAATAGTTCTCAATGTCACGAGACAATTTATTGATGTTTATTGGAGTATCCCGCCTCTTACTTATACTCTAAGGCTGAGACTACACTTGGCAGTAACGCTAACTGAGACACAAGCAAATGAAACAAATGTATTAACAGGTCAAGCAAAGTGTTATTGGATTTTTCCATGTTGAATTCCATGGTAGCAGCCCGGAGTTTGGATTCATGCCCGGTTGATGGCTATAGGCTCGCCCCTTATTACATGGGACTTAAACATAACTGCGAAATGAGGGTGTTACTTTACACCTCTGCCCAACTCTTCGGGGAATACAGGTGTGATGTTATGTAAAATGTTGTATTAACATTCTCGTGTGTGATGATGATGATTTTTATTTCTTTAAATATATCTGTTACAGACACTTTTACAATTCAATGTATGAAATATGGCTTCACTTTACACCAAAAATGTGGCTTCACTTTACACCAAAAATGTGGCTTCACTATACACCAAAAATGTGGCTTCACTATACACCAAAAATCGCGGTCTTATCGTATCTATCTTAAGTACAGTAAGCCTAGTATGGATGCTGTCGAGTTATTAACGTAAAAGTATCGCTAATGTAAGCGAAATTTCGCACATACTATTTAATTAAATTGAAAACTGGAAAATGGAATCATTGAGCACGCGTCGCAAGATTGCTGATATAATGTTGCTTTATAAGCTCATCCATGGTCTTGTACATTCTCCCGATATTCTCGAGCGTATATCACTAATTGTTCCGCGTTCCGGTAGCCGTCTTTGTAACCGTAGGACCTTTCACTTAGCTAAATATAGAACTAATCTCGGCCAGCACTCTCCTGTGTATCGTATGAGTTCTTCATCGAATAATATTCAAAGTGATATTGATATGTTTGTTCGTCATAATTCTTTGGCCTCCTTTAGAAAAAAACTTAAATTAATAATGAATCCTAAATAATTGTGTTTTTTTTTTTGTTTTTACTAGCATCATAACACACCTATCTATAACATCAATTGTATTGCCTAGGTTAGTTTAATTATAACATACGTTAATATGCAGGCTGTGTTCACATCAAGAAGGATATAATCACGATATGCTGTATAATATTATCTAGACATCTACATTTTTATGATTGTATCTAGTTTTGTGAACCTAATAAAAAAAAAAAAAAAAAAAAAAAAAAAAAAATTTATTCATATCTATACTAATATTATAAAGCTGAAGAGTTTGTTTGTTTGAGCGCGCTAATCTCAGGAACTACTTGTTGGAATTGAATTTCTTTTTTTGTGTTGGATAGTCCATTTATCGAGGAAGGTTATAGGCTATATAACATCACGCTAAGACCAATAGGAGCGGAGCAAAAACGGGAAAAATGTCCACCCGTACGAAGCCGGGACGGGCCGCCAGTTTAAAATATACGCGTTCGTTCTCTTTTCATCAGTTATCTCTCTCACTTATAGCGTTTAGTTTTCCCACATCTATGATACAAATTGTGCATGTCGCAAAAAATAAATCAAAATGTTAGGACAGTTGTATTTTCGATTCAACATTTGCTAACATTAGCTATACATTTACAATACTAGATCTACGTCAAATGATCGCGCTAGGTCTGCAGGTGAATGCGGCCGGCTATTCACGGCATTTCTCAGATCTGTCAAATCTATATAGTACAGGATACACTATAGAACGACCTTCACCGAGCTGGTTAATAGATGAAAAGTATTTTATATCAAATTAAATACGTCATACATAAAAATTGAAAGGAGTATGCTTAGGTGGTTTGGTCATGTTGAGAGAATGAGTGAACGGCGATTAACAAAAGGAATTTATAAGGCAGATGTCAATGGGAACGCCGGTAGAGGACGTCCTAGAAGGACATACATCGATGTTATTGGTGATGTTCTTCACAAAGGTCAGGTGCGTAGTACTCTCAACCGGCGTGCGTGTATGACAAGATGTATGAATGTGGATGAAGCGAAAGGGGTGTGTAAGGGTCGTAGCTATGGCGTTCTATAGTTTCTGCCTACCCCCATGGGAAAAAGGCGTGAGTTTATGTATGTATGTATGTAAATATGTCAATAAATATATTGCAAATGGGTTGACAAAAAACAATTCAGTTCAGAATATCGAAGTCCAGAATCGAAAGTATGAAGCCTATAGAATATGCAAACGTTAGGTTTACTATTTTTTTCCCGTCACAACTCAAGAGTTATACCCAAGGGTAGGCAGGTATAAATGCTGTGTTTAAAAAAGATTTGAATCATATTCTGGACTGAAATTTTTTTGTCAACCCATTTGCAATATATTTATTGACATATTTAATTTGATATAAAATAGTTTTCATCCATTAACCAGCTCGGTGAAGGCCATTCTATAGTGGGATCTTAGACTATTAGTAAATATTAGATACGTCACACAACTCTCTCAAAGTTACTAACATCGGATCCGACAACAATCCACTTTTTGATGGATGTAAATTGATCGAAACTTTATTATTGAACCGCGTGGGACTTACAAAAACTTTGGCGAGATATACTTTTTTCTTCTGAAAAACTTTAAGAACGGAAATGTTGGAAGTTGGAGAAATGACGGGAAGTGCCGTGGCAGATGAAATTATGAAATGGTGTTAATGGATCTAAAGTCGTTTCGCTTAAATGTTTGGTAAAGTTTTCAGGTTTTTTTTAAAGATTTATCAATATATTTTTAAATGGAAATACTAGGTTTTCGCTTTGGTGTGGTTACTGAAACAAATGTCAAATAAAAAAAAGTTAACAAATAAAAAGAATTGCTTCACAAAATAGTGTTGTGAACAGTACGTGTCGGGTAAAAAACCAAGCCCATTCGGTAAATCGGAACATCGAATTTCGATTTCAGTAGAATTTCGATTTCAGTAGAATTTTGATGTCCGATATTATGTTATTAAATTAGCTGGAAGGAAATAGCGAAAAATAACGTAACATAATAAGCCCATTACTGTCCCACAGCTGAGCACGGGCCTCTTCTCAGAATCAGAAGGATTTAGGCCTTAGTCCACCACGCTGGCCTGGTGCGGATTGGCAGATTACATACACCATCGAGAACTTTATGGGGCCCTCTTAGGTGTGCAGGATTCCTCACGATGTTATTCCTTCACCGTTAACGCAAGTGATAATCAAATTCTGATCCGCACATAAATCGAAATGTCAGAGGTACAGGCAAGCGTTCAATCGCTAGGCTATCATTGCCACTGCAGCGAAAAAGTAACATATCGAAAAAAGAAACATCCGACCAGTATCCTTGGTATGTACTCACCAAACCAACAAACGCCAACGATCAATGTTGAATCAATGTCTAGAATTTCAAACCCTTTTTATTAAACGTACAATATTTTTATT
This sequence comes from Amphipyra berbera, assembly GCA_910594945.2. Classification (NCBI taxonomy): domain Eukaryota; kingdom Metazoa; phylum Arthropoda; class Insecta; order Lepidoptera; family Noctuidae; genus Amphipyra; species Amphipyra berbera. Next base: position 4,486,180 of record OU343131.1, on the reverse strand, counting down.
ATTCGCACTAAGCGCTTCCAAATATCATTCACAACGCGCACGGCATAAGAGTGGAACTCACTACCTGCGACTCTGTTCCCGAACGCATACAACCCGAATCTCTTCACAGTTAGAGTGAACAGGCTTCTTCTTGGTAAGCTCACTCCATCGTAGACTTTGGTCTCTGTCACCTCTGACCTGGAGACAAGAGCAAACCCATCTAAAATAATAATAAAAAAAACCGGCCAAGTGCGAGTCGAACTCGAAATATTCTGTGAATATTTCAAGCTTTTATCTGTTGCCGTTATCAATATCGAGCAAAAACGAACAAAAAAATCACGTTTGTTGTATGGGAGCCCCCCTTAAATATTTATTTTATTCTGTTTTTTAGTATTTGTTGTTATAGCGGCAACAGAAATACATCATCTGTGAAAATTTCAACTGTCTATCACTGTTCATGAGATACAGCCTGGTGACAGACGGACGGACGGACGGACAGCGGAGTCTTAGTAATAAGGTCCTGTTTTACCCTTTGGGTAGGGAACCCTAAAAAGTAATACCTATAGGCCTCTAGACTTCATTGCAGTTCTGACCACGAGCTCTGGCAGGCTCAAAATGTCGGCATATAAACAATTTTAATTACAAACACGCTTCTCCATAAAGTTTAGATATTTCAATGAATAGTCCATACAAATACCAGAAGTTAGTTGGCTTATTTTGCGCATATATTGTTGTTAGTTATGTTAATTAATAAATTGAATATTTTAGCAGCAGCTAAGTCTATGTTTTAGCGGAAATTACATAACATCACGCCTGTACTCCCGAAGGGTTGGGCAGAGGTGTATAAAAATCCTCTTATTTCGCCATTATGTTTAAGTCCCATGTAATACGCGAGCCTATTGCCATCAACCGGGTACGCATCTGAACTCCGGGCTGCTACTGAAAAATTCTATACGGAAAAACCCATGAATACTTTGCCCGACCTGGGGATCGAACCCAGGACCTCACACTTCAGCTGAAAGTGTATGCAGTTTATGTTAACATTCTGTTTGAAACCGATAGGGTATCAGTGTTTGTTTCGACTCAAATTACATGTAAAGCAGTATAATATCTTTTTTTTATCGTGGGAAAATCCTCATGAATGTCTCCGTCCAGGGAAAGCGAGAGGGTCTGCCGGACTCTTACCAGCTAAAAACCCACGGTGTTCCTCCTTCTAACCTATTGCCTGGGTCACGGTAGTCTGGTATACCTATCACGATATAGTTTTAGAAAATATCGAACTCTCAGCCATTATAATGGCCACTGTTACCATAGACCCCTATTATATGCCGTGGATCGTAAAAGTTTGATGTACCGGTAATGCACTCGCATTTATCAGGATGCCACACCATCGCATTATGGTGTTACAAGTTCCATAATAAAATTTGTTGGTTCCCTGAATTTCAATCATAAAGTTTTCGATAGAATGTTTGGTGTTGTACTGATTCTTGTTGTGTTTCCCCAGTACAGTAGGGAAATGAAAAGGATGTACACCTTATAGTATATTATAATTTTATTGACTATTCCACACACACACACGTAACACATAAGTTTATATTAATCTATTTATTGCTTTTGTTTGGTAGTATTCAAATTTAATATTGTATGTACGTAACATGTTTATTTGTTTATTTGTGTCGTTGTTGCCCGTGGCATCACTATGGTCCTATCTGAAAACCAGCGTTGCGACATTTTGTTTTTTTTTCTAAATGTCGCAACATTATGCTGAGATAGGAGCCCTTTTTGGCCCCGTGCAGGTAGTCTAAATTCTTATTCTTTCTTTTTTTTAATATTGTTGTTGTTTCTGTAACTGCCTGTGTGAGTCCAAAATAAATCATTTTCTTTCTTTCTTTCTTTCTTTCTTAAGGTATATATTTGCTTGCACAGTTCAAGAAACTAACTATTTTACCGACTAAATATTGCCAACCTTATAGAAATGAAAATACAAGAATTTTTTGACAAGATATTAAAAATTATAAAGGTGACATGATGACAGACCTTAGTAATGTCAATTTATTTAATCATCGATTTGATTGATGTCATGGTTTTACAACAAAACTCCTTAAATCAAATACATTACATGGCACTACTACGTCATGTGGAGGCAAAAGGCAATTTTGATCTTTGCTACCAAATAATTAAACATAATTTTCCATGCATTGGTCTGTTCCATTCAACAGTTTGAAAAGGTAACATGTGCCCGCGATGTGGGAAAGGAATTAATTTGAAAACTGATGAACCTTCTCTCATTCCAGTCCGGCTAAGCAGTCTAAAACCTTAGTGAGTTTAAATGCGGCGAATGGTCCTACATAAAAAAAAAACTTAATCGTTCCCCTACTGTACATAGTTTAGCTTAATATTCATACTTTAATTGATTACACTAATAGCTTCTAAACGTTTTTACGTACCTAACATATTTTTTTCACAATACTACTGTACACGCGCCGCCGTCACCAAAATAGACCCACTTACGGCATCTACGAGTTACGGGAGAAAAGGGATGAACCCATTCTTGTTCGGATCATAATATTATACTGGGTGTAAAAATATCTTTAACGAAGCCGAAGTCTACGGATACTGTACATCAAACTAAGTAACTTTCAGTAAAAATAATTGCTGGAAACGAATTTTATGTTTTGGTATTAAAAAACAGCTTTTAATTGTAGCGCGCAATGTAAACGCGCGCGCAGCGGACTGTGCCTACATTTCGAACATTTTGATAATGTTTGTATAGAAGACATTTAAACTTAGTTTTCGTGAAAAACGTTCAAAAATATGGTGACTTTGACCTTCAATATCTCCATAACCAATCGGTTCCCAGGTATGGCCCAATACTAAAAAATCTTCCTAATGATGGGAAGAATACGTGGCTCTCGGCTTCGTTAAGGGTATTTTTATATACCTATATATACAAGGTTAGTCGGAAAGATATACAAGGTCTATAAACAAATTTAGTCGGAAAGGGGGCACTAAGCCGCGGGCCACCTAAAGTATCATTGATGACTATTTTAAAGCGTGTTAAAATTTAAAAATTCGGTAAATTTTATTTGCATGCAAAAATATTTTTATTTTAGTTTAAAAAAAAAATACCTGCTTTAGTTATGAATTCAGAAAATTAATTTTCTAATCCGTGACCCCAAATATGACCTAAATTGTAAAAACAGCTGATCATAGCTATGGACAGATAGATTTTAGCATATTTTTTATGAAATCTTTAAAAAGCTATTTCTCTTAAACTATCGAGTTTTGGGGAAAGTTGTAGAACAAAAGTTATCCATTATTATAAGTACTACACCCTTCCTGCTTTAGTTATGAATTCAGAAAGTTAATTTTCTAATCCGTGACCCCAAATATAACCTAAATTGTAAAAACAGCTGATCATAGCTATGGACAGATAGATTTTAGCATATTTTTTATAAAATCTTTAAAAGCTATTTCTCTTAAACTATCGAGTTTTGGGGAAAGTTGTAGAACAAAAGTTATCCATTATTATAAGTACTACACCCTTTCGGCTTAGTACCCCCTTTCCGACTAACCTTGTTTAGCATCACATAATGACATTTACTACCTACCCCTAAAAAATCCCTAACAAAATTCTTTTAGGCTGGAGTTCATCAACATGAATTATCTGGTTACACTACCGTTTACCTAAAATTTTAGTATATTTTTCTAAAAACAGTTGTTTAAGCATTGAATTCAGTAAGGGAGAATAAAAGCATGCTGCAGGACATCTACGTTCAGGGGACAATGTCGCGGAACAATTCGCTCGCACACACCTACACCCGCCCCCGAAGCGGCGGCTTGCGACATGTCCCACGTCACGTAGAAATGTCGGACAATGTTGCGCGTAACGTTGCTGGGCATTTAGCAACTTTGCAGCGTTATGTAGATTCAATGTTGGGCGTCATGTTGGGGAATATCTTATCTTCTAGTGAATCCAAGGCTTGAATGACTTTCCAACATTTCGACAACACTTTTTTAATATGTAGAAATTACAAACTATAATTTTAATGAATATACCTATATAACCTATCTATTTTAGTATGCACATTAGTTTTATTAATTAAAATGTATACGAATGTTAAAAGAGATTTCTGCATACTATTTCCAATTATTTAAAGCTGGCAAAGAATTTTAATTGAAACGTGTTTAAACATACCTCAGAAATAAGTGTGATACGTCGCGTAAAAAAAATATAAACATATTATACTTAGTATTTAAGTTTCTGCTCGAATATTAAAAGAACCATCATAGCATCATGAGGGTGTTACTATACCCCACTGCCCAACCCTTCGGGGAATACAGGCGTGATGTTATGTCATAGCAGCTATAAGCGGTGATCAAAGTATACATTGGCAGTGTGCATCGTTGCAGCGTCATGTAGACTCAATGTTGCGCGTCATGTTGGGCACATTTTGTCCCCTAGTGTGAAGGCTTTAACCACAGAGTTAATGTTAGTGAATACTAGCCTAAGTAGGTCTAACAACATAACATAACATCACGCCTTTAATCCCCGAAGGGTTAGGTACAGGGGTGTGTAACACCCTCATTTCGCCAGTTTTGTTTTAAGTCCCATGTAACATGGGCGAACCTATTGCCATTAACCAGGTACAAAAGGGAAATTCCTAATGGAAAAACCCAATATCACTGCCCAACCTGGGGATCGAATCCAGGACGTGCCACCACTAGACCAACGAGGCTGTCTAGGTATAACAAATAGAAACTTCTTTAACTAATCCCTTCCTATTTATTTTCAACACAGCCATATAAATGGCAGTCTTTTTAATCCAGTTGTTTACTAATTAATCAGTTTGCGTGTAATCCGATTATTTACAAGTTTCAAGATACAACCGCTCAACTGGTAAACAACAAATTATGATAAAACCTGATTATGAACGAAATAGAATTATAATCGGTTCTTGAGTTTCAAGTCTATTACATCGAGAATCGCAAGCAATTAAGATTGCCTGATCCGTTTTTTTTTGCTATTCGTCTGCTTGTAGATGGTCTTGCGGACCGTTTCTACGTAACCGGGCAGTTATTGGCGAGACCTGATGGGTCTCTAACCAATGGGGACGAAAGTAAAATACTTAACCTAAGCTAACTACTACTACTAACATCATGACTAGCTAGCAACAACAGCACTATGGGCGACTCCTAATGGGACTGGGACCTCAGCTTCGGGCGTTGCTGGCGGGAGGACTGGGAGGGAGACAGCTTGTTGAGGGCTAAATTAACGGTGTGACTGCGGTGTCAGAAAAGACGACCCTCTCTGCGGCTGCGGCGGGCGAGCACGTTGGATCATGGACGGGATTGCTTGATCCGTATTGAAATTTTCATAATATTGAACAGTAGTCTAGTACAAATGCTGTCGAGTTACTAACGTTAATGTGATTGAATTTTGAATTTGAAATACTCGATTCTAACATACAATTTAATTAAATTCAACGTTATTCATATCTACGTATGTTATAAATTGTGCGTCACAAAAAATAAACCAAAATGTTCTAGGACAGTTGTATTTTCGATTCAAAATTTGCTTACATCTATACTAATATTATAAAGAGGAAATATTTGTATTTTTGTATGTAACGAATAAACTTAAAAACTACTGGACAGATTAAAAAAAATCTTTTGCCGTTAGAAAGCTACATTATCACTGAGTAACATAGGCTACGGGCGGAGCCGTGAGGACACAGCTAGTTAGCGATATGTTTACGGTACTATAATTATGTCAAACGTTCGTGCTACTTCTATTGACTAGATTATAATATAGCAATTGTAGAACTGCAATTTGTAGACCTTTGACTTTAGAGTTAACATTTTTTTTGTCTAATAGTGAGATTTCCTTTATTCACTAAATATACATATAAATTACATTTTTAAATATTTCTATAAAATATATACAAAAACATTTAAAAATATAAAAAAATAGTAGCCCACCGGCATCGGGAACAGGGTCCAAGCTACCGGTGGTCAGGGCCTCAGAGAGAGGAACTTCCTGACAATACGTGCCGTGTCCAGAAGTACCGCTTTCTGTATCAGGCCCTTGACCCAGCTGCCCAACGAGAGCCTCGTCAGATATTGGTCGAGGCTCTTGGCTATTAAGCCATTCGCCGTAACGACTATCGGCACAATGACTGCTGAGTCAATCTCCCACATGTCAACAACCTCGTGTGCCAAGTCTTGATACTTAATTTATTTATCTTTCTCGGCTTTCACAAGGTTCTCGTCAAGCGAGACAGTGATATTAACAATCATTGTGAGACGCTCTGATCGATCTATCACCACTATGTCAGGCTTATTGGTAACAATAGTCCTGTCGGTGATGATAGATCGATCCCAGTACAATGTGATATAACCATTCTCGAGAACTGGGTCGGGCACATACTTGTAGTATGGTACTTCTGCGTCCACAAGGTTGTATTTAAGAGCAAGTTGCTGGTGGATAATCCTAGCCACTAGGTTGTGTCTGTGTAAATACTCGCCGTTAGCAAGACGAGAACTACCAGAAATAATATTATGTCGAATGGATTCACCGGGACAGTGGCATGCCCGACAGATGTCAACCGTGCCGTCCTTCACAATATATTTCCGGTAGTTGTTCGTTATAGTGACATAATTATTATGATTGACTTATGTTGTGTCATCAAACTCCGATCTTTGCCTTCACCACCGACCTCTAAGTTCTATTAGAAAAATGAAAGCGTGACTTATTTATTACAATGTCTTCCTTGTAAAGGTTTACGTCGCTTAATGGTTGTCCTTTATCAAGAACATAAGTTTCTGGTTGTTCGTAAAGCTTTTCACAAAATCAATGATTATAAAATAAACACAATACGTCTTCTTTCTCCTAGCTTTTTCCCATGTTGGGGTCAGCTTCCAGTCTAACCAGATGCTGCTGAATACCAGTATTTTACACGGAGCGACTGCCATCAGACCTCCGCAACCCAGTAACTGGGTGTAATGCCGATATCCTAAGGATAGACCGGTTGTCAGACTTTCAGGCTACTGACTATGTAACGACTACCATAAATATTCGTATGACACCCGGGACTGACAGTTTAACGTGCTCTCCAAGGCACGGAGGGGTCTTGATGTGTAACGAACAGTACTTAAAATACAAAATCGACTATATTCTGGTAGATGCTGCTGCATCTATCTGAATATAGCTTTATCCAGGTGGATTCGTAGCTAGCCTATCTACCTGGATATAATTCCATAGCCGCGTCGTACGCCACCCTCAAGAAACGATAGCTTGCCCTAAATCTGTGGCTAATGGCCTACTTGTTCTTCGTACAAAGACGAGATTACATTGTCGTATGTAAAATCGGTGTGCTTTCGCCTCATCGGCATCGTATAATCGTTCCGACGCCTTCCTACGCATTCACGTGGTTACATTATCGGGACAGATTAACGCGTATGATCACAGTGTGTGTGTATACTGTCTTATACGAACCTTATACGAACTGACGCTTTTATACGCGCATATGGTATTATGTTCAAGTATTTAAGACTCATTGGTTCTAATTTTTAAAGGAAGGATCGATTCACTGGTTTAAATGGAACAAGAAAAGCTTTAATGAAGTTGCACTGATTTTCACATTTGAAAGGATCTTGAAAAAACTTTTAAGTTAAATGGTTTTATCTTGCAGTACCCCTGCAGCATCAGGATTTGAGGATTGAAGGTTGAAATTATATATTGTATTGTCGTGAGAACTGAATTTATGTGCGAAGTTTCAGAAGAATCGATTAAGCAGAACTAGTTGAAAAATCTATCTCAAGATTTGAATCAAACAAACAAACAAATATACAAAGTGAAGTTAATTAAAACCGTTTGAAATAGAAAGAGATTACGTAGTATGATTTCTGTACAACATGTATGCCTCCAACTGTATGCTATCTCTTTCTATTTCACCATGTTCCCACCTTTTTAGTAAGCTTTTGACGCAGACGGGTTTTTATATTTGTTAAATTAACTTTTTTATTTTCGTCTTTTTAGGGTTAAATTATTATTATAAATAGGTGTACATATTTGAATCGTCTCAACGAGATCTTCCTTTCGACACCAATATCACAGTATTTAGAAGAAGAAAAAAACTCATACTACATTATGGCAGATGACAGTCGCCATTTTGTATTTTATGATACCTTACGGGATTAAGAAGAATATAATTAAACCTCATTTTATTAAAATCCATCTAGTCATTGAGATGCTACGAGGATTTAAGCATCCCACATACCTACATAATAAATACGCGCTAAACATACAAAAACAAAATTTACCGACTGCGCGAGTGTAAATGGACTCAGCTCTTGCGCAGACGGTCAAAAAAGTAAACTATGGATCCTTTGGTCTCCGCTTATAGCTGCTATGATCGTTCTTATAATATTCGAGCAGAAACTTAAATAATAATAAATATGTAGGGAAATAAAACATGGTTATAAAATTGTAACGCGACTGTATCAAAGTTATCTCAGAGGTACGTTTAAACGCGTTTCAATTAAAATGCATTGCCACCTTTAAATAATTGGAAATAGTATGTAGAATTCTCTTGTGATAACACTCGTACAAATTTTAATTAATAAAACAAATGTGCATACTAAAATAGATATTTTGTACTCATTAAAATTATAGTTTGTAATTTCTACGAATTAAAATAATGTTGGCGAAATGTTGGATAGTCATTCAAGCCTTGGATTTGTAGGGGAACGAGGTATGGTGTTCCTCCTACGAAAAGGGAGGATCCTCCTACCAGGCGGGTATTGTGCCTGGCGGGCCACTGCCCAACGGTTGATGTTGGGAAGTTGTAAAAATATATACTATTCCGTGTCAGATCTTGATACCGCGATGCAGGGTTTCTGACATTTCATCTGACAGCTGTCATTGTTGTCGCTGTAGTCTGCTAGACATTCGTCGTGCTGCATAGTTCGCATGTGGCATAATAGATGCCGCCACAGATTCACTAGGGAACAAAATGTTCCCCAACACGATGCGCAACATTGAGTCTACGTGACGCTGAAACGTGGCACACTGTCCCGCAACATTATGTGGCATTTAGGGACATGTTGCCAGCCACCACTCCGAGGGCAGGCGCAGTTGTGTGCAAGCAACTTATTCCGCAAAATTGTCCCCAGGACATTGATGCGAACTAATTCTGTTTTTTTTTGTTCTTTCATGTTTTCGCCTCTAGTATTAAGTCCCATGTAATAGGTGCCGAGCCTATTGTCATTTTCCAGGCACAATTATAGTGCCAGGTTCGCCACGACTGAACAGAAAGAAAGAAAGAAAATTATTTATTTAAGTCTCGTTACAGACACATTAAAAGACAAATAAAAAAACAACAAAATAAAAATGTTACATGCCTCCACGAGACTATAAAAGGAGCCCATCTCAGCATAATGCTGCTACACCGAAGTATAGCAGCGCTGGTTTTCAGATGGGTCCTGATAGTGAGGCCACGGGCAGCCATGAGCGAATACAAAAATTAATAAATTAATTACAATAAATAGGTACTTTGATATTTGTATATAAATGAATAAATAATATTTATAGTGTGCCTCTATCCCTCAATGGAGTTTTACAATTTTTTGAGCATGATTGACACCTACAAATCGATCTTAAGTTTCTCAAAGTTTATTCAAATCGTTTATACCTGACTGTAACCGTAATCAACGTACCACAAAACCCCTTATGCAGTCCCTTTGCCTTTCAAACACTAATCTTATGTAAAATGTTCGGTCAATACGTGGCTTACTCGATTTATTCGCCGTCCATTCGGAATTTTTTTTACAGGAAATTGAATTCTACGTCGTCCACGTTTGAGAGGAAAGGAAACTGGTTATTTTTTTTTTATACTTTTTTTTCTGTTTCTCTTATGAAATGTGTTCCAGTCTTGGCTTTACGAGATAAAAGTGTTGAGTATTTTTTTGTTGGTTAAGTAGAATAAGGTTAAGTAACGGAATGGTACGCCTCTTTGTAGGTGCTTAGAAAATTTTTGGGGTGCAATAAACTGGGGTTGGTTAAAAGCGTGTTGTAATATAAAATGTTTGGAGGAGAGCTTATTGACAGCCCTGTCCTAAGCTATGAGTACCTCCTATAACTAAATGTAAGTTATTTTCCCGTGTAACCCTGGAACGGCTTAGCTGCACTTTTCGAGGTCAGCCTGTGGATGGGTGATCAATAATTACACATCGAGACTGCCTCAGAGAGTACGTTAAACAGTCAGTCCTGGGTGTCGTACGAATACCCATGACAGCCTTTACGGGAAGTCAGAAGCCCGAAAGTCTGACAACGGGTCTAACCTTAGGATATCGGCATTGCCATATAACTGGGTTGCGGAGGTCTGATGGCAGTCGCTCCGTGTAAAATACTGATATTCAGCTGCATCTGGTTAGACTGGAAGCTGACCCCAACATAGTTGGTAAAACGTTAGGCACAACATTTATCCGTGTAATCTTTCGTATAACACGTCTATAACCGTGATACTAAAAATGAACCAGAATTTATTTGTGATAAAATGCTTATACTTTATCGCAAATAAATTCTGGTTCATTTTAGTAGAGCTTACTCTTCGTAATACGGGCATTTTCATCTTCATATTACACTGAACAACGAATCGAATATTATAGCAATTATTCCACTAAAAAAAATATTAATAATCGCCATCTAACAGCTCCCAACCAAAAGATTTGATTAAAGATAAAGGTCGAACTGCTCTAAAGAGCGGTAACAATTTTTTCATAGAATTTGCCTCCAGAATTTGAACACAACACACATTGTCCAATATGGGAAACGATCCGAAGACTTTTGCTACAACACCGTCGGCGATAACTATAAACTTAAGGCTCATTTACATGGAGATAGTTCCTATACTAATATTATGAAGAGGAAAGATTTGTATTTTTGTATGTAACGAATAAACTTAAAACTACTGGACTGATTTCAAAAATTCTTTTGCCGTTAGAAAGCTACATTATTACTGAGTAACATAGGCTATCTAGACACGCGGTAGCGTGTCAAGCCAAGTTCAAAGGAAAAAGGAACTGGCGCCGCAGCAGCCGTGTGTTATATTACACGAACCATTTAAAGCCACTTTTTACCCCTTAATAACTCGTAATCTATTTAACATTAACAAATAAAATTTGGTTTATTGATTAACACCCCTTAGATCAACAAGAAGTGACAAGAACCCTAAATTTCATAATTACAGCTCAAACGGTTATTGAGATATTAAAGTCTAAAAATCGGCATTTTTAACACTGACTGACTGATATATGTAGATCAAAAACCTAACCCACTTCCAGATGACCTATAAAGTTGAAATTTGATGTCCAGCTGGGTAATTGTGTGTATACAAAGGAAAAAGTCGGAAAACAGTGAATTATTACGATTTGAAATATTTTTCAAACAATCGGTTTTTATTACCTAGCGCCTTTCGAAATTATAATAGCAACAATATTTTTCTTTCGCAGGAGAATGGGTTCCATAATTCCATGATGAAAGGTCGCTTTTATCGTTTTGTATACCAGATTATTTGATTCAAGTGGGAAATAAAAATATACCTAACAGGCAAATGATAAAAAAAATAAAGGGGGGACTTTGTATTTCTAACGTTCAGGAAAATGTAGAAAATAGCACAAAAAAGAAAACTATACAGCATAAACGTTTTACAGATTACTTTTGAATAATGAATAATAATAATTTCTTTACAAAAAGTAATAATATCCCATCAAAAACATAAATATGAAAATGGGAGCCAAGTTCTTAATAAGAATATGCGTGGTTGTCGACTTCGCAGACAAAAGAATTGAGATCTAAATGGGTGCCAAGTTCTGTAGATAATCCTGAAATTTATTTACACAAAGCAGATAACTTAGGATAAATTGAAGTTCAAGATTTGACTTGGCTAGTCTTCACATACAAGTTATCTTATATTTGGTTAATCAACTTATCTTCTTTATGTTATACGCAAGTTACTGTTTTTATATTGTAAGATCAACATAATTATCTTACTCTTCTATAAATTCGGTTTGCTGGTAAAATCTACCCAAGTCAAACTTGAGTTTCAATTTATTCTAATTTATCTGCGTTGTGTAAATAAATTTCAGGATTATCTACAGAACTTGGCACCCATTTAGATCTCAATTCTTTTGTCGGCGAAGTCGACAACCACGCATATTCTTATTAAGAACTTGGCTCCCATTTTCACATTTATGTTTTTGATGGGATATTTATTACTGGAATTAAACTTATTACGCGGGCGGAGCCGTGAGGACACAGCTAGTCGTAAATATAGAAAAAAACAGAACGAGCCTTGCTTCTAAAAACTACCTTCCCTCCCTTCCTTCCCTCGCAGTCGAGTAAAACTGCATTAAAATCAGTTCAACAAACCATCCATACTTGGAACGATGCATAATTAAACCTAATCTCGATCGTTTAACGTCATATTAACTTTTATTAGCTTTTTAATAAAGGTAGGTGGCGATTCAAAAGTGATTAAAAAACGTCCACTTATTATGAAATACCATGTTCTCACATGCAACGCTGTATTGCGTTCAATTAGAGGGCTCAAGTTTTACAATAATGTTTGGGCCTTCAAATAGGCGATTAATAAAATTAGGGGAGGATAGCAAAAGGTATAATTATGAATTAACACAAGCTGGGATTCTAATTCATTGTGACACATCATAACGTTACACTCAAATAACACGGCCGGAATGTGCAATGGAAAAAGCACGATTGCTAAATGGATCGGTGATTATTATTGGTGATTATGAGAATGCCCACTTGGCCATAATCCTTCAGTTGCCGTTTGTGACACCTGAGGGACGGAGTAAGCGTCCTCCTTTTCGAAGGAGCGGCCCTCCTTTCCAAAGGAGCTTCCTGACTGGCCTATTATTTGACGTAAACCACAGGATAGAAGAAGAAGAAAGAAAGAAAAGTTGTTTCGCGCCAACATGCCGCACAAAAATAAAATAAAGATATAAAACAAAACCAAAAAGAAACTTGTATTGGGAAAAATATGCGTCACGTCCGCGCAATACGGCCATCGCTCAGCATAATGCTGTGTCTCACATGCGAAACGGAGCCACAGCACTGTTTTTCAGCGACAGCCGAAATGATAACGATAGGCCAATTGCGAGTATTCGCAATTGTATTCACATCATTACACAAAACAAAATATAAAAATAAATTTACTGTAATATCACGCCATTTTTGCCGCCCCACACGAACGCTTGTAAAATTTCAACCGGTGCATTGTACACTTATGGCGTTGAATCTGGGAAATTTAATTTATGGCAGGAAACACGTTCCACAGAGGAAACCTTTTAATGAATAGAAATGTAATTGTGCTTCGCAGTGCATGCGAACCGATCCTTATACGTCATTACGTAGAATATTATTTGCTACATGTATTTTGAAATATCTTAATGTAATTAGAACTTGATATGATGGGCTCGATACGATTTGCGAAGTGAAGCTGCGCTTGCCGCGGTCAGTCTGTGGATAGGTGACCGTTTGTTACACTTCGAGACCACTTCGTGCCTTGGAGAGTACGTTAAACAGTCGGTTCCGGGTGTCATACGTTCTGCCTAGCCTTATCCCAAATATGTTAGGGTCAGCTTCCACTCTAACCAGATGCGGCTGAATACCAGTATTTTACACGGAGCGACTGCCGTCAGAACTCGGCAATCAGTTACTGGACAATGCCGATATCCTATAGTTAGACCGGTTAAAGAGAATGAATGATTGCAGTTAGGTATTTTATTTAGCAGTCAAGAGAACACGGAATTTCAAGTATACTCCACCAAGAAGAACATAGTCTGCTTAGTTGTCAAAAATAAAATTGACAAGCATATCATTTTAGGACCCAGTGCATAATATCAGCAAGCGCATTGGGTCACCCGCGCGACGGCGCAACTGGTATTCCCAAGGAGGGTTGATGTCAGGCAGGCGGCCGGTCATAAAACAATAAGCCAAAACCTATAACAACGTGAATTTACGAAATACATGTTTTGCCGACCCTGCCTATTGTGAGATAAGAAGAAGAAGGAGTCAAGAGAATGCCTCTGCCCATCATTACGTATAATTTCTTTGTCCCTATTTCCAACACTTACATAACTTGAAAAAGCTTATAAAATTATTGTGATCATAAAAAATGTGACCAGGATAAAAAATCCCATAACACGCACGTCACGCGGCCGTCCCAAGAAAGCACGTGACACGTTATATAAAAATATTCCTTACTCCGTAACCCTTAAATGCCAACGCGACGGTAGTAATAGTACAATACCACTAGGACGGTCACGTACCTGCGAACGGGTATCAACGTCCATGAAATGTATGGAAAGAAGCACATTCTGTGTCAGTGGCTTGACATGTACACACATGTTCACGTACATGTATTTTTATTCTTTAAACTTTTACAGAAATATTTTAATACTAAACCATTTTCCAAATTATAGGGTACTGCGATTTTTTAAAGATTAAGTACGTTCTTCCTTACTTAAATTAACTGCCTCGTTGGTTGAGTCGTGGCAAGCGCGACTGCTGATTGTGAGGTCCTAGGTTCGATCCTCAGGTCGGGCAGTGTTATTGAGTTTTTTCGTGTGGAATTCTTTAGCAGCAGCCTGGAGTTTGGATTTGTGCCCGGTTGATGACAATAGGCTTGCCTCTTATTAAATGGGATTTAAACATAATGGTGGAATGAGGATGATACTATTATCTATTATTATCCGAGCGGCTGGCTCGTCCGGAAATGCTTAAGTTTATTTTATATTTATTTTTTCTGGTTTGGCTTTAATTTATTTAATAACTATGTATATTATAATTTTATTGACTATTCCACACACACACACACGTAACACATAAGTTTATATTAATCTATTTATTGCTTTTGTTTGGTAATATTCAAATTTAATATTGTACGTAACATGTTTATTTATTTATTTGTGTCGTTATTGCCCGTGGCATCACTATGGTCCTATCTGAAAACCAGCGTTGCGACATTTTGTTTTTTTTTCTAAATGTCGCAACATAATGCTGAGATAGGAGCCCTTTTTGGCCTCGTGCAGGTAGTCTAAATTCTTATTCTTTCTTTTTTTTTTTTGTTTTTGTTTCTGTAACTGCCTGTGTGAGTCCAGAATAAATAATTTTCTTTCTTTTCTTTCTTTCTTTCTTTCTTTATCTCTGTACAACTCTTCGAGTAATACGAGCGTGATGTTATGTTTATATTTAAATTAATGTTCAGTGCCCAGTGTCAGTCGACTGCTTGTAGGTCTTGCGGCCAATTCCTACGTAACCGGGCAGTTATTGGAGAAACCTGAAGGGTGATTACTTAGATAACCTGAAAAAAATATTATTTTTAGTGGCATTTCTTACATACGCGGTTTTAAGATGTTTTGTCACCATAGTAATTATCTACTCTGGGGACACCTTTAGCAAACAAGTATAAGTATTCGCGTCACTAGAAACGCTCCCATTTCTTGGTTGGAGACCCTTCAGGTTTCGCTAATAACTGCCCGGTTACGTAGAAACGGTCCGCAAGACCATCTCCAAACAGTGTATAGGAAAAACAAGTAACTCTTCCATTTGCCATGGCTGTTTACAATGTTCAGACGTACCTACCTACATTTAATTTTATTGGGAGCGTTAAGACAAGTAGAAAGTTTTCCGTCAATTCCCTGACATCCTTCTCGTATCTTACGTGGGTTTTATTGCCTTGGACCACATACCATTCCTTCAGCATTGCTACCCTTATCAATAGTTCAAGAAAATGCGGGACTTAAAAATAGAACGGTTCCAATACATTCTTCTACTCTCGGCACGAGCTAAATGAGAATAGTTCATATCGTGGTGAAAAGGTTAGCCAGTCAGCAAAGTTGGTAGCCGAGCTGACTGCCCAGGATAGGCTGGACATACCACGTACTTAGAGGTTCTTTTAATGCACTACACTATTTTTTATTTATTTATTTCAAATATAACATGGACAACATTACAGTTAACACTAATGCGTTGTACATATAAAATATGAACAATTACAAAATAGAATAAAAATAAACCAAAACAAAGTATTAAAAATATAAAAAAAGAAACATAAAAACCTTAGGAATATAATAATAACATTTATCTGTCATCCATCACCTCACAAAAACTTAAACATTCACACTATAGCAGTGATAGCCTAGTGGTGTGACCGTCGGACTGCCAAGTCATAGGTCTCGAGTTCGAACCCAAGGCACGCACCTCTGACTTTTCGGATTCATGTGCGTATTGTATAATTATCATTTGCTTAAAAACGGTGAAGGAAAACATTGTGAGGAAACCGGTATGCCTGAGAGATATTTCTCGACGGCATGTGAAGCCAAGTCAGAGGCCCATGGACGGCATAAACTCTGCCACCAGGTTAGTCACTAACCACACGAAAAGAAGAAGAATGCACTCTCCTCTCACATTCTTCATAAAATTCTATTACATAAAAAAATATGCGTACAAGTCACGCCAGCCACACGGGACACATTATATAAAAATATTCTTACCGTTCCGTAACCCTTAAATGTCAGCGAAAAGGCAATAATAGTACAATAACACTAGGACCGTACGGTAAACCTGCGGACGACTGTTATGGCGAGATTCCAACCATAATGCGGGGATAGTTCGCAGTTTTCTAGCCATTTTAAGCTCCAACCGTTTACGTTTGCAATGCTGTTTTTCTTTTCACCTACGGTTTTTAAAATACGCAATGTAAAAGATAATATTTTGTTCCGTTGTTTTTGGTAGGACTTGTAATAATTTTGTGTTAAATAGGTAACTGTTATTATAAGTGAACTCGTATATCATTTAGAATTATGATTGAGATCATTTTGGAAAGTTATGTCACTGATTAATACTTGCTCGCAAAAATACTTGGTATCGATTTAATATAATATAACATCACGCCTGTATTCCCCAAAGGGTTGGGCAGTGGTGTATAGTAACACCGTCATTTCGCCGTTACATTTAAATCCCATGTAATAGGGGGCGAGCCTATTCCCATCAACCGGACACAAATCCAAACTCCGGACTGTATGAATGAGGATGAAGCGAAAGGAGTATGTAACGATCGTAGCATTGGCGTTCTATAGTTTCTGCCTACCTCATGGGAAAAAGGCGTGAGTTTATGTATGTATGCTACTGAGGAATTCCACACTGATTCGAATCCAGGACCTCACGATCAGCAGTCGCGTTGAATAATGATGTCTGCTTAAAATATGGCGTAAGTCTTCAGTTATGCAAGTAAACCAAAAATATTACCTGCTAAGTAAACTGTCTCAACATACCATGAAGTGTGAAATTGAAAATTCTAACACGTTCATATTAAATAACAGAAATCTCCATTCTTCACTCACACACAAGCTTCACGTCGACCCGTGAACCGTGCACGTGTTTTTGTAGTTTTATTTCAGGTGGAACTTAAGCGAAATGTCAAGGTGCCACCCGTTGCGGTCCGAGGTACCGAGGTAGCGGGGTAGCGGGGTAAGGGGCACCGTATCGCCAACGACAATTCCAAATATATTTCCCTGTTGAAATTTTGACGTAATCTCTGCGTTTGCGTGCCCGTATATTTAAGTTAAAATGTTGATTTTAAATGTTATTGTATTCATAAGTTTTTTATGCGGAATTTAAACTATACTGGCCTGCAAAAATAAGTATCACACTTTAAAAGTAATATTTTTAGAATAAAGGATTTAATTCCTATCATCTATATCTATACTTAGTATTATAAAGAGGAAAGATTTGTATTTTTGTATGTAACGAATAAACTTAAAAACTGCTGGACCGATTTCAAAAATTCTTTTGCCGCTAGAAAGCTACATTATCACTGAATAACATAGGCTACGGGTGGAGCCGTGAGGACACAGCTAGTACATAATAAATTCAGACAGACGATATATTTTGTGTATATTTTGTTTTACTGACACTAGTTATAAGGTGCTTTTCACTAACAAAATGGATTATATTGTTGTCCAAAACTGAAAAATAAATGAAATAAATTACCCAGTAACTGGGTTGCGGAGGTCTGATGGCAGTCGCTCTGTGTAAAATACTGGTATTCAGCCGCATCTGATTAGACTGGAAGCTGACCCCAACATAGTTGGGAAAAAGCTAGGCAGAATATAATATAATGCAAATATTGCTGAGACAAAATACATTTACCGACTTGAAAAAAAGAGAACCGACTGATAATAGTGTTGGGATCCCTTTGATGAATGAAAAAACGAGTAATTTATTTTAACTCTAACTAATATGTTTAAACTGGCTCGTTGGTCTAGTGGTGGCAAGCGCGACTGCTGATCTTTAAGGTCCTGGGTTCAATCCCCAGGTCGGGCAAAGTGTTATTGGGTTTTTCCGTGTGGAATTCCACAAAGCAGCCTGGAGTTTGGATGGCATTAGGCTCGCCCCCTATTACATTGGACTTAAACATAACGGTTACATGAGGGTCTTACTATACACCTCTGCCTAACCCTTCGTGGAATACAGGCGTGATGTTATGATGTTTTAATAATACGTTTTAAAACTGAAGGCAATATTTTCGGTGCCCTAATTGAACGATACGTAATTTGCCAGCCGCTTTTATCACCCTATATAAAAATTATTTAAAAAGGAAAAATATTCCATAATCATAAATGATTCCACAAAGTATCAAAAAAGTCATTACCGTCTGCCTGAACTGTCAATTCATTGCCATGTATATGTCATCATTACCGGGCTTCATTTCCGTTACAGTCCCACCGAATTATTTGTGAAATGAGTGGATACGACGTCGCTCAGGGGTTGCCAGTTTATATCGAAACGCTTTTTCTTAATAATAATAGATTTTAAATTATTCTTCTTCTGCCTGCCTTTATCCCACACTAGGTGGGGTCGGCACAACATGTATTTCATAAATTCATATTGTTAGAGGTTTTGGCTTATTGTTTTATGACCGGCCGCCTGCTTGACATCAACTCTCGTTGCGCGCTTGCGCGGGTGACCCAATGTGCTTGCTGAGATTATGCACTGGGTCCCAAAATGCTATGCTTGTCAATCTTATTGCCGACAACAATAGATTTTAAATTATTCTATGAAAATTTTTTATTAGGTACTTAGGTACCTGAAATGCGAAAGACTGTACTTATCTCTGTTACTTTTTTCTTTTAAAGTATTCGTGTCAATGTTGCCTATTATAAAACCACTTACCCTCTCTTTGGCACTTATAAAATGTGTGACGAAATTCCCATTTAAATAATGGGCGACTATTTCCTAAACGTTGGGATAACTTCCTCGAAAAGTTTCATATAATTGCTATTATTCTATAAAAAATAAAATATTAAATGTCATTCTGATACTTCACAGAAAAATTGTTGAGTCTGTATGAATGGGTAACGCCCCATTCTCTGGTTGTCACATTATACACATTTATTAATAATGATACACCCAATTCCGCGTGAAATGGAATATTTTTGGAGCATGTCATTACCAAGCCGCTCTGGTAATGAAGGCATTATTATTATTGTTATTTCCTACCTTATTGTAGCAAGTTTTCAGGTGAATTATTATATATTAATGAAGTTATTAAAAGTCAGAGGGACTCTTGGCTAATTATCAACCGCGCAGATGATACGATATGCGAGATTAATCTGTCAGCGAGGTCAGTCTGTGGATGGGTGACTCCCGCAAACCTTCCCAATTTAGCGCGAAAGAGACACCTGCATCTCGGACTGATTTTGCCTGTGCAATATCAGCGAAATCCTACCCCCTATCGCGTATCCTATTTCTCTGTTTTCTTCTTCAAATCTGAACAGATTTTAAATTTTTTTCTGTAATAATTTAAGAAAGACTGGTTACGGCTGAATGTTTTTCTTTTATTTTTTATATTCGTTAAATTTGTTTGCCAGATGTTTGAAAACAGTGATATAACTGGTCGATTTTTATACAATTTTAACGTTTCTATTTCTTTTAATAACTAATTTATCGACAAAAACAAAACATAGGGACATATTGGTGGTAGATATGGTAAAAAATATTTGCTCTATTGACATTATTCAAGGAGGAAACTGAGGAATATGTTTGTATGGACTAAATGCCGACCGCATTTCCTCTTAAACTGTCGGTACCAGGTATACGAATACCTATGACAGTTGTTACGGAAAGTCAGAAGCCCAAAAGTCTGACAACCTTAGGATATCGGCATTGCCCAGTAACTGGGTTGCGGAGTTCTGATGGCAGTCGCTCCGTGTAAAATACTGGTATTCAGCCGCAAAATCTGGTTAGAGTAGAAGCTGACCCCAACATAGTTGTGAAAAGGTTAGGCAGAACAATGAAGTTATAAATAGTCAGTCAGGTTATTGAAAATTTAGTTTACTAGCAAATGTGTTTTCAACACGTTCGCGTGAGCAACCTCATCTCTGAATGTTTGTTCTGAGGCGCACCTTTTTCTCATACAAAGTTAAACAATGTTTAAAAACTTTCCGCCATAACACATGTTTTAGAACTGTATTGTATGGCGGAACGTTACTTCACGTCGGACGTCTATATACGTTGCCGCCATCTATATAATATATAGATGGCCGCAACGTACGAACATATTATGTTCCGTCGAAATAAATATGACAATCTAGAGACCGTCACATGACTTTTTTTCTTTTTCCTAATCGACTGCTTGTAGATGGTCTTGCGGACCGTTTCTACGTAACCGGGCAGTTATTGGTGAGACCTGAAGGGTCTCCAACCAATCCCGACGAGAGTAAAATACTTAACCTAAGCTAACTACTATTACTACGTCTACTATACTAACATCATTACTAGATAGCAACAACACCACTAAGGGCATCCCCTAGGGGGGACTCGAACCTTGGCTTAGGGCGTTGCTTGCGAGAGGACTGGGAGGGAGACAGCTTGATGAGGGCTGAAGTAACGGAGTGACTGAAAAAAAAAAGAAAGAAAAAGTATTTATTTTTTCGCCCAAGCGGACGCACACGTATGCTTAAAAATTAAACATATAAAAATTCTTAAAATTAAAACTACAACAAAAATGTGTACTTAAATTTAAACATATTATTATAATAAACTGGTAACCCAAACACAAAATAGTTAAAAAATACGAGCTACTAATTTATAGTCTATGGTGCATGGGTTACCTAGGCATCCTAAATCTACTAACAATACAAACATTTAAACATGCTGAATTTGTGCGTCGCATGGTGCGTAAAAAATTTCAGAAAGGAGATGTTTCATTTTCGGCCATAAGATGTACATTTATCGAAAAAGGGGAAAAAAATCCAAGAATTGAGGAAAAATATTCTTTCGTGAATTTAAACCTGATTTGATGTGCACAAAATATAATAAGTTTTCAATTATTGCCATATTCTATTCAACATGGCGTCCTATAGTTTGCATAGCCTGCTTTCGTTCTGAAATCATGTCAAATCAAAACATAATTCACGTAGACGTTAAACATGAAAGGTATGTGTTCTTGTACAATTAATAATAATTATTATTCTCTTAGCCATCTTTTTCGACTAATTCTAAGCTAGTGTGACGATTTCATCGTTAGAAATATATTTATTCTTCTTTTTTGACGTGTACTTCTGAACGAAAAATTCAAAATGTCAGGTCACAGTCAGTCAGTAGGTAATTAACAAATATCAATTTCTAGGTTAGGTAAACGTCATCTTCACAACCTCTCACGGCTGTCATAACTCTCACGACAAACGTCAAACATTTTTAACTTTTATTTTGTGCATAAAAAACATTTGATATTATGAAAAAAAATGTTACTGTAAGCTATTCAGGGTTTAGTTTCCCAGCTTTTCTAAAAGGTACACGTTATGGCCGGAGTCCCATACAAAAATGAAACATCTCCTTTCTGCGGAGTCAGAAAGGACGGCCGGCTCCACGGCCCGTCACATGACGTTGCGCCATTTCATAATTATATCAACACGACATTGCAAGACGTTGCTCACATGTCACGTCACGTATTAAGTGATACTATTGATACTTATTGCCAAGTAGTTTCTAGCTAAGTATCAAAATGCCATCGGGCAGTGCTCAAATGCTTGATCCCTCGGTCACCTAGTTCGATGAATTAGCTAATAACCTTTTATCTAATTAGCTATATTGTAGCTGCATACCATTTATGATTAGCGTTAAACATAACATCACGCCTTTGTTCCTCGAAGCGTTGGGCAGAGGTATAGTAACACCTTCATTTCGCCGTTATGTTAAAGTCCCATGTAATAGGGGTCGAGCCTTTGCCATCAACTGGGCACAAATCCAAACTCTGGGCTGCCACTGAGGAATTCCACAAGGAAAAAAATATATTTTACAAAGCATCTACTAATTAATCAAGAAAATGATAATTAAATGTGACTCTCTCGACTCGTTTATAAATTCATTCTTGAAAAGTTATAATAGCTACCTTTGTCTAAAGAAAATAAATTAACTAAGTGCATATTATTATTCTATGAAGACAATATAAAAGCAACAAGTAATATTTTAAAAACTTCGTATCTTAAATTCAATTTTGCGACATAAACTAGAGTAATGGCCGTCTCTTTTGATATTTTTATTTGACTAGTAAGCTACAGTTTGTTAAAGTTACTAAGTATTATGTCTAGTGAGATTAAAACTGATGAACAGAGGTAAAAAGGTTTATTCACTTGTAGAGTGAAACGTCGTAGGAGATAAAAGTATTGCTTTACAAAGCGGGGTTTGCAATTCGATATCGTCGCTTAAGTTCTAACACTGCGTAACTCGAAAAATAGTAAGTAGTTTTCAGTTACGCACGTCATTCGATAGGGAATCGAAAAACGCATCGTTTGACCAATCACAACGCGTTATTTCAAAAACAAAATCCACCGCGTATGTAATATGTTTCCATCCAGCTATGTAAATGGCTAAAACAGCGTGCAAGTCAGGTGAGTTCCGTACTGGATCGTGTCGCGAAAATGCTCCGTTGATAAAATCAAAATAAAATGGAATATTGTACATTAAAAACAACTATATGAAAAGTAGAAAAATATATACCTTTTGCTCTCCTGAAAAGTTAACTATTTTGAGTTACGCGGTGTTAGAACTTAAGCGACGATATGTTATAAATATTGTGAAAAAAATACATTGCATGCATAATTATGTAATCTTTAATTAGTATGCTTAGTTTTAATCGTTCTATTTAAAGTATAAATGATAATTATGATAGTTCCTGTAGGTACATGGAGGCCTATTCCGAAAATCGAACTACGAAGTTTCGGTTGACAGATTGCAGGTTTTCCAACCACGAAAATGTTTCGGATGCGACGATCGATTCGATTTTATCGATTTGACATTTTGTCTTTCGTTCACCCTGTTCTCAAATGTTAATATTGACATCTAGTAGTTCGTTGTTTGACAATACTTTATAATATAAAAGGAGAAGCTGACTGACTGACTGATCTATCAACGCACAGCCTAAACGGCTGGGGTTATAAACTTGAAATTTTGACGGTAGGTTCATTTTGTGACGTAAACATCCACTAAGAAGGGATTTCTCGAAATTCAACCCCTAAGGGGGTGAAAAAAATCACGCAAGCGAAGCTGCGGGCAAAAGCTAGTACTTTATCATTTTAATTCTCGTCGTTGTTTTGTTTCGATTCGAAACTTTAACTTTCTTTTTTCAGAGCAGGCTTGTTTCTGTTCTACATAAGATTCGTTCTGCCTAGCCTTTTCCCAAATATGTAGGGGTCAGCTTGCAGTCTAACCAGATGCGGCAGAATACCAGTACTTTACACGGAGCGAATGCCATCAGACCTCCGCAACCCAATTACTGGGCAATTCCGATATCCTAAGGTTAGACCGGTTGTCAGATTTTCGGGCTTCTGACTACCCGTAATGACTGTCATAGGTATTCGCATGATACCCGGGACCGACGGTTTAACGTGTTCTCCGAGGCACGGAGGGCTCTCGATGTGTAAAGAATAGTCACCCATCCACGGGCTGGCCGCAGCAAGCGCAGCTTAACCTTGCAAATCATATGATTCGCGCGGCTGTTAATTGGCCACGAGCTCCTCTGCTCCCCTCTGTTCTAGATAAGATTATATACCTATATTTGTATAGCGTCTTCTTTTATTCACGTAAGATGTTATTATAAAATAGGTACTTCCAACCCCGTTTGATCAAAATGCTCGCAAATCTAATATCCAAACATATATCATATTAACCAAAGATACTAAATATAGATACTAGTATTGTATGTATTTCTAAGTAACGTACTCTCGATAAGTCACTAAAATAGTACATCTAATATAAGACGTATTTCCCCATCAGTATAACTAACACTGATAATGGTGATGTTCTTCACAAAGGTCAGGTGCGTAGTACTCTCCACTGGCGTGCGTGTATGACAAGATGTATGAATGTGGCTGAAGCGAAAGGAGTATGTAAGGATCGTAGCGTGCGGCGTTCTATAGTTTCTGCCTGCTATGGGAAAAAGGCGTGAGTTTATGTATGTATGTATAACTTACACTTAACACTACACCAAATAAAACTCACAAAACGAAATTATACTCAAAAACATCCAATATCCGCGAACGAAACATAAAAAAACCCTTTTTCACATTTACAAAATTCAATTTGTACAAAACGCCTTTGTCGTAATAATATGACATTAGTTCAAATAAAAGTAGGGTAGCAGCACTAATAACCCGTCTATTTGGCACCGGAAAATTGCTAAATCGCTGCCGTGGCTTGCTATGACAAACAAAGGACGTTCGATACAGAAGGGGATGATAAAAAGAGGTCGTGTCTGACAAAGCTTCGTTGTGGTCGCGAATGCGTGAGCAATACGTAATAACTGCTCGCTCGTACTTGTTTCTGTTTATGTACGTGTTTGATAAAGCCTTTATTTTCGTGTGTGGATTTTTGTGTCGATAAAGCTAGACTAGAGTTAGAACTTTGTGGTTTATTGTGAAGTAAATGAGTTGCGAGTTCATTCTGTACAATAGAACTCCTTTCATAAACTGTAAAAAAAAGCTGTGATAGTCTAGTGGTGTGACCATCGGACTGCTAAGTCATAGGTCTCGAGTTCGAACCCAAGGCATGCACCTCTGACTTTTCGGATTCATGTGCGTATTGTATAATTATCATTTGCTTAAAAATGGTGAAGGAAAACATCGTGATGAAATGCCTGAGAGATATTTCTTGACAGCATGTGATACAAGAGGCCCATGGGCGGCATAAACTCTAACACCAGGTTAGTCACTAACCACACAAAAAGAAGAAGACGAATAATTATGACGATGGACTGCCTTGTTGCTATTGTGATCGCAAATACGACTGCTGAGTATGAGGTTCTGGGTTCGATCTCCAGCTCGGGTAAAGTGTTATTGGGTTTCTTCATTAGGAATATCTCAGTAGCAGCCCAGAGCCTAGAGTGCTCGGTTAATGGCAATAGGCTCGCCCCCTATTACATGGGACTTAAACATAACTGGCGAAAGTAGCGTTTACTAAAGCCCTCTGCCGAACCCTTCGGGGAATACAAAGCGTGATGTTATGTATGAATAATTATGACAAAGTGAGGGTGATTGTATAAAAAAAAAACTATCGAAACAAATATCTGACAACCTTCTTTTGTCTAAGTACTAGAATCGACGTCACAGAAAAAATACTATCGAAACAAATATCTGACAACCTTCTTTTGTCTGAGTGCTAGAATCGACGTCACAGAAAATCCAAGGCGGATGCTTCGCCTCGTGATTTAGGTCGTCATCCCGACTTTTATTGACGAGACAGAATGCTGTTCCACATTTGTGGTGACTTGTGTCTACATACCGTGTCTTCCTCTTAGCCTTTTCCCAATTATCTTGGGGTCAGCTTCCAGTCTAACCAGATGCGGCTGAATACCAGTATTTTACACGGAGCGACTGCCATCAGACCTCCGCAACCCAGTAACTGGGCAATGCCGATATCCTAAGGTTAAACCGTTTGTCAGACTTTCGGGCTTCTGACTACCCGTAACGACTGTCATAGGTATTCGTATGACACCCGGGACCGACGGCTTAACGTGCTCTCCGAGGCACGGAGGGGTCTCGATGTGTAACAAATGGTCACCCATCCACGGACTGACCGCGGCAAGCGCAGCTTAACCTCGCTAATCTTACGATCGGCGCGGTTGTTATTTAGCCACGAGCCCCCCATACCGTGTATGTTATCAAATAAATTCCAGCATGAAGTGTGACATGAGGGTATTTAATTCGTTTCACTCTTGTTTATGTCACGTCAGTAAGGGGCACAGGCCCCTGCCAATAGAATTTCTAATTTATTTCTTCTACTTACGATTGTTTTCTGTTATGAACCTGATTCTACAGTAGATGGGTCAAAACCTGCCATATACCAATGTGATTTTAATGGTATATACAACGTGTTACAAAAATACCCCTAAAGGGGGTTAAAAGGCCCCTTGTAAAGAGTCTATTGGCAATATTTGAAAACAGAAGTATGACCCAAAAAAAAGGAATTTGGATAAAACATAAAACAATCATCATTGAAACGCTACCCTGAAAACATAAAACTGAAGAGTAGACTACCGAGAAAGTTAATAACATTCTTACCAAATTTTCTCTGAGAGGTAAATGACAACAACCATAAAAGACTACTTGTTTATTTACATTTTACATGGGGAATTATGTAACACGTTGTACTTTCTAATGACATCAAGAAGTAAAGGTGAAGGAAAACATTGTGGGGAAACCTGGACTCAATGGTCTGAAATCACCAAATCTTCTTTGTATGAGAAGATTTGTAAATTTATACAAAAGTGAACCGCATATATTTTGCAGTGCTCTAATAGGCTTCATGTACTAAAACTGGCGTGTGCATGAAAGCTAATAAATAAAAAAAAATACTGTCACTAAGGTTGGTAGTGGGGTTGACTGCCCAGGGTGTACCTAATGAAATAGTACTGTTTGCACTCTATGTATATTATAATCAGCCCATTACTGTCCCACTGCTGGGCATACGTCTCTTCTCAGAATGAGAATACTTTAGGCCTTGGTCCACCTCTCTATATTATAGCAATATTGCGAACCTTCGTTAACGAATGTTATTTTTTTATTTCAATTATTTATAATTAACAAAATAATTTCTTCTTTCCAGATAAACATAGTGCTGAACAGTGAAAATGCGAGTGACTTAAGTGTTAAGTGTTCAAAATGAAGACCTCTAATTTGGTGTTGACACTCATTTGTGTCATTTCGCTTACCTGCACGCACGCCAAAACAGGTGAGTTTGTTACTAAGCGCATTATAGGGACATTCACCCTATTACATAATATCACTGAAACTAACACGGTCGTGATTCCTAATTATTTGCTTATCATGTTATGTATGTACAGTAGGTGAATGAGTTCGTCAGTTTTCAAATTCGTTCCTTTCCCACATCGCGGGCACATGTTACCTTTTCAAACTGTTGAATGGAACAGACCAACGCATGGAAAATTATGTTTAATTATTTGGTAGCAAAGATCAAAATTGCCTTTTGCCTCCCTATGACGTACGTGCCATGTAATGTCTTTGATTTGATTTAAGGAGTTTTGTTGTAAATACCATGATATCAATCAATTAGATGATTAAATAAATTGCCATTACTAGTGTCTATCACCATGTCACCATTCTAATTTTTACTAACCTGTCAAAAAATACTTGTATTTTCATTTCTATAACGTTGGCAATACGTAGTCAGTAATAGTTGGTTTCTTGCACTGTGCAAGCAAAAATAGACCTTAAGGTATATGACCTTTTCATTCCCCCACTGTACCTACTCATCAATGTCTTCAATTGACTTGCAAAAAAAAAGAACATCAATCCACATTAATTGATTGCAATCAGAAAGCAAGAAATCTTCCTGATTGCTGGCAATCATTTATGATTGACTTCCATTGTTTGCTTGATATGAGAAGGGAACTTTAATAGAGACTACGGCTTGATGGGGTATTGATGCTAACAACTGCATTACTGGTTTTCATGTTAGAAGGGGTGAAGATTTTATCCCTTTTTAAACAGAAATATCATGCTCTTCTCGTTTATCAGGCTATCAGTGATATGTGAGGCTATGGCTATCGCTAAACAAATACTAAAACTTTATTTATTTAATCACAGTACTACTTAGTCGATAATCTAATATAATTAGCAAATACACTGGCCTGCAAAAATAAGTATCACACTTAAAATTGCAATAACTTTTTAAGTACACAAGATATATTTTCGAAACAAAAAGGACTCAAAAAAGAGTTTAACTTTGTTACTATAGTTTCAAAGAAAGCTGATAAAAATTGCTATAAAACGTTTTTTATTTTAAATCTCTAACTTCTATAGTTTAGAAAAAAATGAAATTTTAAAAGTGTGATACTTATTTTTGCAGGCCAGTATTGTACGATTTATGATATGCTTCTGGATTCACACAGAACACAACCAGATAAGTTCCGTCTCACTTGCTATAAGTATGCAACTTGAAATAAGTACTTTTAGTTAAAATTACTATACGTAACTTATAGGTTAAGTAATGAGCATTTTGACGTGAGTGATTGTAATCAGAAGCAAGAAATACTTCTGATTGCAAGAAATCATTCAAATTGCTAGATTTTTTCTGATTGCAAGCTATATTTTTGATTGCAAGAAATGTTTTTGAATGATAGAAATCTTTCCAATTGCAAATTTTTTGTCTGATTGCAAGACATCTTTTAAATTGAGTTTTTTTTTCTGATTGCAAGCAATATTTCTGATTGCAAGAAATCTTTTTGATTGCAAGAAATCTTTTTGTTTGCAAGAAATCTTCCTGATTGCAAGATTTTTTTCTGATTGCAAGCTATCTTTCTGATTGCGAGCAATCACAAGTGATTGATATGAGAACTCCAATCAACAATAATTGAGAAAGCAACTTTAATCAAGGCCCCGACGTGACGGGGTATCGATGTTAACAACTGCATTATTAGATGTCAAGTTAGAAGGGTTGAAGGGACAAGGGTTTGTCAATTTCCGTTCAAGCCGGTATAAATTAAAGTTGGTCGTGTAATAGATTTGATACCCGATGTATGATACTTTGGGTTAAATGGTTCAATATTGAATTTGTAGCCTTAAGGACCATTCAATGTTTTCAAAATTTGAACCAATTTAAGATGTTAACTGTTTGCTTTGTTGTGTTTTTTTCTTTTTAACCGACTTCCAAAAAGGAGGAGGTTACTATGTTCGTCTGTATGTATTTTTTTTTTTTTTGTGTATGTTCATCGATATTTTCGCCAATTGTGAACCGATTTTGATGATTATTTTTTTAATGGATGAGGTATACTTCGAAGTTGGTCCCATTTAAATTTGGTGAAGATCTGATGAAGAACTTCGGAGATAGACAATGGAACTCCTCAATGACGAACAGTACGCATATTGTGATGATGTGATTATGTTACGAGCAGCGTCTTTAGTAGGTCCAACCAGGTTTTAATTAAGGCCACTAAAAAGAAAAAAATAAAAACTTTTTTACAAAAAAATTAAACCGACTTCAAAAAGAATAAAATAATTACCATATAAAATTAACAGTTTCAGAAGTCGGTGCCTTCAATTTGATTCAGCGTGGATCAGCACCGACTTCTGAAACTGTTAATTTTATATGGTAATTATTTTATTCTTTTTGAAGTCGGTTTAAATTTTTTGTAAAAAAGTTTTTATATTTAATTTAATTTTTACTTACTATGGCGAAACTGTCTCGTCGTTCACCTAATTATGCTTTCTTTTGTTTTCTCATAGAAGTGAATAAATAATATGTATTCTTTTTGAGAAATAAAAATTCTTAAACCATATGTCATTACATTAGCTGGTCTGAAGAATTTATATCTTTACATCTTTAGACAGCAGTGATAGCCTAGAGGTTGAACGCTTGCCTTCCATGCAGGAGGGTCTGAGTTCGATCCCAGCCCGTACTTATGACTTTTCGAATTCATGTGCGGATCAAAATTTGATTATCAGTTGCGTTAACGGTGAAGGAAAAACATCTTGAGGAAACCTGCACACCTGAGAGGGGTCCATACAGTTCTCGATAGTATGTCTAGTCTGCCAATACGCACCAGGCCAGCGTGGTGGACTAACGCTAACGCTTCTCATTCTGAGAAGAGGCCCGTGCCCAACATTGGGACAGTAATGGGCTAATTATGTTTGTATGTTTTACATCTTTAGAACTGAAAAGAGTATGGTGCGCTCATTGGTAAGCATTTTTTTAATGAAAAAATTTAACATCTCTATATTTAATATCTCTATTAAGAGTAGTCAAATATTGTTTTCATTTTATTTTTTCGTTCCGTGAATAGGGTAGGTATAGAAAGAAAAAAACAAGACAGTGGGCGGCCATTTTGAATATAAACCCTAATATGATACAATGAGGTACATTAGAATAGGTTTTACTAGTGACGATACTTAAGTACGTCCGACGCACCCTGGGCAGTCAGCCTCGCTACCAACCTTGCTGACTGGCTTATCCAATACGAGAGAAGTAGATGTTCCACCTAGCCTTTTCCCAACTATGTGGGGTCAGCTTCCAGTCTAAACAGATGCGGCTGAATACCAGTATTTTACACAGAGCGACTGCCATCGGACCTTCGCAACCCAGTTACTGGGCAATGCCGATATCCTAAGATTAGACCAGTTGTCAGACTTTCGAGCTTCTGACTACCTTTAAGAGGAAACGCGGGCTGCAAAATATTAATAATTTGAAGAGGTTTTTAAGCGATCTATTTCTGTCTCATCCCTCTCGCAAACCTTCCCAATTGAGCGCGAAAGAGACAACTGCATCTCGGACTGATTTCTTCTGTGCAATATTAGCGAAATCGTACTTTCGTATTTCCCTGTTACCTTTTTCAAATCAGGACCGATTATTAAAAAAAAAACTGTAATAATTTAAGAAAGACTTTGTTTATGTCTGTATGTTTGTCTTTTATTTTTTATATTCGTCAAATTTATTTGCCAGATGTTTGAAAACGGTGGTAAAACCGATCGATTTTTGTAAAAATTTAAACGTCTCTAGTTCTTTTAATAATTAATTTATTGATAAAAACAAAACATAGGGACATAGTTGTGGTATATATAGGTATATATCATATGGTAAAAAATATTTGCTCTATTGACATTATCTTAGGAGGAAACTGAGGAATATGTTTGTATGGACTAAATGCCAACCGCATTTATTCTTAACGACAATCATAGGTATTCGTATGATACCCAGGACCGACTGTTTAACGTGCTCTCCGAGGCACGGAGGGGTCTCGGTCTATAACAAATGGTCACCCAAGAGAGAAGTAGATACAATTACCAATACCTACCTTAATGATAGGTTATAAATTCAATCGGAGGCTGAACAATGGTACTTAACATGATGTAATTAGTGTAGAGTGTTTAACATTAATTTGAATTACCACTCCACTCGCCTTAACTTCTCTAACAAGAATACATACGCTGTAAGGGCGCGTTCCCACTATGTTGTGACGATTAATTTATCGTTGGACGACTGTCGTCTCTAGCTGTTCCCATTGGATCGCGACATTTTATCGTTTCACGGCAGTCGCTCTGTCGTTTGCACACCAGTAGCAAGCTACAAGACGAGACGATATTTTTATCGTGGCTACGACAGATAGTCGTAACAACGACACATGATTTGCCGTCACTATGTCGTGTTTCTTAACGTTTTACGACTGTCGTGCTAGCCGTTCCCATTGACTTGACAATCTGTCGTCACTGCAAAAACAAGTCGTGAACGACAGTTAATCGTGTCGTCTTATACGTGAACACCTCCATTTAAATATACCTATATATAAAAGTACTCTGTGGACCTGCCGGGGTCGCGGTGCATGCAATAGCGAATCTCGTGACTCTGGCCTTAGGTCAGAAGGAGGGACACCGTTGGTTTTTAGCCGGTAAGAATCCGGCAGACCCTCTCGCCTTCCCCGGGCGAGGGACATCCATGAGGATATTCCAGAGAAAAAAAAGGGGTATAAGTCTATATATATATAAATCAAGACCTATAAATCACGATACTTAAAACTACACGATTATCTGTCGTCACGATAACGTGGGAACGCGGCCTAAGCTGAGGTTTCTATGTAAATCACTTGCAACCAACAAGGATCCAAGTCCGCGCAGGATTTGTTAACAGAATAGTTAATCCTATTCAAATATCCTATTACAAATTCACTTAATGGAGCACTAGGAGTGTTTAAATCAAAATGATTTGTTGCTTTGAGGTTCGTTTTTGGTTAATTTTGATTAAAGATTAATTTAGGTAAGATTTAGTATTACCTTGTTGGTTTAGTCCTGGGTTCTCGGGTCCTGGGTTCGATCCCTAGTTCGGGCAAAGTGTTTTTGGGTTTTTCCACTAGGAACTTCTCAGTAGCAACCCAGAGTCTGGATTAGTGCCCGATTAATGGCAATGGGCTCGCCCCCTATTACATGGGACTTAAACATAATTGACGAAACGAGGGTATAATACTAAAATACTTCTGCCGAACCATTCGGGGAATATAGGCGTGAATATAGGTTATGTTTAGTATTGCTTTTCTGTGAACCATCATCACTTTTAGACTGTAAACGACTTCTACTGAATTATGGCCACCTAATTCTGCCTGTCCACTGGAGCGGAGAGGAGCGGTGCGATGAGGAGCTAATCAATAGAATTGCATAAAATTCACGTCTCCGCTCTGCTCCGTGAATATTTTGCATTTCTATTGCTTAGTACCGCACCGCTCCGCTCCTCTCCGCTCCAGCGGAGAGGCAGCCTAATACGATACGATACAGGGAACGATCACCAGACAATACTGATTGTTATCGTCACCGTGTTAGACACAAATTGCAACTTTTGACACCATTCTTTGCAAGCGGATTGGCAACCGTAGTACAACATTACATAAAGACTTTTATATTTAATGTTTTTCTTTAGTATCTAATAATATAAGACGTACACAATGAGGCTTGCATAGTCGCTGAAGGGCGAACTAATGCGTCGGAAAAATATTTGAAAAAGAAAATAAAAAACATTACATAACGAACGGAATTGAAAATGGTGGCGCTGCTATTGTTATCGTTATTTGCCTCTCTCATACACACGTACTCTGTGAGCGAAAAAGTAATAGTGGATACGCCATTTCTAATCCTATCCTTTAAGTAATAAGGTAAAATAGTGTTATTTACACTTTTGTCTTGAACCTATTTTGTTTCGCATTGGACTCAAAGCTTTGGATTTTATCGATTTCTGAAGAGATTTGGTTCAAAAAGTATGTTATTTAAGAGAAAATAGCATCTCGCAACTCGCATGCAGATCAAAAAATTACATATTTTTCAAGGCAAACGGATATAATGAAAAAAAAAACTCGATTTTTGAACAAAAATGAAAAGTGTAAACGACAGTTTTTGCTCCTGAGCTCCTCAAATATTCTCTTGACGTCATTCTTTGGTCACTTTATTCGTTACTTACGGAACCAAAGGTAATTTGGAAAAAAAAAATGTTGAAGAGCAATTTTAGGATACCTTTCCGACTCATTTCTAGTTTAATCCTAGGTATTTTAAATCACCTATTTTTGCTCATGTTTGCCTATTAACAATTTGATTGAAGATTGCTTTAAGACCGAGGCTACACTTAACTGCGGCGCGAACTGCGACACTTATGCGATTGAACATAATATAACATAACATCACACATGAATTTCCCGAAGGGTTGGGCAGATGTGTATAGTAACACCCTCATTTCGCCGTTATGTTTAAATAACATGTAATAGGGGGCGAGCCTATTGCCATCGACCCGGCACAAATCCAAACTCTGGGCTGACAAACCCCGACCTGGGGATTGAACCCAGGACCTCACACTCAGCAGTCGCGAATTCTGGAAATAAATATTTGAAAAGCGGTTTGAGAATACTTTTTTGACTGATTTCTAGTCTAATCTTAAGTGTGATAAATCTTACCTTACAAAAGATTGCCTTAACCCTGTGTCACTAACCATTCGTCAAAATGACGACGCGTACCTTGCGCATTTAGTGTTTCAGTAAGATCCCGACCCCCGCTACCCCACCCGTTTCTAATGCCTTCCTAATTCGCATCCTTAGTGACCCACAATCACTCAGTGCGGATGTACGCATATTACATCGGGGTTTATCGAGTAATCGTAACTTTTTTCAAAGTTGTGTATTTATTTATTTGTCAATTATTTTTGATAATTACTATTAGAACATATTATTTTTATGTTATAATAAGACGTAATAATTACTATACCTTTATAAATCTCTAAGTGCTTGGCCAGAGTGGCAGCGCGGTGCGGGGAGCGGCGCGGGTGCGGGAACGCGCGCGATTTGCCTGTCCGCAGTGGAGCGCG
This sequence comes from Amphipyra berbera, assembly GCA_910594945.2. NCBI lineage: Eukaryota > Metazoa > Arthropoda > Insecta > Lepidoptera > Noctuidae > Amphipyra > Amphipyra berbera. The sequence continues at coordinate 4,451,769 of OU343131.1, read as the reverse complement.
GCTTCGTTCTGAGCGTTGTCGTGTCCAGTGTTTGTCAAAATATCATATGGATGAAGAAGACTTATTTTTACTGGAAAATTCTTACTAAAAAACGATGTTTCGACATCCACAGTGCTTGAATAGCACTTATTAATTCTTCAACATTTAATTTTGAAGACGCCATCACAACAACGCGCGTGGTCAGCTCGAACTACTTTGAGATCCCCCGCTCCCGCGCGGGTTGTCACTTGCCGCCCGCGCTCTCACTGCGGCCACTTGTATGAACGACCTATGGCGTGAGCTACCCGCGCACTCCCTGCACAACGTAGCCCGCGCCGCTTTCCGCGCCCGCGTGCCCACTATGGACACTCAAATGAAGTTCTTCTGTTTGAACTCACCGCACCGCGCCCGCCCCGCGCCCGCGTTTGCAGTCTGGTCAAGATTTAATATTATTTGCAAATTTTTGATGTATGTCCACGAAAAAAAGCGATTTGCTGGGAGCATATTGTTCCTATGTGCAATCATTATTCATTGGTTATGTCTAATAAAAATTAGGTTATTGGTTTAAGAAAACCGAAGCTACACGTAGCCGCGACGCGAGCTACGACACAAGCGATTTTTGGTGTAAGTTCAGTTCGCGGCAAGGTGTAACTTCAGCCTAAAACATTCGTAACGATTGCTCATACTATTGTTTGATCAAACACAAATAGATATTAAGCTATGCGTGATCTCTTAATGTGCTTTACACACCGTAATGCCACGCAAGCCGGCCGCTTACAGGCAGCTTTGCGATTTAATGAAACCGGACACAAGCCTTACATACACAATCCACTTTGAGTCGCCTGTTTGCGCTGATATAGTGTGTAGATACATGTTTAGAAACATGTTTAGTAACATGTTTAAAAACTGCCTTGTTGGTCATGCGCGACTGCTGAGCATAGGGTCCTGGATTCGATCCCCAGGTTGGGTAAAGTGTTATTACGTTTTTCCATTAGGAATTTCTCAGTAGCAGCCCGGAGTCTGGAATTGTGTCCTATTATGTGAACTTAAACATAACTGGCGAAACGAGGGTGTACCTACTAAAATACCTCTGTCGTACCCTTCGGGTAATACAAGGCGTGATGTTATCTTATATAAACATGTTATCTAAATAAAATCTTTAGTTTTACTGTATGTTCGTTCTGCCTAGCCTTTTCCCAACTATGTTCAGGTCAGCGTTATTTTACACAGAGCGACTTCCATCAGACCTCCGCTACCTAGTTACAGGGCAATGCCGATATTCGAAGGTTAGATCGGCTGTCAGACTTTTGGACTTCTGACTTCCCGTAACTAATGTCGTAGGTATTCGTAATATAACACCCGGGACCGACTGGTTACGTGCTCTCCGTGGCACTGCGAGGTCTCGATATGTAACGAACGGTCAGCCATCCACAGAATGATGGCGGCAAGTGCAGCTTAACTTCGCAAATCGTGCAAACCGCGTGGTTTTAATTAGCCACGACCCCCCTCATGTTGAATGGTAGGTAAGTTTTATTTCAAAAGTTCCAAATTTAACTGCTTCGTTGGTCTAGTGGTGGCAAGCGCGACTGCTGAGCGTGAGGTCCTGGGTTCGATCCCTAGGTCGGGCAAAGAGTAATTGGGTTTTTCCGTGTGGAATTCCTCAGTAGCGGCCCGGAGTTTGGATGTGTGCCCGGTTGATGGCAATAGGCTCGCCCCCTATTACATGGGACTTAAACATAACGGTAAAATGAGGTTGTTACTATAAATTGACAACACGTTTGGTGCAGCGGCTGAGCGATCGGCTTCTGCGTTATGGGTCGTGGGTTTGATTCCCGCACGGAACAAATATTTGTATAGCCTTCAGATCGCCTGTCCCTATTAACAAGATAGGATACGCAATTTTCTTGATTTTGCTTTTATTTAACTATTGACCTAAAAAAGCATTATCTATCAGTAGCTTAAAAAAAGTTAATTTTTTCTCATAATTTTTGAAATTTCCATATGAACAAAGTCGTATACCTACCTACGACTTAATAGGGACAGGCGATCTGTAGGCCATACAAATATTTGTTCCGTGCGGGAATCGAACCCACGACCCGTAACGCAGAAGCCGATCGCTCAGCCACTGCACCAAACGTGTTGTCAATTTATAGTAACAACCTCATTTTGCCGTAATTTGTATACCTATTTAAAAAAATAATTATAAGCAATTTAAACTTTAACACGCTCACCTGTAAAATTACTGTTTTGCAGATCCTACATTATTAAGAGGGATAGGCAGATAGTTGTTCCGGGTCTGGATGTTTGTGCGTGTGAAGATTTGTGTTTGTAAACGCACCCACGATACAAGATAAATCCTAGAGTGGGGCAACGTTTTGTATAAAAAAGAAAAAACTGCTCTACCCGTAGGGGAATACAGGCGTGATGATATGTTCCAAAATTAAACGCCCCTAATAAAAATACAATTTTCAACACGACCTAGAACGACTTTGGTTCGAACGAACGTATCATTTCATAATAATCTATTGTATCGCTACAAACTATGTACGAACTATACTCGTACAAAACCGATAATTTACAGTTTGCGTGTTGATTGGCCTACAATTAATTCACTGGGTATGTGTTTATTGGATTTACTAAGTAATTATGGCCTTGTATTGTTATTATTGAATTGTTAATTTATTTCGTTCTATGAAATACTCGATACGAGTCATATTCGCTCGTAATTATAACTTTGGGCTTTTTAGACGAATATATAACAAATATTCAGTAGTTTATGAGCGTAGTTAAACAGAAAGCGACCATCGACGAAAAACGAGTTTTGAGATACGGCCGTTTTAAGGTATTATCGCTGCTATTTTTTATACAATACAAAAATGATCTAAAAGCCATTTTTATCTCAAAGCATAAGGGCTACAAAATAAGCTATTTGAAACTACCAAAATACTTTGTTTTGCTAGTAAATTATCAAGTTAAACTTGTAGTCGCTTTCTACTTTATCAAACAATTTAAGAAAAGTATTTTTCCAGAACGCGTCTATCGGGATGGTCTTATTCTGCTTTTTGAGGTATGGCTAAAAAAGAAATAAAATTGAAATCCAAAATAATGATTTTATTCTGCAAAATTCTTTCTTAAACAAATTCAAATCTAAAACCACTTTTACAAACTCTTATTTTTTAGTATAATGACATTCAGTGGTATTATATAATTTGTTTCAGTTATGTTATTGTTAGTTGGGTCTAATGGTTCTTGAGTTATACCTACTGTATAAAAAAACTAAACTAAACTGTAAACTAGCTTGCTCATCTTCTTCTAAATCGTGAAACAACTGAGCCATGATAAGAGGGTCACTGCCCTTAATTTTTGGACATAGACTTGATGCACTAAATGGTGTTTACTTTATAAATCCGCAATAGTAATAATAGAATGGTCTGTTTCTGCAAATAAGAAATTACAGATAGATAAGTGGCATTAAGTAGACCATTATGAGTGGCTTATAGTCGTATCGTGCAAAAATATAATTAATCACTGAAAATTATTTTGCAGAACTAGACCATTGCGATGGTCGGCTTTTGCAAATAAAACAATCAAACTATTATATTATAAACGAAATTTGCTGGATCCAGCCAACTTTGATGGTCGGATTCTGATTACCACTAATAGCATGTTTTTGGATATTTTGCTAGACCAAAACCAAAAATGGTCGTTTTTAACACAAAAAATGGGTGATAATGGTACATGGTCTCATTTGACAATTTAATATCTCGAGTTTAGATGTGGTTTGAAAAATAAGTGTTTCTGGAATATGTAAAGCAAAGAAAATCTTTGCTCGGGGTTGGTCGCTTTCTGCTTAACTACGCTCATATTCTGACTGCCTTGTTAGTCTAGTGGTCGCAAGCGCGACTGCTGAGCATAGGGTCCTGGGTTCGATCCCCATAAATATACATACATAATTAGCCCATTACTGTCCCACAGCTGGGCACGGGCCTCTTCTCAGAATCAGAAGGGTTTAGGCCTTAGTCCACCACGCTGGCCTGGTGCCGGTTGGCAGACTACACAGCCATCGAGAATTTTATGGAACCCTCTCAGGTGTGCAGGTTTCCTCACGATGTTTTTCAATCACCGTTAACGGAAGTGATAATCAAATTCTGATCCGCCCATGAATTCGAAAAGTCAGAGGTACAGGACCGGGATCGAACTCACACCCTCCGGCATGGAAGTGAAGCGTTCAACCGTTAGGCTATCACTGCTTTTTTTTCGATCCCCAGGTCGGGCAAAGTGTTATTGGGTTTTTCCATTAAGAATTTCTCAGTAGCAGCCCGGAGTCTCGAATTGTGCCCGGTTAATGGCAATACGCTCGCCCCCTATTACATGGGACTTATACATAATTGGCAAAATGAGGGTGTACTAAAAACACCTCTGCTATCCCTTCGGGGAATACAAGGCGAGATGTTATGTATGTTTTATTTTCTGACTAAAATTTTTATAATGCCTGAGATGAGTTTCTGAACGACTGATCAATTTAATCTGTTGTTGAATGTGATTGGTCGATCAAAATAAGGGGCAAACTATGCAATGGTTTCAATCAATCAATTTCGTCATGACTACTTCGCAAACGACTACAGCTGATCAAAGGCCTGCATGTGATCATTGGTCGGGTTGCTGATTGCAGTTTGTTGTTATACTCACAAGGAGATGCTACGAATCCTCTTAGAGTTGACCCACATTTTTTCATGCTCTGTCCTTTCCTGTCGCTTAGGAACTTCATTTAATAGAGCAAGAAAGACAGTGTGAGTGTTATGGCGTGCGATCTGATGTTGGTCAATCCTTATTGTCTGTTTGTCTATCTGTCTGCTACAAATCTTGGAAGTACATTTTTTGCCAGTAATCTGAACAGTCTGGAATGTTGTATACAATGTAGTTTAAATAAAGATACAATAATATTTACTAAACATTTCTTTTCCATGGATTACTTAGGTACTAAAAAGTAAAAAATAAAATAACATATTATAGCACTATTGCACAGATACTTTGATAATTTGACCGCCTCCAAAGCTCCAGTTTCCAGATGATTCAATTTATTTTTATTTTTAATACGTTTTACTTTAGAACATTCCTAAAATAAAAAAATAAAATTGATTTCTTTCTTTTTTGACATCCCTCATGGAATGGCACGGAACGGCCTATACCTCACTGGGATTTTATTAATTAATCAAATATCTACCCTATTTCACATTTTTCTGTAACAAGCTACACTCAGAAGCAATGAATCCGGGTCACCAACATAAAACTTAATATCTCAGAAAACAGTGTTAAACATTGTTTTGTTTATGTTGCTGACCCGGATTCATTGCTCCCAAGTGTGATTTTTTTCACTATTCAATAGTTTAACAACCTTTTATATTGGACTAGCTTTTGCCCGCAGCTTCGCTTGCGTGAAGTTTGAAATCCTCGTTAAGCCCATTTTAAAGTGACATTTTAAAATCCAAAGCGTCCGTCTTTTATCACCCCCAGCGGTTTAGGCTGTGCGTTGTTAGTTTAGTCAGCCAGTCGGTAAGTTTCTCCCCATGCTTCTTACTTCAAAAGTACCAGATTTCTCATACAAACTTTCAACACTTATTTCACCCCCTTAGATGTTGAATTTCCAAATATGTGTACATTTATTCCTAACCAGAAACCTTAATATTTAATTTCATCTCTCTTACTTCAAAAACGACGGACTTACATACAAACTTCAACCCCCCATTTCACCCTCTTAGGGGTGGAATCTCCAAAAACCCTCAAACACTTATACGTTTATTTTTTACCAAAAGCCCAAATATTTAATTCCATGTTTCTCACTTCAAAAATACCAGATTTCTCATACAAACTTTCAACGCTTATTTCACCCCTTTAAGGGTTGAATTTCCATAAATGCTCAAACACATGTACGTTTATTTCTAACCAAAAACCTTAATATTTAATTTCAAGCTTCTTACTTCAAAAATGACGGACTTACATACAAACTTAAAAACCCTATTTCACCCCCTTAGGGGTTGAGTTTCGAGAAATCCCTTCTTAGTGGATGTTTACGTCACAAAATGAACCTACTGTCAAAATTTCAAGTTTCTAACCCCAGCCGTTTAGGCTGTGCGTTGATAGATCAGTCAGTCAGTCAGCTTTTCCTTTTATATATATAGATATACACTCGTATACAACCAAACTGACGCGCAGGTAACCAAATGACTTATTGATTCAGCCCACCGAGTCCGGACTTGTGCACAGGACCCTCCATCATTTATGCATGAATGCGGATACAGCCGGCTTAGTTGTGCATATAATTTCCAACTGAAAATGATTATGAATGAATTGTATAAATTTACCTATGTATTTTTTTTGTATTTGTACCTATGCTTATGTATGGAAGTGAATGTTGGTCGTGGCAGAAGAGGCATGAAAGTAGAATAAATGCCGTGGAAATGCGTTCCTTGCGAAGTATGTGCGGTGTAACTTTGAATGATAGACTGAGAAAGGAAGAGATTAGACAAAGTTGCGGTTTAAAAGATGATGTAGTGACAAAAATTGAAAGGAATATGCTTAGGTGGTTTGGTCATGTTGAGAAAATGAGTGAACGGCGATTAACAAAAGGAATTTATAAGGCGGATGTCAATGGAAACGCCGGTAGAGGACGTCCTAGAAGGACATAAATCGATGTTATTGGTGATGTTCTTCACAAAGGTCAGGTGCGTAGTACTCTCAACCGGCGTGCGTGTATGACAAGATGTATGAATGTGGATGAAGCGAAAGGGGTATGTAAGGGTCGTAGCATGTGGCGTTCTATAGTTTCTGCCTACCCCCATGGGAAAAAGGCGTGAGTTTATGTATGTATAACTTTATCTATACTAATATTATAAAGAGGAAAGATTTGTATTTTTGTATGTATGGTTTCAAAAATTCTTTTGCCGTTAGAAAGCTACACTATCACTTAGTAACATAAGCTACAGGCGAAGCCGTGAGGACACAGCTAGTAATGTATAATATGCTTTGTTTTACATACATACATACATATAATCACGCCTGTTTCCCATTGGGGTAGGTAGAGAGTATAGATTTCCACCTGCTACGATCCTGACACACACTTTTTGCCTCATCTACATTCATTAACCTTCCCATGCATGCTCGTCGGTTTAGGGTGCTACCAACCTGACCTTCTAGAACATCCGCGATTTGTTCGTGGTACATTAGCAAAGGTCCCTTCCAACTGTTCCGTACACAATCGCCTTGTACACTTTGATTTCCATCAGAAATATGCTAGATATCTATCGATAAAATAGTCCTAACTTGATGCATATTTTCGATGATGTATTTCGATGAGTAAAAAAATCACTGAAGCCATTTCTCGAATGGTCATCTGGCAATTTATTGACAACTTTTGCTATTTTTGACTATAGCTAATTAAATGATCAAAATGATGGAAGCAAGTTGATCATTCAGCAGCCTGAAGTGGATATTAATTTCTATGTCAAAATTAATCTAAGATCCGAGACTACTGGGATATTTTTTAAGTGTGTGAATATAAATGTGGTTTAAAAAAAAAAAGTGGCTCACATTGTACTTTGGGTATAACGTATTAGGCAAAGTCCCGATAAATAAAAAAAATGCATCAAACAGAAATGCTAAATAACATCAACAACCAGAAACGATAATATAGGTAGTAATGTTATCATTACGGACGATGCCCCCACTCAATAGGTAGTCAATTTACAGTCTATGTAGGTCACTCTGTTGTCAGTTTAATAATATTTTTCTTCCATTTTCCTGCTGTTTGTGTAGTTCTTTAATTGGACAATGATTGGATAAACGAGTTTGTAGCGATACCTACCTTAAATAGGTCAAAATGGAGCTTATGCTTAGCACACGCTTTTCAACGAGACAAGAGCTTCGCTTTGTAGTCCACGTTCCACTAATGTTCACCCATTGCGAGGATTGGCATGAAAAACTAATTGATATACAATATATCGGAGAATAAGTCATTTAGAAGATAAAGGAATTCGTCAAGATGAATCAACGTTCCCCCGATCCACCGTACTCACCCGCCGCAGCCGCGGAGCCGGTCGTCCCTTCTGACTCCGCGCAGTCACCATGACGCGAGAATACAGCCCTCATCAAGCTGTCGTATCCCCAGTCGCCCTCCCAGTCCTCTTGCATTCGACACCCTAAGAGTTCGAGTCCCCCCTTGGGGACACTCTCAGAGGTGTTGCTGCTATAGTCATAGCCATGATGTTACAGTAGTTAGCTTTGCGTAGTTAGCTAGGTAGTTAGAGTAGTAGGTATTGGTTCGGAGACCCTTCTGTCTTTAAAACGCTTTTATACACGTCAAATCCATATATAACAAGTTTGAGAAAACCGTACGTAAGAAATGTGAAAGATCTTGAAGAAGAGGCACTAAGTTTTATAAACGTGGCACCTGAAAGTGAACCCACATTTACTGACCCTGATCCTAAAGTGGTATAAGTTAAAAATAATATTTATATTTAGTTATTACTTATATTTGTACCTAGTTACATCATTCCCTGAAGCCAGAGTATAGGATATATCTATTAGTAATATGATTTTAATTTAGTAAATTGTTTTCATATATATTTTTTTGTTTACTTTGCTTGTTGTAATTAACCATAGTTTAATCTTTTTAGTCATTATAAACTTGTATTCCACTTGAAATAAATTCTTAACTATTTTTTTTCGTGATTTTTTCCCTTTTCTTTCATTCTATGCCAAAAAACATATATAGACATACAAGAAAACACTATAAACTACACATTATTTGAATCTCCAAACCTTACTGCATATTTGTGCCAAATTTCATCACGATACGACAAAAATTCATGAAGTTACAGATTTTTGATCCGATACCGACCTATATTTTCCATAGCCGTAGAAGTCTGACCTTTATTATCTAACCAGCTTCTTCTTCTTATATTCTGATTTTGTATGAATTATATTGTAACTTAGCTCTTGTAACTAACAACTATCCCAAATACAAGTTATCTCAGTTGTGGAGGATCTGTATTGGTTTTATTTACCAAATACACGCTTTGCTCCTGATAAGCAGACACTGGTCTTAACCGTAATACTATACTCATTTCTATCCAATGCTATAACCGTGTCTGCGACATATAATAAAAACTTTAAGAAAACTGCGGTAGTCGTTGCGGAAAGTCAGAAGCCCGAATGTCTGATAACCGATCTAACCTTAAGATATCGGGATTGCCCAGTAACTGGGTTGCGGAGGTTTGGTGGCTGTCGCTCCGCGTAAAATACTAGTATTCAGTCGCATCTGGTTAGACTGGAAGCTGATCCCAACATAGTTGGCAAAAGGCAGGCAGAAAAGAAAAACTTTAAGATATATAGTAAATTATTGTTTCAGTTTAAGATATTCGAAAGTATAGTATAGTTTCAAATTGTAAAAGAGTCTATACATATACAAGTCTGATAATATCTATATAGATAGCTTAAAGGTGTGTTTTATATACTCTAACACACCTTAGTTTATAGTGAACCATAACAATAAGCGCTTAGCTTTCGTTTTTATCGTTCGGCAATATTACGATAACATTGCTCGCGGGAAATAATCGCTGGCAGTTATTTCGTTTTTTTTTTGTTATATTTGTGTTCCAATAGCTTGTTCTGTGTGGATTCCGGTACTGAAGGCCACCTTTACTTCACCCGGTAGTATAAGTTCGCTCGAGGAAAATAAATAGTGGCTGTTATTTAGTTATTTTTGTGCACCAATATCTTGTAATAACAACGGTAGTAAACTTCGTTGTGTAGTTACTGTTATTTGCTTTTGTTTTCGATTGATTGATGTTAGGATGTTATATATATATATTTATATTGTTACTGCTATGTGTTTCTTGGTAATACAGAAAAAAATAATTATAGTTCGTCAATGGTAACCATATCGTCAGTGGAAAGGTAAAAAGACTAAAGCGCCAATATACCTACTGGGTATATTGGCGCTTTAGTCTTTTTACCTTTCCACTGAAGATATTGTTTCTTCTCAGAACTATACGTACTATTGTTAACATAACATAACATCATGTCTTTATTCCCCAAAGGGTTGAGCAGAGGTGTATAGTAACACCCTCATTTCACCGTTATGTTCTATAAGTCTTATGAAATAGGGGGCGAACAATGCCATCAACGGGGCACAAATCCAAACTCCAGGCTGCTACTAATGAACTCCACACGTTAAAACCCAATAACACTTTGCCCAACTTGGGGATCGAACCCAGGACCTGACTATTAGCAGTCAAGCTTGCTACCATTAGGCCAACGAGGCAGTATTGTTACATTTCTATTCTTCTGACTATTCTTTGACATGGTCGCATTTGACCCCAGTCACACCTGATGATAAGAACTGACAGGGTTCTTAGATGGAGCAGACGTATCCAAGTAGCAAGATAAAGAGGAATCCCCCCCTATACTCCTCTGGCTCTTACATACACATGACGGAACACAGTTAACTGTTTGGCGTTGGACTTTAATGTGAGGGTGGTAGCCAGCCAGTCGTACCGTAAAGATCTTAGTATAGTCCACGCGCAAGTGCTAGTCGCGTCCTGATGTATGGGAGCGGCAGGAGGGGGGTGCGCGCGGTAGACAAGACAAAGCAAACCGACAGCGCGTCTATTGTTTCGAACTCCCTTCTGCCGCTCTCATACCTCAGGTGTTGATACCACTTGCGCGCAGACTATACCACGCCTGCTGGGTTTTGTTGAATCTTACAACACGCGTCTATTCCAAGCGTGCGGTGACAAAGTTTTATATTCTAGCCCGCCCCCACACGGCTGAGAAATCTAGCTTACAATGTATTAGACAAATATACACGAACATAAAAAAAAACTATGTTTAAAAAACCGACTTCAAAAACTAAAAAGTATAAAATAACTTAATAAAGATTTAATTTAATACACCTCTTATGCAAACCTAATATACCGTTACAGTTTCAGAAGTCGGTTCTAATCTACGCTGAACCAAATTGAAGGCACCAACTTCTGAAACTGTAAAGGTATTAGGTTTGCATAAGAGGTGTATTAAATTGAATCTTTATTAAATTATTTTTTACTTTTTAGCTTTTGAAGTCGGTTTTTTTAATTTTTTAAACGTAGTTTTTTTATTTTTACTTTTTAGTGTCTGTAATAGGTTTTTCTGTAAACTACAGTACAGTAATAATTACATCATCCACTATAACTAAAATGATCATAAAAAAATAAAAATGTTCATAAAATGAAAACTACTGGGCCAAACTATGTTAAATTTATATGGGACCAAATGGCAACTATTCCGCATCAAACAAAAGAAGAATCACGTAAATTGGATCATAAATCTCAGCGTAATCGGTGTAAATACATTAAAAAAAACCAATCGAATATAGAACCTCCTCCTTTTTGAAGTCGGTTAAAAAAATATAGCTTCACATCTATTCCTAACATAAAGTGTGTTTACACTAGCGTTTCAGATATCATAAATATAAGGATCTCCGTTTACAGGGGAAACCTTTAGAAGGAATGAACTCGTATAAGGCGATAAAATGCGAAGGCCACTGAGTTATGAGGTACCTACATATTCACGCAATTAGGGTTGTCAGAACGAACATTTCGTTTTGATCCAACGGAGTTTAATTTAAATGCGAAGACCGTACGGGATACGATATCTAGATTATGACACGCGTAGGTATGTACTTATGTAAAGGTCCCGCTTTACATGAATTAGGTATACGTTAATATATAATTTATAGGTATTTAGTAACTGCCTCGTTGGTGTAGTGGTGGCAAGTGCGGCTGCTGATTGTGAAGTCCTCGGTTCGATCCCCAGGTCGGACAGAGTGCTATTTGACTTTTCCATGTAGAATTCCTCAGTAACAGCCAGGAATTTGGATTTGTGCCCGGTTGATGGCAATAGGCTCGCCCCCTATTACACGGGACTTAAACGACACTTTGGGGAACACAGGTGTGATGTTATGTTATGTGTTTAGTAGCCTGTACACAAAATATTGAACGATATAAAAAAAATACATTCTTTTGAGATTTGCTTGTACTAATGACCTTATTTGACATACCTGTAAGGTTGACCTGAAAGTGAACGGCTGTTTGTTCTTACAAAGCTGTCTGACACCACACAGAGCCCTGGCGTATACAGAAGTGCAGGCCGCGCAAGCAACACAATTCAGTTGTGACGGGTGGTGGCTGATCGGTAGGGGTCCGGGTCTACAAAAGGTCGGGCACACTGCAGATCGGCCCTCTCGCGCCGCTGCAGTTGCCAAGCTAAGTGTTACACCTGCTCAAGAAGACCCTGGAACCCTCGCATTGCTACGAACCACACCCTGTCGATCTCTTTGTAATTCTGATTAAAATATATATAGTGTACGGTTACAAGTGTTATTCTTTATCCTCCCGTAAGTACACACCTGCTAAATTTTATGTGCACATGCTAGTTGAGGGTTGTCTCTTAAAGCCACCCTGAAGTGTTACACAGTCACAGTTTTACAATCCATACAATTGGCCAACGCTTTTAATGTCGGGCGATGCCACCGCCCGTTTAGGCGTTACCCAACTGTATGGATTATAAAACTATGACTGAACTGTATTGATTGCGCCTCGTTATACGCCTTATTCTGACTGTCTAAAAAATGTTAATTACACAGAATTATATAGACAAACATTATCATTAGGATACAGCGGGACAGGAGCGATACCGAACATTGACATCAAGTTTTTACAGAGAAGCCCACGGTGCTATATTAGTTTAAGATGTGTCAGACCAAAGTCCCTAGCAAAATTAAATGAGTGAGTCGAGGAACTTCAAGTATACTCCACCAGGAAGAACATAGTCTGCTTGGTTGTCGGCAATAAGATTGACAAGCATATCATTTTGGGACCCAGTGCATAATATCAGTAAGCACATTGGGTCACCCGCGCGACGGCGCAACGAGTATTCCTAAGGAGCATTCCGGAGGATTTATAACCTGGGTTCCCGCGAGTCCCTTCGAAACGTGTTTAAAGATATTAGCATACTAACTTTGCCGTCACTTTACATCTTTCAAAATATATTGTATGTTAGAAAAAATTTGCATTTGTTTAATGTCAGGAGCGATTTTCATGATAAAAACACACGGCATAAACATAAAATTGTGGTACCTAAATTTAGATTAAGTAAAACTAGTAAGTCATTTTTAGGAAATGGCGTACGTTTTTATAATAAGCTGCCGAAATCTGTAACTGATCTTACCGAGGGAAAATTCAAAACCTATATTAAACGTGTCCTCACTCAAAAAGCATATTACAAGACTAAGGACTACGTTGACGACAGGGATGTTTGGCATTAGTTCTTGCACATGTGGCTTCCCTGGAACCTCATTAAAAACATATGTGTACGTCTACTAACTATCCTCAATTAAGATTATATATTTTTTTTATTACTATCATTACTCTCAAGATATCTTTATCTTATTTTACAATGATTTTTAGCTTCCTTTTCACTTTTGTAAATGTGAGAACTTTTTAACTTTTTAGCTTCCTTTTCACTTTTGTAAATGTGAGAACTTTGTGGACCTGCATCTATAAATTTGTAAATTACTACAATATTATTCATATTACTTTTTTTTTAATTTTATTTTTGTTTGTTAGTTTTTGTACTCAAGTCTTTTAGAACTATATTACTCATTGGTCTGTGGTCAGGACCTCATTGTTCTCTCACTATCATAAATCATTGTACTGTATCCACTGAAATTGTTAAAGGTATTATTTTTAAAAAGAGTAACCATGGAGTTTCTTGCCGGCTCTTCTCCATAGGAAACGACTAATTGGAACCGTGCACCTAAATTCGACGTTTCATAAGCACCTGTATTGGTTTATGTGAAATAAAATTTTTTGATTTGATTTGATTGGAGAGTCTATGTCTGGCATAGACATATGCCGGTCATAAAACAATAAGCCAAAACCTCTAACAACATGGATTTATGAAAAACATATGTTGTGCCGACCCCACCTAGTGTGGGATAAGTGCAGGAAGAAGAAGATATAGACAAATATTCTTCTGTCTTTACTGAGATCATAATTATCGTCAGTGGAAAGGTAAAAAGACTAAAGCGCCAATATACCTACATTATAGCATAGCTATGTTTATTTTCTTAAAAAAAATACTTTAAATCTCTCTACTGTAAAGTAGGTGTATTGGCGCTTTAGTCTTTTTACCTTTCCACTGATGATATAATCTCAAATTGAACTCAGATTCATCTGATTCAACAAAAAATATCATCCAATGAAACAGTATAAGGACTAATATTGTTAAAAGGTCACTCAAGTCCATCTCCTACCGGATATAAGCCTCTCCCGTAGATAGATATCGGTCGGTCCCAACTACATTTTAATGTAAAACAAGACAAATAACACTTCAAAGTGTTATCTTACTCTCTGTTGCTTTTTTTTCTCACTATTTCTTTTATTGGTCATTGACAAAAGATTGGACAGTGATAAGATGGAACTTCAATTTGAAATTTCGGAGTTTGCCAACCCTATCAAGGCCTAAGCATTATAGTCTTGCAAACGTCCTTATTTAGCGTCATAGGCAGTTAGGCCAAACGGTTAGGCTTAATCAAGTTCTAGCTAGAATTTTCGTATCACAATGGAAGAAAAATCGTGTGTGCGTAGTGTATTAAGTCGCCATTTTGTTCGGGAAACTCGTAAATATTTGCCCAGGGTTAGGTTAGGTTCGTCATTATTTGTCGTGATACGATATTGCGTTCGGTTTCTTTGGGAAATGTGTAGCAGATATTACTATACAAAATGTGGGACATGTTGTTTTATGTGTTTAAGATCATGTTTACATGCTAATCTTATAGTAAAAGAAATTCAAACAGTGTGTCTATCTATGTGTTGCAGTTTAAAAGATGATGTAGTGACAAAAATTGAAAGGAGTGCTTAGGTGGTTTGATCACGTGGAGAGAATGAGTGAACAGTGATTAACAAAAGGAATTTATAAGGCGGAAGCCAATGGAAACGCCGGTAGAGGACGTCCTAGAAGGACATACATTGATGTTATTGGTGATGTTCTTCACAAAGGTCAGGCGCGTAGTACTCTCAACCGGCGTGCGTGTATGACAAGATGTATGAATGTGGATGAAGCGAAAGGGATGGCGTTCTATAGTTTCTGCCTACGCCCATGGGAAAAAGGCGTGAGTCTAAGTATGTATGTATGTCTATCAATTGGTTAACATCTCTTACAGGAACTTACTCGTAGGTCCGTATTAATAAACAGCTCTCATTTGAGAGATCCCTCATAGGCGTAGTTCTGATAAGACTAGACGTATTTAAAAAAAAAATGTTGTCAAATGTATGGAATTCTAGGATATTGTAGCTGATGTTGGACGATCTCTCAAATGAAAGCTGTTAATTGATACGGGCCTTAGATAGACTACCGAATACAAAGCCTATAATATAATACACTCGTTACGGGTAGTCAAAAGCCCGGAAGTCTGACAACCGGCCTAACCTTAGGATATCGGCATTGCCCAGTAACTGGGTTGCGGAGGTGCGATGGCAGTCGCTCCGTGTAAAATACTAGTATTCAGCAGCATCTGATTAGACTGGAAGCTGCCCCATCATGGTTAGGAAAAGGCTAGGATGAAGAAAATAGACTAGCGAATACAAAGACCAATTTAACCAAAGAACAATATGATAATTATAATAGAAGTGCATTAAAAGAGCCTCCACGAGTGACGAAGCTTAACTAGGTATGTTCGGCGCACTCCTGGTAGTCGGCCTAGCTACCAACCTCGCTGATTGGCTAATCTCTACACCACGGCATGATCTATTCTCATCTAGCTCACACGAGAGAAGAACGAACTACAGAAAAAAATGAGCTTGGGTGTTTCTTCAATTCAATAGAATAAGCTGTTTTTATGTAAATCCATCATCATTTTGATCAGTAAAGCCAACGCAAACAGTGATAGCTTAACTGTTGAACGCTTACCTTGCATGCTGGAAGATCTAGTTTAAAAACTCGGCCCGCATCTCTGACTTTTCGAATTCATGTGCGAATCAGAATTTGATTATGACTTGCGTTAACGGCGAAGGAAAATATCGTGAGGAACCAGCATACATGAAAGGGCATTAAAATAAAATTTATTGATGTTGTTTGTAGTCTGCCAACCCGCACCAGGCTAGCGAGGTGGACTGAGGTCTAAGCTCTGTTGGACTGAAGTCTAATTCTGAGAAGAATCTTACGCTCAGCAGTGGGATAGTAATGGGTTGATTCTACCCGATTAATTAAAAAATGAGGTTCAAAATAGCGGTGTCACTATTGGTGTCGTTATTTGCCTCTCGCTCATTCACGTTCTGTGCAAGAAAGATAGAAAGAAAGAAATTTATTTGGCACGAAAGCAGTCAGACACACAGACAAAAAAAGCCATAGGAGACAAAAAATAAAAAAGTGGCTGTGTGTCTAGCGAAAGACAAAGACAAAGAGAAAGGCGAATAGTGGCTCCACCATTTCTAATCCCATTATATAAATAATCATATTGTACATTATTCAACTAGATCCATACATCAAGATGGATCAAAATATCAACCGCCATCTTTGTATAATACTACATAATATATCCAATATTTAGGTGTTGGTGTAATTTCACGGGGCGATGGGTAGCGAAGGCATGGGATTTTGTTCCAACCCCTAACCCATGGCTGCGGTTAGCGACCCTTAAAATGCAAAGCCATGGGTTTTGCCTCTGAATTTTTAGGACAACCCCGTTTTATACATAGTATGTTGCGAATTTTGACTGATGTTCTAAAGGGAATTTAGACTGTGAGGTTTCAGGAAAATAACATAGGTACGTTATACGTTGTATATGCGACTCTAATGTATTGGGTTAGAGTAGATTTTCGTTTGGTGTTGTTTATGTTTGTGTCAGCGGTCGTTGACAGCGTGGATAACGAACCGATTCCTTGACTTGCTCACCTTTTCAATGGAAACCTGTGGTAGTTTTTATTGTCTATTTTGGAATTTCTATCCATAAATCTAATAATATAGTAAAATCTTTATCCAAGCATTTTCCTGCTTGGTAAGTACAAGATTGTCAATTCAAATTATTACATGAAGTTTTATTAACATAACATCACGCCTGTATTCCCCAAACGGTTGGGCAGAGGTGTATAGTAACACCCTTATTTCGCCGTTGTCATTAACCAAGCACAAATCGAAACTCCGGGCAGCTACTGAGGAATCCCACACGGAAAAACCCAATAATACTTTGCCCAACCTGGGGATCGAACCGAGGACCAGCAGTTGCGCTTGCAACCACAAGACCAACGAGGCAGTTTTATTATTAGAAAATTATTATTAAAAAATCTGTTATTTTCAAGTAACGACTTGAAATAAATAGACACGCTATCTCGTATAGGCAACATGTGCCAAATACATTGACGCAATAAGGTTCAAACTACCGCTAGACAGTTGTCAAGTTCTATGGCACTGTGGTTCCGGAACCACAACTCGTTGATATGATGTTGTTCTTCTAAATAGCGCATTTACTACGTAAGTACATAATTATTATATCAATGTTTTCAAGCGTGTTGTTTTCGCATTTTTTCGTTTTTAATAGCCTAGTGGTGTGACCGTCGGACTGCTAATCATAGGTCTCGAGTTCCAACCCAAAGCAAGCACCTCTGACTTTTCGGATTCATGTGCGTATTGTGTAATTATCACTTGCTTTAAAACGGTGATGAAAAATATCATGAGGATACCGGAGAGATATTTCTCGACGGCATATGAAGCCAAATCAGAGGCCCATGGGCGGCATAAACTTTTACACCAGGTTAGTCACTAAACACATGAAAATAACAAGAAGAAAAATTTCACTCGTTCTTCTAAGAGAAGGGACGTCGAAGAATGTCATGACGATGACGTCATACAATGAGCCCACCTTGTATAATATTCCTTCAGCAAAAAATTACAAGTTTCTTACTCCGATCATTAGTTCCGTCTGGTAACGTCTATGTTACCAATTTGCTTAATTGTCTGTACATTTAGCGCTCATGTTACAAGCATTCGTATAAAAAACATTAATCTTTTATGCTAACGACACGTTCCTGCCTATCACTAATAGGCTTTTAGTGTCCCGGTAATGGACCGAATACCTTTGTTCGAGCTGAAACGCTGGTAACATATTTATAGTACCTACGTATAAAGTGATAGAGATATATTATATCTATGGTAGCGATTTATTGTACAGTCCAAAACAAAATTCGATGAATATTTTGGTATTCTGAAATTAATAAGAGCCTATTCCCTTTATTCACTAAATACACATATAATTTACATTTTTAAATATTGCTATAAAAATTATAAAAAAACATTTAAAAATATAAAAAATAGGAACCCACCGGCATCAGGAACAGGGTCCAAGGGTACTGGTGGTCAGGGCCTCAGAGAGAATAACTTCCTGACAATACGTGCCGTATCCAGAAGTACTGCTTTCTGTATCAGGCCCTCAACACAGCTGCCCAACGAGAGCCTCATCAGATGTTGGCCGAGGCTATCAGAGCCTATTATTATTATTATTTCATAGTGATACAAGTATTTTAAGCAATATCTAATCTATCGTATTTTAACTTCTTCCTTCTAGCTTTTTCCCAAATATGTTGAATACCAGTATTTTACACGTAACGACTACCATCAGACCTCCGCAACCCAGTAACTGGGCAATGCCGATATCGTAAGGTTAGACCGGTTGTCGGACTTTCGGGGTTCTGACTTACCGTAACGACTGTCATAGATATTCGTATGACACACGGGACCGACGGTTTAACGTGCTCTCCGAAGCACGAAAGGGGTCGCGATGTGTAGCGATCGGTCACCCATTCACGGATTAACCGCTGCAAGCGCAGCTTAACCTCGCATACCGTATGATCAGCGTGGTTTTCTTATTATCGATCATATTTTTACAAAAAAAAAGTGTTTTTTTATCAAGTATTTATTAACAAAACACTCTTGAAATTATAAACAATTATCACTTTTGACGTTGACTGTACTTTATAGTTTTTGTCAACTTAATATTTTTATATTGATGCAGTTAATTGTAAACACAGGAATACGGTTTTTTTATTATTGCTTATAGATTATTGCGTCAAATAAAAAAAAACCAAGTTAATGTTGTTTATCGATTGTTTGATCAGGCATCATACCGGACAAACGCAGGTAAACGTGCACCCCTTTGGCGTCTCGCGCAGGTGTACAATGAGCATTTCATAGATATTGATATATTTATTCTAAATAAAAATGCCTTTCGAAGTAAAGTTATTAATATACTGAACAACTTAGATATATCTTGTGGTAGTTGACTAGTTTGTTAGTTTGTAACGATATAAAATATTTCCTTGAATGTGAATAATAAATAGCTTACCGTTGAGTCCTCATCATAGCATACTTCTTTGTTAATATGTGGAAAATGTTGTGGTTAATACATTGATTTTGTTTTTATATACCTTACTGATAAGTGTTTTATGTAATGTAATATCGTTTTTTTTTTCAAATAAAATAAAATAAAAAATAAAATCTCGTGTAGATTATTCGACTGTCATGTCAGGAATATGAATTTTGACTCAATACAGTTATCCGATGGCTCTATTAGGTATCAACTATATGATAAAATCTATGATAAGACGTACATGGATATTTTAAACAAAAAACCCCATACATTTTTTGTAACGTGATAAAACCAGTGTTGCAACCGCATTTAACTCCGTGTCCAAGAGCGAAGAAATAATTTAAATACGTGATCGATGGTTTGCGTGACCAGAAAATTAGTTCGTAGTACAAAAGATTAGCGTTGCTTTTCAGTAGAAAACCTGCTGGCTTTGTACACGTGATTATTTCTGAATAAATGTTAAACTTTACGCATCAGTGAATTTGTATTTAATCTGATTTGTACACGAAGTGGTGCTGTCTTCTTCAAAAGACGTAATCTTTTCTTTCTTCAAGTTACGACAGTTTTTCGTGAAAAGTGTGATAAGTTCTCTAAACATTAAGTTTTTGTGATATTAATAGTCATTCATACGCACCGATTTTTATTAAATAAATAGCTTTATTCATAAATAGGAGTACCTATATGTAGAATATGCGATTGAAGACCATTAATTTATTGTAAAAATAACATCACGCCTGTATTCCCCGAAAGGTTGGGCAGAGGTGTATAGTAACGCCCTCATTTCACCGTTATGTTTAAGTCGCATGTAATAGGGGGCGAGCCTATTGCCATCAACCGGGCACAAATCCAGACTCCGGGCTGCTACTGAGGAATACTACACGGAAAAACCCAATAACACTTTGTCCGACCTGGGAATCAAACCTAGGACCTCACGATCAGCAGTCGCGCTTGCCACCGCTAGACCAACGAGGCAGTTTAATGTATTGTACTAAAAATGTATAAGAGTAGACTAGTACATAACTACAAGTTAGTTTTACTGCAATAATTTAACAAATCAAGACAGAGCCCACAATACCTATGACAGTCGTTACGGGAAGTAAGAAGCCCGGAGGTCTGACAACCGGACTAACCTTAGGATATCGGCATTGCACAGTAACTGGGTTGCGGAGGTCTGATGGCAGTCGCTCCGTGTATAATACTGGTATTCAGCCGCATCTGATTAGACTGGAAGCTGACCCCAACATAGTTGGGAAAAGGCTAGGCAGAACAGAACGGACTGAAGATAGAGCTCACAATTTCTTGACTGTAGAAGTTATATAGTGCCGAGTGCTTGATCAAGAAGTAGTGAGTAGCATTCCAAAATTATCTATATCTATACTAATATTATAAAGAGGAAAGATATGTATTTTTGTATGTAACGAATAAACTTAAAAACTAGACCGATTTCAAAAAATATTTTGCTGTTAGAAGGCTACATTACCACTGAGTAACATAGGCTGCAGGCGGAGCCGTGAGGACATAGCTAGTATGAAATATTTTCTAAGATTTCTGTCTTTACTAACACTCTTTACCTTGGTTGGTAGAAACGATTTTTTTAGGATCGATAGGCATCAAAAGAAATGGGCTGACGTCAGACAGGCGGCCGGTCATGAAACAATAAGCCAAAACCTTTAACAATATGCATTTACGAATTACATTATGTGCCGACCCCACCTAGTATGGGATAAGGGCAGGGAGGAGAAGAAGAAGAAGAGAAGGCATCAAAAGAAAAAATGAGACCAGCAAAAATCTGTGAACGCAGTTCGCAATTTCTTCAAAAGTTATGGACAGTCTCTTAAGAACGTTTTCCTTTAACAACAATGGTTAAGGTAACTGTCCATGCTACCCCATCTCCACCCTGTATATCTCTTGAGAACATATACTGGGTAAACTATACCCAACAATGGGTGAAAATGGGTTGAAGAAGACAGAAAGAGAGAGAGAAAGAACAATAAAATGTGCTAATTGTATTTTACCGGCCCAATTGCTCCACTCACATTTTTAGAAATGCCTCAAAAAATAAAACACTAAAATTCAAAACCGCCATAATATCTTTTGTTAGTATTCCATTCTACTCCGTTTTTGTATATCTCAACAATGGTCAAGGTAGAGCGCTGTCCTTGCTACCCCATCTCCACCCTGTATATCCCATGAGGACATATACTGGGTATACTATACCCAACAATGGGTAAAATGGGTTGAAGACGACAGAAAGAGAGAGAGAAAGAGCAATATAGTAATGTGCTCACATTTTTAGAAATGCCTCAAAAAATAAAACACTAAAATTACAAACCGCCATAATATCTTTTGTTAGTATTCCATTCTACTCCGTTTTTGCATATCTCTTACAGCTGTAATTTACAACTTACATACCAAAAGATAAGATCTACGAATGTCAGTTTAATAATGTTATAAAATATAGCCGGTGCTGGTTCAATTCACGTAATACGGCGGCGGTATTCCCCTTTTGTAAATTCATCATTACGATAATTTAATATGCTCAGCCGTTGGCAAAAGTAGGGCGGTACAATCGGGCGCAAGTTCGTTGTTGTAAAGGATATTATTAAGTGGTGGTTGAATAGGAAAATGAGTGTAAGAAAATGATTTATTTTGCCGTTAATATTTATCAGTTTTCTTTTCATTTTTGTCTTTGTTGTGAGATTTTATATTACTTCTTTTAGACATTGTATCTAGATCGTTTCCCTTTAGACACACATTATTTTGCTCCATTACCCGTAAAGCTTCTTTATAGAAACCTACTTAGTAGATTTCTATTCTCATTGTTCTCATTGTTATCTCACTATCCTAAATCATTGTACTGTATCCACTGAAATTGTTAAAGGTATTATTTTTAAAAGAGTAACCATGGAGTTTCTTGCCGGCTCTTCTCCATAGGAAACAACTAATTGGAACCGTGCACCTAAATTCGACGTTTCATAAGCACCTGTATTGGTTTATGTGAAATAAAAAATTTTGATTTTTGATTTTGATTGATCTAATTTAGCTTCAGACAGGCAAGACAATAGGTTCGTAGGATATTTTCTAAGAATACATGCCTCCTAAATTGGCCTAATTGTGCTCTTACACTGAGGTTATTAAATTTTCCATAAATATTAGTTTGTTTTGTTACGTAAAACATCATAACATCACGCTTTGTATTCTCCGAAGGGTTCAACAGAGGTGTTTTAGTTCACCCTCGTTATATTTAAGTCCCATGCAATAGGGGGCGAGCCTATTGCCATTAACCGGGCACAAATTCAGACTCCGGGCTGCTACTGAGAAATTCTTAATGGTAAACCCCAATAACTCTTTACCCGACCTGGGGATCAAACCCAGGACCCCATGCTCAGCAGTCGCGCTTCCAACCACTAGAGCAACAAGGCAGTGAAAATAGTTTTGTTACATATATTTTACAAATGTTATAACATTTGTTAAATCAATGTCCGAACACCAAAAATACTTCTGTGCGCCACCATTTTGCCGTCTTTTCCAATTTCATGTCAATTACATTAGTTTTAAACTATTCAAACTTCGTCAATCACTCGCGACAACTACAATTACTGAGAACCTCAATTTGTTTGACAAAAACAGCAGTTTCTCTTGAACAATTAGTATAGAAGCCTTTTCTCTACCAGTGTGTGGAGTACACGGGCGATGGTAGATAATTTAGGAGCGCTAATCACAGGCTGCCCGTTCTCTTTGTTAAGGGTAAGGCCTGATTGATGATCCGACTTTGCCGATGTCGGGTTAATCTTCAAACAACACACTATTAGATATATGTGTGTATATGGAGGTACATTGGTAATGCGAGGTGAGGAAGTTTTTGATGAATTTCTGTAAAGCTAGATGGATGTGGACGTGTTATGTTGTTCTTTAGTTTTCAGTTACTGTATTGCTAATGTTTACTGTGAAATAATTTGTTTACTATGAATATGAATCGTTTAATCTATGCCCGTGTTATAAAATAATGGCGTGACGAGTTCATAGTACGAGTTTTAGATTATTAGATATTTTGGACTTTTTATTCAATTCAATTCAAAATATATAATATAAATATAAATAAACATTGATTGGGTAAGGCTGTGGCAAATGAAAAAAATATAATACTAAATTAAATTAAAAATTAAATTAAGTAGGTCAGAGCTACATCCACCAACCACAACTTCACCCCAAGTGCGCCCCTGCAAACGGATACCTCGTAGACAAAATATCAATATTTTATGTAGATCAAAATATCAGCAAGCACTTTGGGTCACCCGCGCGACAGCGCAACGAGTATTCCCAAGGAGGGTTGATGTCAGGCAGGCGGCCGGTCATAAAACAATAAGTCAAAACCTCTAACAACATGGATTTCATAAATACATGTTGTGCCGACCCCACCTAGTGTGGGATAAGGGCAAGAAGAAGAAGACTTTTTATGTCAATTCAGTTCCGGTGCAAGCATATTAAGCTTATTCGGATGAACAGGAATATGCATGAACCATGAAGGTATAGATAGACATGCAGACCACGCTACGAACACCTACAGAAAATCGAAACATCTGGCCTTGAATATTTACTTTGGAATTCTGTCTTTTTCTAAATACCTACTTTAGAAAGAGACAGAATTTCATATTAAATATTTAAGGCCAAATTTTTTCCATACCTCTTCATTTTTATCCATACCTTCATGGCAAAGACATATTAGCTTAATCAACCCATTACTGTCCCACTGCTGGCCTGTTGCGGATTGGTGAACTACACACACCATCGAGAACTTTTTGGAGCCCTCTCAGGTGTGCAGGTTTTCTCGTGATGTTTTCTTTCCCCGTTTACGCAAGAGATAATCAAATTCTGATCCGCACACGAATTCGAAGCCAGACAGGAAAATGCCTTTCTATATACAGATAAAAAAAAACATTTCTCTCCAACATTTATGAAACAAAATCGACAAAACAATGAAAAAATTAAGTCTCTTTACGCGTCCCAAATATTCCACATCGGTGGTCTTATCAGCTTATTACCAGCCGTCGCAAAACCACGTAGACTGTGTCCCTCATATATGACAAGCTGACATTGTATTAAGGAGAAAGAGTATTAGGTATTCCTATTTTTTATTCCGGCCGTGAGAGTGATGGGTGTTGAATACTAATCTTTGGAGCAACAATGAAATAAATGTATGAGAACTCGAGTTTTTCGGTGCTCGTTGGGGCGTTCTGTGTTTTGGAATGTATGGGGTTTTTTATTGAAACGTGTTGTCGTTATGGCGACGGTATTATTGTTATGAGTTGCATGGTGGTTAGTCAGAAGGGACGGGAAATGGTAACCTTTATTTTATGGAAATACCGGTAGCAAAACCGGTAGAAAAAACCGGTTGTAATATTGGCAGCAATACTGGTAGTCACCGGTTTTAATGCCGGTGGTAATATCGTTATTAATATCGGTAGTAACCGGTTAATGCCGGTGGTAATACCGGTAGCAATACCGGTATTTCTCTAGAACATCAACAGAATAAATGTTAACGTTTTCGGTCCCTGGAAACAGGGTAAACCATCACGTATATCCTCTTAACCAGTTTGCAGCCAACTCCACATAAAACAATTAAAAATCTATTCTTTTATCAGTGAAGGCAGGCAAAGCGTGACTTGGCTAAATACTTTGTGCTCAAGGTTCACGTCACTTACGCAAAGGATAAAGAAACCGGTAGGCCACTTTTAAAAAAATCGTTAGTATTGGAAATTCAGTACCTATACCTACCTTTGTCAGAAATAGGTTGAAGACGGTGGCACGACCTAAAAAAGCTTACTGATGTGGTATGCACATTGTGTTTTCATGATATAAAGGGTTCAGTTGAAAACCAGCGTCAGGCACTAGTAGTCTGACATTTATGCTGAACTGAACCTATTTGGCGCAGCCGCTAGACACACAGCTACTTTATTTTTTGTTTATTTTTATATATTTTTTTGTTTTCACTCATGAATTTTTTGTCTGTGCGTCTGACTGCTCTCGTGCCAAATAAATTTCTTACTTTCTTTCTACATATATACGTCTAAGGAAGTTCTAAGTTTTGCAAACTCACCTCGATCTTAACTGTCAATACGACACCTACCGTGACACAGTGTAGATAACAAACCTACGCGCTTTTGGTTTTTCTGTCAATTATTCATTCGTACCCGCTTCTATTATTCATACTGTGACATTATCAATGTCAACTTGACCCTCGAGATTGAGGTGAGTTTCGCACAGAACCGTACTATGGCTGGGTTCAAATTCGATTTCTGTATACGGAAAATCAAACAAGAATTTATAATTTATTTCTAGTTTATGAAATAAAATGCCTTGTTGGTCTAGTGGTAGCAAGCACGACTGCTGACCATGGGGTCCTGGGTTCGATCCCCAGGTCGGGCAAAGTGTTGTTGAGTTTTTCCATTAGGAATTTCTCAGTAGCAGCCCGGAGTCTCGATTTGTGCCCGGTTAATGGCAATAGGTTCGCCCCCTGTTACATGGAACTTAAACATAACTGGCGAAACGAGGGTGTACTAAAAACACCTCTGACGAACCCTTTGGGGAATACCAGGGGTGATGTTATGTTTTACGAAATATTTAAAATGGAACACCAAATTATTCTGTTGGTATCTTTAATTTGTGTTATTGACCTCTGTCGGCTGAGCAGACATTAATAAAATATCAAGGATCTGCTCTGGAGCAAATGTACGGTCAGCAATGAAAGTTGCTTAACACTTTTATTTTTATATAACATCTAAATTGACCAAAAATTATTCGTTACACTGCTTTTCAGCAATTCATGTAATAGTCAAGAGTTGTGTTCCGATTAAATTTGAATATTATTGTGTTCAGTTATGATTAAAAAAAACTGAAGTGTTAACATACTTTTGTTGCTGACTGTACCTTTGAATCTTCTTTTGAACTTTGTTTGTATGACTTATTATGTTTACGTAGAATCAATATTTGTATTCAATCAACGTCACAAATTCCCAGTTCGAAGCACTTACCTACATTTATTTTCTGGGTCATAGGTACATCAGAAAATAATATCAATTCATTACGTTTTCTTGTTTATTAAACTTGACAGGTGTAGTGAACATTTCGTTACCACTTTTGTCTCCATATAGTTATATTAATTAATATGGCTCGAATTTATTTCCATTTTTGTAATAGTTTATTTCGATAAATTATATTAATTTAATTTATCTTTAGTCTACTTTATTTTGGGGTGATATTAATGTATTTTTTTCATTTAGAGTTATTGTTTTTCGTAATTTGACAATAGCGTAGGTTACGTTTGGTGTTTATTTGATTAAGTGTATAAATTTTAATGAGCACTTCCGTTATAACCTGAGAGGACTATATAAAGTTCTCGATGGTGTATGTAGTCTTTCTATCCGCACTAAGCCCGTGCCCAGCAGTGGGATAGTAATGGGCTGATTATGTTATGTTCGTTACAAATTTTATTAAACTTACATAATAATTGCAAAATATTTTATAGAATAAAAATGACATTCTTATTTATCTATCGATCTATATAAATAAAAATGAATCGCCAAATGTGTTGCTAAGCGCAAAACTTGAGAACGGCTCGACCAATTCGGCTATTTTTTAAAATATATATTCCTTAAGGCACAAGGAAGGTTCTTATGGAGAGAAAAAACATAAAAAAAAACTTTTCTTTTCCCACTACAGGCCAATAACTTTTGACAGAACGAAGTCTGTCCGGGCAGCTAGTAGGTAATAAATGTAAGTGTATAAAATAAAAGCAATATCTTTCTTTATTTTCATTGACCGCGTAAAAAAATTATGTTACACTGCGAGCCAACATTATTTGGCCATCAATGAATAGCAATTTAAAATAATATGATATTCCCAAATTTCATAATAAAAGTTACGAACTACTTAACCTTCTACCAGTCGGTACACCAACGCACACTACATCGTTATTCACAATGATATTCATACCTCACTTTAATACCGCATATCATTTGTTCTGTTGTCACTGACGTCACATCAGTTATCTTAACAGGCGTCTCTGTCTCGAACATCACAATATATTCGTACCACTATAAATAATACCAATTCATAGCCACCCGTAAAACCCACCGCACATAATTCGCACGTACAATAGAAGCCTATGTAACAACAGAAAGCTTCGCCGTTCCTCGTAAAACTTCGTGCTTACTCGTATTCATCAATCAAATGGGGTTATTATATTATAAGTAGGTATACATAGACGCGCGAGTACGAAACAGGTTGATCACGCAACTCACGCTAGCAGCATTGTATTAAATCTTTATTCCCAATGACGAATGGGTTTTTTCGTTGATTATTTCCTCTCCCGATATATTTCGCACGCTTGGGGATGAAGAAATTCGTTTAGTGATTATTTTATTATTGTAATGGGAAAAACATTAGATGGGACCGGGTGTATTTTTGTATATACGGATATTATTTGAACTGCCTCGTTGGTCTGGTGATGGTAAGCTGATCGTAAGTTCTGGGTTCGATCCCTAGGTCGGGCAAAATGTTATTGGGTGTTTCTGTGTGGAATTCCTCGGTAGCAGCCAGGAGTTTGGATTTGTGCCTAGTTGATGGTAATAGGCTCGCCCTCTATTACATGGAACTTAAACAAAACGGCAAAGTGAGGCTGTTACTATACACCTCTGCACTACCCTTCGGGGAATACAGGCGTGATGTTATGTTATTTTTGATACGCGATAAAATATGATTACTGTTTGAAGCTTTTGGTAATTTCATTTAAAACATAAAATCTATCTTGTGTATTTAACCTACTAAGATACTGCATACTTTAAAAATATAATATACCCAACACAATAAGCCCATTACTGTTTCAATGCTGGGCACGGGCTTCTTCTCAGAATGAGAAGGGTTTAGGCCTTAGTCCACCACGCTGGTCTGGTGCGGGTTGGTAGATTACACACACCATCGAAAACCTTATTTATGGAGCCCTCTGAGGTTTGCAGGTTTCCTCACGATGTTTTTCCTTCACCGTTACCTCAAGTGATAATCAAATTCTGATTAGCACATGAATTCGAAAAGATATTGATACGTGCCGAGATTGAACTCAGACCCTGCTGCCTGGAAGGTAAGGGTTCAACTGCTAGGCTATCACTGCTATACCTAAACAATTTTATTTTTTATATAAATCCTATATTGCAAAACCGACTTGCTTTTTCCGTAAGATAACAATACACACAATAGCATAATCTTTATAATATAAGGATAACTAAGTAGCTCGATTCAAAGCAAATAACATAAAGGAAAACTTAAACAGCACAGTTTTATTTGAAAAGGATATTCAGTGTGTTCCTCTTGCATTGCAAAGGTTTTTGTTACAAAATGAACAAAAAAGCAACTAAATTCCCCTCACGTACTTATTCGGTGGGGTTGGCGACGGTTCATGTGCTTTGAAATAAACCAATTAGTGTCGACTCTTCTTTTTGCGTATATATGCTTACGTACATGCATATATAAATAAATATATGTATTAATATTATATTACATTAGTCTGCCAACCCGCACCAGGCCGGCGTGGTGGACTAAGGCCTAAACCCTTCTCATTCTGAGAAGAGGCCCGTGCCCAGCAGTGGGACAGTAGTGGGCTAGTTATATATGTATTAATATTATACTATATTAAGTAAAGGAATAAGGATAGTAAGGTTAATTTTATGTTGTGCAGTGATAGCCTTGCGGTTGAACGCTAGCCATTTACATGTGTGGATCCGAATTTGATTATCACTTGCGTTAACGGTTAAGGAAAATATTGTGAGGAAACTTCCACTCTAAAAAGTTCTCTATGGTGTGTGTAGACCGCTAACTCGCACCAAACCAGCATGGTGGACTAAGGCCTAAGCCGTTTTTGCTCTGAGAAGAGGCCTGTGCCCAGCCCATTACTGTCCTACTGCTGGGCACAGGCCTCTTCTCAGAGCTTTGTACCTATATGTATGTATGGATGTTTGTTACTCTTTCACGAAAAAACGACTGAACGGATTTGTATGAGATTTGGCATACAGATAGACTATGCCCTGGATTAACACATAGGATACTTCTTATCCAGGTACATCAAGTAGTTCTCCTAGGATGCGGGTGAAACCTCGGGTAATAGTCTAGTGAAATGTATAAATAATTATGTCAAAAGGACAGTCTTGGATATTTTGCCATCCCAACTAATCTTTTATCTGAAGCGACATGTTAGGCACCTAACATTAATAACAGTCCTGATTTATCCACCTTACGACTTCTGAAGGCTTACCATTACTTAAACCAGTAAGATACGATATTTCATCGGAAAATATTTACGACCAATTTTTTTGGGATACTGGAATATCCAAATATATATAGGTATAATACATAGTTCCTGAATTACGTAAAATAAATCTCACTGGACGCAACAATATTGTCAGGGAAACAGTTTTATTCAAGGAACAATTTTTATGTAAACATCTTACATATCCTATTTGGGAACTATCCAATATCATTGTTGTATGAAATCTATACTAATAAATACAGGATCTAAACGAAATCATGTAATTCCTTCAAACCTGATGATGTACTGCTGACATAGATTAACCCTGCATTGTGCGAATTGCGTGGCTATCGCTCGCCGCGCGGTCATTTAACTCGGGGCGCTTAAATGCCTCACGTTAAGAACACAAAGTTCACTTCTTGTATTTTTTTTTATTGATTCCAAAAGTATCCCGTGCAGGGTTAATCTATGTCAGCAGTACATCATGAGGTTTGAAGGAATTACAATATGATTTCTTTTACACCCTGTATAATTACAGTGTTTGTTTGTAATGTCGAAATAACAGCTTTTTACTAAATGCTTATCAATGTATAAATACGGTACTTATAATAAAAAAACAATATTTAAAATTTTTGTCTCCTTGTCTATTAGTCTGTTTGTTCCGGCTAATCTCCGAAATGGGTCGACCAATTTTGACGGGACTTTGACTGCCTGTTATAAGGAGTAACTTAGGTTACTTTTATTTTAGAAAAAAAAAGAATTAGGGTTCCGCGCAAAAAAACTAAAAAATCCATCTGACTTCTACGCAGACAAAGTCACGGGCAAGCTAGTTATTCATTATTATCATAGTAAGTTTAACTATATGGATGTACACGGTACCGGAGCTACGTATAATCGTAAAATGCCAGCTCCAAAGGCCATAATAGCGTCTCGGCAAGTAGTTGTGTTATTGAAGTACATAAAACATACTTGCGGAAACACACGATAACTGTTAGGTACTCTAATTACAAAGATAATCTTTAATTTCAATCATGAATGGCAAAAAAAAAACAGGTTAGGTACTTACTGATTAATTTTATACCCGTTTAAACTTTAAATCTAAGCCTTGAATAGGTCCAGTGTAATGAATAAGTAGGTGTTTCGTGAAATTCTCTCATGCGACACAGCAATTTAAAATACTTTTATGTGAAAAGTTTATAAATGGTCCAAATATTTTGTCCCGAAGTGTAATTTTGTATAAAAATGGAATGTGTAAGTCTAGTTAAAAGTTGGTTCCGTTTTCTTGGAAATAATATTATTGATTTCTTCGTAATCGACCTTGATTCGGACTTACGTTCAATGTTCACGGAATTGGGACCATGTAGGATTACATTTTGAAATATCTTAAAATATCTAACCAATGTACCATTAAGAGGGTTATTAAAACGAGAGTGTGTCGCTAAACTAATATGTAAAACATAACATAACATCACGCCTGTATTCGCCGAAGGGTTGTGCAGAGGTGTATAGGAACACCCTTAGTTCGCCGTTATGTTTAAGTCACATGTAATAGAGGGCGAGCCTATTGCTATCAACCGTGCACAAATCCAAACTCCGGGCTGCTACTGAAGAATTCCACACGAAAAAACCCAATAATACTTTGCCCGACCTGGGGATCGAACCAAGGACCTCACGATCAGCAGTCGCGCTTGCCACTAATAGAGACAATAGCCTCGTTGGTAATATGTATGCCGTATAATATGATCTGCTATGGATACATTAAATACAACATACGAGTATGACCTTACTAACCTTGCTGTTGCGACGAAATACAGAAAAGAAATTAAAAATAATTTGATAAAAATTAAACTGGTACAATTTATTACAAACTAGCTGTGTCCTCACGGCTCCACCCGTAGCCTATATTACTCAGTGATAATGTAACTTTCTAACGGCAAAATAATTTTTGAAATCGGTCCAGTAGTTTTTAAGTTTATTCGTTACATACAAAAATACAAATCTTTCCTCTTTATAATATTAATATAGTAAGATATACATAGTATCTTCAATATAATTCTACCTTTGTTCTAAAACTCATATTCAAACAAAGCATCTGATCCAAACAACGTGAAACAATGATAAATAACCACTACATTTCAAAATTAAACTAGAAAGAAAACTTGAAACAGAATACATTAAAATATAACAAATTAATGACACCCACCGCCTCTGGGGCCGCCTAATAAATGAAGACAATTTAATCCGCTAGTAATACAAATCGCTTGTCTAATTTATTTCGCGGGTTGAATTCAGCGAGATTTGCCAGCTCGCGTCTCATGGGATGTTTCGTGGATATAGAGAAAAATATTGCGTTTTATGCGTGTGTCATTTTTTTTGGTCTGGCGTGTTTGCACTTCTTTGACAAAATGTTCTATGCCTCTGCTGTAATGAGGGTCAGCTTTTGAAAAGCGATATTTTCAATTTTTCATATTATCGCAGGTATTGTCTGTCGAGGTCCTCGGTTCGATCCCCAGGTTATTGGATTCTTCCGTGTGGAATTCCTCAGTAACAGCCTGGAGTTTGGATTTGTGCCCGGTTGATGGCAATAAACTCGTCCCCTATTACATGGGATTTAAACATAACGGCGAAATGAGGGTGTTACTATACACCTCTGCCCTACCCTTCGGGGAATACAGGCGTGATGTTATATTGTCCAGCTACCCGCTGACTATAATCAATTTTTTCAAGAGTTTATTGTTGTAGACTAAATTAGCCGGTTTAATTTGTTCATCTGGATGCTGTGGTATCCAATATAATCCCTAAGTGGCCAATAAAAAGAGATTGAGTTGATTACTCATAACCGAAAATTCAGAAAGTGATACATATCTCTACAATACAATACACTTTATTATACATACCTATTAAACACAAAATAATATTTTAAAGACGTAGTACAATTAGCGGTCTTGTCGCTCAGAGCAATTTCTACCAAACAACCTTTCAATAGTCAAAACTAAAACTACCGATAAAATGAATGAGAAAATGCAACTCGGTACCCTAGAATTCCAAATTCCATAAAGCAAAGTGTCTGTGACATCGAGTTTGACTCCAATAAGTTTATCAAGATGCACTGGAAATTATCAAAGACGGAAAGTTGGTCGAAGTTCATAAATCGATTATTTTAATCTACCCTCCGTACTTCAAAACTTGTTCTTGGAAAATAATGTTCATAAAAATTCAGGTACACTTTTGCAATATTCTTCATTCTTTATCAGAACCAGAGTTGTCAGATAACATTTCGTTCTGCCTAGCTTTTTCCCATCTATGTTGGGGTCGGATTCCATGAAGCTCCGGTTACGAATAGAGCTTACCCATTTCTTCCCGTGAGTGTCGTGAGAGGCGACTAAGGGACTTTGGGACCCAGTGCATAGTATCAGCAAGTGCATTGGGTCACCCGTGCGATAACGCAACGAGTATTCCCAAGGAGGGTTGATGTCAGGTAGGCGACCGGTCATAAAGCAACAAGCCAAAACCTATAACAACATGGGTTTACGAATGTGCCGACCCCACCTGTGGGATGAGGGCAGGGAGATGATGTTGGTGTCGGATTCCAGTCTAACTAGATTGCGGCTGATAATTAGTATTTTACACAGAGGGCCTATCATCAGACCTCCGCAACCCAGTTACTGGACAATACCGATATCCAAAATTAGACCGGCTGTCAGACGTTCGGGCTTCTGACTACCGGTAATGACTGGTATAAATATTTGTATGACACCCGGGACCGACGGTTTATCGTGCTCTTCGAGGCACGGAGGGGTCTCATGTGTATCGAACGGTTACCCTTCCACCACGGACTGACTGCGGCAAGCGCAGCTTAACCTCGCAGATTTGCGCATACTATTGTTATTTGTAGAACATGCACCCCGCATTAAAAGAGCCTCCACTAGTAATGATACTTAAGTACGTCCAGCGCACCCTGGAAAGTCTGCCTCGCTACCAACCTTGTTGACTGCTACTTTTTACTGTTCTTATTCGTAAAGCACAAGGGTACATTAAAAAAGCCTCCACGAGTAACGATATTGAAGTACGTCCGGCGCACCCTGGGCAGTCAGCCTCGCTACCAACCTTGTTGACTTACTAACCTTTTTACCATTGAGCTATTCTCATATAGCTCGTGCTGACACGAGAGAATAAGAAGACAAGACTAGGGACCGAATACTCCGAAAATTAAGATACCTTTAAAATACAGTATGACGTATACTTCCTCTTAGCCTTTTCCCAATTATCTTGGGGTCAGCTTCCAGTCTAACCAGATGCGGCTGAATACCAGTATTTTACACGGAACGACTGCCATCAGACCTCCCGCACCCCAGTAACTGGGCAATGCCGATATCCTAAGGTTAAACTGTTTGTCAGACTTTCGGGCTTCTGACTACCCGTAACGACTGTCATAGGTATTCGTATGACACCCGGGGCCGACGGCTTAACGTGCTCTCCGAGGCACGGAGGGGTCTCATACCTCTAAACTCTGGTTACCTGAATTATTATTTTTTTTAGTCAGGATTGATCATCCCACTGCAGGGCAAAGGCCTCCCTACCCTTCTTCCACTCCTCTCGGTTTAAGGTTCTCTGCGGCCAATCCTTCCAATAAATGTCTAGCTCATCCCCCCACCTGAAAATAACGATACTTAAATATATTTCAGTACCGAAATGTAGAGTCTGAACATGCGAAACGGTATATTCCGGTATCGGTACCAAAACCTTTATAAATAAGGGTTTTATTGGTGAACCGCTGCGCTATCCTGTCCTTCGCTATGAAGCCCCAGATGGCATTAGTATGATTCATTCATCATTCGATATTTTTCGGTACCGAAATCGTAAAAAGATTAAACAAAGATATGGCCCAACCTTTATAAGAAAACGGTATCCTTATATTTTTAAGGTATCGTTACCTTGTACCGTAACCGCTTTCACTCCCTGGATAAGGATATAGTTGAGGAGGTCAGGAACAAATAATGTCATTTACACTTTTGGCTCTAAACTTTTCCTTTTCATTGGACTCAAACCTTTGGATTTTATCGATTTCTGAAGGGATTTGGTTTAAAAAAGTGGCATATTGAAGAGAAAATAGCAACTCACAAGTCGCATTCTGATCAAAACGTGACATTTGCGAGGCAAACAGACCTAATCCCGAAAAAATATTCTTGATTTCTGAACAAAAATGAAAAGTGTAAATGATACTTTTCATTCCTGAGCTCCTCAGTTGTTACGTATATGTCTTTAGAAGGACCATTTTACTGAAATTTTCTGTATTTCTGCCAATACCCGTGTCATTTCGTACATTACCAGCTTGAAATAGTACCTCAACCATCACTTCGTCAGGGAAGAGTTTATAATGAACTTCGGAAGTGCCGGGCTATTGACTGCGATGACTAGCACTTAACTTTGCTACGGTACTAAGGTGTGCGTTTGTGGGTTCTATACGGACGAAGTAACAATTTTTGGATGCCTAGAAAATATTTTGAACGTTTATAATTGCTTGTAGCAACATCAAGTATGGCCATTTTAATAGATAACATTTGACACTTTATCAAAATACTCATTTGCAACGGCAGCCATTTAATATTTTTTTTTCCAAAGTTAGAAAGCACAGTTAGACAACATTTTTCAGTTACTAATTATATATTTATTTTAATAATGAAAAAGAAGACAATTTTACGATTTACTTTGACAAACTGACAATAGTCTTACATTATGTCAAATGTGACCTATTAAAACGACCCTACTTTATCAATAATGGCATTTGGACTATTTTCTTTAGAAAGTTGAATGGATGTTGGCCGAAAATAATGTTTTTTTTTTATTTTTGTTTTTTATTATTTACCGGCTATCCGGTTTTCAACATTACTGAAAATAAGTCATATGCTTGATTCCTATGATTTTCCGAGCGTTACTGGTTGAAATTAAAACTCCTGTATCTTTATCAATAATGAAGCAAAGACCCCATAGTTTTGCATACTAGATCCTCCCAACGATAGTAGCTATCACCCGTAAAATTAGCTTATGAGTCAATTTATATGCTCAGTTTTGCAATAAAAACATACTACCATTAGTAAGGATTGGCCATGGAAACCGGACAATAGTTATCCTTTACAAGCTAGCAATACCTCTATCTGTAAAAAATGTCATTACATACATAGGTATAACTACATCTGTAATTTCCTAAGGGGTAAGTAGAGGTGTTCTGCTATTACAGGAGTCTGTACACCCACGTTTCTCCTCTGGTATTAAGTCCCAATAGGTGGCAAGCCTATTGCCATTTTTTCGGGCACAGTTATGGTTCCAAGTTCATCGCCTTTTACAACTCAGTTGCCCGGCGACGGAGGAGAATTGTATTCTTAATCCGTCCTACGGACTCCATAAATACCAAAATGGCTTCCTCATTTATCATGTCGATTCCTATACACAAGAAATTGTCCGACCGGAAACATCTTATGCGCAACCCTATACAGCCCATCTAGGGTCAACAAAAAAAAAGAAAAGCCATTCACATCCAGCAACATTAACTCCACGCTCTATGTTTGAATACGCAACGTGTTCATCAGTTGACTCGGGGTATCATTAATCAGATGTTTTTGCCTCGTCTAACCCGATGCGGGGGCTTGCAGATAAATTCCGACGAATTACTACAACATGATTTTCTTTTGGGTAATCTCGTGAGCCGGAGAAGATGCTTGAGTGTATACTGTTTTTTGCAGACGATATATTTTGGTACAATTAACAAATTAAATAGGTATATCCGATTATTTTCCATAATATTTAATATTTCCAAAGTTAAATATAAAAGCCAATTAAATCATAATAGAGTACGATATTTTTTTTATCCAAGTCTAACAGCCGCATTCATGAAGTCTAATGGGTCATTAACTAACGATTAGGGAACGTACCCATACTACGTGATTCATTTTTACCCCGCTCCCCCCCCTCTTGGTAACCACCCGTAGTATATGCAAATACCCCCCCCCCTCTAGTTTTCTAAATAAACATTTACTTTTTTATATAAATATGGTTTTAAATCATTATTAGCAAACAGGAAGCAAAAAATAAATGACTCGTATGTGCGCCAGTGTTACCTGTGAGTTCAAAAAGCGCTAAACTTCGCCATATTTGAATATAGCTCGAAAAACTCGAGATTTCCCTAGAATATTGACTACGTGACGAAAACCTGAGACCCCCCGCCCCTGTGACCAAGCGTGGTATTTTGAAGACTCCCCTCCGCCCCCTGAACGGGTCACGTAGTATGGGTACGTTCCCTTACTTAAGAGTGGCCAGTATAATGTGTATACTAGGAACTTTTAAGCAAACGTTAGTTAATGTTTCATTAACATCTTTGAGTGCGGAGGTTAAGTTTTTTACAATCTTAATTTAAGGATAAGTTTAAGACTTTATGCCGTCGGCGAAACGGTTTCAGTGTTTTTGGCAGTAGGTACATGAGCGTAAAGTACATTATTATATAAATGGGCACCCAGCAATGACTTTAATGTACACGCAGATAAAAGTGTCACACATTATACGGAATGAAAATTATTACTAAGATATATTCTATTTTATCTTTTATTTTGAGAATGATGGTCTGCGCAAGTCATATTCGCAGCATGATTGTGAGGCGTAAAAAAAATATATCTTGACCTAGAGAATGAAACAAGACGGCATTCTAACAAAATTGTTGCCAAACGGCACAAGAATCACAACCTTTTATTTTTGTTGTCAAACAATTTGACAGTTTTCGTGGCAACAGCGGCTGACTAGGCGGCTCTCAGAAAATTTCTGACATGTATACGTCGTAGGATAATCGGAGAAATCGGATCTTTGCGATAATCCAACGATGATTACAAATGACCGGATATTTGGAATCTAAAACAGATTTTTGTAATCATCCGAGATATTTTCAGGATCATTGCAAACATCCGGCTTATCTTATTCTCTGATTGGCTCATATGATCGTTATCACTTTTCTACGTCTATAGATCTTTGTAAAGAGCCATATTCTGACCAACCAGAATAATTATGATATAAATCGACTCTGAGATTAGCCAATCAGCGTTCATGTTTTCAAACTGGGATTATTGCAATGATCCTGAAAATAGCGCGAACGATTACAAAAATTTGTCTTAGATTCCAAATATCCGGTCCTTTGCAATCGTACTAGGATTATCGCAAAGATTCGATTTTCTCGATTATCCTGCAACATAATTATACACTCTGTGAATACATTTTGTAATAGATCGGCTGACTGTCGAATCCGGCTTTCTGATAGTGTGCAGGGTCTAGTTTAACAGCAGTGATAGCTTAGTTGTGTGACCGTCGGACTGCCAAGTCATAGGTCCCGAGTTCGAACCCAAGGCACCTCTGACTTTTCAGATTCATGTGCGTATTGTAATTAACACTTGCTTAAAAACGGTGAAGGAAAATATCGTGAGGAAACCGGCATGCTTGAGAGATATTCCTCGACGGTATGTGAAGCCAAGTCAGAGGCCCATAGGCGACATAAACAATGACACCAGTCTAGTCACTAACCACACGAAAAGAAGAAGAAGAGGTAGAAAATGTATGCGAAGGGTGCCTAACGGCGCGCGTTAGAAATTTTCTGACAAACAATTTCTTACAATGTGCGTCCGGACTAATTACTAATGACAAATTATTTTTATTTGCGTAAATAAATCTGTTACAGACACTTTTACAATTCAATGTAATGTTTTTTTTAAGACTAGACTGCGCCGTCATTTCGTATC
The DNA here is from genome assembly GCA_910594945.2 of Amphipyra berbera. Classification (NCBI taxonomy): domain Eukaryota; kingdom Metazoa; phylum Arthropoda; class Insecta; order Lepidoptera; family Noctuidae; genus Amphipyra; species Amphipyra berbera. The sequence continues at coordinate 4,413,260 of OU343131.1, read as the reverse complement.
TGACTAGCTTTGAGAAGAAAAGCCGAAACAAACTCAGAGATCAAGGTCTCTTTTAAAGTTTGAAGTATGGTATTGAAGTATGCGAGTGTAACAATGTAGGGCAACGTCTGGAATAGCTTTTTGAGGAAAGTGCCATAGCAGGTTTGAGTTGACCTGTCCCAACTGTCCCAATGAACGGTTCGACTTTGGTTCGATTCCGATCGATCAACTTAATAAACACATAACATCACGCCTGTATTCCCTGAAGGGTTGTGCAGAGCTATATAGTTACACCCTCATTTTGCTGTTATATTTAAGTCCCATGTAATAAGGGGCGAGCGTATTACCATCAACCGAGCACAAATGCGAATTCCGGGCTGCTACTGAGAAATTCCATTCGCAAAAACCCAATAACACTTTGCCCGGCCTGGGGATTGAGCCCAGGACCTCACGATCATCAGTCGAGCTTGCCACCAACTAGGCTGCTTAACTAAATAAATAAATAAACTATAATTTTTCATTGTTTCAGGATATTTTTGGCACATAACTGACTTCCACTATGACCCGCTGTATACATCACAAGGCGACACTAGAAGACGTAGGTATAAAATGTTAACTATTTCTAAGTTACCGCCGTAAGTTATTTACTTCAGTCTACCACGTTAACCTCAGTTAACTTTTACGACGAACTGTACATAGTTTGTTGTAACAGGAACTGGTTACTAATTTGCTAACAAGAATAGTCTGGAAACTTGTCTTGTAGACTTTGTAGTCTCACTCAGCATATAACAACTGGGTCTAACTTAAAAATAGTTTTTCATTCACTTTTCAGTGCCTTTTAGTACCTAAAATAAGGTCAACGAGTGTACTGTTTTTGGATAGTTAAAAGGGATAGAACCTTTGCTATGCACGCTGCCGCCATTTTTTTATTTTTTTTCAATGTTGCAGCGCACATTGAAACTGGTATAGATGGGTAAAGGACACATAAACGAATAAAATATGTCCGCAATATGGTGCTCTAAAGTGTCACGTTGACGAGATAATTGGAGGTAAAAATCGCCATAATATAAGAACAATGAAAATCATTACAAAAATTATTAACTAGTCATATGCGTATATCGTCGCTGCATCTGCAAAATCCGCTACGTGTTTGTTTTTGAAAATCTGTCTTTGATGCCATTTAATAATAGTTCTCAAGCCACATGCACCTGTAAAATCTGTATTTTTAACCCCCGACGCAAAAAGAGGGGTGTTATAAGTTTGACCGCTATGTGTGTCTGTCTGTCTGTCTGTCTGTGTGTGTGTCTGTCTGTGGCACCGTAGCTCTTAAACGGGTGAACCGATTTGAGTGCGGTTTTTTTTATTTGAAAGCTGGTTTTCTAGTGAGTGATCTTAAACATGTTTTATTAAAATCGGTTCAGCCGTTTCAAGGTTATCAGCTGTTTTGTTAGCTGCGGTAGGGTTCTTAGACGCATAATATGTATTACTTTACTTTCAAACATACGTGTGAAATAAAATTTGAAACACTCATGTATGCTATATAACTATGCAAGATTATGAAATTCTTGGTCTGATGCTGCAGCCGAGTAACCAGTGCACTAGTACACTCTTGAAAAACTAATAGCAGATATGTCGTGTTTGGATTCGTTTTAAGTAAATTAGCTAGCTAGTAAATTAATAGATGGTCAATTAAATGAAGGGTCTGACTTACTTTAGCGGTACCCCGACGCGATATTATATCGCCATTTCAACGAGCAAACCTTATCGTGCCATCCATCAATTTCTGTAATTAAAATATATAGGTGTTACGCAATCGAATTTGATGGCTCAACGATACTATTATTTTTGACTTTTTAAAAGTTCGTTTTTTTGCGTCGGGGGTTTTTTAAATTTATAATTTATTTTTTTAATAATTTATTTGGTTAATAAGACAGCAAAATAAATTATTAGAAAACGTATTTTACACTTGCACGTGGCTTGAGAACTATTTATAAAATAGCATCAAAGACAGATTTTCAATAAAAAACACATAGCGGATTTTGCAGGCGCAGCGACGATATACCAGTTTCAATATGTGTGCATATTAGAGGTGTCAATGTGCGCCGAAACTATGAAAAAAAGTGGCGGCTGTGTGGCTATGCCAGCTTCCATAGAAAAATTTGACCCTTTGACCTATTCTTGGTTAAGAGTAGTTACATATTTTCCTGACCTGTACCACCTAAATATTTACCGTCAATATGATTCTCGATGTATAATTTTATATGTCGTTACAATGTTATACAGTTTGGTAAGGTGTGAACTGTCAAAAAACGGATCACCTGTTGGCCTTACTGTACAGTAAAAAAATATCCCGACGAAGGAAAGGCAGCCAACTTGTGTACACTCACGTGTACTAATATGTATACACATAGCGATATTCAAAGGCGATTTTCTTCTAAAATATCTATTAGAATTATGAAATATTACACAATTAGTTTCTACAAATACACACGAATCATGGTATCGAATATTTCTTAAATACAAACTATTCTCTAAAAGAAATTCGTTTTTTAAGTTCGCTATGTGTATACATATTATTACACGTGACTGTACCTACTAATCATATCAAACTGCAAACCCCCTTATTTACTGCAATAGCTACTCTCATTGGACCTTACAGAAAAACCATTGCTAATCTATTTTTTAGGAGTAGTACAATCTCTCTATCTTATTCATTGACTTCCTGTTTATCCAAAGGTTGTCTGGTAGATATCGCTATCAGCGATAAGACCGCCATTGTACCCTTTAATGTTTGTTATTGTATAAGAGCTGTGTTACAATTTTGGTGTACAATAAAGTATATTCTATTCTATTCTACAATATTCGACTGTTCGTTGTAGGAACCTACACTCGGGAGCACTGAATCCGGGTCACCAACATAAACAAAACAATTTTAAAATATTAAACAATATTTAACAATGTTTTCCGAGATACGGTTGGTGTGGTTTATGTTTGTGACCCGGATTCATTGCTCCCGAGTGTATTAGGTGCTTCATTATCAAGTCTTACATACACCTGCAATTTGTCATTGTCAGTATTCAGTACCCATCCCCTGTGGTACGGAGCGAACCAATTGCTATTTTCCGGACATAATTACTAGATTGTTTCAATATTGGTACCCAAGTTCGGTTTGATTGTCAACGGCGCAACTGTAATTAGTATGCAAAACGATGGTTTAATTAGCTCGTTCAATCGTAGCATGACGGAAGAGTGTACATTTTTGAATGATGGAATTGTTGTTCGACTAAAAATCGATTGTGGGTTTAAGCCAGACAGCTTGGGCAATCGGGTGAACTTTCAATCACCAGACTGCGGACATTCTTTAAGAAACTAATACATAATTAGAGCCCGTTCACACAGCGGATCCGCTTTAACGGATCCGTCGGTATTGGGTGTGTTGTTCACATCTGTACCGACGGATCAGTTAAACAAATGGCAGCGGCGCCGCATAGATAAAAATAATGGATCGTGTGTAAAGGCACCCATACATCTTCATCTACGGATCCATTTTTTATACTGTTCCGGCATCCAGTTTTTGATGACAAAACAGAATTTATAAAAAAGTCGGATCAGTATTTTGTACTGGATTCGGAATACTGTCGTGTATGTGAACTCGCCCATACAATTACAAGCGCCATCACCAAAATAAAAGCGGATCCGCTAAAACGGTATTGTAAACAGTTTCTGTGGGAACTAGCTGTTACGGGATAAGAATGCTAAAATCTATTCTACTCTAGATTGTCGCCGAGCAGACGAGCGGGGCAGTTCAGGCCACCACCGGGCGCTGGGGCGCTTCGGAGATTACTCCTGCGACAGTTCGCTGGAGCTGATCGAGTCAGCCGCGCGGTACATGCGCACGCGGCATTCAGAAAACGTCGAGTTCGTGCTATGGACTGGGTATGTGTGATATTTCATAAGAATTCTTGCATTAGTTGGTGGTTATCTTACTTACTGTTATTTTTTGACGACACGTTTGGTGCAGTGGCTAGGCGATTAGCTTCTGCGCTACGGTTTGTGGGTTTCGATTCCCGACCGGGACAAATATTTGTATAGCCTACAGATAGTTGAAGCATGTGAACATGTATCTGTAAACGCACCCACGATACATGAGAAATACAAGAGTGGGGATTACTTAAAAAAAAAAACTCTCACTCCTTTATCATAACCAAAAGAACCGCAATAAACGTTGTTTAAGAAGCTTTTTAAAGTTCGTATTTGAATAAAGTCTCGAGTCCCAATTTAATTAGTCCTTGAAAATCACTAGGTTATAGTGAATTATGGAAAAGGTAAGTATAAAAGTAAATCTAATACTTTGCATGGGTGTCGTAAGAAGTTACTCAAATATTGTATTCAGCTGTAGGCACATTGCTGACATCAAACTTTTTTTATCGTGGGTAATCCTCTTTGACACCCTACGCCCGGGGAAGGCGAAGGATAATGCCGAAATCTTACCGGCTAAAAACCCACGGTGTTTCGCTTGACGCTTGACTTGTCGCCGGGGAAATGGGATTTTTGCGGCATGCACCGCAACCCCGAGATGACATCAATCTTTTTTTCTTTTACGTGGGTAAGTCTTCGTGGATGTCCCTCGCCCGGGGAAGGGGGGGGGGGGGCTGTCGGTCTCTTACCGGGTAAAAACCCACGGTTTTCCACCTCCTGACCGTCGGCCGGGGTCGCGAGATTCTTGCGGCATACACTACAATCCCGAGTCGACATCAATCTTTGTTTTTTTCGTGGGGATGTCGTCGTGGATGTCTCTCGCTCGGGGAAGGCGAAGGGTAATGCTGGTCTCCTACCGGCTAAAAACCCATGGTATTCTTCCTCCTGACCGGAATCGCGGAATTCGCATAAGTATACAACGCAGCCATAACTAGCTTTAACTGCAGCCGAACCTAAAAAGCAGTTATACCAAAACTGGAATAGTATTTTTTTTTGTTACTGTCATGATTTCTTTTTTCTTTTTCATCCTCCATAACCTAAACCAACAGACTAACAGAATCCTCACTTTCAGCGACATCATCGCCGCCCGCTATACAGGGAACGAGGACGACAAGTACCAGGCGATCAGAAACATGACAGATCTTCTCAGCAGAACGTTCAGTTCACACTTCGTGTTCCCAGTGCTGGGGCACTTAGATCCGGCGCCGTCCGAGAGCCTGACTAATCTATGGATGCATTGGCTTCCGTTGGAAGCGTTGCAGACTTTTAAATATGGTATGTATTTTTATATCTTCTTCGTTGGTCTGGTGGTGGCAAGCGTGACTGCTGATCGTGGTTCGTCCTAGGTTCGATCCCCAGGTCGGGCAAGGTGGTATTGGGTTTTACTGTCTGGAATCCCTTAGTAGCAGCCCGGAGTTTGGATTTGTGCCCGGTTGATGGCAATAGACTCGCCCCCTATTACATAGCGAAATGAAGGTGTCACTATACACCTCTGCCCAAGCCTTCGGGGAATACAGGCGTGATGCTATGTTGTTTTTATAGTAAGAGCGCTTGTGCCCTAAGTCCGATGCGAATCCGAGGAAATATGCTCCGAGGAAGCTCGGCTGCAAATCTGAAAAATTTCGGTTCGAACGCCGTGCATAGCGTTCATATAAATAGTATTACAGCTAGATCGGAACTTATTTTCTCCAATGCAGAGCACAAGCGCTCTAAATAATCTCCTGAATGGTAGAACAACATTTTTGTTCCAATAAAAAAATGATTTCTTTAACTAACCATTGTAGGTATTCATAAGCCCCACGTTGGGCGCCAGTTTAAAGAAACCTGAAATCGTGTCACCTTTAATTATATTTGACAAAATAAGCGAAAAAATAATATATAGCAAACGAAATTTATAACAAGGGAAAAGCACCGGACGTCAATCATTCATCCCTTCATCTATCTGACATATTATATCCTTCTTCTTTCTATCTTTCGTCTAGAGTTCGTTACATGCAGAGATTACCTGAATGACAAAAACCTCAAAAAGGCCTGTGCCCAAAATAAACCCAGAAAACTGATATCAACTGATCAAAACGAAAAGTTTACCAAATGATAGTTTTGATTGATTCCATTTAGATACTAAAATTCATGCATAGTCAAAGTGGTGCAATCAGAACATTGCAGATTATTTTAAATCTATATTGTAAAAGATTTTTCCTTTCAAAGTATAATCCGTTTATTCATTAACTTACATACTAATTACATTTATAAACATTTCTACAAAAATTATAAAAACACTTAAAAATATAAAAAATAGTAGCCCACCGGCATCGGGAACAGGGTCCAAGCTACACGTAGTCAGGGCCTCAGGGAGAGGAACTTCCTGACAATACGGCCGTGTCCAGAAGTACCGCTTTCTGTATCAGGCCCTTGATCCAACTGCCCAGCGAGAGAATCATTAGATGTTGGTCGAGGCTCTTGGCTATTAAGCCGTTGGCCGTAACGACTATCGGCACAACAACTGCTGAGTCAACCTCCCACATGTCGACAACCTCGTGTTCCAAGTCTTGATATTTAATTTCCTAAAAGTATTATTTGTAATATTTTCACGCCTTGTATTTCCAGACGGGTTTGACAGATGTGTTTTAGTACGCCCCCGTTTCGCCAGTTATGTTTAAGGGGGCAAGCCTATTGCCATTAACCGGGCACAAATCCAGACTCCGGACTGCTACTGAGAAATTCCTAAAGGACAAATCCAATAAGACATTACCCAACCTGGGGATCGAACCCAGGACCCCATCCTCAGCAGTCGTATTACTTTTATCAAAACATAAACCTATTTATATCATTATTAACGTTCGACGTTGAAAACGAGATAATTCTAAAATAAAGCCCGGAACAAACTTCCTTCAAAATAATACCCACTGCAATCAGCTCAACAGAGAACATAATGCCGCATTCTGGATGCAACGACGCCTTTGCAAGCACTGCAGACTTTTAAATATGGTGATTGTTTTGATGTCTTTAGACTAGAGCGCCTAACTTTCCTGCCATCAGTTCTAAGTTAGTGCCTGAGTCCGCTTTATAAAAGTTTAAAGTTTCCGGGAGTCGACGGGAAATAAGAAACACGAACTTTGGTGAACGAGACTGTGTAGGCTTTTTTATTTGCTTTGTGCATTATTCGTTTGCGCTCTGCCTAAATTGGAGTTGGTTCGATATACAGTGGTGCTTGAATATAAACTTATGAGTTTGGGAGTGGATCAGTTTAGGATTTGAAATTGGAAGTTTGATCTTTTGAACCGACTTCCAAAAAGGAGGAGGTTACTATGTTCGTCTGTATGTATGTTTTCTTTTTTTTTTTTTGTGTATGTTCATCGATATTTTCGCCAATTGTGAACCGATTTTAAAGATTCTTTTTTTAATGGATAGGGTATACTTCGAAGTTGGTCCCATTTAAATTTGGTGAAGATCTGATGAAGAACTTCGGAGATAGACAATGGAACTCCTCAATGACGAACAGTACGCATATTGTGATGATGTGATTATGTTACGAGCAGCGTCTTTAGTAGGTCCAACCAAGTTTTAATTAAGGCCACTAAAATGAAAAAAATAAAAAATTTTTTACAAAAAATTTAAACCGACTTCAAAAAGAATAAAATAATTACCATATAAAATTAACAGTTTCAGAAGTCGGTGCCTTCAATTTGGTTCAGGTGGATCAGCACCGACTTCTGAAACTGTTAATTTTATATGGTAATTATTTTATTCTTTTTGAAGTCGGTTTAAATTTTTTGTAAAAAAGTTTTATATGTGACGGGTGGTGGCTGACTGGCGAGGGTTCGGGCCTATAAAAGGTCCACGTTGGGCGCCAATGTAACACTTTAGGGTGGCTTTAGGAGTCAACGCTCAACTAGCATGTGCACATAAAATTTAGCAGGCGTGTACTTACGAGAGAATAAAGAATAACACTTGTAACCGTACACTATATATATTTAATTAAGAATTACAAAGAGAACAACAGGGCGTGGTTCGTACAATGCGAGGAGTCCAGGGTCGTCTTCAGCAGGTGTGGCACTTAACTGAGCAACTGCAGCGGCGCGAGAGGGCCGATCTGCAGTGTGCCCGACCTTTTATAGGCCTGGACCCCCGCCAGTCAGCCACCACCCGTCACATATAGCAGAAGATTTTTTTTTGACACGGACCTCTGTCGTTATTTTTTGTATAAGTAACATTTTTGTAATATTGTCCAATTATACTGTCTGGTTGGTCTAGCGGTGACAAGCGCGACTACTGATCGTGAGGTCTTGGGTTCGATCCCCAGGTCGGGCAAAGTGTTATTGGGTTTTCCGTGTAAAATTCTTCAGTAGCAACTTGGACTTTGGATTTATGCCCGGTTGATGGCAATAGGCTCGCTCCTATTATATGGGACTTAAACATAACGGCGAATTGAGGGTGTTACTATACACCTATACTATACACAATACAGACAAGATGTTATGTTATGTGTTGTGGAATTAACGACCGTTAAATGAAATAGAATTGCCATTGTAAGTGATTAAGTTTTGTTTTAATTTCCAAAAATCAGAGTGCAATCTTTATTAACGGACTTCCAAAAAAAGGAGGAGGTTCTCAATTCGACTGTATGTTTTTTTTTGTTTGTTTGTTCCGCGATATCTTTGCTAATTATGAACCAGTTTTAATGATTCTTTCTTTGTTTGAAAGAGTATTCTTTCGAAGTGGTCCCATTTAAATTTGGTGAAGATCTGACGAAGCACTTCGGAGATAGACAATTTGAAGTCGGTTTTATTTTTGTTAAAAAGTTTTTACCAGTAAAGTCAACCAAGACCCAGATAGATAATCTTAGTTGACTCTGTCTCTCCCCCGCCAAAGTATAACTTTAATACAAATTCACTTTGAAAACAGGTGGATACTACACAATAGAGCAGAAACAAAGCAAGTTACGGATAGTGGCGCTAAACACAAACTTGTACAGCGTCCGGGAATCGAACAGCGTGCAGGCGAGGAAGCAGTGGGAGTGGCTAGATGCGGTGCTGGATAAGGCCACCGCTAATAAGGAAATGGTGAGTACTTGTACTGAAATATTTAGAATACGGGAGTGTCACTGATTCCTCTGTTGTGGGAATCCGTGCCGGTGCGATTGTGTAGCGGTCCCCTAATGTCGAAATTTTTTAATTCTTTTTCATGTATGTTTTTCTTTATTTATGTTATTCTTAAGTACCTAATAAAATAGGAGGCTTGCATAGTCGCGGTAAAGCGAACTAAAGCCTCGAAATAAATTTTGAAAATAAAAAAAGTTGTATACAAGATAGCTATATTTACTTCTTCTTTTGGTGTGGTTAATGACTAACCTGGTGTCAGAGTGTATGCCGCCTATGGGCTGACTTGGCTTCACATGCTGTCGAGAAATATCTCTCAGGCATGCCGGTTTCGTCACGATGTTTTCCTTCACCGTTTTTAAGCAAGGAATAATTATACAATACGCACATGAATCCGGAAAGTCAGAGGTTTGAGCCTTGAGTTCGAACTCGAGATCTATGACTTGGCAGTCACACTAAATTTACTAAAGAAGGTTCATTACCAACCGCATGGATCACACGATTTACGATTTGCGTCCGTGCCTCGGACAGCACGTTAAACAGTCGGTCCCGGATATCATACGAATACCTATGACAGTCGTTACGAGTAATCAGAAGCTCGAAAGTCTGACAACCGGTCTAACCTTAGGATATAGGCATTGCCCTGTAATTGGGTTGCGGAGGTACAATGGCAGTCGCTCCGTGTAAAATATTGGTATTCAGTTACATCTGGTTAGACTGGAAGCTGACCTCAACATATTTGGGAAAAGGCTAGGCAGAACTAAAGAAGGTTCATTGAAGCGATCTACGAAGAACTGATGTATACAGGCTGATAAAAAATAATGATTATAATAATTAAGACGATTACAAGTAAGATTTATTTTCGAGTTCACTCTCAGTAGAGTAACGCACAAGGTTTTTTTTAATCAAAGTTATAATAAAACTACAGTACCTACCTAAAAATCTAATTTAATATTTTAATGAGATTGTAGAATTAATAGCACTATGTGCCTCCTAAGTTTTGGTAAATTATAGGAACAGGGGATGGGAACTGCTACTCCTTAACATAGGTTGTTGTATAACCTAGCTGGGAGAACAGTGTAACAACTTCCTGTATAGAGATTACTGTAAATGACTTCTATATTCATTAAGTCTACTTGGTACGTCTGCAATCTCTATTATGAATGAATAAAGATAGATAAATATGATCTACAAAGATTTTTTTTCCAAGTTCGCTTTGTTATTACATTTTCGTAAGCATATTTTCTACAAACCAGAGTTAAAATTTAACCAGACCTAAACATAGCTAAAACCTTCAATCAAATTTTTTCAACAGCATTAGATTAGGAGTTCCATTGTTCGGTGAAAACTGAACGTACACGGTTAGCAAGCGTTTGAAATTTACAGCAAACCTTTCTCGTATGTATCTAAAATAAAGTTAAAAAATAAAAACAAAACATTTTGTGCAAACAATTCTTGTTTGGAACACAATGCTACTGTCGTAAACACCGATTTACGTCGAACAAGTAAAATATTTGTTAAGAATTTAAATATACAGTGAGTTTTATTTATTTACACTGTGTTTAAAATAGTAATAATGTTTTATTTATATTTAATTCTGGCATACAAATATTACCAATGGATGCTGATAATAATTGCTGTTGTATTTATTTTATTTATTATTCGTTTTCTGTTTGTTTTACTTAAATAACTGTATTTTGATAGGATTAATTTTTTGTTGGGATTTTAGTTCGGTAAATCAACTTTATTTAGTATTATTTATTTATTATTTTGCTGTTATAAAAGCCAATGGAAATCTGTTGGTTATTGCGTTGGAGAATCGTGAATATAATTTAAAATCAGCTGTTGCTTTACCGGCTCAAAATAAACCAGCCCTCCTATTATTTTATTTTTTACTATCCAGCCATGATCGTCCCACTGTTGGACAAAGGCCTCCGTACCCTTCTTCCACTCTTTTCGGCTTAAGGATTGCTGCTCACTGATAACGTTGTGTGGGTTCCATTCAGCGGTGTGTCAAGTGGATTCCTAGCATCCTCCTGTCTATTAATAATCACATAGTGAGCTATTACCAATCTGCTTGCTAATAATAATGATTATGACTTGTTTTACCACAATTACTGTGCATTATAGGCAGTATTTTATGAGAAGGTCCTAGTTCTGTTCTGCCTAGCTTTTTTCCAACTATGTTGCGGTCAGCTTCCAGTCTAACCAGATGCGGCTGAGTAACAGTATTTTAAATGGACCGGCTGACATCAGACCTCCACAACCCAATTACTGGGCAATGCCGATATTCTAAGGTTAGACCAGTTATCAGACTGGCATCTGACTTTCCGTAACGACTGTCATAGGTATTCGTATGACACCCGGAACCGACAGTTTAATGCCCTATGAGAAGGTCCTAGTAAACTTGATATTTACATACGTTCTGATATGACGCAAACAAATTACACAACACCGTCCTCACTAAAGTAGATTCATAAATATGCGCACTTTAACCGTGGCTCAGTTTCACAACACGGTTTTAACAAGAAGTGGTGGAACTACATAGTGGTACTACGGCACCGGATTTCACCGGAACTGTAGGATGTCCGGCCCGGTGCAGCCCGGCCGCCGCCCCGTAATAAATTACAGATTAGAAAATCGTTAATCTAATCGCTTCCCCTTAAATTGCTGTGCGAATTTTTAAGGTAATGTTTGTTGAATCGAATCGGGTCGAATGCTTTGATTTTTTGTTTTGTTTATTTAAAAGAATATTTATTGAGAGTATTTTTTGTACGGTAGGTTTTGAATTCAAATAGCAAAGCCTTGATATTTTGTTTGTCTACAGACACTGTTGGATGTAGTGAGAGCCACCAATAACAACCACGGGTTTTTATGTTCTTTAAGTTTAATTATTACAATGACTGGCTTATTCTGTCTGAATATAAAATAAAACAAGATCGGCACTGGAGGGCTAGCCGTGTGTCGCGTGCGGCGTGACGCGTACGCACGGTCCCGTGGCGATGATCATAGATAATATACTATATACTGGTTGGCTCTGTCGTCGCTCGGGGCGCGGGCGCGCTGCACCTTCACTGCCCCTCGCTCTTCGTCCCGCGCCGGGCCCCCCGCGCGCGTGGTTCACATAGCGTGAACAGACACTAAAGCTTCAGCGCAGGTCAAAATACTTATTCTTCGACGAGTAAATCTAAACTGTTGTATTTCATAATAAATAATGGTTTTTACAAAGTTTTGTATTTCAAGTTCCGAAGCAAGCAGAGTAAAGGCAATGCCTCCGAGAAAAAATATTCCCAGCAATTTCTACATCAAATGGTGCCCATTTTGAGCGTTTAATTTATTTATTTTTGCTTGTTTTGTTGTTTGCAAAGAACATTAGGCTTGATTCCCAGCTGAACAATTTGCTTATTCAAAAATTTTAAGATGTAGTTTTGGTTTTCTCCAAAATCGAGCACATGACCGTGACTCTTTTGTCTAGTTTTCTCTATTTCTCAAAGTTTCGGTCTTGGCTCCGACGGCCTATATCAAAAACTCACCCTGTGTATAGGGTTATTTCAAATTAACTGGTGAAACTTCACAGGGTTACTAGGTATCATTAATAGAACAGATTCAAATAAAAGAAATCCTAGACTTTAGTTAATTAGATAACAAATATACCTACCTTCCACGTGCGCAGTCTTCACTAATGTACTAGTTAGGTATCTCGTTATTACCTCTTCCATTTAAATATTGACAGATAGACTTCCATACCACTCTTCCTTCTAGCCTTTTCCCAATTATCTCGGGTACAGCTTCCAGTCTAACCAAATGGGGCTGATTACCAGTATTTTACACGGAACGACCGTGATCAGACTTCCGCAACCGGTTGATTGAGCAATGCCGATATTCTAAGGTTAGATCAGTTGTCAGACTTTCGGGCCTCTGACTACCCGTAACGACTGTCATAGGTATTCTTATGACATTCGGGACCGACAGTTTATCGTGCTCTCCGAGGCAAGGAGGGCTCTCGATGTGTAACAAACGGTCACCTTTCCCCAGACTCAACGCGGCCAGCTCAGCTTAACCTCGCAAATGGTATGATCGGCGCAGTTTTTAATTATCCATAAGGCCCTCCATACCACTACTAGATAACATAACATCACGCCTGTATTCCCCGAAGGGTTAGGTAGAGGTGTATAGTAACACCCTCATTTCTCCATTATGTTTAAGTCCCATATACTAGGGAGCGAGCCTATTGCCATCCACTGGGCACAGGGAAAACCCAATAACTTAATAACTTTGCCCGACCTGGGAATCGAACCCAGGACCTCACATTTGCAGTTGCGCTACCACATATAAATAACCGCTAGCGGTATGGTGTGATTCATGCAAAGCACATCACACAAACAAAATTTCAGTGAAACAATATGACAATAGTATGGTTTACATTACCTTTCTAAAATTTGCTCAAAAAGGGCCAGCTGCCAAACGAAATAAAAAACCGGTTAGCTGTACGAAATTGTACGAAAATCCTCTGTCACAGATAGAGTTACTATTTTTTGACCCTTGAAAAATTTGCGTGATAGTACCCAAAACATATCACAACCCACTTTAAAGAACTCGAAAAGTACATACAACGAAGCCAACTAAAGTACGTACAAACCAACTGATATGAATCCTCGTCCACGATTATGAATCACTGTTACCCGGTTGTATTTCACTGTTGTAAATGGCAATGGTGTGCCGCCATTGTGCGGCGGTAACAGTGAATCAATTGCGAACATAACTTTATGTGGTTTGATGTCGATGGATGATAACATTTAATGTGTGTTGCATACTGATTAAGTTTTGTGTATGTGGTGTACAAGGGTCAGATGGGCAAGGCGTATCGTCCTTTTTGCCTATGGTAAGGAGTTATTATCATGGTTATTAATAGCCTTGACTGCCTTGTTGGTCTAGTGGTCGCAAGCGCGTCTGCTGAGCATGGGGTCCTGGGTTTGATCCTCGGGTCGGGCAAAGTGTTATTGGGTTTTTCCATTAGGAATTTCTCAGTAGCCGCTTAGAGTCTGGATTTGTGCCCGTTTAGTGGCAATAGGTTCGCTCCCTATTACATCGGACTTAAACATAACTGGCGAAACAAAGGTGTACTAAAACACTTCAGCCAAACCCTTCGGGGAATAAAAGGCGTGATGTTATGTTTTGTGTTTAATATAATTTAATGAAAATTATTGACTGCTTTTTTTATTCTGTCTTGGTCACATTTGGTCTTAGTATCATCTGATGGTAAGCGCAGATAGGGTCTAAGATGGAACACACGAATCCAAGGAACAGAGATATAGAGTTTTCCCCTATTCCCCATTGGCTCTCACATACACACGAAGGAACACAGTAAACTGCTTGGCGCCGGACTTTAATGTGAGGGTGGTAGCTAGCCAGGCGGACCGTATAGATCCTACCACCAAGCGTGCTGGGTTTTGTTGAATCTTACAACACGCGTCTATTCCCAGCGTGCGGTGAGGAAGTTTTATATTCTAACCCGTCCCCACTCGGGTAAAACGACTCTCGCGAAACGAAGATGATTTTTCTGGGACTTATAGCCAAATACTCAAACGCTACTCATTTGTAAGTTACCGTTAAGTTCGTGACGTCATTGTCACTTCACCTTAAAATGACAGTGACAGTATTTAACAGCAACTTAAAATTGAACAGCGTTTGAGTGCACATAGCACTCACAACATCACGCTTTGTATTCCCCGAAGCATTAGGCAGAAGTGTATAGTAACACCCTCATTTCACCATTATGTTTAAGTTCCATGTAATAGAGGGCGAGCCTATTGCCATCAACCGGGTACAAACCCAAATTCCGGGCTGTTACTGAGGAATTTCACAAAGAAAAACCCAATAACACTTTGCCAGTCCTGGGGATCGAACCCAAGACCTCACGCTTAGCAGTCACGCTTGCCAACACTAGATCAACGTTTGAGTATTTTGCCATTAATCAAGTCAACCGTTTTAGAGAGCACGTGCCTCCGTCGTGCTCCCCCTTGATCCACTCTTGTCTGTGCGTCATCAATAAAGCCACGACGAGGGGTCGACATACTTATACTCTGCCATAATTATCACGCGGTATCGCGATCATGTGAACGTTGAATGTTGCTAGTTTCAATCTAACTACATGCAGACAGACATTCAAATAGGAACTGAAAACGGTTGAGGTACGAAGGATGATTTCCACCAAACGCCTCCCATCGCATCGGATCGGAACGGATTTTACAATCTTTAAACGATATTAAATCGTGTACACAGTATTTAAAATCTATATTACCAAGCCGCGCAGCAGCTTGATCGCAGGCGTCATCCGCGACACGCGATCGTAGCCGACAGTATGCTGCGACGCGCGATCGGCTCCGTTCGCATGTCGTCGTATCGTACCGTACGGATCCTTTCAAAAATTGGAACACGTCAACACGGTAGGAATTAAACTATCTGACTTGGCGCAGAAACGGATACGTAAGCTAGCGACTGTACGGAGCCGTTCGTATGCGTCGACATCCTGACGGATGCGTTCGGCTGTCGCCGCATCCGTTCGTATCCTTTCCGATCCGATGCGATTCGAGCCGTTTGGTGGAAATCATCTCTTAAAATATAAAAATACCGTTTTCTTATAAAGGTTAGGCTATACCTTTATTTAAGCTTTTTAAGATTTCGGTACCGAAAATTTATTACGTTTAGAATAGTAATTACGTTTAGTTGCAAGTATCTACTTTATTGTTATGAAAATGATAAGATTACTTTAAATTAGGTTTGATTATTTCTATTGTTTTTTAGAATAAAAGTAGGTAGATAACGTTATTTCTTTGTTCGTTAGCTGATTACCTGATTGAGATAACGTTCAACGTTACACCATCGAGTGATAAATGAATCATACTATTAAAACATTGATGCTATCTGGGACCTCATAGCGAAAGACAGGGTGGCGTGGCGGTTCATTAAAAAGAAATCTTAGTTATAAAGGTTTAGGTACCTATCTACCGATACCGAAATGTACCGTCTTGCATATTTAAACTCTACTTTTCGGTACCGAAATATATTCAAATAGCGAAGTGTTCCGGTAATCGGAATTAACAGGTGTGACGTCATACCACTATTTAAAGGTACCAGTGTTATTAGATTTTTTCGTGTGCAATTCCTCAGTATCGGCCCGGAGTTGGGATTTGTGATGCCCCAATTTCAGTTTTTATTTTTTACTTTTTTTTTTACATAGATTAAGTTGCCATAATGAGTTAACTGTTTTACCACTAATTACGTGTCCAGACACACTAGGCATTACCTGGTTAATTTTCGGGTCATTTAGACTCTGTATTCAAACGATGCCGTGCTGTCTCTATCGGCTAAGGGCCGGTTGTTTAAAACGACCAGTAAAACTATGTTACGTTAGTCAAATATTAACTACTACCTGTGTCCTCACGGCTCCGCCCGTAGCCTATGTTACTCAGTGATAATGTAGCTTTCTAACGACAAAAAAGTTTTTGAAATGGTCCAGTAGTTTTTAAGTTTATTCGTTACATACAAAAATACAAACATCCAAAAATACATATCTTTCCTCTTTATAATATTACTAGCTGTGTGCTCACGGCTCCGCCCGTAACCTATGTTACTCAGTGATAATGTAGCTTTCTAGCGGCAAAAGAATTTTTGAAATCGGTCCAGTAGTTTTTAAGTTTATTCGTTACATACAAAAATCCAAAAATACAAATCTTTCCTATTACATATTAAGTATAGATTACGTAGGACGTTTAACGTCCGTCAAACGCAGAGCGTCGTATGCCTTTTGACGTATGTCAAGGACGACAAAGCGTGAACCAACGCTTATTTTTACTTAACCATTGTAAACGCCATTTTTAACTATTACCCATTAGTAATATAGTCGTGAAACAATCGGCCTTACATAAAATAAACCTACTGACATGCCCCATACTGTGTCCTACTACAAAAAACAACATAATACGATATGGTTACAAAACACGATAGAAACCGAAGAAAGGCTCCCAGTATTATTTTGACTCATAAACACATTTCGCACCTCTAGCATCAATCCTTGTCACGTGCGTGATTATTGTCAAAAAACCTCACTTTTTGTATAAATCACATTACTCACTTAATATATTCTGACTACGAAAGGTGAGGGAATAATTTTGATGGTGGGAAATGGAGGTAGGTTAATAGGAATGTAATTTATTGTGTAGTAATTTCGTTTCGTTTCCAACTGCTGATCGTGAGGTCTTCGGTTCGATCCTCGGGTCGGGCAAAGTGTTATTGGGTTTTTCCGTGTGGAATTCCTCAGTAGCAGCCCAGAGTTTGGATTTGTACCTGTTTAATGGCAATAGGCTCGCCCACTATTACATGGGAGTTAAACTTAACGGCGAAATGAGGGTGTTACTATACACCTCTGCCCTACCCTTCGGGGAATATAAGGCGTGATGTTATGTAATTTCGTTGCAAGCTTTGCTAGTGATGGTACTACTATGGGTTGTTTTAAAACTGTTTTAATTAGCTTCACTTTGTATATTTGTTTGATTGATTCAAATCTTGCGACAGATTTTTCAACTACTTCTGCTTAACCGATTCTCCTGAAACTTCACACACCAATTCAATTCCCATGACAATACAACATTATAATAATTTCAATGTTCAATCCTCGAATCTTGATACCGCAGGGGTACTGCAAGATAAAACCGTTTATTTTAAAAGATTTTTTAAGGGATGATTTTCTTATTTAATTGTTTGAGAAAATGCGACCTGGGGTCGAGGAACTTCAAGTATACCCCACCAAGAAGAACATAGTCTACTTATTTGTCGGCAATAAGGTTGACGAACATATCATTTTGGGACCCAGTGCATAATATCAGCAAGCACATTGGGTCACCCGCGCGACATCGCAACGAGTATTCCCAAGGAGGGTCGATGTCAGGCAGGCGGCCGGTCATAAAACAATAACCCAAAACCTCTAACAACATGGATTTATGAAATACATGTTGTGCCGACCCCACCTAGTGTGGGATAAGGGCAGGAAGAAGAAGAAGAACAAAATGCGACCTGCTTTAGCTTGACATGAGATATTTTCCAGTAATAATCACTTACCTATCATAATAATAATTACTTACCTCAGTTGACTCAGCAGTCGTTGTGCCGATAGTCGTTACGGCCAATGGCTTAATAGCCAAGAACCTCGACCAACACCTGATGAGGCTCTCGTTGGGCAGCTGGGTCAAGGGCCTGATACAGAAAGCGGTACTTCTGGACACGGCACGTATTATCAGGAAGTTCCTCTCTCTAAGGCCCTGACCACCGGTAGCTTGGACCCTGTTCCTGATGCCGGTGGGCTACTATTTTTTATTTTTTTAAATGTTTTTAATTTTTTATATGAAAATATTTAAAAATGTAATCATATATGTATATAAATAAATAAAGGGAATAATAATTACCTACCTATCATAATGTGGGAAGACTTTATTCAAAAGCTTAACCGAAAATATCGTAGCTTTAATTTAATTTTGTTACGTAGTATGAGCAGCGTTATTAGCTTAAAAACCAAAACGAGCGAGCTTCTAATACGGTGTAGTTTGATAATATAATAATATTATGCGATAATGTATTTTCCCGACAGGAAACGCTTTGAATAAAATAAACCCTATCATATACTACAGTGTTCCGCAAACTTTTTGTGTTCAAGGTAGGTACACCTACGAAATCGGGGAATTTCAGAGGTACCTACACCATAAATAAAAAATCATATTTTAATCATATAAAGATAGCAAAGAATACATTATTTCCGTCCGCCTTTATAATTTTATAAGAAATAGATTTTTTCCGAGGGCCTCGTGGCTAAATAACAACCGCGCCGATCGTACGATTTGCGAGGTTAAGCTGCGTTTGCCGCGGTCAGTCCGTGGATGGGTGACCATTTGTTACACATCGAGACCCCTCCGTGCCTCGGAGAGCACGTTAAGCCGTCGGTCCCGGGTGTCATACGAATACCTATGACAGTCGTTACGGGTAGTCAGAAGCCCGAAAGTCTGACAAACGGTTTAACCTTAGGATATCGGCATTGCCCAGTTACTGGGTTGCGGAGGTCTGATGGCAGTCGCTCCGTGTAAAATACTGGTATTCAGCCGCATCTGGTTAGACTGGAAGCTGACCCCAAGATAATTGGGAAAAGGCTAAGAGCGAGATTTTTCCCGCGGCACACCAATTAATGATCACGGTACACCAGTGTGCCGCGACACACACTTTGCGGAACACTGATATACTACATCAATGACTGATAACCAAGAATAAGATAGATCTAGTGTTTACATCAACGTTGAGTCTTGATTGACAACAATACACGTCAAGCAGCCTTCATCTCTCCAATAAAATAACATCACAACATCACGCCTTATATTCTCCGAAGGGTACGGCAGAGGTGTTCTAGTACACCCTCGTTTCGTGAGTTATGTTTAACTTTCATGTAATCACCGGTCACAAATCCAGACTCTAGGCTGCTACTGAGAAATACCTAATAGAAAAACCCAATAACACTTTGCCCGACCTAGGGATCGAACCCAGGACCCCATGCTCAGCATTCGCGTTCTCAACCACTAGTCTATCCTTCCAATAAGTACTTCAATTTTATACCCCATCAATAAAGCTATCCCTTCGAACAATATTATCAATAAAACGTCAACACCACTCATTAAACAATACAGTCTTATCACCATCCATTGTAATGACGTCATCAAAGAGAAAAAAGATTTACCAAACACATCGCAGACTCAACGATACGGGTGTTCTGACATCAGTAGTAGTACTGTGTCGGAAAATTCAATTTATTCCCATATATATATCCTCCCCATATTGTCAATACACTCTGAGCTGGGATTTAAAGTCAATTTCATATATAAAAATGTAAGTATATTCCTTTTGTTAGGTACTCGTTGGCAACACAACCCTTTTTGAGGGAGGCTCCTGAAAGGGGTAGTCAATAGTTGGGTTTAAAGGCTGCGTAAACGGAGGCTGTATTCTGTATTTAATGTTGAATAGGGCGATTCTGGATTTGAATAGAGGATTACCATTTTGTTAGGGAGATTTAAAAATTGAAGTTGGTAATTCATACTTATCCTTGTTTTATAAGGATTATATATTATAAAAAGTAGGGATGACGTAATGAGATTAAAACTCTGATCAAACCTGCGCGACTAAAGCGAATTAGCGAATGCGAAGCGGTAGCGGCAGCTGCGCGGCTGACGGACGCTACCTATGATATCTTATGGCACCATGCATACCTACACAACCACAACGCGAAAGAACAGCGTCAGCAGAGCGGGAGGCACGCATCTAGTATCAAATGAAGTTTGCGATTCGCATCGTATTTGCGCACATCTAGTTTCTCGTTGTAGACGCTCACGCGCCGCTCCCGCGTCTCTGACCCGTACGTTTGGCTGGAGCTTAAATGATACCACGTATCCTATGATGCATTCTGAGGCCATACTCATAACTAAGTATATTACTAATCATGAAATAGCAGTGATAGCCTAGTGGTGTGACCGTCGGACTACCAAGTCACAGGTTTCGAGTTCGAACCCAAGGCACGCACCTCTGACTTTTCGGATTCATGTGCGTATTGTATAATTATCACTTGCTTAAAAACGATGAAGGAAAACATCGTGAGGAAACCGGCATGCCTGAGAGATATTTCTTGACGGTATGTGAAGCCACGTCGGAGGCCCATGGGCGGCATAAACTCTGACACCAGGTTAGTCACTAACCACACGAAAAGTAGTAGTAGTCATGAAAGGTTACGTGAAAGATGTTAACGGTATTACTTACATGCATTTTTTTATATTGGAATTGCCTAGCTAGTTTTACCGTGTTCTTTTTGATAGCTATAGCTTTGATCTTTGGATTCTGCGATCAGAACTTGTCTTTATCTTTCAAAACTTGGAAATTCAAGACAATTGCTTTTAAAACACCATTTGAAACTATGTTTCATCAATTCTGCCGAATTGTTTGTTCTGTTGGCGTATTAGGACACAGGAATGTTCTCACTGGAGCTCTTCAGATGCGGATATCCTGGAATACAACCAAATATCCCAAAAAATCCGCACTAAATATTCGTGCACAACAGATTGTTTCACGAATAAGTAATTGCTTGAACGTTGTTTAATTTATTTCGTATTCAAGGAACAAAATGAAAAGCGTTAACATTTAATTATAACAGTTTAGTCTTAATCGCCTATTTTATTGTCAACTCTAAACGATCTACGGGCAGTTACAGGGTTGACGTCTGACGACTCACTTTCCTACCGAGTGTGGTTTATATCCTCTAACGTTTTAATATCTACTTACATTTCACCGTTGATCACCTTGTCGTCCGAAATTAAAGTCTTCATAGCGAAATTACGAGCTAAATACCTAGTCCTTCCAGAAGGTAGTTTCCCCGTTTAATCAGCAGTGCCCCAACCAAATATTTTGAAAACTAAAACATCTCGCAAAGTACACAAATTCTTTATAAAGATTTCCGAGTTCAGTTTTGCAATCCCGTTTCCCGGAAGGTGCACAAGATTTTCAAAGTGTCTGTAAAAGATAAAATTTTATGCTCGCATATAAATTTGGTTCTAATAGAAAAATTTACGTCACAAAAATTTTATGCAATCGAAGCTCAGGAAACCAGTAACACTCAATGTTTCAATAAGACTTACAAAGTCGTTTCCAGTTTGAGTTTATGAAACTTCATATATTCTGCATGAAAACATAATATGTACTATTGCAAGCTGAGTTCGGCTGTTTATCCACGATTCACGATACATAACATCACGCCTTCTGTTCTTCTAAGGGTTCGGCAGAGGTGTTTTAGTACACTCTCGTTTCGCCAGTTATGTTTAAGTCCTATGTAATAGGGGCGACCCTATTGCCAATAACCGGGCACAAATCATAACCGGGCACAAATCCAGACTCCGGGCTGCTACTGAGAAATTCCTAATGGAAAAACCCAATAAACTTTACCCGACCTGGGGATCGAACCCAGAATCCCATGCTCAGCAGTCGCGCTTTCGACGACTAGACCAACAAGGCACTTCACGGTACGACACGACAAAATATGGTGACGTCTTCAAACTCCATTATACTTCTTCTTCTTTACGTGTGGTTAGTGATTAACCTGGTGTCTGAATTTATGCCGCCCATGGGCCTCTGACTTGACTTCACATGCTGTCGAGAAACATCTCTCAAGCGTGCCGGTTTCCTCACGATTTTTTCCTTTACCGTTTTTAAGCAAGTGATAATTATACAATATGCACGTGAATCCGAAAAGTCAGAGCTGCGTGCCTTGGGTTCGAACTCGAGACCTATGACTCGGCATACCCTTATACTTAAAAAGTGTCAGATACAAGTTGATAATATGGAAATTAAAGCCATTCAATTTGATACTTCAAAGTTTAATAAATGTCTCGTTCGTCTAGTGGTGGCAAGCGCGAGTGCTGATCGTGAGATCCTGGGTGCCATCCCCGGTCGGGCAAAGTATTATTGGGATTTTTCGTGTGGAATTCTTTAATAGCAGCCCAGATTTTGAATTTGTACCCGGTGGATGGCAATAGGCCCGCCCCCTATTACATGGGACTTTAAACTTAACGGTGAAATGAGGGTGTTACAATACACTTCTGCCCAACCCTTCGGGGAATACAGGTGTGATGTTATTTTAAAACTTATAAATATTGAAATTTCTCGAAATCTACTCACTTTCGGCTAGGATACATGAGGTGCTATTTTGTTGCATATAGAATACACTATCTAGCCTTAAAGGGAATACTTTAAATTCAAGTTCATCCTATATAATGAACCATTTACTGCAACACTAGTTAAGTAGTGTCTATCGTTTCATGAGTAAATGGTTCATAGAAATATGGCGCTCGGATATGTCACCACTTTTTGTCGTGTTGTAAACTATTTTTACTCATTTAGGTACCTTTTTTCTACTCAACAGGTATACATAGTCGGCCACGCGGCCCCAGGGTCGGATTCGAGACATCCTTACGACATGTCAGCGGACGCCAATGCGAAGTACCTGCGAATGGTGCGACGACACGCCAAAATTATTGCGGGACAGTTCTTCGGACACCTACATGCTGATACGTTCCGAGTTATTTATGATAATGGTGAGTATATGTGTGATAATGATTAATACGTATTAAGTTCCATAGCCAATGCTATGAAAATTAGTATTACACCTTCACCGCCTAGCGTAATTGCTAATTTCACACTTTTTTTAGTTACTTTCAGGTTAAAAATTACATATTTCCAAAAGTATATACAGGGTGTCTGATAAAAAAATATGTTTTAAGACATCTTGGTAATTCTTTTTGTATTATTTTTAAAGGTCTTTTGTTCTGCTTTACACCATTTCAAGGTTATCCATTAATTACCGGGTACCCTGTTGTCGTACCCCAAACTCTAATACACTAAAAGATTTGAGTTTAAACTTTTTTTCTTCATATAAAAAGTATGAAAGCCGTGTGCATTAGTGATACACAACGCATTGACTACAATGGGTGTATAATTTTTAATACACACCGTATTAACATGCGTGTGCAAAAGTGAAACAATGGCGGTGAAGGTGTCAAGTTAACTTCTAATCACTTGCGTATGGATATGACATGTTTCCTACCTGTGAAAATACAAAGGCAGTTTTTGTAAATTTTTGCCAAACTTCATTGTCTTTTCTATCGATTTTATTTTGATATTATTAATAATTACCAACACCTAAGCTCAAGCAGCCCGATAACCATACATGGACCCGCCTTACTGTAAAACTTGAGTATTTAAATACATTTTTCAAAATACAAAATCTAAGAAAACCCCAGTGTGCCACTTTTTTTTTTTTTTTTTCCTATTCGACTATTGTAGATGGTCTTGCGGACCTCTTCTACGTAACCTGACTATTATTGGCGAGACCAGAAGGGTCTCCGAACCAATTCCTACTGCTCTAACTACCTAGTTAACTACACAAAACTAACTACTGTAACATCATGACTATGACTATAGCAGCAACACCTCTAAGAGTGTCCCCAAGGGGGGACTCGACCTCTTAGGGTGTTGAATGCGAGAGGACTGGGAGGGATACGACAGCTTGATGAGGGCTGTATTCTCGCGTCATGGTGACTGCGCGGAGTCAGAAGGGACGACCGGCTCCGCGGCTGCGGCGGGTGAGCACGGTGGATCGGGGGCGGCGGCGGTGGGACGTCGCGAGGGGGCCTCGTCGGCGAGGGCGATACGCCGGTCGGCGGCGGCGGTGTTTGTGTATGGTACTAGTGGATTTATTCGCCTCCTGGAGGAGGGTGATCTCATCATCGGGCTCTAGTAGCGCATGCCGGGGACGGCGGACTATGCTAATCTGGGAGGGTTTATAATCGGACGCGGCGGTCACGAGGGGGTTCCGATGCCTCGAGGCATGGTCGAAGTAACGCTTAGAGGTGCGTTTGAGATATTGCCTTACCGTTGGAATTTTTAGGTCTAAGTGAAGCTGCGCATATACCACGGAGCGCCCGCGGCTCTGCGCTATACGCGGTTTTGCAAGATTCCAGTGTTCCACTGTTGAAATGTGAAATACTAGTACTAGAAAGAAGCATATTTCATGCAAAAGTTTCATGCCTACTACGATTGATTCCGAGCTAAGTACATCAAGGCAATATAAAACGCTAGTCCTTGCAAAAATTGGAAATTAAAAGAAAACATACTGTGTCAACCACGTACGTTCAGGAAAGTAGTTCTTATTTTTATGAGCGCCCCAGTAATCCAATTTTCTTAGTTGACTAACCGTTTACTTTTAAAAAGCAAGAAATTTCTTCCTGGAGTTATTGCAATATACATAGGTACTCGTATTATTACATTTTTGCGAGTAAGAGTACCGCTAGTACAAGTTTGAAAATTACGAAAATGGCAATAGCTTTCGTGAGCTCGCTTAATTGAATAACATATTTGTCTCTTTTTCTCTTGGATGTTTTAAGAAACGGAGTTTAAGAGAAAGGTTGTCTAGTAGAGATCACTTTTAGAGATAAGACCCACCCTTTGTACTGCTTTTTACCAGAATGTATTAATTTTGTACTGTTTTGACCAGGACGTATTAATTGGTCCGTTTTATTGTGTATGTACAATAAAGAATATTCTATTGGCAAACGAACGATAAATAGATATTTATATCGTCCTCCTAGGTTTTTCACAAGCATGTGTTATCAGTACTTTTTACGAACCCAAATATGCAATTATATTACAGTATTGGATCTCTCATGTCCCCTGCATGATTTTCGTAGATATTAAAATATCACCAAAGGTAATTATTGAACACAAAATATATTTACTGTACAATATTTATACGTATAAAGTGTTCCATATGCAACATGTATATTTATTATTCCATTCGTCATGAACAGCGAGAACAATCCTCACCGCAATAATTAAATAGTGTCAGCGAGTGTACGCTGATTATTTGCACGCGATACACTTCGAAACAAAAGGCTTCCAATAAAGTCTCTTTATTTACTCTCTCGTGATCAATTATTTTTTATTTATTCTTTGTATTGGTTGTTGGAGTGTCGAAGGATTCGAGAATAACAGGGAAGCGACGGCAAACATTTAAACATACAGATTCTTAATCCTAAACTCTTTCTGCTCTCGTATCAGTACGAGCTATACGGGAATAGCTCATGCCGTGGTGAAAAGATTAGCCAGTCAGCACGGTTGGTAGCGGGGCTGATTGCCCAGGGAGAGCTGGTTGTACTTTAGCATCGTCACTCAGCTATTTTTAACCTAAAGTGTCAGTATACAGCAATTAAGATAGGTTACTCATGTGAATCGTAGAGATAATAGATGATAGAGCCGTAAGCTGCTTGAATAGTAGCCGAGAACCAGACAGAGAAGCGTGGGGGCGTAGCTGATGCCAAATGTCAAGATCTCATTATGCATGAAGAGGCCTTACTTCAGCCCGGGCTGATGATGATGGTATTGTAAGAAGAAATAGAAAAATGACTACATAGCACCGTTTACCTTTATTTCGGATACCAGTTTCAGTCTCATAGAAAATTCTACGTATTTGGAATCACCAAAGTTAAAAGGTGAAATCAAAGTCACATCACGGATAAACGAACAAATTATTCGATGCTTTTAGCAAAATCAGTCCTGAAATAAACCAAACAGATGCAACGGTATACAATGAACTATTTCAGCAGCTAAACTTCGTTTTAGGTAGTGTCAACGCCAATAACACTAGCATTCAAAATACACCTCACTCCAGGACAGAAAATAGCCGTACAGATATAAAAATTGACGTCCCTAATTAAGTAATGTCAGCAGTGGACACTCGCTGCGTTTCAGCGTGGCGCGGCGTTTTATTTGCTCGGCGCCGGCACTCGAATAATTACCGTAAAACCGGTTTATCGGCTAGGATATGACATTTTTGGGAACCGATAAATTGTGAAATGGCGTCTGGTTGTTGTCACGTGAATTTGCTGGCGAAATTAGTAGATTTAGGGAGGAGTAAAATGTTTTATTGCTTAGCAGTTTCCATAGCGTGGTCCATAATTCTAATTTAACATGTTTTTCATGACAATGATGATATTGAAATCTTTAAACCAAACATGTTATGCGGAAGGAAGAAAGTCATGTTACTAGAAGAGTGTTAAATATAAATGTGGATGGATATACAAATAGAGAAAGGCCAAAGAAAAGATGGATGGATTGTGTGAGGCTGTCATGAGTAATAAGAAGTAAATACTGAGATGACGGCTGATAGAGGAGAATTGAAGAGGAATACGTGTTGTCTCGATCCCACCTAGTGTGGGATAAGAGCAGGGAGATGATGATGATGATATCACACCAAATGACACCATGAGTAAAAAATTCTAAAGAAATTTTGGACTGTAATAATTATTATTCAACTAAATTGGGATTATCAAGTTCTGTGATTTTTACTACGAAATTGTCGACGATCAAACAAAAAAAATATTACCTAGGTAATTGAAGTATTTCTAAGCGTTAGATAATATCTGTGAAATCACCAGAAGTGAGTTCCGGGATTACTACACGATGTTGTTTGTTGCCCTCTATGTGAACCCGGAAATTACAGAATCTGTTTTGATTTGTTTTTGAGTAAGCGTTTATCCGTCCGCCAACTCGCATCAGGCCACCGTGGTGCACTAAGACTTAAACCCTTCTCATTCTAGAAGAGGCTCGTGGCTCGCAGTGAGACAGTAATAGGTTGATGCTACCCGATCCATTAAAAAGAGATTCGAAATAGCGGCGTTACTATTGTTGTTCTTATTTACCTCTCACTCACGCACTTTATCTCGGAGTGAAAGCAAATAGTGGATCCACCATTTCTAGTCTCATTTTTCAAGTAAGTATAGTGTTTTAGGGTAATTACGAACATGGGAATATTCCGAAACTTACGAATGACTACTAAACCAGGCAATATTTTTTGTTCTGGTACATTTGTTACATTACATTGCATTACATATTCTAGCATTATTTAATTACCAGATTAAAAAATATTGTCTGGTTTAGTAGGAATTCGTAATTTTCGGAATATTTCCATGTTCGTAATTACCCTGAAGCACTATAGTCATATTGTACATTATTCAACTGGATCCATACATCAAGATGGATCAAAAGATCAACCGCCATCTTTGTATAGCACATAAATATCCAATATTTAGGTGTTGGTGTAATTTCACGGGGCAATGGGTTATGAAGGCATGAGATTTTGTTATGCTATAAGCGTTTATCATCATACTATGAATTTAATTTAGAAGTACATCATCTTTTGTTTAGATCGACCAGTGTCCTGGACGTTCATGGCTCCATCAGTGAGTCCTCACCGCGATCCAGCTGATTCCTCCAACCCTGGTCTCAGGCTTTACAAGTTTGACACCAACACCGGGAAGGTAAGAAATAATTAAATTATCGTCTTCGTTTGACCGTATTTGAGGTAGACCGCGCGTAGTATCAAAATATGACGCCTGGTCTTCGTCAAATACTTTAAAAATGAGATTATATTTAAAAAAAATGTTAATTTATGTAGGTGGTCTATATCTTTCTTTTTGTTATGCTTTTAAAATTTCCCTTCTAATAAATAAAGTATCTTCCCCTAACACTTGATGCCTTTGTTTTAGCTGTGCTAAAATATAAAAAGAGTGTTTTGAATTATCATTGCTTATATTTTTGTAGGCTTTAGCAATGAAGTTCGTCAAAGACAAAACACTCGACAATTTTAGCATCAGCGATAGCTTTTCGGTTACTAGATGCCATGACTGAGCACATACAATATTCGAACGCCAGTTGCAGCAATTAAGTGAGGCTTTGGCATCTTGCTAAAATGCGCGATATTGATACCGCGATCAAACGCAGTGACGCCAAAATACGATGCGTGTCTCATATACAACGTGTTACATAACTCCCCATGAAAAAGAAAATATTTATTAAACCGAAAACAGGTTGTTGTCATTAAAAAAATTATACGAAAAAACTAACCTTCTAAATCTCACACAACTGTACACATATCACACCTGCATTCTCATAAAACAAATCACCACACATTCCATGCAATCAAACTTACAAATACATAAAAAATCACCTACATACAACACAAGAAGTAAAAACAAGTTTCAACTAATGACTACACGTGCACGGACTAATTACGGCAAAAAAACTATATTGGTTGAAGGAGCAAAACTATTTAATAATTTACCAGAAGATTTAAAGAAGTGTCATAATATAAACATATTTAAAGCAAAAATCAAGAAACATGTATGCACCCTATAACGTCATTAATGCCCCAGAGGCAAATATTATATTATTCTATTTAGATATAAGCACTTTGTATCTCATTTTAAGTGAACAGTTATTTAAGTTCTTATGAGAATAAATTCTTTAAACCTAAACCTAATCTAACCTCTCAGAATAAATTAGGTAAGAATGCAAATAACTTTCTGGGTAGTCTACTCTTTAGTTTTATGTTTTCAGGATTGCGTTTCAATGATGATTATTTTATTGTTCATCCAAATTTATTTTTGTGTCGTACTACGGTTTTCATTAATTCCAATAGACTCTTTACTAGGGCCCTTTTAATCCACTTTCAGCTTTAGGGGTATTTTTGTAACACGTTGTATATTTAATTCAACTCTTTTGATCCCAGGTGTTGGACTACACCCAGTACTACTTAGACCTGGCAGCCGCCAACCGCAACGTAGCGGAATGGACGGCGGAGTACAACCTGACCCAATACTACGGGCTGCACGAGGTGTCTGCCATATCTCTCCACAACCTGGCCGATAAGCTCCAGATAGGGACGCCGCACGAGACTAATATATTCCACAAGTAAGTATTTTAAGAGCAACTGCGTATTTTTACTTTTGTAGCCGCAATAAAAAAATACTAAGAAGCAGTGACACAGCCTTTCAGTTGAACGCTTGTCTTCCATGCAGGAGAGTCTGACTGAGTTCGACCCGGCCCGCATCTCTGAATTTTCGAATTCATGTGCAGATCAGAATTTGATTATCACTTTGTATAACAACGCTAAGCCCATAATTGCCCCATCTCGACTATTACCTAAGTATACGTTATTCCTTTCACCAGGTACTTACGAGCGTATCGCGTCCGACACGATAGCACAGAGTCGTGCGATGGCGCGTGCGCACACCAGCACTTCTGCGCAATCACGTGCTTAGAGCACGTCGCTTACCGACAGTGCGTGGAAGCGGCTGCAAGCGCGCTCGCCGCGGCCGGTGACTCAGCTCCGCTCACAATACCGCTCCTCAATACTTTGTTGATTTTAATCGCACTTGTCATGGTTATTGTGTAAATTATTTTATAGTGTAGCAAACCTACTTAATTTTATAGAAATATATTAAATTTATACGTGAACACGTACCTATATAAATCTTTGTTTTCATGTCGATTCTGATTTCTACTAATTGCAAATGAATACATTTAACCTTTTCTATTTCAACATAATATTGTTCAAAAAATTACAGGAAAGTTGAAACTACACAAATTTTCGCTCAGGCACGTGCTTGAAACACGTGTTCGGAACACGTGACAGTGATCGCAGCGTGTTAGCCGCGAGCGCTTCCGCTCAGCTCAATCGCTTTGATAATATTACATTTATTCATTTTATTTTTTTGTTTTTGATATACAAGGTTAGTCGGAAAGGGGTTACTAAGCCGCGAGCCACGTAAAGTATCACTGATGACTATTTTAAAGCAAGTGTTAAAATTTCAAAATTCCGTAATTTATATTTGCATGCAAAAAGATTTTTAATTTATATTTAAAAAAAAAACATACCTGCTTAAGTTATGAATTCAGAAAATTAATTTTCTAATCCGTGACTCCAAATATGACTGAAATTGTAAAAGCAGCTGATCATAGCTATGGACAGATAGATTATAGCATATTTTTTACGAAATCTTTGAAAAGCTATTTCTCTTAAACTATCGAGTTTTGGGGAAAGTTGTAGAACAAAAGTTATCCCTTATTATGGGTACTTTAACACCCTTTCGGCTTAGTACCCCCTTTCCGACTAACCTTGTATATTGTAGTATTGTTACGTTTTGAATTATTGTATGGATGGTTTGATCATTTATTCATTGGATCTCTTTAATGATGTTTTTGATTAAAATATGTATTAAGTACAGAGAAATAACTATCAGTTTCCAATTGGAAAAGTTATTATGTTTTAACTTTTCGTGTTTTTTATCTATTGATGTTCATTTCATTTCCGTACAGTTTAATTTGAATATGAATACGATGTAGCTTCAAAGGATAGTCAAACATTCTTCAATTCAATATTAAGCACTCTCATTAAATTCATTTACTCAAATATAATTTTACGAAGGTAATAACTCAGAATATGAGTGTTTATTACCGTTTGACTTGTAAATAATAATGTGCTTCAAAAGTTAAACATAGGTATAACTATAATATAGTTTTAAGTAGGAATAAAATGAGCAAAGTATAATGAGGTAGCTCAGACGGCATTTGTGATAACGCTTGATGATACGTGAAGTGAATATGATACTAAAAGTTTTATTATTAATAATAATAACTGTAAAAAATAATGCTTTAGACATTCTAGTCTTATAGAATTAATATAAATTAAATTCAGAAAAATAAACGTTGTATAGAATCGAGACTGGAATAATAATACTATTATTAAATTTCTATCAAAAAATACATAAAGTTTAAACAAGAAAATAAAATGTCGGTAATATAAAGAAGTTTCAAATACTCTTTTTATACTTAATTTCTCCATTTTTTAAACATAACAGATAGGTACGATAATATTTTATGATTGCTTGCTTTTGATGTAAAATCGGTGTATTTTTACTGTAAATAATGTCAGTAGTAATTTTTTTACTAGGTCTTTGAAGATGCTAATATCGACCCACTAACAGTTTTTATTAGTTAGAAGTAATTAAGATTTGATTAGTTTGAATTATGTTCTAATTTAATTAACATTTCTTTACAAGTTTCTCGTCGGAAAATGATTTTTCTTTGACACGGAAAATGGTATTTTCCTACTTTGTATGTTGTTTCCTGATTTTATTAAACGTACATTATTTACCGTAGCTAATAAAACAATATTGTAATCAGAATTACAATTAAATTACACACGATCCTTCTCTAATGAAGAAAATGTGATTTTATCGTAAGTCAGCATAAATGTTCGATTTCATTATATGGAACACTGCGTATTTTTTAAAATATCTATCTCCAAGACTGCGACAGGTCGACATGGCAATTTTCAAGTTATTTTCAATACACAACTACAAGCAACAACGTGATCGAGATTGAAATCGATAACCACGGTCGATGCTTTTTTTTTTCTTTTTTTTTTCCTATTCGACTCTTGTAGATGGTCTTGCGGACCTTTTCTACGTAACCGGGCTATTATTGGCGAGACCAGAAGGGTCTCCGAACCAATATCTACACTAACTACGTAGCTAACTACGCTAACTACTGTAACATCATGACTGACTATTATAGCAGCAACACCTCTAAGGGGCCACCCAAGGGGGGACTCGAACCTCTTAGGGTGTTGAATGCGAGAGGACTGGGAGGGATACGACAGCTTGATGAGGGCTGTATTAATCGCGGTGTGATTGCGCGGAGTCAGAAGGGACGACCGGCTCCGCGGCTGCGGCGGGTGAGCACGGTGGATCGGGGGCGGCGGTGGTGGGACGTCGCGAGGGGCCTCGTCGGCGAGGGCGATACGCCGGTCGGCGGCGGCGGTGTATTTGTATTGTGCTAGTCGATTTATTCGCCTCCTGGAGGAGGGTGATATCGTCATCGGGCTCTAGTAGCGCAAGCCTGGGACGGCGTACTATACTGATTTGGGAGGGTTTATAATCGGACGCGGCGGTCACAAGGGGGTTCCGATGCCTCGGGGCATTATCGAAATAACGCTTAGACGTGCGTTTGAGGTATTGCCTTCCGGTTGGCATTTTTAAATCTAAGTGAATTTGAAAGTTGCGCATGTACCACGGAGCGCCCGTGGCTCTGCGCAATACGCGGTTTTGTAGAATTTGACATGCTTTAAATCGACATGGCTTAACGCGTGCGAACACGACGCTAGCGTAGGTTAAGATGGGGCGAATGCACGTCAAGTAAAATCTCAACTTATTTCTAAGTGAGAGTTTACTGCGCGCCCTAATCATGGGATGGAGCCGGCCCACAACGAAAGCGGCGCGAGCGTGCACCGCTTTGATGTGTTTCTGGAACGTAAGGTGGTGATCTAGGATAACCCCCAGGTACTTAACGCTCAGTTCCCAAGGGATCTCTTTTCCGAACATGACGACGGGGGGGATACGCGAGTGGTTATCGCCGTGCCTCTCGAAAAGAACGGCTGCGCTCTTTTCGGGATTAATTTCGATACGCCACTTCTGAAACCAAACGCCGAGACGGTTGGCTGCGGTCTGGAGGATGCGAGAGATCGATTTTAAGTCACTACCCGTGTAGTAAATGGCCGTGTCGTCGGCGAAAAGTGCCAACTGGGCCTTGCCATGAGTGGGAATGTCGCTGGTGTACAGCGTGAATAGAAGGGGGGCTAGCACGGAGCCCTGAGGGACTCCGGCTCGGATAGGATGTGGACGGTCGATGCGGACTCGTGCAGCGCTAAGACTAAGATGGCGCGGGCGCTGTGCGGGTGTGCGGGGCGTCCTCCCCTCCACGACTACCCGATTGCCATGTCGACCTGTCGCTGACTGTACATTTTTACCATCGTGCAAATATAAAAGAATAAAAATACGATTTTAAAATTCGTTTGGATAAAATTTCTTTGTGATAGATTTATTATTAAATTCAATCCAGTAGAAAAAGTCGATCATGGTTATAAATAGTAGTGTTATTTTTTTTCAATATTTTATATCTGAAATCGAACTTTTATTTGTGTAATCCTGAAGGGTGTTTGACTACTATTAAAAACTTACAATTTAATATTAAGTGATTTAAGAAAAACGGTGCGATAATAAAAGAGCTACTCGCTCTTAAAATGTACGGGACATTTTCTGTCTTTATCGCGCGTAACAAATATTGTCCTAAGTGGTGTCGTGGAGTTACAATAGCATTAATATTATAACATCAGCTCACATTATGGCAAGTATCAAGATTACGAATAAAAAAATAATAGTCAAACATCCTATAGTCTGTAAAATCATAACATTAGAATTTACATTAATTAATATTGTAATTAATTCTAGCCATATTTTTAACGTAAAAAACGCTGTAAATAATTACAAGTGTAATTTAATTTTCAAATTGTAAATGAGGAACAACTAGTACATAAGTGAATATTGAATTGCTTATTACAATTTGTTTTACTGCGGAGACCAATTATAATCGGTGTATGATACTTATTTAAAATGATTTAATAAAATTGCAGTTGAATATAAAATAACAGTTCAATTAAATTTACAATTTGTTTGAGCAAAATTAATTGCTACACTTCATGAAATAAATATAGTCATAATATTTATTTAATCTTTTGTACTCAACTGTAATTTGTAGCAAATTTTCGTAGCAAGATAAAATTATATTTTCTTTTGATTACATATAAATGTTCCCGTATTTGTATCGACTGGATGTTTCAATTAATTTTTAATAAAGAATTGTAATCAAATTACGAGTTTTAATCAACTATTTTACATTTACAGAAATACAGAATTTTAAACTTATAACCGATATTATTAAATAATATTTCCATAGGCATCACACGAATATCCATATTGCAAAAT
This sequence comes from Amphipyra berbera, assembly GCA_910594945.2. Classification (NCBI taxonomy): domain Eukaryota; kingdom Metazoa; phylum Arthropoda; class Insecta; order Lepidoptera; family Noctuidae; genus Amphipyra; species Amphipyra berbera. The sequence goes on along the minus strand of OU343131.1, from coordinate 4,378,912 downwards.
AATGAATATGAAATAGTATAGCTAATAAATTAAATTACTTTATTTATTTACTTAAATTGCTACGCTTTTACCTCAATTTTCACTGACTTCAACGTCGCATTGAGTTGAAACTTTCCAGATTTATTATGCCAATTTTGTGATATAATACAATCACAAAAGTTGATTTCAAAAACCTTCAAACATTTATGTTAAACCTTGGTTCGATTAAATTATTTGAGATGGAAAGTTAGTGATGTCGAACCCTATGTTGAAATAGCCCAGTGAATTTTTTTGTGATACGAAGCTTGAACAAAACGTTGTTCAGAATTTATTTTATTACCTCGTGAGAGGAAACATCATATCTCAGCATACCTTTATGTCATGATCACAGAAATCAATATAGGATAGGTAGGGTACTTTTCTTGTATTCGTAATTGTCAGGATAAGGTTTGTATGAAAGTTTTTTTTGGAAAATCCACTAGTAAAGTAAGTAGGTGTGTAGATAGGTAGGTAAAAGATTTCTGTGGTCCTGATAATATAAAAGTTAAGTTGAAATTACTAAACTTTCTTCACCGCAGACGAAGTACGTGCAACAGTAACTACAGTGATACGATTCATACGTACTCTGCTCGTATGATGCGGGGTACGTGACGTCAGTAAATCTGAGCGGATTAACTCTACCACTGGAATGGAGATTGTTCATTTTTCAAAAACCGTTGTTATGGAAAAAACCCATTTTGTGGTATAGAGGTCCCATCAATTTTGATTTGATGAATTCTAATATTTTTGGAAAAAAAGCTTGACTTCTATTTGACCTCAATGATGTCATCAGACGCATTTGGATAAAATACCATTGCATAGCATGTATTGTGAAGATCACAGTTGCGGCAAGAGTAATCCTGGCACTGCATTGATGTCATATCTTTGATACGGTAAGGATTTAAATGTAACAGATAAACTTAAAAACTACTGGACCGATTTCAAAAATTCTTTTGCCGTTATAAAGCTACATTATCACCAAGTAACATAGGCTACGGGCGAAGCCGTGAGGACACAGCTAGTATTATATAAAGTGATAGAAACCTATTGAGCACGGGACTGCAAAATAATACTGGAGGTATATCGCGAATTGCAGCCAAATCTTTTTTCTTGTCTGTTCAGAATCTAGGTAACGTAAAATGAGGCTATTCGGGAACCACAGGGTTAATTGGTATAAAATTTTCTTTACCGTGGGAGCTTTTTTTGTCATTTTTTAAACTATCTAGAATTTCATATATCGAAATATACAATAACATTGAAATCATAAATACCTGTGGCCATAGTAGTTTAAAAACCACGTTCATTAACTGAATTACCTTGGTTTTGAAATAGTCCCATTTTACAAATATGTTATTTCGATATTAAAGCGTGAGCCTATAATCAAACACAGTTGATTGTGAGAATTTTGAGAGAAAAATTACTCTGTTTCAACTAGGTACCTAGTTAAATCAGAGTAATTTTTCTCCCAACATTTTTTTCTCTCATACATAAATACTGGGATCAAATTCAGAGAAAACTTGATCAACTTAACGATATACCGCATAATATTAAAGGGTATCATGCTTAGCATATACAAGTGGTGTGTATGTACATCTTGACATGCAAATTTATGCTAAGTACAAAAGTCGATACGCGGTCTCTTGATAAAATGAGAACATCTTGCAACCTATGTATATTAAGATTGGCGACAGTAGACAGATGTGTGCAGAAAAACACTTTTAACCGATTTCAAAAATGAGGAGTCTGTCAACCCACTCTAGGCCCGCATCACGGATTACTTAATAGTTACTACGCCATCTTGTAAACCTACCGCGGTAATTTGGATTGCGTGCTAAAATGTACCTAATTGCTCGAGTATAGAGTTGTTATCGCTTCGCAGCCGACAGCAACGGCAGTAACGCTTGGGACAGATTACTTAATAGTTACTACTATTTAGATCGTAGGAGGTCTGACACCGTCTGTTCACTCAGTAGGCATATAACGTTACGCGCGTAAGTAAATAAAGTGCAGGAGGCCTGCCCACGTGGTGGACTAAAGCCTAAACGCCAAAAACCCATCTCATTTTGAGAAGAGGCCCTTGCCCAACAGTGAGACAGTTTGCTGATTATAGAATATAATAGAATAGAATATACTTTATTGTACACCAAAATTGTAACACAGCTCTTATACAATAACAAACATTAAAGGGTACAATGGCGGTCTTATCGCTGATAGCGATATCTACCAGACAACCTTTGGATGAACAGGAAGTCAATGAATAAGATAGAGGGGGTAGTCCATGGTGTACTGCTGCAAAATATATACTACACACCATACATAGACATAATACTTACATATAGGTATATATATACATTTATAAATATTATGTACGATTATGTATGCTTAAGCTTATTAGTTTACGATGTGTCAAAACTAAAGTCCTTAGCAATACTGTATGAGTGGGTCGAGGAACTTTAAGTAAACTCCACCAAGAAGAACACAGTTTGCTTAGTTGTCGGCAATAAGATTGACAAGCATATCATTTTGCGACCCAGTGCATAATATCAGCAAGCACATTGGGCCACCCATGGGACGGCGCGAGTATTCCCAAGGAGGGTTGATGTCAGGCAGGCGGCCGGTCATAAAACAATAAGCCAAAACCTCTAACAAAATGGATTTATGAAATACACGCTGTGCCGACCCCACCTATTGTGGGATAAGGGCAGGAAGAAGAAGAAGTATGCTTAATCTTACACGAAGACCACACGTTCCCAAAAAACATAGGTTTCAAGAACGTCCTCAAGTTGACTTACTGTTAATCTCTATCCGCATATAGACTATGTATTGTTTTATCTATATATATCCCCGTTCAGCAGAATGTTTTAAGCACTTTTAAGTCTACGTCTCTTGTAACAGCTGACGAGTTCTTAATTAACTGGCAGGAATTGCCAGAAGGACCTTCTCGTTGTTTACTTAGAAATTTCGTATAATGAGCTCAATATTTGTAATTTATATATGTTGATCCAATGGGCTGCATCAAATAAGGAGTGTGTTTATACTTGTGATACGTGAGGGGCTCGTGGCTAACTACCAACCGCGTGGATCATACTAATTGTGTGGTTAAGCTCCGCTTGCCGCGGTCAGTCCGTGTATGGGTGACCGTTCGTTACACCTTGAGACCTCTCCATGCCTTAGAGAGCACATTAAACAGTCGGTCCCGGGTCGAATACCTATGACAGTCGTTACGGGAAGTTAGAAGCCCAGAAGTCTGACAACCGGACTAACTTTAAGATATCGGCAATGTCAAAAAGTGTATGATTGTGCTATACTTTACCTACCCATTAACCAGTTTCAAGGTTTGCTCTTCGTTGTGCTACGTACTGTATAACCAAATCCAGCTGATTAATCACAAAGTGCTATAAAAATTAACAACCTGTATTTATTTTGAAATAAAATATTCATATCGTCAGTGGAAAGGTAAAAAGACTAAAGCGCCAATATACCGACTTTACAGTAGAGAGATTCAAAGTATTTTTTTAAGAAAATAAACATAGTTATTTTCTTAGAGTATACATATTAAATAAATAACTATGTTTATTTGACATCCGTCACCTCACACTTCAGGTCCAGTTGAAGACCAGCGCCAGGCACTAGTTGTCTGGCATTTTTGCTGAACTGGGCCTTTTTGGCGCAGCCGTGAGGCACAATTTCCTACTAACCTCTTTTTTTTTTTTGCTTTATGTTTTGTGTGCCTTTTAGTCTGTGCTAAATAAATGTATATTCTTTCTTTATTTCTTTCTATTTTCTTAAAAAAATACTTTGAATCTCGCTACTGCAAAATAGGTATATCGGCGCTTTATTACCTTTCCACTGACGATATCATACTAAAATTAACAGTTATTTGTAAAGATATCGCACGATATTAGAATTGATTTATTCATATTAAGCCTCGTATAAAATTCTATCAGCTTTCAAACGAAGCGAGGTATGTGTTTAAATCCCGTTATTAGTATACATGAAATAATTATTTGCATACTGCTGAAATATTTATGACAAGCTGACAAGCTAAATATGAAACTCGTGCAAAATTAAGTAATTAAATGAATATCTATTTTTGACTCCTTAAAAAAGTAATACAGTAACTTGAAAACTATCCTTGACAGTGACCTTAAAATATACCATATAACGGGATGAATAGGGATGCAGGGGTGAATCGGGACGAAACTTTAAAAGGGATTTTAACATTAAAATATAGTTATTATTATATATTATAATTTTATAGTTATTATTAAAATATAGTTGTTATTAGTATATTAAATATAGTTTGTTGCCAAAAACGGCTCTAATCTGTTTACTGCATTATAATTAGCGATTAACCTTTTGGACGCCATTGTCACATATATGTAACAAACAAAAGTTTACCCTGTACGCCAGCGTCACAAATATGTGACAAAAACGATGGAATTACAGTTACCTTGGCGTGGGGGGTACGCCGATGCATTTATGCTCTGGCTTCCAAAAGGTTGTATCCTTGTTGGCAACAAACTATATTATTTCAATGTTAAAATCCCTTTTAAAGATTCGTCCCGATTCACCCCATTTTACGGTATTTAGACAAGTTTGAATGGGTTGGAACGTAACTATGTTTCTACTTATTTACATTATCAAAATTACACAAGGAATATGGCTCTTAAAGGTAAACGTCTACTTGTCCGCAACATACGCATCGGACGGATCGCATCAAACGTATTCGTAAAATGTAGTGCGTCCACTACGTTCACCGTATTCAGAATGACGACAAAAGCATGCACGAGACGAGCAATCGGATCTTTGACACGTTATCAGCACGCGTGGTGTTGTACAGATCCGATGCGTGTGTTCCGTCCGTTGCCAATAAAAGCAAGCGTCCACAGTTTCGCATCGTACGCAACGTACGAATCGCATCAAGTGCGTCCATTGATCCGCATCGTACGGCCCGCACGCATCGGCCCGTCGGTAATGCCATAGGTCGGAGGGGCGACTATTCCGATGCGTGCCGATGACGTCATATGGTTTGCCGATCAGTGGACGCACCTCGCACACCCATCGCCGCGCCGGCCGCCATTTGCATACGGCACTCGTCCTGTCCTGTTGAATGACAGTAACGTCGGCAATCCGATTACTGCGGATACAATAGAGGCTAGACTTAAATGAACGCACTTGTATGATTAGTCGTACTAAAATCCGTTTAATGCGATACGTCAGATGCGTACGATGCGGAGATGTGGACAGGTGCCTAAAATAGAATTATCTTCGAAACGTCACGGTGAGAGTTTTTTTTTTAGTAGCCTATGGAATGTCCCACTGCTTGCCTTCCAAACCTCTCTATTTTGTGCCGTTTATAACCACGTGAGCCCTGGAAAAGCGTCGAGATCGTCACGCCACCTACACCGCGGCCGACCTCGACGACGGTGTCCTTCTTCAGGCGTTCAGTTAGTGACGATCTTTGCCCATCGGTCCGGAGACATTGGAGCGACATGACCGGCCCACTTCCACTTAAGCCTTGCTGTTTTTTCTCCTTTCTGGCTGAGAGATTTAGTTATAAATATTTCTTCATATTTATTCCTACAAAAAAAGTTGGTAGAAAGATAATCCGATTCAAAGCGATTACATTCTGAAATTTGGAACACGTGATATAACAGCAAAGATGGAGCCTATTTGCTTGATATGTTTCAGTCCTAATGTATGGCTTGATATTTATATATGTATCAGAAATGTGTGGTCATATTTAAGGGGATTGTTTGGACTCTTATTCAGAGCAATATTTCATAGGTCTGACCAAAAGATTCCGACATTATTTTTCAACTCTCCATACAAATGGCATCAGCTGATCGTGTCAATTTGTATGGAGAGTCGAAATTTTTTTGACTGTGTATTTTTTTGGCCTATCAAAATATGTTTCTCTGAATAAAGGATGATTTCCACCAAACGGCTCGCATCGCATCGGATCGGAATGGATTTTATAATCTTTAAACGATATTAAATCGTGTACACAGTATTTAAAGTCTATATTACCAAGCCGTGTACAACAGCTTGACGGCGAACGTCTACCGCGACACGCGATCGTAGCCAAAAGAACGCTGTGACGCGCGATCGGCTCCGTTCGCCTGTTGTCGTATCCGATCGGATTCTTTCGCCTGTCAACACGGTGGGAATGAAACTATTTGACCAGGCGCAAAAACGGATACGTTCGCAACTGACGGTATGGAACCGATCATATGCGTCGACATCCAGCCGGACGCGATCGGCTGTCGCCGCATCTGTTCGTATCCTTTCCGATCCGATGCGATACGCGCCGTTTGGTGGAAATCATCCCTAAGAGTACACGTGTTTCTGTTATACGTTGTATAACTGCCGATCCTGTCCGCCCTCTTCTTTAACCTTTTGGACGCCATAGTCACATACTTGTGACAAACGAAAGCTTTCCCTGTACGCCAACGTCAAAAATATGTGACAAAAACGATGGGATTACAATTACCTTGGCGTGGGGGGTACGCCGATGCGTTTAGGCTCTGGCGTTCAAAAGGTTAAAGGCATTATTTCTGGATCTCACAGCGCTGATTTCTAAAACCAACTTTATATAATTAAACATTCACAATCGATAAGGATCAGAGGTCGGCAGAATTGTCGCGTGAACAACCGCGTTCACGAACTCACAATTATGGTTAATATTTTGTAGGTACATTGTTTATTTATTATTTCGTTATACAAATGTAGTTTAATGTCGACGCTCTACTTATAGGTTCGAGGCCGCCATATAAATGACCTTGAAGGGTAGGTAGTTATAATCAAGGCTTTCTTGCCTTTGATACGAATAATTGTATAAAAAGAATTAGGGAAGATCAAACTTTATTCTGTTTCATAAAATACAATGTAGATTAATGACCGGTTGCTATAAACAAATAACGACTCGTTTTGCTTACCAATGGTAGGATATTTTATAGCCTTACTGGGATAAATTGACTCGAAAGCTAATTTCGCCTGTGATAGCTGCTTCCATATGGGAGGGGCGACTATTCAAAGCTATGAGGTGCGTCATTATTGGTTAAGATACAAGAGTCTCCATTTTAACCAATCATCATCAGCATCATCATCATCATCAGCCTATAATGTTCTCACTGCTGGGACACAAGCCTCCTCTCTGTGAGAGGGAACGGGCCGTAATCCACCACGCGGGTCCAGTGCGGGTTGGTAGATGTCACATGTCTTCGAATTTTTGGTTCCAGGACATGCCGGTTTCCTCACAATGTTTTCCTTCACCGTTTTGAGCGCAATGGTGATGAAATAAATTACACAAAGTAATGCGCCTGGCTGGGGTCGAACCCACGACATACAACTCGTAAGTCGGGGCCGTTACCACTGGGCCACCACTGCTCTTTTAACCAATAACGCTTGGTAAATTGTAGGATTCGGCCAAAACTCAACATTATATTATAAAAGAAAGGGATACATTTTCCAAGTTTCAAAAGTGTTCTATGAATGCAAACTTGCTAATAAATATTAGATACTTATTGTAAAAATAAGAACCTAAAAATATTATTATTATAAATTCGGAACAACGAGTAGTTTCTACGATAATTAATTTCAAAATAGCCAAATATTAATCGAATTTTGCTGTTGACTGTACTGTGTCAAGCTTAATTTTAATATCGCCCGTGAATGTGTACTGTTGCTTAGACTAAAATTATTTTCTATATCAAATTAAGGCTGTCACACACGGTGCAGATACTATAAGATAGCTATATAAGGTCCAACCAAAATACCTGGACAAACTTTAACACAGTGTTCAGTACGTTTAACTAAACATATCTAAGCAAAAAAAAACACATTCAGGTGTTCTTTTTTAAACAAAAATGTTTTTTTTTAATATTTATTTTAATTAAATTTTTATTGTTTAACATTTTTCACTTCGCAGTTTAGGTATAACACGGCGCGGAAGTAGTAAGCGCCCCGGTGGTGGTCGATGCATAAAAAATGCATGAGTTTATTATTAGAGAGTACAGGAAATTTAAAACATTATTTTTTGGTTAGAAAAATACACTTGGATGTCTTTTTTTGCATAGATAGGTATGTTTAATTAAACGTATTGAACACTGTGTAAAAGTTGGTCCAGGTATTTTGATTGGACCTTAACTATATGAGCGCATATCTTACGATATTACTCTTCATAACAATCAATGGACTAACACACAACCCAGTCAATATATATTTTACATTCATACATACAAAGGCACGGCTGGCTGTCTATAATGGTGTGCTGGTACCTACGCTTATGTATGGAAGTGAATGTTGGTCGTGGCAGAAGAGGCATGAAAGTAGAATAAAAATGCCGTGGAAATGCGTTCCTTGCGAAGTATGTGCGGTGTAACTTTGAATGATAGATTGAGGAATGATGAGATTAGACAAAGTTGCGGTTTAAAAGATGATGTAGTGACAAACATTGAAAGGAGTATGCTTAGGTGGTTTCGTCATGTTGAGAGAATGAGTGAACGGCGATTAACAAAAGAAATTTATAAGGCGGGTGTCAATGGTAAAGCCGGTAGAGGACGTCCTAGAAGGACATACATCGATGTTATTGATGATATTCTTCACAAAGGACAGGTGCGTAGTACTCTCAACCAGCGTGCGTGTATGACAAGATTTATAAACGTGGATGAAGCGAAAGGAGTATGTAAGGGTCGTAGCATGTGGCGTTCTATAGTTTCTACCTACCCCCATGGGCAAAAGGCGTGAGTTTATATTAATATATATTTTATCATTTAGTATCTGAAGATACCGACCGAAGATACAAATTTTATTTAAATGGTAAATATTTTTACTTCTGTAAATAAATCTGATACAGACACAGTCAATGAAATGTTTTTTTTAAGACTAGATGACGCTGGCCTTACCTATCTGACTAGTTCTGAGAAGAAAAGTCGAAACAAACTCAGAGAAACTCTTTTAAATTCCAAACATTGTGGTATAAAAACTATGCGAGTGTAACAATGTAGGGCAACGTCTGGAATGACCTTTTGAGGAAAGTGCCATAGCAGGTTTGAGTTGACCTGTCCTAACTGACGGCACTTTACTTTATTAACTGAATGTATCGGTTTTCATATAGTATCTCTGAGTTTGCTTTGGTTTTTCTTCTCAGAACTAGTCAGATAGGAAATGCCGGCGTCATCTAGTCTTAAAACAAATTACATTGACTTGTAAAAGTGTCTGTAATAGATTTATTTACAGAAAAAAAAACATTTATCGTATCTTTTCTATAATGTACCTCACCATACCTACAGATGCTATTAGCTTTTAGGCACAGATACTCGCAGATAAAATATTATAGCATCTGCATCGTGGGTGACAGCCTTTATTGTCTGTTCTATTTCAATTTTAGTTCTAAAAAAGCCTTATTTCAAAATACTGGAGGCGACATTATAATTCCTAAACTTTGGCGCCATTTAGACTAATGGATACCTACCAGTTTCCTGAAGCATTAAGAAATTTTGCTATCTTTCTTAAATTACAGGTCTTATTTTAATGAAAAACAATATTCTTGGTGTTACTTTTGTAGGTGACGTAATGTTGCTGGTACAATTTGCAATTTTAATGAGCAGAATACCTATTAAAGAAGTACAGTCAACATTTCAAGTGAGTGATTAATTTCAATGGTTTAAAATTGTTTTACAAATAAAATCATGAAAAAAAAATTGATAGGTTTGTGTGGTATGGACATGTTATGCGGAGGGAAGAAAGTCATGTTACTAGAAGAGTACTAATGAATGTGGATGGATATACAAATAGAGGTAGGCAAAAGAAAAGATGAATGGATTGTGTGAAGGATGATATGGGTAAGAAAGGAGTGAGTACTGAGATGACGGCTGATAGAGGAGAATGGAAGAGGAATACGTGTTGTGCCGATAAGGACAGGGAGACGATGATGATTATTGATAGAGAAGATAAAACTGTAAAACATACAAATATTTACTCCGTGCGTGAATTGAAACCATGAAACCAATGGCTCAGCCCCTGCGTCAAACGTGTCAATATCACAAGAGATCGCGACAGTTAATTTCATGCCATTATCCAATAATACCATTAATGAGATCATTTTCGCTCAAAGGTGGAACAACAAAAATAAATACTGGAGGATATTGGATCGCCAACAATTAAAACGGTGCTAATGAAAAAAACATACCATAATTGCTTTTCTTTTCATCACTTTCGATACATAAACGGAACAACACATTATTGCATTTGCCTCATGTTTTCATTCGTTTATTTTTTCTGAGAATCAGGCGTGCACTGGAAAACACGTTGACAGCCTCCGGGCTGCCTCGCCCGGGGGCTCTGCGTATTGACTTACTCATGCAGCTTTATTTCCTTTTCAATATTCAGATAGGTATATACCTAATGAATGTACTTATGTATAATATAATATGTGTAAACTTTAGTGATGTTTTAAGGGCGAGAATGAAAATATTTTTTTCGTTTATACAAGTGTAGTTGGAAAGGGGGTACTAATCCGAAAGGGTGTTAATATACCAATAATAATAAAGCACTTATGTTCTACAACTTTCTCCGAAAGTCAATAGTGTAAGAGAAATACATGTTCAAAGATTTCATAAAAAATATGCTAAAATCTATTTATCCTTAGTTATGATCAGCTGTGTTTACATCTTAGGTCATATTTTGGGTCATGGATTAGAAGCTCCATTTTCTGAATTCGTAACTTAAGCAGGGAGGAAGAATTAAAAAAAAAAAACTTTTTGCATGGAACTAAAAGAAATCAAATTTTGAAATAACATTTGCTTTGACACAGGCATCAGTGATACTTTAAGTGGCCCGCTCATTACAACTCCCGTTCCGTGTCACCTTGTGTAAGCCAAAAAAACAGAAGAGCAGCTATTATATTATTGAATTTAAAAGCAGACTCAAACAATTATTGACTGACAAAGCGTATTATTCTTTTAGCGATTTTTTAAGTGACCAATTATAATGTTGACATTTATTTTTTATTCATTATTTCTATTCGCATATTTGATTTAATTTACTTGTACTGACATTTTATTCTACTGACATTTTGATGTTATGTAATTTAATGAATTGTTGATTTTAATGTAATTTAATTTTTTGTTAACATTTTGAATGCTTAACGGCGGAACATAGACAGTCTCTGAATTTTACATATTTTTCCACCTATTTTTTACTTATGTTCACAAAATAAATGATTTGATTTGATTTATAAGCTGCTTAAAATACTGCATAAGCTGAGCCTGAACAGAAGATCGGCTAATGTGGTATGTATTCTATATGTGACATAAATTGGGCCTTAACAGACGATCAAAACTTTAATTTATTGATTCACTGATAGTTTTGTTGTAGAAATCAATTATGTGCACATTGATGTTTCCAAATTATACTGATATTTTACAGAACATGACAAAGAAGTGATAATTAATTGTTCCAAGTTACAAAATTGCTAAACGAATAAAAAAATTGGCAATTATTAAATTTTGAAATAAATAACGAGAAAGTAGAGAAATCTTTAGAGAATAGTGTTATTATAAATTTAGAGAAACAAACTCCTGAAAACATTAATTTTAAAATTCCAAAAATTCATCTATACACTTTTGCTGTTGACTGTACCGCAGCGGAAGTGATTCGGTAGATAATAAATATTTTTGACGAAGAAATAAATACATGCAAATGAAACTTAATTCATTAACCAGTTGCAATAAAAAACTCAACCCTACATCACCAACTATATTCAACCCCAGACGCCAAATTCAATCCTTTTACTTCTACTACCTTACTTTTTATATTCATTTATTCAGTACCAGGGGGACATCCAAGTCCCCGATACTGACCTACCTTGGCTAGTTTGTTCGTTTCCGGACGAATAACTCTAAAACTCTGATGCGGGTGTCCGAGAAATAAATATAAGGCCCTACTTTAGTGATGTACAATACTTTTGAAGCTATTTTAGATAGAAATAAATAGAAGTATTATGTCTTGTAAGGCTATATTTTTTCTGGAGGATTTACGAGGAAAGTATTTCAAGGAGTATAAGGAGGACCATGCGGATCATACGATTTGCAAGGTTAAGCTGCACTTGCCACGGCCACTCCTCGGATGGGTGACCGTTCGTTACACACCAAAACCCCTCCGTGCCTTGGAGAGCACGTTAAACAGTCGATCCTGGACGTTACGGGAAGTCAGAATTCCGTAACTCCAGTAATTGGGTTGCGGAGGTCTGATGGCAGTCTCTCCGTGTAAAATACTGGTATGCAGCCGCATCTGCTTAGACTGGAAGCTGACCTCAAAAAAAAAAAGGAAAAAGGTGGGAAAAAGCTAGACAGAAGAATATTCCAAGGAGTATAAACATTTTTGTATTATATTTTTTCAACTACTTCGGATTACTATGCGGATTTTTCAACTACTTTTGCTTAACCGATTCTCCTGAAACTTCGCACACTAACTCAATTCCCATGGCAATACAACATTATAGTATTTTTAACCTTCAATGCTCAAATCCTGATGCTGCAGGGGTTCTGCAAGATTAAACCGTTTAGCTTAAAAGCTTTTTAGAACCGTTTAATAAAAAGGCGTGTAATTTTTATTCAAGGAGAGATTGCTGTACAGTCTATACAAAACCATTATTTAAAAGACTGCTCATTACTAAATCGGGACCTTGAATATTCACGTGCCGAAAGTGCCCCAAAGGTCAAGTTAAGCGCGAACAACAAAATAAATTCACGCCACTTGCTTTCAAATACAATTTTCTCTCCTACCTTGATATAATTATTCTGTTCCCGTATTTTACGTTTGTATTTTTTTAGCAAGCTTTCGCATGTCGTAATTTTAAGCGAGGATTTGATTTAAGGTGTTGCTATGTGCTCTGTCTGCGAATACGTTATGGTAATTATGTATACAACATAACCTTTAGTACCTTAAAAAGATTTTCATCAGAATTGCTTGTTTTTTATAATTAATCTCTAACTACCGATTCCTATAGCCAAAGACGAATCGTTTTTCTTACCAATAGTAGTATTTTTAATTACCAAACTTGACATATAAATAGACTCGTAAGCTAATTTGACATGTGATAGCTACTTACCTATGAGAGGGTCTTCTTTTTATTTATTTTTTTTTCTTTGGAAAATCCTCATGGATGTCCCTCGCCCGGGGGGAAGGCGAGGGGGTTTGCCGCACTCTTACCGGCTAAAAATCAACGGTGTCCCTCCTTCTGACCTAAGGCCACGGGATTCGCTATTGCATGCACCGCTACCCCGGCACCTATGGGAGGGTCTACTATGTAAATCTATGAGGGGGCTTTGCTTCATTATTGGTAAAGATACGAGAGTCTCAGGTTTGACCAATAACGCTCGCTATAACATAGGAATTGGCCATAAGTAACCTGTTAGTTTATGTTGCGTTAAGTTCCTCAGTAGAGTACGGAATGCGAAAGGTGTGCCATGCAGGGTTTGTCTAATACACGGAAACCTACCGAGCCGACCCCCTTATACCTCAAGGTATTCGCAGTCCATTTAATGCGTAGAAATCTATTGAATCTATTGAACTCAACAGCCAAAGTGTGGAATTCCTTGTCTGCGTCTGTGTTTATAGATAGTAACCTATAACCTTCAAAGTAAGAGTGGATAGACATCTTCTGGGTACGCTTGTCCCATCGTAGACCTCATCCATCGCTTTCCATCGGGCGAGATCGAGGTCAGAAAAGGGCCCAAAATAACTTTTTTTTAAATTTGATCTATGAACTTATTTTTGGTAAAAAAATATAACGTGGTATAAAAACTATACCAATCGATTCTCCTGGTGATTCTGAACAGACTAGTTTCAGGTTTAGTGTATAGTAAAAATAACCTTCTCAATATAATCATGAAGTATCGTCACAAACATTTCCACTAAAGACCAGATCTTCTTCTTTTCATGTGGTTAGTGACTAGCCTGGTATCAGAGTTTAAGCCGCCCATGGGCCTCTGACTTGGCTTCACATGCCGTCGAGAAATATCTATCAGGTATACCGGCTTCCTTACGATGTTTTCCTTCACCGTTTTTAATCAAGTGATAATTATACAATACGCACATGAATCCGAAAAGTCAGAGGTAGGTACTGTGTAGGAACTCAATAACTAACTTTTCTGAAATATTACCTATTTTAAACACCAAAAGTTCGAATTTAAAATACTGAATCTACTTGAATTACTACAAAACAGCTTCAACTTCCCAAGAAATTGATAAAATTATTTGCCTACCAACTTGTTATTTTATTAAGTGCTTATTGTAAGCTTAAGTTCAAGCAATTTACTTTGTTAAGTACTTCTAGTTTACTTATGTCGATGCTTGTTTAAATTAGACTTGGCAGTTATGACTAACGAACAGACTTAGCCTTAACGTTCATCTATGTCGAACTTTAAAGTTTCATTATTGTTCTAGACAAAATTAATTAAGTTTCTTAGTATATCTTATTCATCGTCAAATGAAGCGCGTTTTGATATATCGTTCTCGGGTGAAGTATTGAATTGTGTATTGTTCTTGGGAGCTTATTTTATTTTTAACTCATCAATTTTTTAATCTGGAACGTTGTCGTGGTTCTTTTCATAATACAACTGCCATGCAATGACGTAGGTATCTAATTTATTTTTCAGCATTTGACTTTAGTCACAGGAATAAAAAATTTGGAGCAACATTTTTTTTTTTTTTCTCTCGTGTTTTCAACGCATCTCCACGTATTACATGGACTTACCTTTTTATTCCTCTTCAAGATATATCATGAAGATATGTTAGTAAAAATGGAGAGCACACTACGAACATCCTGAAAGTCAAAACATTTGTTACGAATATTTACTTTGGAATTCTGTTTTTTTCTAAATACGTCTCACTGCCACTTCACCCGCGCCGCGAACCCATTGATACGTGGAAAATTACTTAGAAGAAGATAGAATATTTAGTTTAGAAAACTATTTCTTTCTAATAGGTTCTAAAGTAAATATTCTAGGCCAAATGTTTCGATATTCAGTAGGAGTTCGTAGTACAGTCTCCATCTTTACCTTAAACCTTCATCAGACATACTCACATCACTAAGTATAGTTTTTTATTCTGTTGTCAATTATATCTATGCGTAGTAAGAGCCATTTTACATTGGTAATTGCCCTACACAATTTTGAAGCGAGACTATCATGAACATTTTTTATGTATCGACATTAGAAATTTAGATGCACGATCCTAATCACGAAGTAATTTTAGCGCCGCTGAAGCCCGCGCCTAGATTGTTAATGTACAGTCGGGGACTGATAAGGTTCGTCAGTTTTCAAATTTATTCCTTTCCCACATCGCGGGCACATGTTACCTTTTCAAACTATTGAACGGAATTTTCAAACTATTGAACGGAACAGACCAATGCATGGAAAATTGTGTTTAATTATTTTTTAGCAAAGATTAAAATTGCCTTTTGCTTCCATATGACGTAGTAATGCCATATAATGTCTTTGATTTGATTTAAAGAGTTCTGTTGTAAAAATCATGACACCTATGAAATCGATGATTAAATAAATTATCATTACTTGTGTCTGTCACCATGTCACCACAATATCCTGTCAAAAAATACTTTATTTTCATTTCTATAATGTTGGCAATACGTAGTCGGTAAAATAGTTCGTTTCTTGGACTGTACAAGTAAAAATAGACCTTAAGGTGTATAACATTTTCATTCCCCTACTGTACCTGAAATACAAACATGCGAAACATACAAAATTTCTTCCACGCTCATATAAACACATGCAAAGCCCTCCACCAGGTCACCGAATAACGAATTTTATTTAAATTCAACTCGGCGAAATACAAAACGAATGGGTGCGGACGCAATTAGCGACGGCGCAGCACACACAGGGTTAACGTTACGGGTTTTTCTGATTCCACTCGTAATTCACATTTAGCTGTATTTGATGACACGCTAAAATCACGTTCTGGATGTTTTTCATTTCACTCTTTTTCGATTACGCAAAATGGGTAGGTTTTAAATATTTTTGCAATTTTTTATTTATTTAAAAAAAATTGAGGTTATTTAAAATGGTTTATAATATTTTTTTGAAATTATGGTTTTGCATTTTATATAACATAACATCACGCCTGTATTCCCCGAAGGGTTGGGCAGAGTTGTATAGTAACACCCTCATTTCGCTGTTATGTTTAAGTCCCATGTAATAGGGGGCGAGCCTGTTGCCATCAACCGGGCGCAAATACAAACTCTGGGCTGCTACTGAGGAATTCTACACAGAAAAACCCAATAATACTTGCTCGACCTGGGGTTCGAAACTAGGACCATTGCATTTTGCATTTTGTTTGCTGATTTAATCTTGCTTGGCTGACCAAAGTTGTAAAGCTGACTTTACAATAATCTTCTAAAGTTTCACAATATCATTTGACGGCAGAACATTAGGTACAATAATTATGAAATCTTTGTTACCGCTTAAAACCTACAAAATTCAATCATCATTTATATCATTATCATTTACAGCACCATCGTTACCCAAAAACAAATTCAAGCTAATCTTCATCATAATAATCTTTTTGACACTAACCCTTCCAGCGATTAAAAACAAGATACGACAAAATCTTCCTCAGTTATAAAATCTCATTAAAAATTTCCAAAATGACAACGAAACTGAGAACGGCCATTTTCCACTTAAAAATAGAATAAATTCACGCCAAAGTGTAGCAAGCAAGGTAATCAATCTTAATTCGCCGGGACAGTCGACTCAAAAGAATATATTTTTACGTTGACTTGTAGGGACATTTCATTATTCTTATCCTCGCCCTTCGTTATAAAAAAGACAGTATTATTCTTTAGAAAATCGATTGCAAATCTGTCATGTTATGCCCTTTGTTGTACTTCTGGGTCCGTCATTGTTGTCAAATCTTACGGAGCGCTTGATTCATCAGCGTTTTGTAATCCAGTATAATTTTTATCTACCGTTCGCCTTATGTCAGCATATTCCTTTCAGTGATGTCTTTTTCATTTAAAATCTTGTCTTTCATCTTGCCAGATGTATATCACGTACTTATCATTGAGTTACTTTAACACTGAGCCTAGAAGATGTGTTTATAGTGTTCCTACTATCCGTTAACAAACCTTTACACTCAACGAAAATTTGACAATTTTTTTCATGGGTTTTCATAATTCGTTACATATTCATTTTTATGGCCATTTTGTGTATTGTATAATTTTTATTCAGTCTTTAACAGTGATAGCCTAGTGGTGTGACCATCGGACTGCCAAGTCATAGATCTCGAGTTCGAACCCAAGGCGCACCTCTGACTTTTCTTATTCATGTGCGTATTGTATAATTATCACGTGTTTAAAAACGGTGAAGGAAAACATCGTGAGGAAAACGGCATGCCTGAGAGATATTTCTCGACGGTATGTGATGCCAAGTCAGAGGCCCATGGGCGGCATAAACTCTGAAACCAGGTTAGTCACTAACCACACGAAAAGAAAGAGGAATTCAGTCTTTAAGTATATTGTAAAGATCCAAATATTTATGTAAATGGACTTTATTTATTTATTTTATTAGGATCTCCAACAAAGAATACACCTTACATACTATATTTATCATTGATTTAAATGTTTAACTATGTGCTTCCTCAATTATAGGAGACCACAACGTGCAACAAATAGAAAACAGCAAACAATTTGACGTGCTACTTAAATTGAAAATTTTATAATTTTATATAAATTTTATATAATTTCTAATTTTTACTATTTAATATTTTTTTATATTTAAAATAATGATCAAAAATCCAAAAGAAACAAAAAAAGTGGTAAAAAGAATACACAATACAAAAATTGATACAAACAAAACAATCCAAAGCAAACAAATAAAAAATATCGTTAATAAAAAAAACATATTGAGTAAATTGAGTAGTTAACCAGGTCCAGGCCAGGTAGATCGACACCTACATACCATTCAATTGCGTACAGATTAGTGTCTTATATTTACCCAGAGTGTTTGAGAAGATGTCTATGTCTTTAGCCAGATGCATGAATAAAATGAATTATTAATATAAATTTTAGAAATCTAATACCAGAAAATCACTGTATAGTTTGGCCATAAAATCTGGCTAGCCAAAACTAATTCAAACTCTCTTCAACCTGAGGTCATCGTCCTCTTTGACGCCATCTTTCAAGACGCTCGTTCATTTAATCCATTAAGGTGAGCTGCTGACGCGTTGCACCCAAATCATTTATCTGATGAGGGACGACCATAATCCCCCATTATAATAACCCAATTGTATCGCTGAGCTTCGCCTGTAGTCACGTTCGGAGTGCGCTTTACACCAATATTTGTCCATTAAAACAGTGCAAACAATGTTGTTCCAATGTTTCTTGTTTGAATTATCCGAAGTACTTTGCTCTCTGATAGTGGAACTTTGTGGATTAGCCGTTGATAATGCTCGCTGAGGTTGGCTTAAATGTTTAATTAAATTAATGGTGGTTGGATTTTACCTGTGTTTTTTGGGGGCTGCGTTTCATCAATTTGACTTGAAATATTTAAGTTTTTTTTAGAATCTAGAATTTTTGTGACCTTTGAAAGACTGTTATGTTTCTATGTGGATAAAGTCTTGGTCATACTTCCGCGCTCGAGTCTTGGATGGATGAACCTTCTTGACACATCAAAATTGATCCTTTACTAGGTCCTGGCACGATGTAAGTAATATGTATTTGCTTTAAAAATAACAACAACAATACAAACTTAAACTTCCTCATGACTTATACCTTGTTTTTGTAAAACCTCCATCCTTGTCGTCTATGTTTTTAATAAAAACTTTTATAGAGCTCAAAAAATATTATGGTTGCACTACAATTGTGGACTTACAATTATTATTAAAACTTTTTCCAAAGTAGGGTAAGAGCCCTTGTTGTAAACTCCGCAAGGGCACTTCAGTCCTGTGACTTCCATGGATTATAAAAACGTGGATTAGAAAGATTTGAAATTGTTTTATGGACTGTGTTCCATTGTCCACTTCTTGATTTTCATATTTTTCCCTTTGGATGAAATACTCTTTCGTACTTACTTGGTTAATAATAAATGACACATAACATGACATTACGCCTTGTATTTCCCGAAGAGTTTGACAGAGGTGTTTTTTAGAACACCCTCGTTTCGCCAGTTATGTTTAAGTCCCATGGAATAGGGGGCGAGCCTAATGCCATTAACCGGGCACAAATCCAGACTCCGGGCCGCTACTAAGAAGTTCCTAATGGAAAAACGCAATAACACTTTGCCCGGCCTGGGAATCGAACTCCGGACCCTATGCTCAGCAGTCGCGTTTGCGACCACTAGACCAACGAGGCAGTTCGAGGCAGATAATAAATGACATTTATCTCAAATCAAAGCAAGCCGAGAGGCAAGCAACCGCTTCGCGCTACGACTGCGTTGCAATACAGTCGCAACCCAAGAAAAGAAATTAATGAAAAAACTGAGTAATCGTTTAAAGGGATTAAAACTTTCTTCCAAATTTTTGTATTCCAAGTATCCCAGCAAAGGACAATGGAGGTAACTCAAGTCCAACTCTAACGGAGTGCCGTTTCAGTGTATTTAGACAAAACTTTTTGCCACTTCTGCTCAGCCACTTTCTGAATCCACTGTTTGTATTTGACAAGACGATTTATGAATGTATTTTCATTTTTTCAACTTTTTGCTAAAACTTTATTTTTTGTTTTACCCTTTAATACTTTTTTTGTCAAAGTTAGGCAATTGTTTTTTTAAGATTTACGACGGTTGTTTAACTGTCGGTTTTAACGATGTCATTTAATTTGATCTAGATTAATCTGAGATTATTATGCTACTGATTTCTTAAGGCTAAGTACCTTACCTGCTATAGTTGTGTCACGACTCTGTGTATGAGCATTTGTTACATCTTGTTTTGACCGAACCCGTATTCTATTCGCAATTCCAAAATGCGGTATATTCTAGACTAAGTTATTTTATATCAGAGAAATGTTATTTAATTGTAAAAATATTCCCTTAAAAAATACTTTTAAGTTAACAATTTAATCTTGCAGTACCCCTTTTTTATCGCTAGAAAATCCTCCTGGATCTGTCTGGTCTGCCGGACTCTTACCAGCTAAAACCAAAGGTGTTCCTCCTCCTGACCGTTCGGCATTTGCAAAAGCATGCACCGCAACCATCTCACAGTACCTCTGCAGCATCAGGATTTGAGGATTGAAGGTTGAAATTATTATAATATTGTATTGTTATAGGAATAACAATTCTGTGCAAAGTTTCAGGAGAATCTGTTTAGCAGAAGTAGTTGAAAAATCTGTCGCAAGATTTGAATCAAACAAAAAAATACGAAGTGAAGCTAAAAACCGTTTAAAAACGGAAACGTCAGGACATTCTGAGCAAAGTTTCCACTTATTTTCAGTTCAGAATAATGGGCTGAATTCGAAGTATCAGTTTTCGGTACACCGTCCCTTAGGGCTTGTACACAAAACTGCGATGCGACGTCGCATCGTAGAAATATACGAGCTTGCACGACGCATCGCAAGAACTTACGAATTGATTCGCGTAATTGATTTTTCCTACATCTTCTTATCAGTAACAGCAGTGCGCAAATCTTTTTACGCAAATTTATTCTACCTAGTATAAAATACGTTCAATACGATTGACGATCGTCGAGGGATTGGTCATCCGAACCGTTGAAGGAAGACGCCTTGCCGCATGAAATCGCATCGCTGCAATTTGCGTCGCAGTTTTCTGCGATGCGAATTCGCTTTCGCCGATTCGCAGTTTTGTGTACAAGCCCGGTACCCAGTAAACGTCAATTGCTGAAAACGAGCCCCCCGAACCGTTGCAATACACGGTAATGGGGATACAGTACCACAATCACCACACTTAGTGACATGTGGTAATCGTAGTATGTTGTGGCCTATCTTTTTGACCTTTGTCGCCTTTCTAGGAGACTCATTATAAGAATTAGAGTTTTTTTATTTTATATTTTTTGTTTTTTTATTGACTTATTCACGTTCGGCCCTCGTCGCACCCGATGGTAAGCGCAGACAGGGTCTAAGATGGAACACACGAATCCAATTGACAAAGATATAGAGGGAAAGAAAGAAAGAAATTTATTTGGCACGAAAGCAGTCAGACACACAGACAAAAAATTCATAATAGGGATATAGGGTTATAGAGTCATAATAGGGTTATAGGGACTCCACTATAACCCTCTGGCTCTCACACACACACACGACGGAACACAGTAAACTGCTTGCCGTTGGACTTTAATGTAATTGTGGTAGTTAACCATAAAAAAAACAAAACCCTCGCCCCGGGAAGGCGAGGGGGTCTGCCGGACTCTTACCGGCTAAAAACCAACGGTCTTCCTCCTCCTGACCGTTCGGCCGGGGTCACGGGATTTGCAAAAGCATGCACCGCAACCCCGGCAGGTCCCGGTCCGCCAACCCTCGGCGGACCTCTCCTCTGTGGGGCCTTGCCCCACGTCCTCCTGAGAAGCGCGCACGGAACACTGCGCGCCGCCTTCTCGAGCCCGTTACTGGTCGGGCGGCGGGTCCCCTATCTCGCCGCCTGCAGGCCACACACTAGGGTACCGTATTGATCCTACCACCAAGCAAAACGCCGAGAAACAACATCAAAATATTGCTCTCTTTAATTTTTTTTTTAATAATACTCCTTCACGTTTCAATGTTATGAAATACTCCAGCGTTTAATTCGCCAAGTTCTTTTCGACTAGAAAAGTTTACGTCTAAGGGGTGAGTTTGGTGTGCACAGAATTAGTAGGTACGAGTACAACACGGGGTGAACTGTCCAAAGTTTGGTTTTGGTTTCAGTCTATCCAATTACGAACGAATCACTTTACTTATTTTCTGCTTGATCTGTATTTGTCTATTAAGGGACTATACACATTTAACAGCATCGACTCGAAATTAACAAAAAAATATGCCTTTTTGTATTAAGGCGCATACACGTGCTTGCCCTTTAGCATCGATTCATATTTTGTTTCAAACTGAGGTAATATTCGAGCAAGTGTATCTAATCTAATCTATCTATCTATCTATCTAATACCTTTAAACGAGCAATTCTTGTATATATATAATCTGAATCTCGGAAACGGCTCCAACGATTTTCATGAAATTTAGTAGGCAGGGGGTTTCGGGGGCGATAAATCGATCAAGCTAGGTTTCATTTTTAGAAAACGTCGTTTAATCCGTGTTTTCAGGCAATGAAAAACTGCTACAATAACATTAGAATATCAAAGTAAATTTCGCCGCGATCTTCAAGGTTAAAATAGCTCAGGTGGGAAATCGGGCGGTCCCGAAATCAGAAGACTCAGTTCGAGCCCCGGTGGTTATTTTTTCCCCTTTTTTTTTCAAGTTCCTTCTTTTTCCCTTTTTTTTCTTTCCAAAAAACACGATTTACCAAAAAAAAAACCGAGCAAAGCTCGGTCACCCAGGTACTACATATTAATATAATTATTATGTTTTGCTAATCCAGAGAATGAGAAGGGTTCCTTAGTCCACTACGCTGGCCTGGTGCGGGTTAGTGGAAGATATTACAAAAAAAATGTTGTTGACGAATCCAAGATAGATATCATAGACTTGTTAATAAAATAATGCGTTAAAAGGTCATCATAAGCACAATTTTAATTAAAGGTTAAAAGTAAACCCAACATCTAATTTAGCAATCCCATTCCTTTGATGAAAACTACCAATAATATCTAGTTTAGTTTCAGAAACTTATAAAAGTAATGGCGCTCTTTGATTCTGTTAATTGCAATTAAAACTATAAGTATGGAATATTTTGTTTATGTTTTACTTTTCTACAATCTAATATTCAAGTATAACCCGCGCCAATAAAGAAACGAATCTAAAAAACTTTTTTACAAAAAATTTAAACCGACTTCAAAAAGAATAAAATAATTACCATATAAAATTAACAGTTTCAGAAGTCGGTGCTGATCCACGCTGAACCAAATCGAAGGCACCGACTTCTGAAACTGTTAGTTTTATATGGTAATTATTTTATTCTTTTTGAAGTCGGTTTAAATTTTTTGTAAAAAAGTTTTTATTTTTTTCTTTTTAGTGGCCTTAATTAAAACTTGGTTGGACCTACTAAAGACGCTGCTCGTAACATAATCACATCATCACAATATGCGTACTGTTCGTCATTGAGGAGTTCCATTGTCTATCTCCGAAGTTCTTCATCAGATCTTCACCAAATTTAAATGGGACCAACTTCGAAGTATACCCTATCCATTAAAAAAAGAATCATCAAAATTGGTTTACAATTGGCGAAAATATCGATGAACATACAAAAAAAAATTAAAAAATATAACTACAGACGAACATAGTAACCTCCTCCTTTTTGGAAGTCGGTTAAAAATGGCGGTACTTGTAATGACAGATCGGACCGTCAGAAAAACTATTGCCTGATTGGTGTCATTTTTTCACTAAATGCCTTTGTTGTTTGAAAAGTAGTAAGTTAGTAAGCAAGTTATTAATAAAGCCGACCAACTACGAACGAACCATACGTTCCATACGTATGGTTCAACGAAAGTTCCATACGTTCCTCGAACGTATAAAACCTAACATCTAATTATGAGCACATAATTAAAATAAAATATTATATTGTATAGTGGCTGCAATCCTTTGCGTGAGGCCGACTCACACTTGGTCATCAAATGGATGAAATCGTTCAAGATTATTTTCTTCTTCAAAGTATTTTATAACATTATATACGATTTTGAAGAATCTTTCCTCCTTTACGCGAGCTCATTTTTTTGACGTAACCACCATATATGTTAACAATAAACAACAACGAAAGTCAATAACAACGAGGAAACTTAGCAGAAAATAAATAATAGCATGGAACAAATAACAATTTAACAACGATTTAGAAAGAGATTCAGAGACATTTTTTTTTTGCGTGCTGTACCGATGTGTGTGACTAAAGACAGAAATAATGTATGAGTGAGATGGAATGATTAGTACCGCCATTTTAGATTCATTTCTTTATTGGCGCGGGTTATACAATTTCACATCATATTTTACACTTCAAAAGTCAAAAAAATACTTTAACAGATTAATCGTCGCACATCAATTAAACATAAATTCCTCCCTGGGTTTTAATTTCAGAGTACATAATACCTTTTACGAGATAAGTAGTACCTGTCTTAAGACGCCGAGGGTCGCATTTATTCGGTAATACGCCTACCAACTTCGTAAATGCAGGGATTACGGCCGGGTCGCGACGCACGAAAAATGTATGAGAACTGGGAAGGAGGAGACTGGGCCAGGGGAGCTCAATTAGAGGCAGGACAGGGATAATTCCCGACCTCTCGTTTGCGTGCTTAATTCATGACAAAAAAATATCTTGAAGTGCCGTAAACTTGTTGATCTGTCTCTGAGTACTGGATATCTTATCATGATCAGTAGACCTAACATGAATACTGTCGAGATACTATCGTCGTCGTCGTTCGTTTTGTGTGGTTAGTGACTAACCTGGTGTCAGAGTTTATGCCACCCATGGGCCTCTGACTTGGCTTCACATGCCGTCGAGAAATATTTCTTAGGCATGAGGGTCTCCTCGCGATGTTTTTCTTCACCGTTTTTAAGCAAGTAATAATTCAATACGCACATGAATCCGAAAAGTCAGAGGTGCGTGCCTTGGGTTCGAACTCGAGACCTATGACTTGGCAGTTCGACGGTTACACCGCTAGGCTATCACTGATGTAATCAATTGATCTAGCTATAATTTATTTATTTTTATCAATTATTGTAGAAGATATTTTATTTTTTATTGACAGGAAAATTCCGTTTCGAATTTTTTGGTCTGATTATTTTGATCAGACGACTACCCCGCCTCGTCCTGCTGACTGCCCCTTACTTATGTTGAATTTTAGACTAGGTAAATGGTCACGTGCTGTACGATAATTGAGAAAAGGCATTGTAAAAAAAAAAGTATTTGCTTTATTTTTACGTACTTAACATAATTATGTTTTAGTTACACCCTCGTTTCGCCAGTTATGTTTAAGTCCCATGTAATAGGGGCGAGCCTATTGCCATTAACCGGTCTCAAATCCAGACTCTGGGCTGCTACTGAGACATTCGTAATGGAAAAACCCAATAACACTTTGCCCGACCTGGGGATCGAATTCAGGACCCCATGCTCAGCGGTCACGCTTGCGACCAACAAGGCAGTCAATTTTTTACTTTTCTTTAAAAAATTCTTCAATCGATTCTACTCTCGTTACTGACCAACCTCCTTTCAGGTATTGCGTTATCTAATTTATCTATCTAATACCTTTAATCGAGCAATTCTTGTATATATCTGAATCTCGGAAACGGCTCCAACGATTTTCATGAAATTTAGTAAGCAGGGGGTTTCGGGGGCGATAAATCGATGTAGCTAGGTTTCATTTTTAGAAAACGTCGATTTACCAAAAAAAAACGATCAAAGCTCGGTCATCCAGGTACTTTCAATAACACGTTGTATATCTTGTATATCGGCATTGCCCAGTTACTGGGTTCGGAGGTCTGATGGCAGTCGCTCCGTGTAAAATACTGGTATTCAGCCGCATCTGGTTAGACTGGAAGCTGACCCCAAGATAATTGGGAAAAGGCTAAGAGGAAGATATCTCAAGATTTTTTAGTCTCCTTAATTGAGACTGCGGTATCCTTGCTGTAGATTAGAGGTAAAGCTCAATGGCATGGCTTTAAACACACGAGTAGAGGTTATCAATGCAAACTGTTATGGACCTGTACTGCCAAAGCCAATCTAGGCTATATCTGGCTTCACAATCAAGGCACTGCCAAACAAAGTACTAGGAAGACATAAAACCGAGGCAGTGATACGTAGCGGCGATCTTAGAGCTGATGTTTGGGTAACCGGCGTTCCATTGGGCGCCGTGCCAGGTCGTACGGTCCCGATGTATCACACCGAAGTTCGGTGGCGAACATTAGTATAGCGTAACAAGTTACGTGTGTTAGATTTGTTGGACTATTGGTTTGAAAAATTATGGCCGATTCCTATAATTGACGGAGCGTTATTGGTTAACATTGCGTCTCTTGTTAACCGACTTCAAAAAGGAGGAGGTTCTCAGTTCGATTGGTATTTTTTTTATGTATATACTCCGATTACGCTGAGATTTATGATCCGATTTAGGTGATTCTTTCGTTTGATGCTGAATAATTGCCATTTGGTGCCATAAAAATTTAACATAGTTTGGCCCAGTGGTTTTCATTTTATGAACATTTTTGTTTACGTGGACGATGTAATTATTCTACCTAATGTAATCTAGAAAAATCCTGCTGTAGTTTACAGAAGAACCTGTTACAGACACTAAAAAGTAAAAAATAAAAAAACTACGTTTAAAAAACCAACTTCAAAAACTAAAAAGTATAAAATAACTTAATAATGAAGTAATTTAATACACCTCTTATGCAAACCTAATACCTTTACCATAATATAAAATTAACAGTTTCAGAAGTCGGTGCCTTCAATTTAGTTCACCGTGGATTAGCACCGACTTCTGAAACTTAATTTTATATTATGGTAAAGGTATTAGGTTTGCATGAGAGGTGTATTAAATTAAATCTTTATTAAGTTATTTTATACTTTTTAGTTTTTGAAGTCGGTTTTTTTTATATTTTACTAATAATGAGGCAAAAATCTTATGGCTTTGCATAGTAGACCCTTCCATATGGAAGTAGCTATCACGGGTAAAATTAGCTTACGAGTCTATTTATATGTCCAGTTTTGCATTAAAAAATGCTACCTGCAAGCAGAACGGTTCTTTTTTTTATAGGAAGCGGGCATTAATAGATTTAACGTGTGAAGTCGCCGTAAGTAGCTTATGGCCATCCAACATTTTCTTTTTTTAGTCATCGTTGATGACTTTGTTAATGTATAAATGCCGGTTGCTTAACATTATTGGATATTGCGGAGATGACAATATTAGAATCTGCGATTACATCAATCGATCAGCTTTCTTATTCCGATTTTTTGTTCCGCTTCTGTTTTTCAATTACTTCCAAATTATTTAGTTGTGTTGATTATGTGCGTCATATTTAAATTGCAAATAAACTCTTTGAGGTCCTGCAAACTACAAACGTTTTATCGGCCGATAGTTTAGTCGGTTTCTTAATCAGAATGAAGATGTATGCAAGTGCGCACATTATAGCGATTCGGTTTTCCTTATAATAAGATAATCGGCTAACTATCGGGCGATAGTTTACTGACTACAAACGATCTATCGGCCGATAGGTAATCGGTTTCTAAATAAAAATGAATATGTATGTAAGCGTGCCCATAATAACGATTCGGAAAAGATAATCGGCCAACTATCGGGCGATAGTTGACGAACTACGGACTTTCTATCGGCTGGTTTATTAATATATATGAAGATGTGTGTAAATGCGCACATTATAACGATTCGGATTCCCTTATAAAAAGTTAATCGGCCAACTATCGGGCGATAGTACTATACGGGTTTCTTTGTCTTTCTTTCAAAGCGGATACACCAATGAACGATAAAAAGATGGTAATTCTAAAAATAGAATGCCTCATTTTTCACCACAGTTTCTTCGTAACAAACAAACTTCCAAAAACAGAACTTAAATGAATGCTTAATACAAAATATACATTTCATAATCACTTGAGCTCCTAATAAAACATTTAAGCAGATAATATTCAAGACAGTTACGGTGTAAATAGGGCTGATAATTTATCTTTACGAGGACTGTGTAATCTAAGAGAGATATGAACTGAGATTTTCTGAAACCCCATCAAGGTACAGGCACACGTATTTTGGTTAGGTATAGTAATTTCGTTATTTCGTTTCGGAATAAGTATTAGGAAGTGTCTCTATTTGCGAAAACTATTTCGACGGTCCCTACGTATACTATCGAAACTTCAAAATCTCAGCTTTTATTTTATCTGCTTAAAATGTGTGAAATTATGTTATCTTAAAGGTTATAAAATAATAAATTTTTATGGGACCAAATGGCAACTATTCCGCATCAAACTAAAGAAGAATCACGTAAATCGGATCATAAATCTCAGCGTAATCGGTGTACATATATAATACAATAAAAACTGAGATTTTGTAGTTTCGATAAAATACATAGGGACCGTCGATTTGTGAGCAGATCGCAAATTACTCGTGAACAGATCCCAGATTTTTTGTTCTCAAATCTTTTTTTTATCGTCGAACTCAATTACGTTATTTATAACTTTATTTACACAATTATCATTTACATTTTAACCTAATATATACAATATAAAACTAAACTACAAATATACAAATCTAAAGTCAAAACTAACTACCTATATGTATACAAAATTATTAAATACAAATTATTCAAAAAAATCACTTAGGCGTCAAAATATTCCTCCTCATCACCATCATCCGGAAGCGTGCCCAGAAGACTGGCAGCGTTGCCACGCTGGATGGCAACGCTTATTCTTTGGCCAAAGAATAAGCCAGCCCTCTGGTCACGCGAAGCGTCGACCAACCTTTGGGCAATTTCTTTAAAGAAAAGAATAAATTTCATTAATTTAAAGATTTAATTTCATTCTTTCGTTATTTATTAATCCGAATGAATGAAATAAAGAAATAGGTTGCAGACAAGAGAAGCCCACACCCAAATGGAAAGACACCTGATCCATCATCATAACGTCATAATTAGTACCGGATTTTACCGACATCGGAGTCAAGAGAAGGATTGATCATAACATAACATTACGCCTGTATTCCCCGAAGGGTTAAGCAGAGCTGTATAGTAACACCCTCATTTCACCGTAATGTTTTACTTCCATGTATAAGGGGCTATTACCATCAACCGGACACTAATCCAAACTCCGGGCTGCTACTGAGGAATTTCACAAGGAAAAACCCAATAACACTGCCCGGTCCGAGGATCGAATTCAAGACCTCACGATCAGTGGCGTGCCTATAGGGAAAGTCCGATATTTATTTGGTACTTATTTTGATATTTATAATTCGTCTGATTACAAATAGTTGGAGATCTCAAGATCGAATTATGGTTTACTAATGATAAGCATAAAATATATTGTCATAATTTACCTTGCACATCAAAAATAAGTACGAAAAAATATCGGAGCTTGCCCTATAGGCGCGCCACTACTCACGATCAGCAGTCGTGCTTGCCACCACTAGAATATAAATATATATATATATATAATGGCAGTTATAAAACTCACCCCCTAAAATCATCCCATTGTCACCTCCCTCAGGGAAAATGGGTGGGTATGGTCAATTCGTAGAAACAGAAGACTGACGGACCTCAATCCATTGTAAGAAAAGTTACAACAGATATTTTCTGCGTCTTCCTTATTCTGAGAAACGTGAAACCAATTACGAATTTCGTTTTTGTACCCAAGAAGCCTGTGATAATACGACCAATTAAAACATTTCTTTGGTACAGAATAATATAACATAACTAGCCCATTACTGTCCCACTGCTGGGCACGTGCCTCTTCTCAGAGTGAGAACGGTTTAGGCCTTAGTCCACCACGCTGGCCCGGTGCGGGTTGGCAGACTACACACACCATCGAGAACTTTATGCAGCCCTCTCAGGTGTGCAATAACATAAGTACGTTTTCTCTTTTGCTTGTGCAAATTATGCACTAAGTTACCGGTGAAGGATAAACATAGTGAGGAATTCCTGCAAATATGAGAGGACACCAAAAAAAGTTCTTGATGGTGTGTGCAGTTCACTCACCTGCATCAGACCAGTGCGTTGGACTAACGCCTAAAACTCTTCACATTCTGAGAGCCCGTGCCCAGCAGTGGGATCAGCATCAGGTATTAATCGTCAAGCGTAAGCTGTGCTGGTCACCTTTTTGGCACAAATTCAAGAAACGCATGGTTCGCCTGTCTATACTAATATTATAAAGAGGAACGATTTGTATGTTTTGTAATAAACTTAAAAACTACTGGACCGATTTCAAAAATTCTTTTGCCGTTAGAAAGCTACATCACTGAGTAACATAGGCTATACCTATATTTATTACTGGAATAAAACTTCTTACGCGGGCGGAGCCGTGAGGATACAGTTAGTATCTCGTATTTATACGTTTTAAGTATTATACTGCCTCGTTGGTCTAGTGGTGGTAAACGCGACTGCTGATCGGGTGCTGGGTTCGATCCCCAAGTCGAGCAAAGTGTTATTGGGTTTTTCCATGTGAAATTCCTCAGTAGCTGCCTGGAGTTTGGGTTTGTGCCCGGTTGATGGCAATAGACTCGCCCCCTATTATATGAGACTTAAACATAACGGCGAAATGAGGGTGTTACTATACACCTCTGCCCAACCCTTCGGGAAATACAACAGTGATAGCCTAGTGGTGTGACCGTCGGACTGCCATGTCATAGGTCACGAGTTCGAACCCAAAGCACGCACCTCAGACTTTTCGGATACATGTGCGTATTGCATAATTATCACTTGCTTAAACAAGGTGAAGGAATACATCGCGAGGAAACCGGTATGCCTGAGAGATATTTCTTCGACGGCATGTGAAGCCAAGTTAGAGGCCCATGGGCGGCATAAACATTGACACAAAGTTAGAAACCAACGACAAGAAAAAAAAAACTGTCTTTATAATACAAAACAAAACTGACTTTTTTCGGAACTCTACTTAAATTAGATACCTACATACATTTTCTTTAGTTACATGGCAGTAAAAAAATAAGTAAGTAGGCCTACTCAGAGGTTTGCCTGTAAATTTCCATATAAAAAGACAGGAAACCATAACTCAGTGTATTTTTCTCGACTGCGGTGAATTTTTGACTTTGCCATAAAGACGGATCACATTTCTCATACGGATTCCCCCATTTGGCTCGACAGTTGAAATGACAAGGCCGACAATAGAATGTCTAGTTTCTGTAAAAGATATACAACAGAATCGTGCAGGGGTGAATCTATATGGTCTGGCACCCATGTGCTTGTTTGATCCCCGGGGTGGTCACAGCGTGCCATGTGTTCTGGTGCACCGGCGATGTGAGGTGCTTCCCGCGCCTCTCAGGAGGTCATGGCGTGGGGCCCCACAGTGGAGAGGTCCACCAGCAGTTGATGGACCAAGACCTGCCGGGGTTGCGGTGCATGCTTAGGCGAATCCCGCGACCCTGACGGTCAAAAGGAGGAACACCGTGGGTTTTTAGCCGGTAAGAGTCCGGCAGACCCTCTCGCCTACCCCGGGCGAGGGACATCCATGAGGATTTTTTCATGATAAAAAAAGGAAGTGGTGAATCTATAATTATAGCTAATATCGGTCTGTCAGGATTGCGAGCATGGTAAATAAAGTCAATGAAACCAACACAGACTCTCCACCACTGAAAGTATATTATATTTGAGATATTTGGGCTAGTGGTTAGTTACAGAAGCTAGTTCACAATATAATAATTTAGACCATAAGATCAGAAAACAAGGACAAGCTAATCAGATATAAAAGGTCAGACTTCTTCGGCTGTTCGACATAGAATCCTCTGCTCCGTCGAATGACCACTGTTTTTAAAACGTTGGGTACGTTGATTCATCTTGACGACACCCTCCTTCATCAACATTGTCCAGTGTTACCAGCTACCGATAATTTACCGCAGACAAGATTAATAATTGTCTCTAAATTATGTTTGCTGCTACATAATGATGGTGTTGGGAGACAATTACGTAATCATCACGCTTGACTAACAGATTAATTGGAATCCTATCTAACTGATAGACAGATTTCGTTAATCAATTTGGACAGTTAACTTATAATTATAATGTATACTTGTAGCTAATTACCAACCGCACGGATCATATGATTTCCGAGGTTAAACAGCCCTTGCCGCGGTCATTCTATGTATGGGTGACCGTTCGTTACACATCGAGACGCCTCCGTGCCTCGGAGAGCATGTTAACCCTTCGGTCCCGGGTGTCACACGAATACCTATGGCTCTCGATACGGGTAATTAGAAGCCCTAAACTCTGGCAACCGGTGTAATCCTAAGATATCGGCATTGCCCAGTAACTGGGTTCCGGAGATCTGATGGCAGTCGCTCCGTGTAAAATACTGGTATTCAGCCGCATCTGGTTAGACTGGAAGCTGACCATTTGTCATCACCAATGTATTCTCTGCTTTGGGAGAAGCCTATGTTCAGCAGGTAGACTGCAAAACGCTAAGAAGTTCATTCCTCAATCTCCTCCTCTCTTGTGTCGACAAGAGCTGCATAATATGGCTCATAGCGTAGTGAAAAGATTAGCCAGTCAGCATGGTTGATAGCGAGGCTGGCTGACCAGGGTAGGTACATTGGACGTAGGTACTTGAGTATCATCACTCGTGGAGCCTCTTTTAATGCACAAGAAGATCATTAATCGGCAAATAATTTTCAAATATAAGGCACATTTTAATAGAAATCATAGCAGTGATAGGCTAGTGGTGTGACCGTCGAACTCAGTCTCGAGTTCAAACCCAAGGCATGTACCTCTGAGTGCTCGGATTCATGTGCGTATTGTATAATTATCACTTGCTTAAAATCGGTGAAGGAAAATATTGTGAGGAAACCGGCATGCCTGAGAGATATTTCTCAACGGCATGTGAAGCCAAGTCTGAGGCCCATGGGCGGCATAAACTCTGACAGCAGGTTAGTCACTAACCACACGAAAAAGAAAGAAGAATAAAAACCATTTTCGTTTATAAACTTAGGAAAGACGATCGAACATTGCTAGTACTTTTTATTCTACGAAGAAACACTCATGCGGTACATCCGATTATTCCGAAACAAAGGAACAGAATTTAAATAAAAGCCATTGTCCAAAGAATTCTCTAATAGAATAAACTCGGTTATCAGCGATCCGTGTTTTCAAATGCCCGTACCTTTGGGACGGACACGGTAAAATATTCCAATGGAAAATACGTACTGGCGGAAAATAGAGGAAAAACAAGTGTTAGCTCAAAAGCTTCACGCGGTAAATATTTTCTTTCCTTCAATATCCATTGGTGGAACTCGGCAAAATGTTAATGCTTAGTCGGGCTTAATACTTGATCTAATTGGGGAATAGGTAGTCTATTTTTCGGGGAAAACGGGACAGGTATCGGACAAGCTTCAAAATTATCAAATTACTTAGACACATACAATAATTACATGGCAGAGATTTTTTATACGAAAAAAAAACATTAATTATAATTACAATCCCAGTATTGATGGTAATTTATATAGTAGTGTTTAATACGTTTATGATAAAACATTTAATTCAATATTTCATATTGCAACATTTTGCTTTAAAGTGACAACATTTCGTTTTAGAATTATTTTTTTATGCCTATGGCTCTATGTTTCTCTTCTTGAATATTTCAACAAAAATTTACGTATGCTCTACCGTTATAATTTTTGTCATAATCTATAGCTTAATAAAATTATATTTTTTTGAATCAAAGCGTGTTAACATGGACTAACGCTTAAACCCTTCTCAATCTAAGAAGAGGCTCTTGCTCAGCAGTGGGACGGTAATATTATATAACTAGACATTAATTGCAGTACATTTTACGCCAAAAATGCACTTAAGTTATAATCTTAATATAGATGGTCATAGAAGGTAGGAGGTACGAAGTTTGAGAAGAATTTAGAAATTTAGCAAGATATTACAAGATATAGTCATTTAGGTGATCACTGAAAATCAGAGCTGTGTTTGTGGTCCACGCGATAGCACAGCATTATGCTAAGTGGTCACCTTTTTGTCGCAGTTGACTTTTTTATTTTAATATTATTATTATTTTTTACATTAATGATTTGCGTCTCTGTGACAAATAAATATTTTTTCTTTCTTTCATATTCAAAGCTAAATAAAAGATACAATACGCAATATTATCCTAAATATTATCAAGAGAGATCCTTTTATAATTACTGGAATCACGAAACTGGGCAGCAAGGCTGGTCGCAATATGATGTTATTAGTTTACAAGTGAATGCAAGTATAATCCCTCAGTCTCTTCTAAGAACTCTCAAAGGAAGCTTGGGACTACTGTTCGCAGTGGAGAAAGATACTATTTTATATAACTTTACGTATAGCCTAAAAACCCAGCCGTCTTCTCTTCATCTTTTCGTGTGGTTAGTGACTAACCTGGTGTCAGAGTTTATGCCACCCATGGGCCTCTGACTTGGCTTCACATGCCGTCGAGAAATATCTCACAGGCATGCCGGTTTCCTCATGATGTTTTCCTTCACCGTTTTTAAGCAAGTGATAATTATACAATACGCACAGGCATCCGAAAAGTCAGAGGGGCGTGCCTTGAGTTCGAACTCGAGACCTATGACTTGGCAGTCCGACGGTCACACCACTAGGCTATCACTTCTGTGTTAACCCAGCTGTGGTAGAATGGATTAAGAATATATCTGGCCGCCGTCAGCCGGCAAGCAAAATGTAAGAGACGAACCTGGCATCATAATTGTGCCCAGACGATACCAGTGGTGAAATGTGGGTGTACAGATTCCTGTGATAGGAGTACAGCTTTGCTTGCCCCTTCGGAGGTTACAGACGCGATTATATAGGTATTGTTCTGCCAGTCTTTTCCCAACTATGTTGGGGTCAGCGTTCATTCTTACTAGTTGTGGCTGAATACCAGTATTTTACACGGAGCGACTGCCATCAGTCCTCCGCAACCCAGTTACTGGGCAATGCCAGTATCCTAAGGTTAGACCGGTTGTCAGACTTTCGGGCTCCTGACTTCCCGTAACAAATGTCATAGGTGAATACCGACGAATGTATGACATCCGGGACCGACTGTTTAATGTGCTCTCCGAGGCACGGCGGGATCTCGGTGTGTAAGAAACGGTCACCCATCTACAAACTGACCGTGGAAAGCACAGCTTAACCTCGCAAATCGTATAATCCGCGCGGTTGGTAACTAGCCACGAGCCCCTCAGACGTGAATATAATATATATGTATGTATTAAATATACAGAATACTTTTATTTTATTTTAACAACGAATATTCTTTGCGTTCAAGAAGGTATTTAATCGGATTGTCCACATTCTACGTTTAGATTTTGTCGAAAATATCAACATAAATAGTTTGCTGTGGTGTTTTTGGGAAGACTATAGAAAATGTAGGTATTAAGGCCCAGTATTACGCGGTTGACCTTGCCCAAGTGGGCGTTACCGCTGAGAATGCCCCGCGCACCCCCTTATCATAACTACGCGCGAAGCGGTCGCGTCACGAAGTTGCTATTTTGTAGGGCTGGCTGCCATAGTGCCATGAAGCGCGACGCACAGTGTTTTATGAAGCCCATTTTTCGGACATCACATTTTTATTAAAGAAGCTGATATAAATAATAATTTATATACAAGATTTCGTATCCCCGTGTAGCTAACATATGTAGTTTTTGAGTAATATTTTTTTGATAAAAAAATAACGTACGGGACACATGCATTTTTAACGTACGGGACACATGCATCTTAGTAACTAATCTGAAAATTAAACTGTCGATGATTTTTGTAATGAGGCGATAGCTTGATAAGCCAATTAAAATCAAAATAATAAATAAGAACTTAATTAATTTTGAACAAAAAAACAACTAAAAATAATTAAAAACCTACAAAAATTGCATTTTTGAGCACACCCATAAAAATTCTCCATCCTAAGCAAACAGAGCAATATGAATCAAAAAAACCAATTTAACCGTTTGGTACCTTCGATGGAGCAATGGGTTTATTGATAAACCGTCGTCAAGGCATTATGAAAGCCAATTTATAGGGAATATTTCAGTGCAAATAGCGGTAGTTTGACATGGGTGTGACGGGGGATCGCAAGTGGCAATTATAGTGGAACATCAGGATCCGTCACACCTGTTTGGTACGTCATAGAAGATGTTATTTTGAATATTTGTTTGTTATTTTTGTTTTCTTTGTATTTGACCTTTAACTGATGACCGTAATAAAGGCTGTCGTTTCACCTCTACCCCATGTGAGATGCATTTGTTTAGCTGAGATCTTGTTGAAGGAAAAAAAACGAAAAATAATTTAAATTGTTGCAGGGTAATGTTTTTAAAAAAAAATTGTCACAGTGGTTACAAAAAAGGTGTTTCTACAGCATAAAAGAATTCTTAGAACACAAAAATATTTGTTTGGAGTATTAATTATTGAATTTATTGTAAATCAATTAATGACATTTGTATGTAATAATAATGTGTGATAATAATGTTTGATAATAATGTAATAATAATGTACTAGTAATATAATCTGTATACTAATTATGACATTTCCATGTAAATAATTTGCACGCTTGCTTGCAGGCAGAATACAATGACTTTAAGGCTGTAGGATTTTCCCTTGGAAACTATGTATTTTCTTGTAAATAAACATTTTGAATTTGAATTTAGGAATGGTTTGCAGCGTCGGCTGGAGCCAATTCAGCAAGTTAGGTCGATGTAAAGTTTCGAAGCGGCCTGTCAGGTCCCACGTCACACACGCACGTCACGTCACATCACCGCAGGTTATGAGAAATAGATATTTCAATAAATGTTTGCCGTCTCATGTACGCTGCATCCCGACTTGATTGGTGTGAATTATTGATATAGGAGCCAACATTTCGTTTTGTTACATACAAATCTCTATCCTATGTCTTGATCTTAAAGTTCAAATTAATTTGTAGTCTATTTTTTTTACTTGTCGTGTCGTACTTTTTGTAGAAGTTGTATTGTTTATGAGTCGAAACCTCTTAGTCACCTTTTAAGACACTTGCGACAAGTCAAAATGTGTCCTACTCTTTTATTAGAAGTATCTGCGTAGCCTTTTGCCAACTATGTTGGGATCAGCTTCCAATCGAACCAGATGCCGCTGAATATCAGTATTATACAAGAAGCGTCTGCTATCAAACCTCCGGAACCCAGTTACTGGGCAATGCCGATAGTCTAAGGTTAGACCGGTTGTCAGACTTTCGGGCTTCTGGTTACCCAAAGGACTGTCATAGGTATTCGTATGACACCCGGGACCGGCTGCTTAACGTGCTCTCCGAGGCATGGTGTAACGAACGGTCACCCATCCACGGGCTGACCGCGGCAAGCGCAGCTTAAACTCGCAGATCATATGACCCGCGCGTTTGGTAGTTAGCCACCAACCCCTCTTTTATTAGAAATATTTTGTACCAATAGAGCTCTTTAAGAAAGAGCTCGTCCGGGGAGTACTACCACCATACCTATTTTTACCGCCATCGCCATCGTTCTGTTCCGCTTTGAAGGGTATTTATGCCGGTAAAATTACAGGCACATGAGATTTTCCAACTATGTCTCTAAGATTGGCAACGTATCCGCAGTCCTCTTGGTGTTTATCGACGGCAGTAACTGGTTTCTACCAGGTGGACCAGCAGCTTATATACCAACTAATTAGTGCAATATAAATAAGACACAGATAATTATATTTGTAATTAAGTAACTGCTAGATACACATAAATGTTTACTTGTGCAAGTAATCACATCTTCCATAGTTCGACGTTGCTGATCGTGTGCCTTCTAACATTTAATCAGTCCCACTACAAAATACTAGTTATTAGCAGATGAGCTGTTCCAGAATTACGTATTGACTATGTACACGTGTCGCCTTATCGGAGGCTTATCGTAAGTACATAGAACACACGTTGTGTGTTTCTAGTAGGTACCTATCTTCATTTTTATATGTCTGCATCGATTCTGGTCTGTTCCGTTTCGTGTGGTTTGAATGTTGAGCTGAGGGAGTGATGAGGGAATGATGACGATGATGATGACGTTGCTGCCAATTTTCAAGGGCTGCGAAGATTGCGTTGAACCGTCACATGTGTAAACACTGTCTGTGACGATCACGTTGGGGTCGCCAATGTGGAGGAACGAAAAGGGAGGATCCTCCAATCAGGTGGGTCTTACGCCGGGTGGGCTACTGCCCGGGGTTGGAGGGTCCTTCCTTTTCGTTTTAGGAACACTATACCTTGTTCCTCCACAGTAGTCACTTCCCATGACAGTTAGATCACGTGACTGTCCCTATCTACGTCATAACTACTGATGAACCAATAAGTTTCGGCTTCTATTTTCAAAGGACATTGTCCAGAATCGCCCTGTGCAACAAAAGTATCGGACATACGCGATAATTAATTGTCTATTTTATTATATTAGTTGCAAATACTTTTGTAACACGGACTAGCTGCATGCCAAAATGTACATTATAAAGTATTTTACGCGACGAATAACATTAAACGCCGCCATCTTCGCCAAACGTCATGTCGTGTCAAAAAAGATTAGGGATGCCCAATCGATTGTAATTGATCGATTGATTTTTTAATGAACTATCGCATATTTTTTAATCTGAATCACATTTTTTAAAGTGCAAATAGAAGCTACAGTAAAAGCATTCAATCACCATGCCATATTCTACAGATTATAATTATTATTCGCTAGAAGTATAATTTTTAAAAAACCTAATTATAAATATTTTATGAAAGAGGTCATACTCGATATTAAATTGGTAATTAGAATAATGCTGAAATGAACAAAACCTACAATTTCATCGTGATCATTATTCAGGGTTTTCTAATGATCGTTTAGAAAAGTGTGTGGTTTACTTCTAACTAAACGATTATTCACAATAATTAATATAAAAATAACCCTTCTTTTGGGCTTCGCCGTAGTCGGGTTAGAAATACTTATCGTTACTGAATACATTATAAATGTTTTCTTTAAAAAAACAATATTGCAGACTAGATACAGTTGTCATTATGTATTAATATTATTACAAGTATGGAAGAGTGTTATTATAAGTAAAGTAGGACATTGTCATACTTGTAATAGTATTAATATTATCGTATGACAAAAGTTGATGTAATACAGTTTGTAACGTATGGCCATAGTAAATCTTGGGATTTATCGATAAATGGTATCGTATTTGCCACCCTTATTTTTGACGTCCCTAAATGGTCACTTGTCACTGTAAGTCCATAGATAATACATATTATAGGGAGATGCACTAGATAGTAGTCGCGTTTTATAGTCACGCCACTCAAGTGTGCGCTGTTTCTATTTTTTCATTAATACACACAAACATTTTATCTCATTCCAAAACCTATGCTAAGAATACAAGTACCTATGTTAATTAGATTCTATGCATTTAAATGTTGCACTTAAAACTGCTTAGGTACCTAATTAATTAGGTAGGTACTAAAAATAGCTAAATGCATTATGATATTGCTTTTCAGTTTCTTAAAAATCACTCGAAGCTATGAAAAACTATACCTATAATATTCGTTGTTATGGTTCGACTATAACCTCAAATTCTGATACATTTTTTCAAATATATCTATTCTGCAGCTAGTCCGCTATAAAAATAATATCTTAAAGGAGTTTACTAATGATCGACAATACAAAACATAATTTTCCGATGCTCTAGGTTCCAGGGCGAACAATGTATGGGCGCAGAGCAATGTCCTTTTGTTGTTTAGGTGGGAATATAACAGAAATCGTGACGTAGATTAGAACAACGCGGGAAGAGAATAAAAGGCAGTTAGATTATAATACTATGGGAAATAATAAGCTATCCCTATCTCCTTTAGGCTAAATTCACACCGAAATGGCAGCGGCCAACAGCGCAGCGGCTGGTAGTTTTACTGTCAAACCATTTTCTACTTTGTCTCTATCACTAAAATGCATAGTATCGGTTGAAAGCATTGCATAAGCATCGCGGCGTCACGAGCAGTCGCGCACCTTCTCTTAACGTCGCTGCTTGCCGACCTAAGCGCTACTGGCTGCTGCCACTTCGGTGTGAATTGAGCCTTACCCATCCATTGGCGCCGTAAAAGGTGACTAAGAGATTACGTCAGAAGGATAGTCAGCAGCGTTCTCATGTCTGATAATAACCACTAACTGCGATCACCAATTTCGCCGCCAAGATTAGTGATCATGGCAATTTTTATCGCTCACTGAGAGGTCTAGGTTCTGCAGTGGACGTTTATGGATTACGAACATGTTTAGCGCATGACATAGACCGCAACTTTGGGACAGCTCGGCAAACATCGGGCGCACTCGTGATGATCTGCATTATATTCTATGCCCAAAGGGCAATGACCCCATTGTTCGACCTTGCCCAAGGCGAAAACACGCTCAATTTTGCTCCGCAGTCTAGATCCTTACTTAGATACCCTAGTTTGTTAAATTCGTTTTATTATTTATTTTATTGTTGTAGTGTGTCCCGTAATTAAATTTAATTAAATGTTCTAATGTTATTAATTAAGAAGTTACTTATCCAAATTACAATATACCAGTTTCCTATAAGAGTTTCTTTCTTTTACCTCGTTGCTACTTCAGATTAATATTATTATGATAATGATGACTGATAACTACGACATTATGGGGCCACGTTCCAAGTTGACAAGACACGTTTCAGTAATATTATCGAGTTTTGAATGAGAGCAATCGATAGCTGATTTTAATTTAGTATCGAGAATAAAAGTAATTTCACTCGAACACTCAAAGCTTTTCATTATAAAATATTACTTACACTCGACTTCACGACTCGAACTGCGATGTAAAAATACGTGTCACTGTTAAGAGGATTTTTTTATTCGAAAAGGTTAAGCGTGAGTTGTTTTGGATTAATAATGTTCAAAATTACACATTTATTTCACGAGCAGAGATTTTAGTTTATTACAGAACTAAATTCAAAAAGTTTCATGAAAGGCCTAGGCCTAATAGCAGTAATAACCTAGTGGTGTGATCGTCGGACTGCCAAGTATTGAAAAGTTACTTAAAAACGGTGAAGGACAACATCGTGAGGAAAACGGCATGCCTGAGAGATATTTCTCGATGGTATGTGAAGCCAAGTCAGAGGCAGGGCGGTATAAAGTCTGACACCAGGTCAGTCACTACTAACCATACGAAAAGAAGAAGATGAAAGGTCTATTGTCATTTGAACAAACACGAGGCTAATTCAAATAAAAAAAATGTTTCAAATCGCTATCGAACCGCAGCTGAACCACGGGTATTGACAGGTTTTTTTTTAAGAAAAAGTCAGGCCTTGGCTGAGCAGCGTTTGAGTAGTTATTTCTACCATTTTCTTTGTAGAATTGCACTCCTGTATTTCAAACTTTGGGTTACTACCTTGTAGGTATAGGTAAAAATGGAGACCACATTACGAACATCTATTGAAAGTCAAAACATCTGTCTTTGAATATTTAGAGTATTTAGAAAGAAATAGACCATCAAAGTAAATTTGATGGTCTATTTCTTTCTAAATACTCTATATAGAAAGTGATAGATACCACCAAAGTGAATATTCAATGCCAAATGTTTCGATTTTCAATAGATGTTCGTAATGAGGTCTCCATTATTACCTATACTTTCATGGTAGCTACTAACAATAAAATTCTCTAACAGAAAATCCCAAATTAAATTTTTCCAACTAGAAAATGTATCCTAGGACCTCGCCCACTGTAGCGTATAGAGTACAATGCTACCCCACTGTTGCAAAAAAAGAGTGATATTAATTTGGTTTCTTATTATTCATTGTATGTTACGGGACCCTAAACAGATCGGCGAGGGTACGTCTTCGCTTCACAAAATTACAATTTCACACATTTCACTGACCCTGTTGATATACGAGCTATATCATTTAAAATATTAGGGGAGAGTCCCCAGTTGTCGGCCGTCGTACTTTCACGATAATGAAGATAATTAGGTTTGTTGATCGGATCGGGTTTCACGAGTAGGGCTGTGCCTATAATAAAAATCATAAAAATGTAGGTCTTCGAGGGGGAGATCGTTAAAACAATGGTAATTCATGACCATAACCATAGTAATACACATTAAAATTATACGACGTTTTTTTATAAAAACTCCAGCCTGTGTGTCAAAGTGAACATTCTGTTTTGAGTTTAATTTAAAAAAAACTGGTCTTCTTAGGTCTGTATTACAGAACGAAACTCAAGCATTAATCTCGGTTTAAAACTAGCTTTGAGTCGACTTTTAATTTTAGAACATTCCTCAAGCATAGATTCATTGATCATAGTTCAGCTGAGTTTGGCTTTATTCTAGATCGTTACTCAGTTCATAGATTCGACCCCAAGCAGTGATTTGATCTGTAATCAACCAATCGATCGGCTCGATTTGAGTCTCGTTTCATCTATGTATCATCGATTATAGGTTGATTGCCGTTCTGGAATAAGAACATTCCTCAAGTACTGATTCTATACTTAAACAGTGATCAACTGATTAAAGATCAAACTGGGCTTGAGGACAGTTCTATAATACGGACCTTAGAGTGTCGATGGCAATCTAAATTGAGTCAGCCCAGAACTTAGCTACGAGTTTAGCGTCCACTAGTTCATAAAACGTGCAGGTATCAGGGCACGCAGGGCATGATATCAGTGGTCCCATGGTTTGTGGAACAGCACCACATTTACACTCCAAGCTGGATCTGTCTATGAATCTCCACCACAGGTTTTCCTTGCTTCGACCAACAGGGGTCCGGTTCCGTTTAAAGACTTCCAGGTTAATCAAGGCAACTGATGTCCAAGTGCGAGATTTTCATAAAGCTGGTAATGTAGCAATTATAGTGGTGTGAGAGATATTGTTTCATTTACTGACTTGTTATAACTATTCCTCGATGTATAAAGTTATTACTTACCTAATTGCCATTAGAGCATCCGCCTCGTTGGTCTAGTGGTGGTAAGCGCGACTGCTGATCGTGAACTCCTGGGTTCGATCCCCAGGTCGGACAAAGTGTTATTGGGTTTTTCCTCGGTATCAGCCTGAATTTTCGACTTGTGGCCGGTTGACAGCAATAGGCTTACCGCTATTACATGGGACTTAAACATAACGGCGAAATGAGAGTGTTACTATACACCTCTGCCCAGCCCTTTGGGGAATACAGGCGTGATGTTATGTTACTTGATTATGCATTTTGATTTAGTTTTGAGTTGCCGACACCATTTTTAAATGTTCTCTTTTCTACAATTAAATTCAATCAATGGAGTATCTTGCCGGCTCTTCTCCATAAGACCAAGTTTTTGGAACCGTGCCAATGACAATTTTAAATACAAAAAAACATGAAACTCGAATTGTCGTTTAAAAAATAAATATTTGAATTGAACAGACAGTAATCGGTTCTCTCACCCTATATGGTATTCGTTTTTAGTGAGTAGATGGTACAAAGACTTGACGGCTGTAGACTTCACTTTACAGAATATGAGATTTTTTCCAAGAATTTTTCATTATGATATATTGTAGAGCAGTGTGATGTACATCCTTTTTATCTGTACCAATTTCGCATAAAGTTTTTAATAATAGGTTGATGTTCCGCCTAGCTTTTTCCCAACTACGTTGGGGTCAGCTTCCAGTCTAACAAGATTCGGCTGAATACCAGTATTTTACACGTAGCGACTGCCATCAGACCCCAGCAACCCAGATACTGGGTAATGCCGATATCCTAAGGTTAGGCCAGTTGTCAGACTTTCGGGCTTCTAACTTACTATAACGGCTGTCATAGGTATTTGTATGACACCCGGGACCGACTATTTAATCGTGCTCTCCAAGGCATGGGGAGGTCTCGATGTGTAACGGACGGTCACCCATCCACAGAAGGACCGTGGCAAGCGCAGCTTAACCTCGCAAATCGTATGATCCGCGCGGTTGGTAATTACAATCCCCTCTTTTAATAATATAATAGGTTTATATAACGTGATAATTCCTTAATATAATAATAACAATAAACATTAAATACTTAATCACACTAAACTGATAATTTTTTCGGGAGAATTACTTTAATGTGACCTACTTACCTAATCTGTATTATAAAGAACGCCTAAAAAATTTTAGACGATGATTAAATAATCATTCTGTATATAAAAGCTAGGTTATAATTTAAAAAAAAACCCACCCTTCACTCCATCGCTCGCAAACACACCTGCAAACTTACTGTCACACCCAGTCATAGTGACACAAGTAGGTACTTAGAGAAAAAGTTAAAACCACGACACCTAATAACTTCAATAGTACCTTCTTATAAAATAATTTTCCCCACACTTGTGATACATATAACTTTCCGTGACCTTCGAAAAATGTAGAAAGGTTAATTACCCAGTTCCCTATGCATTAGGGAAATGAGTAAGCTTGATGATAATATAAGACATCGAAAGTTTATTTTATATTAGGCACAGTATAAACATTATTGTTGTAGATTTAACTACCTAGTTGCTCGAGTGGTGGCAAGTGAGACTGATGATCGTGAAGTCCTGGGTTCGATCCCCAGATCGGGCAAAGAATTATTGGGTTTTTCCGTGTGAAACTCCTCAGTAGCAGCCCGGAGTTTGTATTTGTGCCCGATTGATGGCAATAGGCTCGCCTCCTATTACACGGGACTTAAACATAACAGCGAAATGAGGGTGTTACTATACACCTCTACCCAACCTTTCGGGGAATACAGACGTGATGTTATTTGTCTTGGATACACGATAGAACACATATACACAATAAACTATTTGGCGGACTTTAATGTATGATATAAAACAATTAAAAAATTTCACCCAAATTACTTAAATTACTTTTTAAAGGGCTTGGGGCTAATTAACAACCGCGCCG
This sequence comes from Amphipyra berbera, assembly GCA_910594945.2. NCBI lineage: Eukaryota > Metazoa > Arthropoda > Insecta > Lepidoptera > Noctuidae > Amphipyra > Amphipyra berbera. The sequence continues at coordinate 4,334,269 of OU343131.1, read as the reverse complement.
ATCATACGATTTGACAGGGTAAGCTGCGCTTGCCGCAATCGGTCCGTGGATGGGTGGCGATTCGTTACACATCGAGACCCCTTCGTGCCTCGGAGAGTATGTTAAACTGTCGGTCTCGGGTGTCATAAGAATACCTATGACAATAGTTACGGGTAGTTAGAAGCCCGAAAGTCTGGCAACCGGTCAAAACTTAGGATATTGGTATTGCCCAGTAACTGGATTGCGGAGGTTTGATGGCAGTCACTTCGTGTGAAATACTGGTATTCAACCATTCTGGTTAGTCACGAAGCCGACTTTCTTCTATTCTTAAAAAAATTACATTGACTCGTAAAAGTGTCTGTAACAGATTTATTTACAGAAATAAAAATCATTTACCATTTATTGACCACAAAATAGTTGTTGTTGGAGAGGCTAGCAGGAGGGTAGCGGGAGGGGGTAAGTATCTGCAATGCAAGTCAAAATACGCTAAAAGTACGTTCAAACCAAGACGACTCTGCGTTCACAGAGGTGGCCGCGGTGGCGATCAGTTACGACGAGCCTCATACCCTATTGCCATGTCGACCCGTCGTTGACAGTACATAATACGTCTAATAGTTGGGGAATAAAGCAACGATCATAATATAAACGCTCCGTATCTCCAGTAGAACCTTCCCTCGAGTTTGGCCGACTTACCGATCCACGTGTGCCACAAAGTTTCAAGCCGGATATTGTACAGGAGATTGCAGAACTCTGTTTAACAGGCCGCCAGGGATTGTCGCGGATATTTTGTTATTTTAAACGCCTCTTCAAATATATTGCCATTTTATAGTGGCAATATAAAGTTAGGGTCCGGATTACATACTTTCGATTTCCATGAAATTGTTCGTTGGAATATCGGGGTTTAGATGTCACTTTTATACTTTGAGTACTTTTTTTCTGGTTTTATTGATGTCGTTTTAAGTGTTAGGGCGTGTCGGCAGGGCCTACGTAGGTATATGGTACTGAGACTTCATCGGAATAATGTTTAACAATACCGTAAAACTTTGCCAATTTGATCTAATTTTGCCCAGCAGGGTATTTTTTACAAAAATTGAAAAATATGTAAATATTTTGTAGTTGTGTGTATAATTTAATCTGTGGTTCTGTGTGTGGTTAAGTTTCTGTAAAAAATACCCTGCTGGGCAAAGTTAGATCAAATTGGCAAAGTTATAAGGTTTTACGGTATTAAACAAAAAGACCCACACACTCGGCATTTCAATTTGTCCCAAAATAAGACCAATGTACCAAAATAGACTTGGAACTCAACTACACACTAAAAAGTTAAGCTGGGCAGTAGTATACTGTATTCTGGGAAAATCGTCGTTCTTTGAGGTTTTTAAATATATCAGAAACTTGAAATTTATCAAAAATACTGCCATGTCACAGCGCATTACGTTCATAGTAACGGACTCACCTCACTCTGCTAAAAGGTCGTGCAAATTTAAGGGAAATAATTCAAACACAAACTTTTATAATCAACATTATTTTATTAGTAATACTTGAAAACATTAGGTATTGAATATTTGAAAGACAAACGTATGCCTATTTCCCACCCGATAATAACGTTTCTATTTCAATACAATATTCATTCGATAAAAAACTTTTTTGTTGGCTTTCAAGGTTGTACAATAACGATGTCTTTACAAATAAAACTTCTATTCTAGCCATACGTGTCTTTCTTTCAAAGTAATCAATAACTAAGTTATTTCTGTCACTTATACTAAAGTTATTTCAAGTAATACAATGAAACTTAACATATATGTTTGCCATGGGAATCATCTTTGGTAAAACTATCTAGAGGTACTACATCAAAGCCATATTGAAATAACATTATTTAAATTACAAATCAAACTTTTGGATGTATCAGATTTCCCATCGTAAACTCAAAATTTTCTAAAGGGAAGAAAATTAGTAGGTATATCACAAAATATTCATTCCCATTACTAAAAGCAATAAAATATATAATTTAAAGCTCACTAATCCACATCGGGAAGATCTTAATGATCTAAATAATACGGGACGGCAATTCAAAGCACAACTCAGCAACTCTGCAGATATTGAAAAACAAAATAAAAACAAGCCTAAAATCCATTTTTAAGAAGCTTTTACAAAATTACTATAAAATATAGGTAGCTTACTGTGCAGAATAAAATATGAAACTATTATAACAATTTGCAGCTTCAGTGAGCACCGCATCGTGATATTACATGGCGCAGCGCGGCTGCATCTAAATGTACACGTGCATATAGAACCTCAACTACCGCTGTGCACAACTGTACAATGGCCCTTACAACTACTCCTTCGGCTTCTGCATCATTGTACATTGTACAGTCGCTAACAGCAGCCAAATACATTTTCTATTTAAAGTGCCTGCAGAGTCGTTCCATGAACCGTGTTTCTAAAGGCTCAAACAATTTGAGAGTCGGCGTATCCCAGCGCCCTAATTCTGCTGAAACCGCCGTCTGGTGCCATCGTTACTCTAATGTGTGTGATGACACCTGAATCGCAGTCGAACCAGTGCTCATTATGGGCTGATAGCTGTAATTGAAATCGAGGCTTTAATAAATTGGATTTTGTGAACTCAGCGCTGGATTTTGTTTTATTTACTCTTGATAATGAAGAAAAATATTTGAGAAATGGTACTACTATGTTGAAAAGTTAAAGACGAGAGTGAATTTTTGTTTAGGAAGAGATTTAAGATTTAGACCTACTAATTGGAAAAAGTATCATAGAATTGGACAATCAGAAATGATAAACTAGCATGAATAATTTCTAGTATACATTGTAAACTCATTTATCCCAGAAAATATAAACATGGGAACTAAAAGTAATCAAGGATAACCAACGAGGTTTTAGTATAATAATCATAATTTAAAAAGTTCCTTACCTTGCTAGGTTTCAAAATATTATGCCAGTTGCCAACAGTCTCTGGGCACCAATATGCGTGTCCCAAACACGCCCCCTCAATCTTCACGGAGTCAGGATAATTGCCTTTAAAGTGGTTGGTGTCCACACAGATTTGCTTAATCTTTCCCGGAAAGCCTAATTTGAAGACCGCCCATTCTTGACCTTTAGAAATAATTGTTACAGTTAAGACAATGTTAATAATTTTGAAACAATAAGTATTGATTTTAATTACAAGTCAAAATATCAGCTGTTATTGATTCAATATATTTATGAAATAGAATCGGGTTCCTGGAATGTCAAAATTCACTCAATACTAATAAGATCTGTTCGCAAAACAAACAATTCTCGCGAACTTCCAAGAACATTGATTTCTAAGAAAATTATCAATATCGAAATAAGTACCTGTGATTTTCATTGTTCCATCGTCATTGGCTTCGATAACGTTGGGTCTGTCTAGTCTCCTCGCTGTCTCCCAACCGTCTGACATACATTTACCCTTTGAAGGCTTAATCACGTTCTTAGGGTGTCCGTAATGGGCATTTGAAAAACCTATGAAACAGAATTTTGTATTTGTTAATTTTGTAAGAAAAAAGAAGGAAATCATTAGAAATTAGTCATCATTAGAAATTAGAAATTAGTAATAATTATTCATTTTGATAAAATATTATAGACCAACTAATATTGTTACAGGTTGTCTACGGATCACTAAAAAAAATTGAGATTAAAAAAAGGATTCAGTATCATTGTTAATTTTAAGTGACCAAATACATAGTATTTTAAAACTACTATTTCTATCGAGCAAAGCCGCAGTTTATAGCTAGTATTCAAAATTATTATTAAACTCACCTTGGCAAGCGGCACCATTCAATAAAGACACTAGGTCTATAATTTCATTTATTGGAGGGGCCTCAGGCTTCGCTTCCCCGAATACCCTGAGGCGGGCAATCCCCCCATCAGGGTAAATATTCACCCGAATGTGAGTCCAGGCATCATCACTCAGGACCTGAAATAAAGGTACCTTTAGTGTTGTTCCATGTTTTAATTCATACAAGTTTATTTTTAGATTAAAAATCTCACTCTAGAGTGTTATAAATTAGTGCTAGAGGCGAAACTGTTGTGAATTTGTTCGAAACTTTCTGTTTGAATTTATGGGTTTATTTTTGGCTTCTAAAATCATATTTCCATGTTACGATATCTACACTTTTATGAATGTTTAGTACTATGTGCGTCATATTTTATGTATTAAACGGAAAGTTATGTGTACATTACTTTTGTCACGTTTTATGGGGTTTTATCAGATTTCCTGACAGAGATGAAAATGCGAATAGAACTTGTTATTACATATTTTAATACTTTTCATAAGGGTCCAAATTTTATTTGATGCTTATATTGAAATGTAAATAGTAATTTCGATATTAACTTTTCTTAGAATCCTTCTTTGTTATGGGTGTATTACATCGTCCAATCGGATTTATTTCAAACTTTTTGCACTATAGAAACAAGTTCCATTCGTCTTATTTCAGAAACGCAATTTAGACGAAGTGAGATTTCGGAAAAATTGCAATTTGAAAGCAATGCAATATTTATTGGGGATTTATATAAATTGGTATTTGGTCCAAAGGAGTCAATCATCGTCGCCGTGCCGTTCATAGCATCTAGACAATTCTCGCGTCCAATTTTCGATGGATCGTCAAGGGCTTGGAAAAAGTATTTTCAAACAAAATTAAATGGATTTTAATTTTTGATTCTGCAGTCAATGCTACATTGAATATTCAATAAATTACAGTTTATGTTATGTAATGGATTGAATAAATCCTTTACCCTGATTGCATCAATGATTTTAGATTGAGATAAGAGCCTTAAGAACTGGTAACACAAACAATTCTGCACATGTCCAATAATTAAGCCGTTTTGTGTTTGATAATTTCCATTCATGTATGTATTTTCATTAAATTTTGCCTAAATAGGAGATGGAGCATCAAAGGTGCTTTGTACATACTTAACATACACTAGTCGATAATGTTTACAGTTACTGCCAGTTGGTAACCATAATTCTATAATCATGCTTTGTAATTAATGGGTATAATATTGATTAGTATAATTATAACTGATCCAATTACAAGGGAGGTACATTATATAAATCTTTGTGTGTAAGTAACGATATGAATATTAATATTACTTTAAATCATATCATCTGACTCATCATCAGATCGTCTGATGGGGTTTTCAACGACACATCTCTTTCGTATGTAAAGAGTCCCACAAAATATTTCAACTTTTTTCTATTTCCCTTCATGAAAGTTCTTTTAGAATTCCTTGAAATCAAGGACTTGTTTGTGGTATTGGCCTTTACAATTCCTAAATATAGAACAAATAACATTTTTAAAATTACCTTTTGGAAATTGAGCCTGGTTTCCTCATAGCCCGGCCGTAGGGCAGTAACGGGTACTATCTCATCCCATTTGTCAGACTTAAGCCGTTCGATATGTTTCAAGTCGAATTTGTTGCACGCCGTACCCATTTTGGAAACTCTCGTTGGAATGGATTCTTCTTCTGCAACAATAAAAATATTATGTTTGTATTGTGTTTGGGGAATACTTTGTTCTGCGTCTACATTCGCTTTCATATTTTGTGCTCAATTTGTTTTTATTTCTTGTAGTGTCCTTTGGTTTACTATAAATAGTGATATTCTCAACACCATCAATCCTTACACATTTACTGACTGACCCAACTCTCAGTAGATCGCTAAATTTAACAGTCGTGAGGATATAGTGTCTAAGACCATAGCAATCGTACCTACGTATAATAAAAGGGAATAACCTCTGCAAAGCTACTCACTTATCCCCGTGGGTTTCGTAAGCTACGCCTAAACACTACAGCACGTAAATAGAAAGCAAACTGTAAAAACTTAGGTTGCCTAACGATAGTAGAGGACAGTATGCTGTTGCAGTAAAACTAAAGTACTACGATATAAGTTATGCGCATCGATAATCTCGTGTTTCCAAATTTATACGAATTATTCGACCAATTAACTGACCTAAAGAGGACGAGGCCGGAGTTGTATAATTTTATGAAGACACACAAATAATGATTGACCGTTTCGCATAATTCGTACAAATTCGGAAACACGAAGATTGCCGAAGCGCGTAAGTTTTTAGTAACCTTCTATTGTAATCTTTTTACTTTTAATCTTTTGCTTTAAATTGGTAGTGATGTGCGAATGCAAAACTACCTACTATGTCAATATGGTGTCTTGGAGCTATGTTGAGAAAAGTGACATCAAAGATTAAGAGCACTGATAAAAAGTGTTTTTTTTTCCAAAATGCTTTCACACACAAAAAGGAACACAATCACACCAAAAGATACAATAACAAAGCTTTTCAAAATACTTCATATACTTGAAATATTATCTCCATTTTCCTATGATTGATTAGGTTTCTGGGATAGAGTCTCCGTTTCCAAGACCTTTCTTTGGCAAAAATAACGAGCGTCCGGTAAATAGCATTGGCAGATTGCCAGGACACGCCTCATTGGGCTAGAACTAAGTGCTTTGTGAGTACTATGTAGGTATTACTTGTGTACTTGTGGTGGTTAATGAAGCATGTGTGGGTTTTTGTAGATGGTGGATTTACGGATAGCAATCAGTTTTGGGTGGGACTTTCGCATTGTTGAGTTGGCTATTGTCTGTAAACTGTACTTGTGTGTTTTCATTATTTCGGAATGTACGGTCAGCAACGTTACTTTCACATTCTATAATTAAATAGGGTGTAATTTAATTAGTTATCTGTCATTTTGTGTTTTTTACATACGACGTCCAAACTCTAAATTGACACAAAATTATTCCATACACTGCTTTACAGTATTTCATCTAATAGTCAAAAGTTTATGTTTTTTTATTCTGCTCCGTTTTTTTAAATTTTTTTTTATATGATTTAAAAAACTGAAGTGTTAACAGAATTTTTTGCTAATTGTACATACTTACCTACATAAGAAAATTATTTACACAGGATCATTGTTTATACTTTTTTGTTTAAATTTTCTTTGCTATTTGAAAGTTGGTCTAATATAAATAAGAGATTTTTTTAAAAGACCTATTTACAGAATAAACAATTTCTTAATTTCTTGAACCCATTTTTTTATATTACTACGTCAATACGACATCTTTTATCATACCTACGTACCTATCTGTTTGCAATGGGTATAATTATTGTATTAACAGTATCGTTTTCCTTTTAGATTTATTTAAAAAAATACAAGGAAATCATAAATAATATCTGATTAATTTTCCGTATAGATACAATGCCTAATCCAAAGGAAAATTCTGCAGAATAATTACATTTCTTTAAATGTGTCTTTCTAATGGTAAAAAGAGGATTCCAGTTGTTAACGCTTTTAAGATCATAAGAAAATCAAATATCGCATAAAACAAGTTAGGGTCTTATTCTTATGGCGTGCCCACATATGCGCGCGAACAGCGCACTATGCATCAAGCAAACATACCGGGAACTGTCCCACTGCAATCACTGCTCACGAACGCGTCTATACTAACTCGCACACGGGAGCACGTTTACGCAAAAATACTGGGTTCATGTTCGCAACTTTCTCGCTAACTATTCGCAAACACATTCACACTTGCTTGTATGATGCACAGTTTGCATGCGTGCGTTGCACATGCGTAAATATGGACACAGCTTTAGGATGTCTTATCTTGTCCACTGATAAACATGACAGGTATTATCACACTGAAGCTCAGTGTAAGCCTGCTATACAAAACTAATAGGTATATTCAAAACTAACCTTCAGGGGCCAAGCAGGCTGCTTGTATCGAATACTTCGGCGCATAATTTCCTGTGAAGAATGCTGTGTCTACTAATAAACCTGAAACAATTAAAGATATTCAAGATCAATTTAGCAGTCCACTGCTGGACATAGAACTTCTCTTTGCTTGATCACTTGAGTTCAATGTTAAGATACGGTTTACTCTGGGTACAGATAACATTATTGGCAATAGTTATCAACAAAATTAAAAATAGGTCAGTGTTTGTTACACAACACTGTTATCTTAAAACAACAAATAATTAACTCCAACAAAATTTCGAATATTGACCCATATTTACTCGAATCACTTGAACTTTGGTGAAAATTTTGAATAACTGAGGTTAAGAGACCAGAAAAAACTTTAACAAAAAATGGCTAGGACAACATAGTCCCTAGTAGTTTTTTGCGAGCATAAACCAGTAATGTGGATTTACCATCACAAAATGACACTTTTGAGATACGTAATCCTAGATCCAATACAAGTGATATTTAGGTTTCCGTATTATTTAAAGGTAGGAACCGCATTTGCAATCAAATTGTCTTTACATGTATTTGGGAAAATATCAATACTGTCGATTTTTTTTTATTTGAGATGGATTTGTTCTTGACTGTAGTCTAAGTCAGAGATGGAGTGAGCTTACCCAGAAGAAGCCCGTTCACGCTTACTTTGAAGAGATTTCGGATTGTATGTGTTCGGGAACACAGACGTAGGTAGTGAGTTCCACTCTTTTGCCGTGCACTTTATGAAGGATGCTTGGTAGCGCTTAGGGCGAATTGGTGAAATGACAACGATTTCAATTTACCTTTCATTTAAATTGCCATCAAACTCAAACTGTCATGAAGACTTACCACGAACAACACACTTCGTCGCCAGTTTTAGGATGCACCAGTCATGTCCAGCGATCCTCTTCCTGCGCGTCTCCCACCCATCCATCCACTTGCCAAACTCCGTGTACTTATCCTCGACGAAAACTGGTTCGGAGTCCATTATCATGTTCTCACATGTTGCGAAGAAGTCGTCTGTTGCGAAGACTACTTCGCCACCAGACTGTGGGAAAATAAATATTGGTTTAGAGACTTTGATTATCAGGATGATTGGAAGGAATATTTTTGTTTGTAAAGAGCAGACGCTTCATCTTAGCCATAATTATAATTTTATTAGAGTTTCTTATTATGTTATTGGAGTTGACCTTTAGTCTTAACAGATGCGGTTGAATGTTTAATCACATAATTCTAAATAATAATACACTCTGGAGCAATGAATCCGGGTCACCAACATAAACTTTAATATAACGTAAAAATTTGTTAAACATTGTTTAACATAGTTTTGTTTGTTGGTGACCCGGATTCATTGCTATCGAGTGTAGATTTCTGTGCAGTTCATGTATTGTGTATATTATATTATTTCATCCGTGGATGGATAGATTATGTCCTTGGGGGGGCGGATTAAGAATACTACCTCCCCTCCATCCGGGCAAGAGAGTAGTAAGAGGCGACAAGCCTGGCATCATAATTGTGCCCGCGAAATGGCGATAGGCTCGCCACCTATTAAATGGAACTTAATACAAGAAATGAAACGTGGGTGTACAGACTAATAATAGGAGAACACCTCTGCTTACCCTTTCGGGGATTACAGTCCTAAGCAAAAGTACTTATTATCAAAATGGGATATTTTACGTTTCAAATCATAATAATTAAACACCTCCATTAAAAGGTAAACACTCTACAATGAGTGAAATAGTTACGAATCAAAATTATAACAGGTCACCACCACATGGATATTGTTTTTAAATGCCCGGTTCCTATGACCTATAACGAATCGTTTTGCTTACCAATAGTAGCAGTTTTCATTACCTAACTTGGCATATAAAATAGACTAGTAAGCTACCTTTAAGTGCGATGGCTACTAACGTAAGGGGGGGGGGGTCGTCTATGCAAAGCTAATGGGGTCTTTGCATCATCTATACTAATATTATAAAGAGGAAAGATTTGTATATTTGTATGTAACGAATAAACTTAAAAACTACTGGACCGATTTCAAAAAATCTTTTGCCGTTAGAAAGCTACATTATCACTGAATAACATAGGCTACGGGCGGAGCCGTGAGGACACAGCTAGTGTTTTATAAAAAAATAACGGATTTTTTATATAATTCTTGATGGACTAACAGAACTGCTTATTACTCTATTTAAATTAATTAAGGAATTTATAAGGCGGATGTCAAGGGAAACGCCGTTAGAGGACGTCCTAGAAGGACATACATCGATGTTATTGGTGATGTTCTTCACAAGGGTCAGGTGCGTAGTACTCTCAACCGGCGTGCGTGTATGACTATGTAATGGTGAGTATGAGTATGTAAGGGTCGTAGCATGTGGTGTTCTATAGTTTCTGCCTACCCCCATGGGAAAAAGGCGTGAGTTTATGTATGTATTTTAATTAAAAGAAAAAATGGAAAATAAGATGAAGAACTTACCCCAAGACTTCCAAACTCACTAAGTTCAGCAAACGCGGGAACAATTGTCTCAATCATGTTAATCACTGAAGGTAACGAGTTACTTAACTCAAGCTCAAACACAAACTGATAAGGAACTGTCTTGAATTCCATTATATATACTGTTTGAATATAAATAAACAATGTATATATATTTATATAACTATTACCTACTGCTTTTCTATAAATATATTTAGTTTTTGTCCCTCCTTACGTGCAGGCTTCAATTTAGATAATAGGACTTTAAAAAAGTAACTGTTTGAATTTAGAATGTTTTGTTCCGAAAATAGAAAATGGGTTATTCAAATAGATCTTTCTGTCATGGTGATGGAGCATTTTAGACACAGATTAATAAAATTAACGGAACAAATTGTAGTCAAAGGTCAGACATCGATTATTACTTGCGTTAACAGTGAAGGAAAACATCGTGAGGTAATCCGCACAACAGAGGGCTACAATAATTAAACTTTTTAACAAAAATAAAACCGACTTCAAATTGTCTATCTCCGAAGTTCTTCATCAGAACTTCACCAAATTTAAAAGCGACCACTTCGAAAGAATACTCTTTCAAACAAAAAAGAATCATTAAAATCGGTTCACAATTAGAAAAGATATCGCGGAACAAACATACAAAAAAGAAAACATACAGTCGAATTGAGAACCTCCTCCTTTTTTGAAAGTCGGTTAAAAAAACATACAGTCGAATTGAGAACATCCTCCTTTTTTTGAAAGTCGGTTAAAACAAAGTCTTGATGGTGTGTGTAGTACGTCAATCTGCACCCGGCCAACACAGTACTGAGACCTATTTTGAGAATAGGCTCGTGCCCAACTGTGTCTGTATCGGTGTAAGAATTATTTATTATTATTTTGGTATTGGACTAATTAGGTACATGCTAATGGTCTTATTACGGATACGATTATAATACACGCTCAGTTTAACTGATAACGATGAACTACCACATTATAATATGTAATAGGACATTTTATTAGAGAATACTAGTCTTAGGCAGTAGCTTGCCACGGGTTCCTGCTGTGTTTGGCCATCAGAACCTTGTTAAGGACAGCAGTGCTATCACCATGTGTATTTGAAGTTACACCCCTACATAATAGTGCGATAGTATTGCAATCTTCTTAGATCAATAGAGGGGCTCTTAACTAATTACCAACCACGCGGATCACACGATTTGAGAGGTTTAGCTACGCTTGCCGCGGTTAGTCCGTGGATGGGTGAACATTCGTTACGCATTGAGACCCTTCCGTGACTCGGAGAGCACGTTAAACTGTCGGTCCCAGTTGTCATACCTATGACAGTCGTTATGGGAAGTTAGAAGCCCGAAAGTCTGACAACCGGTCTAACCTTAGGATACCGGCATTGTCCAGAAACTGGGTTGCGGGGGTCTGATGGCAGTCGCTCCGTGTAAAATACTGGTATTCAGCCACATATGGTTAGACTGGAAGCTGACCCCAACATAGTTGGCAAAAGACTAGACAGAACAGAACAGTATTACAATCTTCTTCTCTCCTGTAGACATGAGCTATACGAGAATAGCTCATGTCGTGGTGAAAAGACTATCCAGTCAGCAAGGTTGGTAGTATGGCTGACTGCCCAGGGTGCGCCGGACGGCCTTAAACATCGTCTGTCTTGGAAGGTATTTTCATGCACCTTCTTTTCCGTTCGATCCCCAGGTCGGGCGTGTGTGTGTTACTGGGTTTTTCCGCGTGGAATTCGTCAGTAGCAGCCTGGAGTTTGGATTTGTGCTCTGTTGATGGCAATGGGCTGGCCCTCTTTTACATGGGATTTGAACATAGCAGCGAAATGAGGGTGTTACTATACGCCGCTGTCGAACCCCTCGGGGAATACAGGCGTGATGTTATTATATTATGAAAAAAAGAGATGTAGATTTGTTTTTATTTCATACTAGAATTGACATGGAGTTATCATTGAAAGTTATTTGTAATTCAGAGATTTTTTAAGACCAAATCCTATAAATAAAAAATCATAAACAAATAATATAATGGTGCATACAGACATCGCAAAGTTTGCGCCGCGAATAGTGTGCCACGCATGCCTTAGCCTGACACCATTCGCGGCGCAAACGTCGCAATGTTTGTAAGCACCTTTATGGATTCGGTTCATTCCAGTATTTTATTATTGTACACAATTTATCCATCAATTTAAAACTTTTTATCTCCTTACCTTATCGTGTTCTTACTTTGTGTTTTTTATTCGTTGCGCAGTAATAACTTCAGTGGTTTTATTTCGGTCTTCTTATCGCGATATATTTTTAAGTCATATTTCGTAATAACTTTAGCTTAATCAGCCTACAGCTGGGCGGGCCTCTTCTCAGAATGAGAAGGGTTTAGGCCTTAGTTTACCACGCTGGCTTGGTGCGGGTTGGTGCACTATTTCATAATAATACCAAAGAAAAAGAAGACCCCGCCTCGTTGGTCTAGTGGTGGCAAGCGCGACTGCTGATCGTGAGGTCCCGGGTTCGATACCCAGGTCGGGCAAAGTTTTATTGAGATTTTCCGTGTGGAATTCCTCAGTAACAGCCCGGAGTTTGGAATTGTGCCCGATTGATGGCAATAGGCTTAAACATAACGGCGAAATGAGGGTGTTACTGTAATACCTCTGCCTAACCCTTCGGAGAATACAGGCGTGATGTTATGTTATGTTAAAAAAAAGACGTCCATAATTATTACAAGATTAAGAATTGAAGTGATTTTTGTTTGTATCAATCGCAGATTATTAAACCTCCGATTAAACTACGACTAAATGCTATGGTGTGTACGGGCCTAGTGTTCATAACTCAACCTCCCCATATTTCAATCACCCCCACCACAAAAATACACATGAAATATTTCTACACTATTCTAATTAAATATAGGTACACTTGACAAAGTTAGTTTCAGCATGGGTGCCTTATTATAATAATTATTATGCAAAAACTGCTGGACGCCGTAACTGCTGGAAAATTCAGCTTTTTTCATCCTTCAGTGACATTGGCAGAAAAACTTAATTCAATATAGCTAGGAACAAACTCTTTTGTTATGCTAACCACAGCACAAAGAAAAAACGCAACAATAAACTTTAACAATTGATTAAACAATGCAGTTCCAAAAAAAACGAGACATAAAATGAATAATGATAGTGGAATAAGATCACAGGACAGAAATAGAAAAAGATATTAAATAGCTATTCTATTTATCAAAGGTATTGTAGAATCGCTATTAATATGCGAAGTACCTAGTGCAATGTAATGTAAATCCTTATCCTTAACGCGAAAGTTTGTATGTATGGATGTTTGTTACTCTTTCACGCATAAACGGCTGAACGGATATGGATGAAATTCGGCACACATATAGACCATGTTCTGGATTAACACATAGGATAGTTTTTATCTGGGTACATGAAGAAGTTTCTCTATGATGCGGGTGAAACCGCGGGCAATCGGTAGTCAAATATAACCGCACGTGTCGTCGCCATGTTGAATATCGGGAAAATCGTAACAAAAATAAGAAAATAATCACCTTCACCTCGAAGAATAAATTTTAAATTATTATTAAAACCCAATTTATAATTAATATCACTGCCACTAAGGTTTCGATGAAATAAAATGAATACATCACAGTTGACAGAACACAGTTACTATTGTTATTAATATTAGTAGAAATAAAAGTTAAAAAAAAAAGTATTTTTTTGTAAACAGTAGGTACAAATTCACAGCAATCTCACAAAGTATTCATAAAAAGTAAAATAATGAAGTGAATTTAGAGTTTATTACGAAATTAATATGCAGTTACGACAAAACTGAATCAGTAAACTTTGTTTGATTAAGTATTTCAAATTATTATACTCTGTATGAATACAGTACAGTGTAGTCTCCATATCTGTTCAATTTGGAATGATTTCAATCTAAATGATCACTGAGACAAAGATAAGAACAAACAAAATTGAAATGTATGTCAAATTACATTGAGGTAAATATAAATTTGTTACAATGCAACTTAAGGCTCAGTTGCACCAACTAACTGTAACCGTAATCGTCGCAAAAATTCTGTCAAATCAATACAAATATGTCGTAAATATGGTATGGTTATAGTTAATAGTTAGTTGGTGCAACTGAGCCTCAGATAGGTATAGTTAAATTTCCTATAAGTGTGTGACGGTCTGTCACGTACTCCTAATTCTTTCGTTCTGTCTATCCTTTTCCCAACTACGCTGAAGTCAGCTTCCAGTCTAACCAGATGCGGCTGAATACCAGTATTTCACACGGAGCGACTGACATCAGACCTCCGCAACCCAGTTACAGACCAATGGCGATATGTCAGTTGCAGGTATTCATGTGATACTGCTTAACGTGCTCTCCGAGGCACGGAGAGGTCTCGATATGTAACGAACGGTCACCCATCCACTGACTGTTCGCGGTAAGCGCAGCTTAAGCTCGCAAATCGTATGATCCGCGCGGTTAGTAATTTGCCACGAGCCCCTCAACCAAATATGGAAGACTATGCCTAATATGGTCAATACTATCCCTCATATGAAATAACAATTAATTATAAAGCTGAAGAGTTTGTTTGTTTGTTTGAACGCGCTAATCTCAGGAACTACTGGTTGGAATTGAAAAAGTATTTTTGTGTTGGATAGCCCATTTATCGAGGAAGGTTATAAGCTATATAACATCACGCTACGACTAAAAGGAGCGGAGCATAAATGAAAAATGTTGCAAAAACGGGAAAAATGTCCACCCGTGTGAAGCCGGGACGGGCCGCTAGTGTTATATGAAATTGAGTATAATTAACTTGTGTATTCCCAGCCTTAGTATTTTTTAAATTTTAATACAGCGTCATCAATTCTTTACGCCATCAAAGTGTATCATAAATCTGACTTGGTTTAAAGCTTTGCTTTCTTTGCGAGATTTACGTTTTTAATTTAAACCTTAGTATTTTTTAACGTCATACTGACTTTCATTATCTTCATAATAACTCGTAAATGTTTAATACTGAATCAAACTACTCTACAATAATGTTACAAGGAGAATTAACATTATTTATTTATTTAAATAATGTACAATTGGTGGTACATAAGGCGGACTTAATGCCAATGGCATTCTCTACCAGTCAACCTTTGGGTCAAAAATTAAGCACTTCGAAAAAGGTACAAAAAAAGAATTTAAAACAAATATTGGAAAGGTAAATAAAACATATTAAAAACAAAATAATACATAATTACTAATAAAATATATACTTTATATATATCTATATATTACAATAAAAATACATATTAAACCTATAGATCTATACATACACATAAATATTTATAACTATGATGGACAGTTCATTCAAACTAAGGTTGCAGCGATTTTAAGTAATGTTCCCGAACTTTACGTTTGAAAATGAATTTACTCGGAAAAATGATTAAATGATTTAATTATCTTTGAAGAAAATAATTAATCTACATTTACGGTACCATTTAAACCGACCAAATAACCATTTTCAAGAACATTAAAATCAAAGCTTGTATCACAATTACTGATTACGCGACTTATTTCAGCAGCTCGTGTTTTTATTCTTTTCATGGTCGCGTTTGACCCCAGTCTCACCTGATGGTAAGCGCAGACAGGGTCTAAGATGGAGCACACGAATCCAAATAACAGAGATATAGAGGGATTTCCCTATACCACTTTGGCTCTCACAAACACACGACGGCACACAGTAAACTGCTTGGCACCGGACTTTAATGTGCGCTTATTTTGGTTTTGACCCTTGGTTACAATATAGATGAGGCTTCATAGCTGCGTAGGGCCACACTACGCACGATTGCGTGGGTTTATGACGTAACAAACAAAAGCATGGCTAGGTCGCCCACGGACGCGTAGCAGTGGATACGGTAGATATACGTAAGCGGCTACGCAGTTAACGTGGGCAGCGTGGGCGTGGGTTTCGTACGCAGCAATGGAGTTCCGGCTTATTGCCCATACATTTTTATATCCCACATAATATAAGAATTTGGTTATAATATCCCGTTAATATTATAAATTTGAAAGCCTGTGAAGATGATTGATACTCAATCTACACTTCTATACTAATATTAGGTCCCCACCTATGAAATCAGCGTTTTGTATGGAGAATTTTAAAGAAGTTGCATTTTTCATACTAACACTTTCTTAATTTATTTAACAACTATGAACACTAATGTTTTAAAACTTGTATGCACTAATGTTTAAAAACTAAGATAACGTATGCCACTTAGATTATGCGACAAAAATAAGTTTTAGCTAAGTCATAACAAAAATAGTAGTCATTTCTGTTAACAAAAAGAGGAGTAATTTTTGAGGTATTTTTTATATTTAGAAATCTATAAGTAATAAGGTTGTTTTACTATTGGTAGATATTTAGGATTATTCAATATAATATCAAGCAATTGATGAATATTTTAAATCATAGAAGTGACGAGGTTCTCTATTTGTGAGAAAAAAACGCCAATTTCATAGGTGGGGACCTAATATTATAAAGAGGAAAGATTTGTATTTTTGTATGTAACGAATAAACTTAAAAACTACTGGACCAATTTCAAAAAATCTTTTACCATTAGAAAGCTACATTATCATTGAGTAACATATGCTATATTTATTACTGGAATAAAACTTCTTACGCGGGCGTAGCCGTGAGGACACAGCTAGGCACACATAAACGGCTAAACAGATTTGGATGAAATATAGCACTCAGATAGACCATGTCCTAGATTAATACATTGAATACTTTTTATCCAGGTAGATGAAGTAGTTCCCCTAAGATACGGATAAAACCAAAGGCAACAATTAGTTATGTATAAAATTATAAGAATATTTTATGAGAACTTACTCGAACTCAGTGGAGTCACCTCATGTTGGTCTCTAAAATCACTCTCCACACGACTGACTATCATATTTAGGTGATAGGTCACAGCTCGAAGCTGTTGCAAACCGGTTTAAGCCACGCGTACCAAGTCACTGGGTCGCTTACTGGTGATAACATGGCAGACATATGCAATTATATTTTATTGATAAAGAAATAATATATATAAGTCGTAAATCTGTATTTTTAGTTTGGTATATGTACCTATAGTGGGTTTTTCTGTTCGTGCGTTTATCCCCTGTGATCTTCGTCACAAAAGTTCATCTCTTTCTTAGGATATCGGCATTGCTCAGTTACTGGGTTGCGAAGGTCTGACAAAATACTGGTATTCAGCCGCACCTGGTTAGACTGGAAGCTGACCCCAACATTTATTTATTTATTTATATACTTACATGTACCATTACAGGATATAACCCAATGCGGTAAATGCGCTTATCTTAACCTTAATTATACAAAAATCTATAAATTATTATAAATAATGCATTCCTTGTGAATTCACTCAGAGAACAACAGAATAAGTCCGTCCCACACGCTATGAAGAATACCAGTATTTTATCAGACCTTCGCAACCCAGTAACTGAACAATGCCCAAAGGGTAGACTGGTTGTCAGACTTTCGAGCTTCTGACTACCCGTAAAAACTGTCATAGGTATTCTTATGACATCCGGGATCGATAGTTTAACGTGATCTCCGAGGCACGGAGGGATATCGATGTGTAACGAACAGTCAACCTTCCACTGTCTGACTGCGATAAGCACAACTTAACCTCGCAAATTGTATGATCAGCGCGATTGTTAATTAGCCATGACCCCCTCATTATATAAATTCATCATCCGATTTATAAAATAACCCTGAATCTCATCGAGATTATTTTTGAGTCCTTTATGGTGTACACATTGCTTCTCCTGCACCATTAAAGTGATCCTAATCAAATTCTGATCCGCAAATGGATTCAAAAAGTCAGAGGTGCGTGCCGGAGCAATCTTAGACCATCCTGCATGGAACGCAGGCGTTCAACCACTAACATTGCTTTTTTCACTGTGAGTGTAGTCCACCAACCCACACCAGGCCAACGTGGTGGACGACCTAAACCGTTCTCATTTTGAGAAGAGGCCTGGCCCAGCAGCTGTCAGTAATTGGTAAAATTTCCGGTTCTCAGCTAGACCAGATGATCTGAAGAGATTTAAAGGACTTCAATGAATGCAAGAGATTCAGAATCGTTCTTCGAATTTAATTCTTCAGTTATTATTATTTCAGCCATGATCATAACAGCAGTGATAGCCTAGTGGTGTGACCGTCGCACTGCCAAGTCACAGGTCTCGACTTTGAACCCAGACACGCACCTCTGACTTTTCGGATTCATGTGCGTATTGTATAATTATCACTTGCTTAAAAACGGTGAACGAAAAACATCGTGAGGAAACCGGCATGCCTGAGAGATAATGCTCGACGGCATGTGAAGCCAAGTCAGAGGCCCATGGGCGGCATAAACTTTGACACCAGGTTAGACACTAACCAAGCGAAAAAAAAAACCATGTTCATCCCATTGCAGGGCAAATGCCTCCATAACCTCCTTCCACTCCTTTCGGTTTAAGGTTTACTGCGGCAAATCCTTCCAATAAGTATCTAGCTCGTCCCGCCATCTCCTTCTTGGTCTGCCGCGATGTTATGAAGTTATTTCTTCTCCGGTTGTACATAAAAAAAATCTTATCGTATTATTCGTATTGCAACACAGTTTTTGTTCCAGCAGTCATTGGTACCACAATTCACATGTAGCAATAACGTGTGGGGTTTAAAGATCAAATTGCAATCTTAATATCAAGCATGGGGCAGCTGATAACTTCTATGTAGTCTGATAGGCAACCTGCCTACATTATAGCTATTTTATAGCAAGGCTTTCTTGGAAATATGGGGCTAAAATGTTTGTTCGTTCCTAACCTTTTCCCAACTATGTTGCACCTTCCAGCCTAACCAGATGCGGCTGAATATCAGTGTATAACACGGAGCGACCACCGACAGACCTCCGCAATCCAATTACTGGGTAATCCAAGTACTGTCTGTCTACCCGTAACAACGGAGCACGGAGGGGTTTCGACGTGCGATGAACGGTCACCCATCCTTATTGTTAAAGAGGTACGAGCCCCTCCAAACTAAAAATTATAAATGACGCTGCTGCGTACTAAATAAGTACATAAGCAGAAAAGCATAATAATATGTAGAACAAACAATTGAATAAATAAATGACATCTTGGAAGGGTTAAGTTTATAAATGTTTCCATAGTGAGGAGACGAATGGTATTCACAAAAAGATTAATTGTGCTAGTTCCTAGCAGTTCTGTGATCTTAACAGAATACCCTGTGGTCTTAGCAGTATACTCGGTGGTCTCCGCAGAATACCAGCGCTGCTTCATTACAACGAAGTGGCACTTGTCTCTCACAATAAATAAATATCTGTTTTTTTTTTTAAATAAGTTGCCCCACGTATTTTTACTGTACCGTGGGCGTGTTTACAGACACAAACCTTCACATGCACAAACACCCAGACTCAGAACCGGAACTCGAATCTTTAAAATCTACAAATATTTTGTTCCGTGCAGAAATCGAACCCTCGACCCGTAGCGCAGAAGCCAATCGGTCAGCCACTGCACCAAACGTGTCGTCAAAATGTTATTACTATAATATAGTTAAAAAAAAATTATGTAGTCGTATTTTAAATATTGTCTGTTGCCTTACGAGAGCAAAATAAATATGTTTTCTTTATTTCTTTCTTTCCAGTATTTAAAGTATAAACATTGTACATTTTATTAAAACCGTAAGCTTTTACTTTAACATACATAACAATTTTAATATTGCGATATTAAAATGAGACTTTTCTTTGACCCGTTATATTTTAATTAAAAATTGTAAGTACACATTTTCTTTTTAGATTTCTTCAGATAAAAATATATTTTACAATTGTAAAACTACGGCTAATATTAGTAATTTAGAAACACACGGTTTTGTATCCTTATGGTAAAATACTTAAACACTACTCTATTCGAAGTCGCCGTCAATTTCGTGCTGTCACTTCGCCTTAGAGTAACCGCCCGTTCACACAGCCGATCCGTTTTAAAGGATCCGTCGGTACTGGATATGTTGTTCACATCTGTACCGACGGACCAGTTAAACAAATCGCAGCTGCATCGTATCTGGCAGATAGGATACGATAAAAATAACGGATCCAGTATTTTTATTAGATTCGGAATACTGTCGTGTATGTGAACTCGCTTTAACAACTACAGGCGCCATCACCAAGATAAAAACGGATCCACTAAAACGGGTCCTGTAGATAGTTTCTGTGTGAACTAGCTGTAACAGTGATAATGGCTACTTAAAATTGAGAAGCATTTGAGTATTTGAGAAGCATTTGAGTATTTAGCCATTAATGTTTTCATATCAATACTAGCTGTTACCCGCGGTTTCACTTGCTTTCTAAGTAACTACTACAATATATCCAGATAAAAAGTATCCTATGTTTTAATCCAGGACATGGTCTATTCGTGTAACAAATTTCATCTAAATCCGTTCAGCTGTTTATGCGTGAAAGAGTAACAAACATCCATACATACAAACTTTCGCGTTTATAATATTATTAAGTAAGGTGTAAGGGCGCTTTTAATTTAGACGTTTCGTGTCGGACCGCTGCGGTGCCGATGCGGTGCGTTTGTCGTAATGCGCACGGACGGCCGTTTGTTTTCATACAGAGAACGCGGTACGGCAACAGTGCGTGTTGTCGAGCGTTCGCGGTACCGACACCGCACTGCTGCCGCGCCGCGTGCTTTGTATGAAAACAAACAACCGTCCGTGCGCAATACGACAAACGCACCTTTTCGGCACCGCAACGGTCCGACACGAAACGTCTAAATTGAAAGCGCCCTAAGGATAACGATTATAACGGGTATCGCTTGTTTAATATTCAACACAACAGCACGTCAATTCACGTCAATACTAGCAAAAATATCAATTTCAAATAACGCCTAGAAACTTGAGATACAGCCCGCTAACGTCCCTAGTGGTCTTCGAAAGGTAACGCCTAGCTACAACTCAGACGGTTTCATCTTTTTATCCATCCATTTTCAAAGTATCATTTAGATATCACACGGAGTTATTTAGAGTTCTCTATCTTACTTGTTTAGAAAAATGTTTTTGCATTTGTAATATGAAATTGGAAACAGGATAGAGTGCGCGCAAGATAACTCTGCGCGCGGCCAAAATCGGAACTAATCATGTTCCGCCATAATGTCACCGTTTTATTTACTTTGTCACTAGATCTACCTGATTTTAGGAATAAAAGAAAATATAATAATACAGATTATAATAGACCTCATCAGACGATAATAATCATACTGCATTCTTATTCACTCATGGCACATTTATAACCTTAGTTCTTTCCCTTTGCAAATTACGTAAAAATACTAATTAATTTAATTGATAGGTAGTAAATTCAAATGTACATAACTTAGCTCAATTAAAATATAATAAACCGCAAGAGGGCTGCCCAATTATAATGCTCACAAATATACTACTTTTCCTTGAAAAGTAGGACTTTGTATTTTTGCGATCATGGCAACATTTAGCACGCCCTCCGTCGCGCGCAGACTTATCTTGCGCGCACTTTAGAATGGTGGTTGGTCTGTCTGATTTTCTAGACGTCAGATTTTAAGTTCGCATAAAAAGGTAGAATTACTTTTAAAAAATAAACCTCTAATCAAATCCTCTTATGGTCCAGCTTATTTGCGCAAATTCTAATTTGCTCAAGTAAACATTGTATTTTAATACTGCAAATAGTTTGCGCAAACGGTATTTTTACGCCAATACTCTTTGCACCTGGAAGTCGCCGCTTGTTTGACTATTATAATCCCTGGTTTCACATTTTTCAATAAATTTTATTTAATGAACAATTTACCGCCATATTACTTAAATTTTCCTTCACCAGACAGTTGTTATCTTCGTCGATTTTAAGATCCCAGAATGGATACTGTAATTGGGTTTGTGCTAGATAATTTTCCGTTATGACTGCAATTGTGCCCGATAACGATGGACCTGCTGCAATCATATTGGGCCATAATACCGATAACGACAAAGCTATATTGTGGAATATACCTCGGACTATTCCATTGGGAGCGGGAAAGAACACGCATGATGCTTTTGCATGCATATCAACAAGCAAAAACGTTGTAGATAATTAGCTAATAGAAAATCGTCACTCACTGGACGCCTGTAGGAGGATCGAGGTCATCGTCATCGAGGTCGACCGCGGCGTAGGTGGCGTGACGATCTAGACATGTTTGCGGGACTGGCATGGTTAGAAACAACACAAGATAGAGAGGTTTCGAAGGTAAAAGGGGAGGTCTTTGTTCAGAAGTGGGACATTCCATAGGCTACTAAAAAAATTGCTAATAGATATAAAAACACTAGCACGTGTTTCTGGCAATGCACTTCACGTCAGACTTACCTCCCTTGCATACATTGAACGATCACTGATGATCAACGTATAAAGATTTGCATCCATTGCTCCGTTTGCATACACAAGGTGTATTAAATGAAATGAAAATTTATTTGCTTGAAGTATGGTGTATTACAATCAGTTGGTATACATAGGTAATTTAGTTTAGTTTCACATATTTCGTCGGGAAAAATAGGATAATATCGACGGTTAAAAGGAAATAGGGCATAAGCGACATTTTGGTCAAAAATGAGTTATAAAATGAGTATATAGTTTAATTTGGCCATTGGACTTGAAATTTTCTGCTCTTTCGAATGCGCTTACTCCCACGGCTCTACGATGATTTTATAACTGTTTCACTTTTCATAATATCTTAATAAATGACAAAAATACGTCAGTTTTTCTAAAATTTAAAACTTTGAACGGCTCTCCTGAATATTTCATCTTTTGTCGCTTATCCCCTATTTCCTTTTAACCGTTGATATGTACCTACAACATGCAAAATCTTACAATTAAAATTTAAAAGCATTATCACATTTACTAATTATTTATGAATTAAAAATTGAACTGTCCACAGAATCAAATATTATAATGAAAATTAAATTAAATATTTGACACAAAGAAACCTTTCATATTATAAAAACACTTGTCTACAAGCCACCTATACAGTTTTGTCTTAAATTACCTCACAGGTAATTCTCTTATAACTTTGGAGAGTATATTATACATTTTTAGTCATAATTATATACCCAACAGTTCTTACGGCAGAGAGAAATATTGCGGCTAGGAATTAGTAATCTTGATGGATTGTTTAAAATTATTACTAATATAGTAATGGATACAACTCGTTGACCGGACATCGTGTAGACCTTAGAATTTACGCAACAGACCCACAGCTACATGTTATCAGAATGAAACCCAAACACCGTTATCGCCAGTAGAAATTATCAGTTTTAACCAGTTCCTAGAGACACGAAGGACAAAGATCGGTCCTCGCATACGATTCGTGCAATATAAACATTCTTCTGATAATTTATGACAGCCTGGTACCTCGGGCTGTGACTGAATCGCGATTCACGAGTAGGTTTAGGTTATCTATGAATAATTAACCTGATAATTATCGTCGATGGAGTCGGTAGGATGTGCGCTTCATTTAGAAAAGTGTAATGTCATTCATTGTCATGCAAAGACATTCAATACTACGTAGCTAATTTAATATTTTTGTTGTCATGCTGTTGGCAGTTTCGTTACCATATTGACCGGTTGCCACAGGTTGCCATAACAGGCAAACGTTTGGAATTACAGAAATCTAAATAGAGTTAGAAAATAGAATAATAAGATAATCTAAATAGCTTTCTGTGTTTGGAATAAACAATGGTTCCGTTTCTGTTGAGCAACGACTAAACTTAACAATTACTTAACAAAAATAAAACTGACTTCAAAAAAACGATGAAGAAAATAAAATAATTACCATATTATAAAATTAACAGTTTCAGAAGTCGGTGCTAATCCACGCTGAACCAATTTGAAGGTACCTACCGACTTCTGAAACTGTTAATTTTATAATATGGTAATTATTTTATTTTTTTCATCGTTTTTTTGAAGTCGGTTTTATTTTTGTTAAAATGTTTTTAATTTTATTCGTTTTAGTGGCCTTAATTAAAACATGGTTGGACCTGCTAAAGACGCTGCTCGTAACATAATCACATCATCATATTATGCGTACTGTTCGTCATTGAGGAGTTCCATTGTCTATTTCCGAAGTTCTTCATCAGATCTTCACCAAATTTAAATGGGACCAATCTGGAAGTATATTCTATATCCATAACAAACATTAAAAAAAAAGATTTAAAAAAAAATTGAACGGAATTGAGAACCTCCTCCTTTTTTGGAAGTCGGTTAAAAAATATTGCTATCCTTTACATACAGAGAAAACAAAAAACAGACGAAAGAATATTACAGCTGTAAAATCAGATTGCACTAAAATTTCCAAACACAATTCAGCATAATGCCGTCAAAATTACGATGATGTTCAACAAGTAAACTAGTTTGACAGTTCTAAAAAAACTGTCACTTTCTTGGTTTGCCTGTTAATAAAAGGTAGCAATATTTTTACTAAAGTCTAAACTTTTGGTTTTTGGTTCACAACAGAATTGCATCGCTATTTATTCATCTCACTGTTAGTAAACCTAGATTTATGCACACAAATCCCTTTATAAATAAACAATACAGTGAAATGTTTAAATGTTTGATTTATTATTAACTTCTTGCATAATGTGTTAATTGAATATTTTGGTTACGAGTCTGTCTAGATTATCGCTGATCGTTCCTAACGATGACGTCACACAAAATACCAGAATAGAAGAGGGCGAATACACCCCTTGATCATGTAAGCCGGGAGAACGCCCCCATCATCATAGTTGCGGTAGTAATTAGAGCAGGTGGAACTACTCATATATACTTCATCGACTGTACGGTCGTCGGTCTAATAGCCCGAACATAGTTCGCGGGCGCAGCAAACTACATAGAACGTGCTTCACAAATATTGCAAATTGCAACTATAATTATAATTTATTGAATTATAATATGACTAGCGATCCGTCCCGGCTTCGCACGGGTGCAATGTAGATACTAATGTGGGGCATATAAACCTTCCTCTTGAATCACTATCTATTTCTGAAAACTGCATTAAAATCCGTTGCGTAGTTTAAAAGATCTAAGCGTACAGACAGCGGGAGCGACTTTGTTTTATACCATTGATTGTACGGTGTCAACTTAAATAGAGTTCAACAGTTTAAATATCTTGGGCATATCGTGACCTCTGACCTGAGGGACGATGCGGATTTCGATAGGGAGCGGAGGGCGTTATCTGTGAGGGCCAATATGATCGCCCGCAGGTTTGTTCGTTGCTCGGGGGCCGTCAAAATAATTCTTTTCAAAGCGTTTTGTACGTCCCTGTACACGGCCAGCCTGTGGGGGTCATATAATCAGAAGCAGTACAACGCTCTCCGTGTTCAGTATAATAATGCGTTTAGAGTGTTGTTGGGGATGCCGCGGCACTGCAGCGCGTCAGGGATGTTCGCCGACGCGCATGTCGACTGTTTCTACACGACGATGTGAAAGCGGTGCACATCTCTGGGGCGCAGGCTCCAGACCACCTCCAACACCATCCTGAGCGTATTTGCGAACAGGTTTGATTGTCAGTACATTAACCACTGTTATATGATTAATGTAATGACAAACAAACAAATGACTCAGAGGCAGGCGTATTATTAATTGTTTTTATTTTATGATTTTAATTTAATTTTATATATAATTATTATAGTTAAAATTATAATTTCACTATATAATATGATCTTTAATGGATTGAAATAAATGATTTTTGAATTTGAATATAGACTATGTAAAGATGAGTGAAATAACAACTGTGAAACTATAGTTAATTTTTAAACGGCTTTAATTAGCTCGACTTCGTATATTTGTTTGTTTGTTTGAATCAAATGTTGCGACAGATTTTGCAACTAAGTCTGCTGAACCGATTCTCTTGAAACTTCGCACACAAATTCAATTCCCATCACAATACAACATTATAATAATTTTAACCTTCAATCCTCAAACCCTGATGCTGCAGTGAAAGATAAAAAGGCTTAACAAAAATTAATTAAGGTAAAAGGAAGAAGAGCTAATATTACTATACAATTACCTTACAATTACTTTTACATTCATTTCACACAATTGCAAATTATGTAAAGCGGTTTACTCTATTAGCCCTTACAAAGTATGTACAGTACATTACAGATTTATGAGCTACAATTGTGTATCATACCGTAGGCTAAAAACTGTCAAATTGTTTGACAACAAAATAAAACTAAAAATTTTGACAAAGTAAACTGTACTATATTAAGCCTAGCTTTTTCCTGACCACGTTGGGGTCAGCTTCCAGTCTAACCAGATGCGGCTGAATACCAGTATTTTACACGGAGCGACTGCCATTTCAGACCTCCGCAACTGGGCAATACCGATATCCTAAGGTTAGACCAGTTGTCAGAATTTCGGGCTTCTGACTTCCCGTAACGACTGTCATAGATATTGGTATGATACCTGGGACCGACTGTTTAACGTGGTCTCCGAGGCATGGAGGCGTCTTGATGTGTAACGAACGATAACCCATCCACGGATTGACCGCGGCAACCGCAGCTTAACCTCGCAAATTGTATGATCCGCGTGGTTGGTAGTTAGGTTCCCGTAATGAAAACTGTACTATTGACGAAAATTGCAAGCCTGAAGGTTAGGAAACTTCCTGCTTCAAAAAAATACCTGATTTAACCTACTGTTGTCGTGACCACTATACCACATCAATTAAAATTATAATGAAAAAATAATTTAAAGCAAGCAGACTACAGTTGTTGTCAATCCATCCATACAAGTTATTATTATCTTTCTATTTTAATACTTATATTATTTAAAAAAATATAATAAAAAAAATATATTTAAAAATTATAATAAAAAAATATTTAAACCAAGCAGACTACTTACAGTTGTTGTCAATTCAAGTTATTTTTATCTTTCTATTCTTATACTTTTATTATAATAAAAAATATTTAAAACTTATAATTAAAAAAAATTTAAAGTAAGCAGACTACTTACAGTTGTTGTCAATCAATCCATAGAAATTATTTTTATCTCTTTCTATTCTTAAACTTTTAGGCAGTATAGTAATATAAACACGGAACAAAGAGATGATTCAGTTATTTATATCATTCGAGTTACGTAATTAAACCGAGTGACCGTTTGAAATGATAATTTAGTCGCTGTTTATTTTCTGCTAATTATACGCGTCAGTGTAATTATTTACAATGAATTGAAAGTACAAATACAAAATGGTCAAGGTCGAGCTCTACGTTGTATACAAACAATGTAGTTTCGATTTTCGTTCTTTTTGAGTAAATAGATACATACATACATAAACTCACGCCTTTTTCCATGAGGGTAGGCAGAAACTATAGAACGCCACATACTACGATCCTTACATACTTCTTCGCTTCATCCACATTCATACAGCTTCTCATACACGCACGCTGGTTGAGAGTACTGCGCACCTGTCCTTTGTGAAGATCAATAAACATCATCAATGAGTAGACAGATATAAGAACATAATATAAGATCCTGTCAAAATATCTGGACATACTTTAAGGGGTTGTACAGAATGTGTAAATTAATGACTAAAAATAAATAAAAAAAACATTTTAACAAAAATAAAACAGACTTCAAAAAAACTAAAAAAAGAATAAAAGAATAAATAATACCAAATTATAAATACCACATTACTTGTAAAATTAACAGTTTCAGAAGTCGGTGACTTCAATTTGGTTCAGCGTGGATTAGCACCGACTTCTGAAACTGTTAATTTTACAAGTAATATCGTATTTGTTATTTGGTATTATTTATTATTTTATTCGTTTTTTAGTTTTTTTTAAGTCGGTTTTATTTTTGTTATTTTTTTAAAATTTTAGTGGCCTTAATTAAAACATGGTTGGACCTACTAAAGGCGCTGCTCCTAACAGAATCATATTATGCGTACTGTTCTTCATTGAAAAGTTCCATCGTCTATCTCTGAAGTTCTTCACTAGATCTTCGCTAAATTTAAATGGGACCACTTCGAAAGAATACTCATTCATACAAAAAAAGATTTTTCCAAATCGGTTTATCAATGACGTTGTGAGGTAACAAACATTAGAAAAAAAAATACAGGCGAATTGATAACCACCTCCTTTTTTTGGAAGTCGGTTAAAAATATAACTAAGTAAATCAAATCAGCAATAAGAAGTGTTAAAAATAACATTGGCATTCTATTTAGGGCACCAAATTTAAATAGCACCTATTCGAATTACACCGATATACTATTCCTATTACTATTGGTGTGATTCGAAATGGTGCTATTCAAATTAGTGCAAACATAAGTGAAGTCGTTATCGTTTACAATCCCACTGACTTATCTGTGAAATGAGTGGAGACTCCGCTATCGCCTAAGCCCGGCCGCACATTATAGGAGAATATCTGTCAGATTTCTGAAAGGCATCGCATATATTAGGTCCCCACCTATGAAATTGGCGTTTTTTTCTCACAAATACCTAAAGGACCTCGTCACTTCTATGATTTAAAATATTCATCAATTGCTTGGTATTATATCGAATAATGTCCATCATAGACAACTACCAATAGTAAAAAAACCTTATTACTTATAGTTTTCTAAACATAAAACATACCTTAAAAATGACTCCTCTTTTTGTTAGCAGAAATGACTACTATTCTTGTTTTAACTTAGCCAAAACTTATTTTTGTCGCATAATTTAAGTGGCATACGTTATTTTAGTTTTTAAACATTAGTGCATTAAAAGTTTTAAAACATTAGAGTTCATAGTTGTTAAATAAATTAAGAAAATGTTAGTACCTATGAAAAATGCAACTTCTTTAAAATTCTCCATACAAAACGCTGATTTCATAGGTGGGGACCTAATATTTTGTACTAGACCCCGCATATTGTCAGATTTTGTCGAATCCGGCAGCCAGTGTATTCTAGTCCAAAATGTATGCGTAGAGGGCCATATCGCACGCATCAGAATTTCTCTGACAAACATCTTTGATGATCTGCGGCCGCGCTTAATGTGGTCAGTTTACTTCGAATCCCTTAATTTTTAGGGAACATAATTGATTGATGAGTAATTATTTACAAGAAAAACGAAGTTTTTTTTTTTTCTTTTTTTTAAAAACGTTGCCCCACACTAGGATTTCTCCTGTGTCGTGGGTGCGTTTACAAACACAAATCTTCACACGCACAAACATTCAGACCCGGAACAACTATCTGTAGGCCATACAAATATTTGATCCGTGCGGGAATCGAACCCACGACCCGTAGCGCAGAAGTCGATCGCTCAGCCACTGCACCAAACGTGTTGTTACGGGTTATGCAATAGACTGTACTTATGTCTGTTATATTCAAAACTGCCTCGTTGGTCCAGTGGTGGCAAGTGCGGCTGCTGATCGTGAGGTCCTAGGTTCGACCCGCACGTTAGACAGTGTTATTGGGTTTTTCCATGTGGAATTACTCAGTAACAGCCCGGAGTTTGGATTTGTAACCGGTTGATGGCAATATGCTCGCCCCCTATTACATGGGGCTTAATGATAACGTCGAAATGATGATGTCATTATAGGTACACCTCTGCCCAACCCTTCGGGGAATAACGGCGTGATTTTATATCAATATCTAATCGTTTACTTATTCTCTATCATTTATATATATATGTCGCAGACACACACCGTTTATAGAATTTGATAGAATTGAGTATAGCATTACAGTTTAGACCAGTGTCTGCTTATCAGAAGGTAAAGCGGGTATTTCGTAAATAAAACAAACATAGACTCTCCACCACTGAGAGTACTTGTATTTGGGTTAGTCGTTAGTTACAGAAGCTAGTTCACAATATATCACAACATAACAATTTACACAAGTTCAGGAAATAAGGATAAGCTAGTCAGATATAAAAGGTCAGACTTCTTCGGCTGTTCGATATGGAATGCCCCGCTCCGTTGAATGACAACCGTTTTTATAACGTCGAGTACGTTGATTCATCTTGACGACTACCCTCCATTATTTTCTAAATTATTTATTCTCCGACATATACAATTTATAACGAAAGTTTTTATCTAAATAATGGACAACGATTCCACAAAAACACAAGCAAATTAATGGCAAAATACTCAGACGCTACTCAATTCTAAGTTGCCGTTATATTCGTGCTGTCCCTTTCACTTTAAGGCCGAGTGACAGTGATAGCACGAGACTTGATGGCAATTTAAAACTGAGTAGCGTTTGAGTATTTGGCCATAAGATTATCTACCTTGTTGATCTAGTGGTCGCAAGCGCGACTGCTGAGCGTAAAGTCCTGGGTTCGATTCCCAGGTCGGACAAAGTGTTATTGGGTTTTTCCATTAGGATTTTCTCAGTAGCAGCTCGGAGTCTGGATTTGTGCCCGGTTGATGGCAATAGGCTTGCCCCCTATTACATGGGACTTAAACATAAGTGGCAAAACTAGGGTGTATTAAAACACCTCTGCAAAACCCTTAGGGGATTACAAGGCGTGGTGTTATGTTATGTAATTTTCTACCTAAACTATCTGTATACTCATAGAATAAAAATATTTAAAATATATTCCAAAGAATGAAGAAAACGAGCCTTTTAAGAGACTTTGAGAAGCGTAGCATACAATGGGCGAGGACGTCCCGTCCCTGGTCGACGCTTGTCGAGTGCACCACTTCCATTACTCGCTATCCTTGCCTTGATATATTATACTCCCTCTTATAATAATTATAATACTTTGTTTGCTGCGAAATTGACGGCCAATGCTGTGGGAACAAAAATACTTAATGTATGTTTAGGGAGAATAACCGCCCGTTCACACAGCGGATCCATCGATACTGGATTAGTTGTTCACATTTGTACCGACGGATCAGTTAAACAAATGGCAACTGCGTCGTATCTGACAGACAGGATACGATAAATATAACGGTTCCAGTATTTTTTACTGGATTCGGAATACTGTCTTGTATGTGAACTCGCTCATACAACTACAGGCGCCATCACTAAAATAAAGATGTTTCCGTTAAAACGGATCCTGTAAACAGTTTCTGTGTGAACTAGGTGTTAGTCGATATGTTAACAAAATTATACAAAAGTTAAGCTTGTGAATTAATAATGATTAAATTTTGATACCTCGTTTTGCACGGATTTGATAGGGCACTATTAAGGAATTATTTACACTCGGAAGCAATCCGGGTCACCAACATAAACAAAACAATGTTAAAATGTTAAACAATGTTCAACAGTGTTTTCCGAGATATTAAAATTTATGTTGGTGACCTGGATTCATTGCTCCTTAGTGTAGAAATAATAAGATTATTGCCATAATCATTATTATTGTCATAAAGTTTTTGGTTCATTGCATTCAGCTATGTTCCCAGACTATGGCCACTTCAAATTAATAATACCTATTATAAATGAAGAATAAATTAACATAAGCTTCTTCAATATGAAAATAGTGATTAAAATGTGAATTTAAGTTACATTCAACATTTACAGACTTTTAATCTACTCTAAATTGACAATTAATTATCACGAAAACCCTTAAGTGCAATATAACGAAGAGTTCTTCATTCATTCATTTCGTTTGATTGTCATTTGTTATTGCTGGAACATTCTACGGTCGAGAAGTTAATTACCACTTAATTGAATGAGTTTTAAACCCAAACTGAGTTCTTTTTCAAGCATTCGGTACTTTAGATCTTTTGCTCAGGTTATTTACTTAGCGGTGTTAATTGCTCTATTAAAAACATCGTTAGTTACACTTAATTTGGTTTGATTTAAATTGGGATTGAAACGACCGACTGTTGAATCGCTTGATAAAATGAGATATGTTAAAATACACGCTGGATTAATATAAACGTCTAGCCCAGAGGTACCCAAAGTGCTATATATCTATAAAAATAGTTGGGTATCCATGAGATGTAAACGGGGGTCGACGATAGTGGATCGCATTTAAGCAGGTCGTGACTTTAATTTTGACGTTCCAATAATAGAATAACCGAAAAAAAGTTTTTTTTTTTTCTTAGTGATTTTATGTAATATAGCTGTGTCCTCACGGCTCGCGTAATATGTTTAATTCCAGTAATAAACATAGCCTATGTTACTCAGTGATAATGTAGCTTTCTAACAGCAAAATAATTTTTGAAATCGGTTCAGTAGTTTTTAAGTTTATTTGTTACATACAAAAATACGAAAAATACAAATCTTTCCTCTTTATAATCTATATATATATAAATAAAAATGAATCGACAAATATGTTGCTAAGCGCAAAACTTAAGAACGGCTCGACCAATTCGGTTTTTTTTTATATTCTTTAAGGCACAAGGGAGGTTCTTATGGAGAGAAAAAACATAAAAATTGCGTGGAAAATAGTAAACACAACACTTTTCTTTTCCCATACAAACTGTTCTTACCTGTCAAACATTAAATGTCACAAAATAATAGGTAGGTAGGATAAGTAGGTAGGGTAGGTAGGTAGGTCGCACCTTTAAAGACAAACCGTTTCTAAACGAAAATATCAAATTTTACACAGGAGCAAAAAGAAAAAAAAACCTTTTTGCAATAAAATTTAAGTACATGATGCTCTGAGCCATTTTTTGAGGTCATATGATGGATATTTATGTACACTATAACATACGATTACAGAAAAGTATTTTTATTAAATAGAACTTTGTTTATTGTGATTTTTTACGCCGTTTAAAAGTGGAGATTATTTTTTACGCCCTCTAAAAGTGGAGTTTTAAAAAAGTATCAAGTTCACCTTGTAGTTGACGTAATTTTATGAAAGATGGCATTAATAACTCAATTCATGAAAATTTTCGTTTAGTAACGGTTTGTCTTTAAAGGTGCGAGGTAGGTGCGCCGTAGATACTTAGTGCTACCCGTGCCAAGCCGGGTCGAGTATAGATGTAAGATACTAAATATTATATTATTTTGATTAATTTTAATCTCATTAATAAAAGTATAAAACCTAACGTGTGTTTTTTTTATTGTTTTTTTGCTCTACAGTTAAAAATCTGTCAAAAACACATTAGATATCGATGAATTTGCTAAAATGCAATATTAGTTAAGCAAGGGGTCTACCCAAAACCGAAAAACATGGCAAGTGGTCTACGAGATTAAAAAGTTTGGGGACCTCTGGTCTAGCCAATGGTTCATGGCACAATTTATAATATATTTCAAATGGAATGTTTCAGCAAAATCCACCTCGAAAACGTATAACTAAAATTGTTTTACGTTCTGTAATATTTCACTTAATGTACGATCTTACACACTTGGAATGGAAGAGGTTGTAGACCAATGAGTTTGAATGTGAATTTCAATAATCATAATCACTAACTGCCTCGTTGGTCTAGTGGTGGCAAGCGCGACTGCTAATCGGGTCACGGGTAATAAGGTCACGGGTTCGATCCCTAGGTCGGGCAAAGTGTTACTGGGTTTTTCCGTGTGGAATACCTTAGTAGCAGCTCGGAATTTGGATTTGTGCCCGGTTGATGGCAATAGGGTCGGCGCCTATTTCATGAAACTTAAACATAAAGGCGAAATGAGGGTGTTACTATACACCTCTGCCCAACCCTTCGGGGAATACAGGCGTGATGTA
The DNA here is from genome assembly GCA_910594945.2 of Amphipyra berbera. NCBI lineage: Eukaryota > Metazoa > Arthropoda > Insecta > Lepidoptera > Noctuidae > Amphipyra > Amphipyra berbera. Next base: position 4,300,413 of record OU343131.1, on the reverse strand, counting down.
ATGTTATGTAATCATAAAATTCTGTACTTTAAGCATCTGATACTTTACGATAAACATTAACATCGCGACATAAAACGTCTAATTCAATAAATAGTCCAATTCTCAGGGCGCATCTTTCAGAAGAACACTTGATGGCTGCATTTTATTGCTTTTACAGTTAAACCATTTTCACGGTTGGTATCATCATTTCCAACAGAAGCTGAATTCACTGTGTGTAAGCTTCAAAGACAGAAATTACACACACTACTACAAAAGTTTCGCTACGCACACATACACATAAACTGAGCGGTCTATGCGTTCTTACATCTGTCGCGATGACGTATCTATCGATGTGTGTCAGTTATACTTTGCTTGTGTGCGTGGAATGGTCGCGTGGCTACGTCATAAAGTAGATTACCACTACAAATGTTTGTCACGAACGCTAGACGCTGGACTATCGTATTCTGTACCCAACGAGTTGTCCCATGCTACTCATACACAAGTACATGCCTTTACGATATACTTAACGTTAACACGAATAGTTTGCGTAAACGTAATTCGATGTTAACGTTTGGGTATACGGAATTGTTTCACGACTTCGCGTTTAGATATGCGGCAGTTTCGTGATTGTAATATCGTTGTCCTTTGCCCACGTCCTGAATTTTGAGTGTTAGAGCGAGATGGAGGATTTCAAATATTATCTATGTACTTCAAACACAATTTGCAAGTTAAAGGGAAGATAAATTGCAGTAATATTGTTGTAATGTCGGCCGTATTTAAGATATGATCCGTCCGGATAAACGTGGCTGAAATAAGTGTTTATGTTTAATATTTTTGGTATTATAGGTTATAAAACAAATCATGTAATTCCTTCAAAACCTCGTGATGTACTTCTGACATAGATTATCCCTGAAGGGATACCTTTGGACTCAATAAAAAAAATATTACATGAAGTAAACATGTGTGAGGCATTCTAGTGTCCATAGCTAAATGACCGCGCTCCGAACGACAGCCGCGTAATTCGCTCGGGGCGCTAAAATGCCTCACGTTAATAACACAAATGTTTACTTATTGTAAAAAAAAAATGATTCTAAAAGTATCCCGTGTTGGGTTAATATGTCAGCAGTACATCACGAGGTTTGAAGGAATTACATGATTTCGTTTACACCCTGTATTTCACTTCAAAAGTTAGATCTATCTTTATCTTAGTTTGTCCACTGCTGAACATAGATAGACCTCTTCAGTTACTACTTTAGATAAATAATGGAATAAGGCGTTACTTTGCGGAAATCCATGACATACAAATATACAATAACTAACTATATTTACCTAGTTTTAAGTTGAGCTAAATTAGATCTGGTATGCAGCATAGCCCTCCCGCCCGCAAATATATGTAAATGCAGAAGGTGAGATAAATACAATGCAACAAACAAACAACTCAAACCGATAAAATACAATACAATTGTACAATATACAATTACACAAATACAATTGTATCGGTAACCAAAAATGGAATAGTATCTCTAATATGGAATTACAATCTACACTATCTACACTAATATTATAAAGAGGAAAGATTTGTATTTTTGGATTTTTGTATTTTTGACACTAATATTATAAAGAGGAAAGATTTGTATTTTTGTATGTAACGAATAAACTTAAAAACTACGGGACCGATTTCAAAAATTCTTTTGCTGTTAGAAAGCTACATTATCACTGAGTAACATAGGCTACGGGCGGAGCCGTGAGGACACAGTTAATTATAAATTATTATTCCGTTTATTTATTTATATACACATATGATTTACATTTTTAAATATTTCTATAAAAAATATAAAAAAACATTTAAAAATATAAAAAATAGTAGCCCACCGGCATCGGGAACAGGGTCCAAGCTACCGGTGGTCAGGGCCTCAGAGAGAGGAACTTCCTGACAATACGTGCCGTGTCCAGAAGTACCGCTTTCTGTATCAGGCCCTTGATCCAGCTGCCCAACGCGAGCCTCGTCAGATGTTGGTCGAGGCTCTTGGCTATTAAGCCATTGGCCGTCACGACTATCGGCACAATGACTGCAGAGTCAACCTCCCACATGTCGACAACCTCGTGTGCCAAGTCTTGATACTTAATTTCTTTATCTTTCTCGGCTTTCACAAGGTTCTCGTCATGTGGGACAGTGATATCAACAATCATTGTGAGACGCTCTGATCGATCTATCACCACTATGTCAGGCTTATTGGCAACAATAGTCCTGTCGGTGATGATAGATCGGTCCCAGTACAGTGTGATATGACCATTCTCGAGAACTGGGTCGGGCACATACTTGTAGTATGGTACTTCTGCGTCCACAAGGTTGTATTTCAGAGCAAGTTGCTGGTGGATAATCCTAGCCACTAGGTTGTGTCTGTGCAAATACTCGCCGTTAGCAAGACGAGAACAACCAGAAATAATATGTCGAATGGATTCGCCGGGACAGTGGCATGCCCGACAGATGTCAACCGTGCCGTCCTTCACAATATATTTTCGGTAGTTGTTCGTCAAGATAACTTCGTCCATAATCGCACAGACAAAACCTTCGGTTTCCCCAAATAGGTCACCGAAACGCAGCCAGGCTACGGACGCTAGGAAATCTACATCGGGCCCATGAAGGGCCCGGTAAAAGCGTCCGTGAAGCTCCTTGCTCTGCCATACCTCCCTGCGACCATTAGTATCCAGTACTACAGGCTTGCGCCAGTTCTCTTTAGCCAAGGAGAGCGGGGTGAACCCTTTGTCCACTGCTACTACATCTCGATGCATCCCCACGTCGGCATGGAGGAAGTACTCCCTGAGGCTGCACACCTCGCGGTTGTGGAGGGTCTTAGCATTTAAAAAGCCTCGACCCCCACACTTCCTCGGAATGTACAGCCTCATCACCGATGAACGTGGGTGATGCATTCGGTATGCAGTCAGCAGCGTACGGACCCTCCTATCCAGGGCGTCAAGTTCCGTCTGAGTCCACTTGAGTATGCCGAAGGAGTACATCAGGACCGGCATGACCCAACCGTTAAAGGTGCGCACCTTATTTCCGCCTGACAAAAGACTTTTAAGTACTTTTTTCAGGCGGCCATAGAAGCGCTCCCGTAACGATTGCTTCATGTCGGTCTCATTGATGCCTAACGCCTCCGACATGCCCAAGTATTTGTAGGTTTCGGTTGAGGAGAGGGATCTGAGGTGTATGGAGTCCGAGAGTTGTGTTCCCACGGATTCCATAATCCCTCCTCGCTTTACATGCATGACTGCACATTTGTCCACACCAAATTCCATCCTGATGGAATTACTGAAAGTTTCAGTTACTTTCAGTAACTTCACCAGTTGCAAATTGTTGGGGGCAAAGAGTTTCAGATCGTCTATGTAAAGGAGGTGGGATATTACCTGACCACCTCTTCTCAACCAGTAGCCTAACCCTGAACCCTCCAATAATGTGCTCAGAGGGTTCAAGGCTAAACAAAACCACAGCGGACTCAGACTATCGCCCTGGAATATACCTCGCTCGATCCTTATTGGTTCACCTCTCCCTTGGATTTGCCGACATCCTGGATAGTGAAGGACTGTCCTCCATTGCCCCATACATGACGTCAGGAAGGCGCATAGGGTTGTATTTACTTTATACAACTCCAGCACCCTCATGAGCCATGTATGTGGTACTGAGTCGTAGGCCTTCTTATAATCTATCCAACATGTCGACAGATCCTTTCTAGATCGGCGAACTTGTTGGCTAATGGCCATATCTATGAGGAGTAGCTCCTTAGTACCGCGGGACCCATTCTTACATCCATTTTGAGAGACGGACATAATAGAATTATTTATAATATGAGAATTAATTTTGGCTCTCAAAATGGACGTAAGAAGTTTATAGACCGTCGGCAAACATGTAATTGGTCTATAATTCTTGGGTTCCGCAGTACTACCTGATTTATGGAGCAGGTGGGTAACTCCTGTTGTAAGGAACTCTGGAAACGACCCAGATTCCAAAGACGACTGGAATTGTGAGGCCAAACGAGCATGTGAACTGCGTAACCATTTTAGCCAGAAGTTGTGCAGTCCGTCTGGGCCAGGGGATTTCCAATTCGCCATTGGACGGACTGCACTGGTTACGTCTTGGGGGACAATAGTAATGTCCCCCATTTCCTCAATCGGTTCACACGCTCGCTGGACCTCCTGCATCCAGTCACCTTCAATGTGAGTGACAGGCATCGACCAGATATTGCGCCAGAATGTATTCATGACATCATTATCCGGTAGATGCGTGTCACTCACATCGTGATCAGGTCACTCCCAGGTTCTGTATACCCACCTTTCATCGCTATGAAACATGCGATTCTGGGTATATCGCTCCACTCGTCGCTTATACCTCCGAATACGGTTTGCCCATGCATAAACCTTCTGCTTCAGGAAGTCGATGCGCTCTGTGACACGGGACAAATAATCTCGAGGATTGATATCAGTCCCCGAGAATGCCCGCCTCACAAAGCGCATCACTCTAGGGCGAGTATTGCCCTCCCTGAAGCAGATTAGTTTGCCAATGAGTGCTCTAGCCTCGTTAATACGACGTTCAATCCTGCACTGCCAGGCCGGTACGGCGGGTTTTGGTCGTGTAGCTCTGTCATTATTATCAAATTTGGCGTGAGCTACACGACATGCCGCAACAGCCGCGCAGTACAGGATTGAATCTTCGAGGCTTTCGCTGTTATCAAAATAACTTGATAACAGCGAATCCAGAGCACACATTAGCGCCCTATTTTTTTTATTCATGGGCAAACGGGGTATGCGTGGTCTAAGATTCGGCGGAGTGAATCGATACTCCCGAATCGCAAGCTCCAAAGCGCTCCTCAATCGTTCATTGCACTGGGTACTTACATTTGTAACCCTATCATCGCTCTCCTCGTCAGCGTGGATGGGCGGCGGCAGAACCACAGTTGGGGCTTGCGGTTGGGCCGCAGTCTGCGACTGGGGAGAAATGATACGGTTACTCTGTACGTGCGGCGTCAGTCAACCTGTGATTACGTTGAATGACTCGCACCTGATCCGATAAACGTTGTGCCGAGACGTTGACAGCAGGCTCAAGTACCTGAAACAGAGAGAGCATCCGAACACGGTACGCGGTCAGGTTAGTTCCCCCCTCTGTAGCCCCAAAGTATGCGCGCATGCAGTTCTCGTTCATACTTTGAGTCCATCGCATGCGCTGCACACTTCCACCTGGAGCGGGGACCCTGTCAGAGGCCGGTGGGCCTCGAGGTCCCATGCAGGCCGGCGGTCGGCCTCTTCCTCGCCGTCGTGGTGGTGGTGGTGAACTTGGCGGCGAGAAGTATTCGTCGCTCGAGCTCGACGCAACTGCAGCGGCCGGTATCACATCACTCACGATTGAGGAGTCCGGCGGCTGCGAGGCGGAGCTGAGCGACGAGGCCGAAGGTCTTGGGCGTGTTTTCGGGTCTTGCAGTTTACTCCGGCTTCTTGTCAACATTTGTTAATTTGTTAATTATAAATTATTATTACTAAGATGTTGAGTCATCTCCCTACCCTTATCCCACACTAGGTGGGGTCGGCACAACATGTTTCGTAAATCCATGTTGTTAGAGATTTTGGCTTATTGTTTTATGACGGGCCGCCTGCCTGACATCAACCCTACTAAGATGTTGAATATGGACCTGAAAAACTTCTTCCTCCTCGCCTTTTCCCAATTATGTTGGGGTCAGCTTCCAGTCTAACCAGATGCGGTTGAATACTAGTATTTTACACAGAGTGACTGCCATTAGACCTCCGCATCCCAGTAACTGGGCAATGCCGATATCCTAAGGTTAGACCAGTTGTCAGCCTTTCGCGCTTCTGACTACCCGTAACGACTGTCATATGTATTCTTATGACACCCGAGACCCACGGTTTAACATACTCTCCGAGGCACGAAGGGGTCTCGATGTGTAACGAATGGCCACCCATCCACGGGCCGATTGCGGCAAGCGCAGCTTAACCTGTCAAATCGTATGATCGGCGCGGTTGTTAATTAGCCCCAAGCCCCTTAAAAAGTAATTTAAGTAATTGGGGTGAAATTTTTTAATTGTTTTATATCATAACATTAAAGTCCGCCAAATAGTTTATTGTGTATGTGTGTTCTATCGTGTATAATATGTGAGAGCCAGAGGGGTATAGGGGAGTCTCTCTATATCTTTGCTAGTCCATCTTACACCCTGTCTGCGTTTACCATTAGGTACGACAAGGGACAAACGCGACCAAGAAAAAAAAACAACTCTTATAGTAAAATATTCAAACGCTACGCAATATTAAGTTGACGTTAAGTCTCGTGCTCTCAGTCACTGTCACTGTCACTTTAAGGTGAAGTGACAGTGACTGAGTGCTGTCACTGTCACTTCACCTTAAAGTGACAGTGAGAGCACGGAATTAACGGCAACTAAAAGTTGAGTTGCGTTAAGTATTTGGCCTTTAGTTATTTATTTTTACGACTGCCACGGAGAATGACCTATCCCTTCTTCTTCTTCTTTCTGCCTTTATCCCACACTAGGTGGGGTCAGCGCAACATGTATTTCATAAATCCAGGTTTTGGCTTATTGTTTTATGACCGGCCACCTGCCTGACATCTAAGGAGAATGACCTATCCCGTACAATTATTATTAATAAGATTAAATAAAATTCGTAGAATTTTGCTATACCTAATTGATTTTATCCATAGACAAAGAACTTAATAAGCGCGAACTTAGCGTTAAGAGAACATTTTAAGAAAAACTCTTTGATAATAATAAATTGCGAAGCTCTTTGAACCTTCCAATATTAAAACAACTAATTCAAACTTCATTAAACAATTTCAGGTATAACAGACAATCGATAAATAATATTGATGGGTCGTTTTCAAAATTAATGTACATTTCCTTTGGGTTTATTTTATGTTATCGTGACACAAAAGTAACACAATTGAAGAGTAAGGGCAAAATCACAACGCAGTATTTAAAAACGAATTTGGTACTAGTAAATCAGTTTAATCTTATTAATATTTGACAAAATCACGTGTAAGAAACTTAGAAAGTATAAAAAAACAACGAGGTATCTATTTATGTCTTAAACATAACAAGGTCATAAAAATCACATTTAAAAATAGTTAAACGGTTTTAGCAGTGTTGCATTATTAATATATACGCTTTATTTAACGTTTTATTCATATTAGTTTTAGAATATTTAACAATCAATAACTCAAAAACTTTGTTTTTATTTTCTTGTGTTATGTTATTATATCTTTTTTTATACACTTTTCGACACAATTTAGTTTCATCCGATCTTTCTTCTGTTAAGTTGACGTATCGGTATGTAGTTATTTTTAGTTCTTATCAAATTCTTCTCTTGTATTTCTTTCAATTTTTGTGGATCATTTAATTTCAAACGCTCTCGGTAACGTCTTTGCCGTTCAGCAGGCGTTAACGGCATCTTTCCTAAAACCGAAAATGGAATTACTATTCACACAGGTGAGTATACTATAAACAAGCCCTAACCCATTCCATTGTGTAACGTGACACAAAAATAGTAACACAATGGTCACACAAATGAACAAAATTAACGTGTCCCTAACCTACAAATAATAATATTCTTGTAATTTCACCCTCGAATTACACGTGAAACATGCATTTGACTATAATTTACCATCAACTACACTCACCTGCTGCACTGTAAAGTATAGTACTTACCGAATTCACGTAATTTAGCACTTTAAAACAAATTTGTATTGTCCTTTTTACGACGCGCAGAAAGTGAAGCCATCAGTCACAAAACAAAATGGCGCGGCCGCAAGAAACTACCGCCCTCTTGTTGTAACTATTTTGCCACATGGAGTTGCCATACTAAATTTGGAATTTACTTCTATTTTTATAAAATATCAACGTTACAAAAAAGAATAACACAAAAGAATAGAATATGAGACACGTGTTTATGGGCAAATAATTAAATGGTTTATTATAATTACATTATTTTATAGTATATTCCTTATAACTTACCCGTTCACCTTTCAAAATAATGTTGAATCAGGTTACTTATTGCGTGTATTATTTATTATTCACTGCATTTTTCAAACATGCGCGACTGTGGACATTGCACTTTTGTATGGAAAACAAATTACGACAGGAATTGAATTTAGTTTTTTTAAACAATAGAACCAATTTCCATATAAAAAACATTTCTATGTTTGCTATTTTATTACCAATTAGTCTGAATGTTGATTTATATGTTTACATTTAGAACTGTATTATATTTTATTTTACCAATAAGTGTCATGGACACATAATTACAACAAAATGTACATTAATTTTGAAAACGACCCTGATAGCCGATTTGATAGTGACAATGGACCAGTATGACAATCTGCACATTTTAACATGACCAACAAATCGGTCCTACAAAAAAATCTGTGGTATATTACAGCCGACTGATCGATTATCCACGACAAAAAATGTTAGTACCAGAATAACCAATTGACCCTACCAAAAGTAAATTGTCTGTCATCAAGCTAATACCTCATACTCACCGCGTACATGTCGCGCAACATGTTTTCAAACAGATTCGACGTTTACAAATATTTGCAATACCTACCGTGTTGTAGCAAAAGTATTGGTATTTGTTGCCGCAGTTGTATAGAGCACAATGGCACTCTGCGACATGTGCCGAAACATTGTTGCGATACCGTGTACCGTGACAAATGTGAGGAGACATAATACCCTCGCAAAACATAATAATCGGTTGTTCTGCCTAGCCTTTTCCTAACTATGTTGGGGTCAGCTTCCAATCTAACCAGATGCGGCTGAATACCAGTATTTTACACAGAACGACTGGCATCAGAACTCCGAAATCCAGTCAATGGGCAATGACCTAGTTTAGACCGGTTGTCAGACTTTCGGCTTCTGACTTCCCGTAACGACTGTCATAGGTATTTATATGACACCCGGGACCGACTGTTTTACGTGCTCTCCGAGGCACGGAAGGGTCTTGATGTGTAACGAACGGTCACCCATCCACGGACCGACCGCTGCAAGGGCAGCTTAACCTCGCAAATCGTATGATCCGCGCAGTTAGTAAATAGCCACGATCGCCTCAAAATATAATAATCGGTGATGCTCAAAATTCATAAGAGTCATCAGGACCTCCAACGGTCGACGAAGTCTCACAATTGAATCAACTGATTTCAAAATGAGATGTAGGTACGAGACGCACTTGTCCTTTCCAAAGAGCTTTATTTACAAATCAAATTTTTGTGAAACAGGGATGGTGGACCTTTGTAACCTCGTTTGGGTCGATTTACCTAGGGCATTCTTTTTTCGCGTCGATGGTGAGAGGTTTTCGGCTTTTTTGAATTGGGCCTGCGAGCGGCCGAAATGTCATTTCGGCGAAAAAAGGGTTGTCTGTTTCTGAAATGGATTTTCAGATTCGGTTTAGATTTGGAAGTTGATATTTTTACTTGTTAATTGGGTTTATGAAATGTGTTTATTGTTTTTGGAGTAACATCTTGTTGTAAGGGATGATATGTCATTGAATTTAATCAGGACACTGAACAAAATTTTATTTATTTTATTTTTGTTTTTAGGATTTCATTTGTTTCAGGCAGAGACAAGATTTGATAAAAAAAAGTGAGCGTTCAGAAGAAATTTCTGAAGGGGATAGAATCTTTGCGAAAAATAAATTACAGTTACTGCGCACTGGTATACCTATATATGGGTAGAGGACACAAACAAACAAAATATCAACAACTTAGTGCTCTAAACTGTCATGTTGCCGAGATATTAGGAGGCAAAGATCGCCATATGAAAACAATGATAATCATTTAAAAATTAACTAATTACGTGTTAAATAAACGTACAAACCCTTTTATCATAGTTCATCTTCAGCTAACATTAGCTCGACAGTACCTACCATTTTTTTTAACCTTACGAGATCAGAAACTCGATTATTATATCGTAATATTACTGTTGCCTAGAAGTGCACTACGAAACACCCAAGTTTTGCCAGTAACAGTATTACTTTGACTCGAATCTCGATCACTTTATCAAGCAGACAAGTTTCACCAATACTGCCACCCGAATTCTGAAAGACCGTTAAGTGAGTAAACCAAATTTTGAGTAATGAGCACAAACGTGGAAAATGCATAACATCACGCCTGTATTCCCCGAAGGGTTAGGCAGAGGTGTATAATAACACCCTCATTTCACCGTTATGTTTAAAGTCCCATGTAATAGGGGATGAGCCTATTGCCATCAACCGGGCACAAATCCAAACTCCGGGCTGTCACTGAGGAATACCATACGGAAAAACTCAATAACACTTTGCCCGACCTGAGGATCAAACCCAGGACCTCACAATCAGCAGTCGCGCTTGCCACCACTAGACGAACGAGGCAGTGGAAAATGTTATCCTTAGACATACTGAAAACATACAGGTGTTTTTGTTATACCAAATTATTGGGTTACTTTTATGCTTACATATGTAGTATAATTTTTAACGAGTTACGTGACATTTTTTTTTTTTATTTCAGTTTTTTGCGAGTTTTCCGTATTTCAAGATTGTATGATGTAGTTGGACGTGTAAGTAGTCCCTGGATCTCGTTACTTACAAGGGATAGAAAAATATGAACCAGACTGATAGATAGAGAAAAAAAAGCGCTTTCACGTAGTATATAAAACTCAAATTTGATAAAATGTCACTTAACGGCGTTTTGGAAAACGGACGGCAGTATATTAGGTCACCATGTTACATATTTAGTTGAACAGTTCCTTACAAAGAGTAGGCAACTCCTTCTCTGCGGATTAAGTGTCTTTATTCTGGATCTGAGATTTTCTATGTTGTTAAGTTAGGGTTTTATAAAGGACTAGCTGTGTCCTCACGGCTCCGCCCGCGTAAGAAGTTTTATTCCAGTAATAAATATAGCCTATGTTACTCAGTGATAATGTAGCTTTCTAACGGCAAAAGAATTTTTGAAATCGGTCCAGTAGTTTTTAAGTTTATTCGTTAAAAAATACAAATCTTTCCTCTTTATAATATTATTAGTATAGAAGAGCACTATGTGTATCTAACGATTAAAACTTAAGATTTTTAGGTCGTGTCATTTGATGGCCAGCAGTGACAGCCTAGCGTAGTGATGGGCATAGTATGGTCCGCTGGCCAGCTCCGACCCGCGAACCGTTTTAATCCGGCCCGCCAACAACAGTAGTCGTAGAAACATTTCGAATAGTGTCGAAATAAATGTGTTTACCCGTGTTGTTTGTGTCGACACTACTAAGGCGATTCGCACACTGCACCGCATCACGGAGCGCAGCGTGGGAGTGCGTGTTCTTACGTTGTTTGCAAATATCTGTGTTTGTATAGAAAACACGTAGTGCAACACACAGAAAACGCATTCACGCGCAGTGGTGTGTGGCTCCGTCGCCACGCACCCCGCAGCGTAACGCGGGGCAGTGTGTGTTTAGCCTAAGTTCTGTTATTAGTATCATACGCCTTTGATGTCTCCCTATATGGTGAGAACGAGGAAAATGCCTATGACAAATTTTAATATCATGCCATAAAAAATTGGCTCACATAAGATCGACTCTGTTTTTATTGGCCCTTAATGAGGAAACTTTGTCCACCCCTGGCCTAGCGGTTGAACGCTAGCTTCCATGTATGGCCTGAGTTCGATCCCAGCACCTCTGACTTTTCTAATTCATGTGCGGATCAGAATTAGATTATCACTTGCGTTAACGGTGAAGGAAAAATATTGTGAGGAAACCTACACACCTGAGAGGGCTCCACAAAGTTCTCGAAGGTGTGTGTAGTCTGCCAAGCTGAACTAAGCCAGCGTGGTGGACTAAGGCCTAATCACTTCTCATTCTGAGAAGATGCCTGTGCCCAGCAGTGGGACAGTAATGGGCTAATTATGTATGTATATCGTTTCATGAGTTCGGTTTCAAACGGTTCATAAAAATGTTTAGCGCTCGGAGTAGTCACCGCATTTTGTCGAGTCATGTTGTGATTTATGGAAAACGGTCTTATGGGTGCGATCTATTATCCGGGGGCTCAAGTTCAGCAGTAAACGTATACAAGCCAGTCACCAGCAGTGGCAAGCAGTGATAGCCTAGTGGTGTGACCGTCCGACTGCCAAGTCATAGGTCTCAGTTCGAACTCAAGGCATACACCTCTGACTTTTCAGATTCATGTACGTATTGTATAATTATTACTTGCTCAAAAATGGTGAAAGAAAACATCGTGAGGAAACCTGCCTGAGAAATATTTTTGACAGCATGTGAAGCCAAGTCAGAGGCTCATGGGCGGCATAAACTCTGACACCAGCTTAGTCACTAACCACACAAAAAGATGACCGCAGTGCTCATAAAGGTGCTGATTTTATTGCAGATTCTCAGTGAGCCCATCGCTATTTTTCGGGCACAGTTCCAACCCTTGAAAAAATCTTTATTAAGCAGAAGCTGCATTTTATATCCGCGTACTACATTCCCGAATAAAACGTTCCAACAGCATAATCTCGCTACATATGCCTTAATTTGTTAACAGGCCAAAAATCCTGAATGCATTGCAAAGTCGTTTATGTAGCAAAATGGCCGTCCTTGATTTACAGTGGTAACACGTATAAAGTAGTGCTAGCAGTTTATATTCTCGCAATTGTAGCCAGCATCTGGACTTTATGTTATTTTAATATACAAATAGTATTTATACTGGCTTTTGTTGAGGTGAGTACATATTAGAGCACTAGCGGCCCGTCCCGGCTTCGCACGGGTGGACATTTTTCCCGTTTTTGCAACATTTTTCATTTATGTTCCGCTCCTATTGGTCATAGCGTGATGTTATATAGCTTATATCTTTTGTCGAGAAATGAACTATCCAACACAAAAAGATTTTTTCAATTCCAACCAGTAGTTCCTGAGATTAGCGCGTTCAAACAAACAAACAAACAAATACTAGTATAGATTTACCTGTAACAGAACATTGCACTGCTCTTATACAAGGTAAGTCGGAAAGGGGGTACTAAGCCGCGGGCCACTTAATATATCACTGATGATTGATATAAAGAAAGTGCTAAAATTTCACAATTCAATAAAAAAAATACCGTGCAAAATAATTTTTATTGTTGTTGTTTTTTTAAAAATTCTTCATCCCTGCTTTAGTTATGAATTCAGAAAATGAAGTTTCTAATCCGTGACCCCAAATATGACCTTAAATGGAAACTTTGCTTAGAGCTGAGGATAAACAGAATTTAGCGTATTTTTTATGAAATCTTTGAACAGCTATTTTTCTTAAACATTTGTTTGAACATTCTTAAACATGACTTTTGCGGGAAGTTGTAGAACAAAAGTTATCCATTATTATGGGTACTTTAATACCCTTTTGGCTTAGTACTTCTTTCCAACGAACCTTGTATACAGTTCAATGCACGGGGCATTGAACAAGATGCTCAATGATTCGTTACAAGTAATTTCAAAAAACCTCCGAACTGAGTGCGACTTGAAGACAACGAATGTTTATTAGTACTGCGGTAAAATAATAATCTTTACGCTGACACAATAAGTGTGAATGGCGCTAAAATGAACAACTGCCATGGGTTGTTCATTCAAGTTTGATGATGCGAGTTCTTAGTTGTGTCATTTTGTACTCATATTTAGACGCTTCGTGATTTTGTACATTCCTGCAGGCCTATTAGACCCCCCGCGAACTAGGCAGCCTCGAAATCCTGGTTGCGGCAGCCAGTAGAACGCGCCCGGTTGCACGGCAGCCATTTGGCTGCGCGCAGCCAGAGCGAGTGTAGGCGAATCTATGTGGCTGCCGTCAGTCCTTGCGCAATTGGCTGCTATTAACTGGCTGCTCAAATATTTTGGCTGCCGTAGCCTGGCTGCGCAGCCAGGCTGCCTAGTGCGCTAGGGATCTTAGGGATCAATAACATTGACAGCATCAGTTCGCATAAACCCGTTACCACCTTTCCGACTGGCTATTCTTTTCACCACAGCATGAGCTATTGTCGAATAGCTTGCCGACACTAGTCAAGAAACAGATCTCGTTAGTAACGTAAACATAACGTAAATGTGAGTGAATTTTGAATCGAAAATATTTACACACATAATATTTAATTAAATTGAAAACTTTATTCATATCTGACCAACTGGACTCTGAGGGTCGAAAGGTTGGAATCGCGCTACAACATCAACTTTAAGTCGTTTGTGGTACGGGTTCCAACCCACCATCTACAGACCTTCTTGAAAGATGACTTTTGGCCGAAGGGTGTCGTATATCGACGTTTCCGAGGTCGGTTACGCGACACCATGCAGCGAAACACGACGCCGCCGACAACGTTACGTGTTTAGTTAATAAGGTTTTTGTTTTTTAATATGTATTAGTTTATTATTGTATAAGATTATTTTCTGTATTTTTTTTCTATGGGCCTCAGTTGCCTGATAATAAAATGATTATTATTATTATTATATCTATATATGATACAAGTTGTGCATGTCTGCAAAAAAATAAACCAAAATGTTACAGGACAGTTGTATTTACGATTCAAAATTCGCTTACATTACCGATACGTTTACGATACTATGCGTCAAATTTTAATGTTCGTGATAGGCCTACTGGCAAGCAGATTGACGAACATAGAATAGTCCTCTAACAACGATGATGGTCGTGCCGATCACAGGCTTGAGGAATTTAGGCTAGCTAGTTAGTTTTTTATCGACATATCTAGTAGTCTAGTCAACGCAAGTGGATGATCCTCCAACCAGGCGGGCCTTATGCCTGACGGGCTACTGCCCAACGGTTGATGTTGGGAAGTTGTATATATTAACTGCGTGTCAAATCTTGATATCGCGATGCAGGATTTGTGACATCGTGCGTGTCTGGTGTTCTGTGAGAGACAATATGCGAGGGTGTCCACTGTTAGATGCTAATTTATGTACGTTAGTTTGTGATGTGTTTAATTGATCGCCATAACCATTTACTCAAATAATTATTAATAATTTTATCCACGAATTGTATATCTTTGAATTTAATTTTTGTATTGTATGTTATTTGAATGCTTATTTTATTTTAATATTTATAATTCTATGTTAATTAATGTAATTGGA
The DNA here is from genome assembly GCA_910594945.2 of Amphipyra berbera. Taxonomy (NCBI): domain Eukaryota; kingdom Metazoa; phylum Arthropoda; class Insecta; order Lepidoptera; family Noctuidae; genus Amphipyra; species Amphipyra berbera. Next base: position 4,285,315 of record OU343131.1, on the reverse strand, counting down.
CCTGTGCCGTTTTAATTAACTATAAATAAATAAATAAATAAATAATAAATAAATTCCATTTGACAGCTGTCATTGTTGTCGCTGTAGTCTGCTAGACAATCGTCGTGCTGCGTAATTCTTAGGTGGTGTGATAGATGCCGCCACAATAGCTATTCTCGTATAGTTCGTGCGAAAAAGAGATAGATAGATTGACGTATTTCGGTCTCCTACTTTAGCACATTAAGGTACATTATAACTTTGTGATATGAGGAATACACACCTAGACAACAAATGCCAACGAACGGGGGCTCGATACTGCTAAAAACCGAATTAAACCAGATACGTTCTGTACAAAGTATGATCAAATTTGGTGGCCTTTGTTGGCTAGTGTCGGTGCATGCATCTGCGAATCTCACGACCCCGGCCAACGGTCAGCAGGAGGAACACCGTGGGTTTTGAGCCGGTAACCCTTCGCCTTCCCCGGTGGAGGGTACCCAAGATGATATTATTCATACAAAGAAAAAAAAGGTGTATACGGCATTTAATAATGATGAGCTGTCAACAAGGCATCCATAAAATTATTACTTAGAAAAACCTAAAAGCAAATACTGGGGTAGGTATTGGAAGAAAACAATCAACATCTTTCCTTCCTTCCTCATACGACACATCACACATAACAATAGAACAATATTTTTTTAGTACAAAGATATTATTAAGCGGTATTTATTCAGTTTTGTTAATTAATTACGGGATAATGATAATAAACAATGAGGATAGAATAGCTAGCAACATAGTCACTACATAATATTATTTTAAAAAAAGGCCCTCGCTGCGTCTGTCTGTCTGTGCACGATTTTTTCCGTAACTACTGAGCGTTTTGTGTTTTTGTTTTTACGATAAGGTTAGTCGGAAAGGGGGTACTAAGCCGCGGGCCACTTAAAGTATCACTGATGGCTATTTTAAAACAAGTGCTAAAATTTCAAAATTCGATATAAAAATTTTGCATGCGAAATGATTTTTATTTTAGCTTTTCAAAAAAAAAACATACCTGCTTTAGTTATAAATTCAGAAAATTAAGTTTCTAATCCGTGACCCGAAATATGACCTAAATTGTAAACACAGCTGATCATAGCTATTGACAGATAGATTTTAGCATATTTTTTACGAAACCTTTGATAAGCAATTTCTCTTAAAGTATTGAGTTTTGGGGAAACTTGTAGAACAAAAGTTGTCCCTTATTATGGGTAGTTTAACACCCTTTCGGCTTAGTACCCCGTTGGTACTAAGCCGCGGGCCATTTAATGTATCACTGAGGATTGTTTTAAAGAAAGTGTTAAAATTTAAAAATCCGATTTTATTTCAATGAAATTAAGGCGCTACGATTTCGCCCAAGTTAATTATCAATAAAAGTCAGGGGATCGAAGTATTCTGTATTAGGTACGTCATAGGTTACAGCACAATATAAAAATTAAACTTAAAAGGCGAACCGATACCGAGTCAAATAAATCTCTTACGAATCTATAATTCCAAGTCAACAGCTGTCATTACTGAAAACTAAAAACTAAAGGCGACCACAAATAAGATATGTAAGGAGGTTCGCCACAAAATGTTATTTTTATTTTAGTTTCTTTCAAAAATTCTTCATCCCTGCTTTAGTTATGAATTCAGAAAATGAGTTTCTAATCCGTGACTCAAAATATGACGTAAAATGTAAACAGGACTGATCATAGCTGAGGATAGATAGAATTTAGCGTATTTGTTATGAAATCTTTGAACAGCTATTTCTCTTGAACTATTGACTTTCGGGGAAAGTTGTAGAACATAAGTTATCCATTATTATGGGTACTTTAACATCCTTTTGGCTTAGTACCCCCTTTCCGACTAACCTTCTTTCGGGGAAAGTTTATGTGTATAATCTATTAACGTAATGATGTATTTTCTTAGCTATCACGATTTTAGTCAAGAAAGTCGAGAAAATCAAAATAAATTTTTAATGAAAACTGATGAAAAAAATTCAAAAAGAAAACTTAAGTTAAACGGTTTCATCTTGCAATACCCCTGCAGAATCAGGATTTGAAGATTGTAGGTTGAAATTATTATAATTTTGTATTGTCATGGGAATCAAATATGTGTGCGAAATTTCAGGAGAATCGGTTTAAGCAGAAGTAGTTGAAAAATCTGTCGCAAGATTTGAATCAAATATACGAGGTGAAGCTAATTAAAAACCGTCTAAAAACTCAATCAAGCAAATTAATAGTACCCGTACGAGGTCGCGGCCAGTCGCTAATACCTACTTTATAAGTAGCAGCAATTAATTTCCTCATTCTGACTCTCACATCTCACGTAGGTACGGGGAAACTTCAGACAATGTATGTTTTCCTTTAATTCCAAGATCAGTCTGGAAACACCTTACGACTCCACACTACCTGAGTTAGAACAATTTTATCAGGAAATTACTTTTAGTTTCCACAGTTGAGACTTCTTTGTTGTTCTTTAAATGGAAAATTTATGAGTTGGTCCGGTTAGATTTAAAATTGTTATTTATTTCGCATGTGCATTGCTGGTATTGTGACAGAATGGCTAGGGGTAATGGAAAAAGCGTGTTTTAGGTAACCTGGGCTTGGAATAAGTTGAAATGTCATGTGGATGCATATTATGGGCTCGGCAACGAATATTTATCATTCCATCGCTATCCCCAGTTGTAATCTATTAAAGGATTTACATAGAATGGAAGCATTAATTTGGAGGGGTTCATAGCTAATAACCAACTACGCGGATCATACGATTCGCGAGGTTAAGCTGCGCTTGCAGCGGTCAGTCTGTGGATGAGTGACCGTCCGCTACACATCAAGATCCCTCCGTGCCTTGGAGAGCACGTTAAACAGTCGGTCCTGGGTGTCATACGAATACCTTTCTAACTCGGTCTAACCTTAGAATATCGGCATTGTCCTGTAAGTGGGTTGCAGAGGTCTGATGGCAGTCGCGCCATGTAAAATACTGGTATTCAGCGTTATCTGGTTAGACTGGAAGCTGACCTCAACATTGTTGGGAAAAAAGCTAGGAAGTACGAACGAAAGCACTAATTTGTGCACTAATGATATCTAGGGGTACAATAGTTTATTTCATTATGGAATCATATTTAACTACACTCTCGTTCTTCAAGGATTTTTCGATTTCTTTTATATCATCGTCATCAACATCATACAATTCATTAGCCATACGCTCATCTTTGCATTCGTGTGAGTAGTCATGAATAAGTCATGAAATGTTGAAAGCGTGCGGCAGAGTGAAGGTGCGTGTAGGTCGCGCCGCGCATCAAGCCGATTGTCACAGCACTGTAAACCAGTTTACACCATGCGGGCGGACGCGCCGCGCCACAAACCACACTTCGTTTTACATTATTGGTGCGAGCTCACACAAATGCAATGCTGAGATTACGTCTCGCGAACTGTATTAGTTCGTAAGTATGCAATCTATACTAATATTATAAAGCTGAAGAGTTTGTTTGTTTGTTAGTTTGAACGCGCTAATCTCAGGAACTACTGGTTGGAATTGAAAAATTATTTTTGTGTTGGATAGTCCATTTATCGAGGGAGGTTATAGGCAGGGTAACATCACGCTAAGACTAATTGGAGCGGAGCATAAATGAAAAATGTTGCAAAAACGGGAAATATGTCCACCCTTGCGAAGCTGGGACGGGCCTCTATGTCTAATATGGAGCTTCTTATAGATTTAGGGCATAGTCGGAGAGAAACAGACTGATGAAGTTATTTGATATATTGTAAGAGGGACTCATCTTTAGAAGTTCCGTTACACGTAACCACTCTCGATAAAATCTTACAGAAAATCTTTGGAATATGTAGATAATCATTTTCATGTTGCGGTAACATAACAAAATAGGTCAAATGAATGTAGAACAGTAACTTTTAAAACAGCCCCGAGATAGCATGTACCAACTTTTATATGAATAACTTTGTTTTGTTGATGACACAAAGGATTGTCGGGCCACTGCGTCTGACAAACTAATTTGCCCATTCTGTCATGTGCACAGATGTATTATTCTATAGATGTGGCGGGTAAGAATATTTAGATTTGTTATTCTATACTTAGTAATAAAATAAATGTTTTAATTAGTCACGTGGTCAATAGATTGAAATTTCTTTGGCTAGCCTTTTCCCAACTATGTTGAGGTCAGCTTGCAGTCTAACCAAATGTGGTAGAATACCAGTATTTTACTCCGCAACCCAGTTACTATGAGCAATGCAATCCTAAGTTTAGACCGGTTATCAGACTTACGGTCTTCTGACTTCCCGTACCGACTGTAATAGGTAGGTATTACTATGACACCCGGGACCGACTGTTTAACGTGCTCTCTGAGGCACGAAGGGGTCTCAATGTGTAACGAACGAACCCATCCACATACTGACCGTGGCGAGCGCAGTTTAACCTCGCAAATCGTATGATCCGGACGGTTGGTAATTAGCCACGAGCGCCTCCGAAATATTTGTTTATTGTCAGCATAAAGATATCCAGTCTCAGTATTTCTTCAAATGTCATGTGATTTTTAAACATTGTAGCATATAACATAGAAATAGTAGAGCTTCTCGTGAAAGAGTTCATTCAGGAAGGTACTACAAGTATTTCTGCCGCCTAGCAACATTGCTGTGGTGCGTTTTGAAGGTCCTGGTGAAATTACGGACACATTACCAGTTTAGTAGTTCCAACTTTGTTTGTAAGATTGTCAACGCACCACAATCAACAACACTACATTTACCGTCAGGTGGGCCGTCGGGTTATTTGACAGCTTTGGACAGGGATCGGCAACCTGCGGCTCGCGAGCCGCAGGAAAATTGAAATCGTGCAATCGATCGATCAATCGAAATATACTGACTATGACTGAGAGATAGATATAGTAACTATATCTAAATGTATTTACGTTTTTTATTTTTTTTAAAGGTAATTATTTTTGCTAAACAACATTTCAAGGTTATCCATTAACTACAGGACAACCTGTATAAGCAAATACTATAATATTGAAACGATTTTTTTTGGCTCTTTAAAAACTGTGAAATTTCGTAAATTGCAACTTTTGGCGCTTCCATCTCAAAAGGCTGCCGACCCCTGGCTTAGGACATTAAAAAAACTCATCTCGGAAAATTTTCACCGACTAAAAGTCGGCCACCGATTGTCGGTCGTCTACCTTTTAAAGTGACTTTCAATAGAATCCGGCACTGATGTAAACAGAGCAATTTAAACACGATTACTCCGTAATTACTTACATTTGAATATCAATCCTGATCATATTGACATTTCAAGGAACCATACATTGTTCTTACAATCATTTCGACACCAAATAACTTCTATATGATAGTTATTTTAATAAAAAATACTCGGACGACGAAAATTTCAATAATTTGTCAAACTGACATAATTATAAATTATTTACTCATCAAAGTCATGTTTTTCTTTGGAAAGTTAGTGTTGTTCATCGTTGTTACTCACTACTTGATTTTAAAAAGATTTAATCAAATCGAAAATAACTTTAATAATGATGGCTTAACCCGCTGTAACAAAGCCTTTTATAATAACTGTGACCGGTGACACATCAAGTGATGATGAATCTGACACAAGCGAATGAGTCACAAAAAGTCTAGTATAATATTAATAATATAAGTTCTAACTTGATTTGAATTGCTTCATAATTATTTTGGAATAATTAAAATACTTAGGATGAAGCAATTAACAGTGAGTGACCTCTATCTTAATGATCAATCACTCACTTTGACATCAGTATAGGTACACTATGATCATAGACAATCATATACAACTGATCGACAACTGTCAAAATATTATCTTGTTTACATTATTGCCGGATTCTATTGAAAGACACTATACGTAACAAGCATTGATTTGTTCGCGATTTCAACGTTCAGTTTTCATATTTGCCATTATAGGTGGGATGTGGGTTACCAAAATAGCCAATTAAAATTGAATTGCAGCTTTGGAATATTGTGAAGCCTATTATTATTGCACATTCCAATATTTAGTGATTATTCGATTCTACGATGACCCTCTTGGATATGAATGGAAATCGAGTATAGAATTTAGAAATATGTCTAAAGAGCTGTTATTCCAAATACAATATTAAAAATTCTATGAATGATTGTATGAATATGCTTGGATTGAGCGTAAAGGAATTTCTTGTGAAAAATTCAAGTTACAAATTTATTTTTTCTGTTTGCGGAGACTTTGCAGTCATGCATATAATCAACTACACTTGCTGTAGAAAAAAATACAAAAGCTGGAGCTTTCCTTTTATTTTTATTTTTTAGATAGTATTACACACTATTTCAGTATACAAGTTTAAGTCCAATACGTAATATAAAGTTGGACGCGCACCTGTTCGCACCGTATGCGCCGCAGTCGCCGCATTTGAATTCTTTGTATGAAGTTCTATGGCGCCCCGTACACAGTCAATCTCGATCGCGATCCGCAATCAATATCAATGATCGCGATCCAGATTCTTTTGTGATCAGATGCATCAATCCGTCAATCTAATTCGTACATTATCAATCTGGATCGCGATCATTGATTTTGATCGCGGATCGCGATGGAGATTGACTGTGTACGGAGCGCCTATGCCACCTCGCGCATATTCGAGCCGCGCTCACCGTAGTACCGTCAACAAAAGCGATGACTGCGGTGACTGCGGCGCGTACGGTGTGGATAGGTGCGCGTACGGTGTAGATAGGTACGCGTCTACCTTAAGTGTGCAACTTCAAGCGACATTAACCGCGTATTAGTAAATCCAACAGATAATAGAATATAACTTTGGCTGAAGACCCTTCAGGTCTCGCCAATAACTGTCCGGTCACGTAGAAACGGTCCGCAAAGACCATCAACAAGCAGACAAACAGAAAAAAAGAAATTGAAATAACAATACTTTAACATAACATCACGCCTGTACTCCCCGAAGGGTTGGCCAGAGGCGTATAGTAACAACATGATTTCGCCGTTGTTTAAGTCCCATGTAATGAGGGGCGAGCCTGTTGTCATCAATCGGGCAAAAATACAAGCTCCGGGTTGCTACTGAGGAATTCCAAACAGAAAACCCAATAACACTCTGCCCGACCTGGGGTCGAACCCAGGACCTCACAATCAACAGTCGCGCTTATTTTATTTACCAACAGCAAATACACCAAAAAATTAAATCCCTTATTTTAGTGGTGTACATACCATTGTTCATATTTACAATATAAAAATGTTCTGCCTAGCCTTTTCCCAACTATGTTGGGGTCAGCTTTCAGTCTAACCAGATGCTGCTGAATACCAGTATTTTACACGGAGCGACTGCCATCAGACCTCCGCAACCCACTTACAAGACAATGCCGATATTCTAAGGTTACACCGAGTTAGAAAGGTATTCGTATGACACCCAGGACCGACTGTTTAACGTGCTCTCCAAGGAACGGAGGGATCTTGATGTGTAGCGAACGGTCACCCATCCCCAGACTGACCGCGGCAATTGCAGCTTAACCTCGCAAATCATGATCCCCGCGGTTGGTAACTAGCCACGAGCCCCTCTAATAGCTAATACTTACACTAAAAAATAAAAACGCTCATTTTAGTGATGTACACACCATTGTTCGTAATTTTACAGAATACACAATTATATGTTTTGTGTACATAATAATAATTTAAAAACAAAACACCCGATGCATCATATTGAAATCCTGAACAAGAATAATTATATGAAACGGACACCAAAAATCCGGTGAACTGTTGCTGATACAAAAATAAAAAGTGCTATTATCTCAGCGACTGAAAAGGTTCTGGGGCATATCCTCTTTTGTGAATTTTTTGTATGGGATCTGCAAATGATAGTAAAAACGAAACAGGGAACCTAGATATTGTTTTGGATACGTTGGTACCGCATCTAGGCATGAAGCCGCGATTGTATCTAGCTCAATGGATAGTGTTTTTGTAATATTAGAGGTTCTATTTTTTTTTGTAAGGTAATTTGTTTTATGTTTGAGGCTAAGCGATTTGGAATTTTGAAACCAAGGATTTAGGTGAGATTTTATAGATTCAACATCTTCATCATCTCATCGTCTTTGTCGTGAACTCATATTTCGAACGTAATTGGTTAAAAACAACGATGTTATAATAATTGTGACAAATTGCTAACCTTTCATCTAAATTAACTAATTATGTAAATAGATAATTTGATCATATGTAACTTTTGACATTTACCTACTAGCGACCCGCCCCGGCTTCGCACGAGTGCAATGTAGATACTAATGTGGGGCATATAAACCTTCCTCTTGAATCACTGTATCTATTTCTGAAAACTGCATAAAAATTCGTTTCGTAGTTTAAAAGATCTAAGCGTACAGACAGCGGGAGCTACTTTGTTTTATACTACGTATATGTAAAGAAGTCAAAACCATACCCATATTCCGTGGGGGGATGGATTAAGAATACAATTCCCTTCCGTAAAGACTGTCTTGTTGGTTTAGTGGTCGCAAGCGCGACTGCTGAGCATGTGATCTTGGGTTCGATCCCCAGGTCGGGCAAAGTGTTACTGGGATTTTCGATTAGGAATTTCTTATTAGCAGCCCAGAGTCTGGATTTGTACCCTGTTGATGGCAATAGACTCGCCCCCTATCACATAACTGGCGAAACGAGGGTGTACTAAAAACACCTCTCACGGACCCTTCAGTGAATACAAGGCGTGATGTTCTGTTTTATGTTCTTTTCTGTTTCCGGGCGAGCGTGTCATAAGAGGCGAAAAACGTGGTACTATAATTGTGCCCGAAAATGGCAATAGGCTCACCACCACATGGGACTTAATAAAGAGATGAAACGTGGTTGTACAGACTCCTGTAATACGAGAACACCACTGCTTACCCCTTCGGAGATTACGGGCGTATTTATGTAATATTGGTCTGTGATCAGGACTTCATTGTTCTCTCACTATCCTAAATCATAGAACTGTATCCACTGAAATTGTTAATGATATTAATTTTAAAAGAGTAACCATGGAGTTTCCTGCCAGTTCTTCTCCATAGAAAACTACTAATTAGAACCGTGCATCTAAATTCGACTTTTCATAAGCACCTGTATTGGATTTTGATTTTGAATACAACCTAACATACTAATACGGTTATCTTAATAACAGCTTGTATTAATAAAAGACATGCATTTAGTTGCTGACGTTGGCTTGGGCGGAGGGGGGGGTCGGGCTTGTCGCCGCGTCGTTCCGCAGACCCGATCCCGATTACGCACGCGTGGACAGACAGCTTGTGTTCAATTCTAATTTCCACTGATCTTATCCAAAGTGGAATATTCTGAGATATTTATATCACAAAATGTTAACATGACCACAATAGACAAACGACGAGCTAATACAAGTACATGTTGTAGATTAAGATGAACGATTAATTAATGGAAAATGTTCCCAAGATTCAATGTTCTCTTTTAGAAACAATTATGAGTGATTGACCTATCAAGGGGGCTATTATGCATCACAATCATAAACTGTTGAAGAGGCAGAATACAACAGTGCCTTTGCTCTTCTAACACTTTATCGGCGCATGATTGCAGCGGCTGTCTTCATATCACTCGTGATGAAAGTTTTCCACTCAATGTGAATTGTAAGGGTCTGCGCCCAGTTGTGGAGTGGCGAAGCGACTAAATTATTAAAAAACGTGACGAATTAAAAGTCAACTCAACTAGCATGTGCTCATAAAATTTAACAGGCGTGTACTTACGGGAGGATAAATAATAACACTTGTAACCGTACACTATATACATTTTAATAAGAATTACAAATAGATCAACAGGACGTGGATCGTACAATGGAGGAGTCCAGGGTCTTCTTGAGCAGGTGTAGCACTTAACTTGGCAACTACAGCGGCGCGAGAGGGCCGATTTTTTTCTTCTATTCTACTGCTTGTGGTTGGTCTTGCGGACCGTTTCTACGTAACCGGGCGGTTATTGGTGAGACCTAAAGGGTCTCCAACCACGGGCCGATCTGCAGCGTGCCCGACGCTTTATAGGCCTGGACCTCCGCCAGTCCGCCACCACCCGTCACAAGATTTAGATAATGGTTGAAAATGGGATGCTATAGAAGGATGAGACGTATTTGCGCTACCAGGTTTTAAAACAGGTCTTCACTTCGAAGTAGGGCGCCCTTGTGTGGGCGGGAAATACTTGCAAGTGTGAAAGTAATTGCTAGTCGGGTGCGGCAGAGGTGGAACACACCAGAATTAAAAATACTTGCATAGGAAATCGATCCATGTCATCCCTTAAAACTTGGAAGTTCAAAGTATTTATTTTTCGCAAATACGATTGTGCTCCTTATTTATATGTAGACATGGATCGATTTCCTATGCAAGTATTTTCAACTCCGGAAGTCAAGGGCGCGGGGCGCTCGGCTAAACCCTGGTTTTTAACTCTAGTATTTTTACATATTCGTACTTGGAAGCCCTGGTATTGAATTTTGCGAGTATATCCCATCCCTACTGCAGAAGCATCACACAGAGTAAATTCGGATGGATTCCGGCGCACACTTGAAGTAGTCAAAAGAACCAACACGCGAGTGCTCGACACCGCGCGAGTTCGCGCTGCGGTTCATGCAATTGCATGAAGTATTATACCAAGGCAAGACGCGTAACCGCTCGCATGTTTTCTAGGCAGCGACCGCAATTAAGAAGGACTTGGGATGATAATTAGGATACCAAATAAGTACATTTTGATTAATATGATAGGACTAGTCCACACGCGAGGACTAGTCACCACCTGCGGTATGTGAGCGGCAGGAGGGGGGTGCGCGCGATAGACAAGACGAAGCAAACCGACAGAACGAGCCTATTGTTTTGCACCCCCCTCTCGCCGTTCACATACCGCAGGCGAAGACTAGCCCTCGCCCGCGGACTATACCATAAAATCTATAATAAACAAATCCTTTATCTACCACAGAAAAATACTATACCCAACTAAATTCTCCAAAAAAGAACAATTCACTCTCAAACAATCAAGACCAGACCTATAATTTCAGACCATAATTCGCACCATCTGTTCCAAAGTAAACAGTTGCCGTTGAAGTCTTGGCGATATAATTTTACTTGAGTCACAGAATAAAAAGTGCAGTGTGGTGGCAAAACGTGCTTCGTCTGTTCGTTGATTTAAAAAATTAAGTCTGAACCATAGTCTGCACCTATGTTCGGTTTGGTTTGTGCTGGACTTGCTTTTGTTCGCGGCTCCGTTTATTCCAATTATTCTTAAACTTGTTTCCTTGAACAGTATTAAAATTTGCGTTTCTTTGGAGATATAACTGCCTCGTTCATCTAGTGGTGGCTAGCGAGACTGCTGATCGCGAGGTTCTGGGTTCGATACCCAGGTCGGTCAAAGTGTTATTGGGTTATTCCGTGTGGAATTCCTCAGTAGCAGCCCGGAGTTTGGATTTGTGCCCGGTTGGTGGCACTAGGCTCGCCCCCTATTATATGGGACTTAAACATAACGGCGAAATGGGGGTGTTACTATACACCTCTGCCCAACCCTTTGGGGAATACAGGCGTGATGATATGATATGTTGAAGATATACATAATATTTTTATACTTTGTATGAGGAACTGCTATTAAGAACAGGAATTTATATGGCAGGTGTCAGTGCAAACGCCGGTAAAGGATACCCTAGAAAGTGTTCTTTATAAAGGACAGGGTGTAGTACTCTCAACCGGCGTGCTTGTATGACAAGTTGTATGAATTTGGACGAAGCGAAAGGAGTATGTAAGGATCGTAGCAGGAGACGTTCTATAGTTTCTGCCTACCCCCCCCCCATGGAAAAAAGGCGAGAGTTTATGTATGTATACGTTGTATGAAGAAAATAGAAATGTATAGTTAAAATTAAATAAATATTTAAAGCCGTAACTAAGTAACTTCAACTCGGAGAGAACTTTACTGACTCTGATTTACGGTAGAAAATGGAATGCCGCAGAGGAATCACAGGGAAATCCCTGCTTGTTGACTCAGTAGTCGTGAAAGGTGTTAATGAAGAATATTTATGGTAAGCAGCACTGTACTCTGGAGCAATGAATCCGGGTCATTAATATTATTAAACATTGTTCAACATTTTAAAATTATTTTGTTTACGTTTTGTTCATATAATATATAATTTTAAATCTGTATAACATGTGCTACAAATTTATTAGCATCCTCCACAGCTAGCCAAATACACTTAGGAGCAAAGAATCCGGGTCACCAACATAGAATAGAATAGAAGTATTTTATTTCACCGTAGATTTTGACATCCTGCTTGGAATATTGCGCTCCCTTAACATATCTCCAACAGCGATTGATTGGTTTCGTAGGTACCTGTTTGGCCGCCGACAGCGTATTCGCATAGAAGAAAGTTTTTCTTCCTGGTGCTTTACATCTGCTGGCGTGCCACAGGGCGGCGTTTTATCTCCTTTACTTTTCGCCGTATTTATCAATACTATCTCTAACGAACTTCTTTCATCCTACCATCTTTATGCAGATGATCTCCAAATCTATTCCATGGCTGTACCAGATAAGTTGTCGGAAGCGGTTAACACTATCAATCACGATCTGGACCTAATTCGTGAATGGAGCAATGCGTATGGACTGAAGGTTAATCCTTCAAAGACCCAGGTCATTGTGGTCGGTAGTCCCAGGATGATTTCAAGAGTAAACTGGATTCAACTTCCACCGGTTCTTTTCGATGGCACTACGGTCCCCGTTAGTGACAAAGTTAAGACCCTGGGGATATTTATTGATAAGACCCTATCCTGGGAACCACAAATAAAAGAAGTCAGTCGAAAGATGTTCGCGTCTGCAGGGTCTCTGAGGAGACTACGCAACTTCCTACCAGTTGGCACCAAAACTGCGCTTGCACAATCCCTTCTTCTTCCTATCCTTGACTAAGCCGACACCAGCTATCTTGATCTCTCCGAGGGCCAACTTGATAGGCTTGAGCGTCTTCAAAATTTCTGTATACGATTTATCACGTCTACGCAATTACGCAATTACGTCTACGCAAGTGTGATCATGTGTCTGAGTTTCGTACTAAGCTCAAGTGGCTTCCAATACGCTATCGCCGGAATTCACATATTTTTCACCTTCCTTCCTTCCTTCTACTCCCTCCTACCTTAAAGAACGTTTCGAGTTCCTCCATGACACACACTCGAGATCATTAAGGTCATCAGAGAATCTGACGTTAAAAATGCCAATGCATTCTACCAACTTCTTTGGTAAATCATTCACAGTCCAGGCTATTCGGCTTTGGAATGCTTTGCCAGTTACAGTTAGACGTGCGCAATCCTTGGTCACTTTCAAAAGACTCGTCAAGGATCACTACCTATCAATATAGTTAATTTTTCATCGTTATGTATAGTTATTTATTGTCTGTTTATATTATGTATTACATACACATTACACTATATATATTTATATATATATATTTCATATTTATTGTATATAATATTTATTTATTTTTGTTTTTAGGTTTATTTAACGTACATAATTTAATGTCTCCTAATTAATTGTTACACTGTGAACTACCTCTCTCTCTTTTTTTTTTTTTTTTTTCTTGCACTTCATGTCCATCCAAAGGTTGTCTGGAAGAAATCGCCTAGTGCGATAAGACCGCCCATTGTACATCTCTATTTTTATAGTAATGTTTCTTGTTTGTTTTGTGTACAATAAAGAGTATTGTATTGTATTGTATTGTATTTCAGACCGGAGTCCATAGGGTTAGTAACAATTTTTCTTAAATTCTAGTGTTAGTAAGTTACAGACACATAAAAATATACAATTAAATTTCAACGTGGAGCCGCATCCACCTCCGCAACATCGGGGAATCCCACCGATCTGCGAATACACTGAGAATACTGTTGATGCCGCCGCGAACACGAATCATCAGGGATGCACGTCTATCTATATATATAAAAGGAGAAGCTGACTGACTGACTGACTGATCTATCAACGCACAGCCTAAACGGCTGGGGTTAGAAACTTGAAATTTTGACAGTAGGTTCAGTTTGTGATGTAAACATCCACTAAGAAGGGATTTCTTGAAATTCAACCCCTAAGGGGGTGAAAAAAAATCACGCAAGCGAAGCTGCGGGCAAAAGCTAGTTCCTAATAATGGCGGCAAAACCATCAATATTATTATCTGCAAACATCCCCGACGCACTACAACATAAACAAAATAATTTTAAAATGTTGAGGAGACTTGGTCGCCATACAAACTTTAACCAACAATCTGAATTTAATCTGGTATAAATAGCTACAATACAGTCCCGTATTATTTCCTTTGACTGCCATTGTATTGAAACCTACCGCATCGCTGAAACACGTTCCTCATTATGCCAGCATATTGGAACATTATGATGTTTCAATTAAGCTTTCCAGTTATTCGTAATTCTGCTTTCTAGGATTGGAAATTCCGAAATAGTTCTGTGAACATAACGTGTAGCCTTTGATCATGCGTATACAATATGAGGATTTGTGGATTCGAATATTATGACTCACATTGTTTCAACTAGCCTTTTCCGAATTATGTTGAGGTCGCCTTCCAGTCTAATCAGATGCAAATGAATATCTGTATTTTACACGGAGTGATTGCCAGACCTCTGTAATGCAGTAACTGGACAACGTGTTTCAGCGATGCGGTAGGTTTCAATACAATGGCAGTCAAAGGAATCATCGTATCAATATAGGCCCAGTTCTAGGTTTGCCATGTATAATCCAGTCCTGAAACCCAAGTCGAGCCCTCCCATGCGCTTGTCTTACATGTTTGTTCCATCCAATAACATGTCGTTTTCTTATAGGAATTATTTCACCATAGCTAAAACTTGCTCCCTCCCTTAATACATTCACTATGTTTGAATACATTTTGTCAATAACGAGTTTATGTTCAATATTAGTGCATAGACTGTCACAACATTGAGACAATTCTATAGGGAAATCTAGCTCTCTTAACCTGCTATTACAAAATTCGTGATATTTCACAATTTGTTGTAAATTTCTTTCCCCCCATTTAATAGTATTACACTGAATATTATTACAATTTATTTTACTTCTAAGTACACTTATGTTACACGATATTTCCAGAGGATGATGGTCAGATCAATAAACGTTACAATGTATCTTAGCATCTACAACGGCCTGCCATGCTGACTCTGACACGAGACAATGATCTAACCAACTTTTAGAACCATGAATGTCACTTACAATGTGTAAGAATCTGATGAGGTTCCCAGTACTTCAATGTCCGCACATCGCCAACTTTGCTCGACACAGAAGTACATAAGTTCATTACCGAACCGCGCACCCGGCTGTGCATTAAAACCACCTAAAATAAACACTGAGTCTATATTACACTCGTCAATAATTGCCGCCACCTCACCTAGACATTCGGTGAATTCTGTAAGATTTTCCGCTAAGTCCGTTGGCATGTTCAAAAAAGTGCTTCCACAAGTGGCGATACTTAAGTTCATCCGGCGCAACCTTGGCAGTCAGTCCCACTAGCATCAATCTTGTTTATTGGCTAATCTTTTTATCACGGGAGAATAAGAGCATTCTACTTGCTCTACTGTAAGCTGGACATACAATAGGCTTCTTCAAAGTTGCAATAACACCCAAATTCATGTCTTCGATACAATATAATGGCATGGAATCCATTGCCATCACAGTCAAACTATAGATATAGTAGGTACAGTTATAGACCTCAGCTGTGCCTAAGTGCAGCGACAGACTATGCCGAAATTACGCAGCCGAACTTTGGCGTAATTACGCCTACAAAGTTTTTATAATATATCATTAAGATATGACGTAATTTCGATTTCGTATGTTGCGAATAATTTAAAAATGATTGCAGGTGTAATCTTGCCTCTTTGGAACATGTCAAAGGCGTAACACAAGAGCGGTGTGTACCACCGGAGATGCCGGAGCCCGTCTTTTGTGTCGAGGACGACCATCGTGGTTATCGTCGGTAAGATTTTGAAATTACCTCTCCGCCAAACGGAAGGTATCAATGAGAACTTCGTCTAACAAAAAAGTTGAAGCGTAATCACGCGACTTCGGCTGCGTTATATCGGCATGGTGTGTCACTAACCTAACTTTTCGAAGATGTAATAATTATGATGTGGATGTCGTACGTATCTTTTTTGACGAAACGTTTAGCGCAGTGGTTAAGCGATTGGCTTTCTGTGTTATGGGGCACAGGTTTAATTCCCGCACGCGACAAATATAACTGCCTCGTTGATGTAGTGGTGGCAAGCGTGACTGCTGATCGTGGGGTCCTGGGTTCGATCCTCAGGTCGATCAAAGTGTTATTGGGTTTTTCCGTGTGGAATTCCTCAGTTGCAACCCGGAGTTTGGATTTGTGCCCGGTTGAAGGCAATTGGCTCTCCCCCTATTACATGGTACTTAAACATAACGGTGAAATGAGGGTGTTACTATACACCTCTGCCCAACCCTTCGGGGAATACAGGCGTGATGTTATGTATATGTATGCGAAAAATATTTGTATGGCCTACAGATAGTTCTTTCGGGTTTGTGCATGTGTGATTGTTAATGCACCCGCGATACAGGAGAAATCTGAAGTGTAAAGATTTTTTTAATAACACACTCTTTAGTAATTATAGGATTAAGAACATAATTATTAAATTACTTCTGGTCCAGTCTCTTGTGCTTCCCATTATTGATTATGCTGATGTTTGTTACTGTGATGTATCCCAAGAACTTCTAAACAAATTGGATCGACTTCTCAACAATTGCATTCGCTTTATTTACGGTCTTCGTAAATATGACCACATTTCCTTTTACCGTTCTCAGCTTAAATGGCTGCCCATTCGTCAGAGAAGATCCCTCAGATCTCTCTGTTTGCTCTTCTCCATTTTAAACGTTCCTTTTAATCATGCGTTTAATCATGCGCAAGCGGTGCATATCCCTGGTGCATAGGGTGCGGGCCAGCCGCAACGGTACCCTGAGCGCTTTTGCTGAACGTTTCGACTGTCAGTACGTGAACCACTGCTGCATGGTTCACGTACTGACTAATGTTGAGATATTATTTTAATTTATGTAAAATGTAATAATTTTTATTTATTTTAATTGTATGATCCAAAGTTGTTTGAAATAAATGAATAATAATAATAAGGAGCGACTGACCTGACCCCGTAACTCCTGAGCGATTTTGCTGAACGTTTCGACTGTCAGTACGTGAACCACTGCTGCATGGTTCACGTACTGACTAATGTTGAGATATTATTTTAATTTATGTAAAATGTAATAATTTTTATTTATTTTAATTGTATGATCCAAAGTTGTTTGAAATAAATGAATAATAATAATAAGAGGCGACTGACCTGACACCGTAACTGTGCCCGGAATATGGCAATAGGCACGCCACCTATTTATATGGGACTTATCACTTAATACAAGCGAAACGTTCCCTTTGCTTACCACTTTAGGAATTACAGGCGTGAGTGTATGTATGTATGTCCCAAATAACAGCATACCTCAACAGTGCCTAACTCTTCGAAGATAAAAAGTGACTCAAAAAAGAAATTTCCGTTACCATAAAACTTATAAAGAAAATATTAGTGACGTCATGATAAAACTTTTTCAATACATTATTGAGACATTATGTCATAGTCTGGAAGTGGATATCGATTTTTGCTAAGCTTCCAAGTAGGTCAGTACCCACACCTGCCGATACAAAATATGACACAAATGTTTGTAAAGTCCGGCCATTAAAATGTTGTATGAAAGGTAAACAAACGTAACATCACGCCTGTATTTCCTGAAAGGTTGGGCAGACGTGTATATTATAATAGTAGAATCGTCATTTCGCCGTTATGTTTAAGTCATGCATCCATGAAATAGGGGGCGAGCCTATTGCCATGAATCGGGCACAAATCCAAACTACGGGCTGGTACTGAAAAATTCCACAGGGAAAAGCCCAATAACACTTTGCCCCACCTGGGGATCGAACCCAGGACCAACAAGGCAATTAAACTAACTGAAATCAAATCAACTGCGTAAATATTTTAATCAGATGAATTTATTTAGAAAAGACTAACTTTAGCAAGAAGAATTATGAATGTATTGATAAACGAAATCATCACAATATTTTTCTTTAATTTAATATTTTTATAATCAAATATGTCCCTTAAGCAACTTAATTCTTAAGGCGACGCTTATCGTCACTCTTGTCTATCTACCCCTTAAGGGCCTAACGCAAATGACCTCAACAAAGGTCATGCAGTACATACATGCAATAAAACGCGCCATCTAATATTTCCCAGACCTTTTATAATACTTTTAATTGCTTCATGTAAACTTGCTCGCACTCAGTTAGAGGTCCTGTGCATAGCTCCCTCGTGGGCCGTAACTGAGTTATGGGACCGCCGACGACAGTAGGGATGACCGCGGCAAGATCCCCGGGAACTTTGTGGAAGATAGTTGTTATGTAGGTATTGTGGACAGTTGCTATTGAATTTTGAGACGGTTGCGTCGACAATCTGGAAATACGTACAAGTTTTAATATGTCGTTTTAACTGCCTTGTTGGTCTAGTGGGCGCAAGCGCTACTGCTGACCATGGGGTCCTGGGTTCGATCTTGGGTTTTCCATTATGAACTTCTCAGTAGCAGCCCGGAGCCTGGATTTGTGCCCGGTTAATGGCAATAGGCTCGCCCCCTATTACATGGGACTTAAACATAACTGGCGAAACGAGGGTGTACTAAAAACACCTCTGCTGTATCCTTCGTGGAATACAAGGCGTGATGTTATGTTGTTTTAATATGTAGTAGAAAAAAACTGTAATAGCACTTATCCCTATAGAAAGGCAGACGTGCTGGCCTATTTTTATTAAACGGTTTTAATTAGCTTCACTTCATAATATTGGCTAGTTCATTTCAAATCTTGCGACAGATTTTTCAACTACACTCGAGAGCAATGAATCCGGATCACCAACATATGCCTTAGTATCTCGGAAAATATTGTTATAGATTGTTTAACATTTTAACATTGTTTTGTTTATGTTGGTGACCTGGGTTCATTGCTCTTGAGTGTATTTCTGCTTAACTGATTCTCCTGAAACTTCGTACACCAATTCAATTCCCATGACAATACAACCTTCAATCCTCAAATCCTGATGATGCAGGGCACTACTAGGAGTAGATAAAACCATCTCATATTTTTTTTTTACCTTTATTGCCATTTATTTTATTTTATTACTGAAGAATTAAGACTGTCATACACGGTACATATATTATAATATTTTGACTGCAAGTATCTGCTCATCAAAAAATTATCGCATCTTAAGGTATCATATAATGACCTTTTAGTTAAATAACGGACGATAAGACTTACTCTCATCATCATTGAACAAACAGGACGGAATTTAAAAAAAAAACCGAAGTACCTCCCTTGCGCAGGTGGCGCTGCTGCGCATTGCGTTACCGACATGATAGCATTTGCGGTTTATTATATTGTGTCAGGTCCTTCTCTTAGTCTTTTCCCAATTATCTTGGGGTCAGCTTCCAGTCTAACCAGATGCGGCTGAATACTAGTATTTTACACGAAGCGACTGCCATCAGACCTCCGCAACCCAGTAACTGGGCAATGCCGATATCCTAAGGTTAAACCGTTTGTCAGACTTTCGGGCTTCTGACTACCCGTAACGGCCGTAACGATTATCATAGGTATTCGTATGTATTGTGTTAGGTAAAACAAGTTAATTAATTTATCTAATTCCTACATTTATTACGACCAAGTTTAGCCAGTGAAGTCTTTAGGCACTCAGACTAATGTACTAATGACTGTCCTCATTTATCAACTGTAGAGGTTAGTAAGGAGCTTAGGGTTCGTTTAAGACAAAAATAATGGAAGATCTTGAGTGAATAGGTGCTATTATCTATACCTACTTATCTTTAAAATGGGTACACTGAAATGAAATGGTCATTAAAGTTTTAAATACCGTTTATTTTAATACAATGCTCGGATCATGAGGTCTGAGTACACGTGTTCTATTCAAGGAAATTGGCTGAAGACTGCTAGTCCCATCACAAGACCTGAGGGCTGGCTTGTTCTTTGCGAAAAATAATTGCGTTGTCGTACACCCTGGCAACGCTGTTAGCCTTCTGGGCACGTTGTCAGATGACATTGATGTGGAGGAGTATTTTGACGTCTAAGTACGTTGTTAATAGTTTTGTTTAGCTTTAATTTTATACGTATTTTGTGCTTAATAAACTATACACTCGGGAGCAATGAATCCGGCTCACCAACATAAACAAGACAATGTTTTCCGAGAAATTAAGGTTTATGTTGGTGATCCGGATTCATTGCTTCCGAGTTTAGCTTAGTTTTATATTGTAGAATAAAAATTGATATAATGTAAAAGTTATATTATTTGGTAATTATTCTTTCATTAAACATCCGACTATATTAACTCTGTCTCCAACCATAATTATATAAATAAACTCGCTCGATCAAGAAACCAGAAACTCAAAATCTATAAGGAACCACAGCCAACTTGCAGCAAAAGAAATTAACCACAACAATCAGCCTTTCCCCCCACAATAAATTACTGGCCACATAGAAACACTAGATTCAGCTTAGAATAGAAACAATGAGATGCAAAGGTACAATAGAGATGCACATTTGACCAACTTTTAATATCAGCGGAGCGGAATAAAAGCGGCGGAGCACCTCCGGAGAGCTCATTTAGACAAATTATGCACGTGCATTGTGAAAAAAATAAAAGTAGGTAGCAAGTACAGTCGGCAGAGATGCTCTTTTTAAGGTAGGCACTTACCAACGGAACTGCAATTATTGTGTGAACCACGGAACGGAATATATAATCTGTGTGTGGATGTACTAGATGTCAGAAATTTGTTTAATATTGTGTATGAACGGTAGCCTAGCGTTATTGGTAAAAATTAAGACTTTTGTATCATTACAATTTTTTTTTTTAAAACCTTTCCCCACACTAAGATTTCTCCTGTATCGTGGATGCGTTTACAGATACAAATCTTTACATGAACAAACGCCCAGACCCGGAACAACTATTTGTAGGCCATACAAATATTTGATCAGTGCGGGAATTGAACCCACGACTCGTGGCGCAGAAGCCAATCTCTCAGCCACTGCACCAAACGTGTCGTTAAATAATGAAGCAACGACTTTAGCTTTGCATAGCCGATTCTTCTATAGTAGCTGTCCCAAGTAAAATTAGTTTACTAGTCTATAATATATCCAATTTGGCAATAAATAATGTTTCCATTGGTTTTTGGCTATAAGAATCGGGCATAAGTTGGCTAAACCAACGCTAGTGACAAAAAAATAAAAAAAGAATAAACAAAATACGGTTTATAAAGAAGAAATGCTACACATCCAAAGCAAAATACCCGATGCCAGCACGCCTACTTACACCACAGCACCAAAAAGGCTAACACAAAACTTCTCTACAATATTGAAAAAGGAAATTTAGGTATAGTGCAATTAATCCCATGGATGATTGTTAGATGCATCAGTGTATGCACGCCCAGAGCATTCCAAAACAACGAAGCCGTCGCTGGACGCTTGGCAGATGTGAAATATCGAAACACATTTTGTAAAAAAAAAGTGGCCGAATTTAACCGAAGAGAGCCGACGAGTTACGAAGTTCTGCCGTCGTGTGTCTGCCATTGCGAGCGTCGCCACGCAACAGCTGCTTTCATGCCCGTACCGCCACGCTAGAGGTTTCTAGAGGTTTAAAAAACTATGCTTGTGTGTAGGAAAATATTTGATGTAACACACTTTCACAAGCTCTTAATGTATGACGAAATACAAAATGTATTATGTGACTACAGTGTGTGGTCCCCTTAAGGTCGCGTGCGTGGATTTGTTCTTGTTTGTGAATGCATTTGTTAGGGGGGATGAAACAATAGGGGTTGTTTTCCGAGGGAACAATAAAAGTATCATGTTCCTTGCTGAGTAAGTAAGGATTAATGTTAGCCATGCTCGTGGGTAAAGCGCAATGTATTCATTATGCTTCGTGTATATTAATGCTAAGACAATGTCTGGTTCTTTCTTGTTTTCTTATTATAGTGAGGGTTGGTTTTCTTAAGAGAACTGAACGTTCATTAGCCAGTCGTTGGCCAGTTTCATCATCTATTGAGATTATTAGTATAAAGCAGAAGCCTGATGACGAATAATAGACAGCTACAGGGTGTAATGTGTGTATATTAGGCATATAGTGGTTGTTTCTGTTGTGTTGTCTACGTCATAAAACAGGACCTTTTCACCCAGTGAAACAAGTCAACTATGGAACCACATTAAATATATGAATAGCAGCATCACCTGGTCATGACTAACCCATTGCTGGGCACGGGCGTCTTCTCAGATAGAGAAATGTTTGGGCCTTAGTTCACGCTGACCTGGTACACGTTGGCGGACTACACACACCATCGAGAATTTTTTGGAGCATCCTTAGGTGTGCAGGTTTCCTCACGATATTTTCCTTCACCGTTAACGCAACTGATAATCAAATTTTATTCTGATCAGAGGTCTGGTCTTCTTTCTTCTTTTCGTGTGGTTAGTGACTAACCTGGTGTCAGAGTTTATGCCGCCCATGGGCCTCTGACTTGGCTTCACATGCCGTCGAGAAACATCTCTCAGGCATGCCGGTTTCCTCACGATATTTTCCTTCATCGTTTTTAAGCAAGTGATAATTATACAATACGCACATGAATCCGAAAAGTCAGAGGTGCGTGTGTTGGGTTCGAACTCGAGACCTATGACTTAGCAGTCCGACGGTCACACCACTAGGCTATCATTTCCACAGAGGTCTGGTAGGGGTTGAACTTAAACCTGCATGGAAGGCAAGCCTTCAATCATAAGGCTACTACTACATTATTCACTAAATAAATGAACAAAGCTTTGATTTTCATGTCTACCCTACCGTCTGCAATTACTCAAGAAATTCCTAAAGTGATTGCATAAAAATTTCATTCTCAATTTAGACTCATTAATTCTACTTACGGGTTTCTATTTTACTAGTTTCCTTTCATTAAAAATCTGGAGTGTGAACGTTAGGTACTTTAAAATCACTTATGGCCAATTACTGTAATGCAACTCAATTTTAAGTTTTCGTTAATTTCGTGCTGTCACTTCGACTTAAAGTGACAGTGATATCACGAGGTTTAATAGGGACTTAAAATTGAGTAGCGTATGAGTATTTGGCTAATAGAGTTTTACAACAGTTTACTTTGTTTAAAATAGATTGTTTACCGATACTACAATATCTATGCTAAGTACTGTATAACTCTTTGTCGTCAATACTGACGACACGTTTGGTGCAGTGGCTAAGCGATTGGCTTCTGCGCTGCGGGTCGTGGGTTCGATTCCCGCACGGAACAAATATTTGTATGGCCTACAGATAGTTGTTCCGGGTCTGGGTGTTTGTGCATGTGAAGATTTGTGTCTGTAAACGCACCCACGATACAGGAGAAATCCTATTGTGGGGCAACGTTTTATTAAAAAAAAAAAAAAAAAAAAAAAAAAAAAAAAAAAAAAAAAAAAAACTGATAAATCGTACACTGGCTCCGTCGGACTGTCAGTACATAAGTTATCGATAGAATATAATTATGTTCTATTATCTTGACATTTTTTGAAGACGACATCTACCAAAGTTGCTTTTCAGATATTAATATCACCGTTTGCAGATACTCATTTTTATGGTTCATTTATGCACAATCTTCCTCCGAGCGTTTTCCCAACTATGTTGAGGTCAGTTTCGAGTCTAACCAGATGCGGCTGAATACCAGTAATTTACAGGGAGCGACTACCATCAGACCTCCTCAATCCACTTATTGGGCAATGTCGATATCCTAAGGTTAGAGACCAGTTGTCAGACTTTCACGCTTCTGACTACCCGTAATGACCGTAATAGGTATTCTTATGACATGATCAATTATGCACAATGCAGTAAGATATTTTAGAACTGATTAATTAAACGATTTTAATTAGCTTCACTTCGTATATTTGTTTGATTCAAATCTTGCGTCAAATTTTTCAACTAATTCTGCTTATCCGAGTCTCCTGAAACTTGGCACACAAATTCAATTCCCATGACATTACAATATTATAGTAATTTCAACCATTAATCTTCAAATTCTGATGCTGCAGGGGTACTGCAAGATAAAACCGTTTACTTTAATTTTATTTTCAAAAATTGTTCATCTTTTACATGTATTCACAGGTGTATTAGGAAGTCTTCTGCATTATACTTAGGCAGACATTCTGTTTATATTTTCACTCCTAGATCCCATCACAAAACTACTCGGCCCATTTTCTTTGACACCGATCGTCTACCATCACTATATAAACTGGGAGGCATCTCGAACGAAAATGTTTGCACTTTGGCGTATTCCCATAGCTCTTCGAACTGGGAATAGACGTAAGCTCCGTTCCACGTCATATCGTAAATTTAATTTAACACTTCGGACGGGTCGCTTATATCATCCATTTGCTTTTGAAACTTATACAAGATGGAAGATGGAGGAACGTTGTGTTTTTAGAGGGATGGATTTCTTTGATGGGACTTTAGTGTGTAACCATATTTTAAAAATGTGAGATGGTTTATTTTTCTATTACATTACCTGGCGACTCAAAGACACTGCTGTATTGTATATCCAACCTTTGTTATGATCAGGGTCGTGACTGTTTCATTACTTAGGTCTGAAATATACATGTATTAAAGTTGCCATTAGAAATATTGCTCGTTTATACCATCCTTAGTGTATTTTAAGTATTCTACACTATTTGCAGTGTAGCATGGTGGGATGATATGAGACGAACTTTACAATCATGACTTAATATTTCAGTTGCATCCTAAATATCACAGTCGTAAAATATGGAATTAGTAATAACTGTAATAAATTAAATAAGTGTACCCTGCCAAAATGTTATGGTTTACAAATAAAATCAAATACTGACAGCTGTCACCCACACCATGCTACACCGCAAATAGTGTAGATTCCTTTACACGTGTTCATTGTTTGCTTCTAAGTAGCATTTGCTTGATAGAAGCAAGCTATTGTCTATCTAGCAGCATATGTACCTATTCCAGACCTTAAGAGGAAATGCGGTCGGTATTTAGTCCATAATAACGTATTCCTCAGTTTCCTCCTTGGTTAATGTTACTAGACCAAATATTTTTAACCATATGATAATGTCCTTATGTTTTGTTTTTGTCAATAAATTAATTATTAAAAGAACTAGAAACGTTTAAACGTTACAAAAATCGACTGGTTTTATCACCGTTTTCAAACATCTGGCAAACAAATTTGACGAATATAAAAAATAAAAGAAAAACATACAGACATAACCAAAGTCTTTCATAAATTATTACAGAAAAATAAATTAAAATCGATCCACATTTGAAGAAAGAAACAGGAAAATACGAAAGTACGATTTCGCTAATATTGCACAGGAGAAATCAGTCCGAGATGCAGGTGTCTCTTTCGCGCTCAATTGGGAAGGTTTGCGGAAGGGGTGGGATGGAAATAGATCGCAAAAACCTATTCAAATTATTAATATTTTGCAGTCCACTTTTCCTCTTAATCAGATATTTGGCAGTTCTAGGATCAACTCGGTAAAGCGTGTTTTGATCTGTTCATGAAATGATACCTTAAACAATTTTCTTAATTTAGATTGCTCTTCTATTCCTATCTCAGTTATCGACATCGACAACCACGCCAATTCAAATCAATTTTGAAGTTTCCAGATGCAGTTGAACATCACTATTAAACACAGGAAAATTTCTAGATATTTCGATATCTGCGTTAATTGAAATCAGTCGACCGAAGCCTCGCAGCTTGAAGTACGCCAGCTACGTAGCGTAGATATACAGCAGTAACTAGATCCGCCGAGACATAAACCATATCCTTGTTGTATCTAATATGATCCTTTGACGGAGTTGTCACGGTGTTGCCTTTGTTGTTGCCAGTCTGAGTGGTTGATATGATTTCATGTTGTTAGCTGCTGTATGAAATTTTGAATCTGTCTTGTCCTGGCGATATATTTATGTCTTATATTGTACTTCGTAACTGCCTTGTTGGTCTAGTGGTGGCAAGCGCGACTGCTGATCGTGAGGTCAAAATGTTATTGGGTTTTTCCATTAGGAATTTCTCAGTAGAAGCCCGAAGTTTGGACTTGTGCCCGGTTGATGGCAATAGGCTCGCCGCCTATTACATGGGACTTAAGCATAACGGTGTAATAAGGGTGTTACTACACACCTCTGCCCAACCCTTCGGGGAATACAGGCGTGATGTAATGTATACTTCGGTTCGTAACTTAATAGAAAATGTACTTAATAGTACTTGACTTATTATTTGGATGTCTGTGGCACGTACACACTAAGCCAAAGAACACGCGAACGTTCGTCATTTGTTAGTTTGATCAAACTTTGTACAGATCGAATCTGATTCCATTCGAATGTCATCGTTAATGAACCCCATTCGTTGGTTCTCGTTGACTTGGAGTGTACCTACGTATGAAGAATAAAAAAAATTACACACAAATCAAGACGCACATACAAATCCAAATAAAAATAAAGCTTAACACACACTACCAACACTAATAAAAACAAAAAACTGCAATGGCTTGCATTTTGGTATCAGCCAGAACTCTAAGCTCTGTTTAAACTGTTGCCAAATTATATTCAGTAATTTTTGAAGCCACAAAACTCATCTGAATATGGCCACGATTTCGCAGTAAAGACCTGGTCAAACAGAGAGCGTGGCTGGATGTGATATTCACGTCGCGTGTTGATCGCGTGCTCTTAGCGTGCGGATTACTATGACAATGTATAGAACACGCCACACAGAAACTGCCAAGATGGAGCGTCGATCTAGGTCGACCTCTCGCACTCCCGAGACGTCTCATTTCCAATCCGTGAATGCAGGCGCGCTCTGAGCATAAATGCTGGGACCCGAAAGATGGTGAACTATGCCTGGTCAGGTCGAAGACAGGGGAAACCCTGATGGAGGACCGTAGCAATTCTGACGTGGTGTGGCAGTATCTGTGTGGCGTCTGCCATACATTGTTATAGTAATTCGCACGCCAAGAGCAAGCGATCAACACGCGACGTGAATATCACACCCAGACACGCTTTCGGTCTAGCCAGGCCTTAAGTACCTTAGATACAACGGAACATTGCCACCATTTTTATATAGTGAGAAGATAGTGGTCTGTTTTTAACTATTCTTCTTCCCTCGTGATGATACGAGCTAGTAGGAGAATAGCTCATGCCGTGGTGGAAAGATAACACAGTCAGCAAGGTTAGTAGAGGGGCTGACTTCCAGGGTGCGATGGATCTGCCGGGGTTGCGGTGCATGCAATAGTGAATCCCGTGACCCCGGCCATAGGTTAAAAGGAGGAACACCGTGGCTATTTAGCCGGTAAGAGTCCGGCAGACCCCGTCGCCTTCCCGGGCGAGGGACATCCATGAGGATTTTCTCACGATAAAAATTAAGTTGCGCTGGATGTATTTAAGCATAACTTCACTTATATGAAGGCTCTTTTAACCTTTCAATCGCTTGAGTCGCATTTCTGCGACATATATTTCCGTGCCCCTACCGCGCGTGTCGTATTTCTGCGACAGAGAACATGCATGATTTTTTGTTCTATTTTCGTCTTATGATCTGCGTGGTACAACTGAAACGATTATTCAATAGAGATATGATTTACAACAATTACTTAAAATTGTTTCATAGCTATAAGTATTGAAAAAGCTTAATATATTTATTGTAGGTATTATTTTATCGATTCGTAGTCGCGCGCTAGGGGCACGGCAATTGATATTTAACCACGCGCTTGAAAGGTTAATGTACCACAATATTCAGTTCTTATAAACATACATAAAATCATAATTAACCCATTACTGTTCCAACACTGGTCACGTGCCTCTTCTTAGAATGAAAAGGGTTTAGGCCTTAGTCCACCACGCTAGCCTGGTGCAGGTTGGCAGACTACACACACCATTGAAAACTTTATAGAGCCCCGTCAGGTGTGCAGGTTTCCTCACGATGTTTTTCCTTCACCGTTAACGCAAGTGATAATCTAATCCTGATCCGCACGTGAATTCGAAAGGTCAGAGGTACGGGCCGGGATCGAACTCAGACTGACGACAGAAGCATTCACCAGGCTATCACTACTTATTCTTATATACCTACAGCATGAAAATGTTAATCATAGCTTCAATATTACTGTCCATCATAATATTTTTCCACTTAAAACAACAAATGATCGCCGTGATTGTTAATAACAATATTCGTTCATTCTGATTGATTAATATTTATAAAATTTAAAATTGAAACATGGCGCGGCCGTAGGTGTCAATTCGATGCATCGTTTCCATATTGAAAACTGTTTAATCGATTCAACGGTGTAATAATCGGACAGGAAGAGAGATGGATTGTAGGAAATTACTTTATTATGAAAGCACATTGTGTGCAATACTGACATTGGTCTGACTGCCAAGTCATAGGTCTCGACTTCCAACCCAAGGCAACACCCCTGATTAATGTGCGTATTATATAATTATCACTTGCTTAAAAACGGTGAAGGAAAACATCGTGAGGAAACCGGCATGCCTGAGAGATATTTATGTGTGAAGCCAAGTCAGAGGCCTATGGGCGGCATAAACTCTGACACCAGGTTAGTCAGTAACGACACGAAAAGAAGAAGAAGATGCGGTCTCTAGCTTTGTATTAGTCTGTTAAGGTCCACTGCTGAGCATTTGCGATGTGTGGTCTCATAGACCGGTGTCACAAACAATCATAGTCTATGACCAATTTCTCAAAAGCTACCATGAAGGTATAAGTAAAAATAGAGAACACACTACGAACATCTACTGAAAGTCGAAACATTTGGTCCTTGAATATTTACTATGGAATTCCATGTCTTTCTAAATACGCTACTTAGAAAAAGATAGAATATTTAGTTTGGAAATCTATCTCTTTCTAAATAGAGTATTTAGAAAGAGACAGAATTCCAGACTAGATGAGGAACTCAGGAACAAGAACTGACATTAAAAATTTTGAGTCGAAGTTTCTTTTGTTTCCCATTAGACTCAAAGCATTGGATTTTATCGATTTCTGAAAGGATTTGGTTCAAAAACTACCATATTGAAGAGGAAATAATAGCATCTCCAAGTCGCATTCTGATCAACACATGATATCTATAAGGCCGAATTGTAAAAAGATTTTCTCGATATTTGAATAAAAATAAAAAGTGTACATGACAGTTTTTGTTCCTGAGCTCCTCAAATATTCAGGGCCAAATGTTCAGATTTTCAGTAGGTGTTAGTAGTGTGATTTCCATCTTTACCTATATCTTCATCAAAGCTCTTTAATTTTAATTTGCCGTCGAGTCCTATGCTGATACTGTCACTTTAAGGCGAAGTACACAAGTATGCTGATCTAAGCACCAAGCGAAGTACCTGCCCGTGTGTCTTAAGCCTTAGTAAATTTTTGCGACAGGAATGATTTCCACAAACGGCTCGCATCGCATCGGATCGAAAAGGATACGAACGGATGCGCCGACAGCCGATCGCTACCGTCAGGATGTCGATGCATACGATCGGCTCCGTACCGTCGCTTGCGAACGTATCTTTTTCTGCGCCTAGTCAAATAGTTTCATTCCTACCGTGTTGACATTTACTAATTTTTGAAAGGATCCGATCGGATACGAAGACAGGCGTACGGAGCCAATCGCACGTCGCAGCATACTTTCGGCTACGATCGCGTATCGCGGAAGATGTCCGCTATTAAGCTGCTGTACGGGGCTTGGTAATATTATAGACTTTAAATACTGTGTACACGATTTAATATCGTTTAAAGATTGTAAAATCCGTTCCGATCCGATGCGATGCTAGCCGTTTGCTGACAATCATCCTTTGTACGGAACGAGAGAAGGTGATCTAATTTTTTCTGGAACCAGGTAGGCAATGAAGAAAACGTGCAGGAGGTGATCCTGTTTATAAATAATTAGATAGTTGACTACTTTTAAAAAATAGGAAGAATTTAATAATATTCCAAAAAAATAGAAAAAAAACGACCGTTGGAAAAATTCATAAAATCAATCTAAAAATGAAGGAGATTTCTGTCTTTGTCGCAACAAACAGACATTGTAAGGGGTAATATCAAGTTACTATGAAGTTTTGGAACAATGACATCATCGTTCAATAGTGCGGTCTCTGTCTATTAACAATTTTAAATCGTTTATAACTTGGGCATTACATTATATATTTCATGGGTTATTTTATTGTTGGCTATGTTTTTTGTAAAATTTTCGAGACTTACTAAAAATAATATTGTCAACTACCTAGTTGTACTGCAGTACAATTAGGTAGTGCACTGCGGTCGTCAAGGCATTATCCTCCTGCCATATTGTTTCTTGGAACATCAAGGCGTATTACGACACAACTAAGAACTCGCATCGGGCAAACTTCGTAACACCGATCACTGCCGAACTGAGTGCCATTTCAAGACCATGAATGTTTATTAGTGCTGCAGTAAAAAAATATTTTTACGCTGACTTGATAAAGCGCAGGTCACACCGCCAGCTAGCGAGCGAGCGAGCCGGGCGAGCATCGTTTTACCTCTTTTCATAATTCGGTTTACACCCCGAACTACGGGGATAAGCTACGTCAGCGATACAAACGATGCCAGCGATGCTATTCGTTCACCTCGTTAGCGTAGCTTAGCTCTGTAGTTCGCGGTGTGAACCGAAGTATGAAAAGAGGTGAAACGATACTCGCTCGGCTCTACTGCTCGGTACTGCGCGCGAGTGACAATGAGACGGAACGCTCCCCTCGCTCTAGCCCGCTCGCTCGCCCGTCCGTCCGTAGTTTTCGGTGTGAACCCAACATAGCTTAGCTCGCCAAAGCTTTGCTTAGTTTATGTAGTTTCCCTCGCCTCGCTTCGCCCGCCAGCTTACTAGCTGGCGGTGGAGCCTGCGCTTTAGTGTGAGTGGCGCAAAAATGAGCGACTGACATTGTTTGTTCGATCGGCATGCAACATCTTAGTTGTGTAGTACTGCACGAGCTGAGTACCTACGTATATATCATTGTGTTAGTAACCTGAGTATTGTGTAATTATCTCGACTATAAATCATATGATTTATGGCAGCTTCAACAAGAGACGTAAGTGCATTATACCTCGTCCATTATATTATTTTCTCAATGACAGATCGGTTTAAGACAAATTCCAGTATACCTATTACCGAATTGATTTTCCATAAACACAATAATATACTATTCGGTTTTTTATGATTAGATTTTTAAAATTATACACAAACTTAACATCACGCCTTTATTCCCCGAAGTGTTAGACAGAGGTGTATAGTAACACCCTCATTTCGCCGTTATGTTTAAGTTCCATGTAACAGGGGGCGAGCCTATTGCCATCAACCGGACACAAATCCAAACTCCAGGCTGCTACTGGAGAATTCCACACGAAATAACCCAATAAAACTTTTCCCGACCTGGGGATCGAACCCACGACCTCACGATCAGCAGCCGCGCTTGGCACCGTTAGACTAACGAGGCAGTTATTAATAAAATTGAGTTAATTTATTAAAAACACAAAAATTATATATAAAGTACACTCCACACCATCTATGTCTCAGGCAACTCGTCAGTGCTACCGCCGAAATAATTAAAAATGTACGTGTTTTAATAAAAGAATGTTGCTCGTAACAATTCTCCCGATTCCCTCGTGTATCCACTCCAATTAATATTACGCCTATATTTATTAATTTTCGGTATTAAACTGACGGAATTTCGCGTTTTCCCAAACTGATATCGATTTGCTAATGACATTTTGTTAGGCTGTAAATTTGGCACATATTATGACCAATTTGCTACCAAACTCTACAATTTGGAGTTAGTCTGTAGAAATTGAAAACACCGGCTAAGTGCGAGTCGGACTCGCGCACGAAGGGTTCCGTACCATCTATACTATAACTAATATTATAAAGAGGAAAGATTTGTATTTTTGTATTTTTAGATTTTTGTATGTAACGAATAAACTTAAAAACTACTGGACCGATTTCAAAAATTCTTTTGCCGTTAGAAAGCTACATTATCACTAAGTAACATAGAATACGGGCGGAGTCGTGAGAACACAGCTAGTTATCTATAAAAAACGGCAAAAAATCATGTCTGTTGTATGGGAGCCCCCTTAAATATTTATTTTATTCTGTCTTTTAGTATTTGTTGTTATGGCGGCAACAGAAATACATCATTGTGAAAATTTCAACTGTCTAACTATCACGGTTCATGAGATACAGGCTGGTGACAGACGGACGGATGGACGGACAACGGAGCCTTAGCAATAAGGTCCCGTTTTACCCTTTGGATACGGAACCCTAAAAAGAGAAGACTAGGCCTTAGGATAGAGTCTGGCAAATGTTGGGATATTCTAAGTTAAATAAGTACCAATCTATGAAATACTACAGTTGTCACAATCTAGGTATAGACTCATTGACACATCAAACAGTGGCAATCGTCATGAATTGTATGTGCTGCATGCTGGAGCCATCCTTTTAAAAACCTTGTAGATTGCATTACACACTATTTCAGTATGCAAGTTTAAGTTCAATAAGAAATATAAAGGTGGACCTGTCTGCACCGTTGTATGATATTCTGTGAAACTTCACACACCCATTCGAGCCACGCGCACCAAAAGCGATGACTGCGGCGCGTATGGTGTGGATAGGTGTGCGTCGATCTCAATTTTGCGTTCAGAATGCTTTTGGGGTTGCATGGACGGTTACCACACTGTAATGCAGAAGAAAGGAGCATCTCTGTTTTAAAAAATGTGCGGTGGCACCAACAGAATTTTGAAAATGATTGCATCCCGTAATGATTGTCCAATGCAGGTCCACTAAATGGGAATCATTATAGGAAAATTTTGAATTTTTATATTTGTTTTAATTTTATAATTCCTAACGTACCTATGTAGTTTTTGAAATAATTTACACCATAATATTTTTTATCCGAAACAAATGTTTTATTACATAACATCGCGCCTATATTCCCCAAAGGGTAGGGCAGAGGTGTATAGTAAAACCCTCATTTCACCGTAGCGATTAAGTCCCATGTAATAGGGGGCGAGCCTATTGCCATTTACCAGGCACAAATCCAAACTCCGGGCTGCTGCTGAGGAATTCCACACAGAAAAACCCTATAACAGTTTGGTCGACCTAGGGATCGAACCCAGAACCTTACGATCAGCAGTTGCGCTT
Organism: Amphipyra berbera; assembly: GCA_910594945.2. NCBI lineage: Eukaryota > Metazoa > Arthropoda > Insecta > Lepidoptera > Noctuidae > Amphipyra > Amphipyra berbera. The sequence continues at coordinate 4,252,011 of OU343131.1, read as the reverse complement.
GCCACCACTAGACCAACGAGGTTTATTTAGTGTATCTGTTTTTTATGTTAAATTAATTTACGAAGGAGGCAAATAATAATTGGGGGGAAATTTATTTTGTTTTATAATATTATTAAATGTACTATCAATAAATTGTTTATTATTAATCGTGCTTGGAGAAGCGATGACAGAAACTTGAGCCTAGCACACGCACATTACGTCCGCGATTAAAATGCAGGTGTACGTAGCAGCTGTCTGCTTATTGTACCTTATTACACATCCGTATCGTATTTTGTCGACTGTACCTAAGGTACACATCTATCCATCTCACCAATAAAACCACAGTACGTAACTATTTCTAGTTACTTTTAATACATATTACATTATACCACTATCAATCTTGCCACAAAACCTTTTACCATCATATGACAGACCGCCAACCACCAAGCATGCGTGTTGCGACTTCTAAATTGGACAAATTGAAGAGCAGATTGAGCGATGGGGCTGCGACAGGGGAAGTGCATTAGTCACTGTTTGCCCTAACATAGATGAATGATCTCGTAATACAAGTATGTGTGCGCAGGTGTATATTACTGAGAGTTCACACAGAAACAGTTTACAGGACCGTTTTTAGCGGATCCGTTTTTATTTTGGTGATGGCGCCTGTAGTTGTATGAGCGAGTTCACTTCTTCTTCTTATTGCCCTTATCCCACACTAGGTGGGGTCGGCATAGCATATATTTCATAAATCCATGTTGTTAGAAGTTTTGGCTTATTGTTTTATGAGCGGCCGCCTGCCTGACATCAACCCTCCTTGGGAATACTCGTTGCGCTGTCGCGCGGTTGACCCAATGCGCTTGCTGATATTATGTACTGGGTCCCCAACTGATGTGCTTGTCAATCTTATTGCCGAAAACTAAGCAGACTGTGTTCTTTTTGGTGGAGTATACTTGCAGATCCTCGACCCACTTATTCAGTTTTGCTAGGGAGTTTGGTTCACTTACACACCATTATTACGAATTCAGTAAAAAATACTGGTCCGACATTTTTACATATTCCGTTTTGTCATTAAAGACCGGAACAGTATAGAAAACGGATCCGTTCATGAAGATGTATAGAGAAGTATGGGTGCCTTCACACATGATTCGTTATTCTATCGTATCCTGTCTGCCAGACGCGAGGGCCGCGCGGGGGACGCGGCGCAGCTGCAATTTGTTTAACTGATCCGTCGGTACAGATGTGAACAACACATCCAGTACCGACGGATCCGATAAAACAGTCCTCCGAAAACGGATCTGCCATGTGAACGGGCTCTTAGATGTATAAGTAGCAAGCTACGTCTACCTAGACTAATTTTGGGTGCTACATTACTTTTTTTTCGATTTAGACGTCACATTTTGTGATTTAGTGTATTGGCTGAGCGCTTGGCTGCTGTGCAATGTGCTGCAGGTTTGATTCTTGTAGGGAACAATTTTTTTTTTTTTTTTTTTTCTCTTTATTTGAGGGCTTTGAGGGAACAATTTGAAATTCATAGTTGGCTGAAAGACACTTTAGTATTTTTTCACTAGGCCGGTTTAAAGCGTCTGTTATAGTACTTACCTATAAAATATACTCTATGACGTTATTTAAATACTGTATGAGGGCTTGGTGAATTGTTGAGTGGTTAATTTGAGAAATTGTTATTATTAAGGCAAAAAAAGACAACATAATAACATAATGTCACGCCTGTATTCCCCGAAGGATTAGGTAGAGGTGTTACTACACCCTCATTTCGCCGTCATGTTTAAATCCCATATCATAGGGGGCGAGCCTATTGCCATCAACCGGGCACAAATCCAAACTCCGGGCTGCTACTGAGGAATTCCATACGGAAAAATCCAATAACACTTCGCCCCACCTTGGGACCGAACGCTCACGAGCTGACCTCACGACTAGCAGTCGCGCTTGCCACCACTAGACCAACGAAGCAGGTAAAACGACGCATATAAAATCAAACATCAATGGAAATACATACACAGAGAGGGATTCATAAAAAAAAAAATAGATGACGCCCAAAACAAATCTCGACTGTAGTAAAACTTGATTAAATAAATACAGGACGAGTGGATTTTGTTACTAAAATCACAAAAAAAAACTAAATGAAATGCGCTAATAAGTTGCTTAAGAGCCTGTTCACACAGCGGATCCGTTTTAACGGATCCATCGGTACAGATTTGAACAACACATCCAGTTAAACAAACGGCAGCTGCGTCACATTTGGCAGGCAGGATACGATAAAAATAAAGGATCGTGTGTGAAAGCAGTCTTACTTTTCCATACATAATTATTTATGTACGGATCCGTTTATTATACTGTTCCGGCATCCAATTTTTGACGACAAAACGGAATGTGTAAAAATGTCGGACCAATATTTTTACTGAATTTGGAATACTGTCATGCATGTGAACTCAGAACCCATACAACTACAGGTGCCACCAGTAAAATAAAAACGGATGTGAACTAGTTTTCACAAGTCGAACACTACAAAAACAAAACGAATACATTACGAAATATAAGTTGCAGTAAAGCGAAGTTGAAGCTGAGCTGAGTCGAGTCGTTGCCGGTGCTTATTTCGCACAACCTAAATCCTTGGAAACTCGCCCAGTAAAGGACTGATCACATGTTGCTGTGATGAAACGTTGTTGTAAAATATTTTTTCAAAAATACGTGACCCGTGACCCTTTAGCAGTGATAGCCTAGCTATTGAACGCTTGCATTCCATGTAGAAGGATGGGTCTGAGTTCAATCCCGGCCCGTACCTCTGACTTTTCGAATTCGTGTGCGGATCAGAATTTGATTATTACCTACTTGCGTTAACGGTGAAGGAAAAATATCGTGAAAAAACCTGCACACCTGAGAGGGCTCCATAAAGTTCTCGATGGTATGTGTAGTCTGCCAACCCGCACCAGGCCAGTGTGGTGGACTAAGGCCTAAAACCCTTCTCATTCTGAGAAGAGGCTAATGCCCAGCAGTGGGACAGTAATGGGTTAATTATGTATGTTATGTGACACGCCCCGACTTCGTACGGATACCAATAAGTAATTTGATTGAAGTTTTTTCGACTTTTTTGACAAAAATCGTGATAGATCAGTTAATATAACGTGTTTATAAATAAATACACATAAACCTTCCCCGAGAATCAATCTATCTAATCGTGAAAACTGGATTAAAATCGGAGAAAAGTTTCGGAGAAAATCGTGCACAGTCAGATCGTGCGGCGGGTGACTTTGTTTTATAATGTAATGATATTTCAAAATATTGTTTTCTTTATAGAATAGTATTTAATTTCTAAAAACAGTCATTATTTCAGTCCTCAAACATTCACTGCTGAACATAAACGTCTTGATGAACAGCCCTGTTCACTTTTCATTCATTTAAGTCTCTTTCACTTCAAATGAACTGTTAAACAAAAAACCAAACTAAAATCACGAACTAATTCATTAGTAAACCAATTTTTATTCGTTAACATTCATTTTGTATGAAACAAAAATCCAAGACCCGTGACTATGTCCGACGAAGAAAAGAACAGGTTAACGTTCTTTTCTGTCATTCTGTGTGTCGGGTGAACGCGAAATGAAATAAAAATTAACCTTCACTTGACTGAAAATTCACCAGAGTGATCAATCCGATATCGCCTTAAAGGAAATTGCTATTATCTATAAGCTCGGCGGATGGGCTGATAATATTCTATGAATAATTGTTGAATAATACCTTAGATTATTCAGAAATATAAACAATACATCACGCTTGTACTCGCCGAAGGGTTGTGCAGAGATGTATAGTAACACCCTCATCTCGCCGCTATGTTTAAGTCCCATGTAATAGGGGATGAGCCCATTGTCGTCAACTGAGCATAAACTCCAGGCTGCTACTGAGGAATTCCACACGGAAAAACCCAATAACACTTTGCCCGACCTGGAGATCGAACCCAAGACCTCACGATTAGCAGTCACGCTTGCCACCACTAGACCAACGTGGCAGTTATTGCCAGAAATATTGGATATCATTATTCGCATTTCACCCGTCAGCTACACTGACAACGTGTTGTACTCGTAACAACAAGACTTGACGCGTTACATAATATTAAACATTACTTTTATAGGAATAAATATTGAACAGAAAAACAAAAATTTTTGCGTCCTTGAATGGATGAGGCAAACAGTATAGCATAATCAGCCCATTACGGTTTCACTAAGAAGAACATGGTCTGCTTAGTTGTCGGCAATAATATTGACAAGCATATCATTTTGGAACCCAGTGCATAATATCAGCAAGCACATTGTGTCACCCGCGTAACAGCGCAACGAGTATTCCCAAGGAGGGTTGATATCAGGCAGGCGGCCGCGGTCATAAAACAATAAGTCAAAACCTCTAACAACATGGATTTACGAAATACATGGTGTGCCGACCCCGCCTAGTGTAGGATAAGGGCAAGAAGAAGAAGAAGACTGTTTCACTGCTGGGCATAGAACTCGTCTCAGAATCTTCTTCTCTCGTATCTGCATGAGCTCTATGGGAATAGCACATGCCGTGGTAAAAACATTAGCCAGTCAGCAGGGTTCATAACGAAACTGACTGCCCAGGGTGCGCCGGACGTACTTAAGTATCCTCATGGTATCGGCAGCTGGTAACACTGGACAATGTTGATAAAGGAGCTAATCGTCACGATTAATCAATGTACCTGAAGTTATAAAAACACTGGTCATTCGACGGATCAGAGGATTCCATGTCGAACAGCCGAAGAAGTCTGACCTTTTATATCTGATTAGCTTGTCCTTATTTTCTGATCTTGTGTAAATTATTTTATTGTGAACTAGTTTCTGTAACTAACCACTAACCCATATATACTCTCAGTGGTGGAGAGTCTATGTTGGTTTCATTTACTTTATTTACCATGCTCTCAATCCTGATATACCGATATTAGCTATAACTGTAATGATAGAATGAGAAGTGTTTATGCTTTAGCCTACCACGCTGCTCTGGTGCGGGTGGACTTCACCCACACCAGACCAACTTTTTAGAACCCACTCACGTGAACAGATTTCATCACGATGTTTTCCATCACCGATTACCAGTTAAACAGTTTTATCGAATTACTGATAAAGTTCTAATTATATTGTAGTAGTTAGCACTGCGTATTTGTCTTGCACAACAAATTGTTAAATATACTCACAGTACGACGTCGGGGTCCATGGCGACGAACATAACTCCGCTTCCTGCCATCAGAGTCGAAAAGAAAACCCGTTCCGGTCGCACTCTACATTTACCGTTGGGCAGTGACCCGCCAGCTATAAGACCCGCCGGTTGGTTCATTCACAGTCCAGGCTGTTCGGCTTTGGAATGCTTTGCCAGTTACAGTTAGACGTGCGCAATCCTTGGTCACTTTCAAAAGACTCGTCAAGGATCACTACCTATCAATATAGTTAAGTTTGCATCTTTATGTATAGTTATTTATTGTCTGTTTATATTATGTATTACATACACATTACACTATATATATTTATTTCATATTTATTGTATAAAATATTTATTTATTTGTGTTTTTAGGTTTATTTAAAGTAATAATTTAATGTTTCCTCATTAATTGTTACACTGAGAACTGCCTCTCTCTTTTTTTTCTTACACTTCATGTCCAACCAAAGGTTGTCTGGAAGAAATCGCCTAGTGCGATAAGACCGCCCATTGTACATCTCTATTTTTATAGTTATGTTTCTTGTTTGTTTTGTGTACAATAAAGAGTATTGTATTGTATTGTATTGTTGGAGAATCTTCCCTTTTTGTTGGAGGAACACCTCGTTCCTCCACATGGGTGACCCCGACGTCACTTATCATCGTCGTCGTATCACTTGCTTAAAAACGGTGAAGGAAAACATCGTGAGGAAACCGACATGCCTGAGAGATATTTTCTCGACGCCATTTGAAGCCAAGTCAGAGGCCCATGGGTGGCACAAACTCTGGCACCATGTGATCATTTACCACACGAAAGGCAGACTTCGAAGTGAAAAATCTTCAGTTGTGAAAGTTAACGCGTACATCTAAATGTTCCTTATCAAATCACACTTCAAAACGGAACTAGTATTAATACTTTTGATTAAGGCCTCGACGGAGATTCATTGTTTAAAGTTTTGACTTTGCGGCTATGACGAAAGAGCGCATAGAATTTGGATTCTGGAACTGTGCCAAGTATAGATTAGGCACTTTTGTCTAAGAAGTTTCGATTTGATCTTAAGAATATTTGAAAGAGCCGATTGTATGAGAGATTGTGAATATCAAAGGTCTTAAGTTCGATCCCCAGGCCGGGCCAAGTGGAAGTGTGGAATTCCTCAGTGGCAGCTCGGAGTTTTTATTTGTGTCCAGTTGATATCAATAGGCTCGCTTCCGATTACATGGGACATAAACATAGCGGTGACATGAGGGTGTTACTATACACCTCTGCCTTACCCTTTGGGGAATACAGGCGTGATGTTATTCATTATTCCTTAACCAATTAGGCTGGCCGTAGTAGGGCCATTAAGTGGCCGGAACACTTTATGTTTGGAGATACAGTATTGTGCATCGGGATACTAAACTGAGTCTACAGCGACCGATGTTTCCAATCCCGAAGGGGAAAGCGGTCGCTTAAGCGATCGAGAAGTTACCAAACCACGGGACGGTCCCTCTGCCAATCAAGATGATGGCTTATGGCCGAGGAGCGTTATTGGTTAAAATTGAAACTCTTGTATACAAACATAACATCGCGCCTTGTATTCCCCGGAGGGTTCGGCAGAGGTGTTTTGGTACACCCTCGTTTCGCCAGTTGTGGTTAAGTCCCATGTAATAGCGGGCGAGCTTATTACCATTAACCGCGCATAACTCCAGATTCTGGGCTGCTACTGAGAAATTCCTAATGGATAAGATAAGATAATTTTTATTTTTTCAAACATAGGTGTACATACAAAACAATTGTCAGCATGCAAGATGTTAAAAGTAACAATACAGATCATCATGTTTGCCTTGATCAATGGCATACAAATATTAATACAATTATAAGATTCTAAGATTAAAAAAACTATTATTATCATAAACATAACATAACATAACTAGCCCATTACTGTCCCACTGCTGGGCTCGGGCCTCTTCTCAGAATGAGAAGGGTTTGGGCCTTAGTCCACCACGCTGCGCTGGCCTGGTGCGGGTTGGCAGACTACACACACCATCGAGAACTTTATGCAGCCCTCTCAGGTGTGCAGGTTTCCTCACGATGTTTTTCCTTCACCGTTAACGCAAGTGATTATCAAATTCTGATCCGCACATGAATTCGAAAAGTCAGAGGTACGGGCCGGGATCGAACTCAGACGCTCCTGTATGGAAGGCAAGCGTTCAACCACTAGGCTATCACTGCTTCTAATTATTATCATAATTACATTAAATTATCTAGAATGTCAAAACGGCTTTTTCTGCTAGTAAATTCTTTACTTTATTTTTGATCGCTGCATCACTTAAATGCTTCCAACTTTTTGGCAGTTTATTATAAATTTTTGGCGCCATGCAAAAGACACTTTTCCGCATAGGTGTCCTATATTGATGTAAGCAAATCTTAGTATTGTCACGCCTATTACGAGGAAATAGATCTGCCATGCGAGAATAAAGGTGAGGGTTGGACCGTAAGAACATTGCATTTTCTAAGATGTAAAGGGATGGTAATGTAAAGATTTTATATTTTTGAAAATAAGGTTTGCAACTCTGAGTAGTTTCAAGTTTGAACATGGACGTAATACATCTCTTTTGAGTTTTAAATATTAGTTCCTTGTCTGTTGAGTTACCCCAAAAGATAATGGCATATCTTAATATAGATGGAATAACACTTTGCCCGACTTGGGGATCGAACTCAGGACCCCCTGATCAGCAGTCACGCTTGAGACTACTAGACCAACGAGGCAGTTGTATCTTATATTTGTTGGCTTTTGTATCTTTACCAATAATGAAGCAATGGCTTTGCATATGGAAGTGGCTATCACAGGTAAAATTAGCATACGAGTCTATATATATACCCAGTTCTGCAATAAAAAATTCTACCATTGGTAAGCAAAACGATTCGTTTTTGTTTATAGGAACCGGGCATTAATAATTAAAAACAACGTAACTAATAACAGCTCTTCACAGAAAATAATATAATAATATAATAAATTTCCAATTGTAGAGTACTCTACAACAGTAAATAAGTTTTTGATTTGATTTTGATTTGATTTGATACTCTCTTCTCATTACCCCTATATTCAGGTACACAAAGCCAAAATGAAAAAAAGTTCGCTTTTATTTATCAGATAAATATTTTTATTGAATAAATCATAAAGTGGGTTAACGAATGGTCGTAACGACTTTAGGTAAACGTCAATACGTTCAACATATAAATGAAGGCAATTGTACGCACGGCCGCTTGGAAAAATACAAACGACGCGTTTAGCTGACGGATCGGCCATATTTATGAAATATACGAACCTGAAGTTGAGGCGGGCACGTCACAATGGCTGACTTTGAAAGCTGTAGTAATATTGAGACGCGAGTGTTGTGTGTAAATTATTTTTTATGCAACGTGCAGATTACTTAACTACTAGATCATTTCTTGGCAAAAAATGAGATTGCTCAATGATGCCCTGAATAAAACGACATGTTGCATGTTGAAGATTGAAAAAAAAGCAAGTTTTATTTACCTTAGGAAAGAATGACAGCATAGATAATATAAAAACACACTTATTTTATATTGGTAACCCAAATATTATAATATAGATTTTACCACATAAACTTTTATCCCCTATTTTACACCATTGGGGGTAATATTTTCATAAATCCTTCCTTAAAGATGCCTTCGTTATAAAAGGTATCTACTATCAACATTTTAAGTTTATAACCCCAGCGGCTTAGGCTGTGCGTATACAGATCAGCCAGCCAGTCAGTCAGTTTCTCCATTTATATATACAGAAGACGATACGTTCAAGCATGCATTACATCAAATCGAAGAAGAGTAACGAACAAAAAAGGATACTAACATTTATTAAAACATAAAATTTTGTAATTACGGTCGCGCAAAAAATTTATACCCGTATATTTCCAAACAAAATATACGCGTCCGTATCCGAAATACAAATTGCAATAAACTAATTTGTTACATTCGCGCAAATGAAAACCATTCATAAATCAGCCTTAGGATTGACATGGCAACATTTGCGTTTTATCGCCAAGTCTTTTCTGAGGGTACATTTTTAATTAGTGAAAGCTTCGTGGAACACGGATTTTGGGTACAGAACCGATAATTTTATTTTAGGTAAAATTATTTTGTTACGCTATTTATTGAATGGGAATGAAGTTTTAATTAAACATGCATAGTAATATACACATTTACTTTATTTTCCCCATTTGATTTGCGAGGGCTGCGCTTGCCGCGGTCGACCTGTGGATGGGTGACCGTTCGTCACACATTGAGGCCCCTCAGTGCCTCGTACAGCACCTTAACCCGTCGGTCCCGGGTGTCATTCGAATACCTATAACAATCGTTACGGGAAGTCAGAAGCCCGAAAGTCTGACAACCGATCTAACCTTAGGATATCGGCATTGCCCAGTAACTGGGTTGCAGAGGTCTGATGGCAGACGCTCCGTTTAAAATACTGGTATTCAGCCGCATTTGGTTAGACTGGAAGCTGACCCCAACATAGTTGGGAAAAGGCTAGGTAGAACGGACGATTTCATTCACCGTTAACGCAAGCGATAATCAAATTCTGATCCGAATATCAATTTGAAAGGTCAGACGGCCTGGATAGAGCTCAAACCCTTCTACGTGGAAGGCGAACGTTCAACAGTTACACACTCTATAGTGTGTATCCGCCTGCGGTATGTGAGCGGCGAGAGGGGGGTGCAAAACTTTAGGCTCGCTCTGTCAGTTTGCTTTGTCTTGTCTACTGCGCGCACCCCCCTCCTGCCGCTCGCATACCGCAGGCGTTGACTAGTCCTTTTTTTATTGTGGGAAAATACTCATGGATGTCCCTCGCCTGAGGAATGCGAGCAGCGAGGTCTGCCGGTCTTTTAGCGGCTTTAAACCCACGGTGTTCGTCTTCTAACCTACGGCCGGGGTCACGGTATTCGCTATCGCATGCACCGTAACCCTGGCAGGTTTTGGTCCACCAGTTGCTAGTAGACCTCTCCTTTGTTGGGGCGATTGTCTCCTTGCCCCACGTCCTTCTGAGAGGCGCGCGTGGACCACGGTGCGCCATCTTCCCGGGCCTCTTACTGGTCGAGCGACGGGTCCCTTAACCCGCTACCCACAGGCCACTCACTAGGGCAGTGACTAGTCCTCACGCGCGGACTATAGTAGCACATTTTGGGAACAAAGCTACGTATGAGTATTTCAGAATTCTCTTCAGCACTATTTATGCTTATTTGTGATCTTTAAGCCTAACACGTTACTGTTGTGCGTGATTTTGAATGGCGCTATGCCAAAACTGTTTGCGTTTAAACTGGAAACAGCTTGAAATGTTGGTTACTGTGAATTAGGAGTCAACGAATGCAAGTTTGTGCTTTCATTTATAACTGGTTTGTTGGATTGCATTAAAAGAGCCTCCACAAGTGACGTACTTAAGTACGTCCGACACACTCTGGGCAGTCAGCCTCGCTACGGAACTTGCTGACTGGCTAATCTTTTCGCCACGGAATGAGCTGTTCTTGTATAGCTCGTGCCAATACAAGAGAAGAAAAAGTGTTTTGTGGATGTTATTATGTTCTTCGAAGGATAGATTCGAAGGAAGATAGGTCAAAATGGAGACCACACTATGAACACCTTTTTTTATCGTGGGGAAATCCTCACCGATTTCCCTCGCCCGAGGAAGGCGAGGTGTTCTGCCGGACTCTTACCGGCTAAAAACCCACGATGTTCCTCCTCCTGACCATCGGCTGAGATCGCGGGATTCACATAAGCATGCACCGCAACCCGAGCAACACGACGCGCGAACACCTAACTGTATTCTAAAAAATTTTCCAAGAAAAATTCTACCTCTTTCGAAATTCCCTATTTAGAAAAAGATAGAATATTTAGTTTAGAAATGTATTTCTTTATAAATAGGGTATTTAGGAAGAGATAGACCACCAAACTAAATATTCAAGGTCATATGTTTCGACTTCAGTTAGGTGTTCATAGTCTGGTCTCCAGTTTTGCCTATACCATCGTGGTATTTCGGGAATAAAAATGCGCAAAAATAAAACTGACAATGACTGACAATGATAAAATAATAAATCAACGTCTTAAGTAACCCATTTTAATATAAATTTTTCATTAAGATGCTTTCCTCGATCACTCCGACTTTATACTAATTAAACTGTGTGTCAAATGCCAGTATAAAAAATAGATAATTTAAGAAAGAAACAATTTAATTTTCGTCTTGTACCTATATCCAAGTATCTCAATTCCCAGTGTCCTAAATTAACTCTTAATTAAAGTCATCAGTCCCAGACCAATCCCTACATCTCCCAAAAAACCAGCACCCTTTAAATTCGAACTTATCAGTCCACCCAACGTTATCGAACTTACGAACAGTCAACTCACGTCCGAAAACAATAAAAATAAATCCGCTGCGGTTCTTTGAAGTCTAACAAAGGGGAATCCAAATTCAATAGTCACGCTTGGCCTAAAGTCGCCAAGTTTATTTTTAATTCTTTGACATTGTCGCGTTTGGCCTTTGGCGCACCTGAATGTAAGCTCAGACAGGGTCTAAGATGGAGCACATAAGGCCAAGAAGCAAAGATATAGAGGAACTCCCCTGTACCTCTTAGACACTCACATACCTACACACAGCGAAATACAGTGAACTGCTTGGGACCAGACTTTAATGTGAGGTTGGTAGCTAGCCAGGTGAGCCGTAAAGATCCTACCACGTCGCGTGCTGAGTTTTGTTGAATCTTACAACACACTTCTATTCCCAGTGTGCGATGAGGAAATTTAATATTCTTGCCCGTCCCCACACGGGATAAAACCGTTTCCGAATTACCGTCGAGATTTTGAAGACAGCTTCGGGACGAGTGTTGTGAGTGTGTGAATGAAAGGCAGTTGCATGCAGCTGAGATGGGAATGCTAAGAGGGATGTGTGGTATTACGCGAATGGATAGAATTAGAAATGAGTATGTAAGAGGAAGCCTGAAAGTGGCGCCGGTGACTGAGAAGTTGTGTGGAAACTGGTTGTCGTGGTATGGGCATGTGATGCGGACGAACGAGGAACATGTCATGAGGAAAGTTTTGAGTATGAATATGGGTGGTTATAAGAGTAGAGGAAGACCGAAGAAACGATGGAAAGATAGTGTGAAAGATGATATGGCTAGAAAGGGGGTGACTACTGAAATGACGGCTAATACAGATGTAAGGAAGAAGAAGACATACTGCGCCGACCCCAAATAAGTTGGGATAAGGGAAGGAGGATGATGATGATGGTAACATGTATATTTGGTATGAAGTTCAATGATAGTACCATATTGGCGACAATTGATTGGAGTGCACTAAAAGATCCGCCGTGATGATACTCAGGTACGTCCAGCGCACCCTGGGCAGTCGGCTTTGCTGACTGGCTTATCTCTTCACCACGCCATGACCGCATGAGCTTACATCACAATAATAGTTCGCAGCATCTTATGTCATCACCCTGCTGAATACTATCTTCATAATCTTAACCCGGCGTCATGGGGGTTGGGTCAAAATGACCCGGGACGTTTTTGTTAGCTTACAGATTCGTAACTACGCAAGCGACGTTACCGCTTCTCTCAGTAGCTGGAGTTTATGAGTTGCGCTAAGCGTTATTGATAAAGAAACAGTTGCACGGCGATCGTGCATGGAGCTATGTGTGCCCAAAGTTAAAAAAGGGTAAATATGACCCACCCCGTACTCGATGTAACAATTTTGCGCCATTTTCTCCATAGATGGTTTTTATGTTTTGTCATTACTTTTGGTGCCATTTTTTGCAATTTATGCTTGAATTATCGTTTCTTGTTATTAACGTAATTACATTTTGCGGTAGATCGAAAAAAATGGATCGAGAGGAAAGAGAACGACAGAGAAGATGATGAGTCTGATAAATATTTAAAGAACGCCACTTTTGTTGGTTTTTACGTGTTTTTATTTTTATAGGTTTAAAGGTTTAATTAAAATGTTATGTAATACAAATTCTTGTTTCATTTAGTAAACCATAAAACAATAAAGCCATTACCTTTAAAAAAATTGTTATTTATTTTAAAAAAATTGTAATTTTTTAAGTCTAAATATCGGATCATAATGACCCACCCCCACGTCCGCGTAACATTTTCCACCCCCATGACGCCGGGTTAAATGGTTGACAAGGTGATATTTTTGGGTCAGGATATCAAAAAATGTCTGAGGCTAATTAACAACCGCATGGATAATGAATGAAAATGATTTGCAAGGTTAATCTGCGCTTGTCGCGGTCAGTCTGTGGATGGGTCACTATTTGTTACGAGTAGTCAGAAACTCAAAAGTCTGATTACCGGTTTAACCTTAGGATATCGGCATTATCTAGTAACTGGGTTGCAGAGGTCTGATGACAGTCGCTCCGTGTAAAATACCGGTATTCATCTGGTTAGATTGGAAGCTGACCACAAAATAATTAGGAAAAGGCTAGGCAGAACATATCATTGAGAAAATGTGTGAACAGCGATTAACAAAAGGAATTTATAAGGTGGATGTCAGTGGACACGCCGGTAGAGGACGCCCTAGAAGGACATACATCGATGTTATTGATGATGTTCTTCACAAAAGACAGGTGTGTAGTACTCTTAACCGGCGTGCGTGTATGACAAGATATATGAATGTGGATGAAGCGAAAGGAAAAAGTTTCTGCCTACCCCCATGGGAAAACGGCGTGAGTTTATGTGTGTATGTAGAACATAACCAGAACATGTCTAGAAAATATTATTTTGTTATACTTAACTTTTTCACCAGTCATCATTGTCGCATTTTATCAATACAGCGTACTACAGATTTATTTAAAAGACATTTTCTGGTTCCAAACAAGGCTATTTTTCTTCTTGTTCTAAAAATCCCAACGTCTCGATTGTCACAAAGGAGCGTACAGCGTCGAAGATCGGATGTATACCAGTCACGTCTCAAGACTGCTAGACGACGCTGCAATGTCTGTTTAAAAATAAGTGAAAATCTGTTTAGAAGTTTTGAATGATGCTGGCAGAAATAATAAAGCTAAGTCATGTTTTGAAGAAAGAAGTTTGATAGTGATTCTATTAAAAAAGATGTTGGTTTAATTAATATAACACTTTTGGCGTCAATTTTTTCTTTATGTAATCGATTGGCTAAGGGCGATGCCTCATTAGTGCGTTGCGTCGTCGCAATGGATCAACGCATTATATGCCACATCTGAGTTGCGACGACGCACGATGTCGACGCGCAAGAGGACGACGCACGCACCTCAGTCGGTCTCGTTTGCCCTTCTAGCAGTGGAACACTATCCGTCGTCGCACCGGAGCTCCGACAGCGCAGCGCATCACCCTCCCCCGCTTCGTCTCTCGTCCGCCGATCCGTTGAAACGTCGCGTGCGACGACGCAACGCTTTAATTTGGCATGTCATTAAAAATATATGGAAAACGACGCAGCAAATATATGGAAAAAGTCCAGACATTGTAGTATAAAGACTATGCGAGTGAAACGATGTAGGGCAACGTCTGGAATGGTCTTTTGAGGAAAGTCCCATAGCAGGTTTGAGTTGACCTGGCCTAACTGACAGCACATCTGCATCAGTCATCGCGGATTTCAACACAAGGACTTCTACTAACTATAGTCCGCGCGGAAGTGTTAGTCACCTGAGGTATGTGAGCGGTAGGAGGGGGGTGCGCGCGGTAGACAACACAAAGCAAACTGACAGAGCGTGTCTATTGTGTCGCACCCCCCTCCTGCCGCTCTCATACCTCAGGCGGTGATTAGCATTTGCGCGCAGACTATACAAAAAAAACATGTATAGAATTCATAAAATGTAATAAACTCTTGTAAAGTTACTGATGCCTGACATTTTAACAATACAGCAGGAAGTTTCTCGTTACTAGCAATGTTATTTTTCGTCTATTCCAAAATCTCATATTTCAATTGTCATAAGGTAGAAATTCTTCCAAATTGAGCTATAACAACCCATGTTCTATAAGTTACAAAAAGTTCTACATCATAAAATAATCAGCCCATTACTGTCCCACCGCAGGACACAGGCCTTTTCTCAAAATGAGAAGGGTTTAGGCTTTAGTCCAGCACGCTGGCCTGGTGCGGGTTGGCGGACTACACACTCACGAGAATATTATGTAGCCCTCTCAGGTATTCTTATTCTTTATTGTACACAAAATAATTATACATAATACAGTTTTGTTGGCAAATTCATGTACAAAGTCGAACTTAACTCACAAATGAGTTTTCAAACAGCAAACCTTAGAGCGATAGAGAGATTTGATGTTGAGGAGAACAATTACCTAAGTGTACAAGTTCGATAAAATTACAAATTAAATACATAATAAATATACATATCTACATAAACTAAACAAATATATTATGTATTAGCACACAATAAATAAACGCAGGTATGCAGGTTTCCTCACGATCTTTTCTTTCACCGTTAACGCAAGTGATAATCAAATTATGATCCGCACATGAATTCGAAAAGTCAAGGGGGAAGGCCGGGGTCGAACTCAGATCCTCCTTCATGGAAGGCAAGCGTTCAACCGCTAGGCTATCACTGCTACATCATCAAACATAATTCAAATTGTGGATACAAAGGCGTATGCTACACGTTCAATATTTTATCACGATATTTGGACCGTTATTTTGAGCGTGTCTTCTACACTTTTAAAAAGTTTCATTTAAATCTCGAACAAACGTCTTCTCTCCCGAAATCTGTAGTTTTGTTTGTCACAAAGCGTTGCAGTGTGATCTCATCGAAGATCACAATGTACGCTGGTCACGTCTCGTAGCACCGACGCTACGATGCTACGACGGCTACGACACCGAATTTGTAGCTGTGGCCGATAACGTTCTGCATAGACGGTTTTATTATGGAAACCTTTGCTATTGCTTTCGGCAACATCTTTTTTGTAGCATCTAGGTGGTTTGACTACAAACTGTTATGTTTTGTCTTTAGTTTGTTCTTTTTTTAATCGTTCCTGTCTCGCAATTTTCTACAGTATCGTGAGTTATAGTTATAGTTATATTTTTTGCGACCCATCTTTTATTTTGTATGTAAAAAAGTCCCGTAATCGGTCGATGTTCTGTATATATAAAAGTAGAAACTGACTGACTGACTGATCTATCAACGCTTAGCCTAAATCGCTGGGGTTAGAAACTTGAAATTTTGGCAATTGGTACCTTTTATAACGTAGGCATGCATAAAGGAATGATTTTTCAAAATTTCTCCTCTAAAGGGGTGAAAATCAAAGGTGTGGGCAATAGCTAGTAACTGATAGACAGTACAAAACTATTTAACCAAACACATAATGTAATATCTAAAACTTAAATTCACTCTCTAAGCCACCATTCACTCTCTAGGAATAATATTTTGTACCGAAGGCCCGAAGCACATGAAAATGGCTCACCGCACTTTGTATTGCGGTAATCCACGTGGCGTGCACACGTCATACAGTGACGTCACTTTAAAGAGCGTTCACACTGAGTGGATTGAAGGGGGCTACTGGTCAAAAGGGGCTGTTGGACATTTTCTCGATAGCAATACAGGAAGTACCGGGTTTATTCAGAACCCATCGCGAAATTCAAGATATTTGGATGTTTATAACCGTGTATGTGTGGTACGTATGAGTGTGTGTAGTTTGTGTGTGTGTGTTTGGGGTTTGTGTGTGTTATAAAGTTTCTTGGAGATTTTTCAACATAGGATCAAATTCTTAGAGCTGAAGCCATAACATTTCTAATTGTCTACTTGTAAATGTTTATCTATACTATATGATATCTATATATACTATAATATTATAAGGAAAGATTTGTATCTTTGTATGTAAAGAATAAACTTAAAAACTACTGGACCGATTTCAAAAAATCTTTTGCCGTTAAAAAGCTACATTATCACTGAGTAACATAGGCTACGGGCGGAGCCGTGAGGACACAGCTAGTTTAAAATAAAATAGAATAGAATAGAATATACTTTATTGTACACCAAAATTGTAACACAGCTCTTATACAATAACAAACATTAAAGGGTACAAATACTTGTAAAATACTTTGAAGTTGAACTTGAACTTGTAGTTTTCAAACCCTGACTGATTTAAACATAACATAACATCACGCGTTGTATTCCCCGAAGGGTTCGGCAGAGGTGTTTTAGTACACCCTCGTTTCGTCAGTTATGTGTTAAGTCCCATGTAATACCCTTTATTGTTTGTATTGTATAAGAGCTGTGTTACAATTTTGGTGTAAAATAAAGTATATTCTATTCTTTTATAATATGGGGCGAACCTATTGCCATAAACCGGGCACAAATCCAGACTCCAGGCTGCTACCGAGAAATTCCTAATGGAAAAAACCAATAATACTTTTCCCGACCTGGGGATCGAACCCAGGATTGCTCAGCAGTCTCCCTTGCGACAACTAGAGTAACGAAGCAGTTGATTTAAACTAGAGAGTAAACCTATTACTCTTTGTGAAGTAAAACAATATTCAAAAACTAGTACATTATTATCGATATACAGTTTCAACATTTCTTTAGTAAACATACGACGACACATAAGCCTGCGCAAACTAGAACATGCCTGAGGATATGCCCACGGTCGCGTTGTGCGTTTTGTGTTTCACCAATGTTTATGTTTGTTTTGTAGAAACACACCTAGTCACGTGTTACGCGTTGCTACCCAAAGGGAATTGGCCACTCAGCACTGATACCTTATAGTTAGTAACAAATATCGAAATTAGGACAAGCAGCGGAAACGGCCAGCTGATGTTGCATTTAGTGACGCACATCATTTTATATTACCGAGCTGTAATTTTAATAATTGTAATTTAGAGACACATTCCATATTCATACTTCGAATAGGATCATAGATTAATTAGCAATTAATATTGTAATAAGTTTTGTTTTAATAAATTAGTTTAAATCATTTTTGGTTTTTTTTCAATCCTCCGTCTGCAGTTAACGTAATTGGCGCAGTCGGTAGGATATTCGCGGGCCGGTTCGCGAGCTTTAGGGATCTCTAATATCGTTATCCGCATTCGCGAGTCACCCGGGTGGCTATCAAGCACCAACATCGAGTATCCAGAATCTACGGACCAGCTGCAGCTTCGGAGAGAATCCAGACATCGATTCACGAGAGAACCAGACATGAAATATTTGTAAGTACACTTGAATTGCTCTGGTGTTGCTTTCCTTTTATTCCTAGTGTTTCCCTTTATCCACGATTTTTCATCCGAAAGATCCTAAACCCCAGCAGCCTACATCGCGCAAGGCTCGCTGGACTACTATAGATATAAATAGGGATTTAGATAGTGACAGCTCAAGAAGTTTGATAAAGATGGCCCTTAACCCGGATACAATTTTTAAGACTCTTCGTTTAGTACCGGAGTTTGATGGGAATCCAAATGTTTTAACTAGGTTTATTAGTATTTGTGACCAAATAGTAGGTCAGTATCTTAGTAATGTTCAAGGTAGTGAATTATCCAACTCATGCTTATTAAACGGCATCTTAAATAAAATCACTGGGTCCGCCGCCTGTACCATTAACTCTAATGGTATTCCTGATAGTTGGCAAGGTATTAAAACAGCCCTAATAAATAATTTCTCGGACCAACGGGATGAAACCGCTTTATACAGAGACCTCTCTTTAGCTACGCAAGGTAATAAAACCCCTCAGGAATTTTATGAACAATGCCAAACTTTGTTTAGTACGATAATGACATATGTCACGTTACATGAACCAATTCCTACCACGGTAGAAGCTAAACGTACTTTATATAAAAAAGTTACTATGCAGTCTTTTGTCAGAGGTTTGAAGGAACCTTTAGGCTCACGTATTAGGTGCATGCGTCCTGAGACAGTTGAAAAAGCCCTTGAATACGTACAGGAGGAACTTAACGTTATGTACCTACAGCAGCGTAGTGACGTTCCAAAACCGGTGTATAATCCTAAAATACCCAGTCCCAGTTCATCTCATGTAAACTTTATGCCTCCACGTAACCAGAATTTCCCTACACCGACTCCTAATTGGCCTGCTCCTGTAGGAAATAAACCTATGTTTTCGCCCCAGCCCTTTAAATTTCATCCTCACTTATTAAATCAGTCACCACAAAATCGCATGCCTACTCGCACTCAACAGATGTTCCGCACTTTACCGCATAATTATAATCCTCAAAGTAATGTGTTCCGTTTACCACCTAGGAATAATCAGCCTCATAATTTAGGTCCAAAACCTATGAGTGGTGTTCAGCATTTCACACCTAAACCTATGTTATCGGGACATGATTGGAATAAATCAGGCAATCCACCGCCAACTAATTATCTAAAAAGTCGTGAAATGAACATGAATGAATGCGCTACGTATGACGACTCATATTACCCCGCGGAGTATTGTTACGAACCGGACTATTATTATAGTGATTATTCAGATTATAGTCCATACGCCACATTAGAGTGCAACTCTGAATCAGTTTATTGCGATGTAAGTAACGAAAATAATTTTATACACGAAATTGAACCTCAACCGGGTCCAAGTCATAAAGAACAGGATTTTCAGGATCACCAAATATCAAAAAGACCAAAATAGAGCTGAATCTTCAGACTCAGAGACAGCTTCCGTATATATTAATTTCAAATCCACCTTTAAAATTTTTAATAGATACTGGTGCAAACCAATCTTTTATCAGTCCGGATGCTGTAGAAAAGTACTTTCCAAATTTTCCTCTTAATTATGACCCATTTGAAGTGTCCAACGTACATGGAACTAGTAGAAGTGATTATTCTATAACTTTACCATGTTTTGCCGAATTTAATGATTCAGACGATCTAACATTTTACGTATATCGTTTTCACGACCATTTCGATGGATTAATAGGATTAAATATGTTAACTAGATGGGAATCAAAGATAGATTTAAAAGATTTAAAATTAATTACAAGAACCTCTGTTAACCCAATTAAATTGCATAACTCTTGTAATGTAAACCTTTACGAAGACATTATACCGGCCGAGTCGTCAAAGTTAATAAGAATTCCTATCCATTCCCCAGACGGTGCAGTCTTAGTTAGTGAACAGACTATATGCAACTGTATTATCCACGAGTGTTTAACAACTGTAGTGAATAGTCGCGGCTATATAGAAATAGAAAATCCGACACCAAATGATATAATTTTATCGTTAGATCAACCTGCACGCGCTAGTTTATTTAATATCGAGTGCACGCGCACTGAATATAGTGGTACAAGAGTACAGAATGTAATATCGAAATTGCGTACCGATCATCTTAATGAAGAAGAGAAGGCTAATCTTGTAACTCTTTGTTCAAAATATGCTGACGTGTTTTATATCGAAGGCGAAGCGTTAACTTTTACCAATAAGATAAAGCATCGTATTAAAACTATGGACGAGGTTCCCGTTTATACTAAGAGCTATCGGTATCCGTTTGTACATCGTCAAGAAGTCAGGGACCAAATATCAAAGATGTTAGATCAGGGAATAATAAGACCTTCCGATTCCGCATGGAGTTCACCAATTTGGGTGGTACCTAAGAAAATAGATGCTTCAGGTAAACAGAAATGGCGATTAGTGATCGATTTCAGAAAAGTCAATGAAAAAACAATTGATGATAAATATCCAATCCCTAATATTAACGATGTCCTTGACAAGCTAGGAAGATGTCAGTATTTTACAACGCTTGATTTAGCTAGTGGATTTTACCAGGTAGAAATGGACCCTCAGGATATACAGAAAACCGCATTTAATGTTGAACATGGTCATTTTGAGTATCTTAGAATGCCAATGGGACTTAAGAATTCACCTTCCACTTTTCAGAGGGTTATGGATAATGTCCTTAGAGGTCTCCAGAATGAAATATGCTTGGTTTATTTAGATGACATTATAATTTTCAGCACTAGTTTACAGGAACATATGGTTAATCTAGAAAAAGTACTCCAGAGACTTCAGGAGTCCAATTTTAAGATACAGATGGATAAATCGGAATTTTTAAAGATTGAAACTGCTTATCTCGGGCATATCATTACTAGGGAAGGTATAAAACCGAATCCAGATAAAATCCAAGCTATCGAAAAATATCCCATTCCAAAGACCCCCAAAGAAATTAAGCAATTTTTAGGCCTCATAGGCTACTATCGAAAATTCATTCCAGACTTTGCTAAAATAACTAAACCTCTAACTTCTTGTTTAAAAAAAGGTAGAAAAGTTGTTTTAGATCCCGAATATATTAATAGCTTTGAGAAATGCAAAACTCTTCTAACAAATGATCCCATATTACAGTATCCTGATTTTAGTAGAGAATTCATCTTAACAACAGATGCTTCGAACGTTGCCATAGGTGCCATATTATCCCAAGGAACAGTAGGATCCGATAAACCTGTATGTTACGCTTCCCGAACCTTAAACGAGAGTGAGCTCAATTATAGCACCATAGAAAAGGAATTGCTTGCTATAGTCTGGGCCACAAAGTATTTCAGACCATACTTATTTGGGCGCAAATTTAAGGTATTAACTGATCATAAACCTTTACAGTGGATGATGAACCTTAAGGAACCCAATTCGCGTTTAACGAGATGGCGGTTAAAATTAAGTGAATATGATTTTACTGTTATATATAAAAAGGGCAAGAATAATACAAATGCCGACGCCTTATCTCGTGTGGAAATCCATATTGAAGATGCTAATAGTATAATAGATGAGTTATGTTCACTTATTCCAAACGCTACAGAAAACCCACCGTCCGTAGCAAATTCGTCCACTGCAACCGTACATACAAGTCTTGAACACCCTATATTAGAAGTCCCAATCACCGACGAGCCCCTTAATAAGTATCATAGGCAGATATGCTTCACTATTGTAGATGATGTTAAACGAAAGGCAACGGTATCTAAACCATTTGAAACACACACACGCATAGCTATCCAAATATCATCTTCAAACTTAGAGAACGATGTAGTTAATGCCATCAAAGAATATGTGAATCCGAAAGTTAAGACAGCCATTTTAATAAATCCACCTCTCGCAATGTATTCAATCATACCGGTAATACAAGAAAAGTTTAAAAGTTCTTCAATTAATCTTGTGCTAGCTAAACATGAAATTGATAATGTTAAAGAGTACCTCCATCAGCAAGAAATAATTCAACACTATCATGACGGTAAAACCAACCATCGCGGAATTACCGAATGCTATTTAGCTCTTTCTAAAAAATATTACTGGCCCAAAATGAAAGATCAAATAACAAAATTTATAAATGAATGTATTATTTGTGGGCAAGCTAAATACGATAGAGGACCTATTAAACCACAGTTTAATATAGTACCTCCTGCGACAAAACCATTCGAGATAGTTCACATGGATTTATTCACAGTTCATAATGAAAAATACATTACGTTCGTAGATGTTTTTACAAAGTATGGACAGGCATATCATCTAAGAGACGGTACGGCAGTAAGCATATTGCAATCGCTGTTACAATATTGCACCCATCATGGAGTACCGTTAACACTAATAACTGACAATGGTACGGAGTTCACTAATCAGCTCTTCTCTGAATTCACACGTGTTCACAAAATTAACCACCACAGAGTCTTACCACATTCTCCTAACGATAACGGTAACATTGAGCGTTTTCACTCGACTATTCTAGAACACTTACGTATTTTAAAACTACAGCGTAAGGATGAACCCATATTAAATCTTATGCCATATGCTATCATCGGTTATAATAGCTCGATACATAGTTTCACTAAGTGTAGGCCATTTGATTTATTAACAGGGCACTTTAATCCCAGGGATATTTCAGACATAGATTTTACACAACAATTGTTGCAGCAATACGTACAAAATCATAGGGCACAAATGAAACTGGTCTATGACACAATAAACGAGTCTGCATTGGCTAGACGGACCGCTTTAATAGAACGTAGAAACTTAGGTCGAGAACCTGAAATAGAGTATGTTCCCCAACAACAAGTTTTCATTAAAAACCCCTCCGCTAGTCGTCAGAAAACCGCACCCCGTTATACCCAAGACACTATTTTAGCGGATTTACCCGTTCACATTTACACGTCAAAGAAACGTGGACCTGTGGCTAAATCTAGATTAAAAAGAAGCCATAAAGATCCTAAATTGTTACAGGATTCTACTATTACTGATCCTTCACGAGACGAAGTCCCAGGAGATAAAACTTGAAAGTTTGGCCGATGGACCAGGCTTACTACCATTCAAACTTGGACCAACGAGAATGACAACTCATCATCATACGTTCCTACAATATATAAATCTTAAAGATATTGAAGAGCAAATTAATCTTTTGCAGAATCAAATACAGGGTTACAAAAGTCGGCTTAGTAATGATACATATACTTTATTTGAATTTCAGATAACTTATCTTACTGACAAAATTGGCAAAGCAACAAATCAATTGCGAACTCTAGAGCCTGATCGTGTTAAAAGAGGTCTTGTAGACGGATTAGGATCTATAATAAAGAGCATATCTGGCAATTTAGATTATACAGACGCTTTAAAATATAATAATGCTATTAAAATTTTACAGAGTAATCAAGATAAAGTCTCAAACGAATTTAATGATCATATCAGTCTCACTAAGGAAGGGATGAATAAATATAGCAATTTATTGACTCAGTTAGTTGAAAATCAAAATAAAACTAATGAAGCCTTAGAATCATTAATGGATGTTACTCATGGTTTAATTAGACATGCAAGGTTTAGCCAACTTCTAAGTATCTTAAGTAATAATGTAGAAGATTTGACTTCTGAGTTAACCGGGATAGAAAATAGCCTAGCTTTTATTCGTGCGTCAAGCACACATCATTCTATGATAGATATAGATACTCTTAAATATATGATAAATAGGTTAGAAAATATATATGGTAAGGATGAGATATTAAGATTAGAGTTAAGAGAATATTATAATGTAATAAATCCTGGCTCTTATTACAGCGAAAAACAAATCATTATAGTATTCAAATTTCCCGTAGTTTCTAAAGATACATATGATTTATATAGACTATCTATAGTACCCAACAAAAACCAGAAAGCCCTTATTCCTACCTATCCCTTTATAGCAACTAACGAGGAATCTTTCGTGTACATAGAAGCAGAATGCTCGAAGTTTAACAACTGGTATCTCTGTGAAAAAGAAGTTACTCATCAACTACGTACCAAGTTTGACTGCATCCAGGAGCTCATCAAACATCAAGCCCTAAAAACTACCTGCCAGTTCACAACCGTAACACTGACACAAGAAGCTATGGAGAAGCTTGACGATCAACATTATGCTCTGTCATTTCCACACCCAACCAAGGTTCAGTTGGTATGCGGAAGAGAAGATTTCATCTCACTACAAGGCAGCTATCTCGTCACCATTCCTGCTAGCTGTTATTTACGCACCACGGAGTTAACCATAACCAACAATAACGATGAGATACGAGGCCAACCTTTGAAGTTAATAGATATTCCCTATGATGCCGAGAAGGAAGATACTGAATCAACTCACATTCATCTCAATTCAATAAGTCTAAAAGGACTACACAGCATTCAGAATAGAATCATGATGGAATCACCAATACAACTTGAAGGGACACAGTCAGATGCTTTATATCATACTACAATCCCTTTTTATGTCGTAATGTGTGGAACAGTATTACTCATCATAGCCTTTATATGCTATCGCCATAAGAGTCTTTCTAAGAGATCTACAGTCTCCAACGCTAAAGATCACGTCTATGCGGAGCCGGATGAAAAAGAAAATCATCTGAAGATGACCGAAGGGAAGGGTCCAGCAATATTTTCTCTCAAAGTTCTAAAATAATTGCTGATCTGCGGGTGGAGATGTTACGCGTTGCTACCCAAAGGGAATTGGCCACTCAGCACTGATACCTTATAGTTAGTAACAAATATCGAAATTAGGACAAGCAGCGGAAACGGCCAGCTGATGTTGCATTTAGTGACGCACATCATTTTATATTACCGAGCTGTAATTTTAATAATTGTAATTTAGAGACACATTCCATATTCATACTTCGAATAGGATCATAGATTAATTAGCAATTAATATTGTAATAAGTTTTGTTTTAATAAATTAGTTTAAATCATTTTTGGTTTTTTTTCAATCCTCCGTCTGCAGTTAACGTAATTCACGTCTTACAAAACATTTTCTTTATCTATAAATAAAGATAATGAAAAAATAATGACAGTAAAAAAAATTGCCCAACAGTAGGACAGTACGGCAGACATAAAAAAAAAAATTAAAAAAAAGCTGTCGCGGGACACCGGGCAGATGTGAAACATCGAAACTAATTTAAAAAAAGAAACTGGCCGAATCAATCCGAAGAGAGCCGATGAGTTCCGAAGGTCTGCCGTCGTGTGTCTGCCATACCCGTACTGCCGCAATAGATGTTTCACATCAAAAGGCAGACCCGCACTCTTCAAATAGCTGAGGCAAGTTTTTTTTTACAAAATTAAATTCGATATTGCACATATGCCAGGCGTCCCACGCTGGCTTCATTTTTTTATTATAAAGTGCGCAACTCATAACAACCCATAGCAACTCTGCAATCCTGTTTAATACTAGTTGTTTGTTCTGGTTTCTGACTACCGGTGACAACTACAATACATTTGTCACACTATTATCATATTTTAGGGTTAACTGGTAGTAAATGCCTTATACATAAGTCCGCCCTATGTACCACCATGTACTCCAAATGATAAATGATTTTTATTTCTGTAATTAAATCTGTTACAGACACCTTTACAAGTCAATGTAATGTTTGTTTTAAGACTAAATGACGCCGGCATTTCCCAACTGACTAGCTCTGAAAAGAAAAGCCGAAGAAACTCAGAGATCGAAGTCGTCAAAGTTTTTTATTTTTTATTATTATAATTGCGTTGTGTGGGTTCCACTCAGTGATGAGTTTTGCCCACAGCTCGTCTGACATGCGGCAGACGTGACCAGCCCAGTTCCATTTTCAGCTTGCGGCAGACGACGTCGCAGCAGGCCCAGAAGGAGATGGCGGGACGAACCAGACACCTATTGGAAGGACTGGCCGCAGAAAACCCTAAACCGAGAGAAGTGGAAGGCGGGTAGGGAGGCCTTTGCCCTGCAGTGGGATGATCATGGCTGAATAATAATAATTATTATAATGGCAATTAATTTAATCAACTATTGGTTTTGAGACACCTACAATTATCATACACCCCAATAAGAAAATCCATCATCAAAGAAAAACAACAGTGTCTTCTTTTATTATTAACTTCCACACTCCTAACAGCGTCTATCGGAGAATCAAAGCCTTCTAATGCACGTGAGTATTTTATGCTCTCCGAGTAAGTCCATGTAACTTATGAGTTGTCTCCCTTACAATACACCTGGGCTTCACGCAGTCTACCTACATGAAACGTCTCGCCGTTATATGAATAATATAATCAACTTTCAACGAGACCATGCATTATGTGGGATTTTTACTTTGCAAAATGATTTAGTGTATTTCGTGGGAAGATTTTTGGGTTTTGGTCAGAAATTTGGTCGTAAGTAGTTAATGGATACTAAAATGTACATACGTGGTGTGAAGAGTTTTTATTTTTGTCGTTTTACATCATAATTAGCATGGAATGGCATCATATTTAATTATTATACCTGGATGACCGAGCTTTGCTCGGTTTTTTTATTGGTAAATCGTGTTTTTTGGTAAGAAAAAAAATAGAAAAAGAAGAAAAAAATGACCACTTGGTTTCGAACCGAGTCTTATGATTTCGGGACCGCCCGATTTCCCACCTGAGCTATTTTAACCTTGCAGATAGCGGCGAAAGGACATGTTATGAAATGGGATTAAAATAATTTTATTTTTGAACCGCTTACATGTGCGGTTTTTCTGATAGGGAAAACTGTCTAGGACGTACTTACAAAAACATTTTTTTTTTAAAAAGCACCATTATTTAATTATAAAACATTTAAAATCCTGATATTTTTTTTGTTAAATAACTAATTAACTGATAAAAAACTTTGAAATAAAAATGATATATATCATTTTTGAAAGCATAATATTTATCCTAATATTAAAATAATAATAAACGGCTTAAATTAAAATAAAATCAATGAATTAACTTAATGGTGTGGATGTATGGCATTGATTCCCTTGTCTCAATAGAATAAAAGAAAATATTTACTGTATGTCAGCAAGGTTGTCACTTGTCATTGTCAGTAATGTCATCAATGTCTAATCATGTCAAAGTTGTCACACAAAATCGCTATCTATTGTTGTTAAAAGCCAGGTCAGATAAAAAAAACTCAAAACAATGGTACATAGACAAAAACACAGGAACCACAGTCACAATAACAGACAACAGTAGAATAAGTTGAATTGAATTTGACTTTTTGACAATGACTGACGTTGACAATGACAATAAATGTCACCCAATAGAAGTGTCGCCAGAATTAATAATTATGGGTTAACAACTGTGGGTTGCAACTTTATTTTTTAATTCTAATTATTTAAATTTTAAAAAAACAATAGAAGGGTGCTTTTAAAAAAAATAAAAAAAATATCCGAAAGCTCCATATTTTATGTACTTTCATAAAAAAAATATCTCTTCTCTGTTCACAGCTAAAGCCCAGCTTCCATACAAAAATATAACATGTCCTTTCCTTTCATGTTCGAATGTTATTGTAGCAGTTTTTCATTGCCTGAAAACACGGATAAAATGACGTTTTCTAAAAATGAAACCTAGCTAGATCGATTTATCGCCCCGAAACCCCCTGCATACTAAATTTCATGAAAATCGTTGGAGCCGTTTCCGAGATTCAAATTATGTATATATATATTATGTATATATATATGTATAGGTATATATAAGGTCTAACATTATTAATCCGAAATATTTAAGGAGGTGAATCTATAGGTTAAAAACATGCCTTGTAGTAAATAATAATTAATATAATAATAAAAAAAATTACACCTTTGCTAAATTTAATTTTAATAATGTTGGTTTCACTTGGCATGAAACGTTTCCTCAATGAATGAACGCGCGCGGGGGCGGGCTCTAGTGCTTGTCGTCCGAGTTCTGAGTCTCCCTCTCTCTCTCATTTACTCTGTTGTCAAGTGGCGGGCGGCACTGGTGCATCGTCGTACCGCCAAAACTCTGGTTCCCGCGCAAAAATATCAAACGCTCTGCGTAGGTCATTAACTCAGATCAGCTGCGTCAGAGTACGTACCATTGATAGATCTTATCAGAAATCCTAATTCTAAAATTGATAATTCGACTGCTAAATTAGTTACCTACTCACTCATTAGCCTACCTAAGTAAGTACATAGTGCCGCCCAAACTCCGGTTCCCGCGTAAAAAAACAAACGCTCTGCGTAGGTCATTGACTCAGATCAGCTGATTCAGAGTACGTACCATTGATAGATCTTATCAGAAATCCTAATTCTAAAATTGATAATTCGACTGATTAATTAGTTACCTACTCATTAGCCTACCTAAGTACATAGTGCCGCCCAAACTCCGGTTCCCGCGCAAAAAAATCAAACACTGCGTAGGTAGGTCATTGACTCAGATCAGCTGATTCGGAGTACGTACCATTGATAGAACTTATCAGAAATCCTATTTTAAAATTGATAATTCGACTGATTAATTAGTTACCTACTCACTCATTAGCCTACCTAAGTAAGTACATAGGTACGTACTCAACATAATAGCGGCATAGTAGGTACAGTGGCTTGGCGCGACTAGGGCGGTCGCAATCGTCGAGTGAGGCCGCGTGCAAACGACGCACACCTATTTAATTATTATCTACTGTACCCCTGACTGTATCCCTTATGATTTATCTACTAAACGTCCTACTGTCTGATTCAAATTCTCCATCACACTTTATCAGGCTTTGGACTGACAAATTATTGACACAATAATTTGATTTAGATACCTACCTACCTGTCGTGTTTATTTGTACCTACCTACTTTGCATAGGTACTTAGTTATAATTTTTTCATGAGCAGGATAAAGAGTTCACGGTAGCTTAGCGGTTAAATCGACTGGTGTTCTGAACCAAGTCGCAGGTTCAAGTCCGGCTCGTGAGAGATTTTTTTTCCCCCAATTTAACTTTAGAGTTCGCCTCGCTTGGGTTGTCCTAGGTAATGGAAAGAGACAAGTCGCGACGCGAGACAATGCACAACTGACTGCCGCGATGTCAATAAGTAGGTAGTGCGTTTTTATTGTAACAATGGTTAAGAAGGTACTGTTTTCAAGCGTTGTTATTAGAACACAATAAAATTATACTTTACCACTTCGTGTACGCATATCGCTGCGTAAAAAACAATCCGCATTATTAATTAGACTACTCGACAACGTAGGCCACGTGTAGTAACATCTACTTTTTGATATTTCATTTGTTTCGCACTGTGTCGAGTCGCGTCGTATCGTTTCGCGTTGCCGCATTTGTCGCTCACTCACGTCGCGGCGTCGGACAATGCGTCAATGGGTTAAAATAATAATAAATAGGTACTTTGCGTTGTCACACATTTTTACGAAGTCGTAAAAAATTATAATTGTTATAGGTTTTTACTGCATTGTAGGTAGGTAGACAGGTTAAATAGGCTTACAAATTATTACAACAATGATTTTGGCGTGTTTATAAATTTGAATCAGTCTTATTTACAATGATTTAAATGTACATACCTAACAACTATTTTATTTACACTAATTGCTGCACATATCCGCCTTGCTGTTGGACACAGAGGGCGGCACGCTTTATGACATGTTCTTGCACGCGCACTGAAGTGTCTCTGTCACTACTCATCACTGCGAAAGCATTCACAATCCGATTTCTTAGTTCCTCGGCACTAGATATTGTATGGCCATCGTTACCATAAACTAGGTCTTTAGCCCTACCTCACACGTAAAAATCTAATGGCGTTAGATCAGGCGAGCGAGCTGGCCAGGCAACAGGGCCGCCTCGACCTATCCAACGATCTCCGTACTCGTTTGTTAGGTAGTCCCTGACGCGCCAATCATAATGTGCCATCATGTTGGAAGTACATTCGTTGCAGTCGTACGTCGCCGTGCCGTGCGTCGCGCTCGAAACCTAGAAACACGTGCGCTCGCGTGGGCGCCTGCGGGGGGACTACTGCCGCCGCGTCGCTAGCGTTTGATTTTCGGCTACGATCAATCAGAATAGGTAACAGCACGCGCGCGCCGCCGCCGCCGCCTCAATGGCGTGTAGGTACTACGTAGTAACTGGCGTGGATGGATGTAAACAATAATAAAGAGCCAGTAAATTTATCGTTATTCAAGTCATTTAAAATGTATTTATTTATTAACAATTAAATGGATAAATAAGAAATTTGATATTTGATATGAGTTCCTTAGCATTCATAGATGTACGTCTTAAAATATTTCGGATTAATAATGTTAGACCTTATATATACAGGGCTATTTGTAAAACACCGACAACCTCTCAGGACTATGTTAATAATATCATAATCAACAACTTTTGTTCTATGAATTTTAAAAATTCATAATATTTTATTATATAATAATATATATTTATATATTTATGAATATGTATTTATTTTTTGATTTAATTTGATTCAATTTAATTTAATTTAACTTGTTTTTAATTGTTGTCGTTTTGTGTGCTATGGGTTATTAATTATTACCTGAAATAAATGAATTTTATTTTATTTTATTTTATTTTTTTTATTTTTTACTATTCAGATTTTCATACAAAAATAATAATATTTAAATTGAACGGTCTAAATGTTACGAAGTGTATGCGAAGCAAAAGAAAGCGATAGTAAAATAGCGAGGGGAACGGGGGTAGGGTGGCGGTGGCGCTTTAGAGCTTTCAATTCAAATATTTTTATTTTTGTATGAAAATCTGATGAACTAAAATATGATGAATTTTTAAAAGTCATAGAACAAAAGCTGTTGATTATGATGTTAGTAACATACTCCTGAGAGGTTGTCAGTGTTTTACCAATAACCCTGTATATATATATATGTATATATACAAGAATTGCTCGTTTAAAGGTATTAGATAGATAATTTTTAGCCGGCATTGTTTCATTGCAGAGCGACGGCCTTCCTCACTCTTTTTTACACTAAGTTTGGTAGTAATATTAAATAAAAACATAATATCGGTAAATTATCGAAATAAATACATCAGACTGTCTCGTTGGTCTAGTGGTGGCAAACGCGACTGCTGATCGTGAGGTCCTGGCTTCGATTCCCAGGTCGGGCAAAGTGTTATTGGGTTTCTCCGTGTGGAGTTCCTCAGTAGCAGCCCGGAGTTTGCATTTGTGCCTGGTTGATTGCAAAAGGCTCGCCCCCTATTAGATGGAACTTAAATTTAACTGCGAAATGAGGGAGTTACTATACACCTCTGCCCAATCCTTCGAGGAATACAGGCGTGATGTTATGTAAATCATACAGCATTAAATTCTGTTACCACAGATAACCTATGTTTTACCACAAAACAGATAGGTACAGAAGTCAATCACATGTATGTACTACACTTTTCATACCTACGCTCGGCGGTTGCTCTATCTATATATCTATCTCTCTCAAGCGCATGGCACTCGCGCTCGCACTCACTCGCACTCTAGTCCCAAACAGTCCGAGATATCGTGTCCATGACCAGTGTCTATGTGTGCGTTGCTCGAGCGCACTTGTGTGTAGATTGACTTCTGTACCTGTTTTGTGGTTTTACTACAAACCTCTCGAGTCATTTTAAATTAATCCGAGAAAGCGAAGAAAAAGTGCATAGAGCTAGCTGGAAATTCCTCGCAAACTTACTCAGTCAAATATAAAGTAAATGGATGATTGCGTTGCTGGGAGTCAAAGGACCAGAAATTTGTAGCTACTGGAGAGCTAACTGGAAACTGAAATAATCTATCAAAGTTTGTCTCAGAACTTGACTGTTTTTGGTTGATTTTAAGACAATTGTAGGATTGAGTCAAGTTTTACGACGTTCGTGTCGAAACTTTTTATATTCTTGCAGTTTTAAGACATCTCGTCGACGTAGCTCCGTCATAAAAGAGATGTACTTAGAATTTCAGGTTTTCAAGAAACACAGGCACGAGTTTGGGAGAGGCATCGTAGAAAAAAGAAACCCATATACATACATAACATCACGCCTGTATCCCCCGAAGGGTTAGGCAGAAGTGTATAGTAACACCCTCATTTAAGTTTATGTAATAGGGGGAAAACCTATTGCGATCAACCGGACACAAATCCAAACTCCGGGCTGCTACTGAGAAATTCCACACGGAAAAATCAATAACATTTTGCCCGACCTGGGGATGAACCCAGGACCTCACGATCAGCAGTCGCGCATGCCACCACTAGACCAACGAGGCAGTTAGGAACCCATATAATATGTTAGTATTGTTACGTTCGTCTATCTATCTGACCGTCTATGCGTCTGTCCTTCCGTATATCACACAAAAGTGTCACCATACCACCGTAACTTTCCAAACTAAATAATTTAAAGATTTAATGTGATTTAAAAAAAAAGAAGAACGTACTTTTGATTAACATTACATATCTTTGCTAACTCACGCCTTTATCCCATGGGGGTAGGCAGAAACTATGGAACGCCACATGCTACGATCCTTACAACTCCTATCGTTTCATCCACATTCATACTTCTTATCATACACGCTAACGTACATTGACTGCTTACCTTGCAAAAAATATAAATTGCAAATTATAGTACATAATTATTATTATCTCGATTCTCATTGGAATATAATACCTATCAAAATATCTTATCAAGCACCTTCGATCTGCTTTTTATACGGACCTGGAAGGTAGCTCCCTCGGGATATAAATTTAAAAATATTGACGCTCTTTGTAAGTCAAACGCGTCTCAAAGGACCGGTAACTCGGTCAAAATTTGAAATCGTCGTGAATTGTAAAAGATATTTATTTTTATTTTAGATCTAAGTAATCAGAACTCTTTAAATAAACGTTGATGATCATGTTTTTTGTAGAATAGATAATGTATGTAAAGCACATTTGATAAAATGAGAAGAACGTTGTCAAATGTATGACATTCCGATGATGTTTAAATTTTGACAGTTCCACTAGGATGCTGCTCCTAGGCCGTCATATCGAGAGTCATTTATTTATACGGGCCCACAGACATCTAAACAATATACATACATAACATCACGCCAGTATTCCTCGAAGGGTTGGGCGATGTATAATAACACCCTCATTTCACCGTTATGTTTAAGTCGCATGTAATAGGAGGCGAGCATATTGCCATCAAATAGGCACAAATCCAAACTCCGGGCTGTTACTGAGGAATTCCACACGGAAAATCCCAATAATACTTTTGCCCCACCTGAGGATCGCACCCAGGATCTCACGATCAGCAGTCGCGCTTGCCACCACTAGACCAATGATCATAAGACACAGATTTCTGTGTACAGGCCCGTTCAATACGTCGTGACAATATCAGTTTGTAAATGCCCCACTACTAAATATGGCCTTCCTCAACATACAAGACATTGTACATGAACTTAATTATTCATCTAACGGTATTTTGATAATAAACTATGAGTATCCGAGCACCGCTACAATATGCAAATAGTTTTAATACATATTACTATAGCACTTCAGTACCACATGCTTCCTCATTGAAGATACTAACTAAAGATAACAAAACAGGGATACGGTAATTTCATTGCTTTACACTAAACGCATTAAGCATCTTACGCGTACCGAAGACAACGCAAACTCCCACACTAATTGACAGTATCTATCACGCGGATCTAAGGCTTATACCAAAAGGACCAAAGTTGAAAATCGTGTATCAATTTTGTGTGTGCAAGTAAAAGTAAATTTAGCCAAGTGTACAAAACATCTGCTACGCTCCTTATAAATCCAGCTTTCATCTGCGTTGGAGTAAGATGTGGGATTAAATGCCTCGAATGGGTACTTATACGCACAGATAATAATATTCAAAAGCAGTCTGTAGTTAAGGATGGGAAAGTAAGTAATGACTTGCACTTATTTTGTAATGGATACTTGAGTTCTCAACATTGAGATTGTAACATCATTATGGTAAGCAGTTTTTAAGTTGAGGTAACAACACAAATTCTTTCTGCCGGGGTTGCGGTGCATGCTTTTGCGAATCCCGCAACCCCGGCCGCGCGGTCTGGAGGAGGAACACCGTTGGTTTTTAGCCGGTAAGAGTCCGGCAGACCCCCTCGCCTTCCCTGGGCGAGGGACATCCATGAGGATATTGAAACCAGAAAAAAAAAGGTAACAACACAAAAAAACGAGATTTAATCCTTATTATCAACATTATCGATTTAGGGCATTGATATATTAAAAGGAGGAAGATATGTTACGCGCTAACATCGCAATCAGAATACCCGGACTCGGTGCACGACTACATGCCGGTGCATAATGATGACACTGATCATAGGTGTGTGAGTATCGGTATACTCACACACCTATGATCAGTGTCATCATTATGTGCGTATCGTGTCTCTCACGCATATTTGTAATATCTATCTCGCTCTCAGAAACATGGCGAAGCTAACATTATATATTATTGTAATTTTCAACAAATTAACGTTTTTGGCTGTACTTACGAGTGGTAAGTAATCCCGTGTGTCTTATTTTTCTTCCTTGTATTATTAAACTAGCTGTGTCTTCACGGCTCCGCCCGTAGCCTATGTTACTCAGTGATAATGTAGCTTTCTAACGGCAAAAGAATTTTTAAAATCGGTCGAGTAGTTTTTAAGTTTATTCGTTACATACAAAAATACAAATCTTTCCTCTTTATAATATTAGTATAGATATAGAAAACTGTTTAGCTGCACAAGAAGTCATTTCTCTGCGTATTTATTACAACAAAACTGAAATTATTGAGCTGTGTGATCAACGATGTTCCGAGCGCGACTGAGTGCCAACTACGGGCAATGACTTAGTTGAGTAGGACCAGGCGCTGTGACTAAGTCCCGTATCTACCACCTTTTAATACATCAATGATTTAGAGCCAATTTTTCAAACGTCAAATAACTTTTATCTGAAGAATAATGTGACGGTTTGACATATTTTCTCTACAAAAGCTGTCAAACCGCCAAATTTATTCCTAAGATAAAAGTTCCCTGACGATAGAAAACTTGGTCCTTAGTTGTCTCCAAAATAGAATGACTCATTTTACCGTTTTTTTTTATTTCACAAACCCTCGGTCCCGGTCATACAATCTCAAAAATTCACCACGCTGCGTAGGTATTATATACTAAGTGGTATTGGGGCTATTGGGCTTTCAATTAAAATGCTGATTGGGCAAAAAAAAGATTTATTTTCCTTATTGCTAGCACTTTTTTCTTTCGTCTGTAACGTCTTCCTTATCTGTCCTTCTCTGTCACTCATACATCCATCTCATTCATTCCATCACGTTCTATTTTCTACATGGTATTACTTCACAAATATTTTTAAACGGTTTTAATTAGCTTCACTTCATACATTTGTTTGTTTGATTCAAATCTTGCGACAAATTTTTCAACTACTTCCGCTTAACCGATTCTCCTGAAACTTCGCACACAACTTCAATTCCCATGACAATATAACAATGTAATAATTTCAACCTTCAATCCTCAAATCCTGATGCTGCAGGAGAACTCCAAGAAAAACCCGTTTAACTGAATAGTTTTTATAAGGGATTATTTATTACTGCCTTGAAACTGCCCTGTTGGTCTAGTAGTCGCAAGCGCAACTGCTGAGCATAGAGTTCTGGGTTCGATCCCCAGGTCGGGCAAAGTGATATTGGGTTTTTCCATTAGGAATTTCTCAGTAGCAGCCCGGAGTCTGGGTTTGTGCCCGGTTAATGGCAATAGGCTCGCCCCCTATTACATGGGTCTTAAGCATAACTGGCAAAACGAGGGTGTTACTAAAACACTGCCGAACCCTCCGGGGAATACAAGGCGTGGTGATATGTCATGTTAAGATTATTTATTAGTAGGAAAACATTAAACCGGTTCCAGTCTATAGTTTTCAATGGAATGAGGTTATTTTTCACAGTCTCTGGTTTCCAAGTGGGGCGCTAATTAAACTACCGCTCACTTCATCATTCGATTATCCATCGTATAGCGCCAGTGGTTCACGTCTCTCACTTGAAACTTGATTTTTTTAAGAACGAAATATGTATTTATAGACATAGTTGCGGTTTAAAAGATGATGTAGTGACAAAAATTTAAAGGTGTATGCTTAGGTGGTTTGGTCATGTTGAGAGAGTGAGTGAACGGCGATTAACAAAAGGAATTTATTAGGTGGACGTCAGTGGAAACGCCGTAAAGGACGCCCTAGGAGGACATACATCGATGTTATTGATGATGTTCTTAGTACTCTCAACCGGCGTGCGTGTGTGACAAGATGTATGAATGTGGATGAAGCGAAGGGAGTATGTAAAGTTCGTAGCATGTGGCGTTCTATAGTTTCTGCCTACCCCCTTGGGAAAAAGGCGTGAGTTTATGTGTGTATGTCTTTACAAATCACAGCAGTGGTTGTTTTCTTGACGTAAATAGGTATTTTATATCTATGAGTGTTTAGCTTCATTTAGATCCGAAAAATGCACGTAAGTGAACTATAAAACTATGTGCCTAATATTCCTGTATCCCAATATAATTGTGTCTCGTGAAAATGTATGATACGTAGATATTTTAATTTATTTCTCATATCTTATTGTATCGACGTTTCTTAAAGTATTTTGCCCAGTGAGTTACTGTGGTCTTGAAATCTAATAAATTGCAGGTGCACACAAACTTTGGTCACTCCAAAGATTCTGATCAGAAATACCGCATTAGCACGAGTAGGTACCTACGAAGATTCAGACAAAATGTAGGTGATGACATAATTATGACAAACTGAGGAAGAACATTATTTTTAAAATAAACACCAAGACGTAACAATGTCTTAAAAATCTTATCCAAAGGTCTTATAGAGAAATTATCAGATTGTCGCCAAATACCTAACTCCCTGTAAAATTTCTGGAGAATTTCCAAAAACTGTTCACAAACTTTCACCTAATTCAGTAACCCGTTTTAATATCGCGTGATAGTCTGACATTTAATGGCCATAATAAAACAAAGTTAGTTTTAATAAAGCCTATTATTTGCGTCGAAAGCAGTAAATACGGCTACTAAAATTATGTTAATTGATTGCCTAATATTCAACAGAATGTTGTTACGTATTTCTTGTTAAGGCGATGCTAGTTTTCGGCTGTGGCGTTCCTTATTTTAGGTTTCTATATTACTTATTTAAAAACTAAAAAAAAAAAAAAAATATGGTCGAACAAAAACATGACATAGTACAGTACTCAGAAATCTATCTTTCAGAATCAATCAGAATATTGTTTATTAAAATTACACTTGGGAGCAATGAATTCGGGTCACCAACATGAACAAAACAATGTTAAAATGTTAAACAATATTTTCCGAGATATTAAGTTTTATTTTAGTGACCCGGATTTATTGCTCTCGAGTGTAGTTTATCTTCTTGCCTACCGAAGACACCTCTTTTTTAGGTATTCTTTTGAAACACAGCGATTTATGATAAAAGCATGAAACTTACGGAAAATGTAATGAAAAAATCATAGACCTGAACGACCAAGTATTATATACTAGAAGGATCTAAGACAGATGCCCAAAGTGGTATATTATATATCGATCCTCATGGGTCGACGACGACCTATAAGGGATACATTTTCCTCTTAGCCTTTTCCCAATTATCTTGGGGTCAGCTTCCAGTCTAATCAGATGCGGCTGAATACCAGTATTTTACACGGAGCGACTGCCATCAGACCTCCGCAACCCAGTAACTGGGCAATGCCGATATCCTAAGGTTAAACCGTTTGTCAGACTTTCAGGCTTCTGACTACCCGTAACGACTGTCATAGGTATTCGTATGACACCCGGGACCGACGGCTTAACGTGCTCTCCGAGGCACGGAGGGGTCTCGATGTGTAACAAATGGTCACCCATCCACGGACTGACCGTGGCAAGCGCAGCTTAACCTCGCAAATCGTACGATCGGCGCGGTTGTTATTAAGCCACGAGCCCCTCACCTATAAGGGATACATGTGGATGAAAAAAATAATTGGGGGTCCGTGAGACGTAAACGGGGGTCTACAATAGTGAATTTCATTTAAGCAGGTCATCACTTTAATTTTGACATTCTATTAATGGAATAACCTACATACACAGATAATTTGTTACTTAGTTTTTACCTGAAAACGTAACAAACAGATCGACGACGATATTACTACTGTAGGTACTGTCGTAGGTTTAATAATTGTATAAAACTTAACAGGAGTTTTTTTATTGGTTTTTCGCTCTACACCTCATTACAGTTAGAAATCAGTCAAAAATACATTTGAAGTTAAAGTGCAAAATGCAATATTAGCTAAGCAGAGGGTCTACCCAAAACTGAAAAACATGGCAAGTGGTCTTTGAGACAAAACATTTGGGGACCTCTGATCTAATGGTGCGTCCAGACCTGACGAACGCGCCGCGAATACGCCGCCCGCGAGCCGCTCGCGCGCAGCGTGCGAGCCGTTCGCGAGCTGCGCGCGAGCGCTGCGCGGAGCTTTGTACGAACATGAAATGCACGCGCGCAGCTTTGTACGAACATGAAATGCACGCGCGCAGCTCGCGAGCGGCTCGCGAACGGTTCGCGCGAGCGGCGCATTCGCGGCGCGTTCGTCAGGTCTGGACGCACCATAAGAGATCCGGATGTAAGAGATCTGCTATATTTTTTTCGGAAGTTTGTGTTCTACACATAGTGCGCTGAGTCACAGGAATTTAAAAATCTATTTAATGCTTCTTGAACAAACAATAAAAGACAGTCCCCAAAGACGCCCGCTCTTCACCGCTTCCATGTTTCTTATGTTGATGACATTAGAGCCTATAATTTATAAAGAGGTATTGTATGTACCTACTGTAATAAACCAAAGCCGTTATGAACTGACGTCAGAGACTCGAGCGAGAGGTTAGACAGCAACAACACCGTATTCTAGTGTTAGGATATTAATATCTTGAATGAAGAGAGACTAGCTAAATGCGATCGCGACGCGGATGAAGAAGACAATGACAGACACAGGAAATATCCCCACGCATAGGGCTGCCAGGCCCAAAAACAGAAAAGCCACAGATTCACATTTAGCCGGTCTTTTTGTCCTAAAAGCCCACACAGTGCCATTTAAAAAAAAATATACTTTTATTTGTGTGTATAATATTGTTGTTCATTTTTGACTTAGTCTACTCTTAATTATATGTGTGATGATGCGTAAGTCGTTCGCCATCTTTTGGCGGGACGGGGTTTACCAAAAGCCTAACAAAATCCGGATAGGCCGGACACGACTGTAAAAAGCCGGACATGTCCGGCTAAATTGTTTAATAACTATGTCTATAATTTTATTAACTATTCCACACACACACACGTAACACATAAGTTTATAAACTATTTATTGCTTTTATTTAGTAGTATTCAAATTTAAAATTGTACGTAACATGTTTATTTATTTATTTGTGTCGTTATTGCCCGTGGCATCACTATGGTCCTATCTGAAAACTAGCGTGGTGACATTTTGTTTTTTTTTAAATGTCGCAACATTATGCTGAGATAGGAGCCCTTTTTGGCCTCGTGCAGGTAGTCTAACTTCTTATCCATTATTTTTTAAATGTTATTTTTGTTTCTGTAACTGCCAGTGTGAGTCCAGAATAAATAATTTTCTTTCTTTTTTTCTTTCTTTCTTTCTAAAGCCGGATACCTGGCAATCCTACTCTCGCACTTTTTTATGTCACTGAATAAAGAACTTTATCAGTATTCCGATGCAGAATCAAGCATTTCCTTGCGCGTGCTCGAGCATACCCAAGCGTCGGATTTTATACTTAAAGATATATATATAATATATATATATAATATTAATATTTCTTAATATTTCTTCTTTTCGTGTGGTTAGTGACTAACGTGGTGTCAGAGTTTATGCCGCCCGTGGGCCTCTGATTTGGCTTCACATGCCGTCGAGAAATATCTCTCAGGTTTCCTCACGATGTTTTCCTTCACCGTTTCTAAGCAAGTGATATAATTATGCAATACGCACATGAATCCGAAAAGTCAGAGGTGCGTGCGTTGGGTTCGGACTCGAGATCTATGACTTGGCAGTCCGACGGTCACACCACTAGGCTATCACTGCTATAAGGAGATACTGATACTGTTCTTTATTCAGTTATCCAGAAGGAAAACAAATCCATAAATTATTCAATAAACGTTACATCATATCAATCCAAAATATCACTTATTACCATTTAGCGAGTGATTCCATAAAAATGAAGATTCTATTAATGAAAATTCAAATTGAAATGTTTAAGGTAATCACTTGAATGACTTTTACTTCCAAATCTGTTCACTCAGTCAATTCTGATTGATTGAACTGATTTCGATTTCAAAGGGAATATTGAAACGTTATGAAATGACTAAGATGTCGACAAATATTTTTTCGATGCGGCTGCATTTAAAGAGCCACCGCGAGTGAGGATAGGTACATAACGTCGCTGGGCGGTGAAAACCTCGATTCATTTTTATTTTTTGTTGGGTAAAAATCTGTGTAATGCATATTTAGAACGAACGTGCGCAACTCTAAGATGAAATAGATTGATGAATATATAATAATATAATAAACCTGAAGAGTTTGTTTGTTTGTTTGTTTGAACGCGCTAATCTCAGGAACTACTGATTGGAATTGAAAAAATATTTTTGTATTGGATAGCCCATTTATCGAGGAAGGTTATAGGCTATATAACATTAATATCAAGTTTTTACAGAGAAGCTAACACTGCTACGATTTACGATGTGTCTGAACCGAAGTCCCTAGCAAAACAGAATGAGTGGGTCAAGGAACTGCAAGTATACTCCACCAAGAAAAACATAGTCTGCTTAGTTGTTGGCAATAAGATTGGACATGCATATCATTTTGGGACCCAGTGTTTATACACTACATCAGCAAGCACATTGGGTCAATCGCGCGACGGGCGCAACGAGTATTCCCAAGGAGGGTTGATGTCAGGCAGGCGGCCAGTCATTAAACAATAAGCCAAAACAACATGGATTTATGAAATACATGTTGTGCCAACCCCACCTAGTGTGGGATAAGGACAGGGTGAAGAAGAAGTTATAGGCTATATAACATCACGCTACGACCAATAATAGCGAAGCATAAATGAAAAATATTGCAGAAACGGGAAAAATATCCGCCCTTGCGAAGCCGGGACGGGCCGCTAGTAGATAATAAAATAGAAGAACCTTACATCTACACTTCATACTGTTTTTTTACAGGCAGTTATTATCTTCTCCTTTAAAATTACGTTCATTGCAGTTACGAGGTTTCCACTGCCCAGCGACGATAAGTATGTCCGGCAAACCCTGGGTAGTCAGCCCCGCTACCAATCTAGATGTGATAAATATGCGAACATATAATTAATTGTTACAAATATAATCCCGAATTAAAAGACAGACAGCTGGTAGCAGACTGACGTTTATTGACAAGCCTCATTTCCTTTTAATCTTTATAACCAGTCTAACTAATAACAGAAAACCATAAAACCTTCTTTAAATTAATATAAACTATATAACAAGATGACTGGCTAATCTTTCCATCACAACACGAGCTATTTTCGTTTAGCTCGTGCCCTTTGACCGTTTATTGCAGCGGTCATTGGGAGGCTATGTTGAACAGTGGACGTTTACGAGCAGATAATTACGACTATGCTGAATATTTGTGAGGAGTTAGCGTTAAAGATAATCACTTTTTAACAAAAATAAAACCGACTTCAAATGGTCTATCTCCAAAGTTCTTCATCAGATCTTCACCAAATTTAAATGGGACCACTTCAAAAGAATACTCTTTCAAAAAAAAAGAATCATTAAAATCGGTTCACAATTAGCAAAGATATCGCGGAAGAAACATACAAAAAAAAAAAACATGCAGTCGAATTGAGAATCTCCTCCTTTTTGGAAGTCAGTTAAAAATAGAAAAATCTGTCTTATTCAAGGTTAGTCGGAAAGGGAATACTAATCTGAATGAGTGTTACCTTTAGATACTAATGAATAACTTTTGCTCTACAACTTTCCCCAAAAAAAGTGAAAAAAAAAGTTTAAGAGTATCTCTATTTAAAGATTTCAATTTATTTCACACAAGTGTGATACAGTCTTGTACAAAAATATATTTTGACAAATTAGGGATAGTAGTAAAACTAGAGGGGTAACAATTATAAAGCCGATCTGGCGTCCTAGCTAGGTTACATCATAACCTGTGTTAAGGTCCACCAGCCCTCAATTCCCACAAAAGAAGATTTCATAAAAAATAGGCTAAAATCTATCTATCCTCAGCTATGATCAGCTGTGTTCACATTTTAGGTGTTAGATATTTGGGGTCACGGATTAGAAGCTCCATTTTCTGAATTCCCAACTAAAGCAGGGATAAAGAATTAAAAAAAAAAACCAAAACTAAATTAATTACATACATACATACATAAACTCACGCCTTTTTCCCATGGGGGTAGGCAGAAACTATAGAACGCCACATGCTACGACTCTTACATACCCCTTTCGCTTCATCCACATTCATACATCTTGTCATACACGCACGCCGGTTGAGAGTACTACGCACCTGACCTTTGTGAAGAACATCACCAATAACATCGATGTATGTCCTTCTAGGACGTCCTCTACCGGCGTTCCCATTAACATCCGCCTTATAAATTTCTTTTGTTAATCGCCGTTCACTCATTCTCTCAACATGGCCAAACCACCTAAGCATACTCCTTTCAATTTTTGTCACTACATCATCTTTTAAACCGCAACTTTGTCTAATCTCTTCATTTCTCAATCTATCATTCAAAGTTACACCGCACATACTTCGCAAGGAACGCATTTCCACGGCATTTATTCTACTTTCATGCCTCTTCTGCCACGACCAACATTCACTTCCATACATAAGCGTAGGTACCAACACACCATTATGGACAGCCAGTCGTGGCTTTTTGGACATCGACCGGCTAGCCACAAATTAATTTTGCCGTGGAAATACGAATCAGTGCTATTACAAGTGGCCCGCGGATTAGTACCCCTTTTCCGACTAACCTTATCTATCTATCTATAGGTACTAATATTATAAAGAGGAAAGTTTTGTATTTTTTTATGTAACGAATAGACTTAAAAACTAATGGACCGATTTCAAAAATTGTTTTGCCGTTAGTAAGCTACATTATAACTGAGTAACATAGGCTATATTTGTTACTGGAATAAAACTTCTTACGCGGGCGGAGCCGTGAGGACACAGCTAGTATAATATTATATTTTCACAGATCACTATTGGATCCGCTATAGTCGGTCGTCTGCGCGCCCACTAAGCCTTCAGGAGTGAAGTCTTAATTAATGAAGTTGGCCCAGAGTTATATGAGTTTGACCCATATTGTGTTTTATTGTTTTTCTACTGACACCCCAGCTAAACTTCTACCCGGACATTGGACGTTTTTTCAGTCACGCTCCCAAGTTTGCAGTACGGATTTTAGACAGAGTTATTAATTAGTTTTGTTGTGTTTCTTTTTTCTGTTGGACGTTTGGGTTTTTGTTACATTAAGCCGTATAATTATGTGCATACTATTATATCTGTGGCGTGGATTTTGTAAGTATTTGACTCTACTACTGCGTATGCGTTTTCTATATCTATACTAATATTATAAAGAGGAAAGATTTGTATTTTTGTATGTAACGAATAAACTTAAAAACTACTGGACCGATTTCAAAAATTCTTTTGCCGTTAGAAAGCTACATTATCACCGAGTAACATAGGCTATATTTATTACTGGAATACAACTTCTTACGTGGGCGGAGCCGTGAGGAAACAGCTAGTTTATTATACTTTACGAACGCATTAATAGCAAACGTAGCTAAACTACCTTTCCGATTAACACATCGTTCGTTCTGCCTGCCTTTTCCCAACTATGTTGGGGTCAGCTTCCAGTCTAATCAGATGCGGCTGAATACCAGAATTTTACACGGCGCGACTGCCACCAGACCTCTGCAATCCAATTACTGGGCAATGCCTACCCTAAGTGAGACCTCGTCATTCTTTCGGGCTTCTAACTTCCCGTAACGACTGTCACGGGTATTCGTATCAAACCCGGGACCGACTGTTTAACGTACTCTCTGAGACCTGGAGTGGTCTCGATGTGTAATGAACGGTCACCCATCCACAGACTGACCGCGATAAGCGAAGCTTAACCTCGCAAATCGTATGATCTGCGCGGTTGATAATTAGCCATGAGCCCCTCCGTTTCAGATCACATCTGAAATAAGAATATTAATGAACAAAAGTTGGTGATGTCAGTTTCTTATCTACATATACTAATACTATAAAGCTGAAGAGTTTGTTTGTTTGAACGCGCTAATCTCAAGAACTACTGATTGGAATT
The DNA here is from genome assembly GCA_910594945.2 of Amphipyra berbera. Lineage (NCBI taxonomy): Eukaryota > Metazoa > Arthropoda > Insecta > Lepidoptera > Noctuidae > Amphipyra > Amphipyra berbera. Next base: position 4,207,283 of record OU343131.1, on the reverse strand, counting down.
GAAAAAAATATTATTGCGTTGGATAGTCCATTTATCGAGGAAGGTTATAGTCTATATAACATCACGCTACGGCCAATAGGAGCGGAGCATAAATGAAAAATGTTGCAAAAACGGGAAAAATATCCACCCGTGCGAAGCCGAGACGGGCCGCTAGTATCAGAATAAACTTCGACAACACGGCTTGAAACAACTACAATCTATCACTTCAGTAAAACACTAAAACATGTTTTTATTCCATCAACCCTCACAAAAATCCCACACAAAAAATAAATCTTGAATATTTTGTCAATAAAACTTGATTGATGATGTGACGACATATTTGGTATAGAAATATGTATTATGGTGTTCCCTATTTGGTAACCCATTGACATTTAAAAGGCATTGTATGAGTGAGTCAATATTGTATGGGTTGATCGCTCAATCAGTTTGTAATTTTCTGTGTCAACATATTAAGGTTATAAATCAATAAATCAAAGATGATGTAGTGACAAAAATAAGGAGTAAGCTTAGGTGGTTTGGTTATGTTGAGAGAATGAGTGAACGGTAATTAACAAAAGGTATTTATAAGGCGGATGTCAGTGGAAACGCCGGTAGAGGACGCCCTAGAAGGACATACATCGATGTTATTGGTGATGTTCTTCACAAAGGACAGGTGCGTAGTACTCGTAACCGGTGTGCGTGTATGACAAGATGTATGAATGTGGATGAAGCGATAGGAGTATGTGGCGTTCTATAGTTTTTGCTTACCTCCGTGGGAAAAAGACGTGAGTTTATGTATGTATGTATCAATCAATCAAAACAATCATTGTTATCTATCTTTACATAGTATAAAACAAAGTCGCTCCCGCTGTCTGTATGCTTAGAACTTTTAAACTACGCAACGGATTTTAATGCAGTTTTCAGCAATAGATAGTGATTCAAGAGGAAGGTTTATATGCCCCACATTAGTATCTACATTTCACCCGTGCGAAGCCGGGCGGGTTGCTCGTTGAATATAAATCTTTAATATCCTTCTAGCTTTACCTCAATTATGTTGGGATTGGAATCTGAGTATCACCAAATACGTCATACTATTATTAGGCAATTGTCTGCTGCTAAAATGGCTTCCATGTACGGTACAATTCTTGCCAGATGCAACCGAATGTTTGTAATTTTTTTACACGGAACAATTGCCATCTAACCTCCGCATCCCGGTTGTCAAACTTCCGAGCTTCTAATTGGCCGTAGTGACTGTGTATTTATAATAATTTCGTAATCATTCCAGAAGATTTAGCGAAGTAGAAACACTAATAAACTCAAGCATTTTATAACAATAGAGGGAAGGTAAACAAAGGAATATTATATACTGGCCTGCAAAAATAAGTATCACACTTTTAAAATTTCGATTTTTTCTAAACTATAGAAGTTAGAGATTTAAAATAAAAAACGTTTTATAGCAATTTTTATCAGCTTTCTTTGAAACTATAGTAACAAAGTTAAACTTTTTTTTGAGTCCTTTTTGTTTCGAAAATATATCTCGTGTACTTAAAAGTTATTGCAATTTTAAAAGTGTGATACTTATTTTTGCAGGCCAGTGTATTTAATATGGAATAACATATCAACATAGCACAATCAGCCCATTACTGTTCCACTGCTGGGCAAGGATCTCTTCTTAGAATGAGAAGGGTTTAGGCCTTAGTCCACCACGCTGGCCTGGTGCGGGTTGGCAGACTACACACACAATCAAGAACTTTATGGAGCCCTCTCAGGTGTGCAGGTTTCCTCACGATATTTTTCTTTCACCTTTAATATAAACATAACATAACATCACGCCTTGTATTCCGAAAAGGGTTCGGGCAGAGGTGTTTTTAGTACACCCTCGTTTCGCCAGTTATGTTTAAGTCCCATGTAATAGGGGTGAGTCTATTGCCATTAACCGGGCACAAATCCAGACGCCGCTACTGAGAAATTCCTAACGGAAAAACCCAATAACAGTTTGCCCGACCTGAGGATCGAACCCAGGACCCCATGCTCAGCAGTCGCGCTTGCAACTACTAAACCAACTAGGCAGCCTAAGCCTAGCCGTTAACATAAGTGATAATCAAATTCTGATCCGCACATGAATTCGAAGTCAGAGGTACGGGCTGGGGTCGAACTCAGACCCTCCTACATGGAAGGCAACCATTCAACACAAGGCTATCACTGCTAATTACAACACAATATGGAATTACAATAATAATTAATTGTTATTCGATATTGCCTTATATATTACTAGCTGTGTCCTCACGGCTCCGCCCGCGTAAGAAGTTTTATTCCAGTAATAAATCTAGCCTATGTTACTCAGTGATAATGTAACTTTCTAACGCCAAAGAATTTTTGAAATCGGTCCAGTAGTTTTTAAGTTTATTGGTTACTTACAAAAATACAAATCATTCCCCATTTATAATATTAGTATAGATTGATATTACTGCCTCGTTGGTCTAGTGGTGGCAAGCGTGACTGCTGATTGTGAGGTCCTGGGTTCGATCCCCAGGTCGGGAAAAGTGTTATTGGGTTTTTCCGTGTGGAATTTGTGCCTGGTTGATGGCAATAGACTCGCCCCCTATTACATGCGACTTAAACATAACTGTGAAATAAGGGTGTTACTATACACCTCTGCCCAAACCTTTGGGGAATACAGGCGTGATGTTACGTTATATTATGAGTTTAATGTAGCATAAATATTCAAATGTAGACACAATTTTTATTTTCGGCTACAACTTGAAAAAATATACAATTTTTATAATAAACTAGCGACCCGCTCCGGCTTCGCATGAGTGCAATATAGATACTAATGTGGGGCATATAAACCTTTTTCTTGAATCACTCTATCTATTGCTGAAAACTGCGTTAAAATCCGTTGAGTAGTTTAAAAGATCCAAGCGTAGGTACAGACAGCAGGAGCGACTTTGTTTTATACTATGTAAAGATAATACAAATCATACCAAAATAAATAACTCACCAAAAATACCAATCACATTTACCATCGATTATTTGTTAGAACACAACGTCGCAGCAATTCAATTAACTTTTAATAAAAGCGCAATCCTGAACCTCTTACAGTGTAAACTGTGGGACCTTTTGTTGCCACCCGAGAACTTCTCCTTAATTAACTTCCCCTGTCTTTCCAATCCTGACCCGGTAGTTAGTTACGTGAGCTCGGTTCAAGTTCGATACAAAGAAACAACGAAAACGTCCCCTGTAAGGTATTTATATACTTTGTGGTTTTCTTGGAGGATATTCTGTGCTTTAGTAGAAAGAAAGTAATCAATATGAAATAGTATCCCTAATATCGAATATCATATAATAATATAATAGAGGGCGACCCTATTGCCGAGAACCGGTACAAATCCAAACTCCGGGCTGCTACTGAGAAATTTCACAAGGAAAAAATCAATAACACTGCCCGACCTGGGGATTGAACCCAGGACCTCACGATCAGCTGTCGCGCTTGCAACCACTAGACCAACGAGGCAGTTACATTAAAGTCGTGTCATAATAAGACTTGTTCAGTATTCTGAACAATTAATACTAATCCCTAGAGTTGGCTTTAAGTCACAGTATATCCGCCATTTTTAAACAATCTGTTTATTTAAAACTAGCGGCCCGTCCCGGCTTCGCATGGGTGGACATTTTTCCAGTTTTTGCAACATTTTTCATTTATGCTCCGCTCCTATTGGTCGTAGCGTGATGTTATATAGCCTATAACCTTCCTCGATAAATGGACTATCTAACACAAAAATATTTTTTCTATTTCAACCAGTAGTTCCTGAGATAAGCGCGTTCAAACAAATAAACAATCAAACAAACGAACAAACTCTTCAGCTTTATATATTAGTATAGACTAGCGGCCCGTCCCGGCTTCGCACAGATGGACATTTTTCCCGTTTTTGCAACATTTTTCATTTATGCTCCGCTCCTTTTGGTCGTAGCGTGATGTTATATAGCCTATAACCTTCCTCGATAAATGGACTATCCAACACAAAAATATTTTTTCCATTTCAACCAGTAGTCCCTGAGATTAGCGCGTTCAAACAAACAAACAAACAAACTCTTCAGCTTTATAATATTAGTATAGATTAATTTTACTGTGTTAATATTACTTGACCAAGCTCCTTCGACTATTACCGCATTATTATCAGAATATCAAAACTGCATCAGTACAAAAGCCACCTGAATAATCTAAATAATAAAAAAATTAATGCAGTTTTTTAAAATGATAGTGGTGGGCTTCAATCATTGAATACCGATATACCAGGATTAAACCAAAACAAAATCTCAATTACAACTGGCCATTTCTTTTTTTTTATAACCTGAAACCTCCGCATTTGTGTTAAAAAACCGAACCAACCAAATAGTGCGGGGCAGTGATATACCGTTGGCATTTGTAAAAAACAATAGTCGTTAACCCTTCGGCCATTCGATTTTCACATCACGTATTCACTTCACAGGTTTAGCTTTTGCAAAATTTCCACGATTTAACGCAATCACTGGAGGGTTTATAGTGATTTATATCGATAAAATTCAAGTGAAAAGTTACAATGTTATATGACGATGTCTTTTGTTTTTCTTTGAAGACCGTTTTATTACGGATACGCCTGCAAGTTTTTTATAGTTATCGGCACATAACTTTGCAAGAGTAGAGAAGAAAATTCCTGTCCTATCTTTATTTCTTCTAAATAGACATGATTAAAAATAAATTATGGCAATAACCATGGAATAAAGACAAGAATAGAATAGAATAGAATATACTTTATTGTACACCAAAATTGTAACATAGCTCTTATACAATAACAAACATTAAAGGGTACAAAGGCGGTCTTATCGCTGATAGCTATATCTACCAGACAACCTTTGGATTAACAGGAAGTCAATGAATAAGATAGAGGGGGTAGCCCATGGTGTACTGCTGCAAAATATATACTACACACCATACATAGACATAATACTTACATATAGGTATATATATATATACGTTTATAAATATTGTAATATATATATATGATATTATATAATTATGTGATAGGGAAAACAAGGTAGATTGATGATGAGGTACTAATTTATGAGGAATTAGAAACGTGTTGAGAGAAGAAATGATCTTTAACTAATTTCTTAAAAGAATCCAGTGACTGAGCTTGTCTTACTGACATCGGCAACGCATTCCACAAGCGAGCGACAAGCAACAAAAGTGACCATTTTTTTGTTGCACTAAGTGTACCAAAACCTTGCCAATTTACGTGCCGGGGACTATAAGATTATGCAAAGCGAAGCGTTCGTATTAGGTTCCTTCGAATTAGATTTTACGCAATGGCAGCAAATTTTGAGTAGTTCTAAAATCGACACCAGTTGGCGCCACTGCGATTGTAGACCTGTTAAAACTTTGTTTTGTACAGTTAACAACAGATGTTGTTGAACTCCCTAAAATAAGATGTGAGCTACACGATGGCTGCTGCATGCATGCCGTCTGTTGGGACAGGTCAACACAAACCTGCTATGGCACTTTCCTCAAAAGGCCATTGCAGACGTTGCCCTACACCGTTACATTCGCATAGTTTTTATACCTCAATGACTGGACTTCAAAAGAGACCTTGATCTCTGAGTTTGTTTCGGCTCTTCTTCTCAGAGCTAGTCAGATAGGAAACGCCGGCGCCATCTAGTCTTAAAAAACATTACGTTGAATTGTAAAAGTGTCTGTAACAGATTTATTTACAGAAATAAAAATCATTTATCAATTTTTATGAGTCACTGAATGAACACAATTAATACACAATATTAGGTAACTTGTAATTTAGTTAGCTTTCCAACATACCATAAATTACTAGCTAATGTATTAGACATTGACATTTTGATTGAGTATTTGACATTGATAGACCATTCAATGCTGCCATTCGTAAGTTCATGTCAAGCATAGCCTTCTCACTAGTAGTTATAATCGGCTTTAGCTAATACTTTTTCCTTTCATGAAAATCGAAATAAGTATGGACCCCTAACGGATAGGATTGCCGATAAAAATTGGAATTAGGACTGTTCTATGCATACAATAGAACAAAAGGGCCCTTGTAACAATATGCGTCCAAATATGGTATTCTAAATCCGGCGCCAAGCAGTTTACTGTGTTCCGTCGTGTGTATGTGAGAATCTCTCTATATCTCTGTTCCTTGGATTTGCATGCTCCATCTTAGATCTTGCCTACGCTTCTCATAAGGTGAGACTACGAACAAAGTAAACGTGACCAGGTCAAGAATAAAAAAAAACCTTACAACTCGTATGTGTATAAATCGGGCGTTCGTGTTTATTTCAAACAAATCGAATTTAAAATAATCATTCAAATTGGTTTTGTTTGCCATTCAGAATAATGTATTAAGTACCAATATTCTAATGAACTCGGTGTTTCCAATTTCAACTGAGTAGGTTGTTGCCAAGAAATTTTGTACGTGTACATTCAACGTCAAAAGTCGTTGAATACCTATTTTATAATTTAACTAGCGGCCCATCCCGGCTTCGCACAGGTGGAAATTTTTCCCGTATTTGCAACATTTTTTATTTATGCTCCGCTCCTATTAGTCGTAGCGTGATGTTATATAGCATATATCCTTCTCTGATAAATGGACTATCCAACACAAAAATATTTTTTCAATTCCAACCAGTAGTTCCTGAGATTAGCGCGTTCAAACAAACAAACAAACAAACTCTTTAGCTTTATAATATTAGTATAGATTTATAATTATTTTGACATAATACTATTTTTTATAGGATTCTTTACCTACTCTATTTCAAATGTTTTCTTTTTTACATTAAAGATTTTTGAAAGTTTGAGTAATCAAGTAATCACTTTTTGATTTTGACTGTAGGTACTTTGACCATTGAAACTGTGATTGCTACGTATTATTCATGTTCTACTTAGCCTTTTCCCAACTATGTTGGGGTCAGCTTCCAGGCTAACAAGATGCGGTTGAATACCAGTATTTAACACGGACCAACTGACATCAGACCTCTGCAACTCGAGTTACTGGGCAATGCCGATATCCTGAGGATAGACCGGTTGTCAGACTTTCGGGCTTCTGACTGCTATATATTATTTATATTAAGATAATATTTTATTAAAACATTAAAATCTGGAGGTTGCGTACCTACCTATCAATTATTGAATAAGGACGAATATGTGATGATTTCCTTCAGAGAAGCCATTATTTATCTGTGAAACACAATGAAATATTTTCTTTCTTATAAAATTGTATATATTTTTTGATATCTTTGTATTTAATTTATTTTCAAAAGAATATAATAAAAACAGAGATTAATGAAATAAACCTGCGACTTTAATGGATCATTAACAAACGATTACCTAAGAGTGACCGCCTGTCAAGATACCCTGGGAACTGTTAAGCAAACGTTAGTTAATGTTTCATTAACCTCTTTGAATACAGAAGTGAGACCTCCTTACACTAAACATACAGACAGTATTTAGTATCATTTACATATACAATATAGATTTCCTCCAATCTGAAAATTCATAGAATCGATATGTTAAACCGCAGTTTAATTAACAACTCGTTAATTAAAGTAAACACAATAATACACTTGACAACACTTAGATTGAAGTGTTTAATCAAATCCAATTATCACACCTTACAATATTGATAACAATGTGGCAGACATACCTATTAACACAGATTTATAATTAGTGATAATAATAATAATACTAGACTGAAATTGTCCTGACTCAGAGCAAATTAAGTCTCTTCTCATTCAGAGAAGGAACGATCATTGATCTTGTGGCGGCATCTACCACGCCACATGAGAACTAAGCAGCACAACGAGTGTCTAGCAGACTACAGCGACAACAAAAACAGCTATCAAATGAAATGTCACAAATCCTGCATCGCGGTATCAAGATCTGACACGGAGTTAGTATATACCTATAAACAACTTCCCAACATCAACCGTTGGGCAGTGGCCCGCCACAACCGTAAGCATAATAGCATAGTATCAGCTCTATTCTGTCCCATTGCTGGGCACTTGTCTTTTCTCAGAATAACTGGTTGGGACTGGTTTAGGCTTCAGTCCACTACGTTGGCCTGGTGCCAACTACTGGTGAACTATACAAGGATACACACCATTGAGAACTATATGGAGCCCTCTTAGATGTGCAAGATTCCTCACGATGTTTTTCTTCACTGTTAACGCAAGTGATAATCAAATAATGAACCGCACATGAATTCCAAAAGTCAGAAGTCATAATAGCTGGGATTGAGAAGAAGAAGAAAAGGACGGAAGGACAGTGACGACGACAGACGACTTCACAGAGAGGAGTGGTAGAGAAAAACATATTGCACAAATAACTTGGGACCAGGGCAGGAAGATGATGATGAATAGCTGGGATCCAACCCAGAGCCTCTTGCATAGAAGGTAAGCGTTAAACCGCTAGACTATTATATAGTAGTTCCACAACGACCATTCAAGATTAATTAATTAATTACAGATGCAACATTAACTTGAAAAGCAATTATTAGGTTATGTTGGTTTGATACTAAGTGGTAGACGACTTGAATAATGAAGCTGGCGTAGATTGGATGTAATAGGCTGAAAACTAGGTTGACCTAATTTTGTTGAGAATTATATCTGACACTGTACGGCGGCAATAAAGAATTCACTTATACATTAATATTATTACCTACCTACTATACAGTGGCGTGCATTGGTTTTCGGACTAGCGATGTCGCTTTTCAATTGTACACTTAAGTCCATTTCAATACGATTCTGACCAAAAGAAATCATTGCCATACACGCTTATTTTATTTATAGTAATAGTTAATTAAATCTTATGAGGTAGGCACTGCTTATTTGCCTATGTGCAATGCACGCCACTGCTAATATACTACACTCGGGAGCAATGAATCCGGGTCACCAATATTTATTAATTTATTTATTTTTAAAAACCTTAAAAACTACCATTACAGGTTCTTAACCTAATGCGATAGCCTAGTCTTATATCCAAAACGAACAATATCAAATTAAATGAAATAGTAAAACTTAATAACTAACATAAATCTAACCCACATTTAATACAACATACAACATCGGAACTATTCGTAACATAAAGTAAACAATAGTACCTTAGCGAATTCACTCAAGTTACTTGTGAAAATATCAATTTTAAGGTGAGTATAGTTAATGATACGAGATGCTCGGGTTAGGGGTACTTTGGCCAATATAAACCTTAATATCTCAGAAAGCATTGTTAAACATTTTAACATTGTTTTGTTCATGTTGGTGACCCGGATTCATTGCTCACGAGTGTATATTTATTACTCAAGTAAGTCCAGCGTACCCTGGGTTGTCAGCCTCGCTATCAACCTTGCTGACTGGCTAATCTATTCGCTACACCACGAGCCATCTTGTGCAGCTCGTACCGACACCAGAAAGAGCGTATCTACTTTCTGGCGTCAGTACGAGCTGCATAATACAGTTGCTGCTAAATACCGTATGTTACGTTCATAGAATATGGAGGTCAAAATTCGATCCTGCATCACCTTCACTAGTATCTCTAATGAGTAAGACGAAGATAGATCGACAATATGAGAGTGAAAGAGATAGCTAACTGCAAGAACTGCCAATTGGAGTATTTTTGAATGGTCACTTTGACGTGTCAATGACATATCTCCTTCTTTTTGTATGTGTATAGTATCTTTGGACTTGTTTTTTTTTTTTGCTTACAACGAAAATCTAATCAATCAATCCAGTCTATATTTATACCATCTACAGAAAAGTTACATCCATTTTAGAACAAGAATTATTTTAACCTGTCATTTCGGCAAGCAAACGCTACTGCTAAACATGAACCTTCAACAGACTGACCGCCACGATTACGACGTTATGATTTTCTTCTTCTTCTTCTTATCGTGAGGTTAGTGACTAACCTAGAGTCAGAGTTTATGCCGCCCATGGGACTCTGATTTAGCTTCACATGTCGTCGAGAAATATCTCTCAGGGATGACCGTTTTTAAGCAAGTGATAATTATACAATACGCACATGAATCCGAAAAGTCTATGACTTGGCAGTCCGACGATCACAGCACTAGGCTATCATGGCTTTTTTTGTTATGATTTTTATAAGCATACAACAAGATTCTGCAGTCGTCTCTAAGCTAGAATAATTTCTGATTATAGAACGGTGGACCCACCAAACAAAACCACCCAAAACACTTAGCCTTTGGCCAGACTGCAAAAGCGGGCGCGGGGCGGGCGCGGTGCGGCGAGTTCAAACAGAAGAACTTCATTTGAGTGTCCATAGTGCGCACGCGGGCGCGGGAAGCGGCTCGGGCACGCGGGCGCTGGGAGCGCGCGGGTAGCTCACGCCATAGGTCGTTCATACAAGTGGCCGCAGTGAGAGCGCGGACGGCAAGCGACAACCCGCGCGGAAGCGGGGGATCTCAAACTAGTTCGAGCTGACCACGCGCGTTGTTGTGATGGCGTCTTCAAAATTAAATGTTGAAGAATTAATAAGTGCTATTCAAGCACGATCTGCAATGTGGATGTCGAAAAATCGTTTTTTAGTAAGAATTTTCCAGTAAAAATAAGTCTTCTTCATCCATATGATATTTTGACAAACACTGGATACGACAACGCTCAGAACGAGGCCACGCTCCACTGCGGACAGGTAAATCGCGCGCGTTCCCGCACCCGCGCCGCTCCCCGCACCGCGCTGCCAGTCTGGCCAAACACTTAGGCAATTACCGCCAAATCAATATTAATAATTACTATAACTGCTTCCATAAAAGACAAAGACGACACCGCATACCTACCTCAAACATGCGAAGCCAAACTATTGTACATTCATCACTAAGAATATTAATTGATTTACCGCGAACAATACACGGATTAAGTTAGCAAAATGTATTGTTTTTCCTGCCAAATGAATTCCGGCTCTAATCCACAAAAAATACGACTGAATTTTGATTGGGAGGTGGTTTAATCAAAGTAATAAGAGTGGTCAAAGTGACGCCGGTTGCTGACAAACAACTGTAGAAGGGTGGGTTTGGACAATGATAGACACCAGACATCTATCTGGTTAACGTGCCGTGAAGAGCGATCGTCCACGGCACACGACCGGTTGGATTCCGGCGGTGAAGTATTTTTGGATGGTTCCTGTTTATTGGGGGAAGAGTTGGTGTTAGTACTTTGAGCCCATCGAAGGATGAATATTCGAAATTTTTTAACATTATTTTAACAAATCATTCTTCTCCCGAGTTGTTAACGTTAGATATAGTATTGTCAGATTGTTTTTGTTCTTATCTTATTGCATGACGGCAGCGGTATAGTTTCAGTTTTCATTATCATAACTATAGTATTAAGCATCTGCATTCTTAACTTTGGGATGATGCTCATGACGTTCTCAAATTTTGTTAATATTTTTCGAATATTCGCCCCGAAACGAGAACATACATACGTAACAATATAAAGTGTTACTACTATGCTTTTTACACTTTTGTCAGAACCAAAACACTTAATTGATTGGCACAACATAACATAACCAGCCCATTACTGTCACACTGCTGGGCAAGGGCCTCTTCTCAGAACGAGAAGGGTTTAGGCCTTAGTCCATCACGCTGGCCTGGTGCGGGTTGGTGGACTACACACATCATCGAGAACTTTATGGAGCTCTCTCAGATGTGTAGGTTTCCTCACCATATTTTTCCTTCACCGTTAACGCAAGTGATAATCAAATGATGATCCGTATATGAATTCGAAAATTCAGAGGTGCGAACCGGGATCGTACTCAGACCCTCCTGCATGGAAGGTAAGCGTTCAACCACTAGGCTATCACTGTTATAATGTATGGCACAACAAAACTCAACAAAATTCTACAAGGTACTACTCGACCCAAATCGTCGCTTAAGTTCTAACACCGCGTCACTCGAAAATACTAGTTTTGAATTACGCACGTCATTCGATAGGGAATCGAAAACGCATCGTTTGACCAATCACAATCAATGGTTAGATCCAATAGCAACGCGTTATTTCAAAAACAAAATCCATCGCGTATGTAATATTTTTTTCCATTAAGCTATGTAAACAGCTAAAACAGCGTGTACTTAGGTGAGTTCCATACTGGATCGTGTCGCGAAAGCGCTCCGCTGAAAAAAAAAATAGAATATTGTAGATTAAAAACAATTGTCAATTGTTGTTGTTTGTCGACACGTTTGGTGCAGTGGCTGAGCGATCGGCTTCTGCGCTACGGGTCGTGGGTTCGATTCCCGCACGGAACAAATATTTGTGTGGCCTACAGATAGTTGTTTCGGGTCTGGATGTTTGTGCGTGTGAAGATTTGTATTTGTAAACGCACCCACGATACAGGAGAAATCCTAGTGTGGGGCAATGTTTTTTTTAAAAAAAAAAAAAATAACATAAGTAGAACAATTTCTATTTTTTGCTCTCCTGAAAAGTTAACTATTTTGAGTTAAGCGGTGTTAGAACTTAAGCAACGAAATGCTGTTAGGATAGGATCTTTAGACTGGAGCCCCATTTGACGTTAATTGACAGCTGTCAGTTGTCAGCAGTTGTCAGCTGTCAGTGATAGTTTGTGAACAAAATCTATACTAATATTATAAAGCTGAAGAATTTGTTTGTTTGAACGCGCTAATCTCAGGAACTGCTGGTTGGGATTGAAATTGTTTTCTTTTTTGTGTTAGATATTCTATTTATCGAGGAAGGTTATAGGCTATATAACATCACGCTACAACCAATAGAAGTGGAGCATAAACGAAAAATGTTGCAAAAACGGGAAAAATTTCCACCCGTGCGAAGCCGGGACGGGCCGCTAGTGAGTAATAAAAGAGGAGATGTGCCAAATAGTTGTACTCGGAAAATGCTTATGAGAATGATTATTTTCAAAGAGAAAGAGACGAGTGCAAAAATATTTTAAAAACATTTACTGATTAAGTTCACCCGATTGTTTTTTCTAACACTACACGTAATCACTAAAACACAAAAGTCCTATCCTAACAGCTTTTGGAACGGCTAATATTGTTATGTCTAGCTTTTTTCCAACAATTTTGGGGACAACTTCCAATCTAACCAGATGCGTCAGAACACCAGTAATTTACACGGAGCGACTACCATCAGACCTCCGCTACCCAGTTACTGGGCAATGCTGATATCCTAAGATTAGATCGGTAACGGACGGTCTATCATCCACGGACTGACCATGGCAAGCGCAGCTTAACCCCGCAAATCGTATTATCCGTGCTGTTGTTCACGAGCCACGAGCCACGAGCCCGTTGCCCTTAACGGATAATACAAATCACATGAAATAGCATCAGTACTCAAAAAAGTGGATGGTTTAACAAACACAGCATTACCTGTGAATGATTTCGATTGTGTTGTGACGGGTGTTGGCGGACTGGCGGGGGTCCAGGCCTATAAAAGGTCGGGCACACTGCAGATCGGCCCTATTGGTTGGAGACCCTTCAGATCTCACCAATAACTGCCCGGTTACGTAGAAACGGTCCGCAAGACCATCAAAAAGCAGTCGAATAGGAACAAAAAAAAAGATCGGCCCTCTCGCGCCGCTGCAGTTGCCAAGCTAAGTGTTCACCTGCTCAAGAAGACCCTGGACTCCTCGCATTGTACGAACCACGCCCTGTTCTTCTCTTTGTAATTCATAATTAAATATATATAGTGTAAAGAAACAAAGAAAGAAAGAAAGAAAGAAATTTATTTGGCACGAAAGCAGTCAGACACACAGACAAAAAAAAATCATAGGAGACAAAAAATAAAAAAAATAAAGTAGCTGTGTGTCTAGCGGCTGCGCCAAATAGGTTCAGTTCAGCATAAATGTCAGACCACTAGTGCCTGACGCTAGTGCTGTGTACAATTACAAGTGTTATTCTTTATCCTCCCGTAAGTACACGCCAGCTAAATTTTATGTACACATGCTAGTTGAGGGTTGACTCTTAAAGTCACCCTAAAGTGTTACAGTGTATGCGAAAGCATTCTAATAGCTTGAATCATCTTGCGTCATGATAATCAAACTCTGATCATTCACTGATGTCGAATACACATAAGCATGTGTAATCGCTTTACTGACGTAAGTTAGGATAACAGATGTAACAGCCATTCAACGTATGCTTCAGTTCGGTTTAGACATGCGTAGCACGTAATTCATGTCTACCATGTCTTGCTTCATACGTTCGCAGACTAGTTCCAGGAATTATGTCCATCGTTCTGAGACTAACTAGTTTGATGGACCTCTAGAATGCGAGCGTTGGTCATTATAAAGAGGCTTTTAAGACAGGGCCAAAGTGGCAAAAACAACTAGGTTGATAGTAGATACATTATGTGCTATGAGATGCATTAAAAGAGATTATCTAGTACATCTGCTTCTTTTCGTGTGGTTAATAACTAACCTGGTGTCAGAGTTTATGCCGCCCATTGGCATCTCTCAGGCATGCCGGTTTCCTCACGATGTTTTCCTTCACCGTTTTTAAGCAAGTGACAATTATACAATACGCACATGAATACGAAGAGTCTAGTACATGACCAAAGAAGATAAAGCCTGTGCAAATCAGGTAAATAACTACAATTGCTAAGCCTACGTCATTTAAATGAAAGTTTCCTATTGATGATGTAGCCTTGGCAAAAAGTTCCACTTTATCCAATTTCAGCAGGCCTTATGTTCTTGGGTCATGGTGTGGTAGAGATAGGATCTGGCACAACCTGGGCAGCCTGCTTTGCTATCAACCTTGTTCACAGGGTAATCTCTTAACCTCGGCATGAGCTATTTTCGTATAGCACACGAGGGAGAACAGAGAAACTCAGTATTTTTCAACCTACAATCCTCAAATCCTGATGCTGCAGGGGTACTGCAAGATAAAACCGTTTAACTTAAACCTTTTTTAAGGGATTATTTTGACCACCAAATCCAAAATTCACTTTTCTACGACCTGATATTTCTATATCTGGTATTTGATATTTGTTTAACTGGCGAGACGAGGGTGTACTAAAAACACCTTTGCCGAACCTTTCATGGAATACAAGGCGTGATGTTATGTTGTGTTATAATATTTGTATACAGGAACTAAATGGTTTAACCAAGTTACCACCAAACGAAACATTCCAAATTAAGCGTAGTACCACACCACCAAATCCTTTTGCCTCCATCAGTCAGTACCACGTCAGTACACTCGTAATTCGTCTAAGCGTTGCATTAATTTAGCTTATCCATGCTTATCTCACCGCTTTGAGATGCGTTGCGCTATGCACGCTGTCAGTCTGAATTAGGAAATAATACTCTGTGAAGATAATAATAACAAACAAATAATTATTATGTACAGTTTGGTTAACGATTTCTTCAACTGAGATTTCCAGGCCTTGATTTGGATCAACTCTGTTTAAAGCTACTCGACGTGGGTTGGTTTTGTGAGCTTAGGGCTAATTCCGCGAAAACACATCATGTCTCGAAAAATATTTAAATAAAAAAAATATTATTCTTTAATCTCTGTCACGGCCATGATACTTCATTCACTAGCCCAGGCTCATGTGAATGTATATTGGTGATTTAAGTTCAGTGTTTGTTCAACTAATGACCAAACACTCAAACGTTTTAAGTTGCCGTTAATTTCGTAGTGTCACTTTGACTTCGCCTTAAAGTGACAATCACAGCAGTATTTGGCCATAAGTTCACTATAACGGAACGGTTAACTCGCTACTTAACTAATGTGTGAGTAAATTGAGCTTAAGTTACCTCTTCCTCCTAGACTTTTACCAATTATGTTGAGGTCAGCTTCCAGTATAACCAGATGTGGCTGAATACCAGTATTTTACACAGAGCGACTGCTATCCAGTTACTGAGCAATCACGATATCCTAAGTTGGTTGTGGTCCGACTAGTTGTCAGACTTTCGGGATTCTGACTACTCGTAAGGACTATCATAGGTATTTGTCCGGGACCGACAGTTTAACGTGCTCTCCGAGGCACGGAGGGGTCTCGATGTGTAACGAATGGTCACCCGTCGACAGACTGACTGCGGCAAGCGCAGCTTAACCTCGCAAATTTTAATTAGCCACGATCTTCTTCCCTTTTCGTCAATGTAAAGACGGGATATCTTATTATTCCAACCACATTGTTAGGCGCTGAGAACATTAAATACTATTGATCATGTAAATAACCCTTATGTGCCAACGTAATCATCGCGAGTTAACCCGTGCGAAACAAACGTTTAAACAGATATGCTACATCAGATAGGAGAATTAAGGGATTGTGTTAACACGCTCAGTAATTTCGCGAAACTGCTAATATTAACGTTCATAATTAAAATATAAATGTATATGTTAGGGTAATCGAAATTAATTTTGTATGATAGAATTAGCGGGAACGCTGTATACTGTAATAGTTGTAAGTTTTGAGATAAACTAGAGATAGTTTCAGTTGAGTAGAAATGTTTGTTGAACAATTTATGAAACTAGAGTGTATTGAGTAATTAATTTTCTAGTAGGAATATTTTGTATACATTAAAAATTGTTGTGGTCTATGAGGGCGTTCTTATTCTATTAAAAGTCTGGCTTCGTTTTGCCCTTGTTTTAGAACATCATTTCAAGGATAACACACACCACGCCTTGTACTCACCGAAGGGTTCGGCAGAGGCGTTTTAGTACATCCTCATTTCGCCAGTTTTGTTTAAGTCCCATGTAATAGGAGGCGAGCCTATTGCCATTAGGCAGAAATCCAGACTCCAGGCTGCTACTCAGAAATTCCTAATGGAAAAACCCAGTAACACATTGCTCGACCTGGGGATCGAACTCAGGACCCCATGCTCAGCAGTTGCGCTTGCGACAACTAGACCGTCAAGGCAGTCAACACCCTTTCTTTATTGATATAATATCGTTTCTGATTTTATACAACACTAGGTGTGTCCTCACGGCTTCGCCCACGTAAGAAGTTTTATTCCAGTAATAAATATAGCCTATGTTACTCAGTGATAATGTAGCTTTCTAACGGCAAAAGAATTTTTGAAATCAGGCCAGTAATTTTTAAGTTTATTCGTTACATACAGAAATATAAATCTTTCCTCTTTATAATATTAGTATAGATTAGTATAGACTAGAGGTCGCCAGCGGCTTCACCGGCGTTGATATCATTTACCGCATAAATGTTCCAGACTATATTCTGTACCAAGCTTCATCAATATTGGTTCTGTAGTTTAGTCGTGAAGAAGTAAAAAACAGACACTTTACATCTATAGACTTAGATCCCCATCTTCTTTACATAGTATAAAACAAAGTCGGTCCCGCTGTCTGTACGCTTAGATCTTTTAAACTACGCAACGGATTTTAATGCAGTTTTCAACAATAGATAGAGTGATTCAAGAGGAAGGTTTATATGCCCCACATTAGTAGCTAAATTGCACTAGTGTGAAGCCGGCGCGGGTTGCTAGTTTATAAGGATCAACGATTACTACCTTCCCTGGTATTAAAAGAACCAGGCATATACAGGTGTAAACGAAATCATGTAATTCCTTCAAACCTCGTGATGTACTGCTGACATAGATTAACACTGCATGGGATGCATTTGGATTCAATAAAAAAAAACTACAAGAAGTAAACATGTGGTCTTAACGTCAGGCATTTTAGCGCCCTGAGTTAAATGACCGCACAGCGAGCGACGGCCTCGCAATTCGCTGGGGGCGCTCAAATGCCTCACGTTGAGAACTCATCGTCACCGGAAAGCCAACACTACTTAAGCGTCATTTTGTCTAAAATGGGTTATATCTTTGTTGGATTTTTTTTCTGCGTCGATTAGTTAGGATTTCGTAAGATAATAGAATAAAATACGAAAACCCAACTAATCGACGCAGAAAAAAGAACCCAATCCAAAGATATAATATATAACTAATTTTAGCCAAAATGGCGCTTCAGCAGTATTGGGTTTCCGGTGACGACATGTTTACATCTTGTATTTTTTTTTATCGAGTCCACAAATATCCTGTGCCGGGTTAATCTATGTCAGCAGTACATCACGAGGTTTGAAGGAATTACATGATTTCGTTTACATCCTGTATATAAGCTATACAATACACACGGAGACTCCAAGTGTCGTTATGTGATTTTTTCGATGATCAGTTACATCTACACTGAACATAATCCGTCTAAAATCACGTAATCCTAAGATCCGTAACAGACGGTCTCTTTCCGAACCACGGTACGGGATAATGTAGCTTATTCTTGCCCCAAACTAAGTGTCCCATTTGCAATATTAGAGAGGGAAAGAGAAATCAGAAAAACACGGGAACAAATTACCCCAACTTTTTTCCCTTCAAAGACGTAATCCGCAATACAATATTCAGGGTATTCCCCTTACCCCCGGTCAACAGTAAGTGCTATGTATTCAGATTACATAACCGTCTTTGTCGCCACGTAACGCTCTGGAAGCCGTTTTCGTGTTTCTAATTTAGTTCAGGTCAGTGATCATGTAAGGCTAGTTGACCACTAGGTAGATGTGAATTTCTTAGCATCATTATTGGGGTCAAGGTTTGTTTGCATAACATCACGATTTGTACACCCTCGTTTTCCAGTGGTGTTTAAGTCCCATGTAATAGGGGATGAGCCTATTGCCATCAACCGGGCACAAATCCAGACTCCGGGCTCCTACTGAGAAAATTCCTAATGGAAAAACCCAAAAACACTGCCCGATCTGGGGATCGAACTCAGGTCCTCACGATTAGCAGTCGCACTTAATATCACTAGACCAACGAAGTAGTCAAGTTCTTGTTCTTTGCAATTTGTTACTTTATGATAATGAATAGTACACATGACGACAAATCAAACTATAATTGTCTAGTATAAGCTGATCTCTCATTGTACGGAAATTCAGTATAATGTGAGGTCAGCTTATATTTTAAATTTGAGATTTGTGGTCATAAAGAGTTTTGAGAAAAACGAAATTTTGTAGCACGTATTTTTTATTCATAGGAATGAATTTTCGAAACTACATACTTTCTACAGATTCTAAATTGGATGACTATTAATACTGCCTCGTTGGTCTGGTGGTGGGAAGCACGACTGCTGATCATGAGGTCCCGGGTTCGATCCTCAGGCCGGACAAAGTGTTATTGGATTTTTCCGTGTGGAATCTCTCAGTAGCAGTCCGGAATTTGTATTTGTGCCCGGTTCATACCAATATGCTCGCCCCCAGTGAAAAGAGGGTGTTACACTTCTGCCCAACCCTTCGGGGAATACAGGCGTGATGTTATGTTATGATTAATATTGCGGTACTGTCTCACAATTTTTAAGCTATTTTTTTCTAAGCTAAGTCCAGCTTGTAAAATCGAAGCAACTTAGGCTCTTAAGGCTGACTTGCGCAATATTGCCAGTCCAGGGCTAGCCAATTACATCCCTGTCAAATCCATACAAACTTCACTTGGCTATCACTTTGGTCCCAAGCTAAACGTGGCAAGTGGGCCTAAGTGTTTACCACAAAATAACACACATTAAAATTCAGTTGCTTACACCTCTAACCAACCTAAAACCATCCGAGAACGCAACCCAAAACCATCCCGAAATCTAATCCTAATTCCATCCATGTATCATTGTTACAAAATCAAAACAAAATCTCAGCATCCTTGACTTGGAAAGACGGGCTCAGCAGACTGTGAACACATCTGCCGCTCACGTCCGGAGCCACACGCGGTGGAAGGATCCAAGACGGAATTCCAAACGCGAAAATATAACTTGCGAAGGCACGAAAAGGCACGAAGGCACAAACGTGTACCATGCGGTGAAAATTCTGGATTGAGAATGTAAAAATGTTCTATTATTTCCAATCTGGTACAACAGAAGTTATTTTCAGTCTGTGGATGGGTGACCGTACGTTACACATCGATACCCCTCCGTGCCTCAGAGAGTTTGTTAAACAGTGAGGGTGACATATGAATACCTATGACAGTCGTTACGGGAAGTCAGAAGCCCGAAAGTCTGACAGCTGGTTTAACCTTAGGATATCGGCATTGCCCAGTAACTGGGTTGCGGAGGTCTGATGGCAGTCGCTCCGTGTAAAATACTGGTATTCAGCCGCATCTGGTTAGACTGGAAGCTGACCCCAAAATAGTTGGGAAAAGGCTAGGCAGAACAAGTATATATAACATTGCTTTTAAGATTGTAACCTCTTATCTATATAATATTAAAATACCTATAAATCCGTATTTCCCTTGGTCACGCCATAACTTGAAAACGACTTTACCGATTGAGATCATATTTACACAATATATTTGTTTTGTCGAGACGATGGCTCGTAGCTATGCTGTGATCCGATAGGTGGCGCTGTAATCAAATTATTTACGCGGATACAGCCGCGGAAGAACAGCTAGTTAAAAATAAATGTGAATATTTTTAACCCTCTATTCTCCGCCCTCCTTCCCTCTCTTTCTCTATCTTAACCCCACCATTATTTTTCCATTCACATCACACCAGCAAATAAACCATTAAACAGAGACAGATTACAATCTTATCGTCCACAGAGATCGTTAACCCAGCATTAACCCATTCCAGTTCACCCACAATTTTAGCTGCAAGATAAGCCGATACGAATCTTTTAGAGACCGTTCAGTTATTACACTGAAAATCAGTGCAGGAAACTAAAGCGAGGCAATTGTTGCAAGTTATTGCAACTTTAGAACTAGTTATACTTGCATGAGTTGTGACGTAATAACGTGTTCAAAGATTGCAGCTCATTTTGATAATTTTCCTGCGTCTTTATTTCAAAAAAGTGTATTGTAGTCAAGC
Source organism: Amphipyra berbera (assembly GCA_910594945.2). Lineage (NCBI taxonomy): Eukaryota > Metazoa > Arthropoda > Insecta > Lepidoptera > Noctuidae > Amphipyra > Amphipyra berbera. Next base: position 4,186,488 of record OU343131.1, on the reverse strand, counting down.
TTGGTATTTGAGATTCAGCGGGACAGGAGCGATACAGAACATTGACATCAAGTTTTTACAGTGACGCTCACGGTGCTATATTAGTTTACGATGTGTCAGAACCGAAGTCCCTAGCAAAACTGAATGAGTGGGTCGAGCAACTTCAAGTGTATTCCACCAAGAAGAACATAGTCTACTTAGGCTCGATTTTACCAACGTCGGATAGCGTTTATCCAAGGAATAAGACAGACGTTTTGACAGAATTTCTATGCAAAAGCTGTCAAAACGTCAAATTTATTCCTCGATTAAAGTTATCCGACGTTGGTGAAATCGGCACTTAGTTGTCGGCAATAAGATTGACAAGCATATCATTTTGGAACCCAGTGCATAATATCAGCAAGCACATTGGGTCACCCGCGCGATAGCGCAACGAGTATTCCCAAGGAGGGTTGATATCAGGCAGGCGGCTGGTCATAAAACAATAAGCCAAAACCTCTAACAACACGGATTTATGAAATACATGTTGTGCCGACATATGACATAAGGCACGTGACATAAGGGCAGGAAGAAGAAGAAGAAGTCTTTATTTCAAAAAAGCGGGCGTTCTCTATAAAGGCCAGGTTGGTAGCACCCTAAACCGACGAGCATGCATGAGAAGGTTAATGAATGTAGATGAAGCGAAAAGGGTGTGTCAGGATCGTAGCAGGTGGAAATCTATAGTCTCTGCCTACACCAACGGGAAACAGGCGTGATTGTATGTATGTGTCTTTATTTCAACGGGTACAATTAAAAGGCATGTAAGCCTAGCACGAATGATGTCATGGTAACGCTAATATGGGTGAATTTTGAATTGGATTTACACATTTCGCACATACTGTCGTCGCTGCGCTTGCAAAATCTGCTATGGGAAAATCCCCAACTTTACAGGAGAAGCAAAAAATTGATAAAAACATTTTAAAACCTAGTATGCAGAAAATTAGACTTTATGTCGAGACATCATAAAATATTATTTTTTTGCTTTTTTCTACGATATAACAGGTGCCAGGATTTTTTTTAAGTGAATTTGATCACAGCGAATTTTTTTTAGCTCGTAAATACCGCTATATAAATTTTCGCCACATGACGGATTTATGCTTCTACTAGATAATTTTCATTGTTGGTCTTCTCAGAACACTTACCGGATTTTCCTCACTATTTTAAAATAATAAACCCGCTACGTTTATTGAAGAGCAATTCTAAGAGGCGCGCATTGAAATAAAAATACGTTAAGTGTCTCTTTCCACACATAGAGGATTTTTGAAGCCGTTTTTGGCCAAATTTACATAGCTGATATTGCTATAGAAGACGGATTTCACAGGCCTACGTGGCTTAAGAAGTAGGTATTATAAAATAGCATCAAAAACCGAAATTCAAACAAAAAAAGTACATACCGGATTTTGCAAGCGCAGCGACGTTATTTAATTAAATTGAAAACTTGATTCATATCTTAAGTATGATACAAATTGTGCATGTCGCAAAAAAATAAACCAAATAGGACAGTTGTATTTTCGATTCAAAATTCGCTTACATTGGCGATACATTTACGATACTATACTTCAAACATTCGTGCTAGGTCTACTGTATCATCTCAGGAGGATGTGGGGCAGGTCCCCACAGAGGTGAGGTCCGCCATGGGTTGGCGGACCGGGACCTGCCGGGGTTGCGGTGCATGCTTTTGCGAATCCCGCGACCCCGGCCGTACGGTCAGGAGAAGGAACACCGTTGGTTTTTAGCCGGTAAGAGTCCGGCAGACCCCCTCGCCTTCCCCGGGCGAGGGACACCCATGAGGATTTTCCACAGAAAAAAAAAGAAAAAAATGGTATGTGAGCGACAGGAGGGGCGCGCGCGGTAGACAAGACAAATCAAACTGTGCACGGAGCACTGCGCGCCGCCTTCACGGGCCTGTTACTGGTCGGGTTAAGGGACCCGCCGCCCGCAGGCCACCGCTCACATACTTAAGGCGCGGCCAACTAGTTCCGCGCGGACTATAGTTTAGTTTCGCTTTTATCCCATGTAGATCCTGGTTACAATTAAACTACTGAATTCAAGTGACATAAAAAGTGACTTCAAAATTAACTACAGAAGAAAGTACTATTATCAAAATAGAGTCATCCAAGTACTACTGCCTTATTGGTCTAGTGGTGGCAAACGTGACTGCTGATCGTGAGATCCTCGGTTCGATCCCCAGGTCGAGCAAAGTGTTATTGGATTTTTCTGTGTGGAATTCCTCAGTAGCAACCCGAAGTTTGTATTTGTGCCCGATTGATGGCAATAAGCTCACCCCCTATTACATGGGACTTCGGCAACGGCGAAATGAGGGTGTTACTATATACCTCTGCCCAACCCTTCAGGAAATACAGGCGTGATGTTATATAATGTATGAAATTGTATCCACCACTCTGCCAGATAACTATTTAACTAATTCAACAAACGGAATTTCAATACCAACATTGTAAAGAAATTCGAAATCCTACCCAAAGAAATAAATTTAAAATTCAATTTAGATTCATAGACCGTCACTAAAGTAATCACTTACAGACTCATGCGTACGAGATTCCGTTCGCCAAAGTTTTGAGACATAAAATGTTACAATGTAGTTTGTGACAACCCTTACTTGTTAATGATCCGCAACCGGTCACGTTTGGTCGCAGAAACTAGAATGCCTAGACCCAAATAATACGAGCAATCGTTTAGAAAACGACATTGTACAAACTTTGTGGATCAATTTTATTACTTTTATTGCTAATCGCGACAATTTCACTATGTTAGTTCAAAGTTATAAATTGCGACGGATGGTTTTTGTTTTCACGACCTTTTTATCTTGTGGGGGGAGTAGAGTTTCAAATGTCAACAGATATTGGTTTTTTTTTTAATTTTGGTTTTTCGATCTCTGTACCTCGTGGCTAAGGTTGAGGTCAAGCTGTGCTTGCCGCGATCAGTCTTTGGAAGGGTGACCTTTCATTACATATCAAGATCCCTCCGTGTCTCGGAGAGCACGTTAAACCGTCGGTCCCGAGAGTCATACGAATACTTATGACAGTCGTTACGGGTAGTCAGAAACCCAAAAGCCTGACAACCGGTCTCACCTTAGGATATTGGCATTGCCCTGTAACTGGGTTGTGGAGGTCTGATGGCAGTCGCTCCGTGTAAAATACTGGTATTCAGCCGCATCTGGTTAGATTGGAAGCTGACCATAACATGGGAAAAAGGCTAGGCAGAATTTTTGTGGTCTCTAGGACTTCAATTTCGATATGATTACCAAATAGATTTTGAATCCTCAGTTAGTTTCTTTAAACATGACAAAGGGATTGACTTGAAGCAGCTACATATGGCTGCAGGCCTGCCTAGGTTTTTGCAGCAAAATGTCGACAGTTATCTTGCAAAATTCACGAATCATACTGCTTTTACATGTGACAAAAGTAGTTGAAATGGTGACCTATGTATAAAAATTTTTAAAAGGTAAACAAAGCTTTGATTGAGAAACATTTTTTTTGCTTTAAAACTGGGCAACAAAATTTGAACTTTGTCGCGCCACACGGACTTCACTTATATTTTTTACTTTGATGGGTGACTGTTAGTGAAAATATGTAATTAAAAAAAATCTATTGGCCAAGAATTTTTTTTATTGATATAATTGAAATATTTAAAAAAATTGTGAATTTCTGATACAAGAAAAGCAAAAACGTTCTATTATGAATTTCAAATTTAAGATTTTCTGGCATATTTAGCTTCTAGTTGGTCCCTTTTTATCGTCCAGCAGTAATCGGCCAACATCCTTGGGTTCCATTTGCCCTTATAGCGTTTTTCCTTCTATGAAATGTACTGATTGAACCTTTCTCCGTGCTCATCGCTCACAACACCTAAATTCTCAGGAAAAATATCTAGGTGTGAGTCTAAAAAATGAATCTTGAGTGACATGTTGCAACCTAATGCTTGATAAGCCAATAACAGCTCGCTAACAAACTCTCTGTAGTTGTCACTCTTATGGTTACCTAGAAAATTTGAAACAACTGTCTTAAAAGATATCCATGCTCGTTTTTCCAGATCATTCGTTTTTTCTTCTAACACTGGATCTTTTATTAACTCCCTGATTTGAGGTCCAACGAAAATACACATTTTTCGAAAACAGTTGAACAATAACTAAGATAAGGTAATGTTTTCTAAAATGTGTTTTGTTTAATGGATTCATAAAGCAAAATTAAGGTTTTATGATCAAAGGCTTGCGCGATTAATGATCGTGAGGTCCTGGGTTTGTTCACCAGGTCGGGCAAAGTTTTATTGGGTTTTAACGTGTGGAATTCTTCAGTAGCAGCCGGAATTTCGATTTGTGCCCGATTGACGGCAATAGGCTCGCCCCCTATTAGGTACATGGGAATTAAACATAACGGCGAAATGAGGGTGTTATTACATACCTCTGCCCAACCCTTCGGGGAAAACAGGCGTCATGTTATGTTATGATCAAAGGTTTGTTTACCTTTTATACAAAGTTTTGATAGATGGACTATAGGTCTAGGTAGTATTATGAACTACCTACATACATCACTATCAGCAATAGCCTCAAACGCAGAGAAAAAACATAAAATACTTATTTATTACGCACGAAACCGTAAAATATACCCAGTTTTTATCATAATATCATGAATACAAGCGTGTATTGATGTGGAAAACATTCAGAGATCGCATACCGGGACCGCAAGATGTCGATTTTCCAATAGAGTAGACCTCGCGTCACGAGACATGCAAATAATCGAATTATCTCTGTCCTTGTTACTAAATGGGGTCCCATTTGTCTCATACATTTTTGATTAGTTTTTTTTTGGTTTGGTTTGAGATTTAGTTGTTTTTTTTTTAAGTTTTGATAGTAATGACGAAGAAAATTACTGTTGATTGTTGCTATTGCCTTTTTCGATAGAAGAATTTGTTCACAAGTTGCAGTTGATAAAATTTAAGTATACAGGGTTACTTCATATTCGTGATGATCTCCGGCCACCCTAGTGAGTGGCCTGCGGGCGGCGGGTTGGGGAACCCGTCGCCCGACCAGTAACGGGCCCAGGGAGGATGGCGCGTCATGTCCTGCGCGCGCCTCTCGGATGGATGTGGGGCAGGGGAGCAACTGCCCCACCACAGGAGAGGTCCACCAGAAGAAGCTGGTGGACCGAGATCTGCCGGGGTCGCGGTGCATGCAACAGCGAATCCCGTGACCCCGGCCTTAGGTCAGAAGGAGGGACACCGTGGGGTTTTAGCCAGTAAGAGTCTGGCACACCCCCCCGTCTTCCCCTGACGGGGGATAGTCCATGAGGATTTCCCCACGTGAGAAAAAAAAAAAAAAAAGGGTTACTTCATATTAACTGGTGAAACGTCACAAGGTTATGCCAAACCCTTCGGGGAATACCAGGTGTGATGTTATGTTATTAGTTTTATTTTTATTTCAATGTAAGCACATTTTCTAGTAGTTGGTGAAGTTTCGTCAGTCAATTTGAAGTTACACTGTATACGAATATAAATCAATTGTAATACACAGTCAGGATGCTCATTCTTCCGTCATAATCCTTTAGTTGCTTCTAACTATACCTACGGGAGGCAATCAGATTTACCACTGCCGAGCACCGACTACAAAACACTATATATCGTCGTTGGGCAGTGAAAACCTCGTAAAGCACAAATTCATTTTTATTTTTGTTATTCAGCTGTTGGGTAAAAAACCTTGTAATGCTTATTTAGAACGAACGTGCACAACTCTAAGATGAAATAGATTGATGAATATATATATATAAAAATGAATCGCCAAATGTGTTGCAAAGCGCAAAACTTGAGAACGGCTCGACCAATTAGGCAATTTTTTTTTATATTTTCCTTAAGGCACAACGAAGGTTCTTATGGAGAAAAAAAAACATAAAAACTGCGTGGAAAATAGTAAAAACAACTTTTTTCTTTTCCCACTATAGGCCAATAACTTTTGGCAGAACGAAGTCTGTCCGGGCATATCTAGTTGATAATAAAACAGAAGAACCTTACATCTACACATCAAACTTTTATTTTAACAGGCTGTTTTTATCTGCTCCTGCAAAAATAACGTTCATGGCAATTACGAGGTTTTCACTGCCCAGCGACGATATATAGAATCAAAACAGTCAAACAAAGGCCCCAAGTTATATATAAACTAGTCAACTCATCCCCATGGCTTTCAGATTAATGCTAAAGTATGCTTAACAGTGAAGTTTACCTATCGGCGTGGGCTTATCCGGTTCTAAAAGTTAAACAAAGTTCAACGCAACAAACGTTTGTTCAGCGTCGGGCTTATTGAATATGGTGACGTCACAGCGATTTATGATATGCGGTTATATGTTAAACAAATACGTATTGTGAATCGGAAAAGCGTATCTGAAAATTGGGATCGTCGTTGTTTAGGTTCGCGTATCTAAAAACTGCGATCGTCGTTGTTTAGATTTGTGCTGTTTTATTTTGTGATCAATAACACTGATCGCTTTATAGATAGTATGGGCACAGTATAAAGAAGTACAGTAGTGCGACGCCTTTCATCTCGTAGTAAAAGCCGAAAACGTCTAGACAATGTCGCGGAAGGGTATAAAGGCTAGGGTTATCACAACTCAATAATAGTCAATAATATAGTAATAATCATTTATTTAAGTATGTTAGATCAATTTTGAACTCTCATTCTTGTTACTCTCCCATAAAAATCGGACGCCGTCTAAGATGTTTCACTTCAAAAATAATGCCCGCCATCTTGGGTTTCAATACCAACACTCCAACAGTCCACTTGTCCATAATCACGCGTTGCAGATTCACCACGACTATTTTCGTAAACTAAAAGTAAAGCAATTGACATCGAGGTCATTTTATAGATGGGTGACCGAGGGATCAGCTTAGGGAGCCCACGTCGGGGGTCTCTTAAAGGGGACCAAAATATTGGTTATTTTTGATGTATGACTCACCGTTTCAAAGATATTATTAACAATTCATAAATTATTAATTAAATTGTTGCATTGATTAAAATTACACTTCCATAGAGTAATACCTCTCTTAAATTCTTACTAGGCCTATATCTTACGCCCGCCATTTTGTTTACCTTGGTTATTTTTGCCTACTCGAATAATATAAAATAACATAACTACAAACATTAAAACATGCGCGCGACAACCCCTAAAAACATGTCCCGAGCTACTAACAAAATGGCGTGTGTAACTCGGGCTCGCTCTTCCCGCGTCTCGCCCCTTGCCCCCCGCACGATTGACCTGTCTAGACGTCTTCGTCGAACGACTGTATAGATTATTAGACTGTGGTATGGGTCTGAGTGTTAGACCACTAAGGGGACGGATGTAAGGAGAGCGCATGCAGCGAAAATGCGAATGTTGAGATGGATGTGTGGGGTGACAAGAATGGATAAGATAAGGAATGAGTATGTCAGAGGAAGTTTGAAAGTAGCGCCAGTGACTGAAAAGTTGAAGAGTAATAGGTTAGCGTGTTATGGGAATGTTATGCGGAGGGAAGAAAAAATTCAGATAATTAATTTTCTAATCCGTGACCCCAAATATGACCTAAATTGTAAAAACAGCTGATATATATACATAGCTATGGACAGATAGATTTTATATTTTTAACGAAATCTTTGAAAAGCTATTTCTCTTAAACTATCGAGTTTTGGAGAAAGTTGTAAAACAAAAGTTATCCCTTACTATGGGTACTTTAACACACTTTCGGCTTAGTACCCCCTTTCCGACTAACCTTGTATAAGTAGAGGTAGGCCAAAGAAAATATGGATGAATTTTGAGAAGAATGGTATGGGTAAGAAAAGAGTGAATACTGAGATGACGGCTGATAGAGAAGAAGGAAAGAAGAATGGAAGAGGTATACACGTTGTGTCGACTCCACCTAGTGCGAGATAAGGGCAGGGAGATGATAATGTTTTATTGTAACTAGTACCTACCTATGCATGATTTAAGCACAGAATAAACTTTTACTATATTGAAGAAGATACACTGTCAGTCATATTATGAATGGATAATAACTTTCACGCTACAAAAAACGGAAATAGTTTGAAGAAAATTGTTTAAAAAAGGCAAAACTAAACTTTTGACAGTAACTCCCTTACTAATAAATGTTTAATAAAGTTATGCTATGTATAACGTCAGTGTAACCATACATTTTCAATGCGTAAGCATGTTATAACTTTATTAAGTGTTCATTAACTGCCTCGTTGATCTAGTGGTGGCAAGGGCGACTGCTGATCGTGAGATGCTACGGGTTCGATGCCGAGGTCGGGCAAAGTGTTATTGAGTTTGGCCGCGTGAAATTCCTCAGTAGCAGCCCGGAGTTTGGATTTGTGCCCGGTTGATGGCAATAGGCTCGCCTCCTATTACATGGGACTTAAACATAACGGCGAAATGAGGGTGTTACTATACAACTCTGCACTACCCTTCGAGAATACAGGCATGATGTTATGTTATGTAGTAAGGGGATCAGTGCTTATGTATGCCATAAATTATACTTTGACTAGGACATCCTAAAAGGACTTACATATATGTTATTGGTGATGTTCTTCACAAAGAACCAGTGCGTAGTACTCTCAACCGGCGTGCGTGTATGACGAGATGTATGACTGTGGACGAAGCGAAAGGAGTATGTAAGGATCATAGTACCTATGTGGCGTTCTATAGTTTCTGCTTCTCCCCATGGGAAAAAGGCGTGAGTCTATGTATGTATGTGGCATGTATTTCATCAGGCCTCTCGAACATGACACTAAAGTATTATTCTATCACATTTATATTGTTATTTCATGAATTTCGCGATCACTGATCATCGGCTTAATTGACGTAACACATTCTACATCAATGGTCGGCTGTTATAAATTGATGACGTTGTTTTGGTCATTTTACTCGTATAAATTGCGATTGAACAATATAACACAACATCGGCGTATCGCCTTCGCCGATGAGGCCCCTCGCGAATTCCCACCGCCGCCGCCCCCGATCCACCGTGCTCACCCGCCGCAGCCACGGAGCCGGTCGTCCCTTCTGACTCCGCAGACACACCGTTGTTAATACAGCCCTCATCAAGCTGTTGTATCCCTCCCAGTCCTCTCGCATTCAACACCCTAAGAGGTTCGAGTCCCCCCTAGGGGACGCCCTTAGAGGTGTTGCTGCTATAATAGTCATGATGTTACACTAGTTAGAGTAGTTAGCTAGGTAGTTGGTTTAGATATTGGTTCGGAGATCCTTCTGGTCTCGCCAATAATAGCCCGGTTACGTAGAAAAGTTCCGCAAGACCATCTACAAGAGTCGAATAGGAAAAAAAAAAACGAATAACATAACATCACGCCTCTATTCCTCAAAGGGTTGGGCAGAGGTGTATAGTAACACCCTTAATTTTTCCGTTATGTTTAAGACCCATGTTATAGGAGACGAGCCTATTGCCATCAAAATTATAAAAGAACATTATCTTTAACCATGGTTATGAAGCTCAATAAAAACATCATTTATTATTGTGTTGAGAGAAGAATAAGAATGTATTCGACGAATCTTATTCGGATTCCAATACACACTTTATAGACAAAACAAAAGGAAATATTGTTATTTAGATCAGACATAACCATAAAATAGGAGTATGAAACTAAAATCATTCCATCTGTTTATACGACCAATATGTGCGCGGTAGTTATCTTTTATTCTAGCCTTAAATGACGGCAATATAGATGGTGAAGAGCTGTCTAGGATGTCGGAGAACTGGATAGGATAGAAGATTTTTATTAGCATCAGATGATTACCAGTTTGAGCTTACCATCAGGTGAGACTGAAGCCAAACGCGAAAATGTCAAGAACAAAAAAAAGGACACGATTCGAAACACCATCATTCAATATTTTCTCTGAGTTGAGGATGGAATACAGTTTGATTATATTCGCGCATGGATGGTAAGCGCAGACAGAGCATTGAAATAAGCGTAACTGACGAAGACGTACTATCTCCGTCATAATTCAGGCTGTAGGTAGGTCAAAATGAGAGAGAAATAGGAGATATTTAAGCAACGAATCCCATGTCTAACTGCTATATTATATGGAAGCGTAAACATGTCAGTTGAAAAAATATTTACCGCAAGATGTTTCAATTAAATTTTCTATTGGCTTAAGAAGAGCTTGCCTTTCTATCACAAAATAGCAAAAATATTATATCTTCATTACTCTTAAACAGATCTAGAACTAAACTGCCCGATATTCTATGTCCCAAATAACTCCTGTCTATCCAAAGGTTGTCTGGTAATGCTTTTAGCATTAAGACCGCCTAGCAACAGTACAGCTGTTCCACACCACAATTTATACCGCTGGATTAATTACCAAAACCCAGACCAAGTGGAGAATTTGGTGCTCCCGAGAAGACCCATGCCCCAGTTTCCTCCGTGTCCTTACGTCTACAACATGGAGGACCTTAACGCAATTGGCATGGCCATCTACTGGGACAAACTAATTCGACTACCGTACCATCAATACGATAATAAGAAGAATTAACGTTCTGCCTAGCCTTTTCCCAACTATGTTGGGGTCAGCTTCCTGTATAAGCAGATGCGGCTGAATACCAGTATTTCATACGGAGCAACTGCCATCAGACCTTCGCAACCCAGTTACTGAGCAATGCCGATATCCTAAGGTTACACCAGTAGTCAGACTTTCGGGTTTCTGACTTCCCGTAACGAATGTGGTACCTAGGTATTTGTAGGACAGCCGGGACTGATTATTTAACGTACTCTCCAAGGCACGGAGGGGCCTCGATGTGTAACGAACGGTTACCCATCCACAGAATGACCGTGGCAAGCGCAGCACGTGGTTGTTAATTATCTACGAGTCCCTCCAAGAAGATTAGGAAGATTTTTTTTCAAAAAAGAACATTCTGTCTACCTATCTTCAGATCACCTCAAAAACAATGAGGTCTCTTCCAGCACCTCTACAACATTAACGGCAGTAAATCGCAGCTGGCACTGGATCGATGGCACTCTTATGATACATAGTTCCATGCACCGGCCTCTCGCGATAAAACCTTGATTTGTGATCTACGTCGTATACTCTCGTATTTGCATTGCAGATTGTTATGGTAATGTGGGTTTAGTGAAGGGGTAATTCTGAAGTATCGATTTGTGGATTACCAATATACGAAACTCGTAGTTTCGTGTATTGTATTACTAATATACGAAACTCGTAGTTTCGTGTATTGTATTAGCAATATACGAACTCGTAGTTTCATGTACTGTATTACCAATATACGAAACTCGTAGTTTCATGTACTGTATTACCAATATACGAAACTCGTAGTTTCGTGTATTGTATTACCAATATACGAAAGTCGTAGTTTCGTGTACTGTATTACCAATATACTAAACTCGTAGTTTCGCGTACTGTATTACCAATATACGAAACTCGTAGTTTCGTGTACTGTATTACCAATATACGAAACTCGTAGTTTCGTGTACTGTATTACCTATATACGAAACTCGTAGTTTCGTGTATTGTATTACTAATATACGAAACTCATCGTTTCGTGTACTGTATAACCAATATACTAAACTTGTAGTTTTATGTATTGTATTACCAATATACGAAACTGGTTTCGGGTATTGTATTACCAGTATACGAAATTCGTAGTTTCGCGTATTTCAGAAATAGATAGAGTGATTCAAGAGGAAGGTTTATATGCCCCACATTAGTATCTACATTGCACCCGTGCGAAGCCGAGGCGGGTCGCTAGTAATAAACAAGGTTAGTCGGAAAGGGGGTATTAAGCCGCGGGCCACGTAAAGTATCACTGATGACTATTTAACCGACTTGATTTAAAACAAGTGTTAAAATTTCAAAATTCGATAATTTTTAATTGCATGCAAAAATATTTCAATTTTAGTTTTTTTTTTTAAAAACGTACATGCTTTAGTTATGAATTCAAAAAAAAAAAATTTCTAATCCGTGACCCCAAATATGACCAAAATTGTAAAAACAGCTAATCAAATAAACAGCTATGGACAGATAGATTTTAGCATATTTTTTACGAAATCTTTGAAAAGCTATTTCTCTTAAACTATCGAGTTTTGGGGAAAGTTGTAGAACAAAAGTTATCCCTTATTATGGGTACTTTAACACACTTTCGGCTTAGTACCCCCTTTCCGACTAACCTTGTATAACATAACAGATATTACTAGTACGAACAATAATATTTAAATAGATCTACAATTACTGAATACATACAAAATAACACGTCCATTCTCTACAAGACTCTTTTAAAAGACTTAGACATTAAAATGAAACGCCTCAGGCAGTTCCATTGAATATTACATTACAAAAGATAATAAAGTGTCACTTTGCAATTTATGACAACAATAATAATTTTATAAAGGCGGGTACAGACTGCTGTAACGTAACATGTAATGTAACATAAAAGGTACGTAGTACGCACGCGTAGTGTGCACGGTTCTTGCGCGCAAGGCGTCCACACTATATACATTGCATGATACATTGCGACAATATGGACGGCAAATATTTTCATTGCGTGTTACATTGCATGTTACATTTCGTAAGTCTGTACCCGGCTTAAGACATTACCAGGCATGCAATACGAACTGTTATTAAAAACGTCCAGGCCTGCATTTGAGACAAGCTATAAATATTATGAGCATTAGTCTCAAGGGAATAGTTTTATGTCTCACAGTAAATCATAAAGAAAGTTGTTCATGCATTTATTTTCAAGTTTCTGATATATTTATTGAATTGTTCTGGAACTTGAGAATAATGTTGTATTGTTAGGTTGGAACTTAATATTGCTTCTTAAGGTGAGTATACACTAGAGCATTTTCGGGCATTTCCATGTAATTTAACGTTTTTGTATTCTACATTACGTAAGAATCAAAGTGCCTAGCAAAACTGAATGAGTGGGTCCAGGAACTTAAGTATACCCCACCAAGAAGAACATAGTCTGCGTAGTTGTCGGTGGTAAGATTGACAATCATATCAATTTGGGACCCAGTGCATAATAAAATATCAGCAAGCACATTGGGTCACCCGCGCGACGGCGCAACGAGTATTCCCAAGGAGGGTTGATGGCAGGCAGGCGGCCGGTCATAAAACAATAATCCAAAACCACTAACAACATGGATTTATGAAATACATATTGTGCCGACCCCACCTAGTGTGGGTTAAGGGCAGGAAGAAGAAGAAGAAGACGTATTGTACAATACAAGCAAAAGCACGCGTCGTGCTCGTTGTTCGGTTCGTGAAACGGTGACACATTAGAGCGGCACAAGTAAATGCTCTAGTCTTTACTCACCTTTACATTTCAATGATTTTGCGTGATTTTCAGCTGTAATTATAATTTTGGAAAAGTGACTAAAACAGTGATAGTTTAGCGGTTGAAAGCTTGCCTTCCATGCAGGAGGGTCCGAGTTCGATCCCCGCCTGCACCTCTGACTTTTCAGATTCATGTGCAGATCAAAATTTGATTATCACTTGCATTAATGGTGAAGGAAAAACATAGTAAGGAAACCTGCACACCTGAGAGGGCTCCACAAAGTTCTAGATGGTGTGTGTAGTCTGCCATCCCACAACAAGCCAGCGTGCTGGACTAAGGCCTAAACCCTTCTCATTCTGAGAAGAGGCCCGTGCCCAGCAGTGGGACAGTATTGGGCTGATTGTGTTATGTTGATTAGCTTCTACAATAACTTTCGCCTGTAATCCTCGAAGGGGTAAGCAGAGGTTGTCTCCTATTACGGGAGTCTATACAACCACGTTTCCCGAGTAATACCATCATCATCAACCTACATCAGTCCACTGCTGGACATAGATCTCTCCCAAAAGCACGCCACTGAGCCCGATCTTCGGCTCTCCTTCTCCAGTCGCTGTCTGCTACCCTACGTATATCGTCGCTCCACCTAGTCGCAGGACGTCCTACACTACCTTTGCCGAGTAATATGCAAGTAGTAATATATGGCGAGCCTATTGCCATTGTTCGGGCACAATCGCCTTTTATGACTCGCTTGCCCGTCGGAGGATAGTATTCTTATGACCGCTCCCTATAATTTACGGAGCGTTATTGGTTAAAATTTAAACTCTTGTATTTTTATCAATAACTAGCGACCTGCCCCGGCTTCGCACGGTTGCAATATAGATACTAATGTGGAGCATATAAACCTTCCTCTTGAAACACTCTATCTATTGCTGAAAACTGCATTAAAATCCGTTGCGTATTTTAAAAGATCTAAGCGTACAGACAGCAGGAGCGACTTTATTTTATACAATGTAAAGATGAATCAAAAACCTCATGGCTTTGATTAGTAGACACTCCTATATGGAAGTAGCTATCACACGTAAAATTATAATAGCTTAAGAGAATATTTATATGCCTAGTTTGACAATAAAATATGCTTCCATTGGTAAGCAAAACGATTCGTTTTTTTTAATACAGGGTGTAAACTAAATCATGTAATTCCTTCAAACTTCGTGATGTACTGCTGACATAGATTAACCCTGAACGGGATAATTTTGGATTCAATACAAAAAATATTACAAGAAGTAAACATGTATTCTTAAAGTGAGGCTTTTTAGCGCTCCGAGCGAATCACTTGCCACGCGGTCAATTAACTCGGGGCGCTAAAATGCCTCACGTCAAGAAAACATGTTTACTTCTTGTTTTTTCTTATTGAATCCAAATGTATCCCATGGGGTGTTAATCTATTTCAGCAGTACATCACGAGGTTTGAAGGAATAACATGATTTCGTTTACACCCTGTATACCGATAAAATCATCGACTTTTGCTGTTGACTGTACTCATTCGAATAAAATTCAAAGTCGGTACAGATAATATAAAAGCTATAGGATAACTTGACATTCTATGAATCGTGCTCTCACAAAGGATCTCGACGACCATTGTCAGTTAGTGAAGCGTGTTTTTTTTTATCCCATCTTGAATATTTATTAAGGATCATGAATAAGGTCTCAGTGAAATGTATTTTTCATTTATTTTTTTGCTTAAAAATCACTTTTCTAATATGAGTTATTTTTTTATTGTTGTACAAATGAAAGGACATTGTTTCAAATCGCTTTCGTTTTAATACTTAAAGTGTAGTAGGTTAATGGGTTTTTTTGTTTAAAGGTAATTTGCAACATCTTTGTTTCATTTTTAAAAAATCTGGAAAGTTTACCATTTAACATAAGACACCTTGTATTCCCCGAAGGGTTCGGCA
This sequence comes from Amphipyra berbera, assembly GCA_910594945.2. Classification (NCBI taxonomy): domain Eukaryota; kingdom Metazoa; phylum Arthropoda; class Insecta; order Lepidoptera; family Noctuidae; genus Amphipyra; species Amphipyra berbera. The sequence continues at coordinate 4,171,243 of OU343131.1, read as the reverse complement.
GAGGTGTTTTTAATACAACCTCGTTCTGCCGTTATGTTTAAGTCCCATGTAATAGGGGGCGAGCCTATTGCCATCGACCGGGCACAAATCCAAACTACGGGCTGCTACTGAGGAATTCCACACGGTAAAACCCAATAACAATTTGTCCGACCTGTGGATCGAACCCTAGGACCGCACGATCAGTAGTCGCACTTGCCACCACTAGACCAACAAGGCAGTTACTATTACCATAACCGGTTTTCCATTTATTTATCGATATTATTATATTTATGCCTGTAGCCATCTAAATTCTCAGTATTTAAAATAAATTCACAAAAGAACACCACTGCTGAACATTCTATTAAGAGACCTGGTCAAAGGGGAAATTGCCCTAACCACCACCATTACTAGCAAACGGATTGGTGAATGGAGTTTATTAATATTATTTATTTATTATTTTATTTTTTGCAGCAGTGATAGCCTAGCGGTTGAACGCTTCCCTTTCATGCAGGAGGGTCTGAGTTCGATTCCGGCCCGTACTTCTGACTTTTCGAATTCATGTGCGGATCAGAATTTGATTATCACTTGCGTTAACGGTGAAGGAAAAATATCGTGAGGAAACCTGCACACTTGAGAGGGCTCTATAAAATTCTCGATAGTGTGTGTAGTCTGCCAACCCGCACCAGGCCAGCGTGGTGGACTAAAGCCTAAACCCTTCTCATTCAGAGAAGAGGCTCGTGCCCAGCAGTGGGACAGTACTACAATAACAGTAAAAATTGCCTACACTACTTCTTCTGTATCGTAGCTGCGTTTACAGGCACAAATCTTCACATGCACAAACGCTCAGACACGGAGCAAGTTTTTGTAAGCCATACAAATATTTTATCCGTGCGGGAATCGAACCTACGACCCGTAGCGCAGAAGCTAAATTAAACAGGATGTCAAACTTTCGGGCTTCTGACTACCCGCAACGACTGTCATAGGTATCCGTATGACATCCGGGACCAACGGTTTAACGTTCTCTAAGGCACGGAGGGGTCCCGATGTCTAACGAATGGTCACTAGTGTTGCCAACCCTTTCAGAAATCCAGGATTCTCCTGGAATCTGCCGCCAAATTTTGGAACTCTTCCTGCTCCTCGATTTAATCTTCTGGAGTTTTTATCGCAATGTTGGTGGTACCGGCGAAAGGATTTTGGTCGACAAATGGCGCCTACTCACCTCACAACCAACTGACCGATATTTTTCCGCCCTCCCGGAATGTCCTTTTATAGAGTTGGCAACCCTAATGGTCACCCATCCACTGACTGACCGTGGCAAGCGCAGCTTTACCTTACAAATCATATCGCGGTATATCTACAGGTGTCTTATACGGAACAATTTTATTTCAATATCCCAAAAGTTACGTCACATTCAAAAACTCACACAAAAATATTTTCACACAAAAGAGAATATGAAACTGTGAAACGAGTTTTCATTACTTACGTCATAATTTTTCGACTCGCCTGTTCCGTAAAAGTTGAATCTCTAAGAAGCTCTCGTAAGAAGTCCACTTGAACTTATTCCTTAAAATCCTTATCTCCTGGAGATAGACACTAATACTTCACCTGGAAATAAATCTGGTTTAACGATGCGCTTTATAACAAACTGAGGGATTAATTCTGAAGCTCGTAAAATTAGCTGGGACTGCGACTTTGTCTGACATTGTTTATGCATTTATTTAATGGATTTTGAATAAAAACTTTGATTATTATCCAAACATCAATAGAGAGCAAACTCGAGAGCAATGAATCCAGGTCACCAACATAAACAAGACAATGTTTAACAATGTTTTCCGTGATATTAAAGGGGTAGTATTTAAACGAGTGACTGTAAATTAAGAAGCTTAAGCTTAAGCTTTGTCTTACTGTTGCCAATGTCATTAAGAAAAGCTCAGTCACTGGATTCTTTTAAAAATTAGTTAAAGATCATTTCTTCTCTCAACACGTTTCTAATTCCTCATAAATTAGTACCTCATCATCAATATACCTTGTTTTCCCTATCACATAATTATATATCATATATATATATTACAATATTTATAAATGTATATATATATACCTATATGTAAGTATTATGTCTATGTATGGTGTGTAGTATATATTTTGCAGCAGTACACCATGGACTACCCCCTCTATCTTATTCATTGACTTCCTGTTCATCCAAAGGTTGTCTGGTAGATATCGCTATCAGCGATAAGACCGCTATTGTACCCTTTAATGTTTGTTATTGTATAAGAGCTGTGTTACAATTTTGGTGTACAATAAAGTATATTCTATTATAAATTAAAGTTTTAAGTGACAAAAATAATTAATTTACGTTATAGTAGGTATTACTAAGTGAGCGACTGACTGCGAGTGACAAGAAATCAACGGAACAGCAACTAACAAACACTAATTTGAGTTACTTAAAATACAAAATGAGAAGCTTCATAATATTTGAGCGACCTAATATTTGCTTGAGTGTCAACGTTACGTCTTGCATTTTTTTCAATATTTTCCTTTGCAAAAGAGGAAATCTGGCGCTCGACGGCCGCTGCCGCGGCACACTCGCTTCGCTCGCTCGCCTTCGCGTGTGGCGTGGTCGCAGTTCTAACCTAACCTAACCTAGGCGTTACAAATTTGACAAACTATTTATTGTCTAAAGATTGTTTGCTGTAAAAAATACGTTATGTAAAACCTCAAGTGGAAAAATCGATCGTCTTTATCTTAATATTGAAGTTGCCCTCTGTGTATTCTAGTCGCTCACTTAGTAATTTAGTCGCACGGCTAGAATTTTAATATCTGAAATGGATTAATCACAACCCACTTTTTGTAAGCTTGTTCTGGATTTTATTATTAATCAATATTCGTCGTTAGTTTAGTTAATTTATCGGTAATTCATTATGACGCTGGTTAAGTAGAATAATAGTCGGCCACAGATCGCTGAACATTAAGGGGCTCGTGGCTAAATAACAACCACGCCGATCGTACGATTTGCGAGGTTAAGCTGCGCTTGCCGCGGTCAGTCCGTGGATGGATGACCATTTGTTACACATCGAGACCCCTCTGTGCCTCGGAGAGCACGTTAAGCCGTCGGTCCCGGGTGTCATACGAATACCTATGACAGTCGTTACGGGTAGTCAGAAGCCCGAAAGTCTGACAATCGGTTTAACCTTAGGATATCGGCATTGCCCAGTTACTGGGTTGCGGAGGTCTGATGGCAGTCACTCCGTGTAAAATACTGGTATTCAGCCGCATCTGGTTAGACTGGAAGCTGACCCCAAGATAATTGGGAAAAAGGCTAAGAGGAAGACAGATCGCTGGACATTAATTTGTTTTTCGGAACCATTATTATTTCCCATATTAAAGTTTATGTTGGTGATTCATTGCTCCCGAGTGTAATTATATATAGTCGTTTTTTCATAAAATAAATAAGTTATAGACTAATCCCGTGCAAGTAATTGAAAAATTAAGCTTGAGTTCAATACTTTAAATTATGTACATCACAACTAATATTAAAAATGTGAAAGTTTGTGAAGATGAATGTTTATTACTCAATTACTCATAAACGGCTGAACAGATTTAAATGAAGTTTGGCACACATATAGAACATATCTTGGATTAACACATAGGGTAAATTTTACTCGGGTACACGAGGTAGTTGCTCTAGGATAAGAGTAAAACCGCGGGCAATAGCTAGTATAATATAAATATCAAAATAGGTAAGTACGTAAGTACTATTTCACTCCGACAATAAACATTTACCCAAATTGAAAGTTATCTAGTTAATTTCACTATAGCCTAATCAAATAACTTACATATGAGTTTTCGGTGTATATTCTAATAAAAGTTAGTTTATGAATATCCCACAATCCAATTAGATATAGATAACAAAGTTAAATAGCTAACTTATACGAGCAGACATGAAGACTATTCATATAATAATAGCAGGTAAGTATTTAATAAAACAGTTTAATAGTATACTCCGAGCATTAAAATATTGTATAAAAGGTAAACAAACTTTTGATCGTAAAACATTCATTTTGAGAATCTATTCAAAATACGCAATTAAAAATAATCCCTTAAAAAACCCACGGTTTTATCTTGCAGTACTCCTCCAGCATCAGGATTTGTAGATTGAAGGTCAAAATTGATATTGTCATGAGAGTTTTTGTGTGCGAAGTTTCAAGAAAATCGGTTAAGCAGAAGTAGCTGAAAAATCTGTCGCAAGATTTGAATAAAACAAACGAAATACGAAGTGAAGCTAATTAAAACCATTTCAAAAACATTATTTATTACACAATTAGAGTTGAGGTTTAAAAAAATCTGTTGGATTAATGGATTCTTAAATCAAAATAAAGGTTTGTTTACCTTTTATACATCATTTAAATGGCTAAACTATACAAAGGCTTACTCACAATCAAGGCACTCCCGAGCCCATTTAGCTAAATCTAATAATAACAACCAGACGGTTGGAAACAAAGCTAAATTAACCTTAGCTTATCAACCATTAACTCATTTGGCAACAACCCAAAGATTATAGTTCCACGATTCTGAATGTCGGTTGTCTTAGCAATAAGTAACACGTTCTTGGCACGGTTGGGAATTAATAAAGGATATTGGACCAGTTTGATTTGCTGGTACAATTTTGGTTGCACAATTGTTTTGTATATGGCGCTCATAGCTAATTAAAACCACGCGGATCATAAGATTTGCGAGATTAAGCTGCGTTGCCGCGGCCAGTACATGTGTAGCGGAACGAGGTATGGTGTTACCCTACGAAAAGAAAGGATCCTCCAACCAGGCGAGTCTTAGACTCAGTTCTGCAGCTTACGCGGTCTACAAGATACGCCAGCTAACTGATGTAGAGACAGCCAGATTAGTGTATTTTAGTTACTTTCATAGTGTTATGTCGTACGGCATTTTGTTGTGGGGAAATGCTGCCGACATTCAAACTATCTTTGTTTTGCAGAAGAGAGCTATTCGAGCAATTTATAACCTTAGTTTTAGGCATTCACTGAGGGATAAATTTAAAGAAGTTAGCATAATGACGGTCGCATCTCAATATATTTATGAAAATTTGATTTATATAAAGAAAAATATCAGTTTGTTCTCTAAGAACAGCGACATCCATAACGTCAATACTAGAAATAAAAATAAGCTTATCCTACCAATGACTAGGCTCCAAAAAATTAGTACCTAACTCATTTAGGTGCCAAAGTATACGCTTTTACAACAAAATTCCAAGCAATATTCAAGACTTAAGTCTTAATAAATTCAAGTCCTATGTAAAGCAGGAACTATGCGAAAAGGGTTTCTATAAAGTTAAAGATTATATGGACGATAAAAATGCTTGGAATTGAGCCGCTCGCTGTTGTCACAGATAGATACATCATTGTAATTATTGAAATTATTTTACAACATGATATTATTATTTTTTATCCTTTTGACATTTTACAATTGAATTATTTTTTCAATGATTATTATTATTTTATCATCGCCTTACTTTTAATTTTATTTTTTTAATAAATTGTGAATGTGAGTACCATGTAGGGTAGCTTTATACACGAATTTTGTAAACGTTTGGCGGTTCTTGAGTATATATTTTTTGTGACCCACACAAATGTCCAACTGATTGATTGCGTCGTGCAGCGGTCGGGTTGTTGAGCTCCCTAGAAGGTTTGAGCTCCGCGATGACTGATGCAGATGCGCCGTCAGTTAGGACAGGTCAACTCGAACCTCCTTTGGCACTTTCCTCAAAAGGCCATTCCCGACGTTGCCCTACATCGTTTCACTCGCATAGTTCGTGTACTACAATGTCTGGACTTTAAAAGAGACTTTGACCTCTGAGTTTGTTTCGGCTTTTCTTCTCAGAGCTAGTCAGATAGGAAATGCCGGCGCCATCTAGTCTTAAAAAAAAACATTACATTGACTTGTAAAAGTGTCTGTAATAGATTTATTTACAGAAATAAAAATCATTTATCATTTATCACTTGTGCCTGACGGGCTACTGCCCAACGGTTGTTTTTTTTCTATTCGACTGCATGTAGATGGTCTTGCAGACCGTTTCTACGTCACCGGGCAGTTATTGGTGAGACCTGAAGGGTCTCCAACCAATCCCTAAGCTAATTACTAATACTACGTACGTAAGTACTAACATCATGACTAACTACATAACAGCAATAACTCTAAGGGCGTCCCCTAGGGGGGACTCGGACCTTGGCTTAGGGCGTTGTGTGCGAGAGGACTGGGAGGGAGACAGCTTGATGAGGGCTGAATTAACGGTGTGACTGCGGAGTCAGAAGGGACGACCGGCTCCGCGACTGCGGCGGGTGAGCACGGTGGGTCAGGGGCGAACAACGGTTGATGTTGGGAAGTTGTATATAACTAACTAACTGCGTGTCAAATCTTGATATCGCGATGCAGTATTTGTGACATTCCATTTGACAGCTGTCATTGTTGTCGCTGTAGACAATAGTCGTGCAGCGTAATTTTTATGTGGCATGGTAAATGCCGCCACACATGGATGGGTGACCGTTGGTTACACATCGAGTCCCTTCCGTGCCTTGGTGAGCACGTTAAACAGTCGGTTCCGGGTGTCATACGAATACCTATGACAGTCATTAAGGGTAGTCAGAAGCCGGAAAGTCTGACAATCGGTTTAACCTTAGGATATCGGTATTGCCCAGAACTGGGTTGCGGAGCTCTGATGGCAGTCGTATAAAATACTGGTATTCAGCCGCATCTGGTTAGATTGGAAGCTGACCCCAAACATAGTTGGGAAAATGCTAAGAGGAAGTTTGTTTTGTGTAATGAAGTGAATATTGCTTCCAGTTGCAGTAATAGCGTGAAAGTTATGTTTACCAAAATGTTGAATACAACTAAGCGTAAACTGGGACACACGCCGCGCAGGCAACACAGTACAGTCACAGTTTTACAATCTATACAGTTGGGCAATAAAAAGCAATTAAAAAAAACTTTTTATTTCAGACTTAGAAATCCATAGAATGTTAGTACAGTAAAACTTATGAAACTAGTGTTGGTAGTCAAAACATTATAAATTTTTATTTCCTAATGTGGGTATTAATCCAGTGCTGGATGTAACGCGTGTCCAGCCTATCCGCAATAGCAGCCAGGATGCTATTGGTGCTAGCGCGCAACCTGCCGAGCACCGCGGTGCATCGCTTGCGGAGCACGGCGTGGAAGCCGTCAATGTGTGCGTCCGCGAACATGCCCGACGCACTGCACGAGCGCGGCAGCCCCAACAACGCCCTGAACGCATTGTTATATTGGACGCACAGGGCGCTGAATGATCTTTGGGTACAACGCTTTGATGACGGGCGATGCCGCCGCCCGTATAGGCATTGCCCAACTGTATGAATTATAAAACTGTGGCTCAACTGTGTTAGAGCTCTGCCTCATTAGTGCGTTGCGTTGCGTCGTCGCAGCGTCAACGCTGCGTCGTTTTCCATATATTTTAAATGACATGCTACATTAAAGCGTTGCGTCGTCGCACGCGACGTTTCAACGGATCGGCGGACGAGAGACGAAACGGGGGGAGAGTGATGCGCTGCGCTGTCAGAGCTCCGATGCGATGACGGACAGTGTTCCACTGCTAGAGGGGCAAATAACACTGACTGAGGAGCGTGCGTCGTCCTCTTGCGCTGCGACGTCGTGCGTCGTCGTGCGTCGTCACAACGCAGGTGTGGCATACAATGCGTTGATCCGTTGCGACGACGCAACGCAACGCACTAATGAAGCATTGCCCTTACCTGTGCGGCATATTAATTCAGTTGTAATCAACCTTTTGACAAAAAAGTCACATAATTTGACTTTATCTGAGTCATCCATTGACATAAGTACTTACGTAATAGATGCGCTGTTTAGAAGAATAACATGGTATCAACGAGTTATGGTTCCGGAACAACAGTATTATAGAACTTGACAGCTGTCTAGTGGTAGTTTGAACGTTATTGCGTCAATGCATTTGGCACATGTTGCCTATACGAGATAGCGTGTCTATTTACTAAAACGTCGTTGGAGTCATCTATTAATCACCTTGAACTGATAAGATATAATTGTAACGCGGCCGCGATATTGAAACATAACATCACGCCTTACATTCCCCGAAGGGTTCGGCAGAGGCGTTTTTATACACCCTCGTTTCGCCAGTTATGTTTAAGTCCCATATAATAGGGGGCGAGCCTATTGCCATTAACCGGGCACAAATCCAGACTCCAGGCTGCTACTGAGAAATTCCTAATGGAAAAACCCAACAACACTTTACCCGACCTAGGGATCGAACCCAGGACCCCATGCTCAGCAGTCGTGCTTGCGACCACTAGACCAACAAGGCAGTCCACCGCGATATTTACGTGCTTTTATTAAATGTCATAGAAAATAAGTTCCTAGGTAAACTTTTTATGATTTGCGACGCCTGCACATAGATTATCCCAAACAATAACTGCACATCAGAAGATGGTGCTTGACGCCATATTTAATCCAAAAAATTGTTTATTATTATTTATAATTGAACCATTCATCATATTTTATGATGAATGAACCTATAAAATAACAGAGTTTCCCTAATATTTCATCGCTGGTCGTTATAATAAATCAATGGATGAAACATTTGAGTCAACAAAATGATTTTATTGCCTGCATGCAAATTGGTAGATGGACATAAAATATTTTTATTATAAAAGGGTGTAAATCGTATACTTCATTTTGTCATTTTTCTAAATAAAAAAACATTTTAACAAAAATAAAACCGACTTTTATAATATGGTAATTATTTTATTCTTTTCATCGCTTTTTTGAAGTCGGTTTATTTTTGTTAAAATGTTTTTTTTTTCGTTTTAGTGGCCTTAATTAAAAAATAGTTGGTCCTACTAAATACGCTGCTCGTAACATAATCACATCATCACATTATGCGTACTGTTCGTCATTGAGGAGTTCCATTGTCTATCTCCTTTTTTTTGACAATTCTTTCCATCCAAAGGTTGTCTGGAAGAAATTGCTTTAAGCGATAAGACCGCCATTTGTACTGTTCTTAAAAATGTGTACTCCTTCTGTTTTATTTCTTTTAGTGTACAATAAAGTATATCTATCTATCTATCTATCTCCGAAATTCTTCATCATATCATCACCAAATTAAAATGGGACCTTCGAAAGAATACTCTTTCATACAAAAAAATAATTTTCAAAATCGGTTTATAAATGACGGTGTAGTGAGAAAACAAATATAAAAAATAAATAAAAAAATACAACCGAATTGAGAAACTCCTCCTTTTTTGGAAGTCGGTTAAAAAACAACATGAGCTTATCATAATCAGCCCATTGTTGTCCCACTGCTGAGCACGGGCCTCATCTCAGAATGAGAAAAGTTTAGGTGTTAGTCCACCACGCTGGCCTGGTCTGGGTTGGCGGACTACACACATACAAATTATGTTCCTCTTATAATATAACTAGCGACCTGTCCCGGCTTCGCACGGGTGTAATGTAGATACTAATGTGGTGCATGCATATAAACCTTCCTCTTGAATCACTCTATCTATTGCTGAAAACTGCATTAAAATCCGTTGCTTAATTTATAAGATCTAAGCGTACAGACAGCGGGAGCGACTTTGTTTTATACTATGTAAAGATTATCTTCCTCATACTTATGAATATTGAAGGAAAAATGTCACTTTGGAGTTATAAACGGTGTAAATAGACCCTTAATGAAACCGAAAGGCAATTATTCTCCACGTCATTGCGATCATTTTTTTGTTCTGGACTATGCCTGGGAACCTTCTAGTTACGAATATATTGGAGGTCAAAGTTCCAACTTTTTCACAACTTTTTTTTTAATACTAGTTTGAAGGCTACAAATGTTCTTGAAATACCTCCATTACCCGTTTACTATTCATTGCATTTATCAGCACAGTGTTTTGAGTGCGTTACATTGAGCTTTACAGTAAAACGAAATATTTCACCCAAAAAAAGTCGTTTCCCAGCGACAATTTTTGCGTAGGGTTTACTTAGTTTGATCTACTGAATGCATGGTTGACCGCTTCGTGAAGGGTCTTTTTACACCTTGTATACGTTTCATTCTACTATGATGACTAGCTTCAATACAATAGGGTAACTGACCATTTTTTTAAAATTATGAATCTCGAATCTATTTCAAAAACGATAATCAACAGTGAAAAAAACAATTAAATATTTAATAATATGCTCAAGTTATAAACGATTTAAAATTGTTGACTAGACAGAGACAACACTACTACCACAATGACGTCATGCCTTAACAACTTCATAGTAACTTGACATCACTCCGTACAATATCCGTTTCGCGCGACAAAGACAGAAAATGCCTCCTCCACAAACTTCGAAAGCGTGTGTAGCTCCTTTATTTTTACATTGGTAGTTTTTTTTCACGTTTTCTATTCAGACATTTCACACTTCTATTCTTTTTTTAAATAATACTAACCTGATGTACCTACAGTTTTAATACTAGTCTAATACCTTTTCTTTTTCTTTTTTTTGTGGTGCACAATCCTCGTGGATGTCCCTCGCCCGGGGAAGGTGAGGGGGTCTGCCGGATCCTTACCGGCTAAAAACCAACGGTGTACCTCCTTCTGACCTATGGCCGGGGTCACGGGGTTTGCTATTGCATGCACCGCGACCCCGGTAGTCGAATACCCTAAAGTCTGCAATAAATCCCCTAATTCTCACAATAACTACTTTCAAAAATCCCTTTTTCATCCAACTACTTCCACCATTTTGTTCCGAACAAATCCGATCAAAAACAAATTTACACAAAGTCCATATCAGAAGCAGAGCAAAGGAAACAACAGTAAACTTGGAAGGTAAAAAATCAACGCCAAGTATTTTCAATTCCGCGGCGTGCTGTAATGAAACGGTGTTCACTATTCGAACTGCCTTCTTTTTTTGAATTTTTCTATTCTTATTTTTTGTAGTGCTCGCGATTGCTGTGTCAAATGTTTTTAAATAGAATTTTTTCTTCTTTTTTTATACTGAACATCGTGTTTATGGAATAAATTGAAAGTTTTTTTTTGTGGTAACGAGTTATTCGTTGTTTTATATTGCACTATTGTGGACCTTCACCAAAGAGTTTGTGTATTGAAATATTTTGGAAAATATCGTGATAAGAACGTCTGGAACGGACTTGAACAGAAACAAGTAGGTATCTGTTTACATTTACCAATCAAAACTGTTGTGCGCTATTTTAATTGTTGTGCGATTCAGAGTCTCGTTAGCGAACAACCTGTGAGTATATTTTTTTCTACAGAATTGGTATTTACCTTAGATGCTTAAATAGTCACGGATTGCGTCAAACCCGATTTATACACACTTAAGTGCCTACCTAGCGAGTTAACCGGCCATTCAGGCGAGTTAAGTAGAAATCCTTATTGGGACGTATTTTGGCGAGTTAAGTTCAGTACTTGCTCTATTAAGTTCACTAAATTGACAACTTTACTCGCTATTTAACTTATGTGTGTTTTGGCCTATACGGGTTTAGTTCACATTCTATAGCTACGGCAGAAGAGACATCGGGTACGCCCGAAAATAAGTACCTACATGCATAAAGTCGTAGGTTTATTAATTAGGCCGTGAAACTAATTAGGTGAATTTATATTGCTGATAAATTCTATTACCACAGTGTAGCCACTCCCTAAAGTCCTCCGACGGTGGGAGCCTACCATTAGGTGAAGAGCCTTTTAACATTTATGATGCCAGATTCGCATACCGAACATTCTAATTCACCCTTTATGTTCAGTCTACCTCATAGGTGATCTTTCACGACTGAAGACGATACGAATCTAAGGCAATATATAAACAGTTTGCATTTGACAGATCTTCCAACCGCAGCTACAATTAAAGTAGAATTCCATACATTTTTGACAACTTTTTTTTTGTCGTCAAAGTCAAAGTATTTATTTAAGTTAAGCACATAAAAGGCACTTTTGAACGTAAAAAATTACAAAAAACAATAGAATTGATTCTAGTCGCCCCTTCTAAAAGGTAGTTTCGTATGGAGAAGAATGGGCAAGAAACTCCACCGTTACTCTTTTAAAATGTCTTATAATATTTTGTATAGGTACATTAATTATATGTGAAGACGATGCACCTAGAATAAAATTACTATATCATAATTATAGGCCTCAGGTCACGTAACGTCCCATGTCATGTTAAAGCTACACTAAGAGGAATCCCTGAAATTTTCTTCTTTTCGTGTGGTTAGTGAATAACCTGGTGTCAGAGTTTATGCCGCCCATAAACCTCTGACTTGGCTTCACATGCCGTCGAGAAATATATCTCAGGTACACCGGTTTCCTCACCATATTTTCCTTCATCGTTTTTAAGCAAGTGATAATTATACACTGGGCACATGAATCCGAAAAGTCAGAGGTACGTGTCTTGGGTTCGAACTCGACGCCTATGATTTTGCCGACCGACGGTCACACCACTAGGCTAAAATCACTACTATATCTTAAACTAGCTGTGTCCTCACGGCTCCGCCCAAGAAGTTTTATTCCAGTAATAAATATAGCCTATGTTACTTAGTGATAATGTAGCTTTCTAACGGCAAAAACATTTTTGAAATCGGTCCAGTAGTTTTTAAGTTTATTCGTTACATACAAAAATACAGATCTTTCCTCTTTATAATATTATTACTAGCTGTGTCCTTACGACTCCGCCCGTAGCCTATGTTACTCAGTGATAATGTAGCTTTCTAACGGCAAAGAATTTTTGAAATCGGTCCAGTAGTTTTTAAATTTATTCGTTACACACATAAATACAAATATTTCCTCTTTATAATATTAGTATAGATAGAAGTATAGATGAGAGCTGTTATGAACCTAAAATTATTTCATGATGACACTTAAATACCGTTTAATGATCCAAAAATAAACAGCCCCAACAGTCTCACAAAATAATCTCTTATGAATAATGAAAAATGTTAATGTCCCGACGTCGATGCAATACTAACTGCACTGTATACTGGGCTCCTTTCTCATTATTTCCATTGTGCTGTATCTTAAGTATCTTCAAAGAAATCTCTGTCTCCATTATTTTCAAAGAAAATGTTACGTTCGGACAATACTGAGTTCGTTCTTTGTAATATTCGTCGTAATAGTCAGCTGTGATTACATTAAAATTATTTATTCAGTGAAATAATTTGTGGAACATTGGATCATAGTTATGGAATATAATAATATTGTCACCGGAAAGCCAATACTACTTAAACGCCATTTTGGCCAAAATGAGTTATCTATAAAGCGGAAAGATTTGTATTTTTAACCGACTTCCAAAAAGGAGGAGGTTACTATGTTCGTCTGTATGTTTTTTTTTTGTTTTTTGTGCATGTTCATCGATATTTTCGCCAATTGTGAACCGATTTTGATAATTATTTTTTTAGTGGATAGCGTATACTTCGAAGTTGGTCCCATTTAAATTTGGTGAAGATCTGATGAAGAACTTCGGAGATAGACAATGGAACTCCTCAATGACGAACAGTACGCATATTATGATGATGTGATTATGTTACGAGCAGCGTCTTTAGTAGGTCCGACCAAGTTTTAATTAAGGCCACTAAAATGAAAAAAATAAAAACATTTTTTACAAAAAAATTAAAACAACTTCAAAAAATTATAAAATAATTACCATATAAAATTAACAGTTTCAGAAGTCGGTGCCTTCAATTTAGTTCAGCGTGAATCAGCACCGACTTCTGAAACTGTTAATTTTATATGGTAATTATTTTATTCTTTTTTGAAGCCGGTTTAAAATTTTTGTAAAAAATGTTTTTATTATATTTTTGTGTGTAACGAATAAACTTAAAAACTACTGGATCGATTTCGATAATTATTTTGCTGTTAGAAAGCTTATCACTGAGTAACATAGGCTACGGGCGGAGCCGTGAGGATACAGCTAGTATATTATATTGTTGGATTGGATTTTTTTTTCTGCGTCGATTAGTTAGCATTTCGTAAGATAATAGAATAAAGTACGAAATCCCAACTAATCGACGCAGAAAAAAAAACCAATCCAACGATATAATACATAACTCATTTGGCCAAAATTGTGCTTAAGTAGTATTGGCTTTCCGGTGACGATATATAGTTAACTGCCTCGTCGGTATAGTGGTGGCAAGCGTGACTGCTGATCGTGAGGCCCCAAGTTAGGTCCCCAGGTCGGGGAAAGTGTTATTGGGTTTTTCCGTGTGGGATTCCTCAGTAGCAGACCGGAGTTTGGATTTGTGCCGGGTTGGTGGCAATAGGCTCGCCCCCTATTACATGGGACTTAAACATAAAGGTGAAATGAGAGTGTTAATATACATCCCTGTCCAACCTTTTGGGGAATAAAGGCGTGATGTTATGTTATGTAATAATATATACTTAAATCGATTATACTCTGAACAATTTATGGCTACGTTAGCTTCTAATGATAAATAGTTTTTGGGACAGTCTTGGTGGGTCGCAGCTGAAAATCAGCATTACAGCTAGTTCACACATAAACTATTTACAGGACCCGTTTTAGCGGATCCGGTTTTAATTTGGTGATGGCGCCTGTAGTTGCATGAGCGAGTTCACATACAAGACAGTATTCCGAATCCAGTAAAAAATACTGGAACCGTTATTTTTATCGTAACCTGTCTGTCAGATGCGATGCTGTTGCTATATGTTTAACTGATCCGTCGGTACAGATGTGAACAACTCGTCCAGTATCGACGGATCCATTAAAACGGATACGCTGTGTGAACGGGCGGTTAGATGGTAGTAGGTACCTAATACTGCTACGTGGCGTTATGCTGAGCTGATGGCCTTTAAAGGCAAAATTTCATTCATTATTTCTTTCAAAAAAAAAATAAGTACGAGTTTTGGAAATAACATAAAAATTACTCAACAAGCTGCTAAGTTACTTGCTAGGTACACGAATACTAGTTTTTAAATTGACGGCTTTAAAAAGAAATTATCATCACACTACACTCCCCAATTTGGTTGATACAACTTTGTTGAACGAAACACTGTCCATTTTTCTCCCACGTCCAGATTAGCACAGAAATAAAAAAAACCCGAAAGCGTTTAAAATAGGAACACAAGGATAAAAACGAGCTCCGACCGCCCTTATCTGGATACTCGTCATTTCGTCGCGGCTTTGAGAGCGTTAACTTGAAACCAGCTAAGCGTGTGGCCACAACTTTATGAAGGAACAAAATTAAATTGTATTTAATAACAGCGATAGTTATGGTTAGACGTGTGGTTTTATACTTAAATAGTATTTAAGACTTTGTCTAGAATACTGAGACGGCAAGCATGAAAGATTATTAGCATTAGATAAAAATGGTATAATATTAATAGTTATTCTTAATTTATGATTAATAGTTTACCAGACTGCATTGCCCTGCTACTGGGTTGCGGAGGTTTGATGGCAGTTGCTCCGTGTAAAATACTGATATTCAGCCTCATCTGGTTAGACTGGAAACTGACCCCAATATACCTGGGATAAAGCTAGGCAGAACTGCAAAAATCTGATGTTTTTATTGTTCACGTAAAGTCGTAATTTCTAGATTTTTCTAAAAAATAAACGCAAAAATGTTTCGTTGTGATTTTATTCGATCGTTTGCAGATGCGTTTTCTATTAACCTAGCATTAAAAATTATGATTTCCAGATTTTTCTAAAAAAATAACTTCTTAAAAAAAAGAATAATGAAATTGAAAAGAAGTTATGACTTATATAAGCTGACTTACCTGAGAAATAATCATGCAATCTCAGTTTAACAGCCGCCCTTGTGAAGCTTAATGGGTCATTAACTAACGATTACTTAAAAGTGGCCAGTATAATATCTGACGACGAGGGAGCAAGAGAGCTACTTCCAGGCACGCGTTTCTCCTCGTACATTAGTATTCACGATGGAAAATGATGGATGGAGGTCGTGAGATCTTCCGATCACCAGTACACGTTTTCCGACAGAGCAATGAATGACACCCCCCACTGACACTTGTCAAACAATCGCTTCTTTTGTTCAAAAATGACGTTCAAAAGTTTCTTAATCTACGGCCTCCTTGCTGCGACATATCTATACTAGGAACTCTTAAGCAAACATTAGTTAATGTTTCATTAACGTGTCTGACTAAAGAGGCAAGTCGAAACTAACAAAACCAATTTTCAAAAGTGGAATTCTCGGTTCTCATATTTCCGCGATACATTTTTCATTAAGCCGCGGTGTGAAGGCGTCCTTCCTTGAAGTCTTTATTAACAGGGTCGCAGCGGGAGGCCTACTTAATTCTTTAAAATGAAATACGCTCGCTGTAACGCGTCTTGTCTTTACTTAATAGATTATGTAAGAACAACGGCTTTGCTAGGGGTGGTGATGTCAAATAATGGTTTAATTGACTTACAATGTTGACATAATTATAATATTAACATTTCTATAATAGGTATCTAGTCTTCTTCTTTTCGTGTGATTAGTGAGTAACATGGTGTCAGAGTTTATGCCGCCCATGGGCTTCTGACTAGGCTTCATTAATATCGGCCTTTCATCAGACAACGTTTCCGTCATAAATAATAATGTCATTATTCAAGCTTATATCATTAGATAACAGAACGTCACGCTTTGTACTCCCCGAAGGGTTCCGCAGAGCTGTTTTTTAGAACAGCCTCGTTTCGCCAGTTATGTTTAAGTCCCATGTAATAGGGGGCGACCCTTCATTAACTGGGCACAAATTCAGACTCCGGGCTGCGACTGAGAAATTCCTAATTAAAAACCCAATAACGCTTTGCCCGACCTGGGGATTGAACCCAGAACCTCATGCTTAGCAATCGCACTTGTGACCACTAGACCAACAAGGCAGTCATTGGATATGCAGCAAAATCTATGTATTATGTTATCAATTGACCCCCCAAGTAGGATGATAACAGAAATCCCAGCTACAGACTTTTTGTCAATTTTATTTATTGAGGGGCTCGTGGCTAATTACTAACCGCGCGGATCATACGATTTACGAGGTTAAGCTGCGCTTGCCACGGTCAGTCCATGGATGGGTGACCGTTCGTTACACATCGAGACCCCTCCGTGTCTCAGAGAGCACGTTAAACCGTCGGTTCCGGGTGTCATACTAATACCTATGACAGTCATTACGGGTAGTCAGAAGCCCGAAAGTCTGATAACTAGAACCTGAACCTGAACCATAGGATATCGGCCTTGCCCAGCAACTGGGTTGCGTCGATCTGGTGGCAGTTGCTACGTGTAAAATACTGGTATTCAGCCACATCTGGTTAGACTGGAAGCTGTCCCGAACATAGTTGGGGAAAAGCTAGGCAGAACATGAACTATTTATCGAGAAGACTTAAGAAGACCAACGGCTATTATATACGGAGTTTTTATGGAGTCTGTCTATTTTAATCTATATAAATAAAAATGAGTCGCCAAATGTGTTGCTGAGCGCAAAACTTGAGAACGGCTCGACCAATTCGGCTATATTTTTTTATATATTCCTTAAGGCACAAGGAAGCTTCCTATGGAGATAAAAAACATAAAAATTGCGTGGAAAATAGTAAAAACAACACTTTTCTTTTCCCACTACAGGCCAATAACTTTTGACAGAACGAAGTCTGTCCGGGCAGTTAGTTAACAATAAAGCCAAACTTAAAAATAAAACAACTCAAAAACAATAAAGTATATACCCGCTATAAACTAAATTACGTAAAGTGAAGCTTACACAGGGCTGGCAGACGCGTATTCTCATTAGTAACCAGCTGTTTCAGATATTATTACTTCAGCGTCGTCATCAAAACACTGGGCCAGAAACCGTTCATGTTATATAATAGACTACATGGGAGAGAATAATTTAATTGTCCCTTCAGGAATAATTTAGCGCTCAGAGCCTACGTTGCTAAGGAAAAAGATGGTATAATTGTATCAACTAGTTACTTTCTTTCATTTCGGTTGTAACTTTTCTGTCGTTGTTACTTTGACTTTGTTTGTTTGACTTTTTCTTTTTGTTGATGCAACAATGGATGGAGTCCGGCTGTACTTCAATCATTAATTGTGTTTTTTTACCTTAAAAATCATGGAAAATAGCATTAGGCTCGTCACCTATTACATGGGACTTAATATCAGAGGGGATACGTGGGTGTACCGACTCCTGTAATAGGAAAACGCCTTTGCTTACCCTTCTGGAGATTGCAGACGTATGTGTCAGTTAGTATGTCATTTTTTTACCTCAAAAATTACCTACTAAATCACGATATAGAAATTTAAGCTGTATCATTTAATACAGTAAAATTCATTATGCAAAAGAACGAATATTAGTGAAACAAATGAAGATAAAGAGTAGATTGCAATGTATATAATATACTCCCCCGATCCACCGTGCTCACCCGCCGCAGCCGCGGAGCCGGTCGTCCCTTCTGACTCCGCAGTCACACCGTTAATTCCGCCCTCATCAAGCTGTCGTATCCCTCCCAGTCCTCTCGCATTCAACGCCCTAAGCCAAGGTTCAAGCCCCCCCTAGGGGACGCCCTTAGAGGTGTTACTTACAGTAGTTAGTTAGTCTTTAAGTTAGTTAGTTAGATATTGGTTGGAGACCCTTCAGGTCTCACCAATGACTGCCCGGTTACGTAGAAAAGGTCCGCAAGACCATCTACAAGCAGTCGAATAGGAAAAAAAAATATACTGATGATGACGACACAAAAATATATAATGGCTGATTTACACGAGGATAGTTTCTCGAAGCGAGTCTCGTTTTGTCTTTGTCTTTTTGTACGATGAAAACAGCGATAGCATGAGACTTGCGCCGATAAACTATCTCCGTGTAAATGAGCCTTAAGGCTTCGGTTATGGAGACGTGGAGGTTAGCGGGTAGCCTTATGCAGGGCGAATAGCGGACATTTCAAACATAATAGAGCGTTTATGAAGTCATTTTTTTCCGCGCGTATTGTTAGTTGTAGTGGTTTGACGACACGTTTGGTGGAGTGCCTGAGCGACTGGCTTCTGCACTACGGGTATTGGGTTAGATTCCCGCACGGAACAAATATTTGTATGGCCTACAACTAGTTGGTCCGGGTGTGGTTTGTGCGTCTGAATATTTCTATCTGTAAACGCACACACGATACAGGAAAAATAGCAGAGTTGGGGAAAGTAAAAAAAAAAAGTTTGGTTTAATGACTGTATGCGGCGAAAAACGCGGCGGATCCCGCATCTCTATGAACGAGGCTTTATATTGCAAAAATCTGTTTTGAATACTGTAACTACAATATTCTCAGTCGCTCAATCACGCTTCACTGCTCCAGTATTTTTGTCCAAACTTCTGTTAACGTCGAATGAAAGCCTGCACCAAAAAAGTAAACACCAGTATCTAAATCAAAATTCGTACAGTCAGCAAAAAATGTGAAAAAAAAATTGCTAACATAAAAATATCTAGATCCACCATACACTAATTAAATTCGGAGCGGGAGAGGCTCGTAGCTAATGTGAGGTTAAGCTGCGCTTGTCGCGGTCAGTTCGTGGATGGGTGATCATTCGTTACACATCGAGACCTCTCCGTGCCTCGGAGAGCACGATAAACTGTCGGTCCTGGGTGTCATACGAACACCTATGACAGGTCGATACGGGTAGTCAGAAGACCGAAAGTCTGACGACCGGTCTTACCTTAGGATATAGGCATTGCCCAGTTACTGTGTTGCGGAGGTCTGATGGCAGTCGCTCCCTGTAAAATACTGGTATTCAGCCGCATCTGGTTAGACTAGAAGCTGACCCCAACATAGTTGGGAAATGCTAGTCAGAACATCTGAAAAAAAAAATTTAACTTTTTTAATCTAGTTTTCAATTAAAAATTGCCTCATTAGTCTATTGACTGCAAGCTCGGTCATCAAGCATGAGGTCTAAGGTTCAACGGGGTTTGGGAATTGTTAAGCAAAAAGCTCACATCAATGAAGAGGTCCGCTAATTTTACGGTAGTGTTATATTCCATGGCAAATAACGTCACAGTCCAATAAATTCCTCTTGACATCTTAAAAGCTATGATAAAGCGAGTCCTCATTTTGACTCGCTAGGCTTTCCTTAACAATAATATTCGCAGTAAGCATCTCGAACCAGTGATGTACTTTGTATAAATTGGATCGATTCTCGAAAGTGTCTACTTACAAATTATGCTTACTGATATGTCTTTCCAAAAATTGAAATGTTTAAATTCAGAGTATATCTCCTTTGATAAAGGCTACTGAAGAAAAGATTAAAGAATTGAGGTTTATGTGCATGAAGCTTAAGTTTTCTATAAAGTAGTTCATTGACTATGGAGTATGTATGTTTATCGATTAGAAAACCTCGATTAGAAAACGAATAAAACTTGAATTCAATCTTGTCACCTTTAGTAAAGTGCATTCTATCTGCATTCATAATCTACGTATACGTATGTAGTCATGATACTCTATTAAAAGAACTAAAGGAACCAGTCTTGTGTGATTGATTTCATTATTCAAGCATTGCAAGTCAGAAAAAAAAAGGCGTCGCCGGCCTCCTGGCAGATGTGAAACATCTAAAATCGTATTGTAAAAAAAGCTGACCGAATCATACCGAGAGAGCCGACGAGTTACGAAAGTCTGCCGTCGTGCGTCTGCCATCGCGAGCGTCGCCACGCAAATGCCGCTCTCACACCCGTACCGCCGCATTAGATGTTTCACATCAAAAGGTACGTTAAATGAAGGGAAGTAAAAGGTAGTTAATCCAAAAATATTACACTGTAGTATACTCAGCATAATCTGCTGGCTAAGGACCTCTTTTCAAAATGAGAAGGTTTATAACAAAAGTAATAAAAAAATAAGAATCTGTGATGCCAACAATATTTAACTTCAATATTGTTCGAATGTAAACCGATTCGATTCACAACGTCATCGATATGCTACATCACTACCCGCAGTTGTCTGTTAAACTCGTGACACCGCTTGGATAACCACCAAATTACGTCGAATTCTTTTGTTGTCGAATGAATAGTGTTGAGACAGCAATAGACATTGTTATTTCCCCTTTTTGTTTGGCTCGGATCCGTTGGCAAGATAAATTACTTAGGAGTTAAGGCTACTGTTGAAAAATTTAAGGTTACGCAATGAATTTTTTATGTTGCTTTTAAAATTTGTTTGGGAAATGGAAGATGTTTTATGTGAAGTGTGTTGTGTCTACTTGTTTTTTTTATTATTCTAGCAGAGAAATCTATAGGCAGCTTAATATGTTTTTATTTAACAGATATTAATCTTTCACTTATAAAGTCTTGAAAAACTGCATCTGAAGAATCGTTTAGCATTTCGAATCAAATCAAATAATTTATTTGTTTTAAACATTGTGTGATTATACAGTCATAAGATTATCATTCTTGATACATACATACATAAACTCACGCCTTTTTCCCATGGGGGTAGGCAGAAACTATAGAACGCCACATGCTACGACTCTTACATACCCCTTTCGCTTCATCCACATTCATACATCTTGTCATACATTTATAAGGCGGATGTTAATGGGAACGCCGGTAGAGGACGTTCTAGAAGGACATACATCGATGTTATTGGTGATGTTCTTCACAAAGGTCAGGTGCGTAGTACTCTCAACCAGCGTATGTGTATGACAAGATGTATCATTCTTGATGTTTTTAAATAATTGAATACTGTGCGGCAGCGTCTATCATACCAAATGCAAACTACGCAGCACGACAAATGTCTAGCAGACTACAGCGACAACAATGACAACTCTCAAATATGATGTCACGAATCCTGCATCGCGATATAAAGATTTGACACGCAGATAGTATATATAACTTCTCAACATCAATCGTTGGGTAGGTGTCTGATCAACCGTGCTCACCCGCCGCAGCCGCGGAGCCGGTCGTCTTTTCTGACTCCGCAGTCACATCGTTAATTCAGCCCTCATTAAGCTGTCTCCCTCCCAGTCCTCTCGCAAGCAACGCCCTAACCCAAGGTTCGAATCCCCCCTAGGGGACGCCCTTAGTGGTGTTATTTCTATTTAGTCATAATGTTAGTAGTAGACGTAGTAACAGTAGTTAACTTAGGTTAAGTATTTTACTCTCGTCGGGATTGGTTGGAGACTTCAGGTCTCACCAATGACTGCCCGGTTACGTAGAAACGGTCCGCAAGACCATCTACAAGCAGTCGAATAGGAAAGAATAACGTTGGGTAGTAGCTCGCCAGGCATAAGATCCGCCTGGACAGATGAACCTCCCTTTTCGCTGAAGGAACACCATACCTCATTTCTCCACAAATGCATCATGTAAAGAGGTGTACAAATGAGTAATCTCTTCTTTTCCTTTATTTCTCAATTTCTTCAGCATACAAAATCTCGCTTCAGCTAAATTTGCAGTAGACTTATTACCAGGCGAAGAACCTGTTCCTTCTTCTATATTATCGATTGATAATTGATACAATGTAACTGCCATTTCAAATCCTGGAGATATTCTCGCAGAAACGTTAACGTCATAATTCAGTTGTCATAATTCAGTTGTCTTCAATTTAATTAGACACACACTGATACTGAATCCCCAATTAAGACAAGCATTATATTCAAAGAACAAAGACATTTAATTAATTAACATTTTTCAAAGGCGTAAAATATTTAAACCAACAACATAATTAAATGAGCACAACAATTTTGTTGAAGGCTTTCTATAAAAACTTTGCTTTTGATTGTAACAGTAGTTTTTTTGTGATGTTGGAACACATACAGAATCATCTATACTAATATTATAAAGAGAAAATATTTTTATTTTTGTATGTAACGAATAAACTTAAAAACTACTGGACCTATCTTTGGAAAATACCTCATGGATGTCCCTCGCCGGTCTGCCGGACTCTTACCGGCTAAAAACCAACGGTGTCCCTACTTCTGACCTAGTCACGGGATTCGCAATTGCATGCACTGCAACCCCGGCAGTGCCGTTAGAGAGCTACATTATCACTGAGTAACATAGGCTATATTTATTACTGGAATAAAACTTCTTACGCGGGCGGAGCCGTGAGGACACAGCTAGTGTTAAATAATTCCTTAAAAACTTTTAAGTTAAACGGTTTTACAGCATCAGGATTTGAGGATTGAAGGTTGAAATGATTATAATGTTGCATTGTCATGGGAATTGAATTTGTGTGCGAAGTTTCAGGAGAAGGAAGGAAGGAAGGTTAAGCAGAAGTATTTGAAAAGGGGATATTATTAATAGACCAAAAACTTCAAAACCTATATGGAAAATTCAAAACCTATATTAAACGTGTCCTCACTCAAAAAGCATATTACAAGACTAAGGACTACGTTGACGACAGGGATGTTTGGCATTAGTTCTTGCACATGTGGCTTCCCTGGAACCTCATTAAAAACATATGTGTACGTCTACTAACTATCCTCAATTAAGATTATATTTTTTTTATTTTTTTTTATTGCTATCATTACTCTCAAGACATCTTTATCTTATTTTACAATGATTTTTTAGCTAAGTTTTGATGACATTTAATTATGTCAATTGTTTTATATAGTTTAGCTTCCTTTTCACTTTTGTAAATGTGAGAACTTTGTGGACCTGCATCTATAAATTTGTAAATTACTACAATATTATTCATATTGCTTTTTTTTAAATTTTATTTTTGTTTGTTAGTTTTTGTACTCAAGTCTTTTAGTACTATATTACTCATTGGTCTGTGGTCAGGACCTCATTGTTCTCCCACTATCCTAAATCATTGTACTGTATCCACTGAAATTGTTAAAGGTATTATTTTTAAAAGAGTAACCATGGAATTTCTTGCCGGCTCTTCTCCATAGGAAACAACTAATTGGAACCGTGCACCTAAATTCGACGTTTCATAAGCACCTGTACTGGTTTACGTGAAATAAAAATTTTTGATTTTGATTTGATTTGAGACCGAATAAAAAAATTATTACCGACTGTGTAATACTAAACCGAGTGGCGTTAAATTATGTTTGTGAAAAATCATGAATATGTTACAAGGTATCAGGTGAACAGACAAACAAACAAATATAAAATAGGTACTAAATGAAGCAAATTATAATAGAGAAACAATACAACTTACACTACCCAAGTCCGTAAAGAATGGGATTAGAAAATGACAAAAAAAATAAAATTATGTCAAAAGTCAAAATGTTAAAAAAGCCTTACAGCAAAAAAGGCGTAGCCCCGGCAAAACCTAATCTAAGTATCTGACTGCAGTTACCTACGTACATTTCACGTCATAATTTATTTACTGCCTCAAAGTTGGAAGAATGCCAAATCTAGTAAAACGAATCCGGCATTTCAGCGACTCTCTTGCGGTTTTCAAATGAAAACGCTTGGTAAACTTGCGCAGATGAGCACTATTATTTTGTAATGTGTTAAGCACGCATAACCTTCTCATAATAATTTCAACCTTACCCATAATTACATAGAGTTCAAATTAGAAGATTAAAATTTCGGTTACTAACCAGATGATTACATAAAAGTACGGAGTTAAACTGTGAGCTTTTAAATAATGATTAGGTACAGTTTTGGGGTAGTTATACGCCATATTTGTGCTTGGTTTAAGTGTTTTTGTTTCGAGTGTTGTAATAAAACTAAGTGTGTGGTAAAGACTTTAATCCTAATTTTGTTTATGATTGTAGTTTTTATTTTTTAACCTTGTGATGATATCTTTTTTGGAGATTCGTTAGTGACTAACCTGGTGTCAGAGTTTAAGCCGCCCATGGACCTCTGACTTAGCTTCACATGCCGTCGAGAAATATCTCCCAGGCATGCCGGTTTCCTCAAGATGATTTCCTTCACCATTTTCAAGCACGATAAATTAAATGTAATGGATTACTTGGTCTTTTGTTGAAGCAATAATACAATTCAAATCAAAAAGTATTTGCAACATAAACATGTTGTAAATAAATACTTTTTGATTCAAATTGTATTAATTTTTTAACGTCCTGATATTTTTAATAATGCCGTAATGTGTGGATTTATGGATGATACGGGCTTTCGAACCAATAATACAATTTGAATCAAAAAGTATTTGCAACATGTTTTAACCTAATCAAGTACCTTTTTCAATACAGTAGCGTATAGCTTTCCACAATAAAACAGATGTATGTTTACTTATAATAATAATTTAATTATCACTTGCGTTGACGGTGAAGGAAAAGCATTGTGAGGAAACCTGCACACCTGAGAAGACTCCAAAAATTTCTCGATTGATCAATAAGTTTGTAGTACGCCACCTCGCACCAGACCAGCGTGGTGGACTACGGCCTAACCCCTCCTCATTCAGAGAAGAGCCACGTGCCCAGCAGTGGGACAGTAAAGGGTTGATTGTAATCCGTTTATGTCTACTTCAAAAGTCAAGCGCAACAATGCAGTATTATCACGAACTCCTCAAAAACAATATTTGTGAATTCAATAATAGGCAAGAGAAATAATTTATAATAAATCTTCGTCGCCTATTAAATTTTCGAGTTGGTAATATTAGAAAATCTTCTATTATCCCTGACTTCTCTGACTCATAATAAATTGCCTGTCTTTTGTTTGGCCCAATCAAACTGACGGTGAGGCCATTAAATTCGCGAGTAGGTGATCAATATTTCACGGCAATGTGTAGCCGGCAATGCCTAGCAATTAGTTGATAGTTTTAGAACTATTGCTAGAAAATTGCTAGCAATAGATTGAGCAATGTGTGGCTCACTAGCTATATTCGGCAACACACGGCCATACCAGACAATATTAGGGCAGTATTGCCGGACAAGTTGTCAATGTTGCCCTAATATTGCTGACCTAATTTGCCGGATGCACATTGCCGTAAAATACATTATTTATGCCTCTTTATCAACTGTGTACTGTCAGTGAGCGTATTTAGAAACCACAATTTTAGTAACAACAAGCTGTATTTTCATGATGTGGTTGAATTAATTTGTAATTCCTCACTGATTTGAGATTGAAACCGTAAAATGATAACATACTAACTGAAAATGATTGTGGTAATCTCCACAAGTAGGTATAACCTACCAGTAACGCGGGTGATAAATTCGAAAAGTTAGAGGGCGGTCAGAAATCGATCTCAAACCCACACGCATGGAAGGTAAGCGTTCAACCTATTGGTAGCCTAGTGGCTATCAATGCTGTTTCCTCTCTCTCTCTCCACAGGCTGTAAACAAAATTATGTAAATCCTTCAAACCATTTTAGCGGATCAAGCGAATTGCGCGGCTATCGCTCGCCGCGCGGTCATCGAACTCGGGGTGCTAAAATGCCTCACATTAAGAACACAATGTTTACTTCTTGTATTTTTTTTTATTGAATCCAAAAGTATCCCGTCCTGGGTTATTCTGTCAGCAGTACATCACGAAGGTTGAAGGAATTACATGATTTCGTTTACACCGTGTATGTCAACATGGATACCATAACCACAGTCTAGCCATTCCATACAGTCGTCCATCGTGGTGACGTCATCTCCCGAGCTGCTTTCAAAACTGTCGCGTCAAAATATATATAATATATTTTGATATACCAAAAACCCGATCGAAGCGTTTTGATTCCACTTTCATTGTGAAAACCGCCAAACAGTGGAATGCGCTGCCCGAGTGGGTGTTCCCCGACAGTCAAAATCTGGGTGTCTTCAAGTCGCGAGTGAATCGGTTTCTTCTGGGCAAGCGTGCTCCATCGTAGACCGCATCATCGCTTAACATCATTCGAGATGGCGGCCAAACGCAGGTCTAGTAACAAATAAAAAAAAGAATAAATATCTCCCGAGCTGCCGTTAAAAACTGTCAATGTCAAACTCTCGATGAACCACTGTATGAAGTAGGTAAGTTACACTGTGCCATAACTTTGCCCAGAATGCATAATATTGCCCGCTTCCAATTTTATATTCGCCCGATTTGTGGCCTTATACGTAACAAGGCAATGTTTTGACTTTAATTATTGCTTACTCAAGTTGAGGTTCTTCACAGAGTTTGTCCATTTTGAGTTAAAGCTCCATAACGACGATGGAATACAATGTTTGATTCCAATCTTCAGATGAAGTCTCTTAATTATCGTTTTGTTCTTCGTGACAAAGAAGTATGCATAGCCATTTTTATGCTACGGAATATGCATGTGACCTGAGATATTATATTGGAATAATTTTATTTCCAACTGCCTCATTGGTCTAGTAGTGGCAATCGCGACTGCTGATCGTGAGGTCTTGGGTTTGATCCCCAGAATGAGCATAGTTATTGGGTTTTTCCGTGTTGAATTCCTCAGTAGCAGCCCGGTATATGGATTTGTGCCCAGTTGATGGCAATAGGCTCGCCCCCTGTTACATGGGACTTAAACATAACGGCATAATGAGGGTGTTACTATACACCTCTCCCTAATACTTCGGGGAATACAGGCGTGAAGTTATGTATATTTATTTTTAAACACGTTCGTAATTGTGTTCAATAACATTACATTTGACAAAAAAAAACTGGTATTAACTAAAAAACGTAGTTGTATTCAATATAGAACAATTGTTTCTAACAAACAATACTAAATGTGGGCTTGTTTTTTTGCTATTCGTTATTTATATATTCTATTTTCGTTTCATTTCCAAATATCGGAATTAAAAGTATAAATTTTGCTAGTACAGTCTGTAGAGCGAAAATGTTTAACGATTTCATTGTATTGGAATTGGATGGTCCTTGCAGACCGTTTCTACGCTCTATTCTGCTGTGCATTCGCGCTCTTATAATATTTCGGTTCGGTCACTAACTAACATTCGGTTCGGTTTACACTCCGGAGGTGAACCGCCGCGTGCATGATTTCATACCAAAACTGCATGACACAGCTATGAAAAAGCTAGGCAGAACAACAAATGACGATAGGACTCGCATATAACACGTAGCATCAGGATGGCGATGGTGACGACATAGATCCCTGCAGTCACTTTTTACAGTATTCAGAGGAAAACAACAGGTTGACCTATTCATCATTCCTTTCCACACAGCAAACCTGTGTCGTTCCGCGGTTTTGGTATGAAATCATGCACGTGGCCCTTCACCTCCGGAGTGTAAATCTAACTGAATGTTAATTAGTGACCGAACCGAAATGTTATAAGAGCGCGAACGACGATTGATGACATTTAATTATGTCAATTGTTTTATATAGTTTAGCTTCCTTTTCACTTTTGTAAATGTGAGAACTTTGTGGACCTGCATCTATAAATTTGTAAATTACTACGATATTATTCATATTACTTTTTTTTAAATTTTATTTTGTTTGTTAGTTTTTGTACTCAAGTCTTTTAGTAAGTACTATAATATTACTCATTGGTCTGTGGTCAAGACCTCATTGTTCTCTCACTATCCTAAATCATTGTACTGTATCCACTGAAATTGTTAAAGGTATTATCTTTAAAAGAGTAACCATGGAGTTTCTTGCCGGCTCTTCTCCATAGGAAACAACTAATTGGAACCGTGCACCTAAATTCGACGTTTCATAAGCACCTGTATTGGTTTATGTGAAATATTTTTTTTTGATTTTGATTGATTTTGAACGAACAGAGGAATGGAGCGTAGAAAGAGTCCGCAAGGATCATCTACAAGCAGTCAAAGGAAAAAAAAAATGTCGCGGGTCGCCTGGCAGATGGGAAATATGGAAACAGATATTTAAAAAAAAAACTGGTCGGATCAAACCGAAGAGAGCCGACGAATTACGAAGGTCTGCCGTCGTGTGTCTGCCATAATGAGCATCGCCACGCAACAGCCGCTGTTACACCCGTACTGCCGCATAAGATGTTTCACATCAAAAAACAAATAGAGCCCTCTCGACACGATAGCGATTTTTGGTATATAGTGTACCTACATACGTAAATATTAATACATTTGTTTCAATCGCTTATGTGACGCAGTTCATGTCGCTGCTAAGTGTAGCCTCCGACTTAAGAGAAAATGCGGTCGGCATTTAGTCCACACAAACGTATTCCTCAGTTTCCTCCTTGGATAATGTCACTAGAGCAAATATTTTTTATCATATGATATATATCAACCACCACTATGTCCCTATGTTTTGTTTTTGTCAATAAATTAATTATTAAAAGAACTAGAAAGGTTTAAATTTTACAAAAATCGACCAGTTTTACCACCGTTTTCAGACATCTGGCAAACAAATTTGACGAATATAAAAAATAAAAATAAAACATGCAGACATAACCAAAGTCTTTCTTCTTAAATTATTACAGAAAAATATATTAAAATTGGTCCAGATTTAAAGAAGGAAACAGGGAAATACGAAAGTACGATTTCGTTAATATTGCACAGGAGAAATCAGTCCGAGATGCAGTTGTCTCTTTCGCGCTCAACAGGGAAGGTTTGCGGAAGGGGTGGGACGTAAATAGATCGCTTAAAAACCTATTCTTGTAATATTATGCAGCCCGCGTTTCCTCTTAAGTTTGTCGTCCATTTAAACGCCTCAGCACCAGATAAGCACACGATTCAACTAGCAAGAGTGGACGGCGCGCTGTCCCTGCGTTGACCACTATTTTCACTTACAAACCTAAAATATAGTATGCGCCACACAGCTTAAGGTCCGTTTTTCACTAACAGAAATGTGAGGAGTGGTGGTGCTGGTCTGGTGCTGAGGTGGTTAATGGACGACGACCTTTAAGTTTAATATTTCACATGCGTGGAACATATTTTTCTAGATAGTTCAGGCATTAGTTCAGAAGACTGTTGACCGCCTCGTTGGTCTAGTGGTGGCAAGCGCAACTGCTGATCGTAAGGTCCTGGGTTCAATCCCCAGGTCGGGCAAAGTGTTATTGGGTTTTTCCGTGTGGAATTCCTCAATAGCAGCCCGGAGTTTGGATTTGTGTTCGGTTGATGGCAATAGGCTCGCCCCCTATTACATGGGACTTAAACATGACGGCGAAATGAGGGTGTTACTATACACCTCTGCCCAACCCTTCGGGGAGTACAGGCGTGATGTTGTTATGTTAGTTCAGAAATGAAATATCTGTACGAAGAACTAATTATTATTCTGTGCAGACGGTCCACGGTTCACGAATTGACATTTAAAATTAAGCTCAATTTTACAATTCATCAACCTAAAATACTAAAGAACTTCAGGCCGAAATTCCGCCAAACATTTAGGTAGCTACCATCTAACAATAATCTTCGCTAAATATGCAAATTCTATGCAAAGCGTCGTTCACACAACTCCGTAGGGAGCATTTAAACGTAATGCCGTCCGTCACAGAACGCGATCCATTTGTAAAGGCAGCATCTGCTCGACTCATATTGCGCGATTGATAACACTCGCATTAATCCAAAAGGGGTCGCTTTAAAACTATTTTGAAACGACGCGGGAGTTTTGAGTGATATATTTTTAAAGCTATCATGATGTTATACTTATACAACGTATATGAAAAATGCGTGGTCAAGGTGGTTATGGGGGTAGTTTGGGATTCTTATTCATCGCAACAATTCTGACGTGCAGTCCCTAAAACGCAGTAACAGGCTTTTTTACACACTTTTTAGTTAAATATTGAACCTTAACGGGCACGTTATGAGGAACACAGTGATCTAACCGGTTTTTACTTTGGATGTTAGAACGGTCAAAAACACAAATTTCTGAAAGCAGTAACTAAATTTTTCATGTCAAAATATAGTATAATACTAACTAAAATACAGTAATAGCAGTTACGACTACTACGACGTGTCACTATACCAAGTTAAACGCAGTTAATATCTTGATTGCGACAAAAAATCTGTATTCTGCACCCAAAAAAAATATTGAGGCATATAAATTAAACCGCAGTAAGTAGTTTCTGTACCAACAGTGTTAATACTGTATGGTGGATCATTAATTCATTTCAGATGAACTACAGGTTAAAATGCAGCATATTAGTTGAATGTGGTATTTTAGTTAGTGTTATTCAAGTAGGTTCATATAGTGAAAACCAACTAAAGTGCACCAAAATTAAAACTTCGTTCTATTACTTTTAACGAAATATACTACTAAGTGTGAATGTTACTGATTTAATTGCAGTATGTTCATTATTTACTGCAGTATAGTCGGTATTGTGCGAAAGGCGAAAATAACTTAATACTTATTAAATAGCAGCATGAGTTAGTGATGCGACTCGAATAGGATTTTGTGACTCGACTCACTCGAGCAATTTTACTACCTCACTCGAGTCATACTCGAGTTTTCGAGTCACTCGAGTAAAAAGTCTCACCAGAGTTGCAAGTTTGGAATTGGAGTGAGATTTCTTTTGGCAATTTTAAACAAATACCTATATTAAAATAATGAAGTAACATCTAGTGGCAACAAAATCAACTCGATGCGCCGTGTTGACTCGGTAACTCGAGTGCATAGAGACTCGAGTAATATTTTTTTCCAATCGAGTACGAGTTTGAAAAATTCACTCGAGTGACTCGAGTAAAAACAGGGCTCGAGTCGCATCACTAGCATGAGTCGCTTTTACTGCATTATAATTAGCAACTGGAACAAAGTAGCAAATTAATCAAAACGTTTTGTAGTATCGAGTATTTTTACCGCAATTTAATTTGCATATATGTAACTTTTTGCGTACAGTAATTGCTATGATTTTGAAAAAAATCTTTTTATTTTAAATAGCTGTGTCCTCACGGCTCCGCCCGCGTAAGAAGTTTTATTCCAGTAATAAATATAGCCTATGTTACTCAGTGATAATTTAATGACATTTAATTATGTCAATTGTTTTATATAGTTTAGCTTCCTTTTCACTTTTGTAAATGTGAGAACTTTGTGGACCTGCATCTATAAATTTGTAAATTACTACAATATTATTCATATTGCTTTTTTTTTAATTTTATTTTTGTTTGTTAGTTTTTGTACTCAAGTCTTTTAGTACTATATTACTCATTGGTCTGTGGTCAGGACCTCATTGTTCTCTCACTATCCTAAATCATTGTACTGTATCCACTGAAATTGTTAAAGGTATTATTTTTAAAAGAGTAACCATGGAGTTTCTTGCCGGCTCTTCTCCATAGGAAACAACTAATTGGAACCGTGCACCTAAATTCGACGTTTCATAAGCACCTGTATTGGTTTATGTGAAATAAAAATGTTTGATTTTGATTTTGATAATGTAGCTTTCTAACGGCAAAATATTTTTTGAAATCGGTCCAGTAGTTATTAAATTTATTTGTTACTTACAAAAATACAAATATTTCCTCTTTATAATATTAAATAGTATAGTATAGATTTAATCAACTAAATTAATATTTGTTTTTGTAAATACCATCTTTGTTGTCACTTAGTCCTCGTGGCAATAAAAACATCCACCATACAAATTAATAACATAAAAAACAGCTTTAAATAGGTTTTCGCGTTTTTCTCGAAACCACTTTTTTCTCATACTGCAATTTAGGGCCTGCACGGCAGAATTGTCAAGTCAAATAAAAAAAAACTGCAAAAAATTTTACGACTCTCCATACGAATTGACGCGACCATAATGGAGAAAAAAATGTTTTTTTTTTTGTTTTAGCTATCAAAATGTTGCTCTGAATTAAATATGATCACTTGATGGCATTTCTGATACACGCTGTATAATAAAGGAAGATTAGTTTATCGTACCTATCAGCCTAGAAACAACCACAGCCAAACATAGGCCTTCCAATAACCGCCACAATAAACATTGGGCCTTAACGGGCATTTAGTGGACTTATAATATGTTCTTCTATCGCAGAGCTAATATTTAGCAAGAAAAGTTATTTCACCAAAACATGATATTTTTATACAAGTAACGGAAAAGCACGTAATAGCTCAACAGATTACAACACCACTTACCGATTTTCCTGTTCCCTTCCAAGAAACATGGAAAAACATTTATTTTTCCGATCAAAATACATCGACATCTACAAACATCTCAATAGAGCTGAACTGAATCAATTTAAAGGCATCGCGAGACAACGATTGGATAAATTAAAAACGCGAAGTAAATTGCAACGTCAATCAGACGGGGCTGCGTCATTGCTTAGGCAATCAATCTTCATGAGACCGCGGAGTCTTTAAGAAAAATAAATTGCTTCTTACGTCACACGGCATGAGATAAACTCGCAATATGAGTGTAAGCTTCGCGTGAGAATGACATGTCACGTGTGTACATAAATATTGGCATTAGGTAGGGAGACGTGGGCCTAGGGAGAGTATTACGTCATCATTGGAATGTAGGACAGTCAATGTTTTGTTTTTGCAGTTTCATTTGTGTTGTTGGGTAGTCAGAAGCCGGAAAGTCTGAAAACTAGTCTAACCTTAGAGTATCGGATTGCTCAGTAACTGGGTTGCGGAGGTCTGATGGCAGTTGCTCCGTGTAAAATACTGGTATTCAGGCGCATCTGGTTAGACTGGAAAGTGACCCCAACATAGTTGGGAAAAGGCTAGGCAGATATTTGTATCTATTTGTTTATTGTAACAGCAATTATCGATGATATTTTGTCAGAGGATTATGGACAGAAAATATTTAAAAAAGCCTTTAATATATATTTTAAGTTCAACGGTTTTATATTGCAGCATCAGGGTTTGAGGATTGAAGGTGGAAATTATTACATTGTTGTAATTTCATGGGAGTTGAATTTGTGTGCGAAGTTTCAGGAGAATCAGTTAAGCAGAGGTAGTTGAAAAATCTGTCGTAAGATTTGAATCAAACAAACAAATATACGAAGTGAAGCTAATTAAAACCGTTAAAAAAATTGCTAGATTTTAGAATTACGATATCTATACTATTCAGATTAGTATAAGTATAGGATAATCAGCCTCTTCCTGTCCCACTGCTGGGCACGGGCTTCTTCATATAATGATAACGGTATATAAGCTTTACCATGCTGGCCTGGTGCGGGTTGGTGGACTACACACACCATCGAGAATTTTATGGAGCACTCTCAGGTATGCATGTTTCCTCACGATGTTTTCTTTATACTACTTTATGTAGACATACATCAATTTTATTGTCGAAAGCTATACGTTATATTGAAAGACTTGATTTACAGAATTATCCTAATATACCTATACAATATAAATCTTAACTACTATAATATAAATATAAAGTAAAACAATCAAAGGGCATCAAAAAATTCGTCCGTATCGCTGTCAACAGGAAAAGTGCCCAAAACGCTGGCAGCATTGCCACGTTGTATGGCAATGCTGATTCTTTGGCCAAAATATAGTCCAGCCCTATGGTCACGTGAAGAGTCGACCAACCGCTTGGCGATGTCGCGAAAAACTAAGTGGGCACTCGGATTCCATGGCCCTAGTGTTTCAACCCCAAACGGCTCAAACATATAAGACCCAAAAAGATTGGAGTATTTGCGCCGTTTGAGGTTTTCCGCACCTGCAGCAGCCGCCCTAGCACAGCCCGCCGTGCTAGGAAGATGGGATGGCGCAAGGGTGTCGACACATGTTGCATCCCACACCAAAGGCCTACCTACCTTCCAAGGCATTATGGTCATTCCGTCTGGTCTCTTCCCATCGTCGCGTGCCAAGCCATTGGGTTCTAAAACAGCTGGCACCCCGGCGGTGACAAGAGCACGACGGATGATATCATTAATGCTAGCGTGCCGTGCTATCCGACCTGCGCTCTTACTACAAGACAGGCCATGGTGACCGAGGCAGTCGACACCTTCACCGCATTGGCAGCGATGCGGAACCACGCATTGATTAAGTGATTCAAAGACTTGATTAAGTTTAAACATTTTGCAAATACTTTTTGATTCAAATTGTATTATTGCTTTAACAAAACACTTTGCGCGAGTCCAACTCGCACTTGACCGGTTTTTTGTTTTATAACGTCAGAATGAGGTGGAAACGAAACAGATGCTTCACAGCAAGTACCAAGCTCACAGAAAACCGAAGAGTTTCTTGTGCCACCGTAAGATTAAACATGTAACATTTGTTCGCGATCACATTTTATGCAAATGTAACTTTTTGGCAATGTAAATAAATACACTGGTATGGTAATGAGAACAAAGGAAACTGAGGGTGCCTGAAAATGTGTTGACTACATTGAAGTTAGTTCCGAGTTTGTAAAATGTACACCCTCCCTTGAACCCTCTTGTCTGAACCCTGAAACACGTGTTACCGAACATTAGTTGAAATACCTAACTTTGAATCGTCCGATTTATCGAAATACTGTGTGATTAAAATAGGGAAATTGTTGTTCTAAATGCCTAAGCGACAACTGTTTAGCGGCTTTATCTCAGTGGTGCTATCAACAACGTTAGTACAAGTATTTACGAAACTATTTAAGGTAATGCTTGAACAAATTAAATGAGTTTTGTAAATGTTTCGTTTGTTGAAGATTTGCTTAGAAGGGGACTTGGTTTTATAATCACTTGTTTTAACATGGAACCTAACTAGCTATTTGATATTTAAAGCCATTAGAACATCAAAGTTCGTTCTGCCTAGCCTTTTGCCAACTATGTTGGGGTCAGGTTCCAGTCTAACCAGATGCGGCTGAATACCATTAGAACATCAAAGATGATAGCATTTACCTGAGGTGTTTCAGTTTATGAGCAGATCACAATATTAACATAACATCACGCCTGTATTCCCTGAAGGGTTGAGCAGAGGTGTATAGTAACACCCTCATTTCGCCATTCTTTTTAAGTCCCACCTAATAAGGGATGAGCCTATTGCCACCAACTGGGCACAAATTCAAACTCCGGGCTGATACTGAGGAATTCCACACGGAAAAACCCCAATAACACTTTGCTCGACTCGGGGATCGGATCCAGGACCTCACGATCAGTAGTCGCGCTTACCACCACTAGACCAACGAGGCAGTTCACAATATTAAATTATAGTTATATCAAATGTCTCTGACAATTCAATGGGGAAGGCAACACAAAACGAAAGCAGATGGCAGCACCTCCATACTTAGTTATTTGAACCAATCAGAACCATTATATTCATATGAGCAATAACTTCAAATATATTGCAACCAATAAGATCGCACTGGAACAATCGAAAGTGGCGCCATTAGTTCCTCAGTTGCCTTCCCCATTGAAACTTCAACTATACAGGGGGTACCCGAAATCATGTAATTATTTTAAATCTCATCGTCTACACTAGTGACATTAATCAAAAAAATAATTGCAAAACGAAACCATGGTGTTCTTAACACGTTTAGAACGCTTATTTTTAGGTTCCGTACCCAAAGGGTAAAATGGGACCCTATTACTAAGACTCCGCTGTCCGTCCGTCCGTCTGTCACCAGGCTGTATCTCATGAACCGTGATAGCTGGACAGTTGAAATTTTCACAGATGATGTATTTTTGTTGCCGCTATAACAACAAATACTAAAAAACGGAATAAAATAAATATTTAACGGGGCTCCCATACAACAAACGTGATTTTTTTGCTCGTTTTTGCTCGATATTGATAACGGCAACAGGTAGACGCTTGAATTATTTACAGAATATTTAGTTATATATTTACTTTAAAAATAGATAATTAAATTAAAATAAAACAAATATTTAAGGGGGGCTCTCATACAACAGGCATGATTTTTTTGCTATTTTATAGAGAATGGTACGGAACCCTTCGTGCGCGAGTCCGACTCGCAATTGGCCGGTTTTTTAATTTAAACCTCAACCTGGGTTTATGTTACTAACAACTCGCAAAAAAATAAAAACAAATTTGATTTTGTTTTTAATCATGCAAAATTCCATAA
This sequence comes from Amphipyra berbera, assembly GCA_910594945.2. Classification (NCBI taxonomy): domain Eukaryota; kingdom Metazoa; phylum Arthropoda; class Insecta; order Lepidoptera; family Noctuidae; genus Amphipyra; species Amphipyra berbera. Next base: position 4,134,549 of record OU343131.1, on the reverse strand, counting down.
AACCACATGATCAAATACGGGTATAAATTAACAAAGCACATTTGTTAATTTATACCAGTATTTTTCATCATGTGGTTTTATAAAATTACACAAATTTGTTTACACCCTGTATAATACCAATATGTTCAAAATGCGAAATCCTGAAGGTGTATAAAACTTTTTATGTCTTTTGGTACACATTCTAAGTAATACTCACTTAAACCACAAACGGTTACGAACGTCGATGTTTTTCTTCCGTTCCATGATTACGATAATAAAATTCCAACCAAGATTGTACTGATAGCCAACAAATAAAAGGATGCTCAGGATAATAGCTGCTTGGCACATCATTAGCTGTCTCAGGTGTCAATAAAATATTATCTAATCTACTGAGAGAGGACGTAAACATGTTTACTGCGAGCCTCCCTTGAAAGAGTTTCTTTTTTATTATCCCTATTGTTGGCCGGATGAACCTAGGCAACCTACCTACCTATATACATCTAAATAAGATGTACGAGATAGTTTTATATGGAAACAGCCATTTTCAGTGAGCTATTAGTCTATTAGGCTAAAGGACCAATATTTTTCTGGTCCTTCGTGGCTAAATAACAACCGCGCGGATCGTAGGATCTGCGGTATCGCCCGGGTTTTTTTGGCAATCGCTGTGTGTAAAGTACTGATATTCAGCCGCTAACAGCAGTAGCAATATCAAAAAAGTCTGGAAGCCGACCCCAACATAGTTGGGAAAAGGCTAGGAGGAAGAAGCGGACTCCCGGGGTTGCGGTGCATGCTTTTGCGAATCCCGCGACCCCGGCCGAACAGTCAAGCGGAGGAACACCGTTGTTTTTAGCCGATAAGAGTCCGGCAGATCCCCTCGCCTTCCCCGAGCGAGGGACATCCAAGAGGATTTTCCAACGATAAAAAAAGGAGGAAGAAGCGGAGCCGGTTCATGTATCAAAACTGGAATGAAGTCGAGCCTGCATGTTTACGCCCAAAGCCCAGCCTTATTCCCACTTATAGCTCACTAGCTGGTGATTGGATTTTGTTTATGTTATAAATTGGGAATTAACTGCCTTGTTAGTCTAGTGGTCGCAAGTGCGACTGCTGAGCAGGTCAGGCAAAGTGTTATTGGATTTTTCCAATAATAATGTCTCAGTAGCAGTCCGGAGTCAGGATTTGTTAAGGGTAATAGGCTCGCCCCCTATTACATGGGACTTGAACATAACTGGCGGAACGAGGGTGTACTAAAAACACCTCTGCCGAAGCCTTCTTGGAATGTTATGTTATGGGAAATAATCTGACGGCCTACTATAGTTAGTAGTTATCGTCACCTATATACACCTACAACCCCAAAAGGATTACTGATGCGTTGCCACCTTGAGACAGTTGAAAAGTCTCATGTGCCTTGTAACACTTTAGGGTGGGTTTAAGAGACAACCCTCAACAAGCATGTGCGCATAAAATTCAGCAGGCGTGTACTTACGGGAAGATAAAGAATAACACTTGTAACCGTACACTAAATATATTTTAATGAGAATTACAAATAGATAAACAGGGCGTGGTTCGTAGCAATGCGAGGAGTCCAGGGTCTTCTTGAGCAGGTGGAACACTTAACTTGGCAATTGCAGCGGCGCGAGAGGTCCGATCTGCAGTGTGACCGACCTTTTATAGGCCCGGATACCCGCCAGTCAGCCACCACCCGTATCAAGTGGTAATTACTTCTCCGAACGAACTCAGAAGGAGCTCTACTACTGCTAATAAATAATTTAGACTAATATCGTGGGGCTGCTAGATATTTCTATTTGATTCCAACTTTCAACTAGCATAACAAGAATGATGTTTACAAGCATTACATTAAAATCGATACCCATTAGTTGGACACTTTACGTGACATGTTCACCAACACACCATGACCTCTCACGTCATTTAACGACATTTAAAAATGGACTTTACTATTCAGAAGATAAGGTGTTAAAGTTTTATTATGTGCATTACCGGGAGGTCTTTGACGAGTGGTCGATTGTCGGACGGTATTTCGTTATGCAGTTCCCTAGGATAGGTAAATTGCATTGTTTAGTAGTTCAGCAACTAGTTAACATTATAGAGTTGGCTTATTTAACTTATAAAGGTTTACTTAAAATTTCACTTGATGCTTGAGTGGCAGGGGTGCTGTTATATGTGCGAGCTAAAGTTTGGGTAATTGCATATGTTATAAGTTGGTTATAGGAACATTGTATTGGCTTTGTTATTATACCCTACAGAGATGGCGGCCATTTTATATTTCGTTGCTGTAAAGGCAAGCGTTCTTAGTACTCTTGACAAAGTATATTAGGTGTATTCTCTGCGGTATCGTACGTTATTTAGTTATATGAAAGATAACAACGATAATAACTTTAGTCTCTCTATACAAAACTTTGCGAAAAAAGTTTCATATACCTCCTAGAAGGCACAGGTAGTAAGCAGATATAGCCTAGCGAATACAAATAGAGATAGGGCCTGCCGAGGTTTAGACATATAGGTATCATTCTCTGCAATGCATTTGTAGTAACTCTGAGCAAATAGGTGACGCCATTTATCGCTGTTCTCGGAACATTACACACGGTTTCAAGAAAATAACGCTAAAACAGTAGAATTCATAATGTTTGTATTAGGGAAATGTTGGATGTTCTGTGGCAAACGTTTTCTTAGTGTTGATGACGTTAGTATATGTGTTTCTCTTTCAATATTACTGAGATGGACTCCAATTATAACTCGAATTCATCAATCGTCGCTGTGCAGTGAAATCCTCATAATTGCAATGAACGTTATTTTACAGAAGGAGATAGAAACTGTCTGTTAAAAAAAGTATGAAGTGTAAGGTAAGTAAGGTTCTTCTGTTTTATTATCTATTCATCAATCTATTTCATTTTAGAGCTGTGCACGTTCGTTCTAAATATATACATTACGAGGTTTTCCACTCAACAAATGAATAACAAAAAATAAAAATGAATTTGTGCTTTACGAGGTTTTTACTGCCCAGTGACGTAATAGTTATCATTATTATCATGGGGTTACAGTAAAAGAGCCTCCATGAGTGACGATACTTAAGTACAATGCAAAAGCTAACTTGAAACTAGAGATGGTGTTATTGGTTGAATTTATTTAACTGTTAACTGGTAATTTACAAATATTTTTATCGATCAACTGCCTCGTTGGTCTAGCGGTGGCAAGCGCGACTGTTGATCATAAGATCCTGGGTTCGATCCCCAGCTCGGACAAAGTTATTGGGTTTTTCCGTGTGTAATTCCTCAGTAGCAGCCCGGAGTCCGGATTTGTGCCCGGTTGACGGCAATAGGCTCGCCTACTGTTACATGGGACTTAAACATAACGGCGAAATAAGGGTCTTACTATACACTTCTGCCCAACCCTTCGGGGAATACAGCCGTGATGTTATGTTATGTTTGTACAGAACCATGAAAATATCTAATCACTTTATATGCAACCGAAGTAACCTACAACTTAAATTAGAAATATAAAAGTTTCATATGAATTCGATATTAGTTTTAATACTAACTTTGTATGTTCAATACGTAAGTTTTGAAAATCAGCGTTTCGAATCCAAAATACTTTTAATACAGTAAGTTTTTCAATATGTAAAGTCGCTGAAAGTTTAGTCATCAATATGAAACGAGTAGATTACAATACAAACATTCTTACCAATACAAAATATTTATAAGATACTAATCGAGAAACTTTAGAGCCCATATCACTATGTAAAATTCAGGTATGTACAGTCTCCAATCGATATTTTATTTTCGGTTTGATGAAATATTACTAAAAACGAATATATTATTCTTAGCAATATTTATAAAAAAATCTATATCTAAAAATTGTGTTTATTAATAAATAATCCCATTAGGTACCGAAAGACCAAAAAGCCAAAAGTTTTGGTCTTTCGTCTAAGTGCGAGGGCGCACTGTGGTGCGGTGACTTGTGGTGCGTTTTTTTCATCGACTGATTAACCAACTTTTATATTTCATCCATACCGATAGATAGATATGATAGGCACAATAAACCTATTACAATTTAATAGTCGCAATTACAACCTTCAATCTTTGAATTTTCAAACGAAAAATAAATCTCTGACCTTAGATCCGCAACCTTTACCTCAAATCCAATGAAGCAATATTATACAACCTGAAATTAAGAGTTACCAAACATCGCGTGTTTGGAGACAGTAAAAATACCATTATTAAAGCTAGGACCGCTTCGTTTAAACTTGCCCGCCAAATCCGCATGTATTAAAGTTACCATGTAATTAATACTTACATAATACCATGTTTTCTTACTACAGTTACCTTTTGAATGAGTCATTTTGGGGACAACGAAAAAGTTTCGTAATATTAGCTATAGTAAAACACAACTAAGAAGTCGCATCGGCAAACTTCGTAAAACCGATCACTTCCGAAGTGACTGCGACTTCGAGACCACGAATTTTTATTAGTACTTCAGCAAAATTGGTCAAATTATTTGGTCTGGGTGTTGTGCATGTGAAGATTTCTGTCTGTAAACGCACCCACGATACAGGAGAAATCCTAGTGTGGGGCAACGTTTTAAAAAAAAAAACTGATTTCTACGCTGACGCAATAAGTGCGAGTGACGCGTAAATGAGCGACTGCCATTGGTTGTTTGATCAAATTTTGTTATCGGTAGCTGATAACACTGGACAATGTTGATAAAGGAGAGTAGTCTTCAAGATGAATCAACGTACCCGAAGTTATAAAAACAGTGGTCATTGGCAGTAGCAGAGGATTCTATGTCGAACAACCGAAGAAGTCTGACCTTTTATATCTAAGCTTTAGCTTAGCTTAGCTTGTCCTTATTTTCTGATCTTGTACAAATTGTGTAAATTATTATATTGTGAACTAGCTTCTGTAACTAACTCCTAACCCAAATATAAGTACTCACAGTGGTGGAGAGTCTATGTTGGTTTCATTCACTTTATTTACCATGCTCGCAATCCTGACATACCAATATTAGCTATAACTGTAATGATAGATTCACCCCTACACGATTCTGTTGTATGTATTTTACAGTATGCTGATGCAACTTCTTAGTTCTGTCGTGCTGTACTAATGGTTGGCATCAGAAAGTTGAAAAAAAATTGCTAGCATTACTTAATGCTTTTAGTATAATTTTTCTGAATTATGGATAATGCACAGGCATAGTTAGTGTTCTTGGAAATTAACAAGTTCATTGCTACGGTGTTCGTTAGCTGGAGTTTATAATCATCAATGCCACTGTAATTTTTAAAACCATTTTAAATTAATCTGATTACCTCTAAGTGAATGGAGATGGTAAAAGCTTTTGGAGGATAATATAAAAAAATCGAAAGTAAAAACATTTTCATAGATCTATGAAACAATGGAGTCGATTCGGTAGCGCACTTTGAGAGGACTGAACTAAACTACGGGGTGTTTGTCTCTTTCTGTTTCAATACAAAAAGAAAGTGACAGTTGCGTTTAGTCTAGTTTGGTCCTGACAAACTGCGCTACAGAATCGACACCATTATCTCTGTTTCTAAACTAAGATATAAAATAAACATTAAGTAAAAACATCAGTATTAATCAATACCATCCAATTACACAAACCTTAACTAAGTATCACCAACTATAAAATACATACAACAGAATCTTGTAAGAGTGAATCTATCGTTCCAGTTATAGCTAATATCGGTATGTCAGGATTGGGAGCGTGATAAATAAAGTAAATGAACCAACATAGACTCTCCACCACTGAGAGTATATATTTGGGTTAGTGATTAGTTACAGAAACTAGTTCACAATATAATAATTAACACAAGATCAGAAAATGAGGACAAGCAAATCACATATTATAAAAGGTCAGACTTCTTCAGCTGTTCGACATGGAATCCTCTTCTCCGTCGAATGACCACTGTTTTTATAACTTCGGGTACGTTGATTCATCGTGACGGTTACCCTTCTATGTCAACATTGTCTAATGTTACCAGCTACCGATAACACAACATCTTGAGTTGCGAAGGTGCTAATGGTGCTAATGTAAACACAAAATAATTATCATCACGAATAAAAGAGCCAGTTTTTAATCAAAGCAGATCTTGACAACTGCCTCGTTGGTCTAGTGGTGGCAAGTGCGACTGCTAATTGTGAGATCCTGGGTTCGATCCCCAGGTCCAGCTGTGTTATTGGGTTTTTCCGTGTGGAATTTCTCAATAGCAGCCTGGAGTTTGGATTTGTGCCCGGTTGATGGCAATAGGCTCGCCCCTTATTAAATATGACTTAAACATAACGGCGAAACGAGGGTGTTACTTTACACCTCTGCCCAACCCGTCGGGGAATACAGGTGTAATCTTATGTTATGTTATCTTGACAACTGGCAAGAATTAAACCATGAAAAAATAAAAATATTTTACATCACAACCTCGAGCTCTGTTTACCCCAAAAACGACCAAAAGAGTCGCATTGCACTTAATTACACTCCTTTGACTACAGTTTATTTTTTATCATTTCCACTGACCGTCTTGCATCTTGAAAAAAAGGCATTATTATTAAAAGTGAGGCGTACATTAAGTCTGCGGCCTCAAAGAAAACTACGGGAAGAACTTGCTAATGTACCTACTGCAAAGGAAATATAAATTTTCTTAATGAATTGAAAATGGCGGGGTCTTTAACTGGCTGACACATTCTACTTTAGTAACGTTTACTGGTCGGCTGCACTAGTATTTATGAAGAAAAATATAGAATCAAAGTATTTTGAGGGGCTCGTGGCTAATTACCAACCGCGTGGATCACATGGTTTGCGAGGTCAAGCTGCGCTTGCCGCGGTCAGTCTGTGGATGGGTGACCATTCGCACTTTTACGCAGTTCTAGTAGTAGTAGAAAGAGCTTATAACCGAAGGGCGAAGATTTATAACCTGGGTTCCCGCGAGTCCCTTCGAAACGTGTTTAAAGATATTAGCATACTAACTTTGCCGTCACTTTACATCTTTCAAAATATATTGTATGTTAGAAAAAAATTGCATTTGTTTAATGTCAGGAGCGATTTTCATGATAAAAACACACGGCATAAACATAAAATTGTGGTACCTAAATTTAGATTAAGTAAAACTAGTAAGTCATTTTTAGGAAATGGCGTACGTTTTTATAATAAGCTGCCGAAATCTGTAACTGATCTTACCGAGGGAAAATTCAAAACCTATATTAAACGTGTCCTCACTCAAAAAGCATATTACAAGACTAAGGACTACGTTGACGACAGGGATGTTTGGCATTAGTTCTTGCACATGTGGCTTCCCTGGAACCTCATTAAAAACATATGTGTACGTCTACTAACTATCCTCAATTAAGATTATATATTTTTTATTTTTTTTTATTGCTATCATTACTCTCAAGATATCTTTATCTTATTTTACAATGATTTTTAGCTAAGTTTTGATGACATTTAATTATGTCAATTGTTTTATATAGTTTAGCTTCCTTTTCACTTTTGTAAATGTGAGAACTTTGTGGACCTGCATCTATAAATTTGTAAATTACTACAATATTATTCATATTACTTTTTTTTAAATTTTATTTTGTTTGTTAGTTTTTGTACTCATGTCTTTTAGTACTATATTACTCATTGGTCTGTGGTCAGGACCTCATTGTTCTCTCACTATCCTAAATCATTGTACTGTATCCACTGAAATTGTTAAAGGTATTATCTTTAAAAGAGTAACCATGGAGTTTCTTGCCGGCTCTTCTCCATAGGAAACAACTAATTGGAACCGTGCACCTAAATTCGACGTTTCATAAGCACCTGTATTGGTTTAGGTATGTGAAATAAAAAATTTTGATTTGATTTGATTTGCTCAGCCAGGGAAATACTACCACCATACCTACTTCTACCACTGATCAGTATTACTGTGTGCAGCTTTGAAGGGTAATGAGTGCTGGTGAAATTACAGGCACATGAGATTTTCCAACTGTCTCTAAGGTTGGTAACGCATCAGCAATCTTCTTGGTGTTGTAAGTGTATATAGACGACAGTGACCAATTTCCATAAGGTTCGCCATCGGCTCGTTTGCTAAAATACGACGTCCAACATCCGACATCCAACTGGCATAAAAAAAACTGGTCATCAAGCAAACATAATTTAATGATTTTGTAGGATCATGATAGTCAACTCCTGAAAAAATCTTGTATTGAACATGGACCTAAATGACCGCTACTACAAACTATTCACTAACATATTGCTGATTGCCAATTATTATAAATGCAGTTATTAGTATCGAATGCAGTAAAGTCAAATCTTTATAACCCTGTTGTATATTTCCTCATTCCACAGTAACGTTTAACGTTACCCATGAGAACAGCTATAAACAAAATACATTTGCCAATAAAACTTCGACGGAAAAATACCAGTCAAAGATAAAAAAGTCCCATAATTGAACATCAATCTATTTTAGATCAGGCCCACGAGATCCGAATCGAATGACGTTTGAAATCGATTCATCGCTGTAACCAAATTATTCCAATCACGAGTACCTACTATTCAATATGTAACTTTGGAATAAATCTGATACATTATTGCTTGGAGTTATTTTCAAATTTTAATCGGGCTATCGTGGTCCACTATTTGAATTGACATCTAACTTGTTACACTAGAACTCGTTCTGAGTCCTGTACATTAGGACTATACCTATATATTAACTACCTTCTTCAGGATGACGGTCCTTCGACCAAGGTTATGCCTCGGTCTATCCATGCTATATTGCCCAGTAATGGACTCATCTGCTTAATTGGTCCTTTGATACATGACTAGCCTATTTGCATTCTTGTTTATTTTTACCCTTAACATAAATCAATCAACTCCACTACATATTTTACTGTTTTTTTCTAGTTTCATCATAACCCAGAAGTCTGCAAGAAAGTGACTGCACCAGGCTTCTTCTTTTTGTGTGGTTAGTGACTAACCTGGTATGCGCTCATGGGCCTCTGACTTTGCTTCATATGTCGTCGAGAAATATTTCTCAGGCATGCCGGTTTCCTTACGATGTTTTCCTTCACCGTTTTTAAGCAAGTGATAATTATGCAATACGCAAATCAAATGAATCTGAAAAGTCAGAGGTGCGTGCCTTGGGTTAGAACTTGAGACCTATGACTCGGTAGTCCAACGGTCAGACTACTAGGCTATGACTGCTTTTTAAAAACTGGGCTAAAAATAATACAAGGCTACGTTTATCTATTATTTATTTATTTAATGATCTCATCTTTTTTATTGGCTATTTTTCTTTCGAGACACGAAAATTCTATCGTTTTTTCTTTACCTAATAAGTATGCTACTGGTGGAATACTAAAGATTTCACGTTTTGGTAACAAAAAATAAAGAATGAAAAAAATAAGACCGTTCAAGCGGCTAAAGAATTCAATAATTGAACGTCAACCTCGATCTATTTTAGATCAAGCCCACGAGAATCAAATCGGATGACGGTTGAATCGATTCATTGAGGTGGGCGAATTGTACCGATTAGGGAAAACGGCACGATACCGACGAATCTTATTGAATTCCTATTAAACACGCTATGGAAGAACCTTGGATGGATCTACGAAATGGATTGTTTTTATTTTGTGAATGGAAAACCTTTTAGAGAAGAATGTTTATTATTTTGTATGTGATGATAAGGGAACTTTGTGCAGTGAAAGAAGATAGATAGATAGATAGATATACTTTATTGCACACTAAAAGAAATAAAACAGAAGGAATACACATAATTAGGAACAGTAAAAATGGCGGTCTTATCGCTTAAAGCAATTTCTTCCAGACAACCATTGGATGGAAAGAATTGTTAAGAAAAATATAAAGGGCAGTTTGCAGCCGAAGATGAAGAAGATGTAGTGAGAAGGATTTAGAAAGGTATGTTAAGATAGTTTGGTCATTTGGAGAGGATGGACGGAAGAAGATTAACGAAACAAGTGTACAAGGCGAGTGTGGATGGAACAGGTGGAAGGGGCCGACCTCGGCGAACGTACCACGAACAAATCGCGGACGTTCTCAAAAAAGGCCAGGTTGGTAGCACCCTAAACCGACGAGCATGCATGAGAAAGTTTATGAATGTAGATGAAGCGAAAAGGGTATGTCAGGATAGTAGTAGATGGAGATCTATAGTCTCTGCCTACCCCAACGGAAAACAGGCGCAATTGTAAGTATGTATGTGTTGATTTTAATGAAAAATTATCAGAGACAGTATAGTCTGATAACCGGTCTAACCTTAGGATATCGGCATTGCCCTATAACTGGGTTGCGGAGATCTGATGGCAGTCGCTCAATGTAAAATACTGATATTCAGCCGCATCTGTTTGAATGGAAGCTGATCTCAACATAGTTAGGAAAAGACTAGACAGAACAATTATTGAGTCAGTAAATAAAATAAAAATATAAGTTTTATTTATACTTTGAGCAAAATAAAAGCAAAATATCGCTCAAAATGATCACTAATTCACAGGCAACATTAACTTTATTTAGAATTATATGTAACTAGCGGCCCGTTCCTGCTTCACACGGGTGGACATTTTTCCTGTTTTTGCAACATTTTTCATTTATGCTCCTCTCCTATTGGTCGCAGCGTGATATTATATAGCATATAACCTTCCTCGATAAATGGACTATCCAACACAAAAATATTTTTTACTACTCCAACCAGTAGTTCGTGAGATTAGCGCGTTCAAACAAACAAACTCTTCAGCTTTATAATATTAGTTTATATTATCCCTAGAAACAGAACTTCAGGTGTAATACTCATTTGCTGCTACGCGCAATGAGGCGCAAATGAAATTTTTCATTAATTATTACTCGCAAAAAACGTACATTTATTAAAATGTATAATTCCGTTAACAAGTATAGCTTAATGTATCCGACTTTATTCATGAGCTCGCTCGCATACGGTGGATGTACCAATAATTAGCACATTTGTTCGTGCTGCATTTAAAATGCTGTTGTTCTTTTTAAATAAATAATTCCGTAAATGTTTACGTAAGTTTCCGTGTTGATGGAGTTAATGAAAATTTGCAGTATTTACTTTTTAATGAGAGTTGAAGTCAATTGAGGGATTAATTTAAGTGCTTTATTTGTGAATAACGGGTTAATTAATCGCTAAAGAGTTGGCAGTACAGTTAGAAACAATAATTTGTGCCTAGTGACGGACCTCAAACAGCTTTCTGACAATGGATAGATCAGGCAAATACAGGATGTAAAAATAGCCTAAGCCAAGCTGAAGTCTAAACATCCTGTAGGTACATCAAATTAAGTAACATAGAGAAAAAATAATTGCTGAGAAACGACTTTTATTTTTTAGGTATTAAGAGCAGCTGTTAACTGTAGAGCGCAATGTAAGCGCGCGTGCAGCAGACTGTATCTACATTTCAAGAATTTAGATATTGTTTATTTAGAAGAATGTTTATTAATAAAATTTAAACATAGATATCGCGGAACTGCCTCGTTGGTCTAGTAGTGGCAAGCGCGACTACTGATCGTGAGGTCTTGGGTTCAATCTTCAGGTCGGGCAAAGTGTTATTGGGTTTTTCCGTGTGGAATCCTCAGTAGCAGCCCGGAGTTTGGATTTGTGCCCGATTGATGGCACTAGGCTGGCCCCCTATTACATGGGACTTAAACATAACGGCCAAATGAGAGTGTTACTATACACCTCTGCCCAACACTTCGGGGAATACAAGCGTGATGTTATGTTATGGATGATAACAAGGAAATCGTAAAAAAACGTTGTGACTTTGACCTCTAATATTTCCATAACCAGTCAGTTCCCAGGTATGGCCCAATACAAAAAACCGGCCAAGTGCGAGTCGGACTCGTGCACGAAGGGTTCCGTACCACTATTTATAAAAATCACGTTTTTGTATGGGAGCCCCCTTAAATATTTATTTTATTCTGTTTTTTAGTATTTGTTGTTATAGCGGCATCAGAAATACATCATCTGTGAAAATTTCAACTAACTATCACGGTTCATGAGATACAGCCTGGTGACAGACAGACGAACAGAACGCGGTGTCTTAGTAATAGGGTCCCGTTTTACCCTTTGGGTACGGAACCCTAAAAATTAACTCGTATTGATAGGAAGAATACGTATCTCTTGGCTTTGTTAAGGGTATTATCACACCCGGTATATGCTTATCTTTAGAACGCACAACCCTACTATCCCCAGTCACATATTAATCCTCACAGCTTTGGTCTGATAGCTATAATAAGTGGTGTCAAATCTGTCAGTAGACAGATATTATTTACATCAAATAAACCATATGATTTTTAAAGCACCGATATCCGTCATTTAGTCACAGATAATATTAAGGTATGAACACTGAATGCCACTGAATTTAACATCAGTGACAGCCTGGTGATGTGACCGATAGACTGCCAAATCATAGGTCTCGAGTTCGAACTCAAGGCACGGACCTCCGACTTTTCGGATTCATGTGCCTATTGTATTATAATCACAAAAAAAAAAAAAACACTTGCTTAATAACGTTGGAAAATATTGTGAGGAAACCGGTATGCCTGAGAGATATTTCTCGACGGCATGTGAAGTCAAGTCAAAGGCCCATCAGCGGCATAAACTGTAACACCAGGTTAGTTACTAACCACATGAAAAGAAGAAGACACTGAATTATATTTTACTAACATAACGAACAATCTAATTATGTAGGTATTAAATATCAATTTATCGCCTAATACGTTGCAATTCATTATTATACCTACCCCATGTTGCCTGAATAGTTTATAACCAGAGATCGGATAATCGGATGCATATTTACCTAAAGTTAATTTTTTCGCTACGATAGTATGAAAACGGCTTCTGAAAATAATATTTATTAAAACAAATAATCCTGTATCACGAGATTGCATAACGAATCGAATACATATGAGTAATTGATGTTAATTTTTAACCCCCGATGCAAATATGGGTGTATGTAGGGTGTAAGAAAGTGAGGGGTGCATGTCTGTGTTAGTTACAAAAAGGTACAACTTTAGGTATGTAAAATTCTAGGTAAATATTTGATTTTATTCTACAGAACACTAAATTTGACGATCCCGGAATCGCAAGATTTTTTCGATACAAAAGTGCTTTCTGTATTAGCCAACACCTGAACTTTAGGTAAATATGCATCCGATTATCCGATCTCTGATTATAACTTTTAGCTTGAAAGCTTGAAGTCTTCTATTTTCAGCCTAGAATATGAAATCTGGATCCGTAGATGTTTACCGAATGGTTGCATTATTCAACATTCGAAAATAGAATAATATCGGGTGTAAAAATACCCTTAACGAAGCCGAAAGCCACATATTCTTCCCATCATTGCGAAGATTTTTCGGTTATGGGCCATACCTGGGAACCGACTGGTTATGGAGATATTGAAAGTCAAAGTCACCATATTTATGAACGTTTTTCACGAAAACTAAGTTTAAATGTTATTACTAAACATTTTTCTATACAAACATTATCAACATTTTCGAAATGTAGGCACAGTCTGCTGCGCGCGCGCTTACATTGCGCGCTAAAGCTATTTTTACACCCAGTATACAACGCTATTATTAGGATATATGCAAAAGCCGAGACACCTCTCATAATAATACATGGAAATTAACCGAGCCAACCGTCTCAAGCCTGGGTATCTATTCACGGTCCAGTGATATGCTTTGATACCTATTGAATCCAAGATGAAGACATAACAGAACATAATTAGCCCAATACTATCCCACTGCTGGGCACGGGTCTCTTCTCAGAATGAGAAGGGTTTAAGCTTTAGTACACCATACTGGCCTGGTGCGGGTTGGCAGATTACACACACGATCAAGAACTTTATGGAGCCATTTCTGGTGTGCAGGTTTCGTCACGATGTTTTTCCTTCACCGTTAACGCAAATGATAATCAAACTCTAATCCGCACATGAATTCGAAAAGTCAGAGGTACGGGCCGGAATCGAACTCAGACCCAACTGCGTGGAAGGCAAGCGTTCAACTGCTAGACTTACACTGCTTACCTTAGATATAGATTAAGAACTTATTTTTGGAAAAAAATATAATGTGATATAAAAACTATAGCAATCGATTCTCCTCGTGGTTCAAAGGTTAAGTGTATAATAAAATGAACCTTTCATATTCCTAGAATGATTTAACCCAAAACAATGTTTACTAACTGTTAACGCCTGGACATCCCTATCTCAATACTATGTGCGAGCGCATGCACATCAGTACGGTGCAGCGGCATCGCATCGCGCCAACCCGGCGCGGCGCACTCGCCACTCCGCAACCGAACGCGCGCTCGATAAGGCGTTGTAATATTGTATTCGTTGTCCAATGTCCAACGTTCATAATTAGCTGCCACCATTACCTGCACTATAACGTAATATTGTTTAATATAAAGTATAGGTATAACTAAAACCAAAGTTTCATTGAAAGTTAAGAAGAACCTACACACATAGGTATACATGATGGCGACCGTGACACTAACCACCAGACTTAAGTTCCAGTCACACTAACCGCATCTGAATTTACAAAAAGCCTAAGTTATTATTAGATATACGAACGGCTACCAACAACTGGCGATCCTACCCTAATGTTGACTTAAAAGTAATATGAAAGTTTTTTACCCGGTAAAGTTGGTAGGAGTTGCAAACGCTGTTAACGTAGGTTGACGCGCCCCGATCAACTTCGAACCATAATAAATTTAAAGTTCCCTTGTAACGGTCAAGGGATTTTTAATAATCTCGATGCTAGGATGAATAAATTATGGGATATTGAATAAAATTTTCCAAAGTTTGACGGGGGTGCTTCATTTGTTCGGAAAAGAAAAGTTTCAGGATATTCTGATAGGTAATATGTATTGAGTCGAATTATGGAACTGAAACTCATTTTCAGATAAGACAAATTCGTAAATGGAAAATTTGTTTTGTTGATTTATTTATTCGTGGGGCCTTATTTACTTTGCAACGCTAAAAACACGCCCGCTTTACCACGCGAATGAATCTGCCTATTCTTTTCCCAACTATGTTGGGGTCAGCTTCCAGTCTAACCAGATGCGGCTGGATACCAGTATTTTACACGGAGCGACTGCCATCAGACCTACTGGGCTATGCCAATGTCCTAAGGTTAGACCGATTGTCAGAATTTCGGGCTTCTGATTACCGGTAACGACTGTCATAGGTATTCCACCGACTGTTTAACGTGCTTTCCGAGGCGCGGAGGGGTCTCGATGTGTAACAAACGGTCACCCATCCACGAACTGACCGCGGCAAGCGCAGCTTAACCTCGTAAATCGTATCAGCCGCGCGGTTGCTAATTAGCCACGAGCCTCTCATTACCACGCGAATGTGCAATCGGTAATATAGGACAATTTTCCAGTACCAAATCCTTGACGCGTCTTTGTAACAAAGAGAAATTAAGAAAATAATACAATAAAACTCTAAAACTCCCTCTAACTGGCTCGTCGGTCTAGTGCTGGCAAGCGCGACTGCTGATCGTGAGGTCCTGGGTTCGATACTCAGGCCGGGCAAAGTGTTATTGTGTTTTTCCGTGTGAAATTCCTCAGTGGCAGCCCGGAGTTCAGATTTGTGCACGGTTGATGGCAATAGGCTCGCCCACTATTACATGGGACTTAGGTGAAACACACACTGCCCCACGCTACGCTGCGGGGTGCGTGGCGACGGAGCCACAACACTGCGCGTGAATGCGTTTTCTGTGTGTTGCACTACGCGTGTTTTCTATACAAACACAGATACTTGCAAAAAACGTAAGAACACGCACTCACGCTACGCTGCGTGATGCGGTGCAGTGTGCGAATCGCCTTAGACATAAGGGCGAAATGAGAGTGAACTAATAATACACCTCTGCCCAACCCTTCTGGGAATACAGGTGTGATGTTGTTTTATGACGTATTTATTCCTGGGACCTTATTCACCCATAAAAACGTAAGTAACACGCAAATAACACACGGCCGCTTTACCACGTGAATGCGCAATAGGAAAAAAAGGGGAATTTTACAGTAGGTACCTAATCCTTCGCGCTGTTGTACCAAACAGAAAATAATACAATAAAACTCTAAAACAGCGCGCAGTGGGCTGTTAAAATTTCTAATTACTCCATTTAATGGTACTAAATGTTAATCAGATTTCGTAAATGGACTAAAATTGTGTCATTTTGAAATATGCAATAATTTCCGGCAAAGTTGGTGATTAGTCCATATTAATTTCGTCGTTATTTAGGTATGTGTTGACTATGTAGTTAATTAAGATAATTATATATTATTATGTTAGTGGATTATGCTATTCATAGTCCAGTATAAGCCAGGCTAAACAACAGATTTGGTGGTAGTATCTATACGGTCCGCCTGGCTAGCTAACACACAATCAGATTCAACATAACATAACATCTTATGGTCACTCACAAAACAACACATAAACAAATTGCAATACTGCCAAAAGTCTATGGAACGAAGCATGATAGACGTACGTAAGGCAGATTATATAAGAAATGACCAATTAAGAGCAAAAACTGGACTACCAGACATCTTGACCAGAATAGATCAACAAAAATGGAGATGGACTGGCCACATGGTGAGAGCAAGCATAGAGAAATGGTGTAAAATAATAATGGATTGGTATCCAAGGGACAGTAAACGCAGCAAGGGGAAACAAATAAGAAGATGGGAGGACGAACTAAAACAAACTACGGGCCCTAACTGGAGGACAGTGGCTCGTAATAGAACTCAGTGGAAACATCTAGAGGAGACCTTTGCCAAAAGGCACACTGAATTGAGGGATATACTGTAACAGCACATATAAAACAAAAAAAACAATTCAGAACAAAGGGCATTATTGTTATAACATAACATCACGCCATGTATCCCCCAAAGGGTTAGGCAGAGACGTTTTAGTACACCCTCGTTTCGCCAGTTATGTTTAAGTCCAATGTAATAGGGGGCAAGTCTATTGGCATTAACCGGGTACAGTCCAGACACCGAGCTGCTACTGAGAAATTCCTAATGGAAAAACCCAATAACACTGTCCGACCAGAGGATCGAACCCAGAACCCCATACTCAGGAGTCGCGCTTGCGACCACTAAACCAATAAGGCAGTCAATTACAATCACATTAAAGTTCGGTACCAAACTGTTTACTTTGTTCCGTCGTGTATATGTGAGAGCTGAGAGCCATAGGGAAGTAGGGAAATCTTTGTATATCTTTGTTACTTGGATTCGTATATTCCATCTTAGACCGTTCCCCCACGGTAACGTAAGTCGAAGCGACAATAACCGCGTGCTTACTGCAGAGACGTGCGTCTCTGCGACAGCCGTGCGACGGCTATGTGCGACTTCGTACAATTCAGTGCGATGCTAAAGTTCCAAACAAAACAGCGATGCGACGTCGCATCGTAGAAATATACGAGCTCGCACGTCGCATCGCCAGAATTTGCGAATTGATTGGCGTAATTGCTTTTTCTAAATCTTCTTATCAATAACAGCAGTGCGCAATTTTTTTTACGATTCACTTTACTACTTAGTACAAAACACGTGCAGTATGGTTGAAGAACGTGAGGGAATGGTGACCGGAAGCTTGGAAGGAAGCCGCCTTGCCACACGACATCGCATCACAGCAATTCGCGTCGTGGTTTTCTGCGTTGCGAATTCGCATTGCGTCGATTCGCAGTTTTGTGTATGGAACCTAAAATCATACAGACGCGCGTCGCTCCGACTTGCGTCACCGTGGGGGTACCACCTAACAATTCCCATACAAAAAATATCGATAGCGAAACGAATTCGTTAACTACACGATTTTGCAAAAACTCATTAGAGCAAAAAGAATTTTAAATGCGATAAGTGAAGAGCCTACATGACTACCATATATTTTCTCGACACTTTCTCATGCACGGGGCATATTTTCTACGTATTTGACGCATTCGTTCGGGAGTGAAGTTTTTTTACGTAGTACTATTTATTATAATATCAAATACCTACAACACAACACAGCACACAACATACTACACACACCACATCACTATCATATTAGAAAGTTGTTGTTTTTTTTTTATACATGGTTAGTCGGAATTAGACGGTTAGTTGTTACTAAGCCGCAGGCCACCTAAAGTATCACTGATGACTATTTTAAAGCAAGTGATAAAATTTCAAAATTCGATAATTTTTATGTTAGTTTTTTCCAAAAACAATCATACCTGCTTTAGTTATGAATTCAGAAAATTAATATTTTAATCCGTGACCCCAAATATGACCTAAATTGTAATAATCACTTTTTAACAAAAATAAAACCGACTTCAAATTGTCTATCTCCGAAGTTCTTCATCAGATCTTCACCAAATTTGAATGGGACCACTTCGAAAGAATACTCTTTCCAACAAAAAAAGAATCATTAAAATCGGTTCACAATTAGCAAAGATATCGCGGAACAAACACAAAAAAAACATACAGTCGAATTGAGAACCTCCTCCTTTTTTGAAAGTCGGTTAAAAACAGCTGATCATAGCTATGGACAGATAGATTTTAGCATATTTATTACGAAAACTTTGAAAAGCTATTTCTCTTAAACTATCGAGTTTTGGGGAAAGTTGTAGAACAAAAGTTATCCCTTATTATGGGTACTTTAACACCCTTTCGGCTTAGTACCCCCTTTCCGACTAACGTTGTATGTAGGTATAACCTGTGACGACAATTGTTTTTTTTTGTGTCGCATATCTTTTCTTGAAGATTCTGGTTGTGACAACACAGGAAATCCTATTGTTGGTACCAGTGAATTTGTGTAAACAATTCAATTTTTTTATCAAAAATCTTTTTTTTTATTTTGTGCCATAAGTACCTATGTATTGCATAATCGTTTTTTTCATCTAAAATAGCGTCTACCGATTCAAAGCAAAGCAACTTGAACCTCCGATTTTCTCCTACGATTACGTCATCAATAAAAGATTATAATATTACGCGTTTACGACCATAATAGAAAACATAAGTACACGAATAATCGTTATACGTAAATATTATTTTTCGGGTCCTTTTATATATTTTTAACGGAAATATTCCTGTTAGCCACATCAATAGGAATATTCGTATCAAAGGACTATTTACAATAGATTATTTCTGTTAAACCACAAAACTTGTTTGTACGATCAAAAAAATTACGTAATCCATCGTATTTTTTGGGAGCTTAATATTTTGAACGCAATTTTATTGCTTTAGTATGATTGAGTTCTATTTTTATTACCGTAACTATATTTCCCAGAGGCTGACGTAAAATTCTGTCTGTAAATAACAGCTCTCGATTTTAGCCCAAAAAGCGGTGGTAGAAAGGATCTTATCAATGTTCACTGGCAACCCATCTTCCAAGATAGTAGAGACAGTTTAATGAAGAAGGTCCAACTGAAAAGCGGTCCCAGGAGGTCCCAGCAGGCTGTGATTTCAATTCATCCAAAAAATACATACCAGAAAAAAATGTTTAATTAAGATTAGAGTTCCTTTTAAAAATCTTAATATACTTAATCGTGAGATTAAGAGCCGATATTACAATCGTCAAATAACTTTTTTCTGTGGAATAGATTTGACGTTAGGACAGCTTCTGCATAGAAAATATGTCAAAGCTCCATAATATTTATTCCTCAGACAAAAGTCATCCGACAATGGCCCTAAGAAAAATTAAAACATCGATCGAGCCTGTATTCCCCGAAGGGTTGGGCAGAGGCGTATAGTAACATTTCACAGTTATGTTTAAGTCCCATGTAATAGAGGGCGAGCCTTCTACCATCAACCGGGCACAAATTGAAACTCAGGGCTGCTACTGAGGAATTCCACACGGAAAAATCCAATAACACTTTGCCTGACCTGGGGATAGGACCTCACGATCAGCAGTCGCTCTTGCCACCACCAGAATAACGAGGCAGTAAGAAGAATTACTTTGTATTTAATAAAATTATTATATAAATTAAGCCATTGCAGCAAATATTTCACCTCTAATTACCCCGGACTCGTTCGTACTCCATTTAAATGCAGGTGCGTTAAACATTTTGTTAACAAATTAAATTCTCATATTAAAATTTATGATAAAGCGTTACCCTAATTGTTGAGTATAATAACATTAAGTAATTCAACCCTTGGTATAATTACTAAAGGATAATCTCGTTACGGTCGTCGACTGAAACTTTTATATAACTAAATAAGAGTTTACAATTACGGCAATGACGTTTACGAGTTTTGTGACAGCGTTTTGGTTAAGCGAATTAGCATTAGGTTAAGTAAAGTTGTTTAATAAAAAGAAATGGGTGTTGTGAATTGCTTTACTTTTTGTCTGTGGTAACAAAATGGGAACCAGCGTTGTAGTGTATGTGGTCACAGGGTCATACGATAGTGATGTCATACTGTATCGACAACATAACTACAAGGTTAGTCGGAAAGGGGGTACTAAACCGCGGTCCACTTAAAGGACCACTGATGAAGATTTTAAAGCAAGTGTTAAAATTTCAAAAATCGATGATTTTTATTTTAGTTTCTTTTTTTAATCATTCCTGCTTTAGTTATGAATTCAGAAAATTAAATTTCTAATCCGTGACCCCAAATATGACCTAAATAGTAAACACAGCTGATCATAGCTATGCACAGATAGATTTTAGCATATTTTTTACGAAATCTTTGAAAACCTATTTCTCTTAAACTATCGAGTTTTGGGGAAAGTTATAGAACAAAAGTTATCCCTTATTATAAGTACTTTAACACCCATTCGGCTTAGTACCCCTTTCCGACTAACCTTGTATACTCTATTTCAATAAAATTGAATAAATAATACCAATTTTAACAAGGAAATGTATAGAAATAAGCAAGTAACACGTTTGCTTCCAGGAGGGATTCAACACAGTATTATGCCTTTAAGAACCTTAATGGTCAATCAAGGTGAGCTGAAACTTTACTTGAAGAAAAACTTCAAAAGATTTTCGTGCCTTAGTGGGCAACTATTGTCAAATGTTTTTTGAAATAGAGTAGGTATGGTGACGATATATTGGTATGAGAGTACGGAGTGTGGTGTCGAGCCAGTAAAAAAATATCAGGCCGTGGTTTATGATAAGTGGTAGTTCACATGATTCCATTAAGTAAACAAAATAAACTAAATATTTCACTTTACTAAGGACTGGAGCAGTGTAAATGGGCATTTACACTGCTTTCGACGTACGAAAACCGTCCGATTTGATTTTCCTGACCATTATTCTTTGTCAAAAATCATATTGAAACCGAGTTTCATGTAGGGAACATTTTTACAAAATATTTTAAAGTTAAAGTGACCCAGTTCTGGTTTGACAAGAGTTAATATTTATTTTGTGTTAACATCGTTATACATTGACTTCACTTTTTTGTTAACATGATTTTTTTATAGTAGCTTTTTTTTACTCATATCTCGCAGGTCTTTGACCTTTTTAAGTTTGACACAAACGATTATGTAGGTACTCATCTTATTTTAATACCGCAAAAATTACACACTGAAGCTTATTAAGAGGACAATTATAATTACTTTTTATACTAATCTAAAACGTTTTAATGAAATAACGTAAAACGTAAGTGTGGTGGCAAGCGCGACTGCTGATCCTGAGGTCCTGTGTTCGATCCCCAGGTTGAGCAAAGTGTTGTTAAGTTTTTCCGTGTGGAATTCTTCAGTAGTAGCCCGGAGTTTGGATTTGAAGTGATTGCCTTGTTCGTTTAGTAGTCGTAAGTGCGACTGCTGAGCACGGGTTCTGGGTTCGATCCTCAGGTCAGGCAAAGTGTTATTAGGTTTTCCGTATGGAATTCCTCAGTAGCAGCTCGTAGTTTGGATTCGTGCCCAGTTGATGGCAATAGGCTCGCCCCTTATTACATGGGACTTTAACATAACGGCGAAATGAGGGTGCTACTATACACCTCTGCCCAACCCTTCGGGGAGTACAGGCGTGATGTTATGTAAATTATACCGTGTGTCTGTAGTTCGGCGTCGTTCCATTAACATATTGTATAAACAAACACTGAGTCTGATAATTTTACAGAATATGAACAAAAAAAAACTACAACAATTTAAAAATATTCCTTCCGCCTTTAACATGTTATCTGAAAGCAAAACGAATTGCCTTTTTGAATACAAACGGGAAATTTTAACAACACAGCGTTTTGTGTAGCCGTGTCTAACACGATATGTCCATTAAGCATTTATCTAGAATTATGGGCGGCAGTTAACAACATGCTAGCTTGTAAGTTTTTGAATATTGCATTAGAGTTTACTTACTCTTTTTGCGCCGAACGGAAGATTTATTCGCATTATCAAATAGATAAACTAATTTCATACACTCGGTGCAAATGAATCTGGGTTACCAACATAAGTCTTAATACCTCGGAAAACATTGTATTTTGAAGCCTGGCTTGAGGACTTAGAGAAAGAAAACGAGTTTAGTGATTTAGACTCTTCTAATTTCGAGCATTGTGATTCTACTATTCTAATTCTGTAAAAAAAAACTTTAAAAAAATAGGTAAAGTTCAAGAATGATTTGTACCTAAACCTATCATACGATTTTGTTGATTATTTTATTAAAGCTTCTTAGTATTATCTTTAAAATTAATATAAATACATTTTATAAAGATTATTAATTTAAAAGTTTAAAAAATAATAATAACAAAGGTTAGTTACCAAATGTATAACATTTTGATGTCAATAAAATTGATTCTGTACCTAATATCCTATTCTTTTTTTATAAATCCTATTTATTTATTTTGATAGAATATCAACCATTTCATGAAATAAATAATGCATATATGTAAAAAAACTTCAAAATCTATGATATTTACACCATTTTAAATGACGTTTGACAGACTCCACCTCAGTCGAATGTTAACAACAAAGTCACCTCAGCTGCAGAGGGTTAACATTGTTTTGTTTATAGTGGTGACCCGGATTCATTGCTCTCGTGTGTATCTAATCTATCTATCTAATACCTTTAAACGAGCAATTCTTGTATATATATAATCTGAATCTCGGAAACGGCTCCAACAATTTTCATGAAATTTAGTATGCAGGGGGTTTCGGGGGCGATAAATCGATCTAGCTAAGTTTCATTTTTAGAAAACATCGTTTTATCCGTGTTTTCAGGCAATGAAAAACTGCTACAATATCATTAGAATACGAAGGTAAATTTCGCCACCATTTTCAATGTTATATTTTTTTCCCTTTTTTTTTCTTCCCATAAAACACGATTTACAAAAAAAAAACCGAGCAAGGCTCGGTCATCCAGGTACTTTTATTAATGCCACGTAATGTCTACAATTACTGAAAGCCAGCACTCTTCCGATTTGTAAACAGAACACAAGGTGAGTAGAACGTTAAAGCCATGTAACAACCGCGCCGATCATAAGTTAAGCTGTGCTTGCCACGGTCAATCCGTCAATGGGTCACCGTTCGTTACATATCGAGACCACCCCGTGTCGCGGAGAGCACATTGACCCGTCGGTCCCGAGTGTGATAAGAATACCTATGACAGTCGTTACGGGTAGTCAGAAGCCCGAAGCAACCGCATAACAGCCGCATCTGGTTAGACTGGAAGCTAACTCAACATAATTGGGAAAAGGCTAGGAGGAAGATTAACTTATAAACAATAGTTCTATAACAACTCCACAACTTGCCAGCAGTACCTGAAATATCACGTAAATGTTTTAAGGAAACAATGTATTTTCGCTTTTGCCGTCTACATTAGTCAGCTGCTACTGTGTCTCATAGTTCTCTTTTCGTTATCACACTTTATCCAGGTTCATACAAGTAGAACACTCGTTAACATCAGTCGCGAGACTCATTCGAATTGTACCCCAGGAACACGGCAACAAACTGCGAAACAAAATGAAACATGTTTTAACGTTTCAGAAACACGTAGATTCTTGTTTATAAACAAATATTTACTAGTGAATACATGGTTAACTACCAGTTTCGGAAAGACCGATCAATTTAATCTGTTATCAAATCTCATGTAAATTGGTAAACCAAAATATTAACAACCAATCACATCAATTGACGTGACATTTGACTGCTGATTTTGCATTATAAATATACAATAAAATATTTAGTGTTAATTCCGCGAAAAAACAGTTGATCAAGCCTGAATGCAGTATGCAGCACCGCCCTCCCGCCCGCAAATATATGCAAATGCAGAAGGTGCGATTAATAACATGCAACACACAAGCAAAACAAACCGATACGACACGTGTTTCGCCCCTCCACGGGGCATCCTCAGGTGATGTTGACTCGTCGACCGCTTGGACGCGAATCACGCCAATTCGCAATTCGCGTCCAAGCGGTCGACGAGTCAACATCACCTGAGGATGCCCCGTGGAGGGGCGAAACACGTGTCGTGTCGGTTTGTTTTGCTTGTGTGTTGCATATATTTGCGGGCGGGAGGGCGGTGCTGCATACTGCATTCAGGCTTGATCAACTGTTTTTTCGCGGAATTAACACTAAATATTTTATTGTATATTTATAGATCATGGATTTCCGCAAAGTAACGCCTGATTCCATCATATATCTTTTGCATTGATCAGCCTTTTCGAAACCGGAGTTTCAATGCTGTACAGTGCAATAAGGCGATACGTATTTACAAAGAAGCAATAGAAAAATAATCTTACCTAAGAGTATAACTATCCGCTGGAGCAAAAAATCCTTATAGAACCAGCCTCCTGAAAATAGCGTGTTTCAGTCTAAATCTCAATTAACAAAATACCAAAATAACCTGACGTTCTCCCGCCGCGAGAGACCTACGCAGAGGTAAATAAAGACAGCAATATCGATCATTATTAAAATAGAAAACTATTTGTAACAAAGTGAAGAAGCTAAACTGCAAGGGAGATGTTTATTTTACTTACAACATTAACTTATGCTCGCGGCTTCGCTCGTAAGGTATGTCAATAAAAAGTAGTGTATGTCATTATCCGGGTTTCAAGCTAACTCTTTGCAAAGTTTCATCAAAATTCGTTCAGTAGTTTATTCGTAAAAAGTGAAAATCAGCCTGAAAGACAAACTCATTTTCGCATTTTTTACTACAAGCCAAAAGCTTTGAACGGTCTACTTATTACGCATTCTGTATTCAGTCCATTAGCAAGCATTAAAAATAGTTCCGAATTTGGATACTGTTTTTTAAAAATTGATGCTCGAATCATTTCCTTGTTAAAATAATAATAGTATAATCGAAGTGCTTCTGATTTTGCAACACAAAAAAAAACAAGCACTTTGCGAAATGTTGTTTGTTGATAGAAATAATTGAAGAAGCAGTTTATTTTGAAACATAACAACCTTGCAGTCGGTGCACGTCAAACGTAAATAGAGCAAGCCAAGCGATTGCAGCTCGAACCTTTATTATCGTCAGATATACCACCCAAGCACAGGAGAAACCAAGGAAACGACAAAGTGCCGAGAAAATTAGTTTCAGCGTCGAACTCAATGAAGTTAATGAGAACTTTGTGTTTCGAACATTAATTTGTTTTATGATTATTGATTGAGTTTCAATTTAAGTTGTAATTTAATTTTAGGTTGTTTTTGCTGCACTTAGTTTTAATGGGATGTTTTAACGTGGAGTTATTTTAGTTTCATCTACACAGACAGCTGTCAAGGTACTTGATATTTTTGGAGATTGACTAATAAATATCACGAATATGACGACTTAATTTCATTTCATTTTAATTGCATTTCAATTTCATTTCAGTTTCATCTATTTCATCGCGTAGGAAAAACTTAATATCAGTCTGGTAACACGGTTGGTTGTTAAATATGATTGCTGAGTACAGCGATCGTCATTGATACTTCTTAAAGAATAATATATATGATAATATTCGTAATATGTTTTATTTCAATACTACCTGGCAGACGTCGTCCTTCCCAGGAATGCAGCACCACCTACCGGATCCAATTGTGTTTTCAAACCATCCAGGAACCCATTGAAATATAAACACAAAATTTCATCTAAATCGGTCCAGCCGTTTAGGAGGAGTTAGGTGACAAACACACGTACCGAAGAATTATATACTGAATGTAAAAATAGTCTTAACGAAGCCGAAGTCTACGCATACTGTACATCAAACTAAGTAAAATACACCAAAAATAATTTCTGGGAAGCGACTTTTATTTTTTGGTATTAAAAAACAGCTTTTAATTGTAGCGCGCAATGTAAGCGCGCGCGCAGCAGACTGTGCCTACATTTCGAAAATGTTGATAATGTTTGTATAGAAGAATGTTTGGTAATAACATTTAAACTTAGTTTTCGTGAAAAACGTCCAAAAATATGGTAACTTTGACCTTCAATATCTCCATAACCAGTCGGTTCCCAGGTATGGCCCAATACCAAAAAATCTTCGTAATGATGGGAAGAATACGTGGTTCTTGGCTTCGTTAAGGATATTTTACACCCGATATATTAAGATAGATAATATGTAGAAGAATTCTTTTTTTTTCGTAATACAGCATGTAACAAAAACCCTTCTAGACCCAAAAGGGGTGTATTAATACTTCGATAGAGACAAAACTTTTACCCAACCATTTGAAACAACTATGAGAACGTATCGATCGTACGATATTATTTACTTCGTGTGGCTATACATGGATTTCAAAGACCCTTTTATTTTTTCACAGACTATATCAGAGCGAGCTAAAGTTATTTCAGGAGTCGAACTTAACTAGAACTGTCAACTGAGACAAGTTCTAAAGTAAGATATCGTTTGGAGAGTCGATATTACCAACGCAGAGAGTTATATTGAGAATCTCACACGAGTCGCGTTATTAATATTCTGTTCTTAACATGTAGCTTTTAAACTTAAATAAATCTGTGGATTACTATTTATATCTGACACTTTGAAGTTCGTTCTGCCTAGCCTTTTCCCAGCTATGTTGGGGTCAACTTCCAGTCTAACCAGATGCGGCTGAATACCAGTATTTTACACGGAGCGCCTGCCATCGAAACCTCCGCAACCCAGCTGCTGGGTAATGCCGATATCCTAAGGTTAGACTGGTTGTCCGACTTTCGGGCTTCTGACTACCCGCAACGACTGTCATAGGTATTCGTGTGACACTCAGGACCGACTGTTTAACGTGTTCTCCAAGGCACGGAGGGGTCTCGGTGTGTAGCGAACGGTCACCCATCCACGGTCTGACCGCGGCAAGCGCAGCTTAACCTCGCAAATCGTATGATCGGCGCGATTGGTGAATAGCCACGATACTCTCACAACATCTGTCACATCTGACATTTTTCAGTATGAAATGATAAAGTATTTATTCATAACTATTGACACACAGCAGTGATAGCCTAATGTTGTGACCGTCGGACTTCTAAGTCATAGGTCTCGAGCTCGAACCCAAGGCACGCACCTCTGACTTTTCAGATTCATGTGCGTATTGTATAATTATCACTTGCTTAAAAACGGTGAAAGAAAACATCATGAGGAAACCGGCATGCCTGAGAGATATTTCTCGACGGCACGTGAAGCCAAGTCAGAGGCCCATGGGTGGCATAAACTCTGACACCAGGTTAGTCAATAACCACACGAAAAGAAGAAGACTATTGACATATCTCTGGCAAAGGCGCCAGCTAAAATAAAACACATATCGTTCAAAAACGTTCAACACAGCATGAAAAACTTTCAACAAACTCCCCTCTCCTCCTAAAAATTCCTCTGTGAAGCAAAAAGTATTTCTATTTCGTTTCTAATTCACCTTGTGCCAAATTCGCTTTGGCATCGCTGGCAAGTCGGCCAATGGGCATTTAACATTTTTAAACCCCAGTCAGTCACAGATGCGGCGTCGATTACACGCCACGCTGTGTTTTACGTTTTAGTTTTTGGCACCACACTTTTTTCCTTATTTTAAGCTCGTGTTGGTTTTTTTTTGTTAATTTTAGCAGTAGTTTATTAGATATGCTTGGTTTATACTCAATTGTATTTAAAAACAATTGCACTGTACCCATTTGTGTGTAAGTGACGGTGTACAGAATCCTGAAGCAGCAAGTTTAGCTTATTATTGTTGTTGATGCTTGACAAATTTTTTTTCATGATATAGTTACTTTAACAAAAAACATTGGCAACAGTGAAAAAACGAATGAAACATTTTATAAAAAGCCCAAGTCATAACAGATTTAAAATTATTCACTAGACAGAGACAGCACTATTGAAAGATGACGTCATACTTCAAAAACTTCATAGTAGCTTGATATCACTCCGTAAAATGTCTGTTTCTCCTTTATTATTGTACCTGTTTTATAAATTTTTTCTACACCTTTTATAGGTACCTTCTTTGAAATAATATTCAATTCTTGTACATTTTTCAAGATGTCACAAGTACATACTCCATATACTTTGATAATCTTATTCGGTTAGTACAGATTTAAATTCACAAGAACCCAAGAACTTTAAAATTCGACCGAAAGAACAGCTTTTCTCAAAATATTTTTATATCCACAATACCATTTTACAGAGAATGGATGTGTGTTTCGCGGTGGTCGACAGCGTCCATCTTTCACGTCGGCGCGGACTAGCGGCGTTCCGACATGGATATATCGAGAGCATAGCATCCAGCACGATGATTGACATGCCATCAAGGCTCTGTTACCTGTTCTAGGGGTATAGGGTTCAATTTATTTATGGTAACTTCACAGCTGATCCAGAAGAACTTAAATCCAAATGCTACGCCGATAACGAAGTACTCAATAAAAAGCTGACACATCATGAGAGCAATAGCATGTGTATGCAAGTGTGTGTTTGTGTGCGTGTGGGTGTGTGTACGCATACTTGTGCGTGGGCGGTTGAGTGTGTGCTTATGTTTGTTGATGTGTGCGTGTAAGTGTATTAAGTGGATTCAAAAATTTCGTTTAACATAGGCACTAGGTCAAATTCATCGTGGAAAGAAATTTTGGCGCGACATCAGTCAAAATAATAAATACTAGCTGTTTCCTCACGGCTCCGCCCACGTAAGAAGTTTTATTCCACTAATAAATATAGCCTGTTAGTCAGTGATAATGTAGCTTTCTAACGGTAAAAGAATTTTTGACATCGGTCCAGTAGTTTTTAAATTTATTCGTTACATACAAAAAAACAAATCTTTCCTCTTTATACTATTAGTATAGATTACCAATTCTCAACCTATTATTCGATTCTGGCCCCCACACCTATAACATTTCATATTTATGTGCTATTCAGAATTTGATTATCATTTCTATAATGAAGGAAGCCTAGCTTGCACACCTAAGAGGGCTCCAAAACAGTTCTCGATTGTGTGTGTAGTCCGCCAACCCGTACCAAGCCAGCATAGTGTACTAAGGCCTCCCCATTCTGAGAAGAGGCCAGTGCTCAACAGTGGCTCAGTAATAGCCTGATGACAGCTTCGAACCTTCACTCTTGGATATCCGATTAGAGAACTAACAATACCTTCAGTTTGTCAGATCAGACTATTGAACAAGCAAATCGGTAATATGAACCCGGCCTTATGTAGTATTGTAACTTCTGTACAACAAGTTTCTCCACATTGATATTCAATGGACTTCGACGTCCCGATATTGCATTTCTGCTCCCCAAGTTAATCTCAAGTTTGATCGCAACAAATCTATAAATCAAAGGAGGAACTACAAGTTATCGTAGTAACATCGTTCCAAAGGACAATGCTCATGAAGCATGGGAAAAAAACCCAGGCCCGGCGCAAATGAAATATATCTCAGATTTTTTATATTTTATACGTGACAAAATAATAAGGAGTTGTCAAAATATTTTTCTAAATGTCATAAATTGCTCGTTGTTTTTTGTAAGGAGCTATACTGAAGAGTTTAAAAATGGGGAAGCTTTCTTCCTTTCCTTACTCTTGTCTTAAGTATGACATTTAGTCATCTATTTTGACTACGCCACCTACATAATCTTACGTTTAGAAAAGAATTTTGACAATATTTTTTATTTATTATTAAATTATTATTTTTTATAAAAATATGAGATATATTTCGTTTGCACCGGGACTGGGTTCTTTTTGAGCATTATCCTTTAAAAATACTATCATAGATTTTTTATGTTTAACCAATAGTTAACAGTTAGTATGATGACGGCGATCTGTCTGCAAATTTTCGACCTCGAGTTTAGCAAAAAGTAGGGTAATATATTTTTTGTATTGAAATCACCACCTGTCAATTGGTACTTGGTAAATCGTCCCCTTTACTATTCTACGTAATCCTACTGATACAGTAGACTGCAGTTCAGTGGTAACTGTTTGACATTGACAGCGCCTTTATTCCGTAGCAATAAGGTCGGCTTTCGTTCAGACACAACTAAGAAGTCCCATCAGCAAGCTTGCTCGAACAATCAATGGCAGTCGATCATTTTTGCGACACACACTTATTGCGTCAGTATAAAGATCTTTTTTTACTGCAGTAATAATAAACATTCGCGGTCTTGAAGTCGCACTCAGTTCGGAAGTTTTCGTTTTTACGAAGTTTGCCGATGCGAGTTCTTAGTTGTGTCTTACTATAATTGAGCTGTGTTATGCAATAATGTGTCAACCCACAAAAATATGAATTCTGTGTTAACGCCATCTACTTATTGTGGTAGGTCTTCTCAACACTTGAAAAAATGCAATTTGCATAAAGATTTTTTTGATAGATGCTCTTTTAAATTTACTAAACTTATGGGCATTTTTTCAAGCGTTGAGTAGACCTACCACAAGATCCTTTTACCTTTTAAATGTTTTGTGGGTTGACACATTATTGGATAACACGGCCCAATTAAGTGTTACTCGTACCAAAGACAAGCAGTCGACTGTGCAAAAAAATGTTATGGCCTCTCAATATTGAAGTTCAAATCAAAATAACTAGATGTTATTTACCACAAAGAATCAAACACTCCATTTTACATGTCCTTACGCCTCCAGACATTAAATAAACCAGATTGTCACTAACGCGCTCTATCTGACTGTCTCAAAAGTCGTGATGTAGAATAACCTATATCATGTGTGACGGATCCAGGTTACCCGGTAGGATTGCACCAAAAGTTAACCGGAGTTAAGACAAAGTTGCTGCCTTCTGTCTCTCGAAAAACTTTGCGATATTGTGTTAGGGATACGCTTTGGAGTTTGTGTGATTAATCTTGTATGAGAGTTACTCGTGGAATGTAATTGCCAGATGTGATAAAATAATTATTATATTAGCATAGGGAGTTAATGACTTATATAAGTTTTGGTTGGTGAAATAAAAACTCTTTTGTCAGGACAGAATTTCCTAGGAGTCATAGCGAACCCGCCGCCCGACCAGTAACAGGCCCGAGAAGGCGGCGCGCAGTATTCCACGCGCGCCTCTCAGAAGGACGTGGGGCAAAACCCCCCAGAGGAGAGGTGTCCACCAGAGGCTGGCGGGGTTGCGGTGCAAGCTTATGCGAATCCCGCAACCCTGGCCGATGGTCAGGAGGAGGAACACCGTTGGTTTTAGCCGGTAAGAGTCCGGCAGACACCCCGCCTTCCCCGGGCGAGGGACATCAATGAGGATTTTCCAACGATAAAAAAGGGGGGTCATAGCAACCTTCATAATAGTATGCTCAAACAAATGCCCAAACGAGCACGAGTGTATAAATAACAGATTAAACTGAGCCAAGGTGATAAAATCTAACGTTAACGCTCAGTAACCAATAAAAATAACGATACAACTTTACGAACATTCCACCAATATACATGGCTATTAAAATTGCGAAAACTAAAAGTATTATTCACTTAATCCGTGATTTATCTTTATAAGAACGGTGTAACCGGCCCCAGCGAAAATGCTTTGTTAGAAGGCGTAACACTGAAATTAATGAAGTTTCGCCCATTTCTAGAATTCTTTTCACGAAAATGTCACCTACATTTTCTATGCTTGACTTTAAATGTAAAAAGGTAAAAACAAAGTGTTATATAGAACTAGTTTCTGCTACGTTGTAAAGGTATATTTCATGCTGGTCATAGTAATTTTTCATTCTAGTAAAGGAATAGCAAAAAGACCACGTTGTTTTTGTGAAAGAAAGAAATAAAATGTAGCTATCGGCGCACAGTACAATTAATAGGTAGGGATTTGCGAGGTTAAGCTGCGGTCAGTACATGGATGGGTGACCTTTAGTTATACCCACCATGCCTCGGAAAGCACGTTAAACTGTCGGTCTTTGGTGTCATAAGAATACCTATGACAGTCATTACGGGTAATCAAAAGCCCGAAGGTCTGAAACTGATCTAACCTTAGGATATCGGCATTGCCGAGTTACTGGGTTGCGGAGGTCTGATGGCAGTCGCTCCGTGTGAAATACTAGTATTCAGCGGCATCTGGGTAGACTGGAAGCTGACCCCAACATATTTGGGAAAAAGGCTAGGCAGAACATTAAATGGTCTGAGCACCTCAACTGTTAAGTTTACAGTTTTTTTTAAACGCAGGAAGCTTACTTTCGGAAATCAGACACAATTTTCTCCGCTGATCATGCATTACTGAGAAATTTTAAAGATTTTTGGTCTACTCCTCCTCTAGCAATGAGTGATATATCAATAGAAAGGTTATTTTAAGTAGAACATTTTTTCGTAGTACAGTTACTGTCAATTATTAGTATTTTTGGAGTTAAAACTCATTTAAACTATTTAAAAACTACATTAACACTCAAATATTGCTATTTATTACCTTTTTACACGTTTTGCCATAGGAGTTTTATCATAATAATTATTTAAGATACCTACCTAAATAACACACATAGCATGACGCCTGAATTTCTCGAAAGGGTAGGCTGAGGTGTATAATGCAACCACGTTTCACCATTTATGTTTAAGTCCTTTCTTCTTCACACTATAACTATTATTTGCAAATAATATGATAAGAACGTAACGATACTTTAGTATAAGTAACAAAAAAAGAAGAAATTGTTATAGTATGGTATTAAAGGTGTTATAACTTCGAA
Organism: Amphipyra berbera; assembly: GCA_910594945.2. Taxonomy (NCBI): domain Eukaryota; kingdom Metazoa; phylum Arthropoda; class Insecta; order Lepidoptera; family Noctuidae; genus Amphipyra; species Amphipyra berbera. The sequence continues at coordinate 4,101,599 of OU343131.1, read as the reverse complement.
AATATTAACAATTGACTTTAGTTGTGTTACTAGCAAATGTTTTGCTCAAAAAAACCTTTCTAACGACATATCTCTCATTGCTAGAGGAGAAGTAGACCAACTTCTAAACATTTCGCCCATTCTCCTTTGGTTGACTGTTTGACTGACCGTTATAATGTTTTATTTAGCTAACCCTTTAAATGATAGCCAATAACAATTGATCGGCAGGTAACATACGTACCTAACCCATGAAATATGATTTGCGATGTATTTAATATAATTTACTACAACCTACCTCATAACTTTAACATTGACGTGATCTTCTGACATTTGACTGACATTTTAGGGTTAACTCGGCCCAAATATTATTGCTGTGAGTAATTATTTATAAATTATTGTTTCTCCTAAGATTGATAGAGGTTTAGACTGTTCATGTTTAATAACCAATATCTTATTAGTATTCAGAAGACCTATGTCAGTTACTGCGTCTACGGACGGCCATATTTGAATCGAAATAGCAATTAATTCTGATTGTTTTGTCTTACCTGCCTCATTGGTCTAGAGGTCGCAAGTACGACTGCTAATCGTGAGGTCCCGGGTTCGATCCCCAGGTCGGGCAAAGTGTTATTGTATTTTTCTGTGTAGAATTCCTCAGTAGCAGCCCGCAGTTTGGATCTGCGCCCGGTTGATGGCAATAGGCTCGCCCCCTATTAAATGGGACTTGAACATAACGGCGAAATGAGGATGTTACTATATACCTCTGCCCATTCCTTCGGGGAATACAGGCGTGATGTTATGTGTTTTGTCTTAAAAATACGTGAAACATGAATATGATTTTTTATGCGAAGAACAATGTGTCCATCACGCGAATCATTCGATATTCAAAGTCGTTTTCAGGAATTCCTGAAAACTGAATACACACAGCTATTTTAAAAGCAACACACTACAATTCATACCCCTTCGTGCTAGTACACGTCCATGCCGCCTGTCATGTCATCTACACAGTCAGAAACTCGAAAGTCTAAAACCAAACTATTCTTAGTACAGTCAACAACAAAACACAATAGATATTTTGAAATTTCAGAATTATCTCAGTAATTGTTTTCTTCTACCACAAAATACTTCCCTAATAATAAAATAATGAATCCCTTGTCAGATATTTTTTCATAAAACAATTCGGTAGTTGACTACTTATAACAATTAAATAGAATTTAATAAAAAAAATATTATGTCAAAAAAGATGTAGAAAGAAACGATCTTTGAAAAAATCAATAATATCAATAAAAACATGGAAGAAATACGTTTTCCAAGTTTTTGAAAGGCGCATTTTCTGTCCTTGTCACACGAAACGGACATTGTAGGTACGGAGTAATGTCAAGTTACTATGAAGTTTTTAAACAATGACGTCACCGTTCAATAGTGCGGTGTCTATTAACAATTTTTTTTTTAACTTGAGCATGTTATTGTTTATTTCATTAGTTGGTCCAAGAATTGTGAATTACCCAATTTGGAAACTTTGATCAATCGTCACTTCTGGCAAAATAGGTTTTTGTATTATAGTTATTATTTTAATAATATCGCTTTACAATACTTCATTCCAAACTGTAAAGTATGAGCATCATGCAGCTATTAGTGATACGCTTATAATCATATCATATTACTGCCTCTGGTAGTATGAGTCTGTCATGCTCACTTAAATGTCTTGCTGATGGTGGCGTTGTTTATCCGGTCGTTGAGTTCCCTATAATATGGTTGAGCTGATCGATGCGGATGTGCACGTCATGCTCGTGAACGGGTGCCGTCTGTCGGGACTGGTCAGCCCTTAACTGCTATGGCAATCCTAGAAGGCATATTTTTCTATTTGTTACTCTTATGTGAGTTTATTTGTTACATTAACCTGCATTATTCTCATTCTATTTCTCACACTACTGTAATGGAATTGTAATGAACTACTATTTTGAAAAGAGTATTCATGGAGTTTCTTGCCGGCTCTTCTCCATAGAATCTACCTTTTGGAACCGTGCACCTAGTTTTGACGTTTTAAAAGTGCCTGAAATCTGGTCTAATTGAAATAAAAAACTTTGACTTTGACTTTGAATTGACTTACTTTTGATCCTGAATGTACAGTCAACGACAGGTCGACATGGCAATTTCTGATGATTTTCAATACACAACTACAAGCAACAACGTGAGCGAGATCGAAATCGATAAACGCGGTCGATGCAGACTCGTGCAGCGCTAAGACCTGTATTATTATTATACTCTTTGGCTAAGACTAAGTTGGCGCGGGCGCTGTGCGGGTGTGCGGGGCGTACCCCGTCCATGACGCACCTCATACCCGATTGCCATGTCGACCTGTCGTTGACTGTTATACATAGGTATTGGATTGAGAAAATTAGATGGTGGATTGTCTTGTAAAATATTAACATTCTCCTGATAAATATTATACAGGTTGTAAACGAAAACGTGATGTACAGCTGACATAGATGAACCTAGCCTTTAACAATTATGGATTCAATAAAAAAATGACATGAAGTAAACATGTTTTCTTAACGTGAGGCATTTTAGCGCCCCGAATTAAATGACCGCGTGGCGAGCGATAGCTGCGCAATTCGCTCGGGGTGCTAAAATGGCTCACGTTAAGAACACATGTTGACTTCTTGTAATATTTTTTTTATTGAATCCAAAAGTTTCCCGTGTAGGGATAATCTATGTCAGCAGCACATTACGAGGTTTGAAGGAATTACATGATTTCGTTTACACCCTGTATATCTCCGTAAAATATTTGACTAAAGTTTGGAGTTATAACGATTCCATGCACTAAACATATTGCTACATACCTAGAAACACTATAATTTTGCCTAACAATATGGTTCATAATAACAAATTTCGTAGTAACTTTACCAGGTTCGACCGTTAACGGTTAATATTTGTTAGTGGTCCGTTTGTCTTACCCCAACTTTGTACGATGAAACAAACATAGTTACCGTTTAACTTTGACCGATACTTCCCTCAGGATCTAGTAAACAATTAATATTATGAAGAAAACAAAACACTAAAGCAAAAGTTTGGGGAAAATAAAAGTTGGACAATGAAAATTGTGGACAGTTAATATTTATGGATGCTGTAAAGGAAAATGAAAGAAAGAGAAGAATTTAATTGCCACAGTAACACGTCTTCTTCTTCTTCGTGCCCTTATCTCATATTAGGTGGGGTCGGCACAACGTGTATTTCATAAATCCATGTTGTTAGAGGTTTTCGCTTACTGTTTTATGACCGGCCGCCTGCCTGTCATCAACCCTCCTTGGGAATACTCGTTGCGCCGTCGCGCGGGTGACCCAATGTGCTTGCTGATATGCGTGTTGTCCCAAAATGATATGCGTGTCAATATTATTGTCAACCATAATGTTAATGCCACAGTAACACGTGCGTATTCAAATTTTGTTCCTTCTAGCCTTTTCGCAACTATGTTGGGGTCAGCTTCCAGTCTAACCAGATGCGGCTGAATACCAGTATTTACACGGAACAACTGCAATCAGACCTCCGCAACCCAGTTACTAGGCAATGCCGATATTCTAAGATTAGACCGGTTGTCAGACTTTCGAGCTTCTGACTACCCGTAATAACTGTCATAGGTATTGGTACGTCACCCGGGACCGACTGTTTAACGTGTTCTCCGAGACACGGAGGGATCTCGATGTATAGCGAACGGTCATCCATCGACGGACTGACAGCGGCAAGCGCAGCTTAACCTTACAAATCGTATGATCCGCGCGGTTGGTGAATAGCCACGTCCTGCTCCGCACACACAAAACAGTAAAACTTAAACAAAACATATTTTTACTATAGGGGCATTAAACTAATGACCTATGTTCATAAAGCAGATGGTTCACGTTTCGTCACGACTGATCCTGGTCCTAAATTGCCACTTAGGACCACAAAACTAATTTACACTCTTCATAAATTCTTAATTTAAAATCAGAATTAAATGGACGCCTAAAATACCACGAGAGATAGAATCAAAGGTTTGGCAAACACTCCGCCGAAAATTCAGAAATAAAGCAAGGGTTGCAACCCTTCGAGCACCCTTGGGCGTAGAGTTACCTTATTCTGTGTCGGTACTCAAATATCAATGGATCCAAGAATTGGGAACATTAAACTGTAACAAAATCTTTGTCTTTGCGAAAGATGATAAAGTTGACACATTTTTAGAGGGTTGTTTTGTGAATTTTGTGAAAAAATGTTTTGCAACTATATTATTATTATTAAAAATGATTGGTTTATTATTGTTATACGTAGGTTTTTCTTTATTCTTGATTTGGCAGCTTTTGTCTCTAGTCTCACCGGGTGGTAAGCGCAGACAGGGTCTTAAATGGAGCACACGAATCCAAGGAACAGAGATATAGAGGGAATCCTATATACCCACCCGACTCTCACATACACACAACGGAACATAGTAAACTGTTTGGACTTTGATGTATTATATTCAGGTATTAACTGTGTCCTCACGGCTCCGCCCGCGTAAGAAGTTTTATTACAGTAATAAATATAGCCTATGTTACTCAGTGATAATGTAGCTTTCTAACGGCAAAAGAATTTTTGAAACCGGTCCAGTAGTTTTTAAGTTTATTCGTTACATACAAAAATACAAATCTTTCCTCTTTATAATATAGATAAAAAGATAAATATAGATATCGGCCATAACACGATCACTAATAGACATAGCCTATCCACGTCATAGCCTTTATTGGAAGGTTTTATGCCAAGACCGCGATGTGTCCAATGGACGTGCGCTATCTATGAGGTGTTCTTAAAAAATGTTTATGTGCAAACCATGGATAAGATAACCCTGAATGGTTAAGCGAGGTTACAATAAGTACTAATGCAATACAACAATCCACTTTCGCCTTTAGCGTGATAGGATTAAAGTTCAAAAACTATAATCAAATTTTCAAGGCAATATTTAAAAATGGTAAAGTCCATAGTAACACATGTTCTTTGAAAATTTCAACTAGCTACCTATTACAGATAAACAGTGCAGCCTTGTGACCGACAGACGGACAGGGAGGCGGCGTAGACTCAATAATAGGGTCCCGTTAGCACCCTTTGGGTACAGAACCGTAAAAAGAGTTCTTTTAAAATTCCTCCACAATTTATCACATACCATAACATCACACCTATATTTCCCGAAGGGTTGTAAAGAGGTGTATAGTAACACCCTCATTTCGCCGCTATGTTTCAAGTCCCATATAATAGGGGCGAGCCTATTGCCATCAACCGAGCACAAATCCAAGTTCCGGGCCGCTACTAAGGAGTTACATATGAAAAATGAAAAAACCCAATAACACTGCCCGACCTGGGGATCAAACCCAGGGCCTCACGATCAGTAGTCGCGCTTGCTATCACTAGACCAACGATGAGATGAGGGTCATAAATCAAATATCGGACAGACACGTGACGATCAAATTAAAGATAACGTCTTCGCTATAGCGTTCAATGCTATAGATGCTGCTACTGACGAGTTCCACATGGAAAAACCCAGTAACACTTTACCCGACTTGGGGATCGAACCCAGGACCTCACGATCATCGATTGCCATCACTAGACCAACGAAGCTTTTATTTTAGTGTGACGGGTGGTGGCTGACTGGCGGGGGTCCAGGCCTATAAAAGGTCGGGCACACTGCAGATCGGCCCTCTCGCGCCGCTGCAGTTTCCAAGTTAAGTGTTACACCTGCTCAAGAAGACCCTGGACTCCTCGCATTGCTAGGAACCACGCCCTGTTGATATTTGTAATTCTTATTAAAATATATAAACAGTGTAAATAGACCCTAAACGAAGCCGAAAGGCACTTATTCTCCACGTCATTGTGATATTTTTTTTGTTCTGGACAATGCCTGGAAACCTTCTAGTTACGGAGATATTGGAGGTCAAAGTTCCAACTTTTTCACAACTTTTTAAAAAAATACTAGTTTTGAAGGTTGCAAATGTACTTGAAATACCTCTGTTACCCGTTTACTACTCATTGCATTTATCAGCACGGTGTTTTGAGTGCGTTTACAGTAAAACGAAATTTTTCACCCAAAAAAAAAAATAGTTTCCCAGCGACCATTTTTGCGTAGGATTACTTAGTTTGATGTACTGATGCACGGTTGACGGCTTCGTGAAGGGTCTTTTTACACCTTGTACAGTGCACGGTTACAAGTGTTATTCTTTATCCTCCCGTAAGTACACGCCTGCTAAATTGTATGTGCACGTGCTTGTTGAGGGTTGTCTCTTAAAGCCACCCTAAAGTGTTACATTAGTTTTATTACAAAACTCGGCCCCAAATCCCAAGACCATTAAAATAAACACCTTGATAGTCATTACACAATTTCGTCTTTAAATTATTTAAACGTACAAGTAGATAATAAATTCAATGTATACAGCGTAAATTGCTCGGCATCCGTAGAACGGTACACCTAACTAATTATACTGAGTGGAAATTCTGGAATAAATACTGTACTGATGCTTTTACAGAATTAATTCTAAGTGTGCTGCAGACAATCGTTTGATACATTATTGTAATTAGGTGTGGGGTGCATTAAAAGAGCCTTCGTGAGTGACGGTACTTTAGTACGTCCAGCGAAATTTTTTATCAGCTTGGGCTTATAAAGACGGGTTTGACGACACGTTTGGTGTAGTGGCTGAGCGATTGGCTTCTGAGCTGCGGGTCGTGGGCCTACAGATAATTGTTGCGGGTCTGGGCGTTTGTGTGTGTGAAGATTTGTGTCTGTATACGCACCCACGATACAGGAGAAATCCTAGTGTGGAATGTGTTCGTAATGAACCAGAAATAACATGTTAAGTATGTAGAACAAAATAATTTAAATCTGTGTACTGTTGGGCTGTGGAATAGTATACTAGCTTCTCCTTTGTCGGATAAAGCTAAAGGCTGCGTTCAGACGACACGCGCCCGCTCAGAGCACGCCACGCGCGTCAACACCCGCGTCTAACTCGCTTTGAATTTTTTTGTATATAATTTGAGTCTTATGACATCAATAGATTTCAAATTGCATTTATCAAAGTCCGCACACGCCAAGCGCCCGCTTCGCGCCCGCCTCATGCCATACTTCGATAAATGCAATTTGAGATATATTGATGTGTCATAAAACTCAAAATATATACAAACAATTTCAAAGCGAGTTAGACGCGGGTGTCGACGCGCGTGGCGTGCGCTTAGCGGGCGCGTGTCGTCTGTACGCAGCCAAAATGTTCTATAAAATTGTTAATTTCTACTTTGAACCGAAATTATAATATTATTTATAATATATGTTATCACTGGGGTTGTCATAGTTGTGATCAAACCCTTTAAAAAAAAGTACAACAGGTATATAGTAACATCCTCATAATAGAAGACGAGTCTTTTACCATCAACCGGGCACAAATCCAAACTCCGGACTCCTACTGAGGAATTCCACACGCAATAACCCGATACCACTTTGCCCGTTCTAGGGATTGGATCCCTCACGATCAGCAGTCACGCTGGCCATCAACAAGGCGACGAGGATAATAAATAAAATATCAAACAAACACCTGAGTATTAAAATCAAAGACAAGTTCTTAATAGGAAAAGAACATAAGCGTTCATTTCAATAGATTTAATAGCTAAATACACTAGATATCATATTTCAACAGGATTACACGAGTTTACACAGGTTAATGAAAAGCCTTCAGCTTCAGGTTCTACGTCTACATAAGTATATTGTGTACTCAATACGATTTGAAATTGATCCTTACTATGATTAACAACGCTATACACATGCATAGGTGTTCTACTTTGTATTTTTTTTTTCTTAGAAAGAAACGTTGCCCCACACTAGGATTTCTCCTGTATCGTGGGTGCGTTTACAGACACAAATCTTCACATGCACAAACATCCAGACCCGGAACAACTATCTGTATGCCATACAAATATTTGATCCGTGCGGGAATCGAACCCACGACCCGTAGTGCACAAGCCGATCGCTCAGCCACTGCACCAAACGTGTCGTCTGTTTGATTATATCAATAACTAGCGACCCGCCCCGGCTTCGCAAGGGCCAATGTAGATACTAATGTAGGGGATATAAACCTTCCTCTTAAATCACTCTATCTATTGCTGAAAACTGCATTAAAATCCGTTGCGCAGTTTAAAAGATCTAAGCGTACAGACAGCGGGAGCGACTTTGTTTTATACTGTGTAAAGATTATGTAGTATTGAAGTTTAAGTTCCATCAAGTAAACACAAACAGACAACAGTCATAATACGGTGTCGTTTGTTCTGCCTAGCCTTTTCCCAACTATGTTGGGGTCAGCTTTCAGTCTAACCAGATGCGGATGAATACCAGTATTTTACACGGAGCGACTGCTATTAGACCTCCGCAACGCAACCCAGTTACTGAGCAATGTCGATGTCCTAAGGTTAGACCGGTTGACAGACCTTCGGGCTTCTGACTACCTGTAACGACTGTCATAGGTATTCGTATGACACCTGGAATCGTCTGTTTAACGTGCTCTCCAACATATGGAGGGGTATCGATGTGTAGCGAACGGTTACCCATCCACAGACTGACCGCGGCAAGTGTAGCTTAACCTTACAAATCATTTGATCCACGGGGTTGTTATTTAGCCACGATCTCCTATCATAAGTAGGTAATAAATTAATTAGTGAGCTATTTTATATTGCTCGTTAGGATGCTGCACATAGGGTTTTAAAATAAATAAAGAACACGATACAATCTGTAAAGTTGTTCACGTCAACAGTTATTTCAAAACAGAAAAAAAAACAAAAAATAAAAACTTTTTTACAAAAAATTTAAACCGATTTCAAAAAGAATAAAATAATTACCATATAAAATTAACAGTTTCAGAAGTCGGTGCTGATCCACGCTGAACCAAATTGAAGGCACCGACTTCTGAAACTGTTAATTTTATATGGTAATTATTTTATTCTTTTTGAAGTCGGTTTAAATTTTTTGTAAAAAAGTTTTTATTTTTTTCATTTTAGTGGCCTTAATTAAAACTTGGTTGGACCTACTAAAGACGCTGCTCGTAACAATTATGTTATCATCACATCATCACAATATGCGTACTGTTCGTCATTGAGGAGTTCCATTGTCTATCTCCGAAGTTCTTCATCAGATCTTCACCAAATTTAAATGGGACCAATTTCGAAGTATACCCTATCTATTAAAAAAATAATCATTAAAATCGGTTCACAATTGGCGAAAATATCGATAAACATACACAAAAAAAAAAAAAAAACATACAGACGAAGATAGTAACCTCCTCCTTTTTGGAAGTCGGTTAAAAACAGGGATCTCAAAGAAAAAAATCCACATATTTTCTCATTTTCGATTCAGAATTATGGGCTGAATTCGCTATTTCAGTTTTAGGCACACCACCCCTTACACCTAGCTATACCTACCTTCAACTAAAGGGGCTCATGGCTAATTACCAACCACGTGGATCATATGATTTGCGAAGTTAAGCTGTGCTTGCCGCGGTCAGCCTGGGGATGGGTGACCGTTCGTTACACATCGAGACCCCTCCGTGCCTCGGAGAGCACGTTAAATAGTCGGTCCCGGGTGTCATACGAATACCTATGACAGTCGTTACGGGAAGTCAGAAGCCGAAAGTCTGACGGCCGGTTTAACCTTAGGATATCGGCGTTTTCCCAGTTACTGGGTTGCGGAGGTCTGATGGAGTCGCTCCGTGTAAAATACTGGTATTCAGCCGCATCTAGTTAGACTGGAAGCTGACCACAATATAGTTGGGAAAAGGCTAGGCAGAATTATATAACTACCTTCAACTAACAAACATGAAACTAAGCCACAAATTAACATAACTGGCAACATCAATATTATAAAGCCAATATAGTAGGTACAAGGTAAACAAAGGTTAATCCGGGCACGTGAGAGACACATTATGCTAAGTGTTAAGTCAACGAGCGATGGTGTTATAAACTTCGTTAGTACGGAACAATGTAGGTAACAATCTAAGACCTCGTTTATAGAGACAAGGCTTACAAAACAATACCTACACTATTATTTAATCTACACAAAGCAAATAAGATACGTTATGTAAAATACATACATACAGAATCTTGCAGAGGAGAATCTAACATTACAGTTATAGCTAACCTTGGTATGTCAGGATTACGAGCATGGTAAATAAAGTAAATGAAACCAACATAGATTCTCCACCACTGAGAGTACTTATATTTAGGTTAGTGGTTAGTTACAGAAGCTAGTTCACAATATATCACAATATAATAATTTACACAAGATCAGAAAATAAGGACAAGCAAATCTTCAGCAAGTCTTCAGCTGTTCGACATGGAAACCTCTGCTCCGTCGAATGACCAGTGTTTTTATAACTTCGGGTACGTTGATTAATCTTGAAGATTACCCTGCTTTATCAACATTGTACAGTGTTACCAGCTACTGATAACAGTTATTATATTAAAAACATTTTTTAAAACAAGCTTTTATTTACATGCTTTAAAAAGTAAAATATAAATTTTAAATTATATCAATTTATTATATTATACATTTTATATGATATAAAATAGGTTGTCGCGAGATTTACCCGTGTACAAATTTATTTTATGAAATATATACATTTTATTGTAGAATTACTTGTGTCAAGATCAAGTTAGTATTGTATTCTTGTTTATTTACACAGGTTAATCTCCCGACTAGCTTTTATATCATATAAATTGTATAATGTAATAAATTGAAGGCTTTGATTTAATTTATAGTTTATTTTCTTCTTTTTAGAGCATTTAGATAAAAGCTTGTATATAAAAATGTTTTTTTTTTGGCTGGACCTATTTCTAAGTCTGTTCATTTCATTTAATGCGTCATTGTTGCATGGTCTTTGTATCAAGCAAACCAAGGCTCACTATCCGTTTTGCACGACATTAGAACCGACTATCATTATTGAGTGCATATACAATATAATGTGCCTGTTCTGTTGATCGTGGAATGGTTCCTTCGTCACTCGGAATCCAACCCTGAGAGCCATGTCATGGTGAAACTTAAAACCGGTTATCATAATAAAATGCGTACCTATACAACATTTCATATCTGTGCTGTTGACCGATGAAGAGTTCCTTCATCTGGAGCTAATTCTGGATACTGATTCAGGTCATGCTTACCATAAAAATGTATTGTCATCGGAACTGAACCAATATGTAAAAACTCAACTCCGTAGGATAAGAGGAAGTGGTTCTAATTCAGCTTGCAAGATTTGACCTAAACAAAAAACCAACATACAAACATTGCAACGAAAATAAAAGCTTGTAAAAAGGGCGGTCTTGTCGCACTAGGCGATTTCTGCCAGACAACCTTAGGATGGACATATTTGGAAGTAATAATCAGTTTTTAACAAAAATAAAACCGATTTCAAATGGTCTATCTCCGAAGTTCTTCATCAGATCTTCACCAAATTTAAATGGGACCATTTCGAAAGAATACTCCTTCAAACAAAAAAAGAATCATTAAAATCGGTTTACAATTAACAAAGATATCACGGAACAAACATACAAAAAAAAGAAACATACAGTCGAACTGAGAACCTCCTCCTTTTTGGAAGTCGGTTAAAAAGAGAGTGCTAGTTCGTTGTGTAACAAAAACAAGAAGAATCGATTTTATTACATTAATCTATATAAATAAACTTAGTACACAAACGTATATCGATGTTTAAAAACAAAATTAATAGTAATAAAAAACATTTTTAAAAACAAGCTTTTATAAATGACATGAATTAAATAAAAATGAAAATGCGTACACAATATTTCGTGTCTGTGCTGTTGACCTTTAAAGAGTTCCTTTATCTGGAGCTAATCCTGGATATCGATTCAGGTCATACTTACCATAAAAATGCATTGTCATCGGAACTGAACCAACATGTAAAAATTCAACTCCGTCGGATAAGAGGAACTGGATCAAAATTCAGTTGCAAGATTTGAACCGAACATACATACAAACATTCCAATTTATGTAAAAGCTTGTAAAATGGAGAATTGTGTACCGTGTTTCTAACTCCCGAAGCAAATAAGGGGTGTTATTAAGGGGTGCTAAAGACAGACAAGCGTAGCTCCTAAACGGTGCGTCCATTTTCATTGCTGTTTTTTTTGTTTGAAAACTTATTTAATTGGCACGGTTCTTAGATATGATAATGCCCCTTAGTTATTCTACTTCGCATCATGTACTATGGTATTCTACTCAGCTCTTCTTCCTCTTAGCCTTTTCCCAATTATCTTGGGGTCAGCTTCCAGTCTAACCAGATGCGGCTGAATACCAGTATTTTACACGGAGCGACTGCCATCAGACCTCCGCAACCCAGTAACTGGGCAATGCCGATATCCTAAGGTTAAACCGTTTGTCAGACTTTCAGGCTTCTGACTACCCGTAACGACTGTCATAGGTATTCGTATGACACCCGGGACCGACAGCTTAACGTGCTCTCCGAGGCACGGAGGGGTCTCGATGTGTAACAAATGGTCACCCATCCACGGACTGACCGCGGCAAGCGCAGCTTATCCTCGCATATCGTACGATTGGCGCGGTTGTTATTTAGCCACGAGCCCCTCGTATTCTACTCAGCTCTATCACCTCTTAATTCCATCAATGTAAATGAAACCCAAAAAGATTAAATATGTATGAAACCCAAGTTACCTTCGCAGAACTATAAGACTTTGTACATACACCCATTAAGTTGAATGCCTTTGCGCCGATTTTAGCTTGAAGTTTAGATAGGCGTTGTAAAGTGCGTTGATAACGCTCTAAGCTATGAAAAGTTCTTGGGGATACGCGGAAGTTTAAATGTTAACCATTTGACAAGCGTTTTGTTTGCCTTTTACATAACATAAGATCCTGTATTCTCCGAAAGATTAGGCAGAGGTGTATAGTAACACCCTCATTTCGCCGTTATGTTTAAGTCCCATGTAACAGGGGGCGAGCCTATTACCATCAACCGGGCACAAATCCAAACTCAGAGCTGCTACTAAGGAATTCCACACGAAAAAACTCAAAAACACTTTGCTCGACCTAGGGATGGAACCCGGGACCTCACGACCAGCAGTCGCGCTTGCCATCACTACACCAATGAGGTAGTTAGTTAGGCTGGGTCGCATGATTTGCACAAATTCTGAAACAAAGATTGCTGAGGCGCATATCGTCAGTCGGCAGTGAAAACCACGGATGTGTAAAATACAAATATTTAAAAGGGGTAGAAATAACTGTCTCCTGCATAAAAAATGGTCATTCAAATGTAAATACAAGTTTCGACGGTCCCTACGTATACTATCGAAACTACAAAATATCAGTTTTTATTTTATCTGCTTAAAATGTGTGACATTATGTTATCTTAAAGGTTATAAAATAATACATTTTTATGGGACCAAATGGTAACTATTCCGCATCAAACTAAAGAAGAATCACGTAAATCGGATCATAAATCTCACCGTAATCGGTGTACATACATAATAAAATAAACTGAGATTTAGTAGTTTCGATAGTATACGTAGGGACCGTAGGTTTGTCATCGTACGTCATAGATAGCTTAGAAGTATTTTAATTTAAAGTTTGTTGAACTAGTACGTGTATGAGTTTATCAATCTATAGAACAAATAAAACGCTTTTAATGAACATTTTATTTACGAGGTTTTCACTACCGAGTCGATATCTTGTCGTAGTACTGTCCATTCACTTTTAGCCAATGCCGATACTAGGATGTACCACCACTAAGCCTGTAGTACCCAAGTACACAAACAAAACACAAATCTCAGGCTACTTGCACATTCAAGTCTCACCGCACAACTAACAGATCTAAATTGCACAAGAACGAATAAATCAAGATTTTCTTAAACTAAACTATAATTTAAATGCATAACAATGTCCACGATTTGTCGTTCGCTGTTTCTTATCTGTCGTTCCGTCACCAACAAAACTTGGTGAAATAAATCTACATACTTGAGATAAGGCTTGGGTTTTCGTGTAGGTTTAACGTTTCAAATCGTGGCATTTGTGCAGCTTGGAAATCGTATATTAAGAACACACATTCGGAATTTTATTCGCTCGTTCGTTCTGCTGTGGCGACATCTACCACGCCACAAGCTACGCAGCACGACGATGATAGCAGTCTACAGCGACAAATAATAAAAACTGACAAAAATGACGTCACAAATCGTCGCTCAGGTAACAATACCGCCTAAGTCGAAAATTGGTCATTTGAAGTTTTATACGTCATTGGATATATATTTTTGGCGCGCATCGAATGATGTTAGAAAAAATTAAAATTATCCAATCACAGCGAGTTATTCAAACAGTTCTGGCACCGCGCAATTCGTTTGTTGTGTCATTTTAAAGATAATAAAGGCTCATTTACACGGTTCAAGTTTCTTGAAGCAAGTCTCATGCTATCCTTGTCTTTCTCTCCGACAAAAACAGAGATAGCATGAGACTTGCTTCAAGAAACTTGCACCGTGTAAATCAGCATTAATCAGTTTTTTGTCTCTCTTGAAAACTTGTCAAATTTAACTTGAGCGGTATTGTTACCTTAGTGACGAAATCTTGCATCGAGATATCAAGATTTGACACGCAGATACCTTATAAAACTACCCAACATCAACCGTTGGGCAGTAGCCCGCCAGGAACAAGATCCACCTGGTAGGAGGATCCTCCCCTTTCATCGGAGGAACTGCATACCTCGTTCCTTCACATTGCTTAGCCTTTTCCCAACTTTAAGGTCAGCTTCCATTCTATCCAGATGCGGCTGAATACCATTAGAACATCAAAGATGATAGCTCCACAACCCAGATAGTGGGCAATGCCGATATCCTAAAGTTAGTCCGGTTGTCAGACTTTCGGGCTTCTGACTACCTGTAACGACTGTCATGGGTATTCGTATGACACTCAAGACCGACCGTTTAACGTGTATTTTTATTCGCTTATAACTATATTATTTATATAAAACCCATTCACGTACGGCCTAAACGTAAAATTTGTATGCGTGTTCCCTAGCGATGAATTAGCCTTAAATAGAAAAAAGACTAGAGAATCCAGAATCCAGGCATCATCCAATCCAAATTAACTACATAACTCTATGACCAACATTTAGGCTTATTAATAGGCCCTTATTAATAAGTAGTACATGGTTTTAGTAAATTAGCATTTTAGGTCATTCAACTATAGCTAACGGGGTGTCCTGCGTAAGCGATAAACGCGACGCGGTGCGACGCGACGCGACACGACGTGGAACAAATACGTGTTACGTCGCGTCTCGCTACATAGGCCGCTAGTAGGGAATGCCGTTGTCTTAATCGCGTTTGTTGCGTTTGTCGCGTCGCGTTCGTCACTTACGCAAGATACCTCGGTTGCGTTTACGGATGCTAAGGTGCAACTGCCCGTTCACACAGCGGATCCGTTATTAAAATGGCAGCTACGTCGCATCTGGCAGGCAGGATACGATAAAAATAACGGATCGTGTGAGAAGCCTATATACTCCTCCATACATCTTCATGTACGGATTCGATTTTTTATATTGTTCCAGCATCCAGTTTTTGATGACTAAACGGAACATGTAAAAATGTAGGACCAGTATTTTTTACTGGATTCGAAATAGTGTCGTGTATGTGAACTCGTTCGTACAACTAAGGCGCCATCACCAAAATAAAAATGGATCCGCTAAAGACGATCCTGTAAACAGTTTCTGTTTGAACTAGCTGTAACATGATTTATATTTATAGTGAAAGCCATTTCTACGAAGTCGTAGCTAACCTCTACGCCGCGTAGCGTAAAGTCTACGAGATCGTAGTTATTGCTACAATAGTTTTCTATTTGTCGCTTTGCCTTTATTTTACAATTTTATCAGCTTATTTTTGCTTTAATAAACTTGTTACCATGCCCAGTGATTTTGATGTTAATATTTAAAACTAAAAAATCTTTTATGTTAAACATTTTTATCTTGCAGCACCCTTTTCTTTTTTTTTTTTTTTATCGTGGGGAAATCCTCATGGACTATCCCCCGTCTGGGGAAGACGGGGGGGTGTGCCGGACTCTTACCGGCTAAAACCACCACGGTGTCCCTCCTTCTGACCTAAGGCCGGGGTCGCGGGATTCGCTATTGCATGCACCGCAACCCCGGCAGGTCTTGGTCCACCAATTGCTGGTGGACCTCTCCACTGTAGGGCCCCACCCCACGACCTCCTGAGAGGCGCGGGGGGCATCCCACATCACCGGCGCACCAGAACACATGGTACGCCGTGACCACCCCGGGGACCAAACAAGTACATGGGCGCCAGACTATCTTGCAGTACCCCTGCAGCATCAGGATTTGAGGATTGATGTTTAAAACTATTATGATGTTGTATTGTCATAGGAAATTAATTTGTGTGCGAAGTTTCAGAAGAATCGGTTAAGCAGAAGTAGTCGAAAAATCTGTCGCAAAATTTGAAACAAATGTACGAATTGAAGCTAATTAAAACTGTTTAAAAACATTAATATTTTTAATGAGTATACGTATGCTGCTGTTCCTACGATATTCTTAAAGTGTTAATTAAAATTTAATTAAAAATAACTCCTCAAGTTTCCATGTAAAAATAATATAAAAAATCCTTTGCGTAGTATGTAATTTCACCTCCGCATTCCTCATCCGCATAATATGTTCCATCCCAATAAAACCTAGCAAGCCTTACATTTAGAAATAGCAATAATTTCGCACAATACATCCGGGTCGGCTTTCCTTACAAAATTAATTCTGGAAAACGGATATCTTCTTATATGTGTATGGTAACGTTATCTGTACCATACCTGGTTTCATACCAATGGATTGAAGGGATTCCCTTTGTTCTGAGTTACCCACAAAATATTACATACATAGAGTACATTGGAAGCGTATCGAATTGGAAAAACATATTGTTGTGTACCTCGTTTGTGTGGTGTGGAGGTATTTGTGGCATAGGAGATTTAAGAATATATCTTTATAGTAAAGTTTGTGATAAAATGGTTAAAAATTTCTATTGATTTAATGTTGACGTGGACAAACGTCTTCTCTTCTAAAAAAAGCGGTTGTTCCAAACCGCCAGATAAATTATATCTTGTCGTTTTGACAGATTTTCTGTACATGGCTGTCAAAATTTAAATCATCTTTCTTGGAATAAAGTTTTCTGACGTTGATAAAATCGGCCTTAAAAAGTTTTCTTTTCTTTTCTAGCAAATACTTTTGTCATATTTTTCATTGTTAATATGTATAATACAACTCCATATTGCAAATTATTATATCCTTAACAATTACACAAAGGGACGATTTTATAAACGTCAGATAATTATTTGAAGATAGAAAAATCGCCCTTTATAACTCACAAAATTGCTTTCGAAATAATAATTTCTGTTATTCAGGTACACCATTATCAGTAGAATTTCACAAACTTAAAAACAACATAACATAACATGACGCCTGTATTCTCCAAAGGGTTAGGCAGACGTGTATAGTAAAACCCTCATTCCGCCGTTATGTTTAAGTCCCATGTAATAAAGGGCGAGCCGGGCAAACTCCGGGCTGCAACTGAGGAATTCCGCACGGAAAAACCCAAAAACACTTTGCCAGACCTGGGGATCGAAACTACGACCTCATGATCAGCACTCGCACTTGCACTAGACCAACGAAGCAGTACTGTAGCTTAAAAATATTCATAGAAATAGAATAAAATAAATTATTCCCTTTTTATAGTCGAGCCACGATGCCACCCTACTACACTAGCTTACGGGAAGCTATCGCAGACGTCGTATTGGAGAAAAGATACTGTTGTTATTGCCTCAGAGACTCCCGGAATTTATCCATAGAAATTGGTCCTGTTTCGCCGTTTTAATACTTGATTGACTTATCTTTATGTTGGTACACAGGTGTGAACTGAAAAGGAAAGGTTAGGTGTGCCGTGAAAGCTGCTGATAAGAATGAATGATAGGAACTAGGTTAATGGAGTAAGTAGTAAAAGAATTCTAGTGTGAAATATTTTTGTTTTTTTTTGTCTGGACTGGACTGGTCTCGACATCGAACCCAAGGCACGCACCTCTAATTTTTTGGATTCATGTGCGAATTATATAATTATCACATGCTTAAAAACGATGAAGGAAAGCATCGTCATGCCTGAGAGATATTTCTCGACGGCATGTGAAGCCAAGTCAGAGGCCCATGGGCGGCATAAACTCTGACACCAGGTTAGTCACCATATGAAAAAGAAAGAAAGACTGGTGCCTCGGAGAGCACATTAAACCGTCGGTCCCGGGTGTCATACGAATTCCTATGACAGTCGTTACGGGAACTCAAAAGTCTGAATGTCTGACAACTGGTCTAACCGGATATCGGCATTGCCCAGTAAATGGATTGCGGAGGTCTGATGGTAGTCATTCCGTGAAAAATACTGTTATTTAACCGCATCTGGTTAGGTTGGAAGCTGACCCCAACATAGCTGGGAAAAGTATAGACAGAACACAACTATTTCAACTGGATGTAAAGAAAATGTATATGTCAGTGTATATCAGTATAATTATAAGATTAAACGGGTTGAGTCTTCTTTTCGTGACTTGGCTTCACATGCGGTCGAGAAATATCTGTCAGAAATTTCTCAAGATGTTTTCCTTCACCATTTTTAAGCAAGTGATAATTATACAATACGCACATGAATCCGAAAAGTCAGAGGTGTGTGCCCTGGGTTCAAACTAGAGACCTATGACTTGGCAGTCCGAGGTTCACACCACTAGGCTATTTATTACTGCTGTTACGGGTTGAGTACAAGTAAAAAAGCTCTCAATATCAAGGTGAAAATAGTTACTTACTGCTACCTTAGTAATCAGCTTCACTAGTGCTATTAAGCGAACAGAGTTTTGTGAACAGTATTTGATACCAAATAATATACTGAAATTAGATCAGCAGGCATCCTTAAACAATAAGCTTCTGGCTGCCTGTGCCGCCTGAGTCATGCTGTCTAAGGCAGTGTTCCGCAAACTTTTTGTGTTCAAGGTATACCTACGAAATCGGGGAATTCAGATACCATAAATAAAAAATCAAATTTTAATCATATAAAGATAGCAAAGAATACATTTTTTCCGTCCGCCTTCATCATTTTATAAGAAATATATTTTTCCCGTGGCACACCAATTAATGACCACGGTACACCCGTGTGCCGCGGCACACACTTTGCGGAACACTGGTCTAAGGCATAGAGAGTTTCAATGTATACTTGATTAGAGTAACATTGCCTAATCTTGCATAATTATTATTCGCGTGAAGGATGCTTTATTGATATTGATGCTGTGGTGTGATAAATTCCCTATAGATCCGATACCAGACTTAATACCCTAGACAAGCCGCTCTAACATGCGCAGCGCAACTTAATTTTTTCGTCGCATTATCTCGTGCCGAGACGAGAAAATACTTTTGAATTTTTCCATTCTTGTCTTGGTCATGTTAGACCCTTGTCTCACCTGATGGTAACCGCAGACAGGTTCTAAGATGAAGCACATGAATCCAAAGAACAGAAATACAGAGGGATTTACCTATACCCCTCTGGCTCTCACATTCTCGTGACAGAACACAGTAAACTGCTTGGAGCCGGACTTTAATGTGAGGGTGGTAGTTAGTCAGGTGGGCCGTATAGATCCTACCACCAAGCAAAAATATCACTTATCTGGTCTCGGCACGAGATAATGCGAAGACAAAATGATGTCGCGCCGCGTATGTTACAGGGTGTCCTGCGTAAGCGACGAACGCGACGCGATGAACGCGACAAACGCGATCAAGACAGCGGCATTCCCTACTAGCGGCCTATGCAGCGAGACGCGACGTAACGCGTATTTGTTCCACGTCGTGTCGCGTCGCATCGCACCGCGTCTCGCTTGTCGCTTACGCAGGACACCCCGTTAGGCTTACATAATTCACACAATCCTAACTTTACAATCTTAGTAATATAAAGCTTATCTTCATCGCGTGTGCTCCGGATCGTTTACAACTTACGATTTGATTAAGCGATCTAAAATTCTTAAGGCTGTATTTTTGCTTTTTTATCAAAACTAGCAAATAAGTTACATCTCATTTTGTGATACCAATCTACTAGAGAACGTTGGCCGATCACGCGAACTGTTAGCGCGCTAGTTTCTTTGTACAGAGCTTTGTTCATTAATTCTGTTAGTAAACATAAAAAAATACCTGATAAATTAATAGGAATTATTAGTAGCTAATGTTTGCAGGGTTTAAGTGACACTATAAAATCACAATATGACAGCATGACATAATATGACCCGCCTCCGAACTTATATTTATTTATACTAGTATTTAATATAAGTATAAATAAATAAAAATATTTCAAGTATAAATAAATACCTTATTTAATGTAACTATAAATAAATATAAGTTCGGAGGTGTGTCAGATTATGTCATGTTGTCAGATTATGTCATATTGTCATATTATGACATATTGTCATATTGTGACATGTCGTCCTGCCTTGTTGGTCTAAAGGTCGCAAGCGCGACTGCTGCGCATAGGGTCCTGGGTTAGATCTCCAGGTCGGGCAAAGAGTTATTGGGTTTTTCCATTAGGAATTTCTCAGTAGCAGCCTGGAATGGCGAAACGAGGGTATACTAAAACCACCTCCGCAGATCCCTTCGCGGAATATAAGGCGTGTTGTTATGTGTGACATGTCATATTTCATGCACTAGTAAAATCACAGTTATTATTTATTTATTTACGCAATTTACGTAAAAGTTCTTTATTAAACAAAATAAAACAGGTCTGAAAGGGTAAAAAATTACAATGTGACCTTAGAAGCTGTCAAAATAGTAGTAAAAACATAGCTTTGATTAAAAACTACAGTAAATTAAAAGTGAATAATTTCTGTGAAATAGCAAGTTTACAAAAAAAACATTTGAAGTCAAAATTATGCATACCATAATTATTTTGATGTTAGTAAAATATAGCTTGATAATACGAAATTCAAATCTGATTGAACTATCAGAATAATCTTGAGCGGCAACTTAAACTTGACGTAAAATTAACAAAATGAATTATTAAAGTAATTTCTAGAGGCATATTATTAAACCATCAGTTAAAACTTAAGTTCTTTGAACACAAAAGTTCAACATTTCTTATTTCGTTAACGTAAAAAATATATACGCAAGGTCAATACACTTTCTGACGGAAAATACAACACATATGACACTCTCTCAAATATTTATTAGTAACAATAATAAGTGTACAAGAAAAACTCACATTTGTTGAACCCAATCGATTTTAAACCTTCACCAAAAGTCTCAAGGTTTACAATTCTTTGTACGCAATCGTCAAGATCTTATCAAATATGATCGATTGTGCGACGAAAGAAATACTCTACGATGTGAACTGTTAAATATTTTTTCGAAAGGAATTTTCAACTGTAATGTTTTAAAAATAAGATTCAAATTCAAATGCGATTCTTTTATATTTTTGTATTGTGAAAAGTATAGTATTATAAAGCTGTTCGGGTTTGTTGAAGATATTATGATAAATAGTTGTAGTTCATTCAATAAACGTGTACTGAACATAATACCTCTTTATACCTTTAGGATTTCGAAAGCTGAAAGGATCTGTTAGCAAAGTCGGATAAGGGCGTCCCCATAGGATACAGTCCATGTACTGATCACCCGTTCACGGGCTAAAATATAAGACATCCTCATCGCACGCTGAGAATAGACGGTGTTGTAAGATTCAATAAAACCCAGCTCGCTTGGTGGTAGGATCAATGCGGTCTGCCTGGCTAGCTACCACCCTCATATTAAAGTCCGGCGCCAAGCAGTTTACTGTGTCCCGTCGTGTGTATGTGATAGCCTAAGGGGGATAAAGGAATCCCTCTATATCTCTGTTCCTTGGATTCGTGTGCTCCATCTTAGACCCTGCCTGCGCTTACCACCAGGTGAGACTAGGGACAAACGCGACAAAGTCGACAATAAAAAAAAAGGATAGTGTATGAATATTTTGTATGAACATGAATACGTATGCATCCATCCATCATCCATCATTAGCCTATAATGTTCCCACTGCTAGGACACAGGCCTCCTCTCTGTGAGAGGGAATGGGCCGTAATCCACCACGCGGACCCAGTGCGGGTTGGTAGATGTCACAGATCTTCGAATTTTTGTTTCTAGGATATGCCGGTTTCCTCACGATGTCTTCCTTCTCCGTTTTGAGAGCAGTGGTGATGAAATAAATTACACAAAGTAATGCGCCTGGCTGGGTTCGAACCCACGACATACAAGTCGGGGCCGTTACCACTGGGCCACCACTGCTTTATGCATACTTTCTCGCATCGATTCAGCTTTCGCATGCATCAGTACGACTATGCACCGTTATGCATGCTGTAGAACGCTTTCAAAGCACCCAATATTACAGATGATACGGATAAGTGTGTCTAAATCCATTTTTTTTGGTTTCACGCCGATTAATGTGATTAGTCCCTAATACACCTACGGAAAAACATGGACATGCGATTTCCTAAAAAAAGCAGTGGAATTGAGAAACACTTTTTTTTAAGTCGGCAAAAAACACAGCGGGCCCATTTTTGCCACCTAATCACTACGCGACAGCAGTACTGCGCGGCGCGGCACTGCGATTAACAAAATTTGGCCGTTCCGCTGCTCTGAAGTTCATTTCCGCCTAGTAACTGTCTTACCTTAACAAGAGTACCTAAATACACAAGTTTACCGTTTCCTCTAGCTTTTCCCCAACTATATTGGGGTCAGCTTTCAGTGTAATCAGATGCGGCTGAATACCAGTATTTATATAGCGAATACCAGCATACGGAACGACTGCCAACAGATCTCCGCAACCCAATTACTGGGCAATGCCAATACCCTAAGGTTAGACCAACTGTCAGACTTTCGGACGTCTGACTGCCCGTAACGACTGCCGTAGGTATTCGTATGACAACCTGGACCGACTATTTAACGTGCTCTCCGAGGTATGGAGGGGTCTCGATGTGTAACGAACGGTCACCCATCCACGGACTGACTGCGGCAAGCGCAGCTTAACCTCACAAATCGTATGATCTGCGCGGTTGGTAATTAGCCACGAGCCCCTCAGATACACAAGTTTACCAATAAATGGGTGAATATTCGAAATTTTTTAACATTATTTTAACAAATCATTCTTCTCCCGGGTTGTTAACGTTATAGTATTGTCAGATTGTTTTTATTCTTGTCTTATTGCTTGACAGCAGCGGTATAGTTTGAGTTTTCATTATTATAATTATAGTATTAAACATCTGCATTCTTAACTTTGGGATGATGCTAATGACGTTCTCAATTTTTGTTAATATTTTTCGAAGAATGCCCCAAGTAGTATTTAATAAGCCTGAAAGCTATTTCTATATCGCACTCAAAGGCACGGTACTTGGTGGTAATTATCAAGATATTTACGACTTAATAACAGGCCGTGTGTAGGTATAATAAAAGCTAGTCTTTCTTGTTCTAGTTTTAAAATAAAGTCAATAGGCTATTAGTGTGGAAAGTGCTTTTAATTATAGTGCGTTATTATTTTACTTTCAATGAGTATTTCCTGGTAAAAGTAGGCAGTGGTGACTTTATCGATGAGGGTCATTAAGAGCGACTGAGGCCCGTAATAATATACAGCCCTCATTAGAGATCTTCCAACAGAAGCTACCATAAAATAGAATTCCATACATTTAACAGCATACATACATAAACTCGCGCCTTATATCCCGTAGGGACAGGCAGAAACTATAGAACGCCACATGTTACGATCCTTACATACTCCTTTCGCTTCGTTCACATTCATACATCTTGCCATACACGCACGCCGGTTGAGAGTAGTACGTATTGTCCTTTGTGAAGAACATCACCAATAACATCGATGTATGTCCTTCTAGGGCGTTCTCTAACGGCATTGTATTTGACAACATATTTTTGAATACGGTTCAAGTCATATTAAAACTACACTTACCTTCACTTCGGGCCTAGACACACTATGAGTAACACTGCACTGCAGCGGAGCGGTGCAGCACGGCACAGCAGTGATAGCCTAGTGGTGTGACCGTCTGACTGAAAAGTCATAGGTCTCGAGTTCGAACCCAAGGCACGCACCTCTGACTTTTCGGATTCATGTGCGTATTGTATAATTATCATTTGCTTGAAAACGGTGAAGGAAAACATCGTGAGAAAATTGGCATCCCTGAGAGATATTTCTCGACGGCATGTGAAGCCAAGTCAGAGGCCCATGGGCGGCATAAACTCTGACACCAGGTTAGTCACTGACCACACGAAAAGAAGAAGAAGAAGCACGGCATGGCCAAATATCGTTCATATGAAAGCGCACTGCCGCGTCGCGCAGTTCCTCTACAGCATAGTGCGTTCTATCTTATACAATTCCAAATAAACAATATTGACCGCGCCGTACCACGCAGCTCCGCTCCGCTTAGTGCGGTCCGTTTAGGTCTGACCTTTATCAGCATCGATTCGCATTTTACTCATAGAAAATAGCACTCTTGTATGAAGATGCCTACACATGCTTTCATCCTTTCGCATCGATTCATCTTTAGCATCTGAAGTAATGTTCGTACAAGTGTAGCTAATGCTTCCAGATGCTTACGCATGTTTGAGCATGCGAGAGAATGTTTACGCAGCTTATCGGAATAGAACAAATCGTATTTACGAATCTAAAAACGTCTAGGTACGCTTAAGCACCCTTATCAGCAAGCAAAAAAAAAACTACAAACAAATTAGGTATGTTAACAAAATTACAGCAGCTCTTGTTAAAAAAAGAAAGAAAATTGCTTCCAAAATTGGATTTTTATAAATTACAAGGAAATAAGGAAACACAAATCACACGATAATGAGCCATCATAATTGGAGGCTAATTGGAAATCGATAGACTTTGAACTACCGTACCCGAGTCGCCATGTTATTCCCGGAAATGGATGTACCTCTCCCCTTTCTATTCCCGCGTGTGCCTTAAATGGTAACTAAGTGATTTTGTTGTGAAGATTCAATAGTAGTAGAGCTTTTTGTGAAAGAGGTCGTTCGGGGAAGGATTACCACCATATTGCGATCCTAATTTATTATACAATGCAAGCAGCATGACATTAAAGTGCTTGGAATAAAAAACCAAAAAACTTGCATTGATGACATTGATGTGATAGGAATCTTTACATAGTTTAGAACAAAGTCGCTCCCGCTGTCTGTACGCTTAGATCTTTTAAACTACGCAACGGATTTTAAAGCAGTTTTCAGCAATAGATAGAGTGATTCAAGAGGAAGGTTTATATGCCCCACATTAGTATCTACATTGCACATGTGCGAAGCCGGGGCGGGTTGCTATTAAAAAGTAAAAAATGCGAGTTAAAGCGTCATTGGTTGGTGAAAAGATTAACCAGTCAACAAGGTTGGTAGCGGAGCTGAGTCAAATCAAATCAAATCAAAAAAATTTATTTCACATATACCAATACAGGTGCTTATGAAACGTCGAATTTAGGTGCACGGTTCCAATTAGTTGTTTCCTATGGAGAAGAGCCGGCAAGAAACTCCATGGTTACTCTTTTAAAAATAATACCTTTAACAATTTCAGTGGATACAGTACAATGATTTAGGATAGTGAGAGAACAATGAGGTCCTGACCACAGACCAATGAGTAATATAGTACTAAAATACTTGAGTACAAAAACTAACAAACAAAATAAAATTTAAAAAAAAGTAATATGAATAATATTGTAGTAATTTACAAATTTATAGATGCAGGTCCACAAAGTTCTCACATTTACAAAAGTGAAAAGGAAGCTAAACTATATAAAACAATTGACATAATTAAATGTCATCAAAACTTAGCTAAAAAATCATTGTAAAATAAAAACTGCCCAATGTACTCGGGGCGTATAAAGGTACTTAAGTATCGTGACTCGTAGGGTGCACCTGTCTTACAATAAAGAGTTTTTATATCTTATAACAATAAAAAACAACATAGCATAATCAGCTCATTACTGTACAACTGCTGGGGACGGGCTTCTTCTTAGAATGAGAAGAGCGCTGACCTGGTGCGGGTTGGCGGACTAAACACACCATCGAGAACTTTTTGGAGCCCCTCAGTTTTGCAGATTTCTTTACGATGTTTTCCATCGTCGTTAAAATCGGACATGAACTTGAAAAGTCAGAGGTGCAGGCCGGGATCGAATTTGGACCCACCTTCATGGAAGGCAAGCGTTCAACCTGTAACACTTTAGGGTGGCTTTAGGAGTCAACCCTCAACTAGCACATGCACATAAAATTTAGCAGGCGTGTACTCACGGGAGGATAAATAATAACACTTGTAACCGTACACTATATATATTTAATTAAGAATTACAAAGAGAACAACAGGGCGTGGTTTGTACAATGCGAGGAGTCCAGGATCTTCTTGAGCAGGAGAACACTTAGCTTGGCAACTGCAGCGGCGCGAGAGGGCCGATCTGCAGTGTGCCCGTCCTTTTATAGGCCCGAACCACCGGCAGTCAGCCACCACCCGTCACAAACCTCTAGGCTCTCACTGCTATAATAAATAGGCATGATCCTTATGACTGCAGCTTCTCACATATGAACCGTAACATCACCGTTCAGATACATCACACTGTACTAAGTTAGTTTAATCATAGTATTAACGTCTTCACTCCCCTCAATACTCCAAACTTCTCGGAAGTCACTGACAGGAAGTTTTGCAACTAACTATTTTGTTGCGAAGACAAGTTACTGAAGCTAAAGTTATTCTGATTCTTGGTAGGACATGTTGGGAGTTGATTAAGTATAAAATGATTCGATTAAGGAGTTTGAAGGACGATTTGTTTCTATATGTAATGTTACCTTAATTAACAGCATTGATAGGGTGTGACCGTCGGACTCCTATATCTTAGGTTTCGAGTTCGAACGCAAGGCACGCACCTCTGACTTTTCGGATTCATGTGCGTATTGTATAATTATGAATTGATTAAAAATGGTGAAGGAAAACATCGTGAGGAAACCGGCATGTGAAGCCAAGTCAGAGGCCCGTGGGTGGCATAAACTCTGACACCAGGTTAGTCATTAACCTCACGAAGAGAAGATTTTACCTTCGAGATCTAATAGCTGGACGTGTCGTGCTGAAGGTCACGAGTTAGATTATTGTGGAGCGTCTTTTCCGCTTATCGCAAACCATTGCTAGACATAGGTAATCTTTGTAGTTAGAACGCTAGTTAAAACCAATAGTAAGCCTGGCACGAATTCTGTCGTAACTAACGCAAATTTAACGTTAATGTAAGTAAATTTTGAATCGGAAATACTCGTTTCGCACATTCTATTTAATTAAATTGCCAACTTTATTCATGTCTATGTATGATACAAATTATGCAAGTTGCAAAAAAATTAACTAAAATGTTATACGATGTACAGTAATAATAAATAAGTATAATGCTATACAGTACATAGTCTGTTTAGTTGTCGGCAATAAGATTGACCAGCATATCATTTTGGGACCTAGTGCATAATATCAGCACAATATAAGCACATTGGGTCACCCGCGCGGAGGCGCAACGAGTATTCCCAAGGAGGGTTGATGTCAGGCAGGCGGCCGGTCATAAAACAATAAGCCAAAACCTCTAACAACATGGATTTATAAAATACATGTTGTGCCGACCCCACCTAGTGTGGGATAAGGGCAGGAAGAAGAAGTTATACGACAGTTGTATTTTAGATTTAAAATTCGTTGACATTAGCGATACGTTTATGATACTATGCGTCAAAAACTCGTGCTAGGTCTACTGAGGTAGTCTTTTCGTTCTGATTACGCTAAAATGTGCATGACCTTCAGAATTTTAATTTTTAAACTTGTTATGTTTCTCTAATACAAGGTTACTGACTTTGGTATATTAAAAAAACAAAAATGGAGGCGTCACGGGACGCCTGGTAAATGTAAACCATAGTAACCCATTTAGTTAAAAAAAACTATCCGAATCAAACTGTAGAGAACCGACGAGTTACGAAGGTCTGCCGTCGTGTGTCTGCCATCGCGAGCATCGCCACGCAACAGCCGCTCTCACATCCGTACCGCCGCATTAAATGTTTCACATTAAAAACAAGAAGTTTGCGAATAGATTTGCCAGATGACAATAAAAGCCGTGATCTAAGTTTCTGGTTTGTCCATAGTACCTAATTGTTATCGGTAGCTGGTAACACTGGACAATGTTGATAAAGGAGGGTAATCGTCAAGATTAATCAACGTACTCGAAATTATAAAAACACTAGTCATTCGACGGAGCGGACGATTCCATGTCGAACAGCCGAAGAAGTCTGACCTTTTATATCTGATTAGCTTGTCCTTAGTTTCTGATCTTGTGTAAATTATATTGTGAACTAGCTTCTGTAACTAACCACTGACCCAAATATAAGTACTCTTAGTGGTGGATGTTGGATGTTGGTTGTTGTTGGATGGTCTATGTTGGTTTCATTTACTTTATTTACCATGCTCCCAATCCCGACATACCGATATTAGCTATAACTGTAATGATAGATTCACCCCTACACGATTCTGTTGTATGTATTTTACATAATAGTGTTCTTTTTTTAATATTGATGCTACCAACATATTTTCATTGGTAGTCTAGTATATTTAGCCAAATCATCACAGTACATCGACGTTCTCAAGACTACATCACGCAATGCTTGCGTGACGAACACAAAATTGTTATTGATTTAAAATAATAACAGTGGTGGCGAGCAAACAACGCTGTGCCGCACTGTACCTACGTACTGTTGAACACGAATGTTCGATATTCACTATCATTAATGTACAGTCGCGCCGATTAACCTTTGTGTACTTTCTTAATGACAAAGATTTGTGAAACATTGGAATTATAGGGTAGGTATAATCTGTATGTAACGATTTTATAAAAAACTGTTTTGGTACATAATGTGTAAAAGAGCTTTAATGGTAGGGCAGTTTACCGTTGCCATGGTAACGGATGACTAAATATTTTGCAGATAGATCATAAATACAGTACGTAACACAACGAAGAGCAAACCTTATAAATGTTTGATGGGTAGGTAAAGTATAGCACAATCATACACTTTTTGTCAGTATCCACACTATTCACCAATTTTTATTTTTCTCATTTTTCATAACCTCCTTTCCTTCAGTTTTGTAGTCGGTTAACATAACTAACACCATCCTACAAGATCAGCTGCACAATATAAACAAGTAAGACATCAACAATTTCTCAAAATCCTAAATATCATAGCTTGAACTAGACCCCGTCTTCACACTGTGTGATAAGTGGATAACGTGAACAGTGACAAAAAATGTACGATTGTATTACACTTAACCTACCCATCAACCAGTTACAAGGTTTGCTCTTCGTTGTGTTACGTACTGTGTATAACACAATCATCACAGATGAAGTAAAAATATAAACTTGGCCCAAATAACATTACCGTGTAGCATGCTGATGCATAATAAGCCCATCACTGTCCCACTGCTGGACATAGGGGTCTTTTCATAATGAAAGGGTTTTAAGGCCTTAACCACTACTCTAGCCCAGTGTGGGTTGGTAGACTGTATACACCATCGAGAACTTTATGGAGCCCTCTCAGGTGTGCAAGTTAATAATGAGATCGCAATAATGATATTATCATGAGTGTAAATAATATTTAAAATAACCCTTTAAACGACTTGTGTAGTCTTAACAAGTAAAGAGAATCTGGCCTATACTAAGCCCAAAACACAGCCCGATACAAAACTAACACAATGCTAACTGAAAAACTAAAACGCCAACCCTCTTCTTTTCGTGTGGTTAATGACTAACCTAGTGTCAGAGTTTATGCCGTGCATGGGCCTCTGACATGGCTTCACATGCCGTCGAAAAATATCTCTCAGGCAGTTTCCTCACGATGTTTTCCTTCACCGTTTTTTTAAAATTACATGCACATAACATCACGCCTTGTATTCCCCGAAGGGTTCGGCAGAGGTGTCCTAGTACACTTTCATTTCGCCAATTATGTTTAAGTCGCATGTAATAGGGGGCGAGCCAATTGCCATTAACCAGGCACAAATCCAGACACCGGGCTGCTGCTGAGAAATTCCTAATGGAAAATAACACTGCCTGACCTGGGAATCGAATCCACGATCCCATGCATACTAGACCAACAATGCAGTTTTTTTTATTTAAGCAATTGATAATTATACCATACGCACATGAATCCGAAAAGTCAGAAGTGCGTGCCTTGTGTTCGAACTCGAGACCTATGAGTTGGCAGTCCAGCAGTCACATCACTAGGCTATCACTGCTATACACAACACTAAAACAACACGAACGAAAAACGTATATTAATCCTGAAGAAAACGGACACTGAAAAACTGGATTCAGAAAATTGTAGACACAGCAATTTGTTGAAGCAGTTAAACTGGTAACGGAGGATTTATGTCGAGCCAACCTTAAAACAAGCTGGGTGTTTCTTCGGCTATCTCTCGTGATATATTATTTACGAAAGAAAAAATTATCGCCGTCCGTCTTGTGGCGTTACGTCGCGAATCCCGGCGTTTTTTTCTTTTCCCTGTCAAATTTGTAATTGGGATTTGTTAATTTTTGACTGGTTGCCGTAAAAATTACAGGGTACGGTGATTTATACTGTTTTAAACTTGAGGGTATTGTCTGTCTGTCTAGTCTGGCGCCCATGTGCTTGTTTGGTCCCCGGGGTGGTCACGGCGTGCCATGTGTTCTGGTGCGCCGGTGATGTGGGGTGCTCCCCGCGCCTCTCAGACCTCGGACCAAGACTTGCCGGGGTTGCGCTGCATGCTTAAGCGAATCCCGCGACCCCAGCCGACGGCCAAAAGGAGGAAAATCGTGGGTTTTTAGCCGGTAAGAGTCCCTCGCCTACCCCGGGCGAGGGACATCCATGAGGATTTTCCCAAGCCAATATAAAAGGGTATTGACTTCATGAAGATGCAGTAGTGTTGAAGTCTTTTAAAATTTCGTGAAAAAAGACAGTCAATGATTCGATATTATAGATCGGTACTTTTACCCAAATTCATGGTAGTGGTTTACGGTAAACAACATGTGAGCCTTTGATATTTGAAAGTTAATTGTGTTTGATAATCACGCAGCATTTATAAGGACCTATCTAAAAATAATTTTAACAACAAAGACTAAAGGATCATAATATTTACATAGTATAAAACAAAGTCGCTCCCGCTGTCTGTACGCTTAGATCTTTTAAACTACGCAACGGATTTTAATGCAGTTTTCAGCAATCGATAGAGTGATTCAAGAGAAAGGTTTATGTGCCCCACATTAATATCTATATAGCACCCGTGCGAAGCCGGGGCGGGTCACTAGTTCTGAATAAATACTTACCAAGTACAAAAGATAGCAGCTCTTTTTTTAGCAATAGAGTAGTAACAAAAAAGATATCAATAAATGCTGATGATGACTGTACATTGTGTGCATGTACATACGACGATAAACCAAGCTATAGATTTCCAAAATAAGCTGACCTCTCATTGAACGAAAATTCCGTACAGTGAGAGGTAAAGAAAGAAAGAAAATTATTTATTCTGGACTCACACAGGCAGTTACAGAAACAAAAACAATATTTACAAAAAAAAGAAAGGATAACAATTTAGACTACATGCACGAGGCCAAAAAGGGCTCCTATCTCAGTATAATGCTGCGACATTTAAAAAAAAAACAAAATGTCGCATCGCTGGTTTTCAGATAGGACCATAGTGATACCACGGGCAATAACGACACAAATAAATAAATAAACATGTTACGTACAATATTAAATTAGAATACTACTAAATAAAAGCAATAAATAGTTTATTATAAACTTATGTGTTACGTGTGTCAGCATAAACTGGTTATTTATCGTCGTGTATAAGTAAATATTTATCTACAAATACAAGAAAAAATCCCTCACGTACATTCCTACTTGGACTTTAGGCTGAGCGTCCACCAGAGCTGTGCTAAGCTGCGTAGCGAGGAATGTGTTTTATAAGCACCAATAGAATCACTTCATTTACCTAGCTTCGCTCTGCGCAGCTCTGGTGGATATGGTCTTAGTGGAGCGAGGTTTTTGTTCATACAAAACAAACGAGAAATGCGAGCAAGGGGTGTGTTGCGAGGAATGTGTTGCGAGGAATGTGTTCAAGGATTTGAAAATGTGCGCTTACCAGTCAGAAAAGAGTCCGCTACCTATCCTCACACGGCTCATTTGTACACATTAACACATTACGCATTACACATTACCCATTCCTCGCACAGCTCTGGTGGAAAGGGTCACACCGTATCACATCCTCGCTACACATTTGCGCACCGCACATTTTCCTCGCACAACTCTGGTGGATGTCCAGCCTTTATCCTATTTTATTATGAAGCCATTTCTATATTATTAATTCCTGTATTTAGCACACCTTCAACATTACAACTTACTACCCGCAAACCAGGTGAAGCAAAAGAAGAAAATATTTACATACATCTGGCAACACTGAACGCTTAATTGCATTAACATTTTTAATTAAATTATAATTTCGCAAACATCGGACGCTCACAAAGTTATTTAAAAAAATATATATGAGCTTCTTTTAAGTTAAAATAAAAGAGGTTTGCAAAAATGTGCAAATTCAAATGTAATTATTTCAGCACTTTTTAAGTGAAACGTTGATTATATCATACGGCTGGTTTCTGGTCAAAAAAATATTTACATATACAAAACTCTACAAACATAATCTAATAATAAATGAGTGGAGCATTTATTGTAGCGAGAATAGAGGTGGCTTAGAGCCTCATGTTTAGTGGACGACTGCGGGCTGATAGTATCCGCCAAGCTTGTAAATCACCAATCAGCTGATATTTTAATTTTATTTTGTTTTCTGAACAAGAAATTAAACATAAAAATACTTGCTTTTTTTCATTTTTATTAAATAGCTGTGTCTTCATGGCTCCGCCCGTAGCCTGTGTTACTCAGTGATCATGTAGCTTTCTAACGGCAAAAGATTTTTTTGAAATCGGTCTAGTAGATTTTATGTTTATTCGTTACATACGAAAATACAAATCTTTCCTCTTTATAATATTAGTATAGATGGAAAAATACTAAAAAGTTAATATTACTGTATTGTCCACAGAACTATATTGGCATGCAGAATATCAGCTTATTCATATGACAGAAACTTGCTAACAATTGACTTACATTTGTAGCAGACAGACATACAATAAAGCAATCTAATAAAAGCTTTAAAAGTATGTTCTGTAGTTGTAGTAGTCTTTAAGATAATTAAACTTTTTAACAAAAAAAAACCGACTTCAAAGTGTCTATCTCCGAAGTTCTTCGTCAGATCTTCACCAAATTTAAATGGGACCACTTCGAAAGAATACCCTTTCAAACAAAAAAGAATCATTAAAATCGGTTCACAATTAGCAAAGATATCAAGGAACAAACACAAAAAAAAACATACAGTCGAAATGAGAGCCTCCTCCTTTTTTGGAAGTCGGTTAAAAATTCAAGTTTATCAGCGAAACGTTAATGGGCTATTATTCTTAGTACCATTGCAATTTAACGCCACGCAGTGACACATCACGCCTGTAAAAGCATTGCAATTTATAATTTACAACATAAGCCATCGATCAGTCATCTGACTGGAACAATACGTTGCGACTGCACCATTAGACATATGAAATATTATGAGTTCAACGCAGCGTTTGTACGTGGCCTTAATTTATAAGTTTCAAACACAGTATCACGTTATTTATGACTTTGTACGGGATAAAGTTGATATGAAGAGAAATTTTTAAAATGGTCTTTTAAAAATTATCGACGAAATATACATAAAAAATGTGTTAGGAAATATACGTATATATATATAGTATATAAACGCATATTACATGGCCAAATGGTTAAAAAAAAAAACATTTAGATCTCGTATTTTTTGCACAAATATTTTTAGTTAAACGTACTGAACACTGTAAAAGTTTGTCCAGGTATTTTCGTTTGAACCTTATACAGGGTGTCCCGAAACTCAATGTCAATCCGTCCCACAAATGATATGGCAGCTTATGTCTGTTCAGAAAAAAATAAAATAAAAAATAAAGTTCAACCGTGTTCGAGTTTCAAAGTTATAAAAAATCAAATTTTACCTCACAAATCTAATTATTAAATGCGTGTTTAAAAAAAAAGAATACTATTTTAATTTTTTTTTTCAATTTTTTTCTGAACAGTCTTAAAATGACCTATCATTTGTTACCGGCTTGACGTTAAGTTTCGGGACATACTGTATATGGATTTAAATGAATAAAGGATAATAATATCACCTAGATTTCTGCTCCACTCGACAGAATGAAACGAGCGTACGAGAACACATACGAGACATCGAACGCTTCAGGGTTGTCACAAACGATTATCACGTTGAACACAATGCGTGGCAGGGCTTATCTCTTAATACCCGATGATAGAAAGGCGCCGGAGGCAGTGGGGGTTAATAATATTTAGGTGGAACCTTATTCTGTTTGTGCGAATGAAAATATGTTTTATTATTCCAATTGAGGGCAGATTCGAGTGTATATTTAGCCTAAAATATCATAATTCAATTCTTGAATGTGGATGGGTGACCGTTCGTTGTACATCGAGACCCCTCCGTGCCTCGGAGAGCACGTTAAACCATCAGTCCCGGGTGTCATAAGAATAGCAATGTCAGTCGTTACGGGTAGTCAGAAACCTGAAAATTTGACAACCAGTCTAACCTTAGGATATCGCCATTGCCCAGGAACTGGGTTGCGGAGGTCTGATGGCAGTCACTTCGTTTATAATACTAGTATTCAGCCGCATCTAGTTAGACTAGAAGCTGGCCTAGACATAGTTGGGAAAAGTGTAGGAGGAAGGATTTTGCATTTAATGTGCGTGAATTGTATTCATATATTCGTTTTAAACATGGAGTACTTATGCTGAGTGATCTTGGATCAAATAGTCACCTCATTCATTCATATATTTCCATGGTGCAGTAAGAGGACACTGAGGAACGTTTTGAGGATATGAACTTGCTCTCCATCTTCACAGCAATTTGAAGTTAAAACCGGTGATGTCGGTGACTGAATTCTCACGCCAATTTATCTACGTAAACAATCACGCCACGTAACGCACGTCTTGCAATTTAGACTCCATGTACACGGTGCTAATTCGCATGCGAATTTGTAGCGTGCTTGCACATGTAAGCATGTGATTTGAGGTAGCATGCTTGCATTATACCTTTCTGAACAGACCATTTTTTATTTTAACATGACCAAATACCAAATATCGGAGTTAATTAAAAAAAATATATCGTGCTAATAGCTATAACAAACACACCAATGTGTCAACAGATAACAGCAAATAGACAAAAAAAAGTTTTTTTGAAATTTCTGTAAAATAGTCATGCGTTTTGTTTTTTTTATTCTTGGGTTGGTCGCGTTTGGGCCTAGTCTCACCTGATGGTAAGCGTAGACTGGGTCTAAGATGGAGCACACGAATCCGAGGAACAGAGATATAGAGGGATTCCCCTATACCCCTTTGGCTCTCACATACACACGATGGAACATAGTAAACTGCTTGGCGAACTTTAATGTGAGGGTGGTAGCTAGCCAGGTGGACCGTATAGATCCTACCACCAAGCGTGCTGAGTTTTGTTGACTTCTACAACACGCGGCTATTCCCAGCGTGCGGTGACGAAGTTTTATATTCTAACTATTATTAAATTTAATGTGTGTGTGGGGACCACAAACACTTAAAAAGCCACCCCATACTATTATTTCCCATTTACCTAATATAATGTTACTTAGCATTTATAAAACCTTACAAATCGTTAATGGGAATTGCGCTGGGAATTCCTCACTTTGCTGCTATGAAGAAGAGCTTTCCCTGGTGCATGTCTAGTGATCGATTGCTGACGTTCGCCTTACGTGCACTTTGAACTGTTTCCTTTAATTAACTGTTACAGCTTGCGTGAGAACGTAACTGCAGGAACACAATAGTTATAAGAACATTATTTACTTCGTTCACACTGATCTATGTATTTTTGTGATGTTCTGTTCTGCCTAGCCTTTTCCGAACTATGTTGGGGTCAGCTTCCAGTCTAACTAGATGCGGCTGAATACCAGTATTTTACACGGAGCGACTGCCATCAGACCTCCGCAACCCAGTAACTGGGCATCCTAAAGTTAGACTGGTTGTCAGACTTTCGGTCTTCTGACTGCCCGTAACGACTGTCATAGGTTTTCGTATGACACCCGGGATCGTAAGTTTATCATGCTCTCTGAGGCACTGTTGTGATGATTTGGATGTAAAAGAAAAACTGTATAAAACTTTTAGTCCAAGACTTCGAAGTAAGCGGAAGGAATAATTTTCTGTTATGTTATAATCTTCTAAGTAGTGACAGTCTAGCGGCTGAACACTTGCCTTCCATGCAGGAGGGACTTAGATCGAATCCGGCCTGCACCTCTGACAATTCGAATTCTTTCACGGTGAAGGAAAACATCGTGAGGAAATCTGCACGCCTGAGAGGGCTCCACAAAGTCCTCCATAGTATTGTAGTCCGCCAACCCGCACCAGGCTAACATGGTGGACTAACACCTAAACCCTTCTCATTTTGAACCGGCCCAAGCCCAACAGTGAGACGGTAATGGGTGATTATGCTATGTTTTATGCTAAAATCTCATCAGGAATGCATATACTCGGCTGTGTACTAGTTCGTGGTCATGACCTTTTTTCACAACTGCGCAAAAAAGTGTTAGGTTAGCTACTATGACTGTGCCAAATATGATATCAATTTTCTAGTCTTTGATTAGTGCCTTGTGCCAAGCCATTAATAAATGCCTGTTGTGACATAATTAAGCTAGACAGAGGCTATAGTAGAAATTAATAACCTGTTCGAGACGTTGACAGTACGTCAATCCATCGCCTATCAATTTTTTTAAGTTTTTTTTGTGACGTAGGTACTTATAGCAGAGTTCCCCAAACTTTTTTGTCTCGTAGACGACTTGCCATATTTTTCGGTTTTGGGTAGACCCCCTACTTAGCTAATATTGTACTTTTGCAAATACATCGGCTTCAAATGTGTTTTTGACTAATGTCTATCTATAGTGAGGAGTAGAGTGAAAAAACAATAAAAAAAACACAAGTTAAGTTTTATACATTTAGTAAACTTACGACAGTATCTATAATAGTTCAATCGTTGTCGGTATGTTTGTTACGTTTTCAGGTAAAAACTAAGCAACAAATCATCTGTGTATGTGGGTTATTCCATTCATGGAAAGTCAAAATTACCTGCTTAAATGAGATCCACTATCGTGGACCCCCATTTACATCTCCCGGACCCCCAATAATTATTTTCACCCACACGGACCCCTTTTAGTTCTATTTCGACCCCTAGGGGTCGATATAGACACTTTGGTTATCACTGGCTTTGCAGTCACATTAAAATCTAGCTAGACTGAACATAAAGCCAACAAATATAAAGACTTAGAAAGACGATGACGACATTCCATTCTAATGAAGTTCGAAGACTTTCATATCAGAACTGCGACTTAATCAACCGAACTCTATTCCAACTTTGTCAAACTACACACACACCGACTGACACACAAAGGGCCATGACTCGCAAAATATTCCAAGTTCTCAAATCCATTACTACATCACTTAATTTTGTTTAAAGTTCATAATATTAGACACGTTAGGCACAAAAGGTTGTGCGATGTCGTGACTCGGTTATAATGCACAGAGATATTGGTAGGCATCGAACGGAATTGTGAATAGAAGGCAAGGTCGGCACGCGACTTGGGTAGTGTGGTTTCGGATTGGGGAAAATTTGGGACAATTTTGGGTCTGTCTAAAATTGGAACCTTCTAAAACCACTGTGACGGGTGGTGGCTGACTGGCGGAGGTCCAGGCCTATAAAAGGTTGGGCACACTGCAGATCGGCCCTAGCCAAGGTTCGAGTCCCCCCTAGGGGACGCCCTTAGTGGTGTTGTTGCTATCTAGTCATGATGTTAGTATAGTAGACGTAGTAATAGTAGTTAGCTTAGGTTAAGTATTTTACTCTCGTCGGGATTGCTTGGAGACCCTTCAGGTCTCACCAATAACTGCCCGGTTACGTAGAAACGGTCCGCAAGACCATCTACAAGCAGTCGATTAGGAAAACAAAAATAAAGATCGCCCTTCTCGCGCCGCTGCAGTTTCCAAGTTAAGTGCTACACCTGCTCAAGAAGACCCTGGACTCCTCGCATTGCTACGAACCACGCCCTGTTGATATTTGTAATTCTTATTAAAATATATATAGTGTACGGTTACAAGTGTTATTCTTTATCCTCCCGTAAGTACACGCCTGCTAAATTTTATGAGCACATGCTAGTTGAGGATTGTCTTTTTTATTTCCTCGTTATAATTGCCTTGTTGGTCTAGTGGTGGCAAGCGCGACTGCTGATCGTTAGGTCTTGGGTTCTACCCCCAGGTCGGGTAAAGTGTTATTAGGTTTTTCCGTGTGAAATTCCTCAGTAGTAGTTCGGAGTTTGGATTTGTGCCTGATTGGTGGCATTAGTCTCGTCCCCTATTACATGGGACTTAAACATAACGGCGAAATGAGGGTGTTACTATACACCTCTGCCCAACTCTTCGGGGAATATAGGCGTGATGTTATGTTTATGTGTTATGATTTTTATTTCTGTAAATAAATCTATTACAGACACTTTTACAAGTCAATGTAAAGTTTTTTTAAGACAAAATGGCGCCAACACTTCCTATCTGACTAGCTCTGAGAAGAAAAGCCGAAACAAACTGAGAGATCAAGATCTTTTTTAAAGTCCAGACATTGTAATATGTATAATAACTATGCGAGTGTAACAATGTAGGGCAACGTCTGGAATGGCCTTTTGAGGAAAGTACCATAGCAGGTTTGAGTAGTCTGTCACTAAAGAAAGCTATTTGAATGTACTACAATAGTTATTATGACGACTCATTTCAAATCACAAGACTGAGAAAAAATGTATGACTATTTTATTTTTGTTGCAGTCACAAACAAAAACGGATCGTTTTGCTAGCATTTTTATTGCCGAACTGGGCATATAAATAAACTTGTAAGCTAATCTTACCTGTGATAGCTTCTTCCATACGGGTTGGTCTACTATGCAAAGCCTTTGCTTCATTATTGGTACCTAAATATACAAGACTGCTGAGCATGGGGTCCTGGGTTCGATCCCCACGTCGGGTAAAATGTTATTGGGTTTTTCCATTAGGAATTTCTCAGTAGCAGCCTGGAGTCTGGATTTGTGTCCGGTTAATGGCAATAGGCTCGCCCCTACTTCATTGGATTTAAACATAACTGGCGAAACGAGGGTGTACTAAAAACACCTCTGCGTGATGTTATGTTATAAAAAAGTCTCAATTTTAACCAATAACGCTCGGTAAATTATAGGAATCGGCCAATAGTGTTATTTACAATACCGTTTTACATTGTTACACAAGTACCTATCAGTGGCGAAGGCTCCATACAACTCGATTCCTATCGGCTTCCCTTTCGAAATATGGCAAATACTAGTATCTGTTATTTTCAATTATCATTTAAAGAAATAATGATTTACGAAGTTACATTGCAGGTATAACATTTGCTTATGAAGGTAGCAATCAAAGAAATAAGTAATAATATATTTTGAGTTTGATCCGGCTTCCCTTTTAAGAAAATTCACCCTTCGCCACTGGTACCTATTGAGCTAATGCGAACTTTTTTCACAAACTGACCCATATCGTTTTAAAGTTTTTCTGCCATTTTCTTGCAAACGCAAACACGTGAACTGGAACGCTGTAGACACGCAACGATAGCTAAAAGGCAGTGTACACTGCAATCACTAATCTTGGTCGTTTAGAACTTACATGCATCGCATGTCTGGGATATGCAGGCACCTTGATGCAATTATGTAATTAATTGGCACGAATTGATTAAAATAATAGAACTAGATTTAACCCACCTATTTCTATCCCATTCTCATCTACCAATTATAGACAAAATTCATATATTGTGCGAGCGAGCAGAGACTTTAACAGGTTATGTACTCTTTTGATCCGTTTTCCACTAAGAGCTTCGTGGCACGCAAGCGGATGAATCTTGAGTTCTTTGGTACGTAAATTAGTTTTAAATTAGTTTTACTTAATTTAAATCATTCATTGTGCAATTGTTGTTACTGTGCTTTTCTATTGCTACCCGTGAAAACCTGTAATTGGCCTAATGTTAACTTAATTAGCTGACTTTACTATTGTCATGGCTGTTGGTTTTCCAAAAGTAAATAAATAAATAAATAATAAACTTAAAGCCTTCTTAGCTTGGAAAAGGCGATTCTTAAGAAACTTTTTTAGCATCAGTAGAGATTTTTGTGAAAAGTTTCGTCAGGGGAAGTAGTGTTCTGGTGCGCCGGTGATGTGGGGTGCCCCCCGCGCCTCTCAGGAGGTCGCGGGGTGAGGCCCTACAGTGGAGAGGTCCACCAGCAATTGGTGGACCAAGACCTGCCGGGGTTGCGGTGCATGCAATAGCGAATCCCGCGACCCCGGCCTTAGGTCAGAAGGAAGGACACCGTGGTGGTTTTAGCCGGTAAGAGTCCGGCACACCCCCCCGTCTTCCCCAGAGAGGGGATAGTCCATGAGGATTTCCCAACGATAAAAAAAAAAAAAAAAAAATGGGAAGTATATCTCGCCGCCCAACCAGTAACAGGCCCGAAAAGCGCGCAGAGTTCCGTGCGCGCTTCTCAGGAGGACGTGGGACAAGGCCCCACAGAGGAGAGGTCCGCGGCTGGCGGACCGGGACCTGCCGTGGTTGTGATGCATAATTTTGACACCGGCCGAACGGTCAGGAGGAGGAACACCATTGGTTTTAGCCGGTAAGAGTCCAGCAGATGCCTTCCCCGATTCGCCTTCCCCGGGCAAGAGACATCCATGAGGATTGTAAATCATTGTACTGTATCTACTGAAATTGTTAAAGATATTATTTTTAAAAGAGTAACCATGGAGTTTCTTGCCGGCTCTTCTCCATAGGAATCGACTAATTGGAACCGTGCATCTAAATTCGACTTTTCATAAGCACCTGTATTGGTTTATGTGAAATATTTTTTTTTTATTTGATTTTGATTTTCCAACGATAAAAAAGTGGAAGTACTCCCATCATACCTATTACTACCGCGTAGCAACATTCCTGTGTTCCAGTTGGAAAGGTTTAAAAACCCAATAACACATTGCCCAACCTGGGGATCGAACCCAGGACCTCACGATCAGAAGTCGCGCTTGCCACCACTAGACCAACGAGGCAATTCAAAACAGTATTACGACGTGTATTTACTGCTGGGGTGCACTTACTTAGTAAAAATTAAAAAATAAAAGTCAAATACAAATAATCCCTGCCTCTATATGTGACGAATATTATTTACATCGGGGTGAACAATCGTTAGCGGTTTGTTGCAATCATTCTGTTGTTTGCTTTTAATATCAATATCACGCAGTGTTTATTCAATAAACTGTTTAATGAGAACTGGTTTAATTATTAATAAATAGGCATTATTATTACTGTTTGGTTACAAAACCGACGACAACAATGAATCTTATTAAAATTAAATGTTCACGTTCAACATTATTTACATGGTAGTTCGAAAATAAACAGTCGTTACGGATAGTCAGAAGCCCGAACGTCTGAGAAACCGGTCTAACCTTAGGGTACCGGCACTACCCAGTAACTGGGTTGCGGAGGTCTTATGGCAGTCGCACCGTGTAAAATACTATGCGTGCAAAATAAGAATAGGATCGCGCTTGCTACAACTTCACACGATAGCTGTCAAATTGGTACTGCCAGCAGAAAAATACTATGAAAAAAGAAATGTTATATTTTTTTATTCATAGATTTCATTATTATTTACATTCATTTTTATAAAATGTTATTTATTGAATTCCAGAAATAGATAATTTTGGATAATTTAATAATATTTGAAAACAGTATTCATTAAAGAAATGAACCAATATATATAGTTAACTTCACGAAATGCTACTGGTCACCCTAATATGTCGCCATAATAATAATATAATTACTGTGTAATTAATTTGGCGTAAAATTGATAAGAAATACCAAAAAAAGTGAACAAAAATAATTAAACTGAATATAATTTCTTTATTTACTTTTTTGCACACCTTACACTTTGGTAATGAAGTTCACGAGTATTGCGGAACAAAATGGCGTCTTGACAGTGCTATTCTTATTTGGCACGCATAGTACTGGTATTTAGCCGCATCTGGTTAGACTGCAAGCTGACCCCAACACAATTGGGTAAAAGCTAGGCAGAACGAACGGTAGTTTGAAAATAAATAAAATACAGATTCACAGTTCTTTTTTTTATTCAAATTAGTTGGTGAACAAGGCGATGCTGACGACTCACCTGATGGGAAATGTTTACCCTTTTTAACCGACTTCCAAAAAGGAGGAGGTTACTATGTTCATCTGTATGTATGTTTTTTTTGTGTTTGTTCTTCGATATTTTCGCCAATTGTGAACCAATTTTAATGATTCTTTTTTCAATGGATAGGGTATACTTCAAAATTTGTCCCATTTAAATTTAGTGAAGATCTGATGAAGAACTTCGGAGATAGACAATGGAACTCCTCAATGACGAACAGTACGCATATTGTGATGATGTGATTATGTTACGAGCAGCGTCTTTAGTAGGTCCAACCAAGTTTTAATTAAGGCCACTAAAATGAAAAAAATAAAAACTATTTTACAAAATATTTGAACCGACTTCAAAAAAGAATAAAATAATTACCATATAAAATTAACAGTTTCAGAAGTCGGTGCCTTCAATTTGGTTCAGCGTGGATCACCACCGACTTCTGAAACTGTTAATTTTATATGGTAATTATTTTATTCTTTTTTGAAGTCGGTTAATTTTTTTTGTAATAAAGATTTTATCTATATACCATACATCTACAACGCCAAGAAGTTTGCAGATACGTAGTCAACCGTAGAGACAAAGTTAGAAAATCTCATGTGCCTGTAATTTTAGCGGCATCCATACCCTTGGAACGCAGCAATCCTGCTTCGTAGCTGAATTAGGTAGTACCATATGTACTTCCCCGGGCGAATCATTCATAAGGAACAACTACTTACTACTGTTTTTTTTATCAACTCTTACTCTTTATTACTATTTTCACAAAAAAATATAAAAGTAAAATATATGTAAACTAATATTATAAAGAGGAAAGATTTGATTATTTGCATTGAATAGGCTCTGAAACTACTCGACCGATTTGAAAAATTCTTTCACCATTAGAATCCTACATTATCCCTGATGAACGTATTTGATAGAATATTTTCAAAAAAGTTAGGGACCCTTGAGTGAAGTCGCGGGCATCTGCTAGTCCTAGTATAAAACGATAAACTAAATTAGGACATCAAATATTCCTCCACATTGCTGTCGACTGGTAACGTGCCCAGAAGCAGATAATTATTAGAAGTGAAAATACGCAGTCCAATGCAAGATCCTTGCGAAACACGTATGGCA
This sequence comes from Amphipyra berbera, assembly GCA_910594945.2. Classification (NCBI taxonomy): domain Eukaryota; kingdom Metazoa; phylum Arthropoda; class Insecta; order Lepidoptera; family Noctuidae; genus Amphipyra; species Amphipyra berbera. The sequence continues at coordinate 4,058,011 of OU343131.1, read as the reverse complement.
GGGGCTCACGCCGAGGCAGGAGTGTGGTTTTAGCCGATAAGAGTCCGGCACTGCCCAGACTGGCTCGGAAATGAGCTAGTATGGGCGTCCATGAGGATTTCCCACTCCTGCCCAAAAAATAAAAACAAAACGTGCCCAGAAGTCTGACCGCATTGCCACGTTTTGTATGGCAATGCTAATCCTTTGACCAAAGTAAAGACCAGCCTTCGGGTCACGGGCAGTGTCGACAAGTCGCCTTGCAATATTTCTGTATAAGAGTTTGAGCACTAGAAAACTGCGACCCAAAATTAATTAAAAAGAAACAATATTACATTTACCAAAAAATATTAGGAAAATTCCTAAGAAAATCCGACCCAGAGGCACCCTACCTCCCCCTCGCTACATGACTTGATTGATTGAGATGATTCAGCGCAAACGAATTTCCCGAGTGAAATAACAATTATGTACCAGTACCTACGCATTAATAATTATGTTATCTACAATGACAACGCTACGTATTGTGTAATAAACGATCGTATCTTTAGAAAATTTGAGAATTTGACAGTAAAAAATGTTGAATAATTTTTTGGCTGGAAGTGTTATTTTTTTAACTAACGTCATTATTATCGTCATCTAGCGTATGCGTATTTTATACTGTGAATTTAAAATAAACTAGCTGTACCCGTGGCGTTGCCTTTTTTTATCGTTGTAAAATCCTCAATGTTGTCCCTCGCCCGCGGAAGGCGAGGGGGTCTGCTGGACTCTTACCAGCTAAAAACCAACGGTGTTCCTCCTCCTGACCGTTCAGCCGGGGTCGTGGGTTTCACAAAAGCATGCAGCGTAACCCCGGCAGCTCCCGGTCTGCCAACCCTTGGGGGACATCTCCTCTGTGGGGCCTTGCCCCATATCCTCCTGAGAAGCGACCCGTGGCTTTGCCTAAGGAAACATAAGGTTACTACTCAACACCCACATTCAATAGCGTGATAATTTGTACCCTATAACTTGACTCGCTCTTTCACGGATGTGGCTGCCAAATTTCCATTGAATCTGTTCAGTAGCAGTTGCGTGAAGCTCCAACAAACAAACGGACAAACAGACAGAAATTCTTCAAACGACATTTTTGACATTAGTATCGTTCTTCTAAAAATGTTGAATGTACAGTTTTAGCATCGTTACGATTGTATTTGTAACATAAACATCATAACATCACGCCTGTATTCCCCGAAGAGTTAGGCAGAGGTGTATTGTAACTCCCTCATTTCGCCGTTGTTTTTAAGTCCCATGTAACAGGGGGCGAGCCTATTGCCATCAACCGAGCACAAATCCAAACTCCACACCAAAAAAAACCTAATAACACTTTGTCCGACCTGGTAATCGAACCCAGGACCTCAAGATCAGCAGTCACGCTTGCTACCACTAGACCAACAAGATGACAACGATTTTACATGTATAGATTAATATATATTATGGATACAATTTAAAGTCGCGCTAAGCAAAACAGATTATTTGTGGGAGCTGACGTTAAATTTTATTTAGGATGACTGTACCAAACGAAATAACAATTTAATTAATTAATTAGTTTCGTCTAAAAGTTGTTCCACTTAGCTTTTTCCTAACTATGTTGGGGTCGGCTTCCAGTCTAACCAGATACGGCTGAATACCAGTAGTTTAGTCTATGTATATTCACGGTTGCCACGGCAACCGAAATATCATTATGACATTTTATAAAATTTATTTTTCACTTTTTACATTGATATAATTTGTGAATTATTTTATCACTGAGTGTGGTGTGGGTAAATCCTAGCGTTCACAACGGGAGACTACAATCCATCATTCTCAGCTACAATCTGCATAATATCAGCAAGCACATTGGATCACCCGCGCAACGAGGGTTGATGTCAAGCAGGTGGCCGGTCATAAAACAATAAGCCAAAACCTCTAACAACATGGATTTACGAAATAAATATTGTGCCGATCCCACCTAGTGTGGGATAACGACAGTAAAATGATGATGAACTTCTAAATCGCGTACATAAGTAAACACACCCATTTTATTATACGGTTTGATTACAATAAGCCAACCCGCACATAATTAATAGCAAAATAACTGTTGTACTATTTTTGTACTACTATTTTTTTAAATCGGCCTAATATAACTTTCGCCTAAAAAATGTATTCTGCAACTCTATGTCTTTCTGTACTTACTGTGTTCTGAAGACTGTGTTCTGAGTTTCTGAATTTGAAATATAATACCAAGAATTACGTCTAGTTCCAAAATAGAGTAAGCACGAAATTGTCTACATAATTGTTTAAACCTAATTGCTTGGATTTTAAGTTTCAATTTAGAATAAATATTTTGTACTTGACTTTTTATTTTCAAGATATATTCTAATTTTTTTTTGTTTTTACTTTTCTCTGATGACAGATAGACTTAAATATAAATATTTTGCAATCGTAATTAAACTTTATGTTTGAGGGTTAAGGTTTATAATAAACTGAAGTTGTTAATATTATTAAACGTTTTTCTATATTTCGTAGTAAGAAATATAAATGTATAAATGTGTGCAAACGTGGCCACTTCAGCGACTTATTTTTGTTCCTGATCCTTAATCTAGTACTATTATTGATCGAAGGTGGCACAAGTAAAATTTTTGACATTTTGAGTTAGTGATGAATTCTTGTCATAAATTACGTACTTTATTTTATGCATTAAAGACCCAGCGTGTTAGTTTCATAAGATTAGACCTGGCATTAATCCAAAAAGTAAAAAAAAAATGCAATACTCGCATAAATCGAAGTCACCATCTTCTGGTCCTCATATTAATCAAAATAACAAAAAAAAACATCAATATTATTACTGCTGGCAACTGAAGTATTAACGTTGATATATAAAAACTAAACATCAACTATTTATTCCATACAGTACACTCATAACGAGCTAGAATGTGCGCGCGCACTTGTCAACGAACATTTAATTGTGCTTTTTCTCAAATTGTTGAATTTTGTCTTGTGACACTATTGAATTCAGTCAGCGATATAACGTGCTCTCCGAGGCACGGAGTCTCACAGAATCGAATCGAAAAGTGCAATACTAATAATTACCTAGTTATCAAATATTGATAAAGTCAAATAACATTCCATAAGTCAGCTTGAAGGTCAATGTTCACAAAAAAGCTCTCTAAATATAATTACCACTAAAACATTTTTGTATTATTAATAATTATAAACAAAAGGATTTTGCTTGGTGGTAGGATCTATACGGTCCACCTGGCTAACTACCACCCTCACATTAAAGTCCAGCCAATCAGTTTACCGTGTTCCATATAGGGGAATCCCTCTTTATCTCTGCTCCTCGGATTCGTGTGCTTCAGACCCTGTCAGCGCTTACATCAAGCGAGACTAGGGTCAAACGCGACTAAGACAAGAATAAAAAATAAAAATAAAACATTAATAAAATGTATTATTCTACAAATATACAACAAAGAAACACAATATAATAGTTATCTTTTATGAAGAAGAATAATAAAATGCAACGCAGATAACAAAACATATTAAAGAAACTATAAAAAATAATATACTTCCAGCGATAACTGCCGTTAATTTTCTCAGTAAAAAACCTCTACTTTATTAAGTTCTACAGTTATCACCTTAATACAAATTTTACGATGCAACAGTCGCTTCATTTCTCATTACGCAAATGGATTTAAAATATAAACATTAAACATAAATATAAACTCCTATAAAACCATGACATAGCAATAATTTTGGCCGCACGCAATCATTTTTTTTTTCTGGCAATAATACTATCCTCCGTCGTTTATAACCAGCCCTTATTTTTGTATTGTACTTTATTGTTGAGGCGATAAAGGCGAGAATTGATAGGCAAGCTATCAATGGGGTATAAGCGCTGTTTAATCGGTCAGTTTTCACGTAGCGTTTGATAGCCTGTGCGTGATATTGAATACACATTGTTGTAGCGATCGGATAACACGCTCTTAATATTTATGACGTTGTTCGGCTGTTCAAATTTCAATTTTGACCACGTTGAAATTTTTTATGTATATTTTATCTCTCAAAACTAAATATATTGCTTTTTCAGTAAAGAGTTTAAAATGAATTTAAGCGGGATAATTTGTGTTAATAAAAAACAAGACTAATTTCCAAAACAGTAGAATTGGAAAAAATAAACGCAAGAAGTGTCTTCTTTCGTCATAGTCAAAGGAGAAAGGACGATAGACTAGACCTGTTAAATTAATACTTTAATCAGCCCATTAATATCCCATTGCTGGGCAAGGGCCTCCTCTCAGAATGAGAAAGAAGGCTTTATACCTTAATCCACCACAAAGGTTTGGTGCGGGATAGCGGAATACAGGCACCATCGGTCTACGGTAAGTAAAAAAAACATAATTTTTGGTAGGGGTACATTCAGCAATGCACTAGAACAAACTAAACTGCAACCAGGTCTGAGTCACTCCGCGGTTCAGATAATGAAAACACGACTACGCGCTGCTTCACCTCCGGAGTGAATGAGTGGTCTCGCCACACTAAAGCTCAATTTCGCATGCACGGACCACAATCTTATAGATATTTAACGCAATAGTTCAGCAGTAGTGATGTTTCTGTACGCTATGCATGATGATTTATGATAACCCGTGCACCATAGACTAAATAGTAGTCATAGATTGTGTGGATTGCTGTTTTTTTTTTTAAATCTTTTTTTTGTGTTTGTGTTATCACGTTATTATATTATGTTTAAATTTAAGTGTAAGTTAGTTTTAAGAAATATTATATTTTTAATTTTAAGTATGCGTGTGCGTCCGGTTGGGCGAAAAATAAATACTTTTCTTTTATTCTTTCTTTCTTTTCTTTCTATGCCAGATATATCCACAAAAACATGGAAAGTACTCGTAATATTCAAAAATCACGATCATGTTCCATTCCGTTCGTGTGTCACGGGACTTATTGCAATAACCTCAGCGTAATGTGCTTTGATATTAAAGCTTTTACCGTTTTAATAGCTCTGACAGATGCTGGTTCTTTTTTGATTAAATCCTTTACTAGACGCGGATGTAATATATCAAAGTTATCGTCACTGGTTTGTGGGAGTCGTTTTCCATTTAATATCTCCGTTAGGGAATGAATAGGAAATTTATGTTTTGTATTGTGATATGTGCGCATGCACTGCATAAAGCCTTCAATTCATTAGGGGACCAATGAAGCAACATTACGCGGAATATTTAGTCTACGCGACGTTGCAACGTTGCACACGGCCCCGCAATGTTATGCGACATTTCTAGGTGACGCGATACATGTTGCAAGTCGCCGCTTCGAGAGCGGGTGCAAGTGTGTGTGAGCGAATTATTCCACGACATTGTCTCCGGGACATTCACGTGGATGTCCCTCGTCAAGTCCCGCGGCAAGTTGCTCCATTTGTCCCATATTAAATAAGGGACTGTTCACATTAATCGGCATTAATTCTAAAATAGCCGGATAATTTTAGACAACACTTATCCGCCTACTTATATCCATTTTCAACAGTGAAAATATAAGGACTGGTAATGATATGCTATAGTACTTTCATAATTAGGTACTTATACCAATCTATAATTGTTCTACTGCAGGGCATAGATCTTTTCTCGTACAGCAGAGAAGGAACGAGCATGTATCACCAAGCTTGCTCCCTGCGTCTTACCGATTTCAGTCCATTCAGTCCAGGTTTCCTTACGATGTTTTCCTCCATCGTAAGCCATTGGTGTCAAACTTAGAAAGTATTGAACTTAGAAAGATTAAATTACAAAATATCTGCCTCGTTGTTCTAGTGGTGGCAAGCGTGAAAGCTGATCTTGGGGTCCTGGATTCGATCCTCAGGTCGGGCAAAGTGTTATTGGGATTTTCCGTGTAGATTTCCTCAGTATCAGCCTGGAGTTTGGATTTGTTCCCGGTTTATTGCAATAGGCTCGCCCTCTATCACATGGGACTTAAACATAGCGGTGAAATGGGGGTGTTACTAAACACCTCTGCCCGACCCTACGGGGAATATAGGCATGATTGTAAAATACATACAACAGAATCTTGTTGAAGTGAATCTATCATTACAGTTAGAGCTAATATCGGTGTGTCAGGATTGCGAGCATGGTAAATAAAGTAAAAGAAACCAACATAGACTCTCCACCACTGAGAGTACTTTTAATTAGGTTAGTGATTAGTTACAGAAGCTAGTTCACAATATAATAATTAACACAAGATCAGAAAATGAGGACAAGCAAATCAGATATAAAAGATCAGACTTCGTCGGCTGTTCGACATGGAATCCTCTGCTCCGTCGAATGACCAGTGATTTTATAACTTCGGATACGTTGATTCATCTTGACGATTACCCTCCTTTTGTCAAAATTGTCCAGTGGTACCAGTTACCGATAACATGATGCTATGTATAATTTTGCTCATCTATAAATACAGCTGCAATACTAACATTAGGCGTAGCACAGTCATGTAACTTGGTATAATTAAGTGGCACAATATACTCGTATAACTCGCAACTCTCACACTCGTTTATCAGCGCCCCGGGGTTAACGTCGAGTGACGTCTCGCACTCGACTCGCACGCTTATATTACGTACGTTTATTAACGTTTATTCAACTTTTCTGTGAGTAATACGGTTTATTTTATGGCGTGAATAAAACTCTTAGGAGTGACAATGACTTTCATGGCTGAGAGAAAACACAGACATACACAGGTAACTGTCAGACATAGAATAGACAAAAAGCGTTATTGTCATTGTGAATATGTCATTTTGTCTAATCTTAACATAACATTACGCATTGTATTCCCCGAAAGGTTCGGCAGAGATGTTTTAGTACACCCTCGTTTCGCTAGTTATGTTTAAGTCCCATTTAATAGGGGGCGAGCCGATTACCATTAACCGGGCACAAATTCAGATTCCGGACTGCTGTAATAACATGGGACGTAAACATAATGGCGAATTGAGGATGTTACTATTCACCTCTGCCCAATCCTTCGGGGAATACAGGCGTGATGTTATGTTATGTGATCTCCTGTCTGTTAGTTATAATTTAAGTTTATTTGCTATAGCAATATGTATGGAGACACTTCTGCAGCAAACGTCTGCCACCTAACAAGTATATGATTGAGCACATTCGTCTTAAAAAAGACACATTGTATACCTATACTAGCGACCTGTCCCGGCTTCGCAATGTAGATACAAATGTGGGGCATATAAACCTCCCTCTTGAATCACTCTATCTATTGCTGAAACCTGCATTAAAATCAGTTGCGTAGTTAAAAGACCTAAGCGTACAGACAGCGGGAGCGACTTTGTTTTATACTACGTAAAGATTTAGTAACTTACACGCCAAACATGGAAAGGAAATGATAACGCAGGCAGCGACTTAAGAATCCAAGATGGCGGACCATTAATCACGTGACGTAGGGAGGGGATGACGCGGCAGCCTCGCGCAGATTGACGGACAAGCTCTGCTATAGTTAATTTGATGATACAATAGAGTTACAGCACTTGTGTGAAAACTAGTAAGTCGGCGATGGAAATAGCAGGTTCGAGTTTCCGGTATAAAAGACATACAACAGAATCGTGTAGGGGTGAATCTATCATTACAGCTATAGCTAATATTGGTATGTCAGGATTGGGAGCATGGTAAATAAAGTAAATGAAACCAACATAGACTCTCCACCACTGAGAGTACTTTTAATTGGGTTAGTGATTAGTTACAGAAGCTAGTTCAGAATATAATACAACATAATAATTTACACAAGATCAGAAAATAAGGACAAGCTAATCAGATATAAAAGATCAGATTTCTTCGGCTGTTCGACATGGAATCCCCTGCTTCGTCGAATGGCCAGTATTTTTATACCTTCGGGTACGTTGATTCATCTTGACGATTACCCACCCTCATTTATCAACATTGTCCAGTGTTACCAGCTACCGATAACATAGAATTTTTCTTATAAGGAATTCTTGACAGCAACCTGGATTTGTGAATTATAATAGTACAACCCGATTACTTAAAGATTCGGATTAGAAATGGTGGTTCCACTATTTGCCTTTCGCTCACAGAGAACTTGCATGATGGAGAAGTAAATAGCGACAACAGTAGGAAATCCGCCATTCGTAATCCTATTCTTTAAGTAATCTGGTAGAACAGTCTCGCTCCCCATTACAGTGTTGCCGAAATAACGTGACCGCCCTGAACATAGGCTTTCCGAACTTTCGCGCATGAATACTCAGAAATAAAACAATTAAATAATCCCTTGAAAAACCTTTTAAGTGTAACGGTTTTATCTTGCAGTATCTGCAGCATCAGGATTTGAGATTTCAGGATTGAAGGTTGAAATTTTAATGCTGTATTATCACGGGAATTGAATTTGTGCGCGAAGTTTCAGGAAAAGTTGAAAAGTCTGTTGCAAGATTTGAATCAAACAAGCAAATATACGAAGTGAAGCTAATTAAAACCGTTTAAAAATCGATCGCATCACCACTTGCACGATGTTCAGGGCGGTCAAAATAATATGGTCGTACTTGTACTTGGGACTGAAGCGTTAAGTGACATTTTTATATTACAACCCGTAACTGTCCACGACTCAATAAATTCTCAATGACAACTACAATAATTGTTGAATAGGAGAGTGCCTTCATCATTACGCTAGGTAGACGGATTAGTGAACGCTATATCATGTTATAAGTAGATAGGATCGGGCGCTACCCATCCTCTTATTATCCTTTATTTACCATTTATAACCCGAGGGTAGATAGGGAGACGCCTATGGGAACCACGCGGTCCTGTAATTTAATAATTATCGTAATATGACTGTCCCACATGTCAAGAATCTTGTGGAAGCTGAGCAGGATAAAGAAATGAAATATCTTGCATTGACACACGAGTTTGTGGAATGTGGAATGTTTATTCAGAAGTAATTGTGCCGATAGTCATAACGGCTAATGGTCTAATAGCCAAGAGCCTCAGCAAACATCTGAAGAGGCTCTCGTTAGGCGGTTGGATCATGGGCCTGATACAGAAAACGGTATTCCTGGACACAGTGCGTATTGTTTGACACATTGCTGGTAGGCTACTATTTATGAATATTATTAAATGTAGATTATTGTTTTTTCTTAATAATTTATTAAATATGTATTTACAACGAATAAACAAAATAATCTTAATTAAACAATACCAAGCTAATTAATTATCATTATCAGTGGATGCCACTCCTAAAAACTATTACTGAATTAAACCAGTTCTTTCTGGGAGGTTGCATCTTTAATTAAACTTTAAGCCGACAGATCCCAAAGGAATCTATTGGGGGCGGGAACACTGAAGTATAATTATGTGGAATGGATGAGGCATTTTTTCATTTGGTGTAATTATTTTATATAGTTGTACCCAAATGCATTATTACCTCATTGGTCCTAAAAGTTACAGACACGACTGCTGTACTAATTTTTCTGTTTACTATTATAAAAAAACGTAACCCGGTGCTATTACAAACACAAATCTTGCATGCCCAAACACCTAGGCCCGAAACAAATACTTGTGCCGTGAGTGAATCGAAATAAGAATAAGAAAATATTTTTAAAATATACAAAACTTAAAAACAAGCTTATATGTTCCGGCTCCGTCATTAGACCAACACCATGGTACCATATTAGTGCATTGTCATGGAAGTTTCGTAGGTATACCAAATTTGAGCTCAATTGGATACCAGCAAGTGCTTGAAAAATGGATCACAAATTTTGTACCAGAAACATACGAACAAAGTAAATGAAATAAAAACTTGTACCAAATATAATTTATTACTTTTTAGTGTTTTTTGTTAACTTTTTTTTAGTATTTTTTATTACTAAATTCTTGTCACATCCATTCTTCGTAGCTGAATCTCTCGAACAGTAGCACAGAGCTACCAGATAAAGTCAGCCTCCTAGACTCATTTAACTTGCTGCTGTCGATGCCAGCCATTCATTCCGTTTGGCTTTTCATTCTTATTTCATAGCCTCATCATAAGCCACAGATTGATTTTTTAATTAATAGATTTAGATGAATAGATTTGGTTTGTATTTATTGTGAGTGTTTTTTATTTTCTTACAAGCTTGTGGCTAGGTGGTATTTATGATTCCATTTCTACTAATGGTCCCGCAATAAAACAGCTCTTATCAATGGAGTAACAATTTACTCATTTTCTAATCTTCTTTTCGTGTGTTTAGTGACTAACCTGGTATCAAAATTTATGCCGCACATGGGCCTCTGACTTGGCTCCATATGCCGTCGAGAAATATCTCTCAGGCATGCCGGTTTTCTCACGATGTTTACCTGCACCGTTTTTAAGCAAGTGATAATTATACAACATGCACACGAATCTGAAAAGTCAGAGGTGCGTGCCTTAGGTTCGAAGTCGAGATCTATGACTTGGCAGTCCGACGGTCACACCACCAGGCAAATTATATTTTCTAATGAAGAGCTGAACCTTCTTGTTAATCACGTTGAAGGCCAAGAAGGAAATGGATGAAGAGATCTTCATCCTGCCAAAGATTACAAAAATGAACGGCCGTGGGGAAATATTAAATCACCACGTCTGACAGGCGGTTCTTAAATGCTATTAATTAGCTTCACTTCGTATATTTGTTTGTTTGATTCAAATCTTGCGATAGATTTTTCAACTACTTGTGCTGAACCGATTCTCCTGAAACATTGCACACAAATTAAATTCCCGTTACAATATAACATTATAATAATTTCAACCTTCAATTCTCAAATTCTGATGCTGCAGTAATGCAAGACAAAACCGTTGTAACTTTAAAGTTTTTTAAGGGATTATTATTTCACACTAGCTGTTGCCCGCGGTTTCACCCGCATCCTAGAGGAACTACTTCATGCACCTGGATAAAAAGTAACCTATATATTAATCTAGAATATTGTCTATCTGTGTGCCAAATTTCATCCAAATCTGTTCAGCCGTTTTTGCGTGAAAGGGTAACAAACATCCATACATCCATACATACAAACTTTCGCGTTTATAATATTAAGTAAGGATATTAGTAGAATAAAACATTACATTATAACGTAAATAGAGTGCATTTTGATCATAATGTAGATGTAAATCCAATCCTCTTCACACATTCACCAACTTCTAACAGCTTAGGTTGACTAGATTATTAGTAATGCAACACGCAGAACTGCGGTATACCTCTCTTGCACCAAGTTTACCTATATGTGTTAACATACGGTTGTTAGTTTACCTTGGTAATCATATTTGCAACTTTAAACGAACAACTACCTCGTTGGTCTAGTGGTGGCAAGCGCGACTGCTGATCGTGAGGCCTCAGTTCGATCTCCGGGTCGGGCAAATCGTTATTGGGTTTTTCCGTGTGAAATTCCTCAGTAGCAGCCTTGAGTTTGGATTTGTGCCCGGTTGATGGCAATAGGCTCGCCCCGTATTAAATGGGACTTAAACATAACTACGAAATTAGGGTGTTATTATACACCTCTGCCAGACTTTTCGAGGAATACTACCGTGATGTTATTTATGTAAACGAATTCGCGTCATTTCCTAAAACCACATGATCTTTTACTGGTATAGATTAAGCGTGCACGGGATTGTTGCTCAAAATCACGAGGGTTAGGCAGAAATATTTGACATCTTTAGGTATTCGCACTCTCGCAGAGTAAAAATTAGTCAAGCTTGAAGCACCATTATTTAAAAGAGAAAAAAGGTAAGTCCAAAAGGAAAAAAAAACCCACAGAAATCCTTAATTCCTACTGTCAACTCTTAAAACGTTGGAAATAAATTGTGTTTTGCTTATCTGCGGTTGTAGTAATTAAATAAAACAAGGTGCTGAGCGATTTATAGGGCCCTGGGGCCCTGTTCTCTGACTCGACGTGCCAGGAAACGAAATACTTTTTTCCCTATTATTTTCACAATACGAATTTGCTTTTGGTGAATTTGTTTTTTGATAGTCTATATTATTAAGATTTTGTAACGTTTATGGTTTTTTTATCATCAAAGATGTTATATTTTTCAAGTATTTTGGCTGATTCACGCTTTGGTAATTGGTTATCGCAAGATATTGTCATGTCATCTCCATTGACAGCGTTATCGCCACCTATTCCGCCATGCTTCTTTGGTTTGGAACAATAACATCAAGGTCATTTCCGTGATGTTTTCCAGGTCCTCTGCAGATCTGGCTGCTTGTTATTGTTTATCACAAGACATTGTCATGACATCTCCATTGAGAGCCTTATCGCGACCTTTTCCACCATGCTTCTTTGGTTTTGTACCAATAACACCAAGGTCTTTTCCGTGATCCTTTCCAAGTCATCTGCAGACATAGCTACCGTTTACCTTTTTGCCATATCTTGGCAACCATGATTCTGTTAGATCTCTGCTCCATCGTCATGCTACCAACACGTCAAATTTTGCACCATGCAAATTGTTATTACAAGTAAAATTTTGCATCAGTTACCGATTTAAAAAGTTATCCAAATAATCAGAATTTAATTCTACGTGTCGAATCGAAAGAATTCGATATGTAAAATCAAAAATGAAGTACGAAAATGCTTAATGACTAAATCAAGCCAACCTTGAATAAAGAAACGCAAAATAATCCACAAATTTGCTTTTATACCCTCATTATGAATGCTGAATGCGAAAAAAAGCGATGTAAAACGTTACCAATAAAGAAATGATTTATTCCGACGATGAAACTTAACAATGTAGCCATCAGTTGGAAGTATTTCACTTGGTAGTTTTTATGACACAACTTGCCCGGCCTCCATTTTTTTATTGGTGTTTGTATAAAATACGATAAGCGGTAGTGATGATAGTTAAAGGTTTTGTTTTATGGTATTAGTTTCTTTTGGAATTATTTGGCTTTTTTTATTTGCGGGCAATTGGAATTATAACTTAATTTTAAGTTTGTCTTTGATTTTGCAATTAGAGGGAAAAGCTTTCTCTGGGCGGTAATATTTGACTCATATTTCTTCCGAAAAAATGGCAATAGGCTCGCCACATGTGACTTAATACAAGAGGCGAAACTTGGGTGTATATACTTCTGTAAATAAGAAAACATCTCTGCCTACTACTTCGGAGTTACAAGCGTAATATTATGTATGTATTTCCTCCCATAGGGTCTGTAGATCATAATTCATAATTCACTGATTCAATGAGAAGCATATATTATGAGCAATGTCTACCTTATTGTGATAACGTCATTCTAGGAGGAATTGATTTGTAACAGCAGACCTCAATCGGCAGGTATACCCAATAAAGAGCAAAATGCATTATGCATGCAAGCTATAATAAGTAAATACATTGCCTAGAAAAAAAATTGAATAAAAAAAAGTAGGTGCATCTCAGCCGTATCGCACAACATCTACAAGAAAAAAGTACATACCTTTTAGAACAGTAAAACTAAGAACTTTAAAATTGAACAAACCCAACTTTCCTAAATCCCCAAAGAAATAAAGTCTTCTACTATCTGAAATTCACGAGCACAAAGCCTTAACTGGTACAAATTTACCTTTTAAAAATGCAAAACAAACTTCCATAATATATTTGCAAGACACAAAAGTTAAATAGAAACATTTTCGTCCGACAGCAAAGAAACTCGCCTTAAGTTTGTTCTTAACAAATCGTCCTTAATATCTGTAACTACAGAGTTGCAACCTTTGCATTTTTGCCATCCTGTTTCGCCTATAATTCATTCTATCTAGTAATAATGTTTGCCTGTGTTGAAGATTTATTCTGTTTAGCTTTAATTTAGTTTGCACTGAATTTTACTCTTCTTCTTTCATGTGGTCACGAGCTATACGAGAATAACTCATGCCGTAGTGAAAAGATTTACCAGTCAGCAAGGTTGATAGCGGAGGCTGACTGCCCAGGGTGCGCCGAACGTACTTAAGTAGCGTTACTCGTGAAACTTCTTTCAATACACCCTCGCATATCAAAAGAGTGCTAGACCTTTAAACATTTGGGCAATCATGTCTACCTCTAAAGTTGAAGTTGAAGACGCGGCACGCTTTTAAGCAATTGTGTCAGATGGTTTTGTTATTGATACAATGATAACTTTGCATCCCTAAAGATCAGTCTGAACTATCACATCTAAAATAAAACTAGCCGTAACAGGAACAAATTACTTCATCCTGAAGAATTTAGTTGACTTATTTGAATGGAATCAGGCACCTCATTTCCGAGGTCTCCCGTCTAATTTAAATACTACGTATAATTTTACCTTCGCCTAAAGAATTCCACCATATCGCAAGCAGAACCTTTGTTTCTAGCTAGTATTTCCCCCAAGATTCCCGGTGGCGGTGGAAGTTTTCGTCGGCAACCAGGTGGCGCGCTCGCAGACGTTGCTGTTAACTTGTTACACAACTTCCACTAGAAATTGTTCCACTTTTTTGTTTCTTTACTTTTTAGACTGTACGGGAAGCAAATTTTCTGTACGTTTTTTAGCTTCACTTGAGAATTTTGGTTGCAGTTGTTAGGTGTTAATTTGTCTGTCAGAACTTTTATGTGACTCGTTTAAGAATGTGAAATTATTAGTGTTCGAGGTGAAAATAAATATTGTTAAGATCGTTTCCCGTGGGTTATCTAGGTTATAGCTGATGCGTATAAAACGAGGAAAAGACCATAAATGATGTTATTGGCTGATCATTTACTTTTTCGAAGAAAGGCTTTCAAAAAGCTGGTAGAAAAGCAAAAAACTAACTGCCTTGTTGGTCTAGTCTTAGCAAGCGCGATTGCTGATCGTGACGTCCTGAGTACGATCCCCAGGTCGGGCAAAAGTGTTATTGGGTTTTTCCTTGTGGAAATTCTCAGTAGCAGGATTTTTGCCCGGTTGATGACAATAGGCTCGCCCTCTATTACATGGGATTTAAACGTAACGGCAAAATGAGGGTGTTACTGTATTGTGGGTGTATACCCATATACACCTCTGCTCAAGCCTTCGGGGAATACAGGCGTGATGTTATGTTATATTAAAAACAAAATAAATTATAGTTTTTCATGATAAGTACCAAAAGGATAATGATAATTATTTTTTATGATGATACTCACTATAGTGTTTCTCTTCAAACAAATCCTAAAATATATTGAAATATGAAAAAAGTTCATAACTGTATATAGGGAGAGATGGTTATTACAATATGCAAACATTTATAAACTGCAAGACTCTTGCTTACTTAATACTATGACTGCTAAACTTGCATCTGCGATGGTTAAAGTTTTGGGCAAGCGACGCCGAAGAACTTAGGCACTGTAGAGATGGTAACAGTAGCCAAATATTAGATAAACATACAGAAGATAGTCAAATAGAATATAACAATATTATGGAAACAGTTTGTGAAGTATCTAAAGTTAAATTGAATGGAGATAACTATGAGCTGCCTCGTTAGTCTAATGGTGGCAAGCGCAACTGTTGATCATGAGGTCCTGGGTGCGATCCCTTAGTCAGGCAAGGTGTTATTGGGTTTTTCTGTGTGGAAATTCCCAATAACAGCCCGGAGTTTGGACTTGTGCCCGGTTGATGGCAATAGGCTCACCCCCTATTATATGGGACTTAAACATAACGGCAAAATGAGGGTATTACTAAATACACCCCCGCCCAACCCTTCGGGGAATAGAGGCGTGATTTTATATTATGTTTTTAACCGACTTCCAAAAATGAGGAGGTTACTATGTTCGTCTGTATGTATTCTTTTTTTTTGTGTATGTTTAAAATTATATTATTCTACTATTCATATCACGTTCACTAAACGCGCTACTGCATCACTGCAAAAAGTCGTCATGGACTATCACCCCAGAAGACACAAATAATGGGCTTGTTCTTTGAATAACAATCCTGTCTGCATTATCACTCTCAAGAATCTTTCTAATTGTAAAGAAAAATGTCAACCTGTGTTTAAGAACTGTCAAGATAAGTCCAATTTGTATCTACAAGTCGCAACCCTAATCAGTTACACCGACCAACGAGCGCCTATCTAAATTAGTTTTTTGCAAGGAAGCATAAAACAGCTCAAACACTTTCTTCCACTTTATCGCGACAGGGCGTTTAATTAAAAAGTTGAAAGCAATCAAAACGATATTTCAGTAAGGCTGAGCATCCACCAGAGCTGAGCTAAACTGCGTAGCGAGGAATGTGTTTTCTAAGCACCAATAGAATCGCTTCATTTACCTAGCTTCGTTCGGCGCAGCTCTGGTGAATATGGGCTTAGCGGAGGGAGGTTTTTGTTCATACAAAACAAGCGAAAAATGCGAGCGAGGGATGTGTTGCGAAGAATGTGTTGCGAAAAATGTGTTGCGAGGAATGTGTTGAGAGGAATGTGTTGCTAGGAATGAGTGCGAGGATTTGAAAATATGCGCCTACCAATAGTCAATAGATGGTGTTTGGAAGAGGTAGATTCGAAAAGAGTCCCACCGCACTCGCACCGCTCATTTTTACACATTAACACATTACCCATTCCTTGCACAGCTCTGGTGGAAAAGGTCACACCGTTTCACATCCTCGCTACACATTTTCGCGCCGCACATTTTCCTCGCACAGCTCTGGTGGAGGTCCAGCCTAAGAAGGGGGTCTGCGCAACGTCATCAAGTCCTATCGAGTTATTTAAGTCACCCGAGAATAATACCAAAGATAATAAAATTTCGATAAAGTAGAGCCCAAAGGATACTTTAGGAACGTCTGCTATGGTTTAAATTCACATTAATTTTGTTCAATCTAAGAGGGATTAGGTGGTTGATTCAAAATGAGAGTTTAGCAGAGATTGTGGGTCCCAGATGAGTTTGAATTATAATTTCGCTTGGCAGCGAAGTGTTTTCGGATTTAATTAATTTCTAGATGTTATCGAGTTTTTTTCTCTCAGTGTCTGATGGACATCTGTAGGAATTAACTAGTCTTTCTGGATTTAGTACAGTTGGGAATTCAATTGTACTGTTTACCCTTAATAAGGAAAAGGGAATATATTTCCCACCAACTTTTTTGAAAGATGTCGCGAAAGTCTTCTTGTTATGTATTTATTTTTAAACCTAGCAATATTACATTATTTTACTATTTGTTTTAATAGAAAATAAAAATATAGAGGTAGGTACTACATAAAGAAACATTTTTTTATTCTTACTAATATTATATTATATATTATTTAATATTATACAGCGAAATTATTTAATATTATAAACGCGAAAGTTTGGATGTATGGGTGTTTGTTACTCTTTCACGCAAAAACTACTGAGTGGATTTGGATAAAATTCGGCACACAGATAGACTATGTCCTGAATTAACACAGGATATTTTTTATCCAGGTATATGATGTAGTTCCCCAAGAATGCGAGTGAAACCGCGGGCAACAGCTAGTTATTTATAAAAAATTGCCAAATTCTTAGTTATTTACTTTTCTTAAAACCTCATGTCCAATTAAGGGTAAAATAGGTAAAAAAGGATAGAAGATGCTTTTATTTCTGAAAAAAAGTGCCAGGAGACAATATATTAGTTACTTAAATTTAAAAAAAATATCGTGTTACTCCGTTTGGCACGGTTACAAAGGCAATAGTTGGAGTGCACTTATTGCAACCGTAAAGCAGGTTTTAACGTTGCAAGTTCAGCAGTACGTTTCTTCAGACGGACTTATTAGAGAGTACCCGTACTCCGTCGTACGGGAACTGAGTTTATGTCGGCGTTGGTTTATAAGCTGTTTGGTTTGTATAAAAGATTACAGTGCTGCTACGACGTAGCTGATGGATGATGTCACGGCTACGTATGCTACGCTGTCGTAGCGGTTATCGTCATGTTTTTATTAAAAACTTAAATGTGCTAAGGCTGCGGCTACACCGACAAGAACAGCGAAATGTAAAGCGATTGATGATGTGCGTGGCTTTTTGGCTTTTTGTTTTTTTTATTCTTGACTTGGTCGCTTTTGTCCCTAATCTCATCTGATGGTAAGCGCAGACAGGGTCTAAGATGGAGCACCCGAATCCAAGGAACAGGGATATAGAGGTATTCCCCTATACCCCTCTGGCTCTCACATACACACGACAGAACACAGCAAACTGCTTGGCGTCGGACTTTAATGTGAGGGTGGTAGCTAGCGAGGCGGACCTTGCAGATCTTAGAGGTGAATCTTACAACACGCGTCTATTCCCAGCGCGTGGTGAGGAAGTTTTATATTCTAACCCGTCCCTGGCTACACGGGGTAAAAACGCTACGCTGGCCACGCTTTACCAAAATTCGCTGTTGTGTAAGCCTCAGCCTCAAACTTTATCAATATTTATTTTGTATGTCACTATTTTGATTTATAATTAATCATTAAATTATTTTCTTTGTACAAATACCGCATCTACGTCACTTATTGTGGTATTTTATTTTACAACAAAGTTTGTAAACAGAAGCCGAAGCTTATCGGTTCATCAGTAGCTATTATGTAGATAATGTTAGTCACGTGATCTAACTGTTACGGGGAAAGACTACCTCATATTGTTATACCATGTATGCAACTATGTAAAATAGTTTGAAAAACGATTTTTATTCTATTAAATTAACTGATACAACATGAATAACGTAAACACTCAAACACCCTAGTTAGAACATTCAGTTATAATCATAAAACATACACTCAAATTTTACTTGTATGTACTTAATATTATTTATTTAAACTGTTTGTTTTACTTTTTCATTTGTATTGTATTTGCATTTAAAATTCAGTCTTATGACCTTGACATAAGGTTCAATTTTCTTTGTCTCAATTAAAAGCCTGATTTGGAAAAGAACGGTCCAACAAAAATACACATTAAAAATGGCCGAAATCGATTCAGTAATCGATTCATAACAAACTACTTTCAGAGTTTACATTTAATGTCACACGTTGTATAATCGCAGAGATATTTCATTAAATCGCTATCGCCTGTCACATGGACCCATCGATCACTACTACACTAGTGGCGTGACGCATTTTTCTTTATTTATTCTTTATAAAACTTCGTCCGCCCCTATCGTTTGAGTGAGTGATTTTTCGTGTAGTCTACCGATAGCTTTGATAAGTTCACGGCTCATGACAAATAAAGGACATATTGTTGTTTCGTTTTAAACTTTACTTAGTACTTTATACGTTTGAAATCGACCAGGTTTGGTTTGAGATGGTAATGGATGATATAAAGTCGATATTGAGGTATTTGTCAATGCAAAGTATTTTATGAATATAGTATAAAAATGTGTTTGTTAATAAATTCTCAAATGATTGGGTACACTAAAAGCGAAGCGATAAATTATATTTATTGTTATAAGTGTCATCATAAGTCAAATGTTTAAACGAATAATTGAAAATATATGTTGAGAGAACATTTTATTCCGAAAAATGGTTTCTTTGAGGATATTAAAAGACGCTGTGTTTTTCTTAATAATTTTATTTCTGATTTTTTAACAATTTATCAGTATAAAATATAAAACTATGCAGTTATTAACATACTTACATATTATTCTATGTTATTAACAATACACCTAAGTTTTGATGTATTTATTACCGCTCACCAAAGATGCATAGGTTTAGCGAGTATTGGAAAGGGGATACTAATCCACGAGCTGCTTAAAGTACACTGTTGACCGATTTATAGCAAATGTAAAATTTTCTAAATCGGTTTATTTTACTTTCCATGTTTTCTAAGTTGACAACCCTTGTAGAAATATGAATTCCGAGAATGAAGCTACTAATCCGTGACCCCAAGTATGACGTAAAATTTCAAATAGCTGATGATAGATAGATTTTGGGTATTTTTATGAAATCTTTAAAACTGTCAACTTTTTGGGAAAGTTGTAGAATCGAAGTTATTCGTTATTATGGGTGCTTTGATATTTCGGATTAGTACCCCTTTCAGACTAACATTTTATAATTCATCATCTGCCTAGTCTTTTCCTAACTACGTTGGGGTCGGCTTCCAGTCTCACCAAATGCAGCTGAATATTAGTATTTTACACGAACCGACTACCATCAGACCCTCTCAACTGTATACTAGGGGATGGGGATGCCTAACGTTAGACCACTTGTTAGATTTTCGAGCTTCTGACAACCCGTAACGACTGTCATGGGTATTCGTATGACAACCGGGAGCACCATATAAACTGTACACACAAATTAAATAAATAATTTCTCGCGTTTGCTGTGTACATACTTTATGCTCCTCTGGTGTGCGGCTTACCTTATATTTACACATCAACTATTGCACAGAAAAGTTTATAAATAAAATCAAATAAATATAAAGCATTAAATTAGTAATATGTATAAAATTAAATTTATCTCAAATCAATATGATATTTAATGTACGCGCAAGAGTTGATCACTGCACACAATAAAGTGTACTGGTGCCGTAAACATAATTAACCGAGGAGTTATACAAAGATTTCGGCAATCCTGTATCCCTTGATCGAACAATTTAAATATAATTTACTTACAAAAAATCTACTAACGACTTTCTGAAAATATTTATTCTTAAAGTGCGCGTCACACAGAAAGCAGTGTATTCTCTTTCGTTGTTCTAAAGCGCCACACCGCCAGCTGGCGGGCGGGCGAGCGACCAACGTTTCACCGAGCCTGGCTACTTCAGCTACTCAAACGATGTGAACCAAAGTATGAAAAAGCCAGGTCGCCCGCCCGCCAGCTAGCGATGTGGCCTGCGCTTGATGTCATGTTAAAAGAGGTATCAACGCGGTACGTCCGGCGCACCCTGGACAGTCAGCCCCGCGACCAACTTTGCTGACTGGCAAATTTTTTCACCACGGCATAGCTATTGTCGTATAGCTATTGCTGATACGCGAGAAGAACGTGATACCAAGGCATTTTTATAAATCATATCCACCACCCCTTTTGGTTAACGCCCATTTTAGCCCTGTTACATTACCAATCTTTTTGCATGCCACTTTCTGTCTGACGCGCGTAGTAAATGCCCAAGTCATCAACCTTAAGATTCATACAAACAGATTTGGCTAAGAATGAAGATTTTCGAAAATATTGAGACAAATCTCGATAATTCTAAATCTAGTTCCGTTTCTCCCATAAAATGGTTTGTTATCATATCATATTTGTGAAATGTCATGCTCAGAGAGTGAATTATCGCAGAACAGTAACTTTTACTGTCCTGTGGTCTGTTTGTTTTTGTAAGTTTATTATTTATCGTTTCAAGCAGCATAGTTGTGAACAATACAACTGCTGTTTGAAATACACAAAAGTAACAAAAACACCGCTTTAGCTAGGCAATGGCAATAAGACCAAGTTTTAAGAAGATATTTTATAGTCTTGTTTCTGTAACAAAGTTGTTCTATAATAAAATATTTTTTTTTATTTAATTCCAAATGGCAATTTATTATAACAGCACTGTGCGATAAATTATTTTTTCAGCTTCGCTTCTGCAGTGTGATGTGAACCTAACGATAGCGTTTTGAGTTCGGTTGCCTACAACCAAAATCACTTGACTAGATACTCGTAATAGTGTTGAAATATTACGATTAGGTCACATTATGTACCCCATGTTATCGTATGGTCCTTGGTGTGTTGAGTCCATCGTTACTATTGAGTCTGACCGAGGGGCGTCTAGCATTTTCTTTGCTGCTTTCCATGCTGTTGTTGGTGTGAATAGTTCTTTGCCTCGCTGCAATAAAAACATTAAAATTACATAAACATAACATAACATCACGCCTTGTATTCCCCGAAGGGTTCGGCAGAGGTGTTTTTAGTACACCCTCGTTTTGCCAGTTATGTTTAAGTCCCATGTAACAGAGGGCGAGTTTATTGGCATTAACCGGGCACAAATTCAGACTCCGGGCTGCTACTGAGAAATTCCTAATAGAAAAACCCATTAACACTTTGCCTGACCTGGGGATTAAACCCAAGACCTCATGCTCAGCAGTCGCGCTTGCGACCACTAGACCAACAAGGCAGACTTTAAAATAAATCATTATGAAATTTCTTGTCCTAAGGTGATGTGGCGACATCTACCACGCCACACGCAAACTACGCAGCACGACGATTGTGTAGCAGACTACAGCGACAATAATGACAACTATCAAGTAAGACGTCACAGAATCCTGCATCGCGATATCAAGATTTGACACGCAGATAGTATAGGTATATACAACTTCTCAACATCAACCGTTGGGCAGTGGCCCGCCAGGCATAAGACCCGCCTGGTAGGAGGAACACCATACTTTGTTCCTTAACAGTGATATCTACCCAGTACGATAATCATGGTACTTATTACTGTTATGACTAATTTGTTATAAACAAATATTAAGTGATATTTATGTTTGGATATATACGGGTGTGCGTAAGAAATTCGGGCGCGAAGTGTCGGAGGCACACACGGGTGTGCGTAAGGAACGCGCTCCTATGGTAGCGGATTTTGTACGTTTTATTTTACTGTTTACACGAACCGAATTTATAGGAACGCGTTCCTTACGCACACCCGTGTGTGCCTCCGACACTTCGCGCCCGAATTTCTTACGCACACCCGTATGTGCGCCCGACACTTGACGGGTTAAACAGATGTAGAAATACTCACATATCCATGGTACAAAGCCCACCCCACGCCTACGGGGAACAGGATCAGCGTAGAGAAGCCCACAGCCCAGCCCAGCAGATCAGCAAAGAGGGGAAACTCGTAACCTTCGTATTGCGGTGGAGACCAGTCGTAGAATATGAAGATCAGGATAGCCTGCGCAAAGAGAAGCAGAATTAGATAGTGTAGATGTAGATACAAATATTACAGATACAATGTTGATCAGAAAAGGGTTACTATTTCAAAGGGGTCTTAAGGTACCCCCATAATAATGAATAAATTTAGTTCAACAACATTTCCTGAAATTCAAAAGTTTTAGAGAAATAGATGTCCAAAGATGTCATACAATTTTTATTTTTATTTATCGTAGTCAAAAATCGAGTAGGTGCCACGCACCGTATGTATCGTATAATAAAATATTTATAATTTACTCTGTTGCGTATGGTTTCACTCGCATACTAGGCGAACCACTTCATATACCCGAATAAAAACTATTAACATAGCGTCACGCTTTGTATTCCCCGAAGGGTCGGCAGAGGTGTAATTAATACGCCCTTCTTTCGCCGGTTATGTTTAAGTCCCATGTAATAGGGGGCGAGCCTATTGCCATTACCCGGGCAAGAATCCAGACTCCGGGCTGATACTGAGAAATTCCTAATGAAAAAACGAAAAAAGCCGAATAACCCCTCACGATCAGCAGTCGCGCTTGCCACCACTAGACCAACGAGGCAGTCTTATAAAGTATTATATCGGGTATAAAAATGGGTATTTTACGAACGAAGCCGAGAGCCACGTATTCTTCCCATCATTACGAAGATCTTTTGGTATTGAACTACACCTGGGAACCAACTGGTTATGGAGATATTGAAGGTCAAAGTAACTATATTTTTGTACGTTTTTCGCGAAAACTAAGTTTAAATGTTATTATTAAACATTCTTCTATACAAACATTATCAAGATTTTTGACAGGTATGCTGCACTCTCGCTTCCATTGCGCGCTACAATTAAAAGCTGTTTTTAATACCAAAAAATAAAAGTCGTTTCCCACCAATTATTTTTGCTCAATGTTACTTGGTTTTATGTACAGTATGCGTAGACTTCGGCTTCGTTAAGGCTATTTTTACACCCTGTATATGTTAATCTAAAACATAGCCTATCTGTGTGCCAAATTACATGCACATCTGTTTAGCCGTTTATGTTTAATTGAGTAACAAACATCCATCTTCACAAATTTTCACATTTATTATATTATATTAGCAGGATATTCGTTATTTTGACACAATTAAGTAATTATTTATCACAAGATAATTTAAATGGCGTATTTGTATACTCCCAAGATAATTCTCACGCGCAGTCTATTCAATCAAAGTAATTAGAGATAATAGTTACCGTTATGTTATCAATTGATTAAGTTGTATGGCAAATGGAACTCTATTATCATGCTAATTAAGTTGAAGACTTTGTGTCTGATGGGAGGGGCTCGTGACTAGTTAACAACGCGGATCATACGATTTGTAAGGTTAAGTTGCGCTTGCCGCGGCAATCAGTGGATGGGTGACCGTTCGTTACACATCGAGAGCCCTCCGTGCCTCGGAGAGCACGTTAAACAGTCGGGTGTCATACGAATACCTATGACAGTCGTTACGGGTAGTCAGAAGCCCGAAAGTCTAACTTTAGGATATCGGTATTGACCAGTAACTGGGTTCTGGAGATCTGATGGCAGTCGCTCCATGTAAAATATTGGTATTCAGCCGCATTTGGTTAGACTAGAAGCTCACCCCAACACAATTAGGAAAAAAGCTAGGCAAAACGAATATAATTGCGTATTCAAAATATAATTTATACATGATGAATAAATAAGATTAAACCTTTATTCTATTAAATAAAGTTCGGTTTCCATTGCAGCTAATTGTAATCATCTCTTTGTTACTGTGAAATGAAGTTAGTTCATATTTACATTGGATTCAGTAAAGAACAACATTGTTCAATACCACGTGTGGCACTACCATGAAGATTAAATTACTTGTACCTTTTGTTTCTCATATTACTTATTAAATTAAAGCCAATTTGTTCGCTAAAACTATAGATGCAATACAAATCTTTACTTCAATAATTGTTTTTGACTAATAACTAATATTTTCTTGGTTTGTTGTCTACAAATCACCGTAATAAATACAAATGGAAGTAACTTCACATTGGTTACCCTATACAATATTGAATACATATTAGTCATACTTTGTTGTCTGAGCTGATGAACAAGAAATAATTCAAGCAGATATAATACTTCCCCAAGGGTGTCCAAAAAATCTACCATTTTTTATCAATAAAAATATTTATATACTTACAATACTAGCAAAAGGCACAGTGAACGTCCAGACAGCCTTCCAGTAGAACCGTAACACTTTGTTGAGCGGCATATCCATTGACGCGAGGTCCTTCATGGCGCGGTTAATGCCGTAGCTCCAGGAGACAGCTACACACTGGTGGCAAAAGAGAAATATTACTTGATGCGAGTGATGATTTGGATGATTTTCTAAATGACTGATCACGAGAAGTAGAAGAAGAAAGGACAATGGACATTTTGAACTATTAGCGGACAATAATAAAACTAGAGTCATATGAAACGACAGGCAATATAAAAGAAAAACATTTGTCCTGGAGTTAATACAAAATTATAATTATTCTAGAAAAAAGTTTGACAGGGTATGTTTTTGAAATTGGAATGCACGGCCAAAAAACTATGGGATGAATAGAAAAAAGTGGCCAAAACAGCTGCCCATTTGTCCAATGAAAGAATATAGAAATCAAGTTTTTGCAGCCATGGGTAATAACAGATTGATTTTACGTGAGATATTATTAGTATTTTTTGTTGTATTTTTGCTGAAAAATAATGGTTGAAGAGTTACTATGATCATTATACATCCGTATAAACATTTTTTGTTACAGGTTATTATCTCAAACAAATACTAACAGAACATCACGTTTTTTTGCGAAAGGCTTACTGAGAGCTTTTTGTGTTAGGAGTAAACAAGCCTGTTCAATTTAGTATAAATTATAATGATGTGAATAAAGCATTTCTAGCATCATCAGCATTATAAAAATCCCTTTCGATTGTGATTTGAATTCGGCCACACCCCATTACATCAACAGTGAAATTGGTTTTACACCATTAGTAATGACTGAAACGCACTTAATTTCTCTCTTAATTAAAATCTGTTTGCATATGGGGATGGCGTATCTTGTAATGGATTACTGTTAGCTTAGGTGCTTGCATCTTAAACTATTACTCTCGGGAAAGTAAACAAAGTATTATTTAAGTAATTTTATCTATTTCATGTTTATTTTATCGAAGTTTAAACAATTTTGAAGTGTTATTGTGCTTCCAAGAGCAAAAATGAAATGAGTTCTAATCAAATAAAATTTAAACTCACCTCAGCCATGCCAATCAGCAGAATAGCCCAAGAGGCCGTGTTCCAATCTAGAAGTGTAAACAAGTAGACGCCACCGCTGAAACACATCGGTATCCCCAAAATGAAACACGTGAAACATGTGAATGCTGTCACCTGGAATAAAATGATTTATAATAAAACAAAAGTAGAAAGAAATAAAATACATTCAGCAGCAAAAGTTGATGAAATCAAAAAGAGTAATCAGTATGATAATTTTGATGCTGGCAGGATACACTTGCATGCTGCTGTTACCCGTGCTAAACAAAGTGATTTATTCTTAGCTTGGATCCATGTGGCATATCATGAGGAAGAGTATGCAATAGTAGACATAGATCGGCTTTCTAGATTTAAAAAATCTAAATGGTTCTAATAAAAAATATTTCAAAGAGCTATCTGAGGAAATTGTATGCAAAATATATTTGCAGCGATCCTGTCATCTCAATCGAAAGTACCCTAATAATGTCACTCACCCTCCAATAATTCTTCCTAAGATGCGGCCACCTGTCAACAATCGCGGTGTTTATGGCTTCGATACCAGCGAACTGACTGCCCAAACCCAGGATGAAGAGCATCAAGAAAAACAGGATACACCACATCCTTGCGATCGGCATTTGGAGTAACGCTTCAGGGTATGCGACGAAGGCCAAACCAGGACCTTGTTCCGCCACATCTGTGAAATAAAATATTGTTGTAAGGCTTTATCTTGAAGGAGTAGTTTTTAATCTAGTTTGGGACCAGAATGGTCCAGAGACGTCCAACTAATGTAGTAATTTTTACCTGTAGATAATGAGCTAGAAACATTTTACTACAATATTGAATCATTTCAAAAACTTTGTCCACCTAATACTTTAGAACTTAGTGATACTTTTCATAACACTTACGGCCATTTTTAATAACCTACTCAACGGCGGTTTTCACTACTAGGGATAGGAATTTGACAAAAGCTCTATAGAAGTATCTCTAGTAAGGCAAATTGCCGATAGATAGCGGTTATTGAAAACGACCTTATCCTTAGATATGGTTTAGGAATCCTTCATCACAATAAATCCTAAGACAGCTGAAGCTTTCTATGAGGAGGTCATTGTTATTAGTTTCAATAGAAAGGTCTGTAGAGATAGATCACGCAGAATTTCAATGGTTTGAATCAGCTGTAGGCCGGTCTCGAAAAACAAAGGTTTAGGTTACATCTAGCTCATCAAAAATGTTTTATGAATTAAGGATAACTTTTATGTCGGTTTCAGTCTGTGCCCATTCTCGGGACAGATTGGAAATTTATTTATAGAAATCTAAGGGATATTAAATGCGGGTATAAGAATAAGCTTATTGTCTTACATAAGATTACCTTTACGGAAGATACTATAGCCGAAATGTGACGTGGCTTTAACGTAATTTTCTACGTGACCTTACACGGTATTGATAGGACTAAAGTCGACCTCGAAACAGTTTCGGAAATCCAATAAAGTTGATTTATTTAATGTTGGCCGGTGTATTGGGGTCAAATGTTTGACAAACTTGATATGATAAAATATCGATGCTATTGTGCGACACGTGTAAATAAAATAAGGCTAAGGTTTTTGGAGCAATTTAGAAACTTGCAGTTACTGTGGTTACAACGATTGACTATTTATTTTTGGTCTAGATAACTGCGGTAGGAATTTGACAAATTTTGATTCAAATTTAGATAAATGGGCATGATTAGGTAATCATTATGGTATTTTTGAGGAGTCAGAGATATAATTATCAGGAATGTTGATAATAAAATTATATTGTTTGATATTACATTTATTCTAATACAAGCAATTGATGATGATACATCAGATATTGATGACAGCAAACAAGACATAATTCCTAATCTGGATTTGGTAAATCCTTTTGATAAAGAACATACTACAAAACTTTGACCAACATGTGCATGTCACGTGGTGATCAAAATTGATTATTAGAAGAGGTAAGAACAAAACATAACAATGAACAAGTGCTAATAATTCACATACCCGAGAGCAGTGTCAATATTACCCGTTATCATATGATAACAGCTAACTATAGCGTTGTTATGGTGTCATGTACAGCAATAAAACCTTTATCGATAGACGAAAAGTAATTAATAGATATAAGAGTGATTTATAACAAAACATTTCGCGTTTGCACAAGGACGAACATGGCGAATGTTTATGGGAAAACCCTCGTTTGTTTTGTAATAAAATGGCTGGTATTTTGGCAGGCCTAACAAAGGATTATGCATAGAATAAAGCTATAAGTTACGATGTAAAAGTCAAATAAAGCTACATAGAGTAAAAACGAATAGTTTTGTTTCAAATTTTTTAGACCAAATATTTTGTCCTTGTACTGTTTTTTTGTTCTCATTCATTTAATGTACCTACACCAATACAAACCTATCATACTCAATGGGTGAGCATCAAAATTTGACTACCGCAAAATTACGAGATTTCAATTAAAAATTAAAATAAAATTATCACAATTCTTCAAAAGAAACTAAAACTATTTTTACAGTGTTTCGTCTTTAACAACAAGCCATCAAAATTTTTCCACATATCTGTTCTTCAAATAATTAAAAAGGGAGAAGAGTTTCCTATCTGAATCCTTTGTTCCAAATTTCCAATACAAAGCATATCCACCTTGTAACCGACCGAACCACACAAAGAACCACTAGAAGGTAACCAAAAACGTTAGCACACTACAGTGAAATGAAATATTTACAGTTTAATCAATCCATTATCTTGAAACGGATTACAAACAACGCTTGCATTCGTAACGTAGTGAAATCAACATGGGATTGAGTGTTCACGGTGGATCGAGAGGGCTTGATACAATACACGGACCTGGTACAGTTCGCTACAGTTTGATTAAAAGATTTTTTTGGGTTCATAATTTTTTTCTAGTTTGGAGGGAAAAGCGTAATGGATCTGCAAACATTCATCGCATGGTGATATGCATGTAGCATGTGTTGTTATTGATGTAAAATATAGAGAAGAGCAGAGAAGATTTATGAGAAGCTGTGTGCCTGGTAACAGCTAGCTTGCTTATAGACCTGGCAGAATGACAAATAGTAGCAAAATCTACATCTCCTTTATATCATTTCTAGTTATTCATGGAAAAAAACTTTCATTAGGTGCCTACTCTTTGTTCAAATACGTGTAAAAGGAATGTATTCTCGGCCTTCACACCTAAAACAGGTACATTTCCCTGACGAATACTCTCAGGAAATCAATTTATCATTATTATGTGTAAACCAATACGCTTCCTAAGTTATTTATGGCAATACGTATTAATATTTATAGCCGCTTTATAAATAAAAAATCGTCTATCGATTCATTTTTATTTGTTATTTCCAATAATTGTATCGTAAAAGCATTGTTGACAGTATTATTTGCTGAATCATACGCAAATATTGCAGTATTATGACTAAAAGTATTAATTTTTATGCTTTTTTCTTTGTTCTTATCGTAATATTCGTTTTCCTCTACTGGAAATCTTATTTAGGCTGGAATAAAGTTAGTTGCAAAAAATACAGTAGCAATAACGGCTTTTGTTTTTTAGTGTATTCGATGTGAAATGACTGCGGGTTTCATTCGATTTATTGTAACACAATCGAAAAACGAAACATTTGCAGATTTTCTGAAAAACCTGTGAATTACCCTAGCGAACTATAAAATAGAACTACTCACTAGGTATGTACCAATATTATTTCGAGCGCTGCACCGACATTGTTTTAACTTTAACATTCATCCAGTGTCTTACTTAGCTAAGTGGATATTGGGACAGTCTATTCTAACCAAAACAGAAATGAATATCGATATTCAACAGATATTTTCAATTTTTATTTAAATTTTCACAACATCTTAGCTAACTGAGAAACGAAGAGCAAGGTTCAATACCAATGACATGTAACTAAATATTTATACTAATATAAATTTCCATCTAATTTTGGCTGCAACATTACCTATTCCAATATTTTGTCCAAAACAACAATACAGTAAATTAATCTAATAGCATTGCACAGTACAGTTGCATATTTAAGTGGGCTTCACTGTACCGCGCATTGTTTGCGCTCAGTCCGTGTATGTTTGCACCCCCGCGGCATTGCAGCGCTCGGATTAATCAACTTGAGTTAATCGTTAACATGCAGAAAGGCTTTTTTATATTCACGCAATTTTTGAACGCACTGGCGGTTGTGTTCAATGCTTGATCAAATAGGAGTTTGGTTTTGGGTTTGCGTTTAGATTTATTACCCAGACCTTTCGAACAATACAGTTAATTGTTGGAAAATAATGGTAAAATGTTAGTTAGGTTAGATACGAGTATGAACAGGCTACTAATTCCCTCATTAAGTTCCTCAACATAGACTTTGTTAGACCTAGTTCATAGATAGACGGCTATAGAAACTTAAAATAAGAAATTAATTCAACACTTACCATCTACGCTGACTCCCATAAGCTGAGCCTGGAAGCCTAACACGGAGAATACAGCGAACCCAGCGTATATAGACGTGAGGAAGTTAGCGAAGCTGACGAAGACCGCGTCAAAGTGGCAGTTGTTGTTGAACTTGTTGTACGAAGCCAGGGTGACGAGAGACCCGCAAGCCACACCGAAGGAGTAGAAGATCTAGCAACAGAAATAGAAAAAAAATATGAATTTTTAATGATAAAAAAGACGGGAGGTGTTAAATAATAATAATATAGTTTATTAAATTAAATATAATGGCCAATATAATAAGCAGATGTGAAATTATGAAAAATAAATTAAAGAGTAAGGAAATTGAAGTGTTCTGGAGCCTATGTAATGTGTTAAAATAACTGCCTTATAAAACCAAATATTTACTTTATAAAATTTTGCAAAACCATTTTATTGAAATGCTAAAATATTAATAATAGAACACTCATTTTGTTAAGCAATATTATTTTTACTGTTCTGTTATTTTATTTCCTATTTGTGAAGACTGACCTCCACCATAAAACAAACTACAATACTAGTCATAACAATGCTACAATATTTTCAAACAAATATCAAAACAAACGCAAGTGATTTCCTTTTGTTTGTTAACTTTTGTATTTCACGAGAGTAGAAAATTGAATACCCGTGTTTTAATTGTGCACTATTGTTTTATAGTTTTATACATTGTTTTGCAAATTTCTCTACACACTTTAAATCCTTTTCGGGTAAAACTTTTACACTATTTTAATTAGTTACATTAGAATTAACGCCAGAATATTTTATAACAATATGAATGTGTTTGCCTAAAGTACGTGTGAGCATATTTAACTTGTGAGTACTGCCATTATTGTAAATATTAAACAACGTAATTTTCATTACAAACACAACAATTGGCATTCTGTTTAATAGTAATCAATTATTTCTATCGTCCCCATTAAAATGGCACAAAGCTAGATCTATCTTTTGGGGATTGTGAATCTACTGAACTCAATTCTACCTTACAATACTTAATGAGTAGGTTGATTAACTTCAAATATACTCCACCAAGAAGAACATAGTCTGCTTAGTTGTCGGCAATAAGATTGACAAGCATATCGTTTCGGGACCCAGTGCATAATGTGAGCATGCACAATGGGCCACCCGTGGGCGGCGCAACGAGTATTCCCAAGGAGGGTTGATGTTATGGAGGCGGTTGGTCATAAAACAATAAGCCAAAACCTCTATCAACATGGATTTACTAAACACGTGTTCTGCTGACCCCACCTAGTGTGGGATAAGGGTAGGGAGATGATGATGATGACACTGCTCAGGGATAACAATAATGAAATGTATCTAAGTTTATCAACTACCGAATTTCCATAAAGCAGTACGATATAAAAACAATTATAAAAACACCAACAAATTTCGGAGCAGTCTGAAAACTTTTTAATTAAGAAATTCGAAAGTCTGTGCCCAAAAAATAAAAAAATAAATTGCCGTTCCCCCAACTTTTCCAGATAATTAGGCGCCGCATTTATTTATTCATGAAATAATGGCCACCATTACTGACAAAATTGTTTCCGATGGACCGATTCCTTCAATAGATTGATGTTTGTTGGCCAAGTCTTGAAAATTTAGTTGCAAACCAAATAGCT
Source organism: Amphipyra berbera (assembly GCA_910594945.2). Lineage (NCBI taxonomy): Eukaryota > Metazoa > Arthropoda > Insecta > Lepidoptera > Noctuidae > Amphipyra > Amphipyra berbera. The sequence goes on along the minus strand of OU343131.1, from coordinate 4,025,934 downwards.
TTTATTCTGAAATCTCTTTAAGCTGTGTTTACTCAAAGGATAACTTTTTCAGTTAAAATTTTTGGCAAGAATTTTTGCGGTAAGTGAATTATTTAAGGCCATTTTGATGTGGAACTCTTTTAATTAGATGAAAGCTTTTGATACGTCAAGTGCTTTTAAGTTCGGCAACACTTTTTAAATAAAACCTTTTTTTAAATTAATGATGAGGTTAGATACTCTAAAATATTCTGTTATGAATGATTATTACAACATTCAATATGTTTAAAGTTGTATCTTAAACAATTTCTACTTAAAATATGAATAATATTGTTTAATATAAAACTAAGTTTAGGTACCGTATACTGGACACATTATTATAAAATGATCCACGTACAAAAACTATGATAGACAGCAGCAATGTCTACTTCGCCTAATAAAGTCTAACAAAATTATAAAAAGCACGATTTTATATAATTTTTCGATTACTTCCTTAGTCTTACTGTGTGAATAACTATAGAATAATCTTTTCTATACTATGGCTTAAGGAGAAGAAATAATTTTCATCAAAACCAAAAAATCACTAATAACCTACGATCTTTGATTATTTAAGTTCACTGTAGTAAGTAATGCTGATGGCCATACGCATGATAAAGAACTCAAATTAATCCCATAATTTGAAAACAAAATTATACCTGTGAAGCTGCGTCTCCCCAAACGCGGGCATCCAACAAAGTTTCCCAATCTGGTGATAAGTAGAACAGGATTCCGTCAATGGCTCCTTCTAGAGTTACTCCTCGGATGAGGAGAGCCGTCAACATGACGTAGGGGAATAAAGCCGTGAAGTAGACCACTTTGCCCGCAGATTGGACACCCTGTGAAGAAATGAAATATTAAAGGCATTACAATTTAAAATTGGTTGAGAATGGTGATTTTTAAACAAAGGATAATGGGCAGATATGGCCCGCCGGTCGATAGTAACAAGATAAAAGGTGTAAAAATGATATCATGTAATTCCTTCAAACCTCGTGATGTACTCCTGTCATAGATTAACCCTGGACGGGATACTTTTGGATTCAATAAAAAAAATACAAGAAGTAAACATGTGGTCTTAACGTGAGGCATTTTAGAGCCCCGACTTAAATGACCACACGGCGAGCGATAACTGCGCAATCCGCACGGGGCGCTAAAATTCCTCACGTTAAGAACACATGTTTATTTCTTGTATTTTTTTTCCGTTCATGGTTAATCTATGTCAGCAGTACATCACGAGGTTTGAAGGAATTACATTATTTCGTTTACACCTTGTATATACCAATGGAAAGCTCTCTTTATGAAGAACATTTGTTACTATTACGACTTGACTCAATTTTAGCATGTTCGGAGTTACATCATCCGAAATATATATAGTAAATTTTATTATTACTATTGGGGGTGGATCGAGTGCCCATACCATGCCACCCATCCTCCGTTACTATCTGTTTATCGTTCTGACAAAGGGACTGAACTTCCTAACCAAGTATTGCAAAGCTAAATCGAAGGTAAATGTAAGGAAGTTCGTAGATAAAGAAACAGACTAAGATTAAGTAATCAAATTAAAAAAATAAGAAAGCATATCGAATCTTATCGCTTCTATGATTTCTAATAAAATGTCTTCATCGTCATCGTTCACTTACCTTGATAACACAGAAAAAGGCAATGAGCCAAGATAAGGCCAAAGTTCCCACCAGGTGCCACTGTATGGTACCCCAGTTCTCCCAGGTCGCGTCACCCCTGCCCAGCACACGTTCACTGAAAGTATACGAGTAATTTAGACGAATGACACAACAGACAACTTTTTGTAATAAAATTCAATATTTGGGTGCATTTGCATTTAGGTGCATAGCAGTGAAAAGTTATGTGAATTTTTAGCCCCTAAGTTCTATTCCTTTTTGTTTTTCTGTTAAATACTTCATTATCTTTGTTATGCAAAAAAGAGCCCTCAGAACTGTTCTTCGCATGGACCAGACTGAATCTTGTAGAGAGCATTTTGTGAAATTAAAAATTCTACCTGTACCTTGTCTTTATATTTTGGTTCTACTAAGTAGTTTTCTAAAAAACCTAGAGAAATACGAGATAAAGGAAGAAAGGGAAACTAGGGTGGAAACGCGCAGGAAAGATTTGCCTAATTATTTGCAGCCAAAGTTAAATGTTGTCAAACATAGCTCTAAAGTACAGTCTGTACAAATTTTCAATAAACTGCCATTAGAACTAAAAATGATTAATAGTCCTAGAATATTTAAATTCAAATTAAACACATTCCTATTGACCAAGTGATAATATAGTATAGAAGAGTTTTTTAGGGACAAAAATAATGCTACAGTGTAACTTGTTATTGTTTAAGTTTAAGTCTAATTCTTGACATGTTATTTTTTGATTAAGTTGAATGTTTGTTTTTTTTTCTTCTGACTAGGCTAATTGTGTTTTTTAATGTTTTTAATTTAACTAAGTTCTTGATATTACTTATTTTATTTTTGACATTTTATCCATATTATTGATTGTAACTTTTATTGATTATTATTATTGTATTAATCTTGTATTCGACACAAATGTATTTTTGTTCAGAATAAATAAAATTCAAATTTATCAAGCAAAAATCTATAAAGCCTGTCATTGTACACCTAAGATTTTAAAAATATACTAAATGGGGACGACGTGGACTGAAGACATTTAATAATTAGTGCTTGTGGCACATCTAATATGTTTATGGGGCTAACCTGTAAAAAATTGTTACATTAACCTTAGATTTTGGCTTATATTAATTCAACTATATAGGTATACAGTGTAAACAATTGTTGGTTGGCCAATAGAGGAAAAATAAAATAAATAATACCGCGAATTTTATGACGCATTCTTCTGTCGTATACAAAAAAATATTCAAATTCATTCCAAAGTTTAGCCAGAGGATTTTGTTTTCGCTGTATTAATTTTACACCATATTTATCTAAGGGAGCTAGGTTAACGATCTGTGGGAATGCATAATTATGATCCCTCGTCTCTATTTGTTTTAATATTTAACTTTGTTTACAGGTTATAAGAAATGGTATTATTTTTCCTTTAGGTTACTATGATATTAACTTTGTTTTTTTTTATCTAATAACTAATTTATTTATTTCAAAATGTTTCTATAGACTAGTAGTGACCGTGTTTTCATTCAACGTCATACCGTCATCGCCACTTTGTATAATATTAGTTTTAATATTAATACCAACGAAAATGATATCATTATTCATAAAACTTGAACATATTAGTCAAAACTTCATTGTCAAAATAACTACCATCTGCTATTTCCCACGCCCACGAAAATTTATCATTAATGACGTCACTTTCCGAATCTATAAATATAATACTTGATGGATGTTTATTTTATCAAGTATAAGCTTAATCTATGGTGCCGATATCAATACGTTTTTACTTTGATAAATGAATTTTCGTTTATAGAAGTAATATTAATAAAATATGTCTCTTGGTATATTTCAATTCCGGATATTTCTGGTGGAAACATCACATTATCAAGTTTATAGTGAATTGTCATAATCATCATAATCAGCCCATTACTGTCCCACTGCTGGGCATGGGCATCGTTTCAGAATGAGAAGGGTTTAAGTAGGTCAATCACGCTGGCCTAGTGCGGGTTGTCGGGCTACACACTCCATCGAGAACGCTTTGAAGCTCTCTCAGGACATGCAGGTTTCCTCACGATGTTTTCCTAATGAATTTTACGTTTACGTTATTAATGATTAAATCTTTCTCTGTACTGATAAATATGACCAATTCGCGGTCGTCGTCTACGCAACAGTAATACTTGTGTTTATCTCCTTGGAATTATGATATCTCGGTTCACCTGTATGGATAAGTAACTGTTAATCTTTATAAATGCAGTGAGTAAGACCTGTAATTATTTAAGTAATTTAAATGATATTAAAAGTCACTATTTAAAAAGCGAAAGTGAGATAATAGCTGTTGCTTCAATTGGTACAAAGTACATCCTGCCTTAAATGAAGCATGCGAATATAATCAAATCGCAACCTATGATCGACCAGGGCCTGCAGTCTCGATATAGATAGCGATCACTTAGCGACCAATTCGGTCGTTAAGTCGTAACGATTAACTTTTAATGTCATACTAAATTATTTAATAATGAAGAAAAATCATGTCATAATGATCAATAATTTAAGATAAAAGCAAATAAACTCTGTTAAAAAAATTATAAATTCGTCTTTTCGTGTCTTAAATATTTATCGTTATCGAGACTACGGGCCCGACACAAAAAGACGAACTTATTTTGTTTTTTATAGAGCTTACTTTCTGTAATCTTAAATTGATCATTATGACATGCTTTTTCTTCATGATTCAATGATGTATTACGACGTTAAAATTTAATCGTTATGACTTAACAACCAAAATCGGTCGTAAAGTGATCGCTATCTACGACGTCACTGCAGGGCCAGGTGACTCAGTACTAAGCCGAATTCCATTGTTTATCTATTATGCCTATATTTTCGGCGATTGATAAATTCCAAAGAGAAATAAATTCTTGTTAAAAGATATAAAAATGCAAAAGAACTGAACTTGCCAAAAGCAAGAATTATTTAAGTTAAACAAAAGAAAAACAAATAATAATTAGTTCTTATCATTAATGAGCTGACGTTTAAAATGATTTTAGAAAAAAAACAATTACAGACTACTCATATGAGTGAGTGAGTCCAAAATAAATAATTTTCTTTCTTTCTTTCTTTCATATTAATCAGCATGAATACTGAATGCTGGATTATTGCAGATACACTTAACCGCATCTCCTGTGCAATCGTATGCTTTCGGCTGCGAAAGCGTCCTATAGAATAAGTAAGCACGCACGCTTAAGTGTGTGTGGCGCTTAAGTGGCGCATGCTCAAGCATGCTAAATCTTCTTGAAAAGATAAAAGCGTGCACCCTTATCCGTGCTGAAGCATGCCTAATCTGAATCGATCCGAAAAGGTGAAAGCGTGCGTACGCATGTTCATATAAAATGCCAATTTTTTAAGAGTAAAAAGCGAATTTAAGCTTATAATTATTGTGTTTAGCCACTTATGCTGAATTTAATTAATGAACAATACAGGTTCATTTAATAGAAAGATTTGTAGCACTATACAGAATATTAAATAATTTTAGTGCATTCACACTAAAAATCAGGAAAGTACATTGAGAATTTTGGTTTCGTCATTATTCCACGCGCATTTATCGTTATAATCTGATAATACACAATCATAATTATCTGTAGTGAACACAGTGGCTGTTGGCTGATTATAGAAAGGTCAGAACACTCGATAACAGTAAATAATTATTATTTGAACATTTCGAAATCAAGTGGCGTAGATTATATTTTTGCATGATGAATATCATGATGTCATCAAGGATCATAGGGTTGTTGACTATTATGTTTTTGTAATAAATCTCGAATTTATTATATTGTTCTTTATTACTGTTTTATTTTTTATTTTCACGGGGTCTGTCAAAGATAATTATCACAGACCCCTTCAGTGACAATCTTCATTATTGGTCTCCTAAGAGTCCGCCTTTAAAAAAGGTTGAGAAAGTCTGGTAAGGGCCTACAGTTTTATAATAATGATTCCGATATAATTTAAAGTATTGTCGGAAAAAATTAGTATTTGGTATTTCACCAATAATATTGAAGGGACCCCATGTAAACCTAGTGTACACACAATTTATTACAATGCCAATTACATACAAAATCAATTGTAATCATTCGACAATTTTATCAGCAGTTTTTAATAGAGCGTGACATGGATCGTAAACTCGTGTAATTTCTTTAGATAATATTGCAAATCAAACGCCAAAGTAAGTACACCTGTACTTTCAAATAAAAAGCTATCAGATTTGATATTTTATTGTGAAGGTCAGATGACTGAAAGAACTGGTCATCTACAAGGTTAGTCGGAAAGGGGATACTAAGCCGCAGACCACTTAATGTATCACTGATGATTGTTCTAAAGAAAGTGTTAAAATTTAAAAATTCGATGAATTTTTTTTCCATCAAAAATTAATTGTATTTTAGTTTTTTCAAAAATTCTTCATCCCTGCTTTAGTTATGAATTCAGAAAATGGAGTTTCTAATCCGTGACCCCAAATATAACCTAATTATTAAACACAGCTGATCATAGCTATGGACAGATAGATTTTAGCATATTTTTTACAGAATCTTTGAAAAGCTATTTCTCTTAAACTATCGCGTTTTGGGGAAAGTTGTAGAACAAAAGTTATCCCTTATTATAGGTACTTTAACGCCCTTTCGGCTTAGTACCCCCTTTCCGACTAACCTTGTATACTAATATTATAACGAGGAAAGATTTGTATTTTTGTATGTAACGAATAAACTTAAAAACTACTGGACCGATTTCAAAAATTCTTTTGCCGTTAGAAAGCTACATTATCACTGAGTAACATAGGCTACGGGCAGAGCCGTGAGGACACAGCTAGTGTCATATAAAAAGAAGCGCATTTCCTTTTTATATGACACTAGCATAACACTGGCAATAGAAACAAAAACCACAAAAATAACAGTTTTGGCATCGTACCAAAACCAAATATTGAAATACCAACTTACTTGTAATATTCTTCAGAAGCTAAAGTCCTTGTAACATTTGAATACCAGCCAATAGTTTCAGTTCCATCCAAGCAATGAGTTCCATTGTATGGCTGGAAGCCGGTATCGATGCAGATCTGTCCGATGCTTGTGCATCGCCTTAGGTAGTACGTCAGGTCTGATGCTTCTCCTGTATTGTCGATCCTACACCTTCGATCGTATTCGCCACTGTAACAAGCTAATAAAAAACCCTTATCTGTTAATGAAATACATTAAGCCTTCATATTATTGGCGATACTTTAAATTGAACTAATATTTTGCATAGTATAACTATTTCAGAGAAAGTAAAAAACGTTGTATCTAAATTATTTTATCGCTTTACGATGTTTTTAAGAAGTAGTTTTAAAGACGATCGTCCTATAAATGCATAATATATATAAAATGTTTTGAAAAGGTTTTCTCATGTTTTTGTTAGTAAAGAATTACTTACCATCAGTATTGTATTCATTTTCACAGGATCCCCAGTCCAAGAATCCGGCAATAGACACGATAGTGTAGAATAGAGACCAAGCGACGATTATCATGTAGTATATCGATATAATGGAGATGACCACGAGGGTACAATACCCCAAGCCACTAAAGAAGGGGGATATCGCACTGAACGCCTTTAAGGGTCCGACGCCAGTAAACTGGCCTATATAGAGCTCGAGGTAGAAAATTGGAAGACCAATTAAAATTAACATGAGGAAGAATGGAATGAGGAATGCACCTGAAACAAAAAGAAACAGATTTAAAGCATTTATGTAACTTAAGTGTCTCATTATAAACGTATCACCTTAAAATCTCAATATAACCTTAAGTGTGCAAGTTTCTACTATGTTTCTATCTATAGGATCTTCCTCTTAGCCTTTTCCCAATTATCTTGGGGTCAGCTTCCAGTCTAACCAGATGCGGCTGAATACCAGTATTTTATACGGAGCGACTGCCATCAGACCTCCGCAACCCAGTAACTGGGCAATGCCGATATCCTAAGGTTAAACCGTTTGTCAGACTTTCGGGCTTCTGACTACCCGTAACGACTGTCATAGGTATTCGTATGACACCCGGGACCGACAGCTTAACGTGCTCCCCGAGGCACGGAGGGGTCTCGATGTGTAACAAATGGTCACCCATCCACGTACTGACCGCGGCAAGCGCAGCTTAACCTCGCAAATCTTACGATCGGCGCGGTTGTTATTTAGCCACGAGCCCCTTCTATCTATAGGATCTATAAAAGAGAATTACCATACTGCGAAATTTGAAATCCAGCTACCAACAATTTGGCAGCTGTTGTTAATAAATAAATTAGCTGTTAACCAGTTTCTTTGAGTGAGTTGGACCCTAGTTATCTAAGTATTTTTTTGAGTATATGTTCTACAAATAAAATAATAGTCATAAAATTAAAATCATTTTGCACATAATACCGGCCCTTTCTTATTTTAACTTTTTTGTTTTTTTATCGTCGGAAAATCCTCATGGATCTCCCTTGTCCGGGGAAGGCGAGGGGGTCTGCCGGACTCTTACCGGCTAAAAACCAACGGTGTTCCTCCTCCTGACCGTCCGGCCGGGGTCGCGGGATTCGCAAAAGCATGCACCGCAATCCCGGCAGTACAACAAAAAAAAACAACAAAAAAAACCCGGCCTAACACGTGTTTGCTCGACGGGTGGTCCTTATTGGTCGATAGGGTTTCAATAAATAATTCATACTGATTCACAGCGATATGTTTTTTGTGCGGCTCGTCATTTTTATCATCCCATCCGTATCCTTTCGTTGACATGCTATCGAGGTAGGGATTAATTGTTTATTTATAATTAAATAATTTATTACTCATTGCTTATCACTTACATCATAAAATTCAGTATCGTTTTCTTTCTGTGCTTAAAGATTTTTGTTGTATTTAATTTTATTGCTACCTGTCATCATCTATATTTTCTTTATTGTTCGTGTATAGTGTAATTAACAAAAGAGGAGGGTCTTTTACTTAGTTATTTGAGACAATATTTTTTCTTTCTACATAACATAACATCACGCCTGTATTTCCCGAAGGGTTGGGTAGAGGCAATAACCCTCATTTCGCCATTATTTTTAAGTCCCATGTAATAGGGGGCGAGCCTATTGCCATCAATTGGGCACAAATCCAAACTCCGAGCTGCTACTGAAGAATTCCACACGGAATAACCCAATAACACTTTGCCTGACCTGGAGATTGAACCCAAGACCTCACGATCAGCAGTCGCGCTTGCCACCACTAGACCAATGTAGCAGTTTTCTTTCTAATAAATATATATCTTATTCGTTAAAAGATTACTGTCGGTTTTTTTTTCACAGTAGAATATAGATGGGCCGGAAGAATTTTAAAGCAAAGATGGGAGACTCGCTTTTTCTAAATTCTCCTAACTTTCTACCATATTAACGTAAACAAATTGTCCAATACAAAAACCCGTTTTTATGGACCTAACTACGAATTTAAACTTGTCACATAATCTGAAACGACTTTACTATCTAAATTGCATGAATATTATTTTATCTTGAACCTAATAAATGACTATTTTAATCACTTACCACCACCATTCCTGTAGCAAAGGTAGGGGAATCTCCAGACATTTCCCAATCCCACGGCATATCCAAGACAAGCTAAGATGAACTCCAAAGGTCGTCCCCAAGACGCCCTGTCAGGAGTAGCGTCTTCTGCTACATTTACTGGTTTCCCGTTTGGTTCAGACTGTAACAAAACAAAACATTGAAAATATGCAATCTTAAGAATTTATGGGGTGAATTATCAGGAGGTAATTAAAATCAAGATAGTTCATAAACATAATCAGCCCCACTTTCCCACTGCTGGGCACGGACCTCTTCTCGGAATGAGAGGGGTTTAGGCCTTCGTTCACCATGCTGGTTTTGTGCTGGTTGGCGAACCAAAAACTCATTAAATGTGCAGGTTTCCTCAAGATGTTATTCCTTCACCGTTAACGGAAGTGATAATCAAATTATGATCCGCACATGAATTCGAAAAGTCTGACGTCCTCCCGGGATCGATTTCGAACCCTCCTGCAGGGAAGACAAGTATTCAACCGCTAAGCTATCAAGGCTTAGGTAGTCAGCCCGTCTTAAAAAACCCTGGCATATGTTATCACTATGTCGATGCCCTAATCTATATCAACAATAATTAAATACATAATATGGTAACAGTTCTTAACTATGTTCAATTATAATCCCATAAAAAAACTTTCAAGTTAAACGGTTTTATCTTGCAGTAACACTGCAGCATCAGGATTTGAGGATTGAAGGTTGTAATTATAAGGTTGTGTAGTCATGGGAATTGAATTTGTGTGCGAAGTTTCAGAAGAATTGGTTAAGAAAAAGCAGTTGAAAATCTGTCACAAAATTTTAATCAAACAAATAAACGAAGTGAAGCTAATTAAAATCGTTTAAAAATAAAGCAATGCAGCATTTTTATAGTTGCTCTGCGGATAAATGGGAACCTATTGACATCAACCGGAAACAAATCCAAACTCCGGGCTGCTACTGAGGAATTCCACACGGGAACACCCAATAACATTTTGCCAGACCTGGGGATCGAACCCAGGACGTCACGATTAGCAGTCACGCTTACCACCAGGCAAGGTAACCAAAAATTAATGAACAAGAAACAGCTTTGAAACAAATTCGATTAAACGTCAATAGGTTCCCATTTATCCGCGGAGCAACTTTCAACCTGTTCAAATGTAATCCAATAATGCCTCCCGAACTGCTTTACTTGTAAACTCCCGGTTAATGTATTCCAAAACCGGTGTCTTAGTTTTGTAATCACCAATAAAGTAATTACACAAACTTTGTGCGGACGCGAAAATCGGGAAGTGTTCTGAAACTTAATCCCTTCAAACAAGGGAATAATCGTTCTCATTTAAATGTAAATTCGTTGGATTGTGACGAGAGCTTGAATAGAGTCGCGCGAGTTTCCGTTCGATACGCTTTTCCGCTATTCAAATAATATTATGCAGGAGTTGGTATAACAGAACTAACGGCCAACTTCTTACACACATACTTTATGTTTATAACAAGGAACAGCAAAAGCTTGGAGTCGATGTGCTCGTTCCTTGTTATCTTCATTTTGTAAAGGAAACACTCAATCGAATATAAGACTTCTTATGGCTGCTTCCTATAAACAAAAACGAATCGTTTTTCTTACCAATGGTAGAACTTTTGATTACCAAACTGGGTATATAAATAGACTCTTAAGCAAATTTCACCAGTGATAGTTACTTCCATATGGGAGGGTCTACTATGCAAAGCTATGAGGTCTTTGCTTAATTATTGGTAAAGATACATGAGTCTTAATTTTAACCAATAACGCTCCGTAAATTATAGGAATCGTCTGATAGACGACTTGGGTTTAGATTTTTTCGGGCACATTGCTCGTTGACGCGTAACACGAAATACAAGATAAAAAGATTTCTCGGGTTGTTTGACGAGTTGTATTTTACATAATAAAGTGTTTACCACCTTGTATAACATAATATTGCTACAATGATTATTTCACTTGATACATTTTTCACCAGCTATATAATATTGCTACAATGATTATTTCACTTATTACAGTTTTCACCACCTTGTATTACATAATATTGCTACAATGATTATTTCACTTAATAAAGTTTTCACCACCCTGTATAATATATTATTGCTACAATAATTACATACATACATAAACTCACGCCTTTTTCCCATGGGGGTAGGCAGAAACTATAGAACGCCACATGCTACGAGTCTTACATACCCCTTTCGCTTCATCCACATTCATACATCTTGTCATACACGCACGCCGGTTGAGAGTACTACGCACCTGACCTTTGTGAAGAACATTACCAATAACATCGATGTATGTCCTTCTAGGACGTCCTCTACCGGCGTTCCCATTAACATCCGCCTTATAAATACAATAATTATTTCACTAAATAAAGTTTTCAACACCCTGTTTCATATAACATTGCTACAATGATTATATGTATATGCATGATACATATTATTATGCATATCGAAAAAAAAAACCCAAGATTTTATAGGACAGTTGTATTTCGATCAAAAATTCGCTTACATTAGCGATTCGTTTAGAATACTATACCTCAAACGTTCGCTGTACATTTTTTTAGCAATTACAGTTACTTTCTGTATGTTCCGGTCGTGTTAGTTAGTGTAACTAGTAACTGGTTGTTGTGGTATCATTGCTTAGTTTGGGCACCTGAACTTTGGTAGTTATGACTTTGATGTCGCGCAGTTTGTCCGGGCTACACGGCCATTGTTGTAAGTACCACGGAATGTTGAATGTGTACCTGGAGAATTTAGAACTGAAATTGTGGCTGGGAATTGTCGTTAGAAACTCTGAGTGTTGTGTTTTGAATACCTTGTTATCCCAAACCGATATGAAATAGTAAACATGCTGGATCGCTCATTTGGTGAAACAATGACGTAATTACGCTTTTTTATAAAAACAAGTTAAATACAAGGTGTAAAAAGACCCTTCACCAAGCCGTCAACCATGCATTCAGTACATCAAACTATGTAACCCTACGCAAAAATTGTCGCTGGGAAACGACTTTTTTTTTGGGTGTAAAATTTCGTTTTACTGTAAAGCTAACTGTAACGCACTCAAAACACTGTGCTGATAGATGCAATGAGTAGTAAACGGATAATGGAGGTATTTCAAGTACATTTGCAACCTTCAACACTAGTATTTAAAAAAAAAATTGTGTAAAGATTGGAACTTTGACCTCCAATATCTCCGTAACTAGAAGGTTCCCAGGCATAGTCCAGGACAAAAAAAAAATGATCGCAATGACGTGGAGAATAAGTGCCTTTCGGCTACGTTAAGGGTCTTTTTACACCGTTTATGTAAAAATGTGTGGAAAGACTATTTACAGGATTGGAATAAGTCTCTTCAAAATGTCATACCTTTCATTGGAAACTTTGATTGCATCTCCTGTAAAATTTCTAAAAGTGTAATTATGCCATTGTTGCACTAAATGAGCGATATTTTTTTCACTGGCTCGTTAGTCTTGTGGTGGCAAGCGCGACTGCTGATCGTGAGGTCCTAGGTATGATCCCCAGGTCGGGCAAAGTGTTATTGGGTTTTTCCGTGTGGAATTCCTCAGTAGCAGCCCGGAATTTGGATTTGTGCCCAGTAGATGGCAATAGGCCCCCTATTACATGGGACTTAAACATGACGGCGAAATGAGGGTTTTACTATACACCTCTCCCCAACCCTTCCGGGAATACAGGCGTGATGTTATGTGTTTCTTTTTACATAATTATTTAGCAGTACCTGTAATAGTGTAGCAGTTGAACGCTTGTCGATTTCAATCCCGGCCCGTACCTCTGACTTTTCAGATTCATGTGCGGATCAGAATTTGATTATCATTTGCGTTAACGGTGGAGGAAAAACATCGTGAAGAAACCCGCACACCAGAGAAGGCTCCATAATGTTCTCGATGTTATGTGTAGTCCGCCAACCCGCACCAGGCCAGCGTGGTGGACTAAGGCCGTAACCTTTCTCATTCTAAGAAGAGGCCCGTGCCCGCAGTGGACCAGTAATGGCCTCATAATGATTATAAGTATTTTTAACTTGCTAATTACAGAAACTATTATTATCATCTTTATTCATAAACATAACACAATATCACGCCTTGTAAATCCCCGAAGGGTTCGGTAGTGGTATTTTTTTTTGTAGGCACACCTTCGTTTCGCCCGTCATCTTTATTCATTGTCTTAAATAATAATTATTTTAAAATATTGCTATAATTTATTTATTTTATATAAAAAAGTTAACCCAACTGGGACCAAGCTGCCGGTAGTCAGGGCCTCAGAGAGAGAAATTTCCTAACAATTAACGCCGTGTCCAGGAGTACCGCTTTCTGTATCAAGCCCATGGGCCTCTTATTATCATTATTATTATATAATATTATCAATGTTACGGTATAATCATTTGTAACCAATTACCCTGATAAAATAACTTTACTGATTTATATATTCTATAAGAAGTTGTGTCTATGGTGACAGATTACCGAGACATCTTATTTACTATCAACTTTATCAGCTCTGATAAGATTAAAATAATTTTGAATTCCTTGATATTGTACACGGTTTTATAATTTCTTATGATAGTAATTAAAAAATATCGAATTTGTGAATTGAATTGGTGAATCATCCAAAAAAATCCTCAATATTTAATAATATATCCATGGACTTCGTTGTAGTCACTCTTTTGAGCTCAACTTTTACTATTAATAAATAGGCCATGTGGTTTTAACGAATTCCACAAATTTGTTTACACCCTGTATAATTCCAGCTTTATCCTCTGATTGCAGCGATAAGGTTGAATTTTGCTTTGTAGCATTAATGCATGTATTTACAGTCCACATTACTTTAATTTAGTTAGTTAAAAGTAAACCATCAAATAGTCCACACGTAGTTTTAATGCATTAATGCTACCAAGCAAAATTCAACCTTATCGCCGCAATCAGAGGATAAAGCTGGAATTATACAGGGTGTAAACAAATTTGTGGAATTCGTTAAAACCACATGGCCTATTTATTAATAGTAATATTATTAACTACTAAACATTGTAAGTTGTGAAGTTAGACACCTCTTTAGATCAAATCCGGAAGGTCACTTAATTGGTCGGATAATTCGTACAAATTCATTCGACTGCTGATCGTGAGTTCCTGGGTTCGATCCCCAGGTCGGTCAAAGCGTTATTGTGTTTTTCCGTGAGGAAATCTTCAATAGCAGCGCGGAGTTTTGATTTTTGCCCGGTTGATGGCAATAGGCTCGCCCCTATTACATGGGGTTTAAACATAACGGCGAAGTGAGGAAGTAAAGTGAGTCTACCCAACCCATCGGGGAATACAGGCGTGATGTTATGTTATGTAATTCGTACAAATTCGGAAATACGAAGATTTCCGAGGCCCATGACTTATGCCGTAGTACTTACTGTAACAGAATTATACGAAAATTGTCAAAATTTCGACCAATACAATAGATTTGGTCCAAGATGTATGCGTATTGATATAACATCCTACTATGAAGCAAGTCGGTTGATTATAATATTATCATGGAATATTATCTGCAAATGTAAACTGATTTTATTCAATCGATCATCATTATTATGTTTTATATCGATATCATATTAGGCTGTAAACACAAGAGTGCGGCATTGTGGGATAGATCAACACTCATTAAGATCAACATTAAAAATGGTTAAAACATCAACTAACTTATAACATAAACATTTCACTAGATCAACAGCTAAAATATCAATTGACTGCAATAACACAAAAAATCCGAAAAATCTGGATTATATGAAATAAATGATTTCCTAAATACATAAATTATTTAATCATAATTCTTTACATAGTTTATAACAAAGTCGCTTCCGCTGTCTGTACGCTTAGGTCTTTTAAACTACGCAACGGATTTTAATGCAGTTTTCAGCAATAGATAGAGTGATACATGAGGAAGGTTTATATATATATATATATATAAACTTTATATATATGTATAGATCATTTTTATGGGAATTTTATTAAAAAACTGTGAACGGTTATTGCAAACAATAAAGGCGTAAAATCGATCATTGTTTGATAAAACTACGTATGCAAGGTAAATCGAGTTGTTGATAGCGTATTTTATAATTCGTTTTTGTTATGACTTGCAACGAAGGCTCGGTGATTTCTAGCTTCAGGACATTGAAAAATGACCGACACGAGTTTTTTTATCGACCTAAATTCATAATCTTAAAAGCATTCAAGTCTGCCTTTCCTTGTTAGACTTTTCCCAGCAACGAGTGTTTTGTTCAAGCCTTGGATTTACTAATGGACAAATGGAACAACTTGCTGCGGGTCTTGACGTGGGACATCTACGTGAATGAACGCTCGTACACACCTGCACCTGCTCTCGAAGCGGCGGCTTGCAACATGTCCCGCGTCACGTAGAAATCCCTCACAATGTTGCACGACCGTGGGCAATGTTGCGCGTCATGTTGGGGTACATTTTGTCCCCTAGGAAATCCACAGCTTCAAAGTCAGCATCATGAGCCACATTGGGCAATTGATTTGGTAAAAATAAACTTTATCATGGTCTTTTCTAAGATCCACGGTAGTGGATCTGACAAGTTTGTCAGCAAATCACATTTACAAATAAATAAAAAATCGGTGTGTACGATGGAATTTATAACATTATTTAATCAAGTCCCTTTGCAACCGAATTGTCGATAACATTCTTTAGATATATTCACATCGTTTGTAAATCACTTTACTATGATTACTGATAAAATATCGATTATCCCATTAAGTCAATGTAGGGTATCGTACGATCTTTTTAACTTCACGCTGTACGTTTTAAATCTTATCTCATGTTTGATCAGGTACTTTAGCGTCGCTCAGAGGATTAGTAGAATAACCACGCTTGACGAACGGATTGTAGCTTGCGGTATGTTTTATAGTTGTAATTCAGGTAACTGTCTCATCTTCTGATCAAAACTGAAGCTAAGAGAGCGGTTGGTCTATCTTTCAGTGTTTGAGACCACAAAAAATGGTATTTAATATATTATAATAAGGTAGGTATTTGAATGAAAACTGTTTTTACGTTTGTGTAAAACTGGTGACAGGTTGTTGACCCGTTATTTCTGGATACCGCAGTGACCCATTGGTGTCAGATGGCTTTTACAATAGCCGGAACGACGAACAGCTGATGCGTTATGTTTTGGTTAGTTTTGCTACGTGTTGTATTATGAGATACAATTTACATTTATTGGGAAAAACTTAGCAATGTATGATACTGATAACGAGTACTTTTGAACATTTATATTGAAATATTATTGTAAAATCTAAAGAAAACGTAAAGCAAGGTAATGGAAGTAGTAAGACTCGAACAAGGCCTAGTATAAATAATCATATGAACGGAACAAGCTCCCTTATATCAGGTACTTGCCTTGCCAAAGGTGCTTATCTCTTTTTTAACAATTTGTATAATCTAGACTTTGAATCTCGCGAAGATGTCTGAATGTCACCTTTTGTTATTATAACGATGCATGAATAAATTTATTTATAGATGTTTAGAAAAGAATACGTCAAAAGCCATAAAAAAAACAACAAAAAAGCAATACAAAAAAAATTTAAGTAAACATTAGGTTTTGTTAAAAAATCGGGACATTTCAAAATTTTACACGATTCTCCATTTAAATCTGGAATTATATCATACTCAACGTAACAGTAATTAAAACCTTTGTTTTCAACATTAAAATTAATATTAATTTTAAATTAAATTTCAATACCTACTCACAATCTTGCAACCCTACACAAAATACCAACTCGTAAAGTTTCAACCCTACACAAAACTCAAATGAGAAACGATAACAACGAAATAATCACAATTTTAATTTCACAAACAAAACACAATAAATTTTTATGATACGTTCACAAAATGCAACTTGCCTTATTCATAGTGTAGTCGCCACCTGCCATATTGAATTTACCGCATAAATTTTTGCTTTATAAAAACAGGCACTACACGCTCGATCATCACACCACACGAAACGAGCTATTTAACGATTATGTCGCAACGTATCACAAACACCGACTGAAATGTGGACAAATACGTGGATTTTATCACAAGATTGATATCACACTAAACAGCGATAAAATTTGCAATAAAAAAATTGTATAGAGGAATCAGTATTTGACCGCAGCTTGATAGTGTTCGGTTATTTAATAATTTTAATTGAATGATACCTATTGTTTGGTTTCTAGTAGGGTTGTGCGATAAAAATATTAAAACGAAAATCGTATGATGTGAATTATTCAGGGTCTGTCTGTATGTCAGTTAACCATTGAAATTAAATGCATAATAAAATCCTAACGACTATTGCTTCCTGATTACTAACTTAAAACTTTAAGTTATCATGTTTTGTATACTAAAATAAATGACTCATTTGTAAAAAGTTACCACATTAAAGATAAGAAATATTTTTTTCTAGATAGACAATGTAATTATGTTTGGCTGTAGGTGTTTCAAGAACTTAATTTGAACTTGAGACCCTCTCAGTCAATTCTTTTGTCATAGAAGCTGAAAAATTCACTTGTTTATTGTACCGAACTTGGCCCCTTTTTTCACATTTATATTTTTGGTGGGATATTTACTTAAATCATACTTGGAGACGCTAAGTTGGCAACAGAGCAGCAAACAAGGTTTTAAAAGATATGATTGAGATTATTGGTAGCGATACAGTATCCGCTTTCCAGTCGTGTATGGAAAAGAAAAAAATCTTGTTTATTTTTTTTTAATTCTTATAGCTATACTGAACCACTTAGATCCTAGAATCTCAAGCTTACCTTTTAAACACCCTGTATATTATTACTGTAATTTAAATCAATTTTAATAACCATCGCTATCGTCTTACGTAAATCAAACTAATTAGTTTTAAGAGTCCCGTTTAGAATCGAAATAATTTGGATGATAGTTACCTATCTACCATCATCATCACCTCGCTGCCCTTATCCCACACTAGGTGGGGTCGGCACGACATTATTGCTCTTCCATTCTCCTCTATCAGCCGTCATTTCAATACTCACTCCTTTCTCAACCATATTATCCTTTACACAATCCATCCATCTTTTCTTTGGCCTACCTCTACATATACAATATACATACATAAACTCACGCCTTTTTCCCATGGGGGTAGGCAGAAACTATAGAACGCCACATGCTACGACTCTTACATACCCCTTTCGCTTCATCCACATTCATACATCTTGTCATACACGCACGCCGGTTGAGAGTACTACGCACCTGAGCTTTGTGAAGAACATCACCAATAACATCGATGTATGTCCTTCTAGGACGTCCTCTACCGCCGTTCCCATTAACATCCGCCTTATAAATTTCTTTTGTTAATCGCCGTTCACTCATTCTCTCAACATGGCCAAACCACCTAAGCATACTCCTTTCAATTTTTGTCACTACATCATCTTTTAAACCGCAACTTTGTCTAATCTCTTCATTTCTCAATCTGTCATTCAAAGTTACACCGCACATACTTCGCAAAGAACGCATTTCCACGGCATTTATTCTACTTTCATGCCTCTTCTGCCACGACCAACATTCACTTCCATACATAAGCGTAGGTACCAACACACCATTATGGACAGCCAGTCGTGCCTTTTTGGACATCGATCGGCTAGCCACAACCGCATGCAAAGCACCATTTACTTTATTTCCCGCATTTGCTCTCCTTTCCACATCTTCGTCAATCTTACCATCTCTTGTAAACATGCTTCTCAAATAAACAAACTCATTCACCTGTTCAATACTTTCATCTCCTATCTTTACTTTACACTCAGATACATCTGCATCTCTTTCAAAAACCATTACTTTCGTCTTGCTTACATTAATTTTCATCCCTTTCATATTATATGCTCCATTCATCATAGTTACCATGTCTTGCAACTCTTCCGCCGACGATGCAAGCAAAACTTGATCATCTGCGTAGAGAAGACATTTGACATTATACAATATGTAACATAATTAACGCACATGCTGAAAAAGTAGTTTGTTCAGAATCGTTTACTGAATCGATTTCTATCATTTTTAATAAAAGTAGTTTTTTAATCCGAAAATAATTCAATCTACGGAAATTTGTCACATTACACCTGTACAGTCAAAACAAACTGAAATGGACCGTAAATCAAGGCAAAAACACTTTTAAATGTGCATTTTATTTGTATTAATACAAATTCCGTCATTCAATACAAAATAAAGAATAATAAACCTAATTTCAAGAACGTTAATTTAGTAAATCACAATGCATATACATGTTAAACTAAAATTACAGTGTATGTATTATGATTATAACATAATATTCTGATTGGGGTGTTTTAGGGTGTGCGTACGTTACATGTTGTATATCCATCTACATTCATATGAAACACTCTTCTAGCAACATGATTTTCTTCCCTCCGCATAACATGTCCATACCACGCTAACCTATTACCCCTCAACTTTTTAGTCACTGGCTCTACTTTCAAACTTCCTCTGACATACTCATTCCTTATCTTATCCATTCTTGTCACTCCACACATCCATCTCAACATTCGCATCTCCGCTGCATGCATTCTCCTTTCTCCCGTCCCCGTGGCCCAACACTTAAACCCTTACAATACGACAGGTCTTATGATAGACCTGTAAAGAGATGGACAAAATGTACCCAATAGAGTAAAAACATACGTATAATGCAGTTTTTTTTACTTTACTTTAGTAGGACATTTATTTAATGGTTACATAATTTAAAATAATAATATGTACAAGTACCTAACTATATAAAAAAGCAGGGAAAATAATCAAAGGGCATAAAAAAATTCATCCGCATCGCTGTCAGCAGGAAAAGTGCCCAAAAGGCTGGCAACATTGCCACGTTGTATGGCAATGCTGATTCTTTGGCCAAAAAATAGGCCAGCCCTATGGTCACGTGAAGAGTCGACCAACTGCTTGACGATGTCTTGAAAAACTAAGTGGGCACTAGGACCCCATGGCCCTAGTGTTTCAACCCCAAACGGCTCAAACATATAAGTCTCAAAAATATTGAAGTATTTGCGCCGTTTGAGGTTTTCCGCACCTGCAGCAGCCGCCCCAGCACATAAATGAAAGTTAGTATAATGCAGTTAAATTGAATAAAAACAATAAAGAATTTTGAATAACTTTTTATGCCTTATAGCAGCAGTAGAGAAATAATCTTAATTAAACTATGATTTTGCGGATTGGATTATTTCACGTTACTTCTGGCAACAACACAAACGTCAATTGTGAATGTCAATTGACTTTAAAATTGCTGCTGCGCTCATAAATAAATTCCATAAAGTAATTGAAAATTCTGAGAATGCAGATGAAATCGTTGAAATAGCAATCTCAAGGTTCAACTTCCCTAATTACTTAGGTCAATTCATACAAGAATACAATTTAATTAGACGAAGAGTGGTATTCAGAAGGATTGATGCAAACTTGCCGGATCTTAATAATTTACCACGTTTTGAAACAACAAACGTGTTGAAATTAATTTCATTAGGACCGTATCAGGTGCAGCAGGCTCGCTCCTATTATGGCGAGCATATCAGAGAGTGTGGCATTTATGAGGTGGAAATAAGTCCAAAGTTATAGTTTTCACAAGAACTCGTATTGCACATTGGAGGTAGTCACCCGGTTCTATTAAGAGGAAACGCGGGCTGAAAAATACGAATAATTAGAGTAGGTTTTTGCGATCTATTTCCGTCCCACCCCTCCCGCAAACCTTCCCAATTGAGCGTGAAAGAGACACCTGCATCTCGGACTGATTTCTTCTGTGCAATATTAGCGAAATCGTACTTTCGTATTTCCTTGTTTCCTTCTTCAAATCTAGACCAATTTTAATATTTTTTTCTGTAATAATTTAAGAAAGACTGTGGTTATGTCTGTGTGTTTTTCTTTTATTTTTTGTATTCGTCAAATTAGTTTGCCAGACTTTTGGAGACGGTGGTAAAATCGGTCGATTTTTATAAAGTTGAAACGTTTCTAGTTCTTTTAATAATTCATTTATTGACAAAGACAAAACATAGGGACATAGTGGTGGTAAATATATATCATTATGGTAGAAAATATTTGCTCTAGTGACATTATCCAAGAAGGAAACTGAGGAATACGTTTGTATGGACTAAATGCCGACCGCATTTCCTCTTAAGAGATCGCATTAAATCTAGACATACATCAAGACGTGAGTATTAATTACACTTGTATTTTATACGATGAGCATCCGCCAAGTCAAGATCAACCTAGAAATGCCATCTTAGGGTATCGGTGTAGTTGTATAGCAGGAAACCGGACCGGTGAATGTTGTGCATGACATGTCATCATGACAATTCTTTGATTCTTGGGATTGACGAGATATCAAAAAAGCACTGTTCCATCAGCTGCATTTTTAGATAATGTTTTGATAACATTAAATGATTAAAATAATGTGTGTTATTTTATTGTTTACCTGATACAGAATGTGCTACTGTAGATACGTTGTTATGGTTTAAAAATAATTACTTAAGAACTATAGATTTTCTTAGATTATAATAAAAACTGCTCTCCTAGTTTTCTTTTAACTAAAATACTATTTTTATTAGGCGCCTTAATCACACGACACATTAATCAATATAAATTAACTTAGCTGTAGTGCAAAAATCTACTTTTTTAAACATTCATAACTTTTGTCCACTACTGCTGAGCAATATGCATCTTTCTAATTTTGTTTATAAAATATCAGTACTATTAAATGACATAGATTTTATATCTGTATACTCTGGGGTATAAGCCCATACAATTATTGGCTATGTCTTTTTACTCTTAAGTGTAAGGGACATTCGTGGATCGCACGCTGTTCCTGAGAACTGTCGCCATTTCATCCATCCCGCATTTATTCTATTTTTCACGTCCCGATCTATCGCGCCATCGTACTGGATTAATGAACCGAGGTTCCGATGATCGGAGCACACTAGTAGGTAACCGTCTAAGGCAATTGGGGAAAAATTTGAGAGACACCCAAGTCGCAGAACAGGTGTTCAGTTTTTGTTCTGCTGATTCTCAATCTGACACTCTCCAATTTTTCTTGCTATTTTCCCAGCCTGCTCTGGACCTCAAGTGCATTTACTCCGACCAGAACAGGTATGATAGGTTACCTACCAAAGAGGTCAAATACCAAAACTCCCTATGTTTTATCGACAAAAAAAACCTTCTTCAAAAAATGGTCTCCTCTAAACACCTTTCGTACATCATTTTGTCCACTATCGGATATCGAATAAATTATCGCTGATAACAAAATAATACATGTTGCAATGAATCAATATTCCAACATTATCTTATCTATAGACTCACAAATCCTGCGCGGATATTTTCACTAATTCTTTCGGATATTTTGGGCTAATTATGATATACCTCCTTGTCTACGCGATATCCGCCAATAATGTCGTCATTATCGACCATATCTGACTGTACACACCTACTGCTAGACCGATGTGTACCTAATGGCCCAATAGTCAATTTTAAGTTACCGTTAATTTCGTGACGTCACTTCGCCTTAGAACGACAGTGACAGCACGAGACTTGACGGCAACTTAAAATTGAATATCGTTTGGGTATTTGGCCGTATGTTTTTTAATATCTGCGTTGTTATGAGTATACGATGATATTTTATAAAATTTATTTTTCGCATATTTTTTTACATTGAGAAATTGTATATTATTTTATCGTGTACGACGTGTCAGAACCAAAGTCCCTAGCAAAACTGAATGAGTGGGTCGAGGTGGGTGTTCCCCGACAGTTACAATCTGGGTGTCTTCAAGTCACGAGTGAATCGGTTTCTTCTGGGCAAGCGTGCTCCATCGTAGACCGCATCATCGCTTAACATCAGGCGAGATGGCGGCCAAACGCAGGCCTAGTAACAAAAAAAGGTACTTCAAGTATATTCCACCAAGAAGAACAGAGTCCGCTAACTTGTCGGCAGCAAGATTGCCAAGCATATAATTTTGAGACCCAGTGCCTAATATCAGCAAGCACAGCGGGCCACCCGCGCGACGGCGCAACGAATATTCGCAAGGAGGGTTGATGTCAGGCAGGCGGCCCGGCCGGTCATAAAACAATAAGCTAAAACCTCTAAAAACATGGATTTATGAAATAGGTACATGTTGTGCCGACCCCACCTAGTGTGGGATAAGGGCAGGAAGAAGAAGAAGAAGTTGTTTTGAGTATACAGAGGGAAGCTACTGCTGATCCTTTTGCGATACAAATGATTGATGATAGAATAGAATAGAATAGAATATACTTTATTGTACACCAAAATTGTAACACAGCTCTTGATAATGCAAAGAGAGAAGTTAAGTTAGCCTAGCGAAAACCTGGATGGTTTAACTTCCTTTAATTTAAGACACCATGGGCCAAATACTCAAATGCTACTCAATTTTGTTACCGTTAAAACCCGTGCCGTCACTGTCACTTTAAGGCAAAATGACAGTGACGACATGAGACTTAAAATATAGTAGCGTTTGATTATTTGGCCATTAGTTAATTGGAGAGATTCGATCCTAATTATTGACTCTAATACACACTCTAATAGACATCAGGTGCCATAAATCATAGAGTTTAAAAAAAATATTTTAAACCAATTTTTTTTATTTCTAAAAATAAATGAACTCTGCCATTAAGATAAATGTTACATAATTAAACTACTATTCTTTCATAACCCACTGAAATGGGACACCCGGTATAATACTAGGTAAGATTTATTTGTGATGTTTATAATATTGATAGGTAAATAAAATATGGGATGTCCATTGATAATACTCCAAAATAGATAACGTCTAATCTATTAATTTCTTACTGTTTACCTAGGCTCAACAAAATTAAATACGTTTTTATATTTTACGATAATAACATCATCATTCGCCTAGGTTTTTTCCAATTGTGCGGCTATATACCAGTATTTTACACGGAGCGACTGCCATCAGACCTCCGCAACCCAGTTACTGGGCAATGCCGATATCCTAAGGTTGGACCAGCTGTCAGACTTTCGGAATTCTGACTTCCCGTAACGACTGTCATAGATATTCGTATTACACCCGGGACTGACAGCTTAACGTGCTCTCCGAGGCAAGGAGGGGTCTCGATGTGTAATGAATGTTCACCCATCCAAGGACAGAACGCGACAAGCGTTGCTTAACTTCATAAATTGTATGATCCACGCGGTCGTTAATAAGCCACGAGCAACATATCTTACGATAACACCATGTGAAATTGAAATCTGACCATTACAATAGGTCGTTAGACTATTTGATTTTATTATTAATCTTGAAACTATTGTGGCGGCATCTATCACGCCACATGCGAACTATCCTGCATCGCGATATCAGAGTTTGACACGCAGATAGTATATATACAAGTTCCCAACATCAACCGTTGGACAGTGGCCCGTCAGGCACAAGACTCCGCCTGGTAGGAGGACCCTCCTTTTCGTAGGCGGAACACAATATCTCGTTCCCCTACACTATTTATAAAAAGATACGCAACAGTGAAGAAAATAATGAAATATTTTTATAATTATGGCCAAGTCATACTCGTTTCGAAAAGAATTACTAGACAAATGGCCAAATACTCAAACTACTCAATTTTAAGTTGCCGTTAAGTCTCGTGCTGAGAGGCTCGTGGCTAAATAACAACCGCGCCAATACCGCGCCAATCGTACGATTTGCGAGGTTAAGCTGCGCTTGCCGCGGTCAGTCCGTGGATGGGTGACCATTTGTTACACATCGAGACCCCTCCGTGCCTCGGAGAGCACGTTAAACTGTCGGTCCCGGGTGTCATACGAATACCTATGACAGTCGTTACGGGTCAGAAGCCCGAAAGTCTGACAAACGGTTTAACCTTAGGATATCGGAATTACCCAGTTACTGGGTTGCGGAGGTCTGATGGCAGTCGCTCCGTGTAAAATACTGGTATTCAGCCGCATCCGGTTAGACTGGAAGCTGACCCCAAGATAATTGGGAAAACGCTAAGAGGAAGATCCTATAGATAGAAACATAGTAGAAACTTGCACACTTAAGGTTATATTGAGATTTTAAGGTGATACGTTTATAATGAGACACTTAAGTTTCATAAATGCTTTAAATCTGTTTCTTTTTGTTTCAGGTGCATTCCTCATTCCATTCTTCCTCATGTTAATTTTAATTGGTCTTCCAATTTTCTACCTCGAACTCTATATAGGCCAGTTTACTGGCGAGATAATTGGGAAACGGCTAAGAGGAAGGTTAAGTCTCGTGCTATCACTATCACTCTAAGGCGAAGTGACAGTGTGAGCACAAAATTAACGACAACATAGAATTAAGTAGCGTTTAAGTATTTTGCCAAAAGAGTACTACTACTGTGCGCTGACGTCACAACACATTTCTAAACCACTCGCTATATACATTCAATGTCAGTTTCGCGCAACAAAGACAGACAATTATTTATTTATTTATTATTTATCTATGCCAACACGGTGCTAACATGATAAACGCTTGCTTTCCATGCAGGAGGGTCTCAGTTTGATCCGACTCGCCACTCTGATATTTCGAATTCTAGTGCGGAACAGATTTTAAACGAGGGGTATTGTTTGAACTCTATGATTCAATTACCACTTGCGACAACGGTGAAGGAAAACATGGTGAGAAAACCTGCCCAAATGAGAGGACTCCAAAAATTTTTGATGTGTACACCGCCAACCGGCACCAGGCCAGTATGGTGGACTGAGGCCTAAATCGTTCTCATCCTGAGAAGATTCCCATGTTCATCTGTAGGACAGTAATAGGCTGATTAAGTAAAGCGAGATGTAGAAAGGGAGAGTTGTATTAAGAAGTATAAGACTAAATGTTACCATGTTTTGTCTCTGCATCACCCTAAGGTCGACTGGTAGAAAATGCCTAAAGGCATTAAGTCCGCCCCTGTACTCATTTTGTACATAAAGAATAAAATAATAATAAATAAATAATAATAAATGTATTTTATACCACTCATGTTGGTAACTGGTGAATGTTATAGTTTATTTGCTTTTTTAAAACGTTGCCCCACACTAAGATTTCTCCTGTATCGTGGGTCGTTTACAGACACACATCTTCACATGCACAAACGCCCAGACCCGGAACGACTATCTGTAGGTCATACAAATATTTGTTCCGTACGGGAATCGAATCCATGACCCGTAGCACAGAAGCTAATCGCTCAGCCACTGCACGAATCGTGTCATCATTCAATAAAATTTGAGACGTCAAATCTCATTACAGAAACAAAAGCAAACGTCATATCAATAACTGGAAATAAAATGGTATACGAGAAATATGATACGACCCTTTTTAGATATATTGCCGGTGAAACAATAATTGACGTTGCCATAATGTTATACTGTGTATTCTGCATTACATTTTTCTCGCGCCCCTTTTAATCCGAGGTGAGGGATGATTGACGTATCATGTTATAACATGGTGTCGTTTGAGTATGAATAGCTAAAGGTAATTTACATAAAAGGAAGAACAAAATAATGATAGGGTTACTGTGTCAGTTACAATTTATTTTATTATCCTTCCACGTGTATTAGTAACTATACTCCATTTACCAGGCTCTTTTAGGGGCACACTTTGTAATAAAAGTACAGCAAACATTATTACAGTCAAGATTGATGTGGAGTTAAATATAATCAATTTAAATAACAGCTGTCACAGTTAATTGTACTTATTTAACCTATCTACCTTTTGAAATTACAAGGCTTTCATTTAATATTATTTAGTTTTTACATAAAATATTGTCATGTCAATGTTTAAAATCTAAAAGAAGCAGGGGCGAAGTGTACCTGGAACGTTTTTCATGTCACTATAACTCTACCAAATCTAAAATGTTACTTAATCCCTTCATAAGTTGTGGCAGCACGTGTTTTTTTATTTTGTCGGTTTGTTTTTAATAAACTGATTGTTACTAAAAATTGTTTTATTTCATGTATCTATCCAACCATCATGACGAGTACTATGCGTGCCAAATAAGAATAGTACTGTCAAGACGCCATTTTGTTCCGCAATACTCGTGAACTTCATTACTAAAGTGTAAGGTGTGCAAAAAAGTAAATAAAGAAATTATATTCAGTTTAATTATTTTTGTTCACTTTTTTGTATTTCTTATCAATTTTACGTCATATTAATTACACAGTAATAATATTATTATTATGGCGACATATTAGGGTGACCAGTAGCATTTCGTGAAGTTAACTATATATATTGGTTCATTTCTTTAATGAATACTGTTTTCAAATATTATAAAATTGTCCAAAATTATCTATTTATGGAATTCAATAAATAACATTTTATAAAAATGAATGTAAATATTAAATAATAAGTAAATTATATATATATTAAATTATATATAAAATATATAAAAATTAATATAAAATATAAAAATTATATATATAATCATATATATATTAAATAATAAGTAAATTATATATATTAAATAAAAAGTAAATATTAAATAAAATATTAAAAAATAATGAAAACTATGAATAAAAAAATATAACATTTTTATTTCATAGTATTTTTTTGCTGGCAGTACCAATTTGACAGCTATCGTGTGAAGTTGTAGCAAGCGCGATCTTATTCTTATTTGGCACGCATAGTAGATAGATAGAATATGCTTTATTGTATGCCATACATTGTTACTTACAAAAAAGCACATACATTATTTATAAAATTGTTTGAACGTAACTTGAAAATAAAAGGTTTCGTAGTCCTGCTTCTGCGAGCCTCTTTTTCTAATGTTATAATAAATGGATCATGGCTTATGCCCGCAGCTTCGCTTCCGTGATTTTTGTGATACAAACTTCCATGGAAATTTTATTTCCTTTTAATAATTTAATTTTGATTTCCTCAGGGGTAGAATTTCCAATAATCCTTTTTCAGTGGATACTTACGTCACCAAAGGAACCTATAACTGTCCAAATTTCATGTTTAGGCACTGCGTTAATGAGTCAGTCTGTCGGTCAGTCAGGACATTTCTCTTCATAGGTGTGTTCTGCCTAGCCTTTTCCCAACCATGTTGGGGCCAGCATCCAGTCTAACGAGATGCGGCTGCATACCAGTATTTTACACGGAGCGACTGCCATCAGACCTTCGCAACCCAGTTAGTGGGCAATGTCGATATCCTAAGGTTAGATCGATTATCTGAAAACCAGCGTTGCGACATTTTGTTTTTTTTTCTAAATGTCGCAACATTATGCTGAGATAGGAGCCCTTTTTGGCCTCGTGCAGGTAGTCTAAATTCTTATTCTTTCTTTTTTTTAATATTGTTTTTGTTTCTGTAACTGCCTGTGTGAGTCCAAAATAAATAATTTTCTTTCTTTCTTTCTTATTTCTCTTTATAAGAGACTTTCATCTTTGTCTCAGGGTTAGCAAACCTTCAGCAATCCTCTTGGGGTTGTAGGTGTATAGGATTCGGTAACCGCTTACCATCAGGTGGGCCATCAGCTTGTTGGCTAACGTATTAAAAAAAACGTATATTTACGTTATTACCGGCAAGCAATATGACCCCCCACTCTTATACCATGGGTAAAATTGTTTAATTCTAGCACGCTTACTTGTAGCACCAGCGATCGGCGATTTAATCGTTTTTCCGTCGCTGGATGCCGTGACTGGACATTTCACTCTACACACATTCGAATTCCAGTCGCAGTTAGGCTCTAGTACTCGACCTTTGGAACATGGCTCAGTGTTCGATGCGAATGATAAAACACACACAACACATATCGAACGCAAAACTTCGCTATAATGTGATGCACCTGCAAAACTGCTGATCGCCGATACTAAAAGTACCGTGTCTGCTGTTACTCAATTTTAAGTACCATAAACCGGGGTTACTTAGATCAATTTAAAAATTGAAAAGTATATTTCTCTTGAAATATGAGAGAAAAAAAAATGCAAAGGTCCATTTTGTTTATGATAAAAAATAATTTCACTTTAACTAAGCATGATACCTACGAAATAATGATTTTAGGTACATTGATGGCGTATCTTATGCCGAGTATTTTAGTCCACAAATAAACCTCGCAACTTTGTTAGATCCAGATTTATACGAATTTTTTTGGTTTTTAGGTTTTCTCTTTTTTCTCGAAAATTCCGCCATTTCGGGATAAGTTATTTATACAGAAATATTTAAAGTACTTCTTGAATAAAATTATAATTTTTCTTATTACTTTTTGAGAAAAAAAAAAATGTTGGTAATGTATGTTAAACTATGACTGGGGTTACTTTGATACCTCCCTTTTTTTTCTAAGGAATTCGAAAGTAACCCAATAAGGAATAAATAATTACACAAAAATATTACTTTTTTCATCAACTGGCAAGAATGCGACTAATCACACGCTACAATTTGAGTTTTATTACGAAACGATTTATTTATCAAAGTTACCCCAGGATTCAAAGTAACCCCGGTTTACCGGTACCTAGCAACGCTACTCAAGTTTAAGTTGCCGCTATTTACGTGCTGTCACTGTCACTCATAGGCGAAGTGACAGAGACGGCACAAGAATTAACGGCAACTTAAAATTGAGTTGCGTTGAGTATTTGGCCATTATTGTCTGAAGTTAAAGGAAGTTAAACCATCTACTGATAGTGCCATCCACGATCGCTTCCGGCCGTGGTTCTGTCCATGGTCGGGAGCGAGACTGCGTGGGAAGCCATCGCCTCCTTTTGCGAGGGGGTGATGGCGACCAAGGAGGTAGCGGAGAGGGAGAGGGAGGCCGCTTCTTCTCTCCCCTCTCGCGCTAGACGCACCGGGCGCCGGAGGGCGCGTGATGATCTCCGGCCACCCTAGTGAGTGGCCTGCGGGCGGCGGGTTGGGGAACCCGTCGCCCGACCAGTAACGGGCCCAGGGTGGATGGCGCGTCTTGTCCTGCGCGCGCCTCTCGGACGGATGTGGGGCAGGGGAGCAACTGCCCCACCACAGGAGGGGTCCACCAGAAGAAGCTGGTGGACCGAGACCTGTCGGGGTCGCGGTGCATGCAACAGCGAATCCCGTGACCCCGGCCTTAGGTCAGAAGGAGGGACACCGTGGGGTTTTAGCCAGTAAGAGTCTGGCACACCCCCCCGTCTTCCCCAGACGGGGGATAGTCCATGAGGATTTCCCCACGTGAGAAAAAGAAAAATAAAGTGCCATCCACGAAGACACGCCCCACTTTTCGTCTAAATCACGCTTTCTCTCTCACTCTAAGATGAAATGTGAGAGAGAACACGCGTTTAAGCGAAGAGTGGGGCGCGTCTTCGTGAATTGAACTATCTATAGGTTTTTAATTTTCGTCCCGTTACTGTCACTCTAAGGCGAAGTGATAGTGACAGCACCAGAATTAACGGCAACTTTAAATTGAGTTGCATTTGAGCATTTGGGTTTTTCCGTGTGGAATTCCTCGGTAAAAGCCCGGAGTTTGGATTTGTGCTCGGTTGATGGCAATTGGCTCGCCCCCTATTACATGGCACTTAAACATAACGGCAAAATGAGGGGGTTATTATACACCTCTGCCCAACCCTTCGGGGAATACAGGCGTGATTTTATGTTATGTTATTTGGACATAAAGGTCCTATTATTCTTATTGAAGTCATCTCTAATTTAGTTACAAATGTTTGTTCTTTGCTTTAATTTTAAAGTTAATATTTATCTTTAACCCAAAATGTATTCTCTTAGAATGAACTTCAAAACTTTCTATCTAATTATGATGTTAATAATCTTTTGGAGTTACAACCGATTTGTTTATTTTAGGCCAACTTTACGACCAATTTTACAACAGCAATTTAAATAGCAATAGTACTAATAATTCTGCTTTTAAAACAAATATTCTACCTAACCGTTAAAGCAATTCCATCTTTATTGAACAATAAGAGCTCTTCAGAAAAATATTACTACACTTTGTTCGCTTAGGTAAGTACTTAAATAAATTTAAACATTCTTGATGTGTCTTTATAGTACCTGTGTTTAAAAACGTGTACATCACATAACATAACATCAGGCATAATTGCCCGAAGGGTTGGGCAGAGGTGTAAAGTAATACCCTCATTCCGCCGTTAAAAATGTGTAATACATATTACATTACATTTACATGGTTAATAACCATTGCAGTCGGGATAGCGACTCACTAGTTTCTAACAGGTATACTACCAGGTCGATGACAGCAGGTAAATATGATGTACCGAGAGTTAATAATTACTATGGCGACAGAACCTTAATAAAACGCGTTCCATAATGAACACTTTGCCTGCTGACATCAGACAAGAAGATAATAAAGTAAAATTCGGACGTAAACTTAAAAAACATTTATTAGAAACTATGTAAGTGGTATTAAGTTGCATATAGGTTATAGATGTACCTAATTATGTTTTACTATGTAATAGAGACTCAACGATCTCAGTTAAACTGCGTAAGCAGTTTTGTGGGGCAATTTACCTAGCTTTAAGAAATTTTTAAGTGAATAAATGGTTGTCATTAATTAATTAATTAATTGAATTCAAAAAAATATTAAGATTTTCTAAAATTAGGGATAATTTATTTGGATCAACTAGGTGGTGTTAATGGTTTACCTGTGTGCCAATGTCATCCAAGTCCGTTCAGCCGTTAAGACGTGATTCTTCTTCTTTCCGTGTGGTATGTGACTAACCTGGTGACAGAGTGTATGCCGTCCATGGGCCTCTGACTTGGTTTCACATGTCACATATTTTCCTGCACCGTTTTTAAGCAAGTGATAATTATACAATACATACATGAATTCGAAAAGTCAGGGGTGCGTGCCTTGGGTTCGAACTCGAGACCTATGACTTGCCAGTCCGACGGTCACACCACTAGGCTATCACTACTAATAACGATGTGATTGATTAACAAACATCCAAATTCACAAACTCACAAACATCCAAACTTTCACATTTATAATAATTTAGTAAGATTTACTTGTAAATAGTAATGTTCAGATTAACATACATGTTAAATTTGTTTGCATTTATTTAAATACCTAATCAGAGTGAAGCGACCTAGTCGTGTGCCCTTGGCCGCTTCCGGCTAGCTCACAGGAGATGAAGCTAAGCGTAGCGCGTTAAGCCAGGTATTTAGGTATGGAAGCAAAAATTAAACTCAAAAACAGAGGGCACTAAAATAACTATGTAATTAATAATTAAAGATTCACAATTTACAAATAACAAAAATACAACAACACACACTCGCTACACAGAGTATAGCCATGTTTCTGTAAGAGCAATTCTTGCAGTCTTGTCTTTTTTAGATAAAATAAGATATAATTATTTTCAGCCCAAAAACGGAAGAAATAGTAATGAACGCATATCGATTGAGGAAAGGTCATCTAAAGAAAGCAATGATAGATATAGATGATAGCCTTGTGGTGTGCCCATCAGACTGTGAAGTCTGTTTTGAGTTCGAACCCAAAGCACGCACCTCTGACTTTTCAGATTCATGTGCGTATTGTATAATTATCACTTGCTTAAAAACGGTGAAGGAAAACATCGTATGGAAATCGGCATGCCT
Source organism: Amphipyra berbera (assembly GCA_910594945.2). Taxonomy (NCBI): domain Eukaryota; kingdom Metazoa; phylum Arthropoda; class Insecta; order Lepidoptera; family Noctuidae; genus Amphipyra; species Amphipyra berbera. The sequence goes on along the minus strand of OU343131.1, from coordinate 3,993,151 downwards.
GAGAGATATTTCTCGACAGCATGTGAAGCCAAGTCAGAGGACCATAGGCGGCATAAACTCTGACACCAGGTGAGTCTCTAACCACACGAAAGGAAGAAGAATATCTTAATAAGACCAACTTTATCTAGTCGCATAAGAAAAACCAAGAGGATGGATTCATTAAAACCACGGAAATCTAAATACAACTCACCAGCTGCGAACAGCAGTAAAAGAAAATTATAAGCAAAGCTTACAAGCATTCCGCCGTATCATCCGGTCTCACCGTTTTTGTTTCAAACTTACAAAATGGCCGCCATTTCTCAGGCGACCTTAGAAACAACGGACGAACGTAATGCAAAAATATATCCAGCCATTAGTATGGAAAAAACAGCAGTAGTGGTAATCTGTAGACAAATTGGAAAATATTCTGTTTGCAAATTACAAATAATTCTCTACGGCTAATGGGCAATGGATAAAAGATGTTTTAATTTACATAACGAGGGACACTTTTGCTGTCTTCATTTTTTCAATGACTTTCTTCGCCTGAGGGTTGACTGTGTTGATTCTCGTACTCAATGGGCTCTTGTCTTGGATAATCGTAAAAATTGCTAGCTTTTGTCGCCCTCGTCGTTCATAAATGCTTTTGTTTTGTTATTTAGTTGAACAGTGTTTTTGATATTTCGATAGATTTTTAGGGTCGAAAGGTTTTGGCTGTCAATGTTGTTGATTGTTTGTTTCGTTTTTGTTTTATATTTATAGGTATTTTGTTTGCGCTGTCTAAATTAATGATGTACTCAGATAAATTATCAGATATGACTCTCCAGCGTAGAAAAAAAGTGTTCAATCACTAGCCTATCATAAACATAACATAATTAGCCCATTACTGTCCCACTGTTGGGCATGGACCTCTTCCTAGAATGAAAAGGATTTAGCCCCTAGTCCAACACACTGGCCTGGTGCGGGTTGACAGACTACACACACCATCTAGAACTTTATGGAGCCCTCTCAGGTGTGCAGGCTTCCTTACAATGTTTTTTCTTCACCGTTAACGCAAGTGATAATCAAATTCTGATTTAAACATGAATTCGACACGTCAAAGGTACGGCCCAAAGAAAGCGTTCAATCAATAGCCTATCACTGCTTTAAAAATAATAAATGGTTAAACTCATGCCAATTACCGAGATTTCTTGGAACAAAGATTGTCATCCTTCTGCTATCCGGATTAAAGAATTAGCACTTGCGTCGCTAAGCCTTATCTATCCAGTGCGTCATGACACGGCTAATATCATGCGTATACCTGGCTACAAAGCTTCGACCATTGTTTTTAATTGGGAGTTAGCGTCACGCCCACTGCCGCGCGGATTACACCTCACGTGACTGCGATTTGGCTGTATCCAGAGTTATTTCCTCTTAAAAAACATCGCCACTAGTTGCCTTATCTGCGTGAACATTTAGTGGTACAGATAACAGCATCCGTTGGGTACTCCCAGGTACTTGTGGAAGGTTTTTTAATACACACTAGAACTTCTAGTCTGGATTCGTGCCCGGTTAATGGCAATAGGCTCACGCCCATTACATGGGGCTTAAACATAACTGGCGAAACGAGGGCGTACTAAAACACCTCTGCTGAACCCTTCGGGGAATACAAGGCGTGATGTTATGTTATTTCTAGAAGATACAACTTTTGTCTAGATATTCATAATAGAGACCTACATTAACCCCTCCTACATTAACCCCTATTACATTCATAAAACTATAGGTTCGAGGGTACATTACAAGTACCTCTAAAGTTACCAGTGGGGTACCCAATTATTGCAGGTGTACGATGTGTCCCAGTATGTAGCAATAATACTTTAAGGGCGTTATATATACTCAATTTTATCGGAAAAATAACCCCTTGTGTGGTCGACCCCCCCCCCCCCCCCAGATATAGAGTAATGTAGGTATTTGACTTAACTATTTCGACCTCTACATACTCAAACACCCACAACTTAAGACCTAGGCCTTATGGAGGCGTAAAATTAATGAAATTTGGAAGACCACATCATAGACAACCTAAAGAAGAATCAAACCGCTATACAAAAGTTGAGCAATTTTTGTAATGAGACATGAAAGTTAAATTTTATACCTACATAATTCTACACAAATTATTTTCATATTTTCTAAAATACTATAATAACTATAATTCAAATTCAAAATTCATTTATTGTTTGCCACAAGTGAAATGTCAGTTCTTATGGTTATTATAAAGGATCGCTGTAACATAGATATAAGGTGTACAATATTTTTAGTATTGGTTGCATATTTACGTATTTAATTAACATCATAATCATTATTCGTCCTAAGTCAACGTCCATCATTAGTCATGCATTAATAATGTTGTTCATTAACAAGTCAGAATTGATTTCACTAAAATTAAATTACTCATTGATGTCATACAGATTAAATTATTCCTTGGTTTCATTAAAATTAAATACAATTAAATTATTCATTAATTTCATTACAATTACATTACTCAATGATGTCATAAAAAATAAAAATTATCCCGTGGTTTCATTACAATTAGATTAGCCATTGATGTCGTACAGATTAAATGACTCATTGAGACATTGGTATAGCTTATACAAAGATGTAGTCACCAGTATTTTTGTCACTAAAAAAAATCATTGATTGAATAGTAGGCTTTACCAATCAAGAATTCCTTCAGTCTATTTTTAAAACTATGCAAGATTACAATGTTTTTTACATCATTTGGTAGTCTGTTATAAATTTTTACTCCTATCCCAAATATACTCGTTTTAAATTTAACTGTCCTACACTTAATTCCGCTTAATACATTTTTATACCGTGCACTTCTCAATGTGTCATAGTTATTTAAATCACGTTTTATCATTACTGCTGCTTCATAAATGTATAGTGAAGGTAATGTCAAAATGTGTAATCTTTTAAACTCTGTTCTACATGATACGGTCTGTTTAAGCCCACATATACTTCTAACGCACTTTTTTGTGCCTTAAAAGCATACTCTTTGTTAGTTGAGTTTCCCCAGAAAAGAATACCATATTTTATTGTAGAACCTACGTACGCAATACGTATAGGGGGCAATTCGTTTTCTTTTTCTTTTATTAGTCTCTAGGTTGATTATTTCACCTTTGTTATAAAGCGTAGACACCTAGCCAATAAACGCCAATGCACGGACGTCATTATTTTGTTGAATTTGACCAAACTTTTTTAAGAACGAATTCGGTTTTTAGCGGTATCGAGGCCTTTTGTTGGCGTTCGTTGGCTAGGTGTGTATGCCGCATTAACAATTCGTACACTTTAAAGCATGCTATCATATGACGTCATCTTTAAAACGACGCGTTGTATAATTTACAAAGAACACTAGATTGAATGCGTACGCGGCACCGTTTGGCATCATGTGATGTCACGCACGTTCATATAGAACTCAGGCGTCTGATAAGAAGCCGAATATAACACTAAACTAATTTTAAATCTCACATAATTGTGGAAATTCACAATAATACGGCTGTAATATAATTATTTTATTATCACAGTCTGATAAAAGTCTGTCAGACCACCAGTACGGCAAACGTAATCTTTGTAAATTTCCACATGTTTAGGCCTGTCTATAGTTATAAAACTGGATTACAATGCCATTGCCAATAATAAAAAATGACTCTTCAAGATTAATAGCCAAATACTCAAACGCTATTCAATTTTAAGTTGCCGTTAATTCTAGTGCCGTTAATTCTGTCACTTTAAGGCGAAATGACAGTGACAGCACGAAATTGCCACATGATATGCATTTTTGTTAAACTTTCCCAAGGAGGGTTGATGTCAGGCAGGCGGCCGGTCATAAAACAATAAGCCAAAACCTCTAACAACATGTATTTCATTAATACATGTTGTGCCGACCCCACCTAGTGTGGGATAAAGGCAGAAAGAAGAAGAAGATGCATTTTTGTTAAACATTCTTGACGGTTTAAACCACGGTGTAGTTAATTTCATCACTTTTCCATTTATTCAAAATAATGATCTCGTAAAACAAGCTGCTTTGCTATTTTTACGCAATATCAAGTTAAAAATAATTTTGCTTAGTTTTTTTTGTTCTTAAAACAATAATCGTATCTACTGGGGTCGTAGTTTAAAAAAAAAACAAAGAGAACGGAACTGTCGACATCAATAAAATGTTTAATATTTAGTTGTGTGTCAGCTAACACCGTTTTTACACGGCTACCGACACGATAGAACAAAATGGGTGACGACTATGAGCGCAAACAATTCTATTAACCATTTTCTCCGACACTAAAAATCGGTGAACATACATTTAGGTCTGCGTCGTGTGTCTGCCATCGCGAGCGTCGCCACGCAAAAGCCGCTCACATACCCGTACCGCAATATTAGATGTTTCACATAAAAAAAAAATACACATCGTTTTAATACCCTCCTTGTTGTTGGATGATATGAATTTAAGAATTTATGATTCGTCAATTGGCTCCCAGTTACAAGGTTAATTCGCTATAATATTAAGTATACCTATATAATATGGAAAACAAACAATTAATGGATAGAGAGGTAGGTACTCATAGTTTCTGCTGGCATTCCTACTTGAGTTAGATGCACCTATAGGTAGTCTTGGGACGAGAATTGAACACTTCTAACATAACGAATTTTCACTGATTATACAATATTTTAGAGTTATTGCTCGGAGCCGGTAAGCTGCCGATTTGGATTTTGGAACGAATGAGAGAACGTGAATGGTGATTGAATGTTTTTGAAGAATATGGGGTGAATGGGAAAGGAAGCAGAAGTGTATTGTGCAAGTCGTTGGTATACTTTTTTCATAATTTAACACTTCTCCTTTTCGAAGTCAGTTAAAAAGTATATCATTTCCGGGGGCTATTAAGGTCATAGCTCATTAGAGCCACCCGGCACCCGACCAGCACCGCCTCGTCACTCGGCGTCGACCCGTTGTCGACAGGTGGTCCACGGGTGGACGCCGCGTTGTCATCTAGAAAAAAGCTTATTGGGTGCACGAAATGTTAGAAAAAAAGAGGGTAAATATTGGACCGCTCAACGAGTGGACGCCGCTTGGTCCACTCGCCGTCCGCGCGTGGACAGCTTGCGGGTAAGGTGATGCAGTGACACTACGGAGTTGATGTAGTGAGCGTTAATCCATAGAAGTCCATATAAAGAATACTAACTGCACAAGGCGAGGCGATGCTGGTCGGGTGCCGGGTGGCTCTAATGAGCTATGACCTTTATGGTACAAAATTGACCGTTTGAATAATTCAGGGTCGCGGACTGGCAACTAGTGTCGCATCATTTCGTGAGTAAACGAATAATAGAAATATATTGCATTCAAAGTCGTCATCACATTTTGGTCGTGTCGTGTCGTGAGACGTGAAAAAATGGCCTAAGACTACTTACGTACAGTCGCCGACAACTGTTTACTCGCGGGGAGTCAGGAAGCAGCACGTGTGTACCGCAGAGGTATTAATAAATGAATCCAACTTTGTGTCCAAGTTCACAGCGACTAGCGATCATGAGAACTTTTTCACCGTAATCGGTGAAAAGATTTGGCCCAAAAATGAAAATCTCGATTTTTTTTGCAAACAATATAAAATGCCTATAAGATCAAAAGATCATTGGAAAAACGATGCGCTAATATAAGTAACCCATTCCCATGTACAATAATTGGATACCCCACTGATAATTTTGGAGGCACTTGTAATGTACCCTGTATAGTTTAATGAATATAATAGGGACTAATGTTATGTAGGTCTACACACAAAAAAATGTATCTTCTGGAAATACTGTTCTGCCTCGCCTTTTCCCAACTATGTTGGGGTCAGCTTCCAGTCTAACCAAATGCGGCTGAATCATCATCTTCCTGCCCTGGTCCCAAGTTACTTGGGGTCGGCGCAATATGTTTTTCTCTTCCACTCTTTCCTGTCAGCCGTCTCATTATCATTTACTACCTTATCTTTCATATCCTCCCTGACACAATCCATCCATCTTTTCTTTGGTCTCCCTCTCCCCCTCCATCCATCAACATTCATATTCATCACTCTCTTAGTCACATGTGTTTCATCCCTCCTCATCACATGCCCATACCAACACAAACGATTTCCTTTCAACTTTTCTGTCACTGGTGCCACTTTCAAACTCCCTCTAATATAATTATTTCTTACTTTATCCATTCGCGTCACTCCACACATCCATCTCAACATTCTCATCTCCGCCAAATGCGGCTGAATACCAGTATTATTTTACACGGAGCGACGGTTTAAGGTGCTCTCTGAGAAACGCATGGGACTTGATGTGTAATCGAATCGAATCCATCCACGGCCTGACCGCAGCAAGCTCAGTTTAACCTCTCAAATCATTCATCCGCGCGGTTGTTAATAAACCGCGAATCCCCCCACCCACAGGTTATAAAGAATACTAATATCAACTAATCATATCGCAGTTGTGTGTCAAATAAAATAAGAACAGTCGCAGTCAACTGTTTACTCGCGGGGAGTAAGGAAGCTGCACGTGTGTACCGCGGAGGTATTAATTAATGAAACCAACTCGGTGTTGGAAATGTAGGTGCAAGTTAGTCGCGGTAAGCGATAAACTGATGATGTTAATTTGGATGCCGTTGTATTGTAAATAATATTTTATTACGGTCTTCTATTCAAATTCATAAAAAGAATCAATGGCTTCTTTTTTTCGTGTGTTTAGTGACTAACTTAATTGGTGAAAGAGTTTATGCCGCCCATGGGCCTCTGACTTGGCTTTACATGCCGGTTTCCTCACGATGTTTTCCTTCACCGTTTTTAAACAAGTGATAATTATACAATACGCACATAAATCCTCCGACTCGATGGCGAAAATAAATGATTGGTGCATAAAGAAAGCACTAAAGTGATTTTCCTACGGTGACGCAAGTCGGAACGACACGTTCCGTAACGATTTTAGCATCACACTAAATTGTACGGAGTCGCACACGGCATCAATCACAGCTGTTGCATAGACGCACGTCACTGTACCACGTACGCGGTTGCTGCCGCTCGGACTTGTGTCACCGTTTTAGAACCGCCTTAGGTTTCCCTTCTTTGCCTCGTACTTCAATCACCGTTTTACACTGCCACCGTTGATATCATTTTAAAAAACACTGCCACTAATATGGCCTTGGCTCCTGAGTTTAAAAAGCAAAGCTATAGGTACTTATATCTATTCCTATATGTGCAAAAAAGCTTATAACTTCTTGGCCTCATAGTCCCCCAAGCTGGGAGCTGTTCCCGAACATAATGCATAAATGTTGGTCAAATATGCAAAAAATATACTTTTTTTAATTACATAATTATTTCATCATAAACTTGTTTTCCTAAAACCAGGATATCTTTTTTTTGTATGCAGCCATGGTCGTCCCACTACATGGTTTAAGGATTTCTGCGGAACAAGATTACTATTACTTTCATTAAACGCTAGAAGCTTGTCACTTGTCCTCGCAGTCCTCCACGCTGGGCGGGTACACATCGCATAAATCTTGGCCGCAGCTCTTTCGTAGCTTCCGGCCGCGCCACGTTCGCGCCCTACCACCTCCAGCGACAGTGAAATTAACAATACTTTAACATTTAATTAAAATATTACGATCTTTTACTGATATGTGAATAACTCTTGTAAATAAAGACAGAAAGTCCACCTATTATTTGCCAAAATGGACCAAATGTTTAAACAGACTTAAAAAAATAATGAATTGGCCAAACACTAATAGTGTAGTAATCGACCAAAGAATTAAATAAAAAATAGTTGCGATATTGGTCTAGTGGTGGCAAGCGCGACTGCTGATCGAGAGGTCTTGGGTACGATCCACAGGTCGGACAAAGTGTTATTGGGTTTTTTGAATTTGTGCCCGGTTGATGGCAATAGGCTCGCCCCCTATTACATGGGACTTAAACATAACGGCGAAATGAGGGTGTTACCATACACCTCTGCCCAGCCCTTCGGGGAATACAGGCATGATTAATGTGTACTATAAAAAAACGAGTGGTTCGTGGCTAGTTAACAACCACGCGGATCATATGATTTGCAAGGTTAAGCTGCGCTTGCCGCGGTCGGTCCGTGAATGGGTGACCATTCGTTACACATCGAGATCCCTCCGTGCCTCGGAGAACACGTTAAACCGTCGCTCGGTCTCGTCGCCCATGACAGTCGTTACGAGTAGTCAGAAGCTCAAAAGTCTGACAACCGGTCTAACCTTAGAATATCAGCATTGCCCAGTAACTGGGTTGCAGAGATCTGATGGCAGTCGCTTCGTGTAAATACTGGTATTCAGCCGCATTTGGTTAGACTGGAAGCTAACCCCAACATAGTTGGGAAAAGCTTGGGCAGAACGAACTTATAAAAAAACTTGTGTAATAAAGATATTCCTCTAATGTGTTTCAAACTCGCTGACAGGCAATTTTCAGGTGGTTAACATGTTTAAAACTAACTTTATTAAGGACCTACGGGAATAAATATATTAATTAGCTTGTTGCCTAACAAAGTTAAGGTTTTGGTTAAATTAATATTAAGAGAGGATTACAATTTTAATAATGTTTTTATAAAGTTTTGCGTAGATAACGTGTAAAGGAGTTAAAAATAGCAATAGTGTTTTCTCCTTAGGTGATCTATTTTCGATCTATTTAGCAGTTCTATCGGTTCAGAAGAATACCTATCAGAACTATTTCTGTTTATTTTTCTATATACAAAATATAAAAGAAATACAAATATTATTTACTATGGACATAATATTATTTTTGTACTTTAGCGAAGTAACATATCTACCTATATTAAACATATATTTAACGGGGCATTTATTCTACTTTCATGCCTCTTCTGTCACGACCAACATTCACTTCCATACCGAATAAATGCCGTGGAAATGCATTCCTTAGGAAGTATGTGCGGTGTAACTTTGAATGATAGATTGAGAAATGAAGAGATTAGACAAAGTTGCGGTTTAAATGATGATGTAGTGACAAAAATTGAAAAGAGTATGCTTAGGTGGTTTGGCCATGTTGAGAGAATGAGTGAACGGCGATTAACAAAAGGAATTTATAAGGCGGATGTTAATGGGAACGCCGGTAGAGGACGTCCTAGAAGGACATACATCGATGTTATTGGTGATGTTCTTCACAAAGGTCAGGTGCGTAGTACTCTCAACCGGCGTGCGTGTCTGACAAGATGTATGAATGTGGATGAAGCGAAAGGGGTATGTAAGAGTCGTAGCATGTGGCGTTCTATAGTTTCTGCCTACCCCCATGGGAAAAAGGCGTGAGTTTATGTATGTATGTATGTATGTATTTAACGGGGCTGGCATGGTCAGAAATAGCACAAAATAGAGAGGTTTGGAAGGCAAAAGTGGAAGCCTTTGCTCAGCCAAGGAGACATAATATAGGCAATTAAAAAAAAAACAATATAAAAAAAATATTATTTATAAAAATATGTGTAAAAAAACAGTGTTCCGCTCGCAGTGAGGTGGTAAGACCCAAGTGGTGGTCAGGCTTCCAGATAAAAGGAACCTTCTCACAACGCGTGTCGTGTCCAAAACTACCGTCAGAACGAGTTAGTTTTTGAGACAGATCTCCGTAAAAGGAATATTTATGTAGGAACCAAGAAATATAGAGTGTAAAAACCGATTATACAGAAATCTGCTATGAGTATGTACTCATAGCAGATTTCTGTATAATCGTTTTTATTTTACTTTCTCTTTAAAAGTAGCTATTATACATATAATATTATACATATAATTTAAAACCTATCTGCAAAAGGTAAGTTTAATATGAGGATAGCAGATAAAAAAACTACTCAGACTACACCTTCCATTAAAACAGGTGTATTTAATTTTAATAGGTAGTACAATTTGGTTTATATTTATACGTCTTTTTTATATATCATGTTATATTTAAATTTTAAAATAGGAGGTAACTATAAAGCTTCCAGATTCACGCATAGTGCACTACCGTATCGAGAAAAAAATTATTGACAATAAAAACGTTATACAGACAGTACAATTTAACAATGCCAGATAAACATTCAAAATCAAAATCAATAATTTTTATTTCACATAAACCAATACAGGTGCTTATGAAACGTCGAATTTAGGTGCACGGTTCCAATTAGTTGCTTCCTATGGAGAAGAGCCGGCAAGAAACTCCATGGTTACTCTTTTAAAAATAATACCTTTAACAATTTCAGTGGATACAGTACAATGACTTAGGATAGTGAGAGAACAATGAGGTCCTGACCACAGACCAATGAGTAATATAGTACTAAAAGACTTGAGTACAAAAACTAACACACAAAAATAAAATTTAAAAAAAAGTAATATGAATAATATTGTAGTAATTTACAAATTTATAGATGCAGGTCCACAAAGTTCTCACATTTACAAAAGTGAAAAGGAAGCTAAACTATATAAAACAATTGACATAATTAAATGTCATCAAAACTTAGCTAAAAAATCATTGTAAAATAAGATAAAGACATCTTGAGAGTAATGATAGCAATAAAAAAAATAAAAAATATATATATATATATTCACTTTTCAAAACGGCAGCCATTGATTCAACAATGACGGGGCGAGCTACTCTGTAATCCTTTGCAACCCGACTCTCGCGCGGAGTGCCCTCGAGTTGATTACACACATTTGCTCAACTGATCGACTGTGCCTGTGTCCTCGATGGGTGAAACTAGATGTCGATAATGGGTGGTAATATAGCTAACTTTACCATAGTTATAGTAATGTTTCGTCTGTAATGGTCTACCTATCTATTGTCTCAGAATGTTTATATTCTTATTATTAAACCAAGATATTGAACGCCATAAATTAAACAGTAAAGGAAAACGTCGTGTCTGCCTCACTGGTCTAGTCGTGGCAGGCGCAACTGCTGATCGTGAGGTGCTACAGGTCGGGCAAAGTGTTTTTGAGTTTTTCCGTGTGGAATTCCTCAGTAATAGGTTCGCCCTCTATTACATGGGACTTAAACATAACGGCGAAATGAGGGTTTTATTATATACCTCTGCCGAACCCTTCGGGGAATACAGGCGTGATGTTATGTTTATGAAAACATCGTGTGGAAGCCTGCATACCTGAGAGGGCACCAAAAGGTTCTCGATGGTGTGTGTAGTCCACCAACCCGCAACACGACAGCGTGGTGGACTAAGGCCTAAGCACTTTTCATTCTGAGAAAAAGCCCGTGCCCTGCAGTGGGAACTGATTATGCTATAAATAATATCATCATCATCATCATATAGAAAATTCACTGATGTATATTGGCTGTAAAGATTTTGCCATACTCACCACGTTAAAATTTTCGATTTTTGATATGAATTTTTACTAAAATTTACAATGATACAAAAAATCTTAAAATTAATCAATTATACATATTTAAAACATATACCCTAGGCCTAATGCATAAAATTATCACACAAGGCAATTACTTTAAAAAGAAAAGTTACACACACAACGCAATACAATGAGACAAACTGGAATTAAGAAAACCCAGAACCAACTATGGTAAGAAAAATATATACGGTTTAGAATAGAATAGAATAATAATTTATTTGCATAGAAAGTAGGTACAAAAAATGCAGATGTTTTATAAATTAGAGGTCCTTATACATTCTGCCTTAAATTAGGCATGCAAACATTTAATACAAGTGCTTAAACGACTAAAAATACTGTCAATATGAAAATTCTTAAAGAACTAAAAATGTCAGGATTATTTAAGTAACTATAAAGTTTTATCATTTAGAAATTCACAAATGGAGTAATAACATTTATTCATCAATAAGACTGACAATTTCTTTTTAAACAGTGGAATGGACTCGTTTTTTATTCCATCGGGCATTTTATTAAAGATAATCAGGCACATACATATAACACTCTTCCTTAATAATGCAGTGTTATGACCTCTAACACGTAGCATGTTGGTATACTGCCTTCTAACTGGTCGTGTTCTATTGTCAGATGATTTATTAAAAAGATGCATACTTGATTTGGTTTAAATCACTTTATTTCTCAAGATTACAATCACTTCGAGGAGAAATAAACAAACAATATACATCAGTTACAGTGCGTACACAAATAGACGGTATACAAAAATATAAAACAAAATATTTCCGATTAAGTAAGATTGTAGGTAGATTTAAATACGTTTGTCTTGTCGATTTATATTAATTACGTAGTTGAGCAGATGTAAGGAACTGTTTACATGAGGACAAAATTTTGAAATAGTATAATTATTTTATAGTAATGCCTTTGAGATGTGCTCTTTTAATAATCTTTTATAAATTGTTTTTTTTTTTGAGTCTTTTATATAATTTGGTAATGAGTTGTAGATCCGTGCTCCTTGATATAGAATACACTTTTTTCCGTAATTAGTTCTAGGTTTGTACAGTTGGATATTATGTGCCCGTCTTGAGCTGCGTGTGTGTACCTACCTGTATGTTTTTTGTAAATTTTATTTGTGTATGTATGTTATTGGTAAATTTTTTTTCTTATCTGAATAGATGTGTTATATTGGTAGATTTGTGTTATATTAAATAATTTAGTCTCTAGAAAAATATATTATGCGAGGGAGGAAAACTTTATACCTAATGAAATACCTGATTATGTGATTAACAGTGACAGCTTATATACATATAAAAAAGCCCTGGAACAACACGCTAGGAAAAATAATACTAACATCAAATGTCAAATTTTATTTTATATTCCTTTATTTTCTTTTGTGATCTGAGAATCGCATTTACTCTTATATTTTTTATACTTTTCTCAATATCGTCAGTCGGCAGTGAAAACAACGTATGTGTAAAATACATATTTTTAAAAGAGATAAAAATAACTGTCTCCTGCAATTAAAATGGCCGATCAAATGCTAATACAAGTTTGTCATCGTACGTCATCGTGTATGACGAGTTTATCAATCTAAAGAACAAATAAAATGTTTTTGAAGAACATTTTATTTACGAGGTTTTCACTGCCGAGCGTCGATATGTAAGATAATTGTAATATTCCTTAAAAAAAATAGGTCTTTAAACGGAAACCAAATTGATATCTATCGAGATACAAAACAGTTGTTCTAACCATACTGCAACCTAGGCTCATAGTTAAATCAATTATCTTATAAAAAAACAACAACTCAAAGTACCTACTTAACTTCAAGTCTTAAAACATTTGTCTCGTCTAATGCAATAGGACGTTCATTGCTATCGCCATTATTTTCTCTTATCATTGTCTGCGAGTATCGACTAGCGAACTCCGATGGTCCGTTTCATTAATAGTGATGTTGCAGCTATCGATAATAATAGGTTTACATTTTTCGATTTAATAATGAATTTTGTTAGGAATTATTGATGGTTGTAGTGGATGATACGACATTTTTGGTTTGACAGTTTAAGTTGTATGTTTCCTATAAAATGTAGATTTTAACAATAAAGATTAAGTCAGGTATTTTATTCAGTAAATAATAAAAATAAAATATAATACCTACATAATTTTTCAGTAGTAAAAATCATTATGACAGACTTTTATTTATTTTTGCCTCCATATACATACAAATAGTAGCTGCCAGAAAAAACCTCAGAAACGAAACTTTACTAATTAAAAAGATCAGACGACAAGCGGCTTATAGAATAAAATCATTTTTTATGGCTTATCAATCCGCTTAGCGCAAAATACGAACAGATAAGGCCCTACCAATACGCCAAACCAATTTATATGAATAATAACAAGGGGCCTGCCAGGTAAGTTAGCACCAACCTTCACAAAATTATACTTAAATAACATAACATCACGCCTTTTTTTCCCCGAAGGGTTCGGCACAGGTATTTTAGTACACCCTCGTTTCGTCAGTTATGTTTAAGTCCCATGTAATAGGTGGCGAGCCTAATGCCATTTACAGGGCACAAATCCATACTCCAAGCTAAGAAATTCCTAATAGAAATACCCAATGACACTTTGCCCGACCTGGGGATTGAGCTCAGTACCCCAAGCTCAGCAGTCGTGCTTCCGACCACTAGACCAACAAGGCTGTCACAAAATAAAACAAAAATAATTAAATTTCAGAATTAATTAATAGGCTTGTCGATAGAATTTTTCCCTGCACTATCAAGTGGTTCAGCTGAAATAATTCAAGTGCACAACAAAAGGGATCGGAACTATGTCGTATTTGAAGATAAGTATCGGAATCAAGCTTGTTATTTCCCTTGTCACATTGTATTGTTCGTGGCCAACTATGATATCGGATGATAGTATAACATTTAGTGGTAGTAGAGCTTCTTGCGAAAGAGTACATCCGGGAAATAATAAATGTTTTTTTTTATTTTTTATAAGCAGTAATAGCATATTGGTGTGACCGTTGGACTGCCAAGTCATAAGTTTCGAACCCAAGGCTCGCACCTCTGACTTTTCGGATTCATGTGCGTATTGTATAATTATCACTTGTTTAAAAACGGTGAAGGAAAACATCGTGAGGAAACCGGCATGCCTTAGAAACATTTCTCGACGGCATGTGAAGTCAACTGCTACGGCTACGGCCTTGATTAAAAGTGCCTCCTCGAGTGACTTAAGTTCGTCCGCCGCACCCTGGGCAGTCAGCCCCGCTACCAACCTTGCTGACTAGCTAACCTTTTCACCACGGCGTAGCCTACTATCATATAACTCATACCAACTCGAAGGAAAGAAGATGACCTGTGGAGGAACGAGGTATGGTGTTTCTCCAACGAAAAGGGACGATACTTTGATGATGATATTATTATTATGATGGCGTTTTGTCTCCATTATTCTTCGCAATATTTATTAATTCAATCTCTAATCAACTGATTTCTTCTTACCACCTTTATGCAGATGATCTTCAAATTTACTCGCAGGCTCCATTGGGACAGTTATCAGAGGCCATCGTCAGTGTCAACAAAGATCTTGTCCAAATTTCTGGGTGGAGCAAATCATACGGATTAAGGGTTAATCCCACAAAGACACAGGTCATTGTATTGGGCGGCTCTCGGATGGTTTCGAGAATCGACTGGTTGCAACTTCCACAGGTTTACTATGATGGTGTTCAGGTACCTTTCAGCGATAAAGTCAAAAACTTGGGGATCTTTATGGACAAGAACTTTTCATGGGATCCTCAACTGCAAGAGACCAGCCGCAGGATGTTTGCGTCAGCCGGATCCTTGAGAAGACTTCGTAACTTTCTACCCACTGCCACTAAAACTGCGCTTGCACAATCTCTTCTTCTTCCCATCCTTGACTATGCCGACGTCAGCTATCTCGATCTCACCGAGGACCAGTTTAACAAACTTGAGCGACTTCAAAATTTTTGTATAAGATTCATATTTGGTTTAAGCAAATATGATCATGTGTCAGAATTTCGTGCTAAACTCAAGTGGCTTCCAATACGCCTTCGTCGGAATGCTCATATTCTTTCCATATTATACAGTATTCTGTTCAATCCCACTACCCCTCCCTATCTTAAAGAACGTTTTGAGTTCATGTGTGATTCACACTCACGATCCTTGAGATCATCGGAAAACTTGAAACTGAAGATGCCTAAGCATACCACAAGATTCTTTGACCATTCCTTTACTGTTCAGGCCGTACGCTTGTGGAATGCATTACCTGTGTCTGTGAGGCGTGCTCAGTCGTTGGTTTCGTTCAATAGAATGGTAAGGGAACATTATCTTGTCATATAGTCGTTTCTAAACTATCGATATTTATAATTAAATATGTATGTTCTTTATTTGAGTGTATGTATATATTATATTTATATATACATATGTATATATATTTAAAATATGTATATTTATTTTAAGTACTTACTTATTTATTAACTTATATTATTATTATAATATACTTAGTGATTTAGTTGATTGTCGATTTTTATTAGGTTATACGTTTGTATGCTGCAAATATATATTTTTCTTGACAATTCTTTCCATCAAAAGGTTGTCTGGAAGAAATTGCTTTAAGCGATAAGACCGCCATTTGTACTGTTCTTAATAATGTGTACTCCTTCTGTTTTATTTCTTTTAGTGTACAATAAAGTATATCTATCTATCTATATTTCAACCAGGTGGGGTCTTATGTCTAGCGGGCTACTACCCAACGTGTTTTTTTTTCTTTTTCTATTCGACTGCCTGTAGATGGTCTTGCGGACCGTTTCTACGTAACCGGGCAGATATTGGTGAGACCTGAAGGGTCTCCAACCAAACCCAGCGTTGGTTTTTTTTTCCCTATTCGACTTCTTGTATATGGTCTTGCGGACCGTTTCTGCGTAACCGGACAGTAAGCCAACGTTTGATGTTGGGAAGTTGTATATTATACTATCTGCGTGTCAAATCTCGATATCGCGATGCAGGATTTGTGACGACATATTTGATATTTGTCATTTGTTGTCGCTTTAATTTGCTAAACATTCATCGTGCTGCGTCGTTAGCATGTGGTGTGATAGATGCCGCCACAAATCCTTAACCCATCCACGATTGAATGACGTCATCAGCCCAGTCTTAAGATGGAACAGTAACACCATTTCACAGTACACGCAGCCTTATTCGAAGGACACTAAACCAATGTTTTCCTTCTAATGTTATTTCAGGCCGTGGATACACAGACCGGGCCGTCATTTGATTTTCTCTAATTACTAGCTTTGTTCGACCACAATCCTGTACCAATCCTTGGCAATGTTCGCCAGTAATTGAGTCCTGGCTGGTTATATAGACGTGGCCTTTTTTCTTCTTATGTTTTTCCTTAAGAAAGGCGTTATAGGTATCTTTATATGTAAGGCCACAATCGTCGTTTAGCTCTTAATTGAGAGACACACCGACAGCTTCTCTATCTTGACTGCTGAGGTCCTGGGTTCGATCCCCAGGTCGGACAGTGTTATTGAGTTTTTCTGTGTGGAATTCCTCAGTAGCAGCCCGGAGTTGATGGCAATAGGCTCGCCATCATGGGACACACATGGGACTTAAACATAACGGCGAAATGAGGGTGTTACTATACACCTCTGCCCAACCCTTCGGGGAATACAGGTGTTGTTTGTCTATAGAAAATCTATCAAACTACCATACTTACCTCCTGGGTAGTAAAGCGTACACACCTAGACAACGAAGGCCAATAAACATTCGTCATTTGTAGTATTTGACCAAACTTCGTATTGAACCGGTTACATTCGGTTTCTAGAGCTATCGAGCCCCGTTCGTTGGCGGTCGTTAGGTAGATGTGTACACTTCATAATAATTATCCGACAATTGTCTAACAGGTCTATAGTTTGTCAGATAAATGTGTTTACATAGGAGACTAAAAGACCTTTTCTCAACTATGCTGAAGTCAGCTTCCAGTCTAACTAGATGCGGCTGAAAACCGGTATTTTACACGGAGCGACTGCCGTCAGACTTCCGCAACCCAGACGGCATTGCTGACATCCTAGTTAAACTGGTTGTCAAACATTCGGGCTTCTGCCTACGTGCTCTCCGAGGCGCGGAGGGGTCTCGATGTGTAACGAACGGTCACCCATTCACGGACTGACCGCAGCAAGCGCAGCTGTGCAGCTGTGGATGGGTGACAGTTTGTTACACATCGAAACCCCTGGCCTCGGAGAGCACGTTAAACCGTTGGTCACGGGTAAAATAAGAATACCTATGACAGTCGCTACGGGAAGTCAGAAGCTCGAAAGTCTGACAACCGGTCTAACTTTAGAGTATCGGCATTGCCCATTAGCTGGCTGGCGGAAGTCTGATGGCAGTCGCTCCATGTAAAATACTGGTATTCAGCCGAATCTGGTTATACTGGAAGCTGACCCCAACATAGTTGGGAAAAAGCTAGGCGGAATGAATATATGATACAAATTGTACACAAAAAAATGTTTACCAAAAAGTTATGAAGCACGAAAAAGCGCCATCGGTTCATGGTATCAACCAAAAAAATGCCAAAAACCCGAACGAAGCGTTTTGATTCCACTTTCATTGTGAAAACCGCCAAACAGTGGAATGAGCTGCCCGAGTGGGTGTTCTCCAACAGTTGCAATCTGGGTGTCTTCAAGTCACGAGTGAATCGGTTTCTTCTGGGCAAGCGTGCTCCATCGTAGACCGCATCATCGCTTAACATCAGGCGAGATGGCGGCCAAACGCAGGCCTAGTAACAAATAAAAAAAGAATAAAAAAAAAAGTTATAGGACAGTTGAATTTTCGACTCAAGTTTCGCTAACATTAGCGATACTAAACGTCAAACGTCCGTGCTAGGCCTACTGTTCCTGAATATTTGCATCGTGCACGTGCGCAAATAAGGACACGCCATTTCGACACAAACGCGCACCAGACTTAACCCTAATAAAGGTGGCCATACACGCTCAGGCATAACTAACAGGTATGCCTGATAAGGACACCTTCACTTGCAAATTGAAAGTGTATATCGTCGCTGGGCAGTGAAAACCTCGTAAAGCATGATTCATTTTTATTTTTAACCGACTTTCAAAAAAGGAGGAGGTTCTCAATTCGTCTGTATGTTTGTTTTTTTTTTTTTTTAATGTTTGTTACCTCATAACTCCGCCATTTATAAACCGATTTAGATAATATTTTTTTTTATTTGAAAGGATATACTTCCAGATTGGTCCCATTTAAATTTGGTGAAGATCTGATGAAGAACTTCGGAGATAGACAATAGAACTCCTCAATGACGAACAGTACGCATAATGTGATGATGTGGTTATGTTACGAGCAGCGTCTTTAGTAGGTCCAACTATATTTTATAATTAAGGCCACTAAAACGAAAAAAATAAAAAACATTTTAACAAAAATAAAACCGACTTCAAAAAAACGAAGAAAAGAATAAAATAATTACCATATCACAAAATTAACAGTTTCAGAAGTCGGTGCCTTCAATTTGGTTCAGCGTGGATTAGCACCGACTTCTAAAACTGTTAATTTTATGATATGGTAATTATTTTATTCTTTTCATCATTTTTTTGAAGTTGGTTTTATTTTTGTTAATTTATTATTCATTTGTTGGGTAAAAAACCTTGTAATGCATATTTAGAACGAACGAGCACAGCTCTAAGATGAAATAGACTGATGAATAGATAATAAAACAAGACTCTACATCTACACTTCATACTTATTGTTCACGCCGGCAGCAGGTCAGGTCAGGTCTTCATAGTGTTGTTGTGGAAGATAAACGGCCTTTGTGATTTTAATAATTAGTATATTTTAAAATAAAATGAAAGTAAAATTATTTAGTGCGCATGCGCTTCGTCGGGCGGCGGAAGAGAAGTGTACGACAAGATGGCCGCCGGCGCCGGATCTCGGTGAGGTGACGCGTCGCGCCGCCGCGTTCCAGCTTGTTAGTTTTTCTTATTATTGGCATCAGTTATGTTGCCAACACTTATTTTTAACAGACATTTATTATCTTCTCTAAAATTACGATAATTGTAATTACGAGGTTTTCACTGCCCAGCGACGATATCCAAAATTTTGTTACTAACACCTACAATAACTCCATTAAGCTGGCCATACACGCTAGGGTTTACCTCACAGGTTTGCCTGTACAGTTCAACCGTACAGGTAAACTTGAGCTGGGTAGAGACCATACACGTAGCGATAAACCTGTACAAAAACTCAGTTGAAACCATGGCCCCGCCAGCGGCGCTTGATCTCGACACAATCGCGTTAATAGGTTTATTGTTTGTTTATTAAAGAAAAGGAAATATAAACGAAAACACCGTGAACAGTGGTGCAAAGCATGGTTACTGGAAAGAAAACAGTTCTCTTATGTCAACTTATTGAAACAATTGAAATTTGAGCCGCAAGTTTACTGCAAAAATCTACGAATGGACGAAAAGACGTATCTCAAACTGTTATCAACTGACGCCTGCGCAGGCGACCGCCACACACGCTCAGTTTTACTTGCTCAGTTAAACTGTACAAGTATACCCACAGGCAAAAAATATCAAAATTCATATTTTCTTACTTGCCTGTACAGGCGTGGAAACCTGCACAGTTGTGTGACATACACGCTCCGGTTTACCTGTAGGTACAGTTAAAATGTACAGGCAAACCTGTCAGGTACACCCTAGCGTGTATGGCCTGCTTTAAACAAATGGCAGCTGCGTCGCATCTGGCAGGCAGGATACAATAAAAATAACGAATCCAGTATTTTTTACTGGATTTGGAATACTGTCGTGTATGCGAACTCGCTCATACAACTACAGGCGCCATCACCAAAATAAAAACGGATCCGCTAAAACGGGTTCTGTAAACGGGTTCTGTAAACGGTTTCTGTGTGAACTAGCTGTAACAAAAACACACAAACGCAAAGGATTTAATAAAACATCGTGTTTCAAAGTTAACAAGAAGAAATCACCACGCGTCGCATAGCCGTCTCGATTTGTAGCCGCCAGAGTAACAAATGTTCCGAAATTGGCCCAATAAACTAAGTCCTTGGTCTCTGAATGGCTATTAGCCGTTGACCGCGGCCACCGACCCCGGCTATTTGCCACATTAATTATTTAAATGTACACCCGTGCCAATCCCGTGGGCCCATTGTTGTTAATAATTTTGCTGTGTTGATAAGTTTCTTAAGGGATTTGGGAGGAACGCGGTTGAGAGAGTATTTGTTGATGAAATGAAGGTACACTATGAATGAATTTTGACCGTAAAGATTAAATTATAAATTGACAAAAAATTGGCATTCTACTCCTCTTCTGATCTCAATCTAGTCTACTTACAGACTCATTTCAATCTCAGTTTTGACTCCAATCAATTTTCGATCTCATTACAATGTAATTAAATAGTATGTACAAAACGAGTATTACCGATTCAAAATTCACTTCCATTAACGTTACGTTTAGGTTAGTGACTCGACATTATTCGTGCTAGACCAGGAGTCGGCAAACTGCGGCTCTTTCGATGTAAAGTTGCGGCTCTCCAGTTCCATACGCAAAAAAATATTATTTTACTATCAAAACCCATAAAATCGTGCAAGCGATCTATAATAAAATTGAGTACTATAATATAGAATGACTGAGATATACTGACTATGGCTGAGAGATAGATATAGTAACTATATCATTTTTTATTTTATTTAATTTGTTCTGCTGATCGCCATTTCAAGGTTATCCGTTAATTAAAGGAGAACCTGTATAAGCAAATAATATAATATTGAAACGAATTTTTTTGTGGCTCTTTAAGACGGTTAAATTTCATAAATTGCAACTTTTGGCTCTTCCGTCTCTAAAGGTTGCCGACCCCTGTGCTAGACCTACTGTTCACATGAACTCCAAGCTCCTCGCAAATGCTTCAGCAGCAAACACAGTAAACGCAGTACACGTCTTTAGATTTCAACAGAACGGGTATATACATAGGCATATAATAAATAGCACTTTATTCTATAAAGCCTAAGGCGAAGAAGATAGTGCTCGACCGACGGTGAGGGCTGATGTCGGTCGAGCGTAGCTATCAAAACATAGCTGTACGCGCGTAGCAATTCATCAGCGCTGTACTGTAGACGTTAATTATGTAAACATAAAAACAACATCACGCCTTATATTCCCCAAAGGGTTCAGCAGAGGTATTTTTAGTACATCCTCGTTTCGACAGTTATGTTTAAGTCCCACGTTCATATGTGAGGAGCTCAGGAACAAAAAGTGTCATTCACACTTTTGTCTCGAAGCTTCTTTTTTTTCCCATTAGACTCGAAGCATTGGATTTTATAGATTTCTGTAGAGATTTCGTTCAAAAATTGCCATTTAGATGATTTAATAGCATCTCCATGTTACATTCTGATCAAAAGTGACATTTACAAGGTAAACAGGCCTAATCGTAAAAAGAACTCGATTTCTGAACAGAAATAAAAAGTGTACATGACACTTTTTGTTTCTGAGCTGTGTTTTCATTGACATAGCTACGCTCAACCGACGTCAGCGTTCGCCGTCGCCGCATCGGTCGAACACCAATTCCAGTGTTATACCCATTGTCGTATAATTGTGGGAACCTTTTACCAAGATCAAACGACGGATAAGCAGAATTTTCTTTATCACATTTGCCTAAAGCTGTCTTCGATGCAATATAGGCAGAACGGAAAGAAACTGAGGATCTTGGCTAAACAGATTTTTGATCGCAGTTTATTGTTATTTGCAGATGGGAAGTCGTTGCGACTCATTCTGTTGGTATAATTGCCGATTTACGAAACTTAAGGGTGAGGAAGGCTTAGCGTATTCTTTGCAAGTAAACTCACTGTATTAATATATAGTACAGTGATGATATAGTATAGAGCATGCTAGTGTATTTTTAGCAACCCTAGATATAATTTGATAACCAATTAAATAAAGATTATATTCAAGTTTCACAACGTGATATTATACGCGTTTGTCGTTTCTCAGAACTAGCCAGTGCACGAATCTGGTCAATGCGATTAAATCAGATTATAGTATTAATGTCTGACAATCAACGTGATAGTCCACCCGACTGATAATGCGGCTGGCAACGTGATGACGTAGGCAAAGTGAGTGCGTCTAAAAATAGGTAGCGGGTGGAAAAAACTAACTTGAATAATGAAACTAGCTGATTTTCACTCAAAAGAGACGTTATTTTATTTTTAAAGCATGAAAATTGCTTGCGTTTATTTTAAAAAAGTCGCCGGTTATGTCAGTTCG
Organism: Amphipyra berbera; assembly: GCA_910594945.2. Classification (NCBI taxonomy): domain Eukaryota; kingdom Metazoa; phylum Arthropoda; class Insecta; order Lepidoptera; family Noctuidae; genus Amphipyra; species Amphipyra berbera. Next base: position 3,970,493 of record OU343131.1, on the reverse strand, counting down.
ATTCCCATATCAAAGTGACTTTTTTAAATTAAATTTTTAAATCTATACTAATATTATAAAGCTGAAGAGTTTGTTTGTTTGTTTGAACGCGCTAATCTCAGGAACTACTGGTTGGAATTAAAAAAATATTTTTGTGTTAGATAATCCATTTATTGAGGAAGTTTATGCTATATAACATCACGCTACGACCAATAGGAGCGGAGCATAAATGAAAAATGTTGCAAAAACGGGAAAAAGGTTCACCCGTGCGAAGCTGGGACGGGCCGCTATATATCTATAGGTATATAATAAAAAAAACACATTTAATAATATAATAAAATAGTAGCACAGCACAGCAACAGGGTCCAAGCTACCAGTAGTAAGGGCCTCAGAGAGAGGAACCTCCTAACAATACGCGCCGCGTTCAAAAGTACCGTTTTCTGTGCCGCCCAACGAGAGCCTCGTCAGATGTTGGTCGAGGCTCTTGGCTATTAAGCCATTGGCTGTAACGACTATCGGCACAACGACTGCTGAGTCAACCTCCCACATGACGACAACCTTGTGTGCCATTTTTTATTATTATTAAACTGTTACAATTATAATTAGCTTCACTACGTATATTTGTTTGTTTAAAATCTTACGACAGATTTTCAACTACTTCTGCTTAACCGATTCTCCTGAAACTTGTTGCAGAGGTCGGATGGCAGTTGCTTCGTGTAAAATACTGGTATTCAGCCGCATCTGGTTAGACTGGAAGCTGACCCGAACATAGTTGGGAAAAGGCTAGGCAAAACGATTTAATAAAAATAAACTGAAATTCTGCTACTAAAATAAACTTCTGCTACTGTGTCAAAGTCGATAGCAATGTAGTTACTGAGAAAAATGGCCCCAACATACAGTCAAAAAGACACCGAAGTCTCACCAAAAGTGTTCCGTTTTAACCGATTGGGTAGGAAAACCTAGAAATGAAACGGATGACGATGACTAATAATGCCATTATTTGTTAAAAGATGATTAGCGAGACGACTTATTAATGCTTTTAATAAATAATAAGCCCCTTTTCTGGCAACACCTGTTCTTAATTGCATTATAAAACATTATTGAATGATATTTCATCAGGATTATGAGACCAGCATAGAATAGAACGGAAGGAGCGACTTTATCGGTCCTGAAAAAGTTGACTGGCTTGTTGGTCTAGTGGTCGCAAGCGCGACTACTAAGCATGTGGTCCTGGATTCGATCCCCAGGTCGGGCAAAGTATTATTGGATTTTTCTATTAGGAATTTCTCAGTAGCAGCCCGGAGTCTAAATGTGTGCCCGGTTAATGGCAATAGGGTCGCCCCCTATTACATAGGACTTACATAACTGGCGAAACGAGAGTGTACTTAAAACCCCTCTGTCGAACCCTTTGGGGAATACAAGGCCTGATGTTATGTTATGTGAAAAAGTTGCATGAATGTTTAAGAAGCATTTAAGCCATGTCTACACTTAACGTGCATGGAATCCTCCGCGAACCACCATGGACTACCGTGGATGCGTCGCTTTTCGTTAGGGGTGCACGAAGTAAACAAACTACCACCCGTTGACGAACAGTTCGCGTGCCCACTGCAAATACTGTTGAAGCATTTGTGTCTATACTTGCACGCCAGCGAAGGTACACTTTGTGCGCAGAAAACACAGGGTACACGTACGCAACATGCGCGCGAAGTGCGCGCTAACTACTCGTAAACGTGGCCACAATGTGCTCGTAGGATGCATGTATAATGTGTGACGGGTGGTGGCGACTGGCGGGGGTCTGGGCCTATAAAAGGTCAGGCACGCTGCAGGTTGCCTTTCTTGCGCCGCTGCAGCTGCCAAGTTGAGTACTACGCCTGCATAAGAAGACTCTGGACTCCTCGCATTGTCACGAACCACGCCCTGCTGACCTAATTGCAATTATAGGTGTTACTAGCTTTTGCTCACAGCTTCGCTTGTGTGATTTTTTTCATCCGCTTAGGGGAGGAATTTTGAAAAATCCTTCCTTAGTGGATGCCTACGTTATAAAAGGGACCCGCTGCCAAAATTTAAGGTTTATTAATTTCCCATTGATGGTAGTCAACTCTGCTCCCATTTTTAAAAATGGACACAGACTGTATAAATGTAAAAAAATTGTGAAAAACAATACACACTAAATTCTAAAAGAAAACTGTGAGAAATAACTTTCTTCTCCTTTTAAACCCCTTTAGGGGATGAATATAAATAAAATATGAAACACGTCTTCCATCAATTCTGTTAAAAAAGAATTATGCAAAATTTGAAGTAGATTAGACCAAGGAATCATGTTGTCCCATACAAACTTTGCCCCCCTTTTTCACCCCCTTAGGGGTAGAATTTCGGAAAATCCTTTCTTATCGGATGCCTACGTCATACAAAGAACACACTCTCCAAGTTTCAGGTCTCTACGATCAGCGGCTTAGGCTGTGCGTTGATCCGTCAGTCAGTCATTCAGGACAAAGCATTATAGATGTATAGATTAAAATATATATAGTGTAAGGTTAAAAGTGTTTTTCATTATCCTCCCGTAAGTACACGCCTGCTAAATTTTGTGCACACGTTTGTTGAGGGTTGACTCCTAAAGCCACCCTTGACATCTAAAGTGTGATAAATGTATGGACCGCGCACGTCCGTTGCAAGTGCGTAAGTGTGGCCCACGTGGCATTATACAGTTTCTGCGTGTGTATGTAAAACCATTTGATGTTTATAACTATAATCAAATTATTTGCAATATTACCCATTTTACAACAGATTTTAAACTCCCAACCCTTTTAAGGACAAGGTCTCGTTGGCAACGACAGAAATCGCCTCGTTCCGCATACATTGCACGTTTCTATTTCTCAACCATAGCGAATTTATGAAACAATTCGCGTAATGTATATAAAATATCAGAGATCACTATCACGTACCCACTTTATTAGGCCTATAACGTACTCAGAGAGGTTTTTATTGTAGCAACATGTAAAATAGGTCTGTACGTAATGGCTCCAATGCTTTTTCAACTGAATCTCTTTCGAGTTCATAGGGATGTTGAGGGAATTATTTAGAAGGAAGATTGCTGAACTTTATACGGGTTATATTTGCTTGAACAGTGAAGGAAAACGTCGTGAGGAAACCTGCACAACTAAGACAGCTCCATAAAGTTCTTGATGGTGTGTGTAATCCGCCAACCCGTTTCAGGCCAGCGTGGTGGACTGAGGCCTAAACCCTTCTCATTCTGAGAAGAGGCCCGTGCCCTGCAGTGGGACAATAATGGGCTGATTATTTTATGTTATGTTTATTTGTGATAGCCCAGCTCTTGAGCTCTGAACCTTCCATGCAGGAGCGTCTGAGTTCAAATCTGGCCCGCACCTCTGACTCTTCGAAGACTTTTTACAGTAAACATTAACGTTTATATAATAATCATTATCACACTTTTTATAGTGGCAAACTAGCCAAGACCCCACCTGAAGTATTGTGGTTACTACCTCCTGTACACACCTAAAACATTAGATATCTGATGCCAACTTTAGAGACGAAGTTGAAAAATCTCATGTGCCTGTCATTTCACCGGCAACCACACCCTTCAAACCAGAGCACAGCAAGGAAAGCAGAAATGGTTCACAATTGATTCGCATAAAACTTAATAGCATAATTTATCATGGCATATTTTCACTTATCCTAATAATCATACATAAATAAACTCACGCCTTTTTCAATGGGGGTAGGCAGAAACTATAGAACGCCACATGCTACGACCAATACATACTCCGTTCACTTCATCCACATTAATACATCTTGTCATACACGCACGCCGGTTGAGAGTACTACGCACCTGATCTTTGTGAAGAACATCACCTATAACATCGATGTACGTCCTAATAGGGCGTCCTCTACCATTTCCATTGACATCCACCTTATAAATTCCTTTTGTTAAGCGCCGTTCACTCATTCTCTCAAAATGACCAAACGTTCGTTTAACCATAATATTAATTCTGCATAAATGTATAGGCATATTTTTTTAAACGATTATAACCTAACCTAATCTACCAAATTGCACGGAAAAAATATAGCCAAATGTTATGCCGATCTAAACAGAATGCCAAAAAATATTATGTCAAAGTATTATTATGCCATTACAAGTTATGCCTAACAGCTAGTACACACAGAAACTGTTTACAGGATGTGTTCTAGCGAATCCGTTTTTATTTGGGTGATAGCGCCTGTAGTTGTATGAACGAGTTCACATACACGACAGTATTCCGAATCCAGTAAAAAATACTGGTCCGACATTTTTACACACATAAACTGGATGCCGGAACGGTATAAAAAACAGATCCGTACATGAAGATGTATGGAGAAGTATGGGTGCCTTCTAGGATTTATTTTTCAGGTTTCCGATACCGGGAATACCCGGGAAAACTATCGGTCCGTTAAAACGGATCCGCTGTGTGAACGCACGCTAATTCGTTATGCCAAAGTACATTAGGAATTAAAAACATATGCGAATCAAAGGGATCCTTGCAGAAATAGGTATAGTGGTAGTACTTTCCCAGATGAACTCATTCAGAAGAAGCTCTACTACAACTAATATTGTATATACCATCTGCTGATGATAAAAGATTCAATTAAGTTGTGATGTAAATTCCTTCGTAAAGCTAGCATCTTTAATACATGTTGCAAGACTTAATTAAGTGAAACTATTTCTACAACTAATATAGACGGAGAAACAAATAAGAAGTAGAAATTGTTTCTTACCTTTAATTAAATTCAAAACGTTATTTGTATACGTGGTTTTATTTGGTGAAAGGGTTTCTTAACCCCCCACCCCCCCATCGTCGGTCCCGGGTGCCATAAGAATACCTATGACAGTCGTCATGGGTAGTCAGAAGCCCGAAAGTCTGACAACTGCTCTCACCTTAGTATATCGGTATTGCCCAGTGACTGGGTTGCCGAAGTCTGTGGCAGTCGCTTCGTGTAAAATATTGGTATTCAGCCACATCTGGTTAGACTGGAAGCAGACCCAAATATAGTAGGGAAGAGCACGTTAAATCGTCGTCGGGATCGGATTTAACGTACTCTCCGAGGCACGGAGGGGTCCTAATGCGTAACGAGCGGTCACCCATCCACGGACTGATCGTGGCAAGCGCAGCTTAACCTCGCAAATCGCATGATCGGCACGGTTATTAATTAACCACGAGCCCTTACTTACTTCTTACGTAAAACAATAAATGTTGGGAAAAAAAAAGTTCCTAGCGTTCAAATAAGTCAAAGACTGATGATTCATCACTGCTACTCTAGTAGTCGATTGCATCTACTTACACCGACTAAAGACTATGTGGCAAGGACTCAGTGGTTTACATTGCATGTAGGCAATTAAGCAGTGCCTACCTCATAAGATTTAATTAACTACTCTATCTTTAATTATGACTATAAATAAAATAAGCGTGTATGGCTATGATTTCTTTTGGTCAGAATCGTATTGAAATTGCGAATTGAAAGGCGACATCGCTAGTGCCTGCCTACATAGTCTGAAAACCAATGCACTCCACTGCAAGGATGGATTTACCAAGGGTGGATTTAAGGGGCCCCCATGACGGTCGAAACCTATCGTACAAAAACAGAAATGTCTAATAGTTTATGAGGACACTCCTTGCCAGCCTGTCCTCGCCCCAGAATAAAACCTGTATCCACCCTTGACTGTAACTTCAACTCTTTCACTAGTGAGGCTACCTATCACTATCCATAAAAATCTACAGAAATGCACATTCTATATTTAGCAATCGATAAAAATCGAGTAGGTACACTTTGTAGGTAGAAACAACTTTATTTATTTGGTTTAGTAAGCCCGCTATCTTTTTAATGAGTTTCACATCTATTGCAACACATAAATAGCTTTCAATGTTTTTGTTTCATAATATTATTATAATTTATTACTATAAATAAATAATTCTGCTTTTAGTAAAGTGATTTATAGCAGTTCACAAAGTCACACAAGTAATATTTTTGTTAGTGAAGACGAATTGCGTTTAGTTTTATGTACAGCGTAACTAAACTATTTATAAATTATAATATTAGATTTTCACACCTGGGTTGTAAAGTTAGCAATACTTTTTTTTATTAAATTACGTCTGTATTTTCTAAAAATATAAAAAGCTTACTTATATTATCAGAAACGACTAGTTTTTAAAAGCAAGTACGACTCTGCACAAATGAGTTAAATAAATGGAGGTTACGCTTGTCACTCATAAGTTTAACTGTTTTGTGTTAGATTTTGGATACCGTTATACCCATTTTAAATCAATTTGAGCGTCTTCATTCACATTTCTCATCTAATAAAACACTGACTTATACAGCATTGATAAATATGAAACCAATAGTTCTATTTATAGGCTTTTATGGCGACCCGTACATCCTGACATGATTTAAAGGTGGACTTACGTTGAGTCAGTTACTGACGCCAAGAACTGGCACTGTTTCCATATAGTTAGGCAGTCGCTCTACTGACAACATGTATACATTAAGCCAGTACCAGATCAGCACTGAATTGTCTTGAATTTGAAGTCGGTAACTGACTCAATGTAAAGCCGCTTTAATGGTTGGAAATCGCCATCACAGAGTGAGCAAAATGCTGATTCCTTCTTTGTATTACAGGACGCTTTTGCATTATAAAGAACCTAGTAGTAAAACGTAAAGAAAATCTACATATTCTAACATACCATGGAATTCCTCAGTAGCAGCTCAGAGTATGGATTTGTGCCCGGTTGATGGCAATAGGCTCGCCCTCTATTACATGGGACTTAAACATAACGGCGTGAGGGTGTTACTATACAACTCTGCCCAACCCTTCGGGGAATACAGGCGTGATGTTATGTTATGTTTACGGTTAAAGATATTTATTTCTCAAAATAATTACAAATTCACTTACAGAGAAAACATAAGTAGGTTGAAACATCATTATCTGCCAGTAAGCGGTAGGTATTACAAACCAATAAAATAAAGAATGTTTCTACAAGGTTAGTCGGAAAGGGGGTACTAAGCCGCGGGCCACCTAAAGTATCACTGATGACTATTACAAAGCAATTGTTAAAATTTCCAAATTCGATAATTTTTATTTGCATGAAAAAAAATTTTTATTTTAGTTTTTTCAAAAAAAAACATACCTACTTTAGTTATGAATTCAGAAAATTATTTTTCTAATCCGTGACCCCAAATATGACCTAAATTGTAAAAACAGCTGATCATAGCTATGGACAGATAGATTTTAGCATATTATTTACGAAATCTTTGAAAAGCTATTTCTCTTAAACTATCGAGTTTTGGGGAAAGTTGTAGAACAAAAGTTATCCCTTATTATGGGTACTTTAACACCCTTTCGGCTTAGTACCCCCTTTCCGACTAACCTTGTATAAAACAAAAATAAAACAAAAGGTGTTGTGTAGAACTAACATAACACGTTTTAAAACTATTTCTTTTAAAACATAATAATACATTGTTTTGGTATAGAAGTGAATAAAAACAAATCAGATCAGGGTAGTTGCACACAAAATAAAAGCACTTTTGAGCGATGCGTTTAAAACCTACATAAACACAAGTTTTTATATTCAGAACCTTTCAAAAACAAAACCGTAACTAATACAGTAGGGAAAAGGTTCGTCTGTTTTCAAATTCATTCCTTTCCCACATCGCGGGCACATGTTACCATTTCAAACTGTTGAACGGAACTGACCAACGCACGGAAAATTATGTTTAATTATTTGGTAGCAAAGATCAAAATTGCCTTTTACCTCCATATGTGCTAGACTGAATAAATTGACATTACTAGTGTCTGTCATCATGTCACCATTATAATTTTTAATATCCTGTCAAAAAAATCTTGTATGTTCATTTCTAAAACGTTGGTAATACGTAGTCGGTAAAATAGTTTATTTCTTGGACTGTGAAAAATACATAAGCAGAAACATACCTTAAAGTGTATAAACCTTAGTTACAAACATAAGTATCCTTTAGCAGTTAACCACCATGGTACCCAGGAGCATAACCTAACTCATGTAATCAATAATCATAACACGCGATCTATGGCTGCTGGCAAATTCAATGTATCCAGAGTCACTAATTACTATGGTGACAGAACCCTAAAGAAACGAATACCATATCTATTGAACGGTCTGCCAGCTGACATAAGGAGAGAAATAAACAAAAATAGTTTTAAAAATAAATTAAAAATATATTATTTAGAAATATGTTAAAGTGCTACCTCTAAATAATAATTAATTTTAAGTACTAAGTTTATTGAGTGTATAGAGACTCACCATCTTCACAGTCAAACCACTACTACGGTTTTGTGGGGCTTAGGCTAGCCATACACGGGCAACTTGACGCAGTCAGGATCGACTGCTTCAAGCTGCGACTGCATAGTGAACTACAGTCTTCTATTTACATACTTACACGGAACCGCTCGAGCAGTTGCGACGGCTCCGCGCGGTCAGCAGCACGATGAAATTTCATCGTGCGGTCAAGCAGCGACTGCTTGACCGCAGGCATACACTGACCGCTCGAGCTGTCGACTGCTCTCGCTCTTGCTTTTTCCTCAAAATCCATGTTGCTATTAATTTGAAACTGTGACTTGTCGAGCAGTTTAAGCCGACTGCTCCAGCATTCGGTTTCAACTGCTCAATGGCAGCTTCAAGCAGTTGATGTTGACTGCACGAGCGGTCCGTGTATTTTGATCACTGACCAACTGCTCGAGTAGCCCGTATATGGCCGGCCTTAGTTTATAAGTTATACTTACCTTATGTGAATTAAAAGAAACAAAAAAACCTTTTCCTTCCCCTATTGTACATATTTTCGGGTACACAACACAAAACAATTGACAGAACGTACTAAACCAATCGTAAAATGTTTATTTCTGTCGCTTGTTATAGGTCCCATGTGTGAGCGAATTTCTCACGGTTTTTCCTCGACATGGTAACTGGCGTTTTAATACAGAATTGGATGTTGTTACTTTTTGCTCGAATGCCGTAAAATACGCTTAGATGTCACGTAGATGGGACTAACATAACATATAACATCACGCCTAGTATTCTCCGAAGGGTTTGGCAGAGGTGTTTTAGTACACCCTCGTTTCGCCAGTTATGTTTAAGTCCCATGTAATAGAGGGCGAGCCTATTGCCATTAACCGGACACAAATCAAAACTCCGGGCTGCTACTGAGGAATTCCAATGGTATTTAATACATAAAAAATCAGCCCACTATTGTCCCAATGCTGGGCACGGCCCTCTTTTCAGAAAAAAGAAGGGTTTAGGCCTTAGTCACATAATCGAGTTGTCTTTTCTTTTTAGTACCTTCAGGTTTGTAGGTTTCTTCACGATCACCGTTAACGCAAGTAATAATCAAATTATGATCCACACATGAACATGTAAAGTCATAGGTGCGGCCCAGGATTGAACTCAGACCTTACATGGAAGACAAGCGTTCTGATATTATGAATAATGTTCGTTCTGCCTAGCTTTTTCCCAGCTATGTTGGGGTCAGCTTCCAGTCTAACCAAATGCGGCTGAATACCAGTATTTTACACGGAGCGACTGCCATCAGACCTCCGCAAACCAGTTACTGGGTAATGGATATTATGAATTATGTTTTTTTTCAGATCTTATCTGTTGCCATTGTTAATTACGAGGACCAATTCCAACACTTTAATATCTGACACCTGCGATATCAACCCCAGTGACTCATTTATGGCGTTGGCATAAAATAAAATATTCTCCGCTATCTAGGGAGTTGAATCACAACGAAACAAATGACAGTGTCAACATGGCGACTCCTGTTCATTTTATGTTGTGCACCTTTTATTTTTCATTGCATCCCGCCACCGAGCCGCGGAGGGTAGCGGGAGGATGAAGCTGCGAAAACAGCGGTTTTGAAACTGACACCCAAATTTATTAAATATTAACGAATCGTTTTGCAAATCAATTTGACCTATGGATGGTAGAATGCTACGCTATGTAGACAACGCTTTATTTTTAATAATAGATGCACGAGTCACAATTTGATCCAATAGTTGGTTGCAACACATCAATGTGTGACGTAGACGTGCCGCGTGTTCTATTGTACTGCTGATAATCCAAAGTAAAATGCCAGTTTGCGTAGTTGTTTTGCCTAGCCTTTTGCCAACTATGATCAAGTCAGCCTCCAGTCTTACCAGATGCGGCTGAATAACAGTGTTTTACACGGAGCGACTGCCATCATACCTCCGCAACCCAGTTACTGGGCAATGACGATATCCTAAGGTTAGACCGGTTGTCAGACTTTCGGTCTTCTGACTTCCCGTAATGACTGTCATAGGTATTCGTATGACACCCGGGGACAGTTTAACGTGCTTTCTGAAGTACGGAGGGGTCTCAATGTGTAAAGAAAGGTCACCCATGCACAGACTGACTGCGGTAAGTGCAGCTTAACCTCGCAAATCGTATGATCCGCGTGGTTGGTAATTAGCCATGAGCCCGGTTTGCGGTTTGCATAGTGAATCTGTATAAAAACAATACTATAAGATACAAGATCGCTGCAAATGTTTACATAGTATAAAACAGAGTCGCTCCCGCTGTCTGTACGCTTAGATCTTTTAAACTACGCAACGGGTTTTAACGCAGTTTTCAGCAATAGATAGAGTGATTTAAGAGGAAGGTTTATATGCCCCAAATTAGTATCTACATTGCAGCCGTGCGAAGCCGGGGCGTGTCGCTAGTGTTGATATAAAGTTGTCGCCTCAAGGAGCTATTGTTCTTAGGAGCGGTATCTAGTTGGGGCGCAGCGGAGTCCAATCATTAATGTAAGCACACTGTGTACATTACGTAAGTTACTACCGTGTTTATCTTTGTTCCAAAAAACCCATATCTTAAACAAAATATGACCTGAAATATCATCTCGGAGTAACACATTGACAGTGACAGTGGACATTTTTCCCGCTTTTGCAACATTTTTCATTTATGCTCCGCTCCTTTTGGTCGTAGCGTAATGTTATATAGCTTAAAACCTTCCTCAATAAAGGGACTATCCAACACAAAATTAATTTTTCAATTCCAACCAGTAGTTCCTGAGATTAGCGCGTTCAAACAAACAAACTCATCAGTTTTATAATATTAGTATAGATTATTTCATCTTATTTATTATTTCATCTTATTTATTTTTGTTTGGGACTGCTAGGACTATTGTTAGCCAAATATATGACAAGCAATTTCCATATATTGTGAATATACAGTACGCAACGCAACGAAGAGCAAACCTTGTAACTGATTGATGGGTAGGTTAAGTGTAATACAATCGTACACTTGTTGTCACTATCCACGCTATCCACTTATCACACAGTGTGAAAACGCGGGCATAGTTCAAGCTATGATATTCAGGAGTTTGAGAAATTGTTGATTTCTTACTTGTTTACATTGTGCAGCTGATCTTGTAGGATGATGTTAGTTATGTTAACTGACTACAAAACTGAAAGAGGTTATAAAAAATAAGAAAATAAATATATATAATGAATAGGGTGGATACTGACAAAAAGTGTTTGATTTGTGCTCTACTTCACCTACCCATCAAATAGTTACAATGTTTACTCTTCGCTGTGTTAAGTACTGTATAGCAATATCTGGGCAACTAAATAATTTAGACTGTGTCATTGGTTTAGAAGTCGTAAAATCGGCAGCAAATCATGCCCTATAGGTAACCGTTTGTTCTCTGAATCGGGCAAAGCGGAAATTTAGCTTTTTATACAACATCAATCCAATCGTAAAAACCCGAGTCCTGTAGGTACAATTTATTTTCTGTTATAAAAAAACCTTTTTAATGCCTAGCGTATTCAGCCCATTATTATCCCAATGCTGGCATTGGCCTCTTCTCAGAATGAGAAGCGTTTAGGCCTTAGTCCACCACACTGGCCTGGTGCGGGTTGGCGGACTATACACACCATCGAGAACTTCTTGGAATCTTTTCAGATGTGCAGGTGTCCTCGCAATGCTTTCCTTCACAGTTAACGCAAGTGATAATCAAATTTTGATCCGCATATGAATTCGAAAACTCAGATCTGCGAGCTGGGACCAAACTCAGACCCTCCTACGTGGAACACAAGCGTACAACTGGGTTGAAATTGTTGCTGAAGAACGATGACTATGATAGCTCTCCGTTCACATAGAATCAATACAATACCTTCACCGTGAGTTAGTCGTGACGTAATAGACAGAGATAACAAAATAATTCCAACAATAACAAAGGCATAAACATTACCCGTCACTCTCGTAGCCCCATCCAAAGAAATGGCCGTCGCGTTGACGATACTCGTTCCCGGGGCAATGATAAGCGAAATAAATGAGATATCTCCGTGCCGGGACAGCGTCGATACTGGCCAGAATGAATTCCTTCTCGCGAGTAATTGTATGCCGCCGTTGTAAGCGTAAAACAGTATTTTCACTCGGGTACATACCTATAGTACGTCATACTTTGCGTTAGTCAGATGGTCAGAGTGAAGCTTGACGCCAACATATCCAATTAAGTGTTGAACGATGTTGCTCTGCCTTTTTTCATCGTTGGAAAATAAAAACCAACGCTGTCCCTCCTTCTGACCTAGGGTCGGGGTCACGGGATTCGCTATTGCATTCACCACAACCCACAAGGTCTCGGTCCACCAGCTTCTTCTGGTGGACCTCTCCAGTGGTGGGGCAATTTCTTCCCTGCCCCACTTCCTTCTGAAAGGTGCGCGCGGAACACGGCGCGCCATCCTCCCGGGCCTGTTACTGGTCGGGCGACGGGTCCCATGCTGCTCTGCCTAACCTTTTTCAACTATCATAGTGGCATACGACTGTCATAGGTATTCCTAGGACACCCAGAACCGCTTGTCCTGTCATCAACAGCCAGAAATATGATCAGAAAATACGTAACTGTAATAAAGAAACTATTATTGACGGTTTTAATTAACTTCACTTCGTATATGTGTTTGTTTGATTCAAATCTTGCGACAGATTTTTCAACTAGGTACTTCAGCTTAACCGATTTTCCTGAAACATCTCACGCAAATTTAATCCTCATGACTAGACATCGGATTATATGCATTTGCATGTTTGCATATGCAAATGCATATAATTCTATTTTTATAGCGTTATTGCATATTTTGGTACTTTGTCATTGACAGTGCTTATTTCAGTAGTTATACGTGTTAGGCGTGTTGTATTATGCCGTCGACACGTCCACCTCGCACAAACTCAGCGAGCGCACCAAAGATTACAATAGTATACTGTACAGAGCGCACTGAATCCTATCTACTCAGGGTTGCCAGATGGCGAATTTTTTTTCTCGTACCAGGGCTGCCAAATATCTCGTACTTTCAATACATAATCTCGTATGAGTTTTTTAAAATCTCTTTTTACCCTTAATTTACGCCATGTACTATTACTAGCTAGCCTGGGGTAGGTACATATATTCCTTAAGTTAGAGGCCGCCAAAAGAAAAAAAACAGTTAGAAACAAACATAATTTTTAAATTTTAACACTTTCTTTAAAACAATCATCAGTGATACATTAAGTGGCCCGCGGCTTAGTACCCCCTTTCCGACTAACCTTGTAGATATAATGTGAATATAAACGTAAATTCTAATAATAAATGGTTTTTGATTGTGCATATTCCGTGCATATTTCGCCCTTTTTTAGTGCATATTTGCATGCATATTTTGGTATTTTGATAGTGCATATAATCCGATGTCTACAGTCATGACAATATAAAATTATAATCATTTCAACCTTCAATCCTCAAATTCTGATGCTGCAGGGGTAATGCAAGATTGGGAAGATCCCGCCGCCCGACCAGTAACAGGCCCGAGAAGGCGGCGCGCTGTGTTCCGTGCGCGCTTCTCAGGAGGAGAGGTCCGCCGAGGGTTGGCGGACCGGGACCTGCCGGGGTTGCGGTGCATGCTTTGCGAATCCCGCGACCCTGGCCGAACGGTCAGGAGAAGGAGCACCGTTGGTTTTTAGCCGGTAAGAGTCCGGCAGACCCCCTCGCCTTCACCGGGCGAGGGACATCCATGAGGATTTTCCAACGAAAAAAAAAAAAAAAAAAAAAAAAATAAATAAAGGGGGTAATGCAAGATAAAACCATTTAACTAAAAAGTTACTTAATGGGTTATATTTTTTTTTTTAAACTTTGCCCCACACTTGGATTTCTCCTGTACCGTGGGTGCGTTTACAGACACAGATTTTCACATGCACTAACGCCCAGACCCGGAACAACTATCTGTAGGCCATACAAATATTTGTTCCGTACGGGAATCGAACCCACGACCCGTAGCGCAGAAGCCAATCGCTCAGCCACTGCACCAAACGTGTCGTCGAATTAGCTTCACTTCGTATTTTGTATTATAACTTTCATGAAACAGATTCATATTAAACATCAGTACATATTTACGCTTTACTTAGGTGCAATTTTTCAGGATTGCCCGACTAGTTTCAGACCTAAACACGAGGTCTCGAGACAAACCCTTGCCCGATTATGGTTAGGTTAGGTTAGGCCCAATTCAAAGATATTATATACATATTCAATAATCTTTAAGTCCCGTAATATAAAAAATTAAAGGCACCGACTTCTGAAACTGTTAATTTTATAATCTATGGTAATTATTTTATTCTTTTCTTCGGTTTTTTGAAGTCGGTTTTATTTTTTAAAAATGTTTTTTTATTTTTTTTCATTTTAGTGGCCTTAATTAAAACATGGTTGACCTACTAAAGATGCTGCTCGTAACATAATCACATCATCACATTATGCGTACTGTTCGTCATTGAGGAGTTCCATTGTCTATCTCCGAAGTTCTTCATCAGATCTTCACCAAATTTAAATGGGACCATTTCGAAAGATTACTCTTTCAAACAAAAGAAGAAATTTTCAAATTGGTTCATAAATGAGGGCGTAGTGAGGCAACAAATATTTAAAAAAAAACACAGCCGAATTGAGAACCTCCTCCTTTTTTTGGAAGTCGGTTAAAAATTCATAAGAATGAACAACAACATAACATTACATCACGCCTGTATTCCCGAGCAGTTGGGCAGAGGTGTACCTATATGTATAGGTATAGTAACAATCACATTTCGCCGTTATTAACAACAAATATCTTGATAATAAATCGTGATTCATTTTAATCGTGCAAACAATTTTATCATACATAATTTTACTTTTATTATATTTGAAATTTGAACTGTCTGGACTTACTGATCTATAGATAAGGTAAAGAACCAAACATTTCCCAATTTTATTAATAAAGGCTATTTTTAAAACATTGATACTCGATAACACCAAATTGCTTTGCAAAATATTTTCCTTATTAATTTGCTGTGATTTCTGATTTCTACAATAAATTATAGAACGCTTATAATGACCTTTGTCGGACTGCGTGGCTCTCCAACGTCCTCGCGGCGAGCACACAATGTGCACGCACTGTGTGCGTCAAGAATCTATATTTGGACTCTTATTGTGGCCTTTGTCGAACTGCGTGGCTCTCAAACTTCTCCTATATCGTGGGTGCGTTTACAGGCACAAGTCTTCACCTGCACAAACGCCCAGACTCGTAGCAATTGTAGGCCATAAAAATATTTGATCCGTGTGGGAATCGAACCTTGCGACCCGTAGCGTAGAAGCCGATCTCTCAGCCACTGTACCAAACGTGGCGTATTATAAGACAGACGACTCCAAAATATAAAGCTGCTTCTAGTTTTCTGAACATTGTCTATTGTTGTACAGAGTTTTGTTTAAAACTGAGATTTACGACTTCAGTGTTATGAAGACTGTCTCCATTACTTTATTCATGCAGCGATGAGACAAACAGATAGCTTAATATTTTCCCGTGTGAAGACGGGTTAGTATAATATATAAAATATTCTCACCGCACGCTGGGAATAGACGCGTGTAAGATTGAACAGAACTAGGGATCCGGCCGGACTGAGTCAACGAGGTTAGATAACCAGGATAACTTAATTTTCCGTTAATAAAGAGTAAATTAAAACAATACATAAACACAATCAACTTTATTACGACAAATTATAAAAAGATAAAACTTATCTTTTGATGATAGAGATCAACATTAATAATCCGGTATCGTCTTGTTTTCCATAAAATCATTTGTACTATTATTATTTTCCATAATCGTCCCCCCTCATAATATTTACTTGCACTATTATCATTTATACTAATAACGCTTGTCATATCAACTTAGTAGTGATAACTTTTATTTGCCATAAAATAAGTTTCTATAACTAACACATTACATAATCGATACTTGACATAATCACCATTTAATATAATTTAGAAACGTTTATTGTTTGGTATAAAAAATAATGTCATTAAGGAATTTCGTCTGTAATCAAATGATTTATTACAGCAAATAATCTATAGACAATAAACAGTTTGACAAAACCGAAACAGCTAGGTTAGGTTAGGTTAGAACTGTGACAGCAACTGCCCCACCACAGGAGAGGTCCACCAGAAGAAGCTGGTGGACCGAGACCTGCCGGGGTCGCGGTGCATGCAACAGCGAATCCCGTGACCCCGGCCTTAGGTCAGAAGGAGGGACACCGTGGGGTTTTAGCCGGTAAAAGTCCGGCACACCCCCCCGTCTTCCCCAGACGGGGGATAGTCCATGAGGATTATCACACGCTAAAAAAAAAAAAAAAAAAAGAAATCAGGTTAGAACTGTGACCACACAACGCGCCAGATTTCCTCTTTTACAAAGCAAACATGCATGGTAGATTAGGTTTATATTATGCTGAATAAATGTTATGGAAAACGACATTATTGAAAATGAAAAATATAGCAAATAAATTTATGGATTAAAATTATTATGACATTTGAATGATTATGACCAACGAAATTAGTGAAAATGATTTTATGTAATATCACGATTATGGCAACTGAAGCGTTATTTCTAAAGAAATTATGACAAATAAAAGTATAGTATACAAAATTATGGCATTTTAAATTATGGCAAACATTAGTAAACCTAATAATCTATATTGTAACATTAAATATGATATGAGAATTAACCTTAACTTAGATTACAGTATTCACAGTACTTTGCATAACACAATACAACAATCACAGACTCACAGTAAAGTAATTGTTCTTTATAATATTTAAAAAAAATCGAACAATTAATCAATTATTTATGGTTTGATAAAACGATCTTAGAAAACAAATTGTGTCGATTGTGTCATATGCCAGTCGATAGAGGTTATTTTGCCAAATTATGCAATCACCGGGTCCGATACCGGATCCGGTAAGTGTATAATACTGCCGGATCCGCCGGATTACCGGATCCGGTTATCCGGATTGCAATCCCTAACCAGAACTCAGCTTGGTGGTAGGATCTATACGGTCCGCCTGGCTAGCTATCGCATTAAAGTCCGGCGCCAAGCAGTTTCCTGTGTTCCGTCATGTATATGTGAGAGCCAGAGCGCTTAGGGCCAAACGCAACCGATCTCTCTCCTCCGAGTCTTTTCCCAACTATGTTGGGGTCAGCTTCCAGTCTAATCAGATGCGGCTGAATACCAGTATTTTACACGGAGCGACTGCCATCAGACCTCCGCAACCCAGTTACTGTGCAATACCGATATCCTAAGGTTAGACCGGTTATCAGACTTTCGGGCTTCTGACTACCCGTAACGACTGTCATAGGTATTTGTATGACAACCGGCACCGACAGTTTAACGTGCTCTCCGAGGCATGGAGGGGTCTCGATGTGTAACGAACGGTCACCCATCCACGGCCTGACCGCGGCAAGCGCAGCTTAACCTCGCAAATCTTTTGAGCCACGAGCCCAATCAGCGCAAGTGCCCAAAGAATAAAAAACTAATAATCCCTTAAAAAACATTTAAATTAATCAGTTTTATCGTGCAATACTCCCCTCCAGCATCAGGATTTGATAATTGAAGGTTGAAACCATTACAATTTTGTATTGTCATAGGAATTGAATTTGTGTGTGAAGTTTCAGGAAAATCGGTTAAGCAGAAGTAGTTGAAAAATCTGTCGCAAGATTTGAAACAAATACTTATAGGTACAAGTATACAAGATTGTTGAACAAACAAATAAACGAATTAATATTTAATGATTAACGAAGCTAATTAAAAAAAACAAAACTGTTTTTAGGGTTCCGTACCCAAAGTTTAAAACGGGACCCTATTACTTAGACTCCGCTGTCCGTTCGTCCGTCCGTCTGTCACCAAGCTGTATCTCATGAACCGTGATAAGTAGTTAGAAATTTTGAAAAAAGTTGAAATTTTCACAGATTATGTATTTCTGTTGCCGCTGTAACAACAAATACTGAAAAACAGAATAAAATAAATATCTAAGGGGGCTCCCATAACACAGACATTATTTTTTAGCCGTTTTTATAGATAATGGTACGTAACCCTTCGTGCGCGAGTCCAACTCGAACTTGGCCGGTTTTATTTTTATGTGTTGAACATATTTTTAACAGATTTTTTATCTTCAATGATTTGCATATACTTACATTCCAACTAATTATATCTACATTAAGCTTATCTTTTCCCATTCCTACTGTTAGGATGACATAAGTATTACTTGCACATTGATAGCAATACATGATACCTACTGTAAAACCTGACTCCAGATTGCTGAGTGATTTCAGCAATTCAATTTTTATTCAATTAAAGATAAATAACATACGTACATAAACTCACGCCTTTTTCCCATGGGGGTAGGTAGAAACTATAGAACGCCACATGCTATAATCCTGACATACTGCTTTCGCTTCATCCACATTCATACATTTTGTCATACTGTTATCGGTAGTTGGTAACACTGGACAATGTTGATAAGGGAGGGTAATCGTCAAGATGAATCAACGTACCCGAAGTTATAAAAATACTGTTCATTCGACGGAGCAGGGGATTCCATGTCGAACAGCTGAAGAAGTCTGACCTTTTATATCTGATTTGCTTGTCCTTATTTTCTGATCTTGTGTAAATTCTGTGAGGTTACTATTGACCATATGTGAACAGTATGCAATGGCCCATGGGCTCAGGTACAATGTTCAGAAGAGCGAGCTGCTGGTTTTTACGGCTGGGACTAAAACCTACCCCGTTCCTCCGATCACATTAAATGGAACCGTCCTACAGCAAGTGTCCAAATTTAAGTACCTGGGTCACTGGGTCAACGAGAATTTAAATGATGATATGGACATGGATAGGGAGCGCAGGGCATTGTCGGTAAGGGGTAATATGCTTTCTCGCAGGTTTGCGCGATGCTCACGTGACGTTAAAGTCACACTATTCAAAAGCTATTGCCAAACGTTATACACGTGCAACCTGTGGAGCAATTACACTAAAAAAGCCTGCAGTGCTCTGCGCGTCCAGTACAACAACGCTTTCAGGGGTTTGTTGGGGCTGCCATGGCGGTGCAGTGCCTCCGGCATGTTCGCCGACCACAGCACGGACGGCTTTCAGGCGGTGCTTCGCAAAAGAACGGCCTCCCTGTGGTCTCGGGTAAAGGGTAGCACCAACACACTTCTGAGCGTGTTGTCAGACAGAGTGGACAGCCATATCCTGAGGCATTGGTCACTCATGCATGTCCAAAATAATAATAATAATTTAAAATTTTACTAACATAGCTATAAGTATCTACCTTCTAACATAATATGGACCTGTATCAATTTCTGTGTGCTTGGTCTGAAATAAATATTTTCATTTCATTTCATTTCAAATTATTATATTGTGAACTAGCTTCTGTAACCAACCACTAACCCAAATATAAGTACCTACTCTCAGTGGTGGAGAGTCTGTTGGTTTCATTTACTTTATTTAACATACTCGCAATCCTGACATACCGATATTAGCTATAACTGTAATTATAGATTCACCCCTATAGGATTCTGTTGTATGTATTTTATAATACATGCACGCTGGTTGAGAGTACTACGCACCTGTCCTTTGATAAATAAGATAAATAACATTAAGGCATATCTCGCAATTGCTATAACCACAAAATCCGAGGCTCGTCGCTAATACCAGGTTCACACGATTCGATTCTAGTTGATCAACTGCTAAATCGCATGCGATTTGAACCATCTGAACAGACTTTCAATCAAATTGAAGCAACAAAAAAGTTTTAATTTTTGTTGATCAAGTCATTTGTTGAAAGCGATTCGACTCGTCTGAACCTTATTTTTTTTTTTTTAGCGTGGCGAAATCCTCATGGACTATCCCCCGTCCGGGGAAGACGGGGGGGTGTGCCAGACTCTTACTGGCTAAAACCACCACGGTGTCCCTCCTTCTGACCTAAGGCCGGGGTCACGGGATTCGCTGTTGCATGCACCGCGACCCCGACAGGTCTCGGTTCACCAGCTTCTTCTGGTGGACCTCTCCTGTGGTGGGGCAGTTGCTCCCCCGCCCCACATCCTTCCGAGAGGCGAGCGCAGGACACGACGCGCCATCCTCCCTGGGCCCGTTACTGGTCGGGCGACGGGTTCCCCAACCCGCCGCCCGCAGGCCACTCACTAGGGTGGCCGGAGATCGTCACGCGCCCTCCGGCGCCCGGTGCGTCTAGCGCGAGAAGGGAGAGAAGAAGCGGCCTCCCTCTCCCTCTCCGCTACCTCCTTGGTCGCCATCACCCCCTCGCAAAAGGAGGCGATGGCTTCCCACGCAGTCTCGCTCCCGACCATGGACAGAACCACGGCCGGAAGCGAGAGACTCGTCTGAACCTGCCGTAACCAGAAACATTAGTGATTATACCTATCAGTGTAAAAATACTTAATGGGAAACCCAATAGACAGAATTATGAGATATCCTGTTATGATAATTATTAGATATCCTGTCATATCATTACACACGTGATCGTCAGTTGATGAGCGCTCTAGCGAATCCTATCTATAGATTGGAGCATCGGAAAAGCCTTGGATTACAAGATATTGTCGACCAAGTGTGTGTCGGTTGATTACGCGGGACGCAGCACACGGCAGACTACAGCGGCAGTCGGCAGCTTGATGAGGACTGAATGAACGGGGTGAAACCAGTCTTGAATGATTACCTATATCTCCTTAAGTAATCTTCACAAAGGCCCAGACCCGGAACAAGTATTTGTAGGACATATAAATATTTCATCTGTGCGGGAATGGAACCCACGATACGTAGCGCAGAACAACACCAAACCAAACCAACCAAACCAACCCTTAGCTACAACACCAAACGTGTCGTCTAATGTTTTTTTTTTCATATACCTAATACAAAGAGGGGGAAGTAGGTAATCCCATTCTGAAGAAAACCTACTATTTTCATGAAACTGATGACGACAGAAAACTAGAATTAGCTGTGTTTGAATGCCAAGCTCCAGACTAATGCCTGGTTCCTATAAACAAAAACGACTCGTTTTGCTTACCAATGGTAGCATGTAACACCAGGTTCACACGATTCGATTCTAGTTCATCAACTGCTAAATCGCATGCGATTTGAACCATCCGAACAGACTTCCGATCAAATTGAAGCAACAAAAACGTTTAAAATTTTGTTGATCAAGTCATTTGATCAACTAGAATCGAATCGTGTGAACCTGGTATTAGCTAAATTTACCTGTGATAAGTTCTTCCATATGGGAGGATCTACTATGCAAAACCACGAGGTCTTTGTTTCATTATTGGTAAAGATAAGAGACTCAATGTCAACCAATAACTCTCCGTAAACTATAAAAATCAGCTAAAAATGAATGAAATCTGAATACGCAATAATTAATTGATTTCTAATAAAAATCAATATTATCTTTAGCACTAATATTGACGTAGACTAATCTAAAACAATTGTTTATCAATATAACAAAACGATAATGATATAAGATTTTATGATTAACACTGTTACTAACTAATATGCTGATGACTAGTGTGATAAGTAACCTATATGTACCTACCCATAATGAAATTATCTGTAGGTTATAATAATTAACAGAAAACAAAAATTCTGACGCTTCTAACGTAACAGTTCACTGCCTTTACAGAGTGTAAACGATATCAAGTAAGTCCTTCAAAACTCGTGATGTACTGCTGACATAGATTAAGACTGTATGGGATACATTTCGATACAATAAAAAAAAAACAAAAAGTAAACATAAATGTTCTTAACGTGAGGCATTTAGGCCTCCACGCTGGGTTGCGGTGCATGCTTTTGCAATTCCGGGACCCCGGCCGAACAGTCAGGAGGAGGAACACCGTTGGTTTTTAGCCGGTAAGAGTCCGGCAAACTTCCTCGCCTTACCCGGGCGAGGTACATCCATGAGGATTTTCCAACGATAAAAAAAAGCTTCCACGCTGGTCTAGTGGGGGTTGACGGACTACACACGCCATCTAGGGGCTCAGGTGTGCAGTTTTCCTCACGATGTTTACTTTCACCGTTAAAGCAAGTGATAATCAAATTCTAATTGAATTCGAAAAGTCAGAGCAAGGCAAGAGTCAAGACAAGCGTTCAACCGCTAGGCTATCACTACATTTTCAACGTCTGCTGGTATCAATATTAACAACTAGCTGTTCTTCCGCGACTATGCCCGCGTAAATAATTTGACTAAACCGCCACCTATCGGATCCCAATACAGTTACGAACCATTGTCTCAAGAAAACAAATATATTGTGTAAATATGACTTTAATCGGTAAAGTCGTTCTCAAGTTATGGCGTGACCAAGGGTAATAGGGATTCATTTTTTTATACAACGTGTTACAAAATACATACATACATACATAAACTCACGCCTTTTTCCCATAGGGGTAGGCAGAAACTATAGAACGCCACATGCTACGACTCTTACATACCCCATTCGCTTCTCCCACATTCATACATCTTGTTATACACGCACGCCGGTTGAGAATACTACGCACCTGACCTTTGTGAAGAGTTTTGTGAAAAGTGGTGTTACAAAAATACCCCTAAAAAGCCGAAAGGGGGTTAAAAGGTCCCTTGTAAAGAATCTATTGGCAATATTTGAAAACCGTAGTATGACCCAAAAAAAAGGATAAAACATAAAATAATCATCATTGAAACGCAACCCTGAAAACATAAAACTAAAGAGTAGACTACTCAGAAAGTTATTTTCATTCTTACCTAATTTCCTCTGAGAGGTAAATGTCAACAACCATAAAAGACTACTTGATTACTTATGTTTTTCATAGGGACTTATGTAACGCGTTGTATATAGATTAATGATTGACTGATGGAATAAGTGCCCAGTCAGTAATCAGTAGGTATCTTTACGGACTTCACTAAAAGATTATATACATATATTGACGAATGTCAAGAAAATCGATTATCTTCTTAGGAATTTCCAGTGCGTAGAAGAACATTTAAATTCAATTCCTCAATCTTCGCAGTTTTTTTACATAACATCACGGCTGTATTCCTTGAAGGGTTAGGCAGAGGTGTATAGGTATAGTAACACCCTCATTTCGCCGTTATGTTTAAGTCCCATGTAATAGAGGGCGAGCTTACTGCCATCAACAGGGCAAAATCTAAACTCCGGGCATCCACTGAGGAATTCCACACAAAAAAACTCAATAATACTTTGCCCGACCTGGGGATCGAACCCAGGACCTCACGATCAGCAATCGCGCTTGCCACTACTAGAAAATCAGGCAGTTTTATTTTATTACATAACATAAACTCACGCCTTTTTCCCATGGGGGTAGGCAGAAACTATAGAACGCCACATGCTACGACTCTTACATACCCCTTTCGCTTCATCCACATTCATACATCTTGTCATACACGCACGCCGGTTGAGAGTACTACGCACCTGACCTTTGTGAAGAACATCACCAATAACATCGATGTATGTCCTTCTAGGACGTCCTCTACCGTCGTTCCCATTAACATCCGCCTTATAAATTCATTTTATTTTATTTTGTATGTTATTTCGATTATCTACCTTCTAAAGCAGTCTTATCTCCTCTAAATGCTTCTAAAAACTCGGCCTAACCTCTTTTCAAAGTTCAAAACTACTCCTGTCTAGCAGCATCACAAAAAAGGTATCAGGCCTCAACTCAAGCGATAAGGTCAGTACGTTTGTTGAACAAGTTGAAAAGTTTCCCGAACTTAATTTCCCTTCGGCTAACTTCGGGGAATCTCGGCTGTAAATCTCATCAATTTGTTGGGTATGACTGTTGGACGATCGGGCCCGCGGGGAGTGTGGCCAGGCCTTTCTTATTGAATTACGTTCGAATTTGGAACCCTTCGCTTGGCGGGAGATTTTTTTCGCTGTACGTGACCTCTCCCCCTAGGATGGGAGATGCTAAAGTATTTATGATCCCTTATTTACGTAGCCTGGAGGTTTAGTTTTTTGGTCAAGTTTATTCGTTATTATTGGGAAGTAAACAGTTTCACTTGGAAAGTTTTTACATGAAGGTATGGATTTGACAAGTAAGAATACTAGTCTCGATTCCTTACGTTGACGACAGGGATGTTTGGCCTTAGTTCTTGCACATGTGGCTTCCCTGAAACCTCATTAACAACATATGTGTATGTCTATTAACTATCCTTAATTATGATTATTTATTTTTTATTGCTAACATTACTCTCAAGATATCTTTATCTTATTTTACAATGATTTTGTTAGCTAAGTTTTGATGACATTTAATTATATCAATTGTTTTATATAGTTTAGCTTCCTTTTCGCTTTTGTAAATGTGAGAACTTTGTGGACCTGCATCTATAAACTTGTAAATTACTATTATTCATATTGTTTTTTTATTTTATTTTTGTTTGTTCATTTTTGTACTCAAGTCTTTTAGTACTACATTACTCATTGGTCTGTGGTCAGGATTTCATTGTTCTCTCACTATCCTAAATCATTGTACCTACTGTATCCACTGAAATTGTTAAAGATATTATTTTTAAAAGAGTAACCGTGGAGTTTTCTGCCGGCTTTTCTCCATAGGAAACGATTAATTGGAACCGTGTATCTAAATTCGACTTTTCATAAGCACCTGTATTGGTTTATGTGAAATAAAAATCTTGATTTAGATTTTTGATTTTGATACCCAATGTGCAGGGCATGTCTGATAGGGTTCCTGCAAATTTGGACGATTTTAGGAATGATTAACCATTACTAAGATATTGATCGCCATTTAAGTCCCATGTTATAGAGGGTGAGCCTATTGCCATCGACCGGATACAAGTCCTAACTCCGGGCTGCTACTGAGGAATTCCACACGGAAAAACCTAATAACACTTTGCCCGACCTGGGGATCGAGCTCAGGACCCCACGATCAGCAGTCGCGCTTGCCACCACTAGACCAACGAGGCAGTACCTAGTAGTTAAACATAACGTATAATCTTTACATAGTATAAAACAAAGTCGTTCCCGCTGTCTGTACGCTTAGATCTTTGAAACTACGCAACGGATTTTAATGCAATTTTCAGTAATAGATAGAGTAATTCAAAAGGAAGGTGTAATACCCTACATTAGTATCTACTTTGCACCCGTGATAAGCCGAGGCGAGTCGCTAGTAATATAATATAAAAGGCCTGCTTTAATAACCAGTCCTCATTTGGGAGACCCCTTCCATGTGTAGTTTTAAAATGACTTCGGACATAATTAAAAAAAAAGCTGTCTAATGTCTGGAAATCTACTTAATGGTAGGTGCTGTGGGAAGATCTCCCAAATTAGAGCTGTTTATACAACGTGTTACAAAAATACCCCTAAAGCCGAAAGGGGGTTAAAAGGTCCCTTGTAAAGAGTCTATTGGCAATATTTGAAAACCTTAGTATGACCCAAAAAGAAATAAGAATTTGGATAAAACATAAACCCCGTTATTACGAAAGATGGACTAAGAAAAACCTCGGTTTTAAAATAGCTCCATCTCTTTTTGTTATATGACGTTAGCAAGTGATGGGTATATTATAAATCTGGGTTTACCTTAATCTTGGTTTAAACCACTTTTTGTAATAAGCGCCAATATAATCATCATTGAAACGCAACCCTGAGAACATTAAACTCTAGAGTAGACTAGCCATAAAGTTATTTACATTCTTAACTAATTTCCTCTGAGAGGAAAATGACAACAACCATAAAAGACTACTTGATTATTTACACTTTTCATGGGGAATTATGTAACACGTTGTATATACGGACCTAAGTTAGTCGCTGTTTAAATTGAGAAGACCTCCAAGAAAGCAATCCCTTGAGGTGATCCAACTTAAAGATATTAGAGACACAAGCATTTGTCCCCGAAGACCGGTCCGTTCTTAACTAATTTACCGAATTCCGAGAAATATTCCTAATTCCATTGGTTCATCTAAAATTCCAATGACTTTGAACTCCGAAATATTGCAAGAAATTAGCTAAGTAAATATCGTTTATTATGAAAGGCTTTTGTTTGTAAAGATAATTGACAACGATAATACAACATGAAAGGCGAAAATTGATATAAATTAGCAAAATTTTCTTGTAATATTCGTCGAGGTCTGTTATAAAGCGTTTGTACTTTGTATCAAGTTTACATTGTGGAATCAACTTTAGGGTATTTAAATTACGATGAAAGGGTTACTTTTAACTTGTGTATAGTACGACAAAACTAAGATGTCGCATTGTTTTCGGAAGCTGGTAACACTGGATAATGTTAATAAAGGAAGTCGTCAAGATGAATCAACGTACCCGACGTTATAAAAACAGTGGTCATTCGACGAAGCAGACGATTCTATCTCCAATCGCCGAAGAAGTCTGACCTTTTATATTTGATTAGCTTGTCCTTATTTTCTGATCTTGTGTAAATTATACATATATTGTGAACTATACATACATACACAATATATTGTGAAGTAGCTTCTGTAATTAACCACTAACCTAATTAAAAGTACTCTCACTGGTGGAGAGTCTATGTTGGTTTCATTTACTTTATTTACCATGCTCGCAATCCTGACATACCGATGTTAGCTATAACTGTAATGATAGATTCACCCCTACAAGATTCTGTTGTCTGAATTTTACAGATCGGCAAACTTCGTAAAACCGATCTCTTCCGAGCTGACTGCGACTTTAAGACCTCGAATGTTTATTAGTAGTGCAGTAAAAAATGATCTTTACGTAATAAGTTTGAATGGCGCGATAATGAGCGCATGCCTTTGGTTGTTCGATCAAATTTGCCGATAAGACTTCTAACTTCTTCATCTTTTCGTTTGGTTAGTGACTAACTTGGTGTCAGAATTTATGCCGCCCATGGGCCTCTGACTTGGCTTCACATGCCGTCGAGAAATATCTCTCAGGCATGCCGGTTTGCTCACGATGTTTTCCTTCACCGTTTTTAAGCAAGTGATAATTATACAATACGCAAATTAATCCGAATAGTCACCGATGCGTGCCTTGCGTTCGAACTTGGCAGTCCGACGGTCATAACACTAGGGTATCACTGCTGTAAACTTCTTACTTGTGTCGTACTATACACGAGTGTTTTCTAATAAGAAACGTAAGTTGTTTTTCATTAATTAACTGCCATATACCTGGCTGTGGTGAATCTCAGTACTTAATAACGTCTTATATACATGTATTTGTATTGTACGTGAACATTTTTGGTTCGCTACTTACAAAGCTTTGGTTTAAATAGTCGTGGTTTCGTTAAATGTGTATTTTAGCTTTGATTGCGAGTGGTCCTACCTAAAAAAAAAAAAAAAATGTGTATTTGGAATACGAGAATTGTATCATTGTTTCCAAGGAAATACTTAAGTAAGTATTACACTTTAATATTTTCATCATTTTAAGAGCTCATGGTTGTCGGAATTTAATGAACAAATACCTCTTACATGACATTAGGGAGGGAATTGTGGCCAATTACTATAACATGACATACATAATTAGCATTACTGTCCCACAGCTGGGCATAGGCCTCTTCTCAAAATGGGAAGAAAACAAACTAATCAAAAAATAATTTTATTGTATTTGTATGGAAAGTACCAATCAAAAAAATATTTGATTGATATTGATATTTGATTTGATTTGTATAAAATAAATATGGTACGCGAGTTTCGGAAAGTTGTTCTACAGAAGTTGTTCAATTTCTAATACCGAGTAACCCCACCAAATTCTTAGAGTCAAACTGTCAAATCTACTAATATTATAAAGAAGAAGAGTTTGTTTGTTTGTTTGAACGCGCTAATCTCAGGAACTACTGGTTGGAATTGAAAAAACATTTTTATGTTGGATAGTCCATTTATCGAGGAAGGTTATAAGCTTTATAACATCACGCTACGACTAATAGGAGCGAAGCATAAATGAAAAGTATTGCAAAAACGAGAAAAATGTCCACCCGTGCGAAGACTGCGAAGCCGGGACGGGCCGCTAGTATCTAATGCAACGGTCGTCATAGTTTTCTGGTCAAGGGCCACATAACAATGTGGGTAGCACTGCGCGCCGCTTTAAGATCTGAATTGGATACGTAAACTAGCAAAGCAGTAAATAAAAAATGTATATTCGAGATTTTTATTACGACTAAAATATTTTAGGTAAGTACTTACTTAATTTACGTGTAACAGAATTTAATTATTAGGTATGGTGTTGTACTCTTATTTAGTTATTTGTTCGATGTTGTAAAAGCTAAAATATATATTATTATCTACGCTGTTTACGACAATAGACGCGGGCCGCTGTTTGACGATCACTGATCTAGTATAATAAAAATATTATCAAAATAATTAAGATATCGTCTAGAAAACCTTAAAATAAAATGCATGTGTTTCAACAACCCCTGAACCGATTTCAATAATAATTAGTTTTGCTACATAAAATTTAATAATACAAGGTACCCAATGTAGGATTCTAACTTCTAGGCAGCATTAGAACCGAACCCTGTTAATGTAGTTTTATAATAACCTGTATAATCTTTACATAGTATAAAACAAAATCGCTCCCGCTGTCTGTCTGGCCCTATCTATGTATGCTTAGATTTTTAAAACTACGCAACGGGTTTTGATGCGGTTTTTTTAATAGATAGAGTGATTCAAGAGGAAGGTTTATATATGTCCCAGTGCGAAGTACATTGCACCAGTGCGAAGCCGGAGCGGGTCGCTATAACAAAATAAAATAAAACTGCTTCGTTGGTCTAGTAGTGGCAAGCGCGACTGCTGATCGTGAGGTCCTGGGTACGATCCCCAGGTCGGACAGTGTTATTGGGATTTTCCGTGTGAAATTCCTCAGTAGCATCCCGGAGTTTGGATTTGTGTCCGGTTGACGGCAATAGGCTCGCCCCCTATTACATGGTACTTAAACATAAAGGTGAAATGACGGTGTTACTATACATCTCTGCTCAACCCTTCAGGGAATACAGGTGTGATGTTATGCTATGTTATAAAATAGAAGTTTTTTTTTTTAGAAAAACAAAAAAGCAAAACGTCTTCACGTAGGTACTGGCAAAAATCTTGACAAGCTCACGTCCCTTTTTTATTTTGCGACAGATGAGAAATGATCTAAAGGTATTCCCTCAAGTTGATAACTCAATTTGTCGTTTCTTGCTGGAGGCGGTAAACTTAGGTGGGATTTATCTTTGGTCCAAGTTTAGACTAAGACCACTAAGACAGATCCCAGGTGCAATCTCTGTAACTATTGTAAGGAATAGAAATTTATAGTCAGTCTTGTAACTGCGGGTGGCCGTCACACCGTTTTGCGATCGGAGAATATCATTTTATTTTTATCAGGTTTTTTTTTAGTTTTTTTTTTTAGCCTGTGTGTCTGCTGCTGGATATAACGGTATACTTGACTTCTTCTTTTCAGTATTTTTCACCTGATTTCGTTATATATTAGCATAATCAGCCTATTACTGTCCCACTACTGAACACGGGCCTCTTCTCAGAATGAGATGGGTATAGGCCTTAGTCCATTATGCTGGCTAAGCTGGCTTGGTGCGGGTCGGTGAACTTCACACCACCAATAACATTATGGAGCCCTCTCAGGTGTATAGGATTCCTCACGATGTTTTCCCTCAACGTGTTCGCAAATTATGATCTGCACATTAATACGAAAAAAACAAACCTTATTTTTTTTTGCTAAACAAAACTAGGTGAATTCCTACCAGATAGTAAGTAGTTACTGCCGCCCATATACACCTAAAACCCCAAGAGGATTGCAGATGTATTACCAGTCCGGATGCAAAGTTGAAAAATCTTATGTGCCTGTAATTTCACCGGCTGCTATACCATTCAAACTGGCAGTCAGCAACGCTGCATGGCGGCATAATTACTTCCACGAACAAACCTATTCACAATGGAACTCTCTACAGAATTAGTAAAGAATTAATCCGGTTTCATTCGGATTTATGCGATATCGAAGCCCATTCGCTGGCCTTCGTTAGCTTGATGCCCTGTAGGTACGTACGCCACTTTAATAATTCCCATCAAATACAAAATAAAAGAACATCGTAAGCTCCACACCTTCCCTGTGCCATTATAACATCAGGTCTAATGATTAAACAAATGCGAACGTTAATCCGATTACAGAACGGTGTAAGTCGGCGGTCCGTGGCGCCGTACTCAGTCAATTGCTGAATTTGGAATGCAAATTCGAGACTTGACGTTGGGTCCATTCCTCGGGTATGCGGTACGGACAGACTTACAGACGGACGCCGACCGATACAAAATAGATTGCTTGCTTCGCTTCTATCCATTGTTTGGTTGCTTCGGTTATCGCGTGTTTAGGATTTCTAGTACATTTGCGCGAGAACTTCTTCTTCCTGCCCTTATCCCACACTAGGTGGGGTCGGCACAATATGTATTTATGAAATTCATGTTGTTAGAGGTTTTGGCTTATTGTTTTATGACCGGCCGCCTGCCTGACATCAACCCTCCTTGGGAATACTGAGAATACTTTGCGCGAGAACGTTGAACACGAAATGTAAAAAAATGTTGTCATTTACGCTTGGCGGGCAGAAATATCAATTTTGCCAGAAACAGCATATAGGGTTTACATACATAACATCACGCTTGTATTCCTCAAAAGGTTAGGCAGAGGTGTATAGTAACACCCTCATTTCGCCGTTATGTTTAAGTCCTATATAATAGGGGACGAGCCTATTGCTATCAACCGGACACAAATCCAAACATAGCTGCTACTGAGGAATTCCTTACAGAAAAACCCAATAACACACCTCGGGATCAAACCCAAGCCCTCACGATCAGCAGTCGCGCTTGACACCACCAGACCAACGAGGCAGTTTATTTGAATATGTTCTATTAAGCAGAGATAGCCTTGCCTTCCATTTGAGTTCAATCCTGGCCCGCGCCTCTGAGTTTTCGAATTCATGAGTGGATCAGTATTTTATTATCACTTGCGGTGAAGGAAAAACATCGCGAAGTAACCTGCACATCTGAGAGGGCTCTATAAAGTTCTCGATGGTGTGTGTAGTCTGCCAACCCGCACCAGGCCTGCATGGCGGACTAACCTTAACCCTTCTCATACTGAGTGCCCAGCAATGGGCTAATTATGTTATGTTCTATTAATGACACCTAGTTGGTGAAGTTTCGTCAGTTAGGGCTTGTACACAAAACTGCGAATCGACGCGATGCGAATTCGCAACGCAGAAAACTGCGACGCAATTGCTGCGATGCGATTTCGTGCGGCAAGGCGTCTTCCTTCCAAGGTTTAGGTGACCAATCCCTCGATGATCGTCAACCGTATTGAACGTATTTTATACTAGGTAGAATAAATTTGCATAAAAAGATTTGCGCACTGCTGTTAGCCCTCGTTCGCACGAGAGCTTTTTCAACGCGCGTTAAAAAAGCGTTCTAATACAACAAATAGCAAGCCGTATATGTGTTCACATGATAGCGCTTTTTTAACGCAGCTTATCCATTGCGCGCGTTGGACGCTTTTTTGAAAAAGCGTTCGTGCGAACGAGGGCTTACTTATAAGAAGATATAGGAAGAATCAATTACGCGAATCAATTCGTAAGTTCTTGCGATGCGTCGTGCGAGCTCATATATTTCTACGATGCGACGACGCATCGCAGTTTTGTGTACGGTCCCTTAATTTGAACGAATCCTAAGGAGTAAACTGCTTGTACAGTTAGCACACGCAGTTTAAAACGCCACTAAAAAGTCAAAATGTATACTAGCGGTTTAATACATGCCTAAAGCTTGCCTGTATCTGTTGTACCAATGTTTATGCAGCTCGCTACCGTGTATCTCTAATGCATTAGTTACATACAAATTGAGCATAGTACAGTTACGCTCAGCTTGTATATTGGAGTTACAATATAGTAGAATTAAATGTAGCTTTTAAACGGTAGTTCTTCTTCTTCTTTTCGTGTGTTTAGTGACTAACCTGGTGTAAGAGTTTACGCCGCCGATGGGCCTCTGACTTGTCTTCACATGCCGTTGAGAAATATCTCTCAGGCATGTCGCTTTCCTCAAGATGTTTTCCTTCACCGTTTTTAAGCAAGTTATAATTATAAAGGGTAATCAATTGGCTGCCTCGTTGGTCTAGTGGTGGCAAGCGCGACTGCTGATAGTAATGTCCTGGGGTCGATAGGTCGAGCAAAGTGTTATTAGGTTTTTCCGTTTGGAATTCCACAGTAGCAGCCTGGAGGTTTCATTTGTGCCTGGTTGATGGCAATGGGCTCGCCTCATATTACATGGGACTTAAACATAACAGCGAAATTAGAGTGTTACTATACACTTCTGCCCAACCCTTCGGGGTATACAGGCGTGATGTTATATTATTGAATAAAAAATTGAATGGAATTTTGTTTACTTTTCTATTGAACTTTCGACGCGTTAACGGTAAAAGAAAATATCATGAGAAACGGTGCTAATTTTTTAGGTACCGTTAAGGGCCAAGCCACATTTGACGGAAGATACTTCGCCGATCTTCCGCTGGTACACATAATTCCATATAAACATCTCACAACGTACACATTTGACCGAAAATGCGTTACTAAAATTCCTTGAGTAAATTATGCGACGGAAGATCGGCGATCTTCCGTCAGATGTGGTTCGGCCCTAAGTCTCGCTGTCACTGTCATTTGATAGAGACAGCACGAGACTTAACGGCAACTTAAAACTGAGAAGCGTTTATATATTTGTCGGAGAAGTGAAGTAAACGGCTAGTTTACGTACTGGTGGCGCCATCTATTGGTGTTTGAGATACTCTAGTCGATTAATCAAATCGATAACAGCTGTCATTGAGTCATAGTTCTAGCCGGAGTTGTCAAATGAACTGTCACATGTGACGTTCGACATCTGCCAGATACTGAGGTGAGACCAGAGTGTTAGAGACACGACACATTTGACATCCAGAGCTCGACCGGCAACATGGCGGACGCCGATGATATTTCGGATAAAAAACCTTCTGCATCTCCGACATATTTGTCCATAAGAGAGCTAAAAAGTTAACAGTGGTCTGTGTAGTCCAACAACCCACACCAGACCAACGCGGTGAACTAAAACCTACACCATCTCAAACACAAGTGACGCATGATTTTGGTCTAGCATTCTGTGTGCGACTGTACGCGTAGTTGTTCAGTTTAGTAGATTAGTAGCTGAGCGTTTGTTTGTTGTTATGCATCGCTCCACAAATACGCGCTGTTTATACACGACATTACTAACTACTTTGTGACGATAACCAGTTCAGAAACGATGGCTTGTTTGAATTGTACGGTTTTGTTTATCTCGGCTTTCCAAAGAACAGCGAAGATGTAAGATCTGGAAGAATATCTGCCACAACTCGCTCATCAAGCAGGCTGGCTGGCTTGCGGAAGCTCGAGGCTGAATAACACGTGCGATTGCTTCGGATTAAGATGCACCAACTGTGTGACAACTGCAAACTGGATGTGCAGACTACTTGTAGTTGAACTGTGTTATGCAATAATGTGTCAACCCACAAAAATATGTATTCTGTGTTAACGCCATCTACTTATTGTGGTAGGTATTGGTGGACCAAGACCTGCCGGGGTTGCGGTGCATGCAATAGCGAATCCCGCGACCCCGGCCTTATGTCAGGAGGGACACCATGGTGGTTTTAGCCGGTAAGAGTCCGGCACACACCCCCGTCTTCCCCAGACGGGGGATAGTCCATGAGGACTTACCCACGAAAAAAAAAAAAAAAAGGGTATACTCAACGCTTGAAAAAAGGCAAACTGCATTAAGATTTTTTTTGGTAGATGCTTTATTAAATTTACTACAGTTCTGGACATTTTTTTAAACGTTGTGTATAGACCTACCACAAGGACTAGATGACGTTAACACAAAATTCATATTTTTGTGGGTTGACATATTATTGCATAATGATGCAGTTATGATGATCTGATTCACCATAATATGACTTTATTAACCCCTCAGACTTTGATTATCACTTGCGTTGACGGTGGAGGAAAACATCGTGAGAAAACCTGCACACCTGAGAGGGTTTCGCAAAAGTCCCAATGGTGTGTGTACTCCGGCAATCCACAACCAATGATATTATACAGGATGTTAAAAAAATTTACTCTAAAAATTTTGTGGGGTTACTCGGTATCGGAAAATGAACAACTTTTCGGAATTCGCGTATTTTTATTTGTGTTACTTTCCATACAAATCAAAATTTATATTTTATTTTTTATCACTCTGTATAAAAGAAATAATAATATCATTGTCACCACTAAACACCAAAATATTCACTGAATTTTACTGTTGACTGTACCAAACGAAAAAAAAACTGAATCGTTTCAATTCAAATTCCCATTCTTCAAGTTTCAGTTACTCGAACATTATTGATTCGAAACTTGTCAACAAACACAAATGTACTCCGTAACCCGTATCAATGCGATACAGCAATCACAGCTCAAAAGCGCAGCAAACACGAACTTTGTGTACAAGACGAATATGTAGGTACTGTCGATTGGAACTTGTCCAACAGTGGGGATGATTTTACTATCTTCTGTTATTATTAGCGGTTTTATGAACATTCGTAACGAAATGCGCGTAACGTGGGTAGTCAGTGAATTATATTGTGTATATTGTAATGTATAAATAACATTGGTTCCCAAACAAGTAAAAAAAAATAACACAACGACGTAATGTAGCTTACTATACACCTCTGCCCAACCCTTCGGGAAATACAGGCGTGATATAATGTGTAAAAAAATAATAATTGAAAAAGTAATAAAAATATAAGATATAAAAAAAAATACAATACATGAGTCATTGAATTAGTGGTCGCGGATCCGACTGCCGAGGGTAAGGTACTGAAATACGGTGGGCGATAGTACTATATTTTTCTGTGTGAAAATTTTCAGTAGTAACAGACTAGGATATTCATTTACAGCAGGCTAGGTTTACTATCACTTTTTTTAGTAGAATTGGCGCCTTATATGTAAATGGTGCACTTCTGCTTCACGTACCATTCAAAGGTTACAGGCTTAGTATTTGAAATAATAACATTATCATGACTGCCTTGTTGATCTGGATTCGATTCCCAGGTCGGGCAAAGTGGTATTGGGTTCTTCCGTGTGGAATCCCTCAGTAGCAGCCCGGAGTCTGTATTTGTGTCTGGTTAATGGCAATAAGTTCGACCCCTATTACATGAGACTTAAACGTAACTGGCGATACGTAACTGATGTTACTAAAAAACCTCTGCCGAACCCTTTGGGGAATACATGGCGTGATGTTATGTTATCATGGCAAATATAAGTTCCTGATATTATGATATCCTGAAGAGAATTAATAGTAATCTCATAAAGACCCCCTTCCTTTGACAACGCGTTAACGTGTGAGCGATCTCAATGCATTATTGCACCCATCTACAGTATCTTTGCGAAACTTTGAAACGTGAGAAGTACAATATTCATACGATTTCAAAGTGAAACAGGTTAGCATGATTAGAATGTGTTTTAGATATAAAGGACATTGACAGGGTCTGGACCAAATGCTACCCAGGAGTGAATGTAGCTCTAGTGGTATCGTAGCATTAATTTAAACAAAAAAAAAATTGGCCCCAGGAAAACCAAATAAAAACAAGTTTTGTAGTTAATAATTATTTTTCATTAAATCATGTTTATGAGATGTTTTTCTCTCCAAAATATATAAATCCACATCTAACAGATTCTTGTCCCGTAGCACGCCAAACTCAAAAGCCTGCTATTGTGTGCCTCGCTTGTGCCATGCCATTATTGTATATGTCGCAGACACACCGTTTATAGAATTGGATAGAAATTAGTATAGCATTACAGTTCAGCCTAATGTCTGCTTATCACAAGGCAAAGCAAACC
This sequence comes from Amphipyra berbera, assembly GCA_910594945.2. Taxonomy (NCBI): domain Eukaryota; kingdom Metazoa; phylum Arthropoda; class Insecta; order Lepidoptera; family Noctuidae; genus Amphipyra; species Amphipyra berbera. The sequence continues at coordinate 3,934,266 of OU343131.1, read as the reverse complement.
AACATAGACTCTCCACCACTGAGAGTAGGTACTTGTATTTGGGTTAGTTGTTAGTAACATGAGTCAAGTCACAATATAATTCACACAAGATCAGAATATAAGAAGGACCTAGCTACTCAGACAATAAAGGTCAGACTTCTACGGCGGTTCGACATAGAATTCCGCGCTCCGTGTTATTTTTTTTCTATTCGTCTGCTTGTAGATGGTCTTCCGGACCGTTTCTACGTACTCGGGCAGTTATTGGCGAGACTTGAAGGGTCTCCAACCAATGGGGACGAGAGTAAAATACTTAACCTAAGCTAACTACTACTACTAACATCATGACTACTAGCAACAACAGCACTAAAGGCAACCCCTAATGGGACTCGGATCTCGGCTTAGGGCGTTGTTGGCGGGAGGACTGGGAGAGAGACGGCTTGATGAGGGCAGAATTAACGGTGTGACTGCGGAGTCAGAAAAGACGACCGGCTCCGCGGCTGCGGCGGGTAAGCACGGTGGATCAGGGACGGCGGCGGCGGTGGGTCGTCGCGACGGGCCTCGCCGGCGAGGACGGTATGCCGGGCGGCGGCGGGCGTTGTGTAATGTGCTCACAGACACACTGAAAATAATTATTAAGTTCTTCTTTGCAAATAAATAATTCACAATAAAACACTTTTTTTCCCTTGACTCCTCGGACAGATTTTGGAGTGCTTCGGTTTACTGATTAGTGTTGGCCTGAGAAACCAAATGTCCTATGTGTTCATTCTGGGCAGCACTTGGTCCAACTCCCATACATAGATTGGCAATGTCCTTTGTTTGAAATATTTCGAATCAGGAGGAAAATATTAGGACGGCACTACGAGCATTACATGTAACGCTCGTAGTGCCGTCCACACACAGAATTTGTGTTACATTTCACGATAATATACATTACACGTTACACACGTCTAGACCCGGCTTTAGATATACAGTCCGTGACAGGTCGACATAGCAATGAGGTATGAGGTGAGTCGTGGAGGGGGGGACGCCCCGCACACCCGCACTGCACCCGCGCCATCTTAGTAATACCGCTGCACGAGTCCGTATCGACAGTGTTTTTTGACTTCGATCTCGCTCACGCTGTTGTTTGGAGTTGTGTTTTTTTTTTTCAATGTTCTTCTAATTTATTTACCTATAAAACTGAATTATCCTAATACTTACAATATAAATCTTAACTACAAAAATCAAATACAAATCTAAGGTAAACCAATGAAAGGGCATCAAAAAATTCGTCTGCATCGCTGTCAACACGAAGAGTTGTGTATTAAAAATGACTAGAAAATTGCCATGTCGATATGTCGCGGACTGTACATTACTCATCAATTTCCTACCACACTCTCCCTGCAGGCACTATAACCCACCTTATTTTAATAGATTTCGTCAGATTACTAAACTAGTTTAGTAATTTCCCGATAATACTAGACTCTGTTTAAGTTCGCGTAATAAGATTACCTACCTCTGCCTTATTCCGAATTTTGACTAAACCGCGCGTGTTTGGAAAAATATGGATAACAAGCTTTTCCGCTGACATACGATACCACAGACAGACAAAGGGTTCAACTCTACATCGGGAGTTACAAATTGGAATAACTGGTTATTATTTTCTGTGGATGCAACGTCGCAAACGTTACGGGAATGCAGAAGCTCGAAAGTCTGGGTCTAAACGTATAGCCTCGTATCCACTAGGCAACAATTGACGCACAACACGTGACGCTCAACATGTTCGGCAGCGTTGCGCAACATCGCTCGACGGTGCCAGCTGGCGCGCAACATGACGCACGGCTTGTTGTTTGTTTCGGTGCAACATGCAGTTGAGCATCAAATGTTGTCGAGTGGAGACGTGATGCGCAGAAATGTCCGTGTGGTGTAATGAATACACTGAATACATTTTCTTTATTTTGTAAGTAATTTCTAACCCACCAACGTGGCTTTTTTCTTATGATGCATTTTTCGATAAAATTATAACTACCGCCGCTGAAATCAACACTAGTTCCTCTGGTGACATATTGTCGACGACTGATGTGAGCGAAATCACGTGTAGATAGACATCATTGCTAAACAAAAGTTCCGCGCTGACTTTCAACACGTTGAGCAACATATTGTGCAACATGTCGTGCGCCAAATGTTGCCTAGTGGATACGAGGCTTATAGGTACCGGCACTGCCTAGTAATTAGTTTGCGGAGGTCGGATGGCAGTTGCTCCGTGTAAAATACTGGTATGCAGCCGCATCTGGTTAAACTGGAAGCTGTCTCCAACATAGTTAAGAAAAAACTAGGCAGAAGTGTATTTTCTTTGGATGTAAAAATGGGTAACTGTGAATATCAATAGACCAATACACACAGCCCATCTCACGCTGACTCCAACATAGTTGGGAAAAGGTTAGGCAGAAGTTTATTTTGTTTTTATGCAAAAATGGGTAACTGTGTATATCAGAAAAGCTGTACACAAGTACACACAGCCCATCGTTCCCTCTAGTTTTTTCCCAACTACACTGGCCTGCAAAAATAAGTATCACACTTTTAAAATTTCAATTTTTTCTAAACTATAGAAGTTAGAGATTTAAAATAAAAAACGTTTTATAGCAATTTTTATCAGCTTTCTTTGAAACTATAGTAACAAAGTTAAACTCTTTTTTTGAGTCCTTTTTGCTTCGAAAATATATCTTGTGTACTTAAAAAGTTATTGCAATTTTAAAAGTGTGATACTTATTTTTGCAGGCCAGTATATGTTGGGGTCAGCTTCTACTCTAACTAGATGCGGTTGAATACCTGTATTATACACGGAGCGACTGCCATCAGACCTCCGCAACCCAGTTACTGGGCAATGCCAATACCCTAAGGTTAGACCAACTGTCAGACTTTCGGACGTCTGACTTCCCGTAACGACTGTCATAGGTATTCGTATGACACCCGGGACCGACTGTTTAACGTGCTCTCCGAGGCACGGAGGGGTCTCGATGTGTAACGAACGGTCACCCATCCACGGACTGACCGCGGCAAGCGCAGCTTGACCTGACAAATCGTATGATCTGCGCGGTTGGTAATTAGCCACGAGCCCCACACACAGCCCATCTGAGTCATATAACCAGGCTTAAAAGTGGACAGAAAAGTGAAGTAATTATTTAGGTAGTTTCCAAATTGCAATTGTATTTATTGTTGATTTTCTACAAAACAACACCGTATGTATTCAGTAAACATTCGGAATGTTTGCAATTGTAATTATTGAAGTTAAATGTTAGTCAAATGTTGCGTGTAATCAGCTGTATTTTGTGTTAAATCACAGTTTGAATCGGATCGTGTTTTAATGTTGATAAAAATAAAATAATTACAACAATCACCGCAGAGTGTTTGCGTGTGATATTTTACGTTTATTATCATAAAAATATCACATAACATCACGCTTGTATTCCCCGAAAGGTTAGGCTGAGTGATTTAGTATACCTCATTCCGCCGTTATATTTAAGTCCCGTGTAATAGGGGGCGAGCCTATTGCCATCAACCGGGTACAAATCCAAACTCCAGGCTATACTGAGGAATACTACACAGAAAAATCCAATAACACTTTGCCCGACCTGAGGATCGAACGCAGGATCTCACGATCAGCAGTCGCGCTAGCCATCACTAGACCAACGAGGTCGAAACACTAGACCCAGGAAGTGCTTTTATTAATAACTAGCGACCCTCCCCGGCTTCGCACGGGTGCAATGTAGATACTAATGTGGGGCATATAAACCTTCCTCTTGAATCACTATCTATTGCTGAAAAATGCATTAAAATCCGTAGCGTAGCTTAAAAGATCTAAGCGTACAGACAGCAGGAGCGACTTTGTTTTATATTATGTAATAAAATATTATTAAGTAAATCTTTGGTTGTATATAATCTTCATGACGTATCATAAGACGTACGATGGTTTTGTATAATTAGAGAATCGTGGGTTCAATTCCCGCGTCAAACAAAATTAAATATATGTATGGTCTAGCAGATTAGCAATTCCCAGTATCAATGTTTATCCATTCGTCTGTAAACGCAACAAATTAATAATAATAAAAAAACATACATATAATAAATTGCCAAACATTAAATCTACGTTCATTTATTGACCTTGGATAAGTACCATCGTCTTTGACCAAACCCAGTTCAAAGACCTTTCGGTCGATTCATAATGAAAATGGTCTCAGATCTAATTAAACATTTACAATGCTTTTGTTCTGCTTACAACAAAGGCCATTTTCTTAAAAGACAAGGCCTGGTTGAAACAAAGCTAATGTTATTAAGAAGTTAGACTACTGACATCTGTACGTGTATCATCTTATTAGGGACTATACACACTTATCCGCATGAACTTGTATTTCACTCATAGAATTTTTTTTATAAAAAAGTCAACTTCAGAAAAACTGAAAAGTATCAAATGTTCTGTCTAACCTTTTCCCAGCTGTGTCGGAGTCAGCGTCCAGTCTAACCAGATGCGGCTGAATACCAGTATTTTACACGGAACGATTGCCATCAGACCTCCGCAACTCAGTTATCGGGCAATGCCGATATCTTAAGGTTAGACCGGTTGTCATCAGATTTTCGGACTTCTGACTTCCCGTAACAACTGTTATAGGTATTCGTATGACACCGAAACCGATTGTTGAACGTGCTCTCCGATGCACGGAGGGGTCTCAATGTGTAACAAATGGTCACCCATGCACAGACTGACCGCGGCAAGCGCACTCTGCACGGCTGGTGATTAGCCACGAGCCCCTTCTGAAAGCATCAAATAATGCCTAAATTATATAAATCTGAAATCCTATATTAAGACCCTTGGAAATTATGTTGTCTAACATAAGTAGTTTCGGAGATGAAGGAGTCTAAAGGGCTTATAATGGGTCGTGTAAATATTGCACAGTGCGCGCGTGGTTAGTTCGCCCGAACTTGGCCAGGCTCATTTTGTGCACTTAGATTCACCTAATCAACTTGGTAAACCAGGTGTTGGCAAAGTATTGTGTCTCACACTTGCTTACCGCCCGTTTACACAGCGGATCCGTCGATACTGGATGTGTTGTTCACATCTGTACCGACGGATCAGTTAAACAAATGGCAGCTACGTCGCATCTGGCAGACAGGATACGATAAAAATAACAGATCCAGTATTTTTTACTAGATTCAGAATACTATCGTGTATGTGAACTCGCTTCTTCAACTACAGGCGCCATCACCAAAATAAAAACGAATCCTGCAAACAGTTTCTGTGTGAACTAGCTGTTACTCCGGGCACCTCCTTGTTCAAGGTCAATCAAATCTTGCTAGACAAGTCTTGCAAAACTATTTGGAGTTAGATTTGACAGTAAAATCTAATTGCAGAAGCAAACAATATCTGCCAAGTGCTTATTAAGTAGGAAACCGTTCTTTATTTCTGTTTATCGCGTTAAACACGGCTCGTAGTTGGAATATATCCAATTGTGCACGCGATATCGCCAATATAGCACCCTTGTGCATGCAAAGAGTTAACATTAATAATTGTTCCGGCAATGTTCCAAATATGACGGTTCGAACTAGCAGGATTTTCTTCGCTCTAGCAAATGGTTTTGTTCTAGCTCTTGGCTCATTTCTTATTCCCATCATATGCTGGATTACGTTTCGGTGATTTTTAGACAGTTTTTTAAGTGTTGGAGTGTGTCCAAGAAATTGTTGTAAGAGAAATCGGGGTGTGAACTTATGTTAACTTTACTGTTGGGGTTATAGATGGGGGATTAGTTGGCAACTTGTCTGTTGTTGACTTTTAAGCTTTAAAATTCGCTTGTAAAACTGTTTTGGATACCAGTTGCAACAGTTTCTGAAACAACACGTAATTTGTCAATGAAAAATGCGAAACGATGGCCGTCGCCGTAAACAGCTAGTCATTTTAAATGTTTCTGAAATACCTGCATAAATTCTTGACGCCTTTACTTTTCGTGTATTATATTATTTACTGACTGTGCCCGCGGCTTCTCGGATGGGTTTAAGTTTGTTTCCGCGGAACCCTTATTCTTTTTCTTTTTCTAAAATAAAAGTAGCCTAAGTTACTCCTAATAACATCAGCTATCCGCCAGTCAAAGTCCTGTCAAAATCGGTCCAGCCGTTTCAGAGATTAGCCCAAACAGACAGTCAGACAAAAATTTTAAAAATTGTTATTTGTTATAAGTACCGTATATAGATACTTTCATATGCATTTAGTAAAAAGCTGTTATTTTGACATTACAAAGAGACAATTCAATTTTATTTATTTATATAGAAGATTACTTTTTTTGAGGGGCTCGTGGCTAAATAACAACCGCGCCGATCGTACGATTTGCGAGGTTAAGCTGCGCTTGCCGCGGTCAGTCCGTGGATGGGTGACCATTTGTTAAACATCGAGACCCCTCCGTGCCTCGGAGAGCACGTTAAGCCGTCGGTCCCGGGTGTCATACGAATACCTATGACAGTCGTTACGGGTAGTCAGAAGCCCGAAAATCTGACAAACGGTTTAACCTTAGGATATCGGCATTACCCAGTTACTGGGTTGCGGAGGTCTGATGGCAGTCGCTCCGTGTAAAATACTGGTATTCAGCCGCATCTGGTTAGACTGGAAGCTGACCCCAAGATAATTGGGAAAAGGCTAAGAGGATATAGAAGATTACTTTTTACTCTTCTGTTTTAAGTAAGTGACAAACATCTACCCAAGATAGTCGATAACACACTTTTAATTAAATCTGAAATTCATCACCCTCCTGCCCTTACCCCCAACTTATTTGTGGTCGGCGTCGTATATCTTCTTCTTCCATACATCTCTATTAGCCGTCATCTCAGCAGTCACCCCCTTTCTAGCCATATCATCTTTCACATTATCCATTCATCGTTTCTTTGGTCTTCCTCTACTCTTATAACCATTAATTAAATCTGAAATTGTACAAAGTAAAATAATCCATGATAAAACGTTTTTTACATATTATTATTGTAAGACCTATTTTACATTTTTTATCTATAACTTCTTGGAATTATGATCAAGATAATTTATTATTATTATTCAGCTATGATCATTCCACTGCAGGGCAAAGGCCTCCCTACCCTCCTTTCACTCTTCTCGGTTTAAGGTTTTCTGTGGCCAGTCCTTCCAATAAGTATTTAGTTCGTCCCACCATCTCCTTCTGAGCCTGCCGCGACGTTGTCTGACGTTGTGTGGGCTCCACTCAGTGATGAGTTTTGCCCACAGCTTTTAATCATAACATAACATAACCAGCCCATTACTATCCCACTGCTGGGCACGGGCCTCTTCTCTGAATGAGAAGAGTTTAGGCCTTAGTCCACCACGCTGGCCTGGTGCGGGTTGGCAGACTACACACACTATCGAGAACTTTATGAAGTCCTCTCAGGTGTGCAGGTTTCCTCACGATGTTTTTCCTTCACCGTTAACGCAAGTGATAATCAAATTCTGATCCGCACACGAATTCAAAAAGTCAGAGGTACGGGCCGGAATCGAATTCAGACCCTCCTGCATGGAAGGCAAGCGTTCAACTATCATTGCTATCATTGCTTATTGATCAAGATAACAAAATAGTATACTTCAATTTTTTTTAGTTTATTTTAATTTTATTTCTCATATTTTTTAATTCCCTCAGCCCAAATCCGTAGGATTTAAATAACAAAAAAACGTATCTCACTTTTCGGCACAAAGTTCCACAAAACTCGTCACATTCTAAACTTTTCAACTCCAAATGCCTGCAGAGAACGGGCGCTGTAAAAAAGTGCTGACAACCTAGGACGGTGATAAACTGCCCGAGAGTTATGACTTATTATAATAGTAGCGTAGCGCTCTCGGAGCTACAGTTGTAAAAGTAGATATAAACAAAGGTACGGTTGTAACTGAGTCTGTTATGTGTTTGTGCTATACTTTTGTCCTTTGTGTTAAACATATTGGGTAAATGACATGTTATGAAATGGGCTTATAATAATTTTATTTTTGAACCGCTTACATGTGCGGTTTTTCTGATAGGGAAAACTGTATAGGACGTGCTTACAAAAACATTTTTTTTTTAAAAAGCACCATTATTTAATTAAAAAACATTTAAAATCCTGATTTTTTTTTGTTAAAAAACTAATAAACTGACAAAAAACTTAGAAATAAAAATGATATATATCATTTTTGAAAGCATAATATTTATCCTAATATTAAAATAATATTAAACGGCTTAAATTAAAATAAAATTAATGAATTAACTTAATGGTTTGGATGTATGGCATTGATTCCCTTGTCTCAATAGAATAAAATAAAATATTTACTGTACTTATGTCAGCAAGGTTGTCACTTGTCATTGTCAGTAATGTCATCAATGTCTAATCATGTCAAAGTTGTCGCACCAAATCGCTATCTATTGTTGTTAAAAGCCAGGTCAAATAAAAAAAAAACTCAAAACAATGGTACATAGTCAAAAACACAGGAACCACAGTCACAATAACAGACAACAGTTGAATAAGTTGAGTTGAATTTGACTTTTTGACAATGACTGACGTTGACAATGACAATAAATGTCATCCAATAGAAGTGTTGCCAGAATTAATAATTATGGGTTAACAACGTGGGTTGCAACTTTATTTTTTAATTCTAATTATTTAAATAAAAAAAAACAATAGAAGGGTGCTTTTAAAAAAAATAAAAAATATATACGGAAGCTCCATATTTTATGTACTTTCATAAAAAAAATATCTCTTCTCTGTTCACAGCCAAAGCCCAGCTTCCATACAAAAATATAACATGTCCTTTGTTAGATAAATACCTACTCACATAAGTACCTGTATTAGAAGGCCTAATGGCTAACTAACAACCGCGCAGATCATATGATTTGCGAAGTTAAGCTGCGCTTACTATACTACCATGACCATTCGTTACACATCGAGCCCTTCCGTGCCTCGGAGAGCACGTTTAACCGCCGGTCCCGGGTGTCATACAAATACCTATGATAGTCGTTACGGGAAGTCTGAAGCCCGAAAGTCTGACAACCGATCTTACATTAGGATATCGGCATTGCCTAGTTACTGGGTTGCGGAGGCCTGATGGCAGTCACACCGTGTACAATACTGGTATTCAGCCACACCTGGTTAGACTGGAACCTGAGCCCAACATAGTTGAGAAAAGGCTAGGCAGAACGAACGATAAGTACCTGTACACTAGATGGTTTAGATATAAAAACATGCCTACGCGTCGCTGTGCCTCCAGAGCGTAACACAAAAAAACAAACCAAATGTTAGTAAATGAACGAACTAAAATGTAATAAGAACACGAACGAATAGTGGAATGGGAACTCTCTCGCCTAACACAAAAAGCTCAATTCCGTGTGCGCCGAGCAAATCCTAGGTATTTGACGCATTAGTTAGGGAAGGAAGTTTCTGTACTATTTATTATTCTATGCCTGTTCTGTATTCCTCTAAGTGCTAGTCAGAGTTTTGTACATTACAATTCATCTATGACAGATTCCTATAATTTACGAAGCGTTATTGGTTAAATTAAGACTCTTGTATCTTTACCAATATTGAAGCAAAGACCTCATGACTTCGCATAGTAGACCTGAGTAGTAGATAAAATTAGCCTACGAGTCTATTTATATGTGCAGTTTAGCAATAAAAAAAACTACCATTGGTAAGCAAAACGATTCGTTTTTGTTTATAGAATTATTACCAGGCATATTAGTCTTATGCCAATTTCTTGTGCCTAGACGATAAGAATAATACGTCAGACTTTTAGTATCTAAGTTAATCAATAATATGTATTTTATTGTTACATCAAGGTTTTTGAAGATTCATCCAGAATCTGGTGTGAACTTCTCAAAGAAAGAAAGAAAGAAAATTAATTAATTTAGCATGGAAATCGATACATTCACTAATATAATGCCGAAGCCAAAAGATGTAAGAGTACTTAACAACACTTAACAAGCACCATGCATAGCACACCTATGAGGAAACGCATCACACTCGCATGTGAATGGATCCACCACTCAGCATAATACTACGTTGTGGCAGCACTGGGACTAATTTCCCCAACACACAACACCAACAGCCCTGATTAGATTCTAGGCACATTCTCGTCAAAAACCATGCCAAAATATTCTCGGATCTGGGAATTGAAATCACCCATTTGACGACCTGACATCACATAAACTTTTGGATAGACTCGGATTTATTTCCAGTTCAAATCAAAATGCGGACTCGTATCCGGACTAACTAAATAGCCGGCAGCTGGCTCTGTATAGGAAAAACAAGACTAGATACCGAAGCTGAAAGATTTTCAGCGTTTTATAGTGACAGAAAACGATCGTGTGAACCTTTGAATCCAGATTTTGTCTGACGTTGTTCTAAGTGAGCTTCTTCTGCTATTCTTGCATCTGCAACATCTGCATAAGCATAATCAGCCCATTACTGTCCCACTGCTGGGCCGGACCGGCCTCTTAGAATGGCAAGGCCTTAGTCCACAACACTGGCCTGGTGGGGGTTGGCGGACTACTAACACCATAGATAATTGCTTAAGACTCTCGGGTGTGCAGGTTTCGTCACAATGTTTTCCTTCACAGTTAACGCAAATTATAATTATTAATTAACATTACATAATATAATATAACACCTTGAATTCCCCCGAAGGGTTCGGCTAGAGGTGTTTTTAGTACAACCTCGTGCTGACAGTTATGTATAAGTTCCCATGTAATAAGAAGCGAGCCTATTGCTATTAACCGGGCACAAATCGGGACTCCGAGCTACTGAGAAATTTCTAAAGGAAAAACCCAATAACACTGCCCGACCTGGGGATCGAAACCAGGACACCATGCTCAACTGTCTCGCTTGCGACCTCTAGACCAACAAGGCAGTCAATAGTATAAAAATATAAATAAAAGATATTAAAAAGGCTCCCAACAAATTTTTGTTTAAACGCAAAGTCCGTGAATACTATCTGAAATCGCTGCTTCCCTAGTTGACGTTTACAGTTTTCGTCATAATTATAATGAGTATTTATTAGATATACCTACACATTGTTTTTACTTTTTTTTTTTTTGCATATATACATATTATATATATATATTTATATTTATATATGTATTTATAACCTATGTCCTATATTTATAGTTGTTTAGTTATCCATATAGTTAATTAAGTCGCAAATATCCATATATTTTTTTTTGTGCCTCTCTTTTCGATGCTGTTCTCTTTGACCCAAAGGTTGACTGGTAGAGAATGCCTTGTGGCATTAAGTCCGCCTTATGTGCCACCATTGTGCATTGAAGTATTAAATAAATAAATAGTAATTATTAATCATTGAATTACTTTTAATTATTGAAGGTCATGTTCATCATCTGGTATAAACAGGAGAGAGAACACTACAGTAGGGGACTGGAGTGTTGATTGTCTTGATTCTTAGGAAAACTCTAGACTGGGTCAGAGAGTGTTTAATACTAGACTTATAAATACAAAAACAAAAGGAAAATTATGGCGAGACCGTGCACGTACAATAATTTTACGATCGTGTGTCGCTCGTTGATGCTGATCGTTCTATATGTGATGATCATCCGAGCCCGCCCGACGTGGGCGCCTCGTCCCCCGCGCCCCACACGGCCGCCGCTAATAGTACCACCGTCGTCCTGCGAGAAGATTCCGAACAGCTATCTATTCTTCTTCTTATTCCTGCCTTTATCCCGCACTAGGTGGGGTCGGCACAACATGTATTTCATAAATCCATGTTGTTAGAGGTTTTGGCTTATTGTTTTATGACCGGCCGCCTGCCTGACATCAACCCTCCTTGGGAATCGTTGCGCTGTCGGGTGGGTGACACAATGTGCTTGCTGATATTATACACTGGATCCCAAAATGATATGCTTGTCAATCTTATTGCCGATAACTAAGCAGACTTTGTTCTTCTTGGTGGAGTATACTTGAAGTTCCTCGACCCACTCATTAAATTTTGCTTGGGACTTCGGTTCTGACACGTCGTAAACTAATATAGCACTGTGAGCGTCTTTGTAAAAACTTGATTTCAATGTTGTTTTGAACAGCTACCTATTATCAACCTCTTTCCTAACATGTAGAAGCGTAATCCTAACAAGGACCCGAAATCCAACTATATAAACAAGAATAAGTTTGCATCTCTTCAAGACAGTCGTCGCTAATTACCAGCCGTACCAAGAGGTTGCCTTAAGGAGTTCTAATTATGCACGTACAGTATTGAAGCCGTATTGTTCTCGGAACTGCTGAGCGTACATAAACGTGTGCAGATTGTAAACGCAAAAGTTTTGGAGGTACTAAACAGTGTGGAGAATTTTCGTCTTGGAATAGGATGTGTCTTGTGAACTAACTGTGAAGATATTATAACTTGGGTGAGACACATTCATATTTATGGTTGTTTACAGTTTACTTATGTGCATTTTTTCGGGGTTGCTCGACTAGTTTCGGACCTAAACGGAGCCCTTAGTCAGAGCTGAGCATGCGGCAACGTCGCGCAAACTAGGTGAGCAATCCCGAAAAATGTACGTAAGTAAACCGTTAACAATCGTAAACTAAGAAGATGTTTATAAGAAAATATACTATCGTTGAGGCGTTGATATGGGACCAAAATTCACAACTAACATTAGTAGCGTGACTAGAAAAATAGGGCCTATTTGGGTGCAATCTTAACCATACTATAGTATGGTTAGGATTCCATCCACATGCCTACTACTAAATTACTATGTTTCGGATACTAGTAGCGACCAGTTTGTGAAACACAACGTAATGGTTTCGAGACACGATTTCTTGGAGCTTTCGTCGTCGCCTCTAAACGCGCGGTGTTTTACTGCAACGATCAACATTGCAGAAACAGTGTTTACCAACAAATGTTTATTAGTGAATGACTTAAGGAACAATGTTTCGAACCTCAACAGATCTATAATTTTTCAATGAAGTCATCAAAAATCGCACCCATCTAAGCAGATTGATTCAACGTAGTACAAAAAGTATTCCTTATAAAGTTATAATATTTGTAACAATTACATATAGCGCTTTAGAGTAATTACAAACATGGGAATATTCCGAAAATTACGAATTACTACTAAACCAATTTTATTTTGCTCTGGCAACGTAATAATGATAGAATGTATAATCCAATGTAATGTGGCCAGAGCAAAAAATATTGCCTGGTTTAGTAGTAATTCGTAATTTTCGGAATATTCCCATATTCATAATAACCCTAAAGCACTATAGTTAAAATCTGTGGTTAAAATACACCCACCACAATGTAGAATTTGTGTGTTCAGTAAACATAGTGAACAAACAAATTCTACTTTTGTTTATTCCGATATTAAACTATAATAATATCAGATTCACTGTCGCTACAATACTATTGGCGTCAGTGCAATATTTTAATTTCACATCCATTTTAATCGGTATTTGTATAGGTTTATCGATATTAAATCTGTGTTGAAATTGTGGATAATGTTTTGTGTACATGACATAATTATTATTTTGTTGTTGCTATGTGGCACTTTGGTTTAAATAATTTGTTCCATTTTAGGATCAAATTGTTGCCGTTTTAAGAGGAAATGCGGTCGGCATTTAGTCCGTACAAACGTATTCCTCAGTTTCCTCCTTGGATAATGTCACAAGAGCAAATATTTTTTATCATATAATATATCTCTACCACCACTATGTCCCTATGTTTTATTTTTGTCAATAAATTAATAATTAAAAGAACAAGAAACGTTTAAATTTTACAAAAATCAACCGGTTTTACCACCATTTTCAAACATCTGGCAAACAAATTTGACGAATATAAAAAATAAAAGAAAAACATACAGACATAGGTAACCAAAGTCTTTCTTTAATTATTACAGAAAAAATATTAAAATCGGTCCAGATTTGAAGAAGGAAACAGGGAAATACGAAAGTACGTTTTCGCTAATATTGCACAGGAGAAATCAGTCCGAGATGCAGGTGTCTCTTTCGCACTCAATTGGGAAGGTTTGCGGGAGGGGTGGGATGGAAATAGATCGCAAAAACCTATTCAAATTATTAATATTTGCAGCCCGCGTTTCCTCTTAAGGTCATAGCTCATTAGAGCCACCCGGCACCCGATCAGCACCCCCTCGCCTTGTGCGGTTAGTATTCTTTATATCGTCAATAGAAAGGTAAAAAGACTAAAGCGCCAATATACCTACTTTAAAGTATTTTTCTAAGAAAATAAACATAGTTATTTTTCTTAAAAAAATACTAAATTAATATATTCCGGGTCTGGGCGTTTGTGCGTGTAAAGATTTGTGTCTGTAAACGCACCCACGATACAGGAGAAATCCTAGTGTGGGGCAAACTTTAAAAAAGTAAAAAATATAATAATTTAGTTTATAAAAAAACATCAAGTTAATATAGTACCCAAATAGAAGTAACCACAAAGTCGAAATAGTAACAATGTTGTACCATCTACTGCAGTCGTCATGACGAAAATAAAAACTTTTCACACCATTTCGCGTTTATTTTTCTCACGTTTGGAACATTTTCAAGCGGATGGTCACGGACAGTCGACTTATACGACCCACGAGAAGCATCGCATTTAGTTTTCGTAACGTCAAAAATACACATACTTACATATAGAATGAATTTTGAAAAATAAAGAAACAAGCTTGCACTATACAGGGTGTAAACGAAATCATGTAATTCCATCAAACCTCGTGAGGTACTGCTGACATAGATTAAACCTAAACGGGATACATTTGGATTCAATAAAAGAAAATACAAGAAGTAAACATGTGTTCTTAACGTAAGGTATTTTAGTGCCCCGAGCGAATTGCGCGGCTATCGCTCGCCGCGCGGTCGTTTAACTCGAGGCGCTAAAATGCCTCACTAAAAACACATCTTCTTGTATTTTTTTTTTATTTAATCCAAATGTATCCCGTTCAGGTTTAATCTATGTCAGCAGTACATCACGAGGTTTGAAGGTATTACATGTTTTCGTTTACACCCGTATACTAAAAAATATGACATCATATAATCCTAATAGACACACCCATACAAATACAAATACACACATACACACAAATAGATTGTTTTTTACTTTTTAGTAAAGTTTTATAATAGTTTCTACTGAAGTGGGGCTCGTGGCTAATTAACAACCGCGCGGATCATATGATTTGCAAGGTTAAGCTGCGCTTGCCGCGGTTGGTCCTTGGATGAGTGACCATTCGTTACACATCGAGACCCCTCCATGCCTCGGAGAGCACGTTGAACCGTCGGTCCCGGGTGTCTTACGAATACCTATGACAGTCGTTGCGGATAGTCAGAAGCCCGAAAGTCTGGTAACCGGTCTAACCTTAGGATATCGGTATGGTCCAGTAACTTGGTTGCGGAGCTCTGATGGCACTCTCTCCGTGTAAAATACTGGTATTCAGCCGCATCTGGTTAGACTGTAAGCTGACCCCAACGTAGTTGGAAAAAGGCTAGGCAGATCGAATAGTGTCTAGCGAAATTATAATAAATCTATAATTTTGAGAAATGCGATTGAATTAAAATTTCGTTTTAATTAAATATTAAGTATTCGTTGCGTTTTATTATAATTTCGATATAGTTATTATAATATTGCGAATTTTACAATATTGCAATAATTTTAAATAGGAGATACATAACTGCCTCGTTGGTCTAGTGATGGCAAGCGCGACTTCTGATCGTGAGGTCCTTGGTTCGATCCCCAGGTCTAACAAAGTGTTATTGGGTTTTTCTATTAGGAATTTCTCAGTAGCAGCCCGGAGTCTGGCAATAGACTCGCCCCCTATTACATGGGACTTAAACATAACGGTTAAATGAGGGTGTTACTATACACCTCTGCCCAACCCTTTGGGGAATACAGGCGTGATGTTATGAGAGCATTGACTTGTTACCAGTTAGTTTTGCATGCTTATTAACTATTGTTCTAACTATAAACTCGTGTTAGCTCTGATCTTTCTCGATTTAAAACCACGTAGATGAATAAGAAGACAAAAGAAAATAAGCGAATAAATCCTGTAAAAATCCCAAAGTCTGGAACTCCGCCACAATATAACAAAAGTGCGACATATCCCGGTCGTTGACGTCGGTTATCTGATGTTTGTCCCGCAGGTGGCACGTCTCTATACCGACGATCATCTAACTTGAGCTATAGTACCTACTAACACTAGCGGGTTTTCTTGCAATTCAGTTACATTATATCTGCAATCATTTCACTGGTTTAAAACAACACAACATAGAAGTTACATCAGTTTACTTCGTAAAACCGAGCAGTTCCGAACTGAGTGCGACTTCAAGACTTCTTCTTCTTCTTCCTGCCCTTATCCCACACAAGGTGGGGTCGGCACAACATGTATTTCATAAATTCATGTTGTTAGAGGTTTTGGCTTATTGTTCTATGACCGGCCGCCTGGACATCAACCCTCCTTGGGTATACTCGTTGCGCTGTCGCGCGGGTGACCCAATGTGCTTGCTGATATTATGCACTGGATCCCAAAATAATGATATGCTTGTCTTGAAAACTTGGAACTTCTCGTACTCGACACTACACACTACTATTCGAAATCGTTTACAATAGAAATAAACGGCGATTTATAATAAGAAAAAAAAACGTCTTCAAGACCTCGAATGTTTATTAGTACTCCAGTAAAAAATGATCTTTACGCTGACGTAATAAGTGTGGGTGGCGCGAAAAGGAGCGACTCCCATTGGTCGTTCGATCAAGTTTGCCGATGCGACTTTTTAGTTGTGTCGTACTAAACGTATAGGTGACTCGTAATTAATTTCTTGCTGTCTCTGTCATTTCGCCTGAAAGTGACAGTGACAGCACGAGAATTAACGGCAACTTAAAATTGGGTAATGTTTGAGAATTTGGTCGTTAGAGCACCAACTTTTAATTTAATTTTAAGCGTAATTGTAATGTGCTTATTTATAGAATAAAATATTTTTTTCAAGCTATTGAAGGTTTTATTAGTAAAAGTACAAGTACTTGACTGTTAAAATTGTCGAAAACCGAAGTTTGTCAATGACGGCATTAGTTCAATCAAATAAGAAAAAGGGTCGGCCGGATAGCCATTTACGGAATACAGTAGGGTAATTAACATTTTTCTTTAATTAGACAACTCGAAACTTTTACACAAAACATAGGCAGTGGTGAAAATGCCAATGAGATATTAAATAAAATGTGCAAGTTATAAGCGATTTAAACTTGTTCACTAGACAGAGACAGAACTACGAGACCATGACGTCATCATACCTTATGAACTTCATAGAAACTTCACATCATCCCGTACAATATCCGCTTGGCGCGACAAGGACAGAAAATCCCCCTTCAAAAACTGTGGTGCAAAGCCACTGCCAATCAATTCAGTACACCCGTAACATCTGAATAGAACACACGCATTTGTATTTATTGTATCCATTCAGGACAGGTGTTCACAGACAGACACAAGTAAATTGCTCCATAACAACACTGACCAACAGTATGATGGAGCAGTTAGCGACTATTGTCTATCACGTACGCTAAATTGAACTGTCCCGGATAGTGGATCCTGTTGATGTCGGTGAATTGGACACTGTGAGCCGGCTCTTCTAGCATAGGCAAAACATCCATTTTGAAAAGCGTTCTTAAAGAATTCTACTTCTTCTTTTCGTGTGGTTTCTGACAAACCTAGTGTCAGAGTTTATGCCACTCATGGGCCTCTGACTTGCTTCACATGCCGTCGAGAAATATCTCTCAGGCATGCCGGTTTCCTCATGATGTTTTCCTTCACCGTTTTTTAGCAATTGATAAATATACAATACGCACATAAATCCAAAAAGTCAGAGGTGTGTGCCTTGGGTTCGAACTCGAGACCTATGACTTGATAGTCCGACGCTCTCACCTTGTGGCTATCACGTCTGTTAAGAATTCTATTGTACTTCTCGAAGAAGTAGACTTATGTGTACAATTCGGTTACTTTGTGGCGACATCTACCACGTGACATGCGAACTACGCAGCACGACGATTGTCTAGCAGACTACAGCGACGATAATGACAACTCTCAAAGATGACTTTACAGAATCCTGCATCGCACTACCAAGATGTGACACGCAAATAGTATATAATACAACTTCCCAACATCAATAGTTTGGATTGGTTGGAGACCCTTCAGGTCTCACCAATAACTGCCCGGTTACGTAGAAACGGTCCGCAAGACCATCTGCAAGCAGTTCACTAATAAAATCAACTTGTGGGCAGTAGCCCGCCAGGCATAAGACCTGAAAGATTATCACATTCGTTGGAGGAACAACCTCGTTCCTCCACAATTTAAAGAATGAGATGGCGGATCCATTGCCTTTTGTTCACAGAGAACGTGTGCGAGTGAGAGGCAAATAACGACAACAATAGTCACGCGCCATTTTCAATCTCATTGTTTGATTAATCAGGTTGTGCACCTTTGCCTGCTTCTTCGGGGAGTACAGTAGAAGTCTTTAAGTTAAACTCGGGTTAACATCTACAGTTTCATGATCCAGGTGGGGTAGGTTTAACAGTCCCAAGAAGGCGGCGAAGGAGGATGTGGGGCAAGGCCCCACAGAGGAGAGGTCCAACAGGGGATGGTGGACCCGCGACCCCGGCCGAACGCTCAGGAGGAGGAACAGCGTTGGTTTTTAGCCGGTAAGAGTCCGGCAGACCCCCTCGCCTTCCCCGGGCGAGAGACATCTATGAGGATTTTCCAACGATAAAAAAGGATCCAGGTAGCAAAGCTGGTCTTTTTACTGAATAATAAACTCCGCATTGTGACTTGATTTTTTTTACAGGATATCCCGCTTGTACTTTTTCCGATACAATCAAACCTTGTCTTGCGAATTCTAGATTCTAGACAGATCTAGACCAATGAAACCAAGTCTTTGAACTTTTTTTTTTAGATTATACAGCGCGTAACAGAAATAATCAGAAAACTCATACACTCTAATTAGAATACCTAGTTAGCTTCAGTTAGCTTGTTAGCTAGCTAGCTAGTTAAAATCACAATACAATATTTTAAAACTTTGAACTTCATCATTATTTTAAAGACAAATAGTTGTTCTTTATCATTGCTAACTGCATTTAAAATTCAGTCTAACTGCCTTGACATTAGAACTAATTTTCTTTGTTTCGAGTGACTGAACAAATAGAAAAAAAAGCACTTTACAAAATAATTGTATCACCTTGTATATTTTTTGTTCATAAACTATTCTTCAATCATTACGAAAGTACAAACATCACGGCAGTATTCATCAAAGCGGTAAGCAGAGGCAATGCTTTTTGAGTGTACAATACTTTGCAGTAACGCGAGTAGGAACAAATGGCTCTCGCACCTCTAACGACCAATCAACGCTGCACGTGGAAGGTAACACCGGTAACCTAGTCGTGTTCACTTCAGGGTTTGTGTTGTCGATAGTGCGGCGATCTTTTTTGATAAATACCGGGTGTAATGGACGAAACTGCCGCGTTGATCTAGTGGTGGCAGGCGTGAGGTCCTGGGCTCGACCCCCAGGTCGGGTAAAGTGTTATTGGGTTTTTCCGTGTGGAATTTCTAAGTAGCAGGCCAATATGGCATGGCAATAAG
The DNA here is from genome assembly GCA_910594945.2 of Amphipyra berbera. NCBI lineage: Eukaryota > Metazoa > Arthropoda > Insecta > Lepidoptera > Noctuidae > Amphipyra > Amphipyra berbera. The sequence goes on along the minus strand of OU343131.1, from coordinate 3,914,674 downwards.
CTGGCCCCCTATTACATGGGGCTTAAACAAAACGGCGAAATGAGGGTATTACTATACACCTCTGTCCAACCCTTCGGGGAATACAGGCGTGATGTTATGTTTTATTTTAAGGGATGGTCGACCAAAAACCGTAACTGCTAACTCAGCACGTTGTTCTGAATTGAAAATAAGTGGACTTTTTTCTTAGAATTGTCCTATGATTCTAATACCTAGTTCCTTCATAATCAACCCATCACTGTCCCTCTAATGGACACGAGCCTTTTCTTAGAATGAGAAAGGTTTAGACCTTAGTCCATCCACCACTTTGGTCTGGAGCGGATTGGCGGACTGTACACACCATCAGGAACTTTTCGGAGCACTCTCAGGTGTGCAGGTTTCCTCAAGATGTTTTCCTGATAATTAAATTCTGATCCGCATATGAATTTGATAAATCAAAGCCTAATTCATTAGAGGCCTTAACTACGCCAACGGGGAGATCAGAGGTGACGTACCGTAAAATGGGGTGAATAGGGATGCAGGGGTGAATCGGGACGAAACTTTAAAAGGGATTTTAACATTTAAATAATATAGTTTGTTGCCAAAAAGAACTCTAATGTGTTTACTGTATTATAATTAACGATTAAATGTCCTTCTTAGCAACAAACTATATTATTTGAACGTTAAAATCCATTTTAAACTTTCATCCCTATTCTCCCCTGCATCACCCCGTTACATGTTATACTTTGCAGGGAATCATTCATCCAGAGAACTGAAAAAAAATGGGTGAAACATTTCTTTGAAACGATGACTGCAAACGTCAATTCGTTTATTCAGAAACGCAGCCTGAAATTAAATACTTACCTCTTTTGCTCTTCCTCCTAGCCTTTTTTCAATTATCTTGGGGTCAGCTTCCAGTCCAGCCAGATGCGGCTGAATACTAATATTTTACACGGAGCGACTGTCATCAGACCTCCGCAACCCATTAACTGGGAAATGCCGATACCCTAGTAAGGTGAGACCAGTTGTCAGACTTTCGGACATCTGTCTACCCGTAACGACTGTCATAGGTATTCGTATGACACCCGGAATTGACTGATTAATGTAATCTCCGAGACAATTATCTAATTGTCTATTGTTTACCTACCCTTTACCAATTTTTTTTTTTTTTTTTTTTTAAAAAAAAACGTTGCCCCACACTAGGATTTCTCCTGTATCGTGGGTGCGTTTACAGACACAAATCTTCACACGCACAAACATCCAGACCCGGAACAACTATCTGTAGACCATACAAATATTTGTTCCGTGCGGGAATCGAACCCACGACCCGTAGCGCAGAAGCAGATCGCTCAGCCACTGCACCAAACGTGTCGTCAATAATCGTTTTGTAAAGTTCTAGGTAGTTCATACAACAAAAAATTGATGGTGACACTGACGGTAAACAGCGTTATAACTTTACACAACGATTATTAGTAAGGGTTGACCAACATCTGTCAGCATGGAATCGCATTTTTTCATTCTCTATTCTTTTCTATCCCTCAGGAACGTCATTTAATAGAGCGAGAAAGACAGCGTGAGTGCTATCGCGTGCGTTCGCGAGCTATCGCGTGCGGTCTCGTGCTATCGCGTACGGTCTTGCGCTGTCTTTCTTGCTCTATTTTCATTATTTTTTATAAATTATAAATGACCTAGTAAGAAAGTAGTCTTATCCGTTTCAGCACAAACAATCATCATTCATGAGATTACAGAAGATCCTTTGGCGAGTGCAGTACCGAGGCGCCGGGCGGTCGAGGCGCGCCCGCGGCGCCGCGCTCCGTCCTGCCGTCACTATTACGATTTAATTACAATAATATCTTACGTACAATTAAATTAACGGAGATTACCTACAAGCCTGAATTGAGCAGCCAGCCGCGGGGCCGGCCGGGCCGCGGGCTGCTGTCGGCAGCGTGTCGCGGCTCGCTTAGAAGCACTTCCTGTGCACAATAGAGGGGCCAGACTCGTCGTACTCCTGTTTCGAGATCCACATCTGCTGGAAGGTCGAGAGGGACGCGAGGATCGATCCACCGATCCATACAGAGTACTTCCTCTCTGGGGGCGCGATGATTTTGATCTTCATTGTGGACGGGGCCAGGGCTGTGATCTCCTTCTGCATACGGTCAGCGATGCCAGGGTACATGGTGGTACCACCAGACAGAACTGTGTTGGCGTACAGGTCCTGACGAATGTCAACGTCGCACTTCATGATCGAGTTGTAAGTGGTCTCGTGGATGCCGCAAGCTTCCATACCCAAGAATGAGGGCTGGAATAGAGCCTCAGGGCAACGGAATCGTTCGTTACCGATGGTGATGACTTGTCCGTCGGGAAGTTCGTAGGACTTCTCCAGGGAGCTGCTGGAGGCGGCGGTGGCCATCTTCTGCTCGAAGTCCAGCGCGACGTAGCAAAGTTTCTCCTTGATGTCGCGCACGATTTCACGCTCGGCTATGGTGGTGAAAGAGTAGCCGCGCTCGGTGAGGATCTTCATCAGGTAGTCTGTGAGGTCGCGACCGGCCAAGTCCAGACGCAAGATGGCGTGCGGCAGCGCGTAGCCCTCGTAGATGGGCACGTGGGAGACACCGTCGCCGGAGTCCAGCACGATACCGGTGGTACGATGACGTTCCTGGGTGACAGAAAAAGATAGAGCATGAAAGAACGGGATCCGTGCTGACTGATCTGGGTCAACCCTAAAGCGGTTAGTAATAACATAACATCACGCCTTACACTCGAAGGGTGCGGCAGAGGTGTTATTTAAAACACCCTCGTTTCGCCAGTTATGTTTAAGTCCCAAGTTATAAGGGGCGAGCCTATTGCCATTAATCGGGCACAAATCCAGACTCCAGGCTGCTACTAAGAAATTCCTAATGGAAAAACCCCATAACACTTAGCCTGACCTTTTTTTTTTTTTTTTTTTTTTATCGTGGGGAAATCCTCATGGACTATCCCCCGTCTGGGTAAGACGGGGGGGTGTGCCGGACTCTTACCGGCTAAAACCACCACGGTGTCCCTCCTTCTGACCTAAGGCCGGGGTCGCGGGATTCGCTATTGCATGCACCGCAACCCCGGCAGGTCTTGGTCCACCAATTGCTGGTGGACCTCTCCACTGTAGGGCCCCACCCCACGACCTCCTGAGAGGCGCGGGGGGCACCCCACATCACCGGCGCACCAGAACACATGGTACGCCGTGACCACCCCGGGGACCAAACAAGTACATGGGCGCCAGACTACCCCGTGTCTGGGCACCCCTGGTCCCCCTGCGACGGGTCAGGTTAGTGGCCCCGCCGCCTACCACTTTTCGGCCGCAGAGGATAGGGAGAGCGGCCAACTAAACACCGACACTCCTCTCCCCCTGCGGCCCCACCGCGTCCGCCATCTGACGGTGGCGGCCCCGTCAGGCCGCGGAAGGTAGGGAGAACGGCGCACCGTAATACCGGCACTCCTCTCCCGCCGCGGCCTTCACCCTTCAGCCGCAATGCCTCCCATAAGACATCGCGGCCCTCCTCAGTTGCGATGTCGCTCAGGCGACACCGCAACCTACTTGGCCGCTACGTCGAGGGCTTCCAGGCCCAAGCCCCGACGAGCAGCCCCTCCTCGGGTTCCTCTTCGCTTCACCGTGGGGCTCCAAGCCACGGCTACTAAGCCCCCCCGCAACGACAATGCGGGAACCCACCGGGGGGGAACACACTTAGCCTGACCTGGGGTTCGAACCCAGGACCCCATGCTCAGCAGTTGCGCTTGCGACCATTAGACCAACAAGGCAGCGGTTAGTAATTAATTAATTATTATTATTATTGGTACTGTACTTACAGTCGGCCATGTTTGTATATTATGAGTGCCGAAAGTAATTTATCATCAACTGCAGCTGTTGTTAAAATTAAGTACAATTGTACGAACAACATGCAAAGCTGCGTAAAATCTGTGTATGAATGAGGATCGCGAGGACCAGTCAACGCTTTTATCGCGACAGAGAAAAATAATTTTATCGAACTTGTACACTTAGGTAATTGTTCTCCTCAACATCAAATCTCTCTATCGCTCTAAGGTTTGCTGTTAGAAAACTCAATTTTGAGTTAAGCTCGCCTTTGTACATGAATTTACCAACAAAACTGTAATATATATTATTTTTTTGTGTACAATAAAAAATAAGAATAATTGTATATGTTCAAGAGCATGGTACTCTAGCGGTTGAACGCTTGCCTTGCATGCAGGAGGGTTTGAATTCGATCCCGGCCCGTACCTCTGACTCTTCGAATTCATGTGTGGATCACAATTTGATTATCACTTGCGTTAACGGGGGAAGAAACATCGTGAGGAAACCTGCGCACCTGAGAAGGCTCTGTAAAGTTCTCGATGAAGTGTTTAGTCTGCTAACCCGCACCAGGCTAGAGTGTTGGACTAAGGCTAAACCGTTCTCATTCTGAGAACAGGCCCGTACCTAGCAGTGGGACAATAATGTGATAATTATGTTATGCTCATCGTATGTGACGTCACTTACACACAGCGCGTAGGTTCTTAGTTTATCGAGATGAAAACACCCAATGTGTTAAACGCAAAATTTAATAGCGAGTTAAATTGCAAAAGTTGACTTATGCAACGAACTTTTAAATGTGGACACACCCATAGAAAGTCGGTATCTGGCTTTTTAAGAACTCAGCGAGTACTTGCTGCAATAACTTGCGCTATTTAACTTGTTAGTGGGTTTAGTGCTATAAACTGCTTATCCACGATACGTACCCTCTTCTTCTTCTTCTCTCATATTGGTACGAACTATATGAGAATAGCTCCTGCCTGCCGTGAAAAGATTGGCCAGTCAGCCAGGTTGGTAGCGGTGACGACTACCTAGGTTGCGCCGTACGTAAGTACTTGTATCATCACTATGTTATTAGTAAAGATATGGAAGAACAACTAGACCAGTTAATAATAAGTTAAGAACCTTATAGTCTAGGCACTAAGATTTTGTATAAAACGTAAACGAATATTTGATCATGAAATATTACTTTTGCTTTAATCTATTGTGGCGGCATCTATCACGCCACATGAGAACTACGCAGCATGACGAATGGCTAGCAGACTACAGCGACAACAATGACAGCTGTCAAAGGAAATGTCACAAATCCTGAATCGCGATATCAAGATCTGACACGGAGTTAGTATATATACAACTTCCCAACATCAACCGTTGGGCAGTGGCCCGCCAGCCATAAGACCCGCCTGGTAGGACGAACACCATACCTCATTCCCCTACACTATATTAAGAAAATCTTGTCACTCATTCTTTCAATTATTTATGTTTTTTTCTTGTGTATTTTTAATGGATTTTTAAAGCAATATGAATGTTTCGTGATCACAGATTTGTTTACCTTATATACAAAATTTTAATGGCCAGATTATACCTAATACGAATTTATTATTGAAATGTAATCTGTAACCGAATAACGATGTAGATGACTTCAAGACCCTAAAATAATCCAAGTATAAATAAAACATGTACATGAAACACACAAAATATCCATACATTTGCTTGTAAATAACGAAATTTAGAAGTACATAGGGAGTGCCACCTAAGTTCTTTTTTTGAATAACAAATTACACATTATCTAAAATGTTCTGTAGAATGGCAACACGGATTTAAAGAAAAATAACTTTTCGAACTCAACGGAAATATGTATTCAAATATGGAATTTGAAATTCATAAGAAGTCCCTATTTCGAGAGAAACATGGTTATTTATCGAAACATCTTTCACTGACAACTCGCGCTAGGAATGTTTTTTTTTCTCTATTTTTTCGTTTCCCTTTTGAATATTCACGTTCACAATCGAGTAGTTCGATGTGAATTTTTTTCGAGCGTAATAATACTCGTCGAGATTGTGTAGATATATACAAGGTTAGTCGGAAAGGGGGTACTAAGCCGAAAGGGTGTTAAAGTACCCATAATAATAGATAACTTTTGTTCTACAACTTTCCCCAAAAGTTAATAGTTCAAGAGAAATAGCTGTACAAAGATTTCATAAAAAATACACTAAATTCTATCTATCCTCAGCTACGATCAGCTGTGTTTACATTTTACGTCATATTTGGGGTCACGGATTAGAAACTCCATTTTCTGAATTCATAACTAAAGCAGGAATGAAGAATTTTTGAAAAAACTAAAATTTTATTTTATTTCTTGGTTTTTTAGTATCGAATTTTTAAATCTTAGCACTTTCTTTAAAATAGTCATCAGTGTACATTAAGTGGACCGCGGCTTAGTTCCCCCTTTCCGACTAACCTTGTATAGTCTATAATTTTTTAAACGGTTATAGTTAAATACACTTCGTATGTTTGTTTGATTCAAAGCTTGCGACAGATTTTTCAACTACTTCTGCTTAATTGATTCTTCTGAAACTTCGCACGCAAATTCAATTCCCACGACAATCGTTCTTATTAACCTTTTCCCAACTATATTGAGGTCAGCTTCCAGTCTAACCAGATACGGCTGAACACCAGTATTTTACTCGAAACGACTACCATTAGACCTCCGCAACGCCGATATCCTAAGGTTAGACCGGTTGTGAGACTTTCGGGCTTCTTACTACCCGTAACGACTGTCATAGGTATTTAAATTGTTAATACGCCACGAGCCCATAAAACAACATTATAATAATTTCAACCTTCAATCCTCAAATTCTGATGCTACATTACTGCAAGATAAAACCGATGAAGCGAAAGGGGTATGTAAGAGTCGTAGCATGTGGCGTTCTATAGTTTCTGCCTACCCCCATGGGAAAAAGGCGTGAGTTTATGTATGTATGTATGTAAAACCGTTTAACTTAAAAGTTTTTTTAAGAGATTTTTTATTTATTTTTTCGTTTCGCTTGCATATTTCGATGGTCCCTACGTATACTATCGAAACTACAAAATCACAGTTTATATTTTAAATTTATAAATTTAAAAAGTTCAAATATCATATTATTTCGTGTTTTTCAAAACGTAAAGTTGAAAATATTCAAATAACAAACTTCAAAATGCTTTCCTCAAAAGTTGTAATTTTCGACTTTCGGTAGTTTACGTAGGGACCGTCGATTTATAAAGCTAATTAAAGCTAAAGCAGTACCTTTACAATATCAAATGCTACTATGCTATTAATATATAAAGCAATTATTTTTTATACATATAGGAACCCGACATAAATCATTATTCAATACATTTTTCAATATCGCATCTCAACCAGTTCGGGGTACATTTGGCAGTTATCGGTTTGTCGATATAAGTATCGATAAACGTTGACATGGAATGACACTGTGTTGTTTACGAGCGTATCGATAAAATCTGACACGTTATACAGCTATTCGTATTGGTAATTTTAGAAGCTGTCTTTTATTCGTTTGCGTTTCAATTTGGATAGGATATCGATAAAATGTTTACAGCGAGATGATTTATTTTTGGATGTTGTTGTTTTGATTTCTGATTGGATTTAGGACAGATTTTTTGATCCCTAGTTAAGTCAACCAATGTCACCGCTTGCCGACCTAGACGCTACGGGCTGCTGCCAGGCGCTGCCAGTTCGGTGTGGATTGACCCTTACTTGTATAAATTTTGAACCATTGGTTGGCTTAACTAGAGATCAAAATATCGCCCCTTAGGGCACTCGCCTATTAGACAACTTTGACGCCGCAGCCAATTTTAAAATACGAGAATATATGGGAGAATTTCGGCAACAGAATACCCCAATTTTGGGTAAAACCCTACTTTCATTATCTTTTTATGGTTTAACTATTAATTGTTGAACCATCTTCACAGTTATACAGTGTGGATCCGTTTATGAAGACGCAGGATCCGCCAGGCACTCCGCCGCGTACTGTCATGCAATAGTACGCGTGGAAAAACTCGTCTCCACACACGCTCTTACACCTACATCATGCATCGCGGTAAGCTCCGCATCACCATAACCGAGGCCTTACCCGATTCCACCTTCTGGTTTCCACCTAAATATACCCACTTGTCCCAAATATTCATGTCATTCAAGGTGGCTAGGAGATTAAAAGCCTGGTACTAAGTAAACTTTAAATTAAAAGTATAAAAATAAAAATTACGCATCTCCTTTCCATGACAAATGAGATTAAAACAAACATAAAGCCGAGCTGTAACTCAAAGTATCACAGTAAGGCCGTGTATCCACGTCTTACGTCACGACACTCGCGACACGACAAATCGTGGTAACGACTCCGAGTAGCATTTTTTTCTAATAACAGTATACTACGACATCGACGGGATCGTGGCTAATTAACAACCGCGCGGATCATATGATTCTCAAGGTTATGCTGCGCTTGCCACGGTCAGTCCGTGGATGGGTGACCATTCCTTACACATTAAGACCCCTCCGTGCCTCGGAGAGCACTTTAAACCATCAGTCCCGGATGTCACACGAATACCTATGATAATCGTTACAGATAGTTAGAAGCCCGAAAGTCTGACGACCGGTCTAAACTTAGGATATCGGCACTGCCATCTAAACTTAGGTAAGCATTGCGGATGTCTGATGGCAGTCGCTCCACGTAAAACACTGGTACTCAGCCGCATCTGGTTAGATTGGAAGCTGACACCAACATAGTTGGGAAAAGGCTAGACAGAATACTTACTTATTTTGTCGTGTTTTGTCAAGACCAGTGGTAAACAACATAAAGGTCAAGGGTAATAACTAACGTTTTACATACGTTATTAAACTGTACTGCTTAACTCTCTAACCGCCAAAAGTTGCCAGCAATATGGTGTACTACTGTTAACTTAGCGCCGTGTCTAAATTAAACACACACACAGACATACCAACACACACACACACACACACACACACAAACATAGGTCATGCTCACATTGAAACTAAAATACCTGTTAGAGTTACCGTATATTTGTGACGTCATAATACGATGCAACTTTGGTTCAGTTGTAACAAGTGCGTCTTTCGTTAATTTTAGCGGTCTTCTTCTGCCAAAGAAGTATGAATGGTTAAGAAACCATTTTATATACCTACAGGGTTTCTGGTTAAACGACTAACATATTGAAGGATGGGTATTCAGCAATCAATTCTTGTGGCGAATGTGTGAAATAAATAGGATCTTAATATTTGACACATTTTTTCAATACAATATTTGTAGGCATTATTTCGTGCAAAAAACTATGTGAGGCGAGGTTGCAAGCGGATAGGTGATGCACACAGCACTGGCGGGGTTGCGGTGCATGCAGTAGCGAATCCCGTGACCCCAGCCACAGGTTAGAAGGAGGAATACCGTGGGTTTTCTAGACGGTAAGAGTCTGGCAGACCCCCTTGCCTTCCCCGGGCGAGGGACACCGACGAGTACTTTACCACAATAAAAAAAAGCACACAGCACTGCAATTTTCATAAATTATGCTGTTGTCATAAAGATTTTCTTTGTGATTTATTATTGTTTTACATTTTTCTTCGTTACATGTTACGCACAAATTAGCATATCTTTGAATATTGGCAGTCGTTCAACCAGTCACACTGTATAATTCGGTGATAGATTTGCTAAGTACCTAATACGGTTATCGGCTAATTATTAAAAGATCTCTCTTTCTCTAGAAACTCATCAGAAGACCCAAGACTCATTTCACCCCGTGTGGGGACAGGTTAGAATATAAACCTTCCTCACCGCACGCTGGAAATAGACGCTTGTTGTAAGATTCAACAAAAGCCAGCACGCTTGGTGGTAGGATCTATACGGTCCGCCCGACTAGTAACCAGACTCACATAAAATTCCCAAGCAGTTTACTGTTCCGTCGTGTGTATGTGGGATCCAGAAGGGTATAGGGGTATCCCTCTATATCTCTGTCCCTTGGATTCGTGTGCAATATCTTAGACCCTGTCTGCGCTTACCATCAGGTGAGACTAGGGCCAAACGTGACTATGATAGGAATTTAAAAAAAAAACCTACCCCAAAAAGTAGCTGTACGCCTTTTTTATACATGTGTGTGTGTGTAGCTGAAATACAGTTACCTTAGTGTGAGTTACTTACGTCAGTCTTCCATGTGTGCGAACACAAATTAAGTTTTAATATTTCACAGAGCTCTCTCATAATACAAAAGCATTGTAGCATTCTTGTAGATGTAATTTTCGCGTCTAATAATAGAATAACGGTCGGTTTCTGAGACCTAATTTAACGAAATATTTTGTTTTTAAGCCCTGTAAGTCTGAGCTAAGCTGCCTGGAGTATAGCCCGGCCATAAAAAGTGTATCAAAGATAAACAAAACTTCGATCATGAAATATTCACTATCGTTTAAAATCCATTAAACATACACATTTTTAGAAAACCTTAACCCTCCTTAACTGCCTCGTTGGTCTAGTGGTGGCAAGCGCGACTGCTGATCATGTGGTCCTGGGTTCGATACCCAGGTCAGGCAGAGTGTAAATGGGTTTTTTCGTGTAGAATTGCTCAGTAGCATACCGGAGTTTGGATTTGTGCCCGGTCGATGGCAATAGACTCGCATCCTATTACAATGGGACTTAAATATAACGGCGAAAGGACGGTGTTACTATACCCCTCTGCTCAACGCTTTGGGGAATACAATCGTGATGTTGTTATGCTTAACACTTACTCTTCAATACATACAATATTAATATAAAAGTAAAATAATACAATTATTTTTGTCTTCTAATAATGTTATGCAAATGAACGTTTCTCGATCAAAGGTTTGTTTACTTTTTATGCCAAATTTAAATGGCTGGACTATAGGTAGTACCTAGTGCTCGACTAAAGTAGGTCGCTCCATCTGTTTTTGTAAATGTTGTAAAAGAAAATATGTTGCTTACAATATCATCATCCTAGCTCGGAATCACCCACGGCTGGAATAAAGACCAGATTCCGTTTAAAATAAAAATGGAAGCAGGCGTTACTTTGCGGGAATCCATGTACCTACCTACAAATAGACAATAAAAAATTTGATTTGAATTTTTTTTTTTCCTTTCTTTTTTGTCACCCAGTATAGAACAATGTTATTGAGGTATTAAAAAATAACACAAATAAATAAAAAAATTGATTACATTTTTTTTTCTTTCGTTTTTGTCACCCAGTATAGAAAAATGTTATTGAGGTATTAAAAAATAACATAAACAAATAAAAAAATTGATTACATTTTTTTTCCTTTCTTTTTTGTCACCCAGTATAGAACAATGTTATTGAGGTATTAAAAAATAACACAAATAAATAAAAAAATTGATTACATTTTTTTTCCTTTCTTTTTTGTCACCCAGTATAGAACAATGTTATTGAGGTATTAAAAAATAACACAAACAAATAAAAAATTTGATTACAATTTTTTTTTCTTTCGTTTTTGTCACCCAGTATAGAACAATGTTATTGAGGTATTAAAAAATAACATAAACATAACATCACGCCTATATCCCCCGAAGGGTTGTGCAGAAGTGTATAGTAACACCCTCGTTTCACCAGCTGTGTTTTTAAGTCTCACGTAATAGGGGCGAGCCTATTGCCATCAACCAGGGATAAATCCAAACTCCAGGCTGCTGCTGAGGAAAATCCCAATAACACTTTGCCCGACATGGGGATCGAACCCAGGACCTCACAATCAGCACTCGTGCTTGCCACCACTAGACCAACGAGGGAGTTAAAGCGACGTAAAAGTCTTTGTAAAAACATCATCAACCATTGTAAAGGATGATTTCCACCAAACGGCTCGCATCGCATCGGATCGGAAAGGATTTTACAATCTTTAAACGATATTAAATCGTGTACACAGTATTTAAAGTCTATATTACCAAGCCGTGCACAGCAGCTTGACCGCAGGCGTCTTCCGCGACACGCGATCGTAGCCGAAAGTATGCAGCGACGCGCGATCGACTCCGTTCGCCTATCGTCGTATCCGTTCGAATCTTTTCGGCTGTCAGCACGGTAGGAATGAAAGTATTTGACTAGGCGCAGAAACGGATACGTACGCAAGCGACAGTACGGAGTCGATCGTATGCGTCGACATCGGCTGTCGCCGCATCCGTTTGTATCCTTTCCGATCCGATGCGAGCCGTTTGTTGGAAATCATCCTTTACACGTCCACAACCAAAAGATACTGCTGCTTCCAAACAAAAGTACTACACATTACCCCAAAAAAATTAACCCGTAACCCGTTAATAGTAGAAATAAAAGTGGTTATACGAGGAAATTTAAAAAAGCTACCGTGATTAACTCACAGGGCCGTAAAGCGACAGTCGGCGTTAAATTCCCGCATCAGCATTATACGGGCATTTAAAAAAATATATGTAGCCAACAGGCATCCGGGAACATTCGAGATTTACTATTATAGGCACTTGTATAACGCACGTAAACGGCAAATAAGTCCATCAAAAGTTGAATAATTTTATACCTACGTGGACTTTATGGTTGTGTTAAACTTTGCACAATGTTTTGGATGTACACATTGTTACTTAAGTACTTACTTAAATACTCATTTTTACGTAATTACATGGACACTGAACTGGCTAAATGTTTAAAATTAAGCCATAATGTTTTGCGTGTCACGTTTTACAGGATATTGTTCAAAAATAAATAATAACTGCCCGGTTGGTCTAGTGATGGTAGGCGCGACTGCTGATCGTATGGTCCTGGGTGCGATCCCCGGGTTGGGCAAAGTGTTACTAGGTTTTTCTTTGTAGAATTTCTCAGTAACAGCCCGGAGTTTAGATTTGTGCCCGGTTGATGGCAATAGGCTCGCCCCCTGTTACATGTGACTTAAACATAACGGCGCAATGACGGTGTTACTACAACACCTCTGCCCAACCCGTCGGGGAATACAGGTGTGATAGTATGTTATGTTAAAAAAATAGTTGGGCTTTTATCTACTAATTCTCATCGTCCGTGGTAAATCGAAGCTAGATTCAACTGTGCCATTGTCGATGTTAAAGAGAGCTGTTGAAAAGTGGAATTCAAAGCAAACTTTTCTTTTAATAATTAATGCATTGACATGAGAGATTTAGCGTAAAAGTTACTAGAAACTATTCTCTTCTACAATAGGGAACAATGCCTCTTTTTAACCGACTTCCAAAAAGGAGGAGGTTACTATGTTCGTCTGTCTGTATTTTTTTTTTGTTTTTGGTTTTTTTTTTTTTTTGTGTATGTTCATCGATATTTTCGCCAATTGTGAACCGATTTTGATGATTCTTTTTTTAATGGATAGAGTATACTCCGAAATTGGTCCCATTTAAATTTGGTGAAGATCTGATGAAGAACTTAGGAGATAGACAATGGAACTCCTCAATGATGAACAGTAGGTACGCATATTGTGATGATGTGATTATGTTACGAGCAGCGTCTTTAGTAGGTCCAACCAAGTTTTAATTAAGGTCACTAAAATTAAAAAAATTAAAACATTTTTTACAAAAAAATTAAACCGACTTCAAAAAAAGAATAAAATAATTACCATATAAAATTAACAGCTTCAGAAGTCGGTGCCTTCAATTTGGTTCAACGTGGATCAGCACCGACTTCTGAAACTGTTAATTTTATATGGTAATTATTTTATTCTTTTTTTGAAGTCGGTTTAATTTTTTTGTAAAAAATGTTTTTAACGTGTGAAATCCTCATGGATACCCTTACCGACTAAAACCACCGCGGTGTTCCTACAAGGACCATGGCCATCACAGGACTTGCTATTGCATTCACCGCAATCCTAGCAACATGAAACCGTCCTTTACCATCTTGGATGTAGGATGTAGGCCATCTAATGCGTCATTGTCTTCTACCTCAAGCTATTCTTCTTCATCTTTCTCCAGCTGTTCTGGCAATGCCGTCTCACTCATCTACAGAGTAGTCTGCCAACGAATAATATTCGGAACCGTAGAATTCTATATCGATTATTCTAACGCCAAATCACGTATAAATCAAAAGCGACGATAAAAACATTTTTCACCAGCTTAACAAAATAAAACCAGCGTTAAATCATCGAAACAATATCCCAACGATAATAAAGTGAAGAAAAACCAACTATAATGTTCGTACCTATCAAAACAATTTACACGAACGAATGGACCATAGTTATGACTAACGGCTTACCCTAACCATAATGTATTCTACTCACAGTAGTCTTACAAAAATATGATGCCAATATCATACGTCTTTTGGCGTATTTATAATTTTATACGGTACGACACGATTAAGATACGGCACGACACGACGCGATGACACGATTGCCTGTAAATGAGACGCTCTGGTTATCTGGAACAAAAAGTCCCCTATGTCCTTTTCTAGCATTCAAGATACTATTACCCCTCTCCCAAATTTACAAATTGGTTTGCCTGAACCACGAGTATTTCATGTGGCCTAAACATGTCCTACTGATTGGTGGAATCGTGCGTCGGATTGTTGAGCTCCCTAAAATGGGGTTGAGCTACTCGATAACTGATGCATGCGGGCTATCAGTTGGTAAAAGTCGACTTACAGCTGCTATAGCTCTCCTCAAAAGACCATTCCAGACGTTGCCCTACATACCCTACACCTGCAAAATTTTATACCCTAATGTCTGAACTTTAAAAGAGCCCTTGACTTCTAAGTTTGTTTTTAAGCATATCAGAGATAGTCGAATAGGAATTGTCGACGCTCAATTATTGCGGTGACCTTTAATATTGATTTTTAAAAGTAACTTTAAAAGATGTACTTACAGACGAATAATCATTTATCATGGATTATACTTTTAATTTTTGTCCGACTGGTTACATCGTGAACAACAATCACAACCTCAAATAAATTGTTCCCCGTGACGTTGTTTTATCGTGTCGTATCGTGCCGTGAAAGTGCTAAATCGTGACGTGTCGTTGTCGTGTCGTGTCGTACAAAAAATAAAGGTGCTTTCTCTTAACAAATACGAGTAATGTAATAAAAATAAAATAGAAGAGAGTTAAGGGGTAAGCATCTATGTTTCCGTCCCTGAATTATTTATTACCGTAATTCCTTCTGAGATATCAGTTTTGTCCTGTTATCTTTCTTTGGTTTCTATAAGGAAAATCCCTAAGGATCGGGTGGGAGGACCCAGTTTTTTAGACAAAAAAACCTAGACACAGCGCCGCCTTTGTAAGAAGCATTTTGTCTTAATAATATGCCATTTTCCTACCTTTATATATATGACTATGTTTTACATACATTCAGCATTCATGTTCCAAGTATTCTGTGTTCCTTATTACCATTTTTCTTTTTTATCTGACTATCGAAGGATAGCTGCCTTTCTTGCCAAATTGCCAAGCTGATAGAAAAAAAAAACACTAGTGACAGTCATTCTGATAGCCTAGTAGTGAACCGCTTGCCTTCCATGCCGGAAGGTCCGAATTCGATCCCGGCCCAAACCTCTGACTTTTCGAATCCATATGCGGATCAGAATTTGATTATCACTTGCGTTAACGGTGAAGGATAAACATCGTGAGGAAACCCACACACTTGAGAGGTCTCCATAAAGTTCTCAATGGTGTATGTAATTATTTTGATTTGATTTGATGTTCAAATATATAATAACAATTTAAAAAAAAAAAAATTGATTTGATTTGATGTTCAAATATATAATAACAATATTTAGTGTTAATTCCGCCAAACAGTTGATCAAGCTTGGATTCAGTATACAGCACCACCCTCCCGGCTGCAAATATATGCAAATCCAGAAGGTGCGATTAATAATATGCAACACGCAAACAACTCAAACCGATACGACACGTGTTTCGCCCCTCCACGGGGCATGCTCAGGAGATGTTGACTCGTCGACCGCTTAGACGCAAATATCTGAATTCATTCACTCCATAAGTTAGAAATACATGTCATATAACACATGTCACCTTAGTACCAGTGGCGTACATCGGTTTTCGGAGTAGGTAGGCAGGCACTAGCGACGTCGCCTTTCAATTGTACGCTTAAGCCCATTTCAATACGATTCTGACCAAAAGAAATCATAGCCATACACGCTTATTTAATTTGGGCCGTGTTATGCAATAATGTGTCAACCCACAGAAATAATATGAATTTTGTGTTAATGTCATCTAGTTCTTGTGGTAGGTCTATACACAACGGTTGAAAAAATACCCAGAACTGTAGTAAATTTAATAGAGCGTCTATCAAAAAACTTTTAATGCCATATGCATTTTTTCAAGCGTTGGGTTGACCTACCACTATACCTACATGGCGTTAACACAGAATTAATATTTTTGTGGGTTGACACATTATTGCATAACACAGCTCATTTATAGTAATAGTCAAGGATGGAGTAGTTAATTAAATCTTATGAGGTAAGCCTGCTTAATTGTCTATATGCAATGCACGCCACTGACAGTTAGTACCTAAACCAAGAATCAAAATCATTATGAAATCCCACAAACGCGAAAAAATACATTAACAATAATAAGTCTTGCCAACAAAGCCTCTGAATGAGCAGTATAAAGTATAGAAACTATCCACCAATCCCCTAAGGCCAGTTTTAACTTTAATCTATGTGGATGATGACCCGCAGCGGTCTACCGATTGGAAAGAAATTGCTCGATGTGAGGCATCGACCAAAACGCCGCAGGGAATACTTTATTTAATTACCTTGTATCATGCTGGATTTTTATATCGAAACGATTTGTGGTTTATTGGCTGGAGTCTTGTTGTTCAGTTGTTTGAGGGTATTTATTGGTTTAGAGTCAATAACACTTACGTCCGCTTGAACAACGTCTCATTAAATACAATTAGCGATAAACGTTGTAATTAAAACATCATTAGGTATGTCTCTATCAATTTCAAATATTTGACAGAAATACATAAATATTTTAAATATGTTTAACGCTCATTGTATTTAGCGAATTGTCGCGCAGATGGGTTTTAGTATTAATAGTTCTGCCTAGCCTTTTTCTAACTATATTGGGGTCAGCTTCCAGGCTAACCAAATGCGACGGAATACCAGTATTTTACACGGAGCGACTGCCATCAGACCTCCGCATCCCAGTTACTGGGCAATGCCGATATCCTAAGGTTAAATCGATTGTCAGACTTTCGTGCATGAACTGACATTGGTATTGAAATTAAAACAAAACAAGCTTTACTAAAACAGAAGAAAAAACTAAAATTGAATTAAAATATCCATTATAACACCCAAGAAAAACAATAAAGAACAATCTGCTAATTTGTTTGTTTGTCCCCGATTCCTAGAAGTTAGCTGCACCAATATACTAGAACTTTCCACCGAGAGACTCTTGCAAACGGGGTTAACTGGAGCACCAGCTACCTTAGAGTAGGAATAAAATAAGGAATAGAGCGCAAATGTGGTAGAGATTTAAAAAAGTCTCTTTTTTAATTTGGGCGCGATGGTCATCGACAAGCAGTCACTTTTTGAAACTGTTCTAAGCCGCATAATCTGTAGCATCACTACAGCAAATGAACTGGTAATCAAAGCAGTCATCTTTCATTAGCAAAGAGGAGGCGCAGAGGAGGCGCAGAGGAGGCGCAGAGGAGGCGCAGAGGAGGCGCTGAGGAGGCGCAGAGGAGGGTATGGCACTCGTGGGTTGGAGTTATAAATTCACATTATGCTAAACTGATGGCCCTTTTGGCACTTATTTTCTGTATTTTTCGTGTATATCTATTGATTGTACTGTTTGCCAATAAATACATTTTCTTCTTTAATTACTATCACGCAGC
Source organism: Amphipyra berbera (assembly GCA_910594945.2). Lineage (NCBI taxonomy): Eukaryota > Metazoa > Arthropoda > Insecta > Lepidoptera > Noctuidae > Amphipyra > Amphipyra berbera. Next base: position 3,897,015 of record OU343131.1, on the reverse strand, counting down.
CGTCTTTTGACACTAACAAAACGAAAAAAGGAGGTAGCTTATTCTTTTTAACGTATCAATAATATATATATACAGGGTGACTGATTAAACGAGTGACATATTCAAGGATATGACAATTTGTGCGTTCATGTAACGGAGAAAAATGTAAAAAAAAAACACAAATAAATCACAATGAAACAAATGGAATTAGATTGACCGGTGGGGTATATCGGTAAGTAAAAAGAGCGGGGAGGGTAAAGTCAAGGCCGGCACATCTCTTGTTACCTCGCCTTATATAGTTATGTACGCAAATTAGTTTCCACAATTTCTTTATTAGAAAAATAGACCAAAATATTAAAGTCCCGTTTTTTTTTCATATTTGGAACAAGAATCGAATATAGTGCTTTAGGGTAATTACGAACATGGGAATATTCCGAAAATTACGAATTACTACTAAACCAGGCAATATTTTTTGCTCGGCAACATTACATTTCATTACACATTCTAGCATTATTACGTTGCCAGAGCAAATAATATTGCCTGGTTTAGTAGTAATTTGTAACTTTCGGAATATTCCCATGTTCGTAATTGGGTAATTGAGTACTATACTGAATCTTCTTCAATACCTGTCATTCGTTTAACCAGTCATCTTGTACAGCTTGTCCCATTTATACTCTAAACTGGCCACACTTTATGTGTCTACCGACTTACATAAATACGAGCTTTAGTTCAAGTAGACGTGTCATGATTAGTTTCTTTGTTTTGTTCAACTTCTATATTGGTTTTATGACGGATATTTACGTGGTTAATGATTTAAACCGCTCACTTTTGTCGGTTCAAAGAAAATAATTAATAACGCAGAAATAACCGCTATTGCACGCCATTTTAATAGATGTGTAATTGAGCAACCAATGTGTGTGGTATTCGGGCTTATACGGCCGCCATAGATCGATGGCATACATAACATAACATCACGCCTATATTCCGCGAAGGGTAGTGCAGAGGTGTATAGTAACACCCTCATTTAGCCGTTATGTTTAAGTCCTATATAAAAGGGGGCAAGCCTATTGCCATCAACCGGGCACAAATCCGAACACCGGGCTACTACTGAGGAATTCCACACGGAAAAACCCAATATCACTACCCGACCTGGGGGTCAAACCCAGGACCTCACGATCAGCAGTCGCGCACTTAGTTGCAAACTAAGAAAGAAAAATATGACATTGAAAAAGTCACTTTGGTACACATCACGTTTTGAACCAACATTTGGTTCTCAAAAAGTAGGTCTGATAAGCTTCAGATCACTACAGCAGTATCTAGCAAGATAATCAAAACGAAAACATGCACAGAGACCGGCTAGCCTGTCAAAATATCTTTGCCCGAATGTAGAGTGTTGCCCGATTACCTGCCCGAAAATATCGTTGTACCCATTAGCGGAATTAGTCCAGTCAGCCAACAGTCTTCATTTAAAAAGTAACAGCTTATTTCTGGCTAAATTGAAAATGTTGAAGAACTAGTTTAAAATCTTCTGAAGGAAATAGGTTACAGTTAGCAAGTTGGGAAGTGTAATTAGTGCAAGTTATTATTTGGAAGAACTTGAGAAGAATGGTTTTACTACTTGCAGCATGATTGCCGGCTTAACTTCGTGGAACTGTCTTGTCCGTTTGGTGTCAAAATATTCCAAGGGATTATTTTTTAAATCTTCTTCTTTTTTTGTGGTGTCAGGGTTTGTGCCGCCCATGGGCCTCTGACTTGGCTTCACATGCCGTCGAGAAATATCTCTCAGGCAGTTTTTTCCTCGCGATGTTTTCCTTTACCGTTTTTAAGCAAGTGATAATTATACAATACTCGGGGGGCTCGTGGCTAAATAACAACCGCGCCGATCGTACGATTTGCAAGGTTAAGCTGCGCTTGCCGCGGTCAGTCCGTGGATGGGTGACCATTTGTTACACATCGAGACCCCTCCGTGCCTCGGAGAGCACGTTAAGCCGTCGGTCCCGGGTGTCATACGAATACCTATGACAGTCATTACGGGTAGTCAGAAGCCCGAAAGTCTGACAAACGGTTTAACCTTAGGATACCGGCATTGCCCAGTTACTGGGTTGCGGAGGTCTGATGGCAGTCGCTCCGTGTAAAATACTGGTATTCAGCCGCATCTGGTTAGACTGGAAGCTGACCCCAAGATAATTGGGAAAAGGCTAAGAGGAAGAATTATACAATACTCACATGAATCCGAAAAGTCAAAGATGCTTTGGGTTCGAAATCGAGACCTATGAATTAGCAGTCCGATGGTCACACCACTAAGCTGTCACGGCTTTAATTTTTTTTATTTTAAAGTGGAACCGTCAACTACGTTTTCCAACCAAATATAGCACATTCAAGCCCAATACTGCTAAAACTATAGTAGATTGGACAAAAAAATATATGCAGGTACCTAGTATGTTTCAAATCACTGAACTTTTATTTACGATAGAACATTTTGTATTTTTTTGCTTTGGAAAAAAGTCTAGTAGTTTTTACTACCAACCTAGAATAACCAAAATATCAAAGTATCAAAAACACGATTAGAAATTCAGTTTTCCTAATGTACATGATTTAACGGTCCGCCCAATTACGTCTGTTACAGCTAGTTCACACAGAAACTGTTTACAGGACCCGTATTATCAATCAATCAATCAAATTGATTTCGGACAAGGTACATCCATATGTTGGTAAATTATAATATAAGTACTTACAAAAATATCTTAATAATAATGAAACGGATTTTTTATATTTTTAAATGTTTTTTTATATTTTTTATAGAAATATTTAAAAATGTAAATCATATGTGTATATAAATAAATAAACGGAATAATAAATGAAACGGACTTACCCGCTGAACTCATTAGTACCTATTCTGAAAAATTGGTACTCAAACCAAAATAATTATGTTTTATGTATTAGCGGATCCGTTTTTATTTTGGTGTTGGCGCCTGTAGTTGTGTGAGCGAGTTCACATACACGACAGTGTAGAAATTGGTCAGGTTGAAATGAAATTAAATGAAAATTTATTGGCTTGGAGTATGGTGCATTACAATCAGTTGGTATACATAGGTAATTTAGTTTAGTTTCACATATTTCGTCGGGAAAGATAGAACAATATGCCCAACATGCAAAATCTTACAATTAAAATTTAAAAACATCACATTTACTAATTATTTAAGAATTAAAATTGAAATGTCCACAGAATCAGATATTATAATTGACCAATTCTACTTGAGAATTTCCGAATCCAGTAAAAAATACTGAATCCGTTGTTTTTATCGTATCCTGTCTGCCAGATGCGACGCAGTTGCCATTTGTTTGACCGATCCGTCGGTACAGGAATGAACTGCACATCCAGTATAGACGGATCCGTTAAAACGGATCCGCTGTGTGAACGGGCTCTTAGACCGTTACCTTTACAAAAAAAACAAATATCCATAGTTGAACAGCTGCGATAATGATTGTAATTTTAAACAGGTTAGTTAATAGACTTAGCCTTCAGCTTAGTGTTAAAACTAATTTTTAATTAAACCTGACAATAATCCGAAAACCAACAGAATAAAAGAAAATTATATATTAAAAAGATATAAGAGGGACTCGTGGTTAATTAACAGCCGCGCGGATCATACGATTAGAGAGGTTAAGCTGCGCTTACCGCGGTCAGTCCGTGAATGGGTGACCATTCGTTACACATCGAGAGACCCCTCCGTGTCGCGGAGAGCACGTTATGCAGTCGGTCCCGGGTGTCATAAGAATACCTATGACAGTCGTTAGGGGTAGTCAGAAGCCCGGAAGTCTGACCACCGGTCTAACCTTGGGATATCGGTAACGCCCTGTAACTGGGTTGCGGAGGTTTGATGGCAGTCACTCCGTGTAAAATACTGGTATTCAGCTGCTTCTGGTTAGACTGGAAGCTGACCCCAACGTAGTTGGGAAAAGGCTAGGCAGAACAGCAGAATGAACATGATATAAAGATATAAAAAAATACGAAAATAGACTTGTATAAATAATTAAATGTTAGTGCCCGTTCACACAGCGGATCCGTTTTAACGGATCCATATTAAACGGATCCTGGATGTGTTGTCCACATCTGTACCGACAGATCAATTAAACAAATGGCAGCTGCATCGCATCTGGCAGGCAGGATACGATAAAAATAACGAATCGTGTGTGAAGGCACCCATACATCTTCATGTACGGGTCGCGTTTTTATCCGGCGTCCAGTTCTTGATGACTAAACGAAACATGTAAAAATGTTGGACCAGTAATTTTTACTGGATTCGGAATACTGTCGTGTATGTAGTATATAGGACCTGTAGTTGTATGAACTCGCTCATACAACTGCAGGTCCATCACTAAAATAATAATTATTATTATAACTGTAACTCGTACTCACACTGTATTGAAAACTACAATAATAATTACAAACACGAGTTCCAAAGTACAAAATTCCTACTATTACCACTATTGAAATTCAGGCACATTTTTTTAAGGTCCTAGCTCGTTTATCCAAAGCGATCACGTAGATACAGTTCGTCTGAAATACATAATGCTGTAGGCAGGCACTTTCTATTACAGTAAGGCTCGTTTTATCACGTGAATACTAGAACATTTTGTGGTAAACCACTACTTTTACTTGTGGTGTAAGCAGAAGTTTAGGATAAAGGAAAGTAATACACTTTTATTTGTATTTCAGTTAACATTTATTTGTTATCGTAAGAAGTAAGTTAAAAATGAATTTAACTACCTCATTGGTCTAGTGGTGGCAAGCGCGACTGCTGATCGTGAGGTGCTGGGTTCAATCCCCAAGTCGGGTAAAGTGTTATTGGGTTTTACGGTATGGAATTCCTCAGTAGCAGCCCGGAGTTTGGAGTTGCCCCCTATTACATGGAACTTAAATATAACGGCGAAATGAGGGTGCTACTATACATCTCTGCCTAATCCTTCGGGGAATATAGGCGTGTTGTTATGTTATGTTTTTTTTTCCAGTCTTTTCCCAACTATGTTGGGGTCAGGTTCCAGTCTAACCAGATGCGGCTGAATACCAGTATTTTACACGGAGCGGCTGCCATCAGACCTCCGCAACCCAGTTACAGAGTCATGCCGATATCCTAAGGTTAGACCGGTTGTCAGATTTTCGCGCTTCTGCCTTCCCATAGGTATTCATATGACAACCGGGATCGACTGTTTAATGTGCTTTCCGAGGCACGAAGGAGTCTCGATGTGTATTGAAGTTCACCCACTCAAGCGCAGCCTTATCTCGCAAATCGCACAATCCGCGCGGTTGGTAATTAGCTACGAGCCCCTTATAACATTAGTAATATACATAACATCACGCCAGTATTCCCCGAAGGGTTGTACAGAGGTGTATAGTCACACTCTCATTTCGCCGTTATGTTTAAAGGTCAAAGCACACATATCAACTCGGAAAGGGATCATCACCGTATCAACTCCAGCCGTTCAGTATTCTTTGTATGAAACTCCCTACTGCAACGCACACTAATCGGAATTGTAACGTAATCGCCTCGCCTCGGTACCAGCTCACAAACCGCGGTGCGGTGCGTGGTCAACTTGGTTCCCGCGCTTAAGGCTCGTCGTCCCCGCGCTTACGTCTCTCCATACCCGAGCTTACGTCTCTTCGTCCACCCTTGCCCCTCTCACCCCTCCCGCGGCCTGTCTACAGCACACTACTATTACTACGAGCCGTAAGCGTGGCGTCGCCTAGCCGTAGCCGAGTCGACGTATCGGAGCTGCTGATCCGGTTTGGTTACGTGCTTACGTTAGGTTGACGCCTGTTTGACGGCGAGGTGAAAGGCGAAACGGTGACGATCCCTTTCCGAGTTGATATGTATGCTTTGACCATAAGTCACATATAATGGTGGGCGAGCCTATTGCCATCAACCGAGCACACATCCAAATTCTGAGCTGCTACTGAGGAAATCCACACGGTAAACCCCAACAACACTGCATTTTTTAATAAAATACGAATCTTCCTCTTAGCCTTTTTCCAATTATCTTGGGGTCAGCTTCCAGTCTAACCAGATGCGTCTGAATACCAGTATTCTACACGGAGCGACTGCCATCAGACCTCCGCAACCCAGTAACTGGGCAATGCCGATATCCTAAGGTTAAACCGTTTGTCAGACTTTCGGGCTTCTGACTACCCGTAACGACTGTCATAGGTATTCGTATGACACCCGGGACCGACGGCTTAACGTGCTCTCCGAGGCACGGAGGGGTCTCGATGTGTAACAAATGGTCACCCATCCACGGACTGACCGCGGCAAGCGCAGCTTAACCTCGGAAATCGTACGGCGCGGTTGTTATTTAGCCACGAGCCCCTCAATTTGAATAAAATACGAATAATGAATGATAATATTCTGACAAAACTGGAATATAGAACTGTGACCACATACCACGGTACAGACAGCAGTGAACAACGAAACAGTAATTTACATTCCACCCATATATTTAGACCTCTCACAAAAACTATTCGCTATTGGCACCGAAAGGGTTGAAAGTTGCTAAACTATTAACTTTTGTTTAGTTCCGAACGGAAGGGCATCGCTTTATCATTTCGATGGGGCCTACAAATTCAGTTGGCCTGCAATAAATCTGTTGAGGCGAGAGTCTCCAAGCTGTAGGTGTCTTGAGGATTTTGCATTATCACATTTTTTACCTTTAGGTGTCTCTTTGGGATCCTCTAGTATGTTAACGCTACTCAAGAAACTAACAGCTGTCAACATTTTTAAGGTGTGACAAGATATCTGAGCGCACTGGTCGGCAGTATTGCATTTTTGTCTAAATCTGATATACGTCTGCAATTAAAAGTTTGAGCTTTTAGCTGAAAGCCAAAGGCACTGTTCAAACTTATATTATGTTATTAGAATAAGTACAGTACGATACAACTAAGAAGTCGCATCGGCAAAATTGATCGATCAACCAATGACAGTCGCTCATTTTCGCGCCACTTACACTTATGGCGACAGCGTAAAGATATTTTTTACTCAGTATTAATAAACATTCATGGTCTTGAAGTCGCACTCAGTTCGGAAGTGTTCGATGTAACGAAGTTTGCCGATGCGACTTCTTATTTATGTCGTGTTATACGTCCGTCAGCACTAAGGGAACGTACCCATACTACGTGACCCGTTCAGGGAGGGGGGTCATACCACGCTTGGTCACAGGGGCACTTGGTCATATACTAAGGGTGGTCACCGAGAGGGGGAGGGGGGTAAAAAGTTGTAAAAAATGGTTTACGTAGTACGGGTACATTCCCTAAGACTACCCTTGCTAACTGACTAATCTTTTTACCACGACAAAAGTTTCACTTATAGCTCGTGTCGTTACGAGAAAAGAAGATATATAAGTACCTACTGTAATGATTGCTCTTTAAAGCGTTCTTTGAAGTCCGTAAACACACGAATACTGTTGGTCAGTGTCCCCGTTCACCGACAATCAAGTGATCGTTCTAGTAATATTAAAAAAAACAGAAAAATAATATTTTTTATTTAAAGTGAGTCACCACAGTTATAAAAATAATCGGGTTTGAAAATCGTTGTCACCCTATTCACAACGGAACTCAGGATTTTTCTGCTCGACTGTGTTGAAACAGAACAGCGAGAACGCACTTTCCTTTATCTGCTACGATTGTCTCGAGAATTTATTCTTATGGACACAACTAGAGATGAATATAATTCATATTGTTGTTTTTGCGCCTTGTACCCGACTACCCGGGTCGGACGCTGCCGCGATGGCGCTGTTTCGGTCGGACGCACACGGCCGTCTTGACGCTCGGGCGACTTGTCGAGAATGTAACCGTCGGACGGTATTTTTTTGACGAAGTATTGTAGGTCTTGTTGTAGAAAATATTATGGAAATGGTAAGTGGGTGTATGCTTTGATTATGTTATGATAAACATAATTCGTATTGTTTTTACGCCTTATATCCGTGTCGGACACTGTCGCATTGGCCCTGTCTCGGTCGGACGCACATAGACGTCTTATTGAGAACAAAACGGTTGGACGGACAAATACGTGAAGAAGTATATATATACAAGGTTAGTCGGAAAGGGGGTACTAAGCCGCGGGCCACTTAAAGTATCACTGATGATTATTTTAAGGCAAGTGTAAAAATTTCAAAATTCGATAATTTTTATTTGCATGCAATAAGATTTTTATTTTAGTTTTTTCAAAAATAAAACATCTGCTTTAGTTATGAATTCAGAAAATTAATTTTCTAATCCGTGACCCCAAATATGACCTAAATTGTAAAAACAGCTGATCATAGCCATGGACAGATAGATTTTAGCATATATTTTACGAAATCTTTGAAAAGATATTTCTCTTAAACTATCGAGTTTTGGGGAACGTTGTAGAACAAAAGTTATCTGTTATTATGGGTACTTTAACACCCTTTCGGCTTAGTACCCCCTTTCCGACTAACCTTGTATATATATAACGTACTGTTAAACTGTGTGTGTTTGCAAAATTTCTCCTTGAAATCTTAATTCTGAACTAAATTCGTATTAGTTCAGAATTAAGATTTCAAGGAGAAATTTTCGTAGTGTTGGTTAATTATTACAACAAAATGCTACATTATTAGCAATGTAGATACTTGTGATTCATAACAGGTAAAGCTTAAATCTCTAGTTGAATAATAAACTTGACAAAATGTTTGATGAATTAAGTTGCAGTTGGTAGTGACGGGTTGCCCGCATATTTGGATGATGACATGATAATTAATGATTCATGACTATATAAAATTAAGCGTCATTCGTCTGTTAATCAACCGTTATAACATGGCTTGCCCATAGTGCTAGCTAAGGGCGATGCCTCATTAGTGCGTTACGTTGCGTCGTCGCAACGGATCAACGCATTGTATGCCACACCTGCGTTGCGACGACGCACGACGTCGCAGCGCAAGAGGACGACGCACGCACCTCTAGCAATGGAACACTGTCCGACGTCGCACCGGAGCTTCGACACCGCAGCGCATCACCCTTCCCCCGCTTCGTCTCTCGTCCGCCGATCCGTTGAAACGTCGCGTGCGACGACGCAACGCTTTAATGTGGCACGTCATTTAAAATGTATGGAAAACGACGCAGCGTTGACGCTGTGACGACGCAACGCACTAATGAGGCAAGCTCTAATGCTAATAATTCCGACACTTTTGAAGGGCCAAGCCACATCTGACGGAAGATATGTCGCCGATCTTCCGTCGCATAATTTACTCGAGGAATTTAATAACGCATCTTCGGTCAAATGTGTACGGTGTGAGATGTTTGTATGGAATTATGTGTACCCGCGGAAGATCGGCGACGTATCTTCCGTCAGATGTGGCTTGGCCCTAAAAATACAAAGTTACAGTATCACGCAAGTACGGTCAATAGCAAAAGTCGATGAATATTTCAATATTTTGAAATTAATATCTATAATTTTATTTTATTAACAACCTTTTCTGCATAAAGCACTTTTGTAACTTTGAACGGTCATCATTTACTTTTGATATTGACTGTACTTATAAAATGACTGCCAACTCAATTAGCAGGCCATACAAAATACACTTAAATTGCATATTCATAATAGGTAATTAGGTATATCATGACACTCTTCTGAATTATTTATTTTTAATTAAATTTAACAGGCTTTCGCGCGAGTTGAGCCTTTGTTAAATATTAAACAAATTACACTCGTAAATGTTTTATAGTTTTCTACGGGATTAAATTAGCATGTATAATTTATGTTTTAAAAGTTATTTTGAAGAAAATTGTAGGTTTTAATAATTGTTTTTTTAATTCTCACCTACTCGTATAAACGTTTTAGCTTAACCAAATTCTGAAGTAGCAAATAACCTGCGATACCAAAAAAACTTCTCTTTTACTTAAAGGCCGTGGAAATGCGTTCCTTGCGAAGTATGTGCGGTGTAATTTTGAATGATAGATTGAGAAATGATGAGATTAGACAAAGTTGCGGTTTAAAAGATGATGTAGTGACAAAAATTGAAAGGAGTATGCTTAGGTGGTTTGGCCATGTTGAGAAAATGAGTGAACGGCCATTAACAAAATGAATTTATAAGGCGGATGTCAATGAAAACGCCGGTAGAGGACGTCCTAGAAGGACATACATCGATGTTATTGGTGATGTTCTTCACAAAGGTCAGGTGCGTAGTACTCTCAACCGGCATGCGTGTATGACAAGATGTATGAATTTGGATAAAACGAAAGAGGTATGTAAGGGTTGTAGCATGTGGCGTTCTATAGTTTCTGCCTACCCTCATGAGAAAAAAGCGTGAGTTTATGTATGTATGTAAGTTATTGTTGTACTGGTTTTAAGCAGTGATAGCCTAGCGGTTGAACACTTGCCTCTCATGCAGGAGTGTCTGAGTTCGATTCCGGCCCGTACCTATGACTTTTCGAATTTATGTGCGGATCAGAATTTGATTATCACTTGCATTAACGGTGAAGGAAGAACATCATGAGGAAACCTGTACACCAGAGAGGGCTCCATAAAGTTCTCGATGGTGTGTGTAGTCTGCCAACCCGCACCAGGCCAGTGTGGTGGACTAAGCCCTTCTCATTCTGAGAAGAGACCCGTGCCCAGCAGTGGGACAGTAGTGGGCTAGTTATGTATGTGTGGTTATAATAATAATACATTAAGGGGCTCGTGGCTAATTACCAACCACATGGATCATACGATTTGTGAAGTTAAGCTGCGCTTGCCGCGGTCTGTCCATAGATGAGTGACCGCCGTTCGTTACACATCGAGACCCCTCCGTGCCTCGCAGAGCACGTTAAACAGCCGGTCCTGGATGTCATACGAATACCTATGACAGTCGTTACGGGAAGTTAGAAGCCTGAAAGTCTGACAACTGTACAACATTAGCATATCGGCATTGCCTAGTAATTGGGTTGTGGAGGTCTCATGGCAGTCGGTCCGTGTAAAATACTGGTATTCAGCCGCATCTGGTTAGATTGGAAGCTGACCCCAACATAGTCGGGAAAAAGCTAGGCAGAACAATAATAATACATTGTAAGATAGTTCTTATTACGGTATAATGGAACATAATGCACATCATGTAAAAACCCCTTTGACAAACAAAAATAAAAAAACCAGCTCGGGTCTTTTGGCAGCAGAGACGCATTGAAACTCATTTTGTACAAAGAAAAACTGCCGAATCAAGCCGAAGAGAGCCGACATGTTATGCTGCGTCCAGACCTGCCGAATGCGCCGCTCACGAGCCGCTTGCGAACTGCGCGCGTGCTGCTCGCATGCAGTTACAGCGTACGTTTACTGCGCCGCTCTAGTGCAACTTCGGCAAGGCTCGATTGAAGTGCGCACATAGCTACTTTCGCGTCTGAACTATAAGCCTCAGCTGAGAATTTGCTTCCGAAGATGTCGGACCATACGACTGCCGTTAGCATAATTGCTGCAGCATCGGCTATTTTATTACTGACAAAAACTAAAAGGAAAAACAGAAGACGTTGGTGGCAGGTTCCACGAGCGGCACGCGCGCACCACCTGCGCCGCTCGAGTGCGGCGCGTAGCTTGCGCGCGAGCGGCGCGCGGGCGGCGCGCGTGCTTCGTACGAACATGAAATGCACGCGCGCAGTTCGCGTGCGGCTCGCGAGCGGCGCATTCGCGGCGCGTTCGTCAGGTCTGGACGCACCATTAGGAAGAAACGCGGGCTGCAAAATATTAATAATTTAAATAGGTTTTTGCTATCTATTTCCGTCCCACCCCTTCCGCAAACCTTCCCAATTGAGCGCGAAAAAGACACCTGCATCTCTGACTGATTTCTCCTGTGCAATATTAGGGAAATCGTTCGTTCGTATTTCCCTGTATTTCCTTTTTCAAATCTGGACCGGTTTTTTTTTGTAATAATTCAAGAAAGACTTTGGTTATGTCTGTATGTGTTCCATTTTTTTTGTATTCGTCAAATTTGTTTGCCAGATGTTTTAAAACGGTGGTAAAACCGGTGTATTTATGTAAAGTTTAAACGTTTCTATTTCTTTTAATAATTCATTTATTGACAAAAACAAAACATAGGGACATAGTGGTGGTAGATATATATCATATGGTAAAAAATATTTGCCCTAGTGACATTATCCAAGGAGGAAACTGAGGAATACGTTTGTATGAACTAAATGCCCACCGCATTTCCTCTTAGGTCTGCCGTCGTGTGCCTGCCATCGCGACCATCGCCACACAATAGCCGCTTTCATACCCGTATCGCCGCATTAGATGTTTCACATCAAAATAATAGCAAAAAAGCTTTAGTACCTATCGGAATACTAAAACATCATCATTCTCCTAACGATTCAGAGTTAATCGAATGTCCATCATAGTGGTAATGATTGGCGTCCTCCGTATACACAATGAGCTAAGTCCAACACGACATGTGGCCTCATTAATTTATTCATTTGACTGTGATTGGACGTCATCAGTTTATCGCCCTGTGAAAAACATTCATGGGTTTATTTATTGTGTGTCGTAGAAGGTTGGTCATACTGAATTCAGTAAGTGGTGACAGCATTGATAGCATAGTAGTGTGACCGTCGACTGCCAAGTCATAGGTCTCGAAATCGAACCCAAGGCACGCACCTCCGACTTTTCAGATTCATGTGCGTATTGTATAAATATCACTTGCTTAAAAACGGTGAAGGAAAACATCGTGAATAAACCGGCATGCCTGAAAGATATTTCTCGACGGCATGTGAAGCCAATTCAGGGGCCCATGGTCGGCATAAACTTTGACACCAGATTAGTCGCTAACCATACGAAAAGAAGAAGAAAAAGAAGTAAGTGGTATTTTAGTAGCGCGCTCGCGCCACCTCGCTGCGCAGACGTCGGCCTTCCACAGCCAGGCAGAGGTACAGTCCACGACAGATCGACATAATTTTTCATTTTGTTTTATTTTTGTTATCTTTTAATAGTTTTAAATTGTGTTTATTTATTGTGTACCTACAATCTTTATCTATACTAATATTATATCTTTATTGGAAAGATTTGTATTTTTGCATGTCAGACCTGCCGAATGCGCCGCTCGCGAGCCGCTTGCGAACTGCGTGCGTGCTGCTCGCGTGCAGTTACAGCGTACGTTTGGTGCGCCGCTCTAGTGCAACTCCGGCAAGGCTCGGGTGGGGCGCGCGTGCAGCACGCGCGCCGCTCGTGCGCACATAGCTTCTTTCGCGTTTGAACTATGAGCCTCAGTTGTGAATTTGCTTCCGAAGATGTCGAACCATACGACTGCCGTTAGCATAATTGCTGCAGCATTGGCTATTTTATTACTGACAAAAACTAAAAGGAAAAGCAGAAGACGTTGACGGCAGGTTCCACGAGCGGCACGCGCGCACCACCTGCGCCGCTCGAGTACGGCGCGTAGCTTGCGCGCGAGCGGCGCGCGGACGGCGAGTGAGCTTCGTACGAACATGAAATGCATGCGCGCAGTTCGCGAGCGGCTCGCGAACGGCTCGCGTGTGGCGCATTCGCGGCGCGTTCGTCAGGCCTGGACGCACCAATACAGGTTTTACCTACATCAGACACAAGTTTCTATTTTAAATTTTACTTTGTCTCTGTACTGTGTTTGTGATGATGAGAGAATAAATAAATAACAAAACATTACGCCCTGTATTCCCCGAAGGGTTCGACAGAGTTATTTTAGTTCTCCCTCGTTTCGCCAGTTATGTTTAAGTCCCATGTAATAAGGGGCGAGCCTATACCCATTAAAACGGGTACAAATACAGACTCCGAGCTGCTACTGAAAATTTCCTAGTGGAAATGTGGCGGCATCTATCACGCCACATGCAAACTATCCTGCATCGCGATATCAGAGTTTGACACGCAGATAGTATATATACAAGGACCCAACATCAACCGTTGGGCAGTGGCCCGCCAGGCACAAGACTCCGCCTGGTAGGAGGATCCTCCTTTTCGTAGGCGGAACATCATATCTCGTTCCCCTACATTGGTGACCCCGACGTGATCATCACAGACAATGTTTCCACATTGGTGACGATTACTAACGCAACCTTCGCAGCCTATAAACATCGGCAGCAACATCATCACTCCCCTCTGCTCAACATTCAAGCAAGCAGCAAGTCACACAGCCAGCCAGCATCCTCGGCTTCATCGTGTCACCACTAGCTTGCAGCGAACGCGCAAGCCTGGTCACACCTTCAGCCCTCTTCAGCAACATGGCACAGCACGCTGCAAATTCGACCGGTCAACTAGCAGAGGCACATCTCTCCTGGTCGACGCCAGCAGCCAGCCACTTCTCACCGCTCACAGTTCCGACTCACCGTGAACGACGCGGCATCCGGTTCCAACTCACTGGAACCCTCACCTTGGCCCTGGCAAGCATCTCAACATGCAACGACTTGCTGACTCATCACTACAATCGACCTCCGGTCTTGGGGGGAGTGATGTGGCGGCATCTATCACGCCACATGCGAACTATCCTGCATCGCGATATCAGAGTTTGACACGCAGATAGTATATATACAAGGACCCAACACCAACCGTTGGGCAGTGGCCCGCCAGGCACAAGACTCCGGCTGGTAGGAGGATCCTCCTTTTCGTAGGCGGAACATCATATCTCGTTCCCCTACAGAAAAACCCAATAACACTGCTGACCTGGGGATCGAACCCAGGATCCCATTCTCAGCAGTCACGCTTGCGACCACTAGACCAACAAGGCAGTCAATAAATAAATATTGTATTAATTTCATATAATTTATACTTCATTTCATATTACATTAGTCAGAGTGGCCCACGAAAGCACAAATATTTTTTGAGCCATTTTAAATAGTTTCAGCTAATCTTGATTGACCGTTAAAGTTCATAAAAGCAAAATACTGGGTTGAATAATTATCTGTTAGAAGCAAACACGTTATTTTCCAAACATTTCCTGGGTCGTATTTGTCTAAAGTTATATGGAATAGAAGTATAGAGTAGAATCTACTTTTCAGAACAACCATTATATTAACTAGCACAATTTCTATTTGAAGAAAAGCAATATGGCCGCACAATTAAAACACGTTTAAAACATGAGACGTTAAACTTAAAACAAGTTCCTTAATTACATTTTCGCGTTTCGCGAATGTTTTCATAAACTATTTTCTGTTATTGCCCTAGTTCTACTCATATTTAAGTTAGTTCTGTTGGTATTTCTAATGTGTTCTTAAAGTCTTTTATATTGCTCATAATCACTCTTGTAGCAGCCGTGTAGGTAGCTTGGTAGGCCAGTGACTCTCTTTTAGTGGGTGTCGGGAAAGGTGACTAACTCAAGATTTCTATATAAGGTGGTTGCGTTGCATGCTTTTGCGAATCCCGCGACCTCGGCCGAACGGTCAGGAGGAGGAACACCGTTGTTTTTAGCCGGTAAGAGTCCGGCAGACACCCTCGCCTTCCCCGGGCGAGGGACGTCCATGAGGATTTTCCAACGATAAAAAGATACGATTTTTATACAAGGTGTAATATTATAATTAGAGTCGACTACTTAATCGATTTCAGCCATTTTTATTATTATATATTTTTAACCCCCGACAAAAAAGAGGGGTCTTAGAGATTTTTGTGTCGGGGGTTTCTTTTAAAGTAAATATTCAAAATAGCCTAGCTGAACGCTCGCCTTCCATGCAGGAGGGTCAGAGTTCGATCCCAGCACGTACCTCTGACTTTTCGAATTCACGTGCGGATCAGAATTTGATTAGGTATCACTTGCGTTAACGGTGAAGTAAAAACATCGTGAGGAAACCTGCACACTTGAGTGGGCTCCATAAAGTTCTCGATAGTGTGTGTAGTCTGCCAACCCGCACCAGGCCAGCGTGGTGGACTACCGCCTAAACCCTTCTCATTCTGAG
Organism: Amphipyra berbera; assembly: GCA_910594945.2. Taxonomy (NCBI): domain Eukaryota; kingdom Metazoa; phylum Arthropoda; class Insecta; order Lepidoptera; family Noctuidae; genus Amphipyra; species Amphipyra berbera. The sequence continues at coordinate 3,881,153 of OU343131.1, read as the reverse complement.
AAGAGTTCCGTGTCCAGCAGTTGGACATCAATGGGCTAATTATGTACATGTTTATTTAAAAAAAAATGCTTTTTGCAAATCAATCATCAGTCGAGATCAAGAAAATTAAGCCTTATGGTAAGGCAATTAGGTTGAATTTTAAATGCAGTTAACAATTAAAAGCAACAGCAATTTTGTAAAAAAATATGATAAAGTTTATTCAAGTTAAAGTTTAACTATAGTAATGTGCTTTTAACTTGATATTCTAATTGGGTTGTCTGAGATTTCTACTTATTTCTATTAGACGTAGTAGGTATATTTTCCAGCGTAATTAGTAGAATGATGACGTGTGCATCTGGCTGATCGACTTCCAATCCGTTTTAACCGACTTCAAAATTTAATGATTCTATTTTTGTTTGATAGAGTATTCTTTCGAAGTGGTCCCTTTTAAATTTGGTGAAGATCTGATGAAGAACTTCAGAGATAGACACTGGAACCCCTCAATGACGAACAGTACACGTAAAGTGATTCGATTACGAGCAGCGTCTTTAGTAGGTCCAAACATGTTTTAATTAAGGCCACTAAAAATAAAAAACATTTTAACAAAAATAAAACCGACTTCAAAAAAAGAAAAAAAAAGAATAAAATAATTACCATATTAGAAAATTAACAGTTTAAGAAGTCGGTACCTTTCATTTGGTTCACTGACTTTTGAAACTGTTAACTTTATAATAAGATAATTATTTTATTCTTTTTTTTCGTTTTTTTGAAGTCGCTTTTTTTGTTATTAAAGGAACAGTTTGGCATTACGAATTACTAAAGTTAGATACAAGGAGAGTAAAAAAGGAATGTCATATAAAAACAATAGTCATCAGAATCATCAGAATAATTTCTTCCTAGTTCTTCGTTTAATTTCACACGTAAATACATAGAACATAGACACTCTTGTATTTCAGCAATCGATCTTCAAAAGGTTCATTCAACCTTTGACCTACCATTTACTACTCGTTAATCGTCTTTACGACTAATATCTTTAGTGTGGTCCATCAGCTTTTAGAAATGGGTGATCTTGCCACTTTTGTGCTAGTCCAGACCTTTTTACAGTAGATTAAGTGCGGCCAAGTTCACAATTCAATGACCACAGAGATGCGTGATTATATATATTTGTCAAATTAGAGATATTTTTAATTCACTCAGCAACTATCAAATTCTTTCCAACTTCAAGCACTCGAAACAAAATATTAATTCTAGCATATGCATGCATTCGGGCCTAAGACCGCCAGTGCTTACACGAATAAAAACTGGCCAAGTGCGAGTCGGACTCCCGCACCGAGGGTTCCGACTTTATTAGCAGTGATAGCCTAGTGTGTGACCGTCGGACTGCCAAGTCACAGATCTCGAGTTCGAACCCAAGGCACGCACCTCTGACTTTTCGGATTCATGTGCGTATTGTATAATTATCACTTGCTTAAAAACGGTGAAGGAAAACATCGTGAGGAAACCGGCATGCCTGAGAGATAGTTCTCGACGGCATGTGAAGCCAAGTCAGAGGCCCATGGGCGGCATAAACTCTGACACCAGGTTAGTCTCTAACCACACGAAAAAGAAAGACCGAGGGTTCCATACAAGCATATTTTTTTGTGTTGCAACCACAAATTTACGGTTTTCTTATTTTTTTCTTTACTTGTGTTATAAGACATTGCTTCTTGCCAAATTTCATGATTCTAGGTCAACGGGAAGTACCCTATCTATAAGTTTTGATTCCCTTGCGAGTGTCAAAATATGCAGCATAAATGGCCGTATGTTTTGATTGCGTTGACTTAGGAATTTGATTTTTACAGCTCCAAGGGATTGCAGACTTGAGTATTTGATATTAATTTCAATTTGATACCTCCACTCATTCGTGAGGAAAAGGGTCTTGACAGACAGACAGACGGACAACGATAGGATCTTATAAGGGTTACTTTTTTCCTTTTGCTTGGTGGTAGAATGTATACGGTCCGCCTGGCTAGCTACCACCCTCACATTAAAGTCCGGCGCCAAACAGTTTACTGTGTTCCGTCATGTATATGTGAGAGCCAGAGGGGTATAGGGGAATCCCTCTATATCTCTGTTCCTTGGATTCGTGTGTTCCATCTTAGACCCTGTCTGCGCTTATAATCAGGTGAGACTAGGGCCAAACGTGACCAAGTTACACTCACATAATTTTTATACCACAAAGTCTGGAATTTAAAAGAGACTGTGATCTCTGAGTTTGTTTCGGCTTTTCTTCTCAGATTTAGTCAGATGGGAAATGCCGACGCCATCTAGTCTTAAAAACAAACATTACATTGACTTGTAAAAGTGTCTGTAACAGATTTATTTACAGAAATAAAAATCATTTATCATTTAGTTAGGAATAAAAAAAAGGTGCGGATTCCAAAAAAAAATATTATTTGAATCAACATACTAGATAAACTTTAGACATCACAAATGAGTCTCAATGGCCAGAGCCTTAAAACACTCAACAACTATCAACTTCATTCCAATTTGAAGCACTCGAACAAAATATTCGACTCACTCTAGCATAAATTTAATCCGTTAAATTCACTAGCTAAAGATTCAGAGATTTAAGAGGAATATTTTATCCCATTTAATGTTTCTAGAGTATAAATAAAGGCTTTATTGCTTACTGGAGTGGCATCGAGTACTCTTAGTTGTGCTAATAGAAGTAGCTGCTAATAAACCGTCCTAGATTCTTGTCTGTGCTAGCCGATCTCTTGGATGTTTACTTTGTAGTTATTTAAGTTGTATTTACTTAGTGTTAAGTAATTATGTAATACTAGTTGTGTCTTCACGGCTCCGCCCATAGCCTATGTTACTCAGTGATAATGATCTTTCTAACGGCAATAGAATTTTTGAAATCGGTCCAGTAGTTTTTAAGTTTATTCATTACATACAAAAATACAAATCTTTCCTCTTTATAATATTAGTTTAAATAAAGAGTAATAAGTATAAATATAAATATTATAAGTAAATAAGTAATAAGTATAGATGGCTGCGTTGGGACAGATCTTTCTGAGCATGAAAACCAACGATGGAAAATGGTTTCGCGTAAATACACAAACCACAACATAGGGATCCAACATGAATGGGGATACATAGGGGATCTTCTTCTTTTCGTGTGGTTAGTTAACTAACCTGGTGTCAGAGTTTACGCAGTCCACGGGCCTCTGACTTGGCTTCACATGCCGTCGAGAAATATCTCTCAGGCATGCCGATTTCCTCACGATGTTTTCCTTCACCGTTTTTAAGCAAGTGATAATTATACAATACGCACATTAATCCAGAAAGTCAGAGGTGCGAGCCTTGGGTTTGAACTCGAGATTTATGACTTAGCAGTCTAACGATCACACTGATAAGTTATCAATGCTGCTCACACGATCATAGGGGATGAGTGCACAACTTTCAAAATCCTGAAAATACAATCTTACTTTTATCCGTTCTGGTAATCAATAGACTTCATTTCTATTGAATTAAAGCTCAGAATTTAATTATCACTTGCGTTAACGGTGAAGGAGAAACATCGTGAGCAAACCCGAAGGCTCCCTAAAGTTCTCGATGGTGTGTATAGTCTGCCAATTCGCACCAGGCCAGCTTGGTGGATAAAGGCCTACTCTGACAAGTGGTGGATGCCCAGCAGTGGGACTGTAATGGGTTGATTATGGTATGTGTAATTTGATGCTCCATCTACGTTTATTATAATCATCCTGATGCAAGGCGTATTATAATAGGGTATAGAACTAAGGAACTTATGACACCACCATTGTTGGTACCAAAGTAATTTCATTGGTTATAATAATGTTTGCAATTGAGAATGTAATTCGTTCTGATTGGTTATGATATACTATTTACATAACTGCCTCGTTGGTCAAGTGGTGGTAAGCACGTCTGCTGATCGTGGGGTTCTGGGATCCCCAGGACGGGCGATGTGTTATTGAGTTTTTCTGTGTGGAATTTCTTAGTGGCAGCTCGAAGTTTGGATTTGTGCCCGGTTAGTGACAATAGGCTCACCCCCTATTACATGGGACTTAAACATAGCGGCAAAATGAGCGTGTTGAGTATTTACGGTGGTACTGCCATCTTCTCTCGTTTAGGGTTCACCTCCCCATGCAAGCAAAACAAATGCTGTATGACATTTAAATATATGTACAGTACGCGCGCAAACTGAATGCATTCGAGGCCTGAGGTGACGCTTCCCCCGCCATCCGCACGCCTCTCCTCGCACGCCCGCAAATGTAGTGTTTTCCTTGTCACCTAACACCACTAGCTCATTCCCACACGCATTCCTCAGCTCTACATTCAGTTCGCGCGCGTATAGTAGATACAATACAATACAATACTCTTTATTGTACACAAAACAAACAAGAAACATTACTATAAAAATAGAGATGTACAATGGGCGGTCTTATCGCACTAGGCGATTTCTTCCAGACAACCTTTGGATGGACATGAAGTACATACATTCAGTAGGAAATCAAAGCTCGTCGAAGTGAAGCAATCTAAAATGGATTTAAATCAACGTACCACCAGTTCAAAGCCCGTCGCTACCCAGAAGCTACATTTTATCACACTCCATAGCCTACTCTATATACCGCGAAGATTTGTGATGTGATCACACTATAAATCAGTGTCGGACACTGTCCCCAAGGAATGCTCATAAAGGCGTCATCTGTCACCTCCACTGAGATATTAACAGTGACGATGTACTGCGTGACACACTTTATTGTCTTGGAAGTTCACGTTTTGGGGTAAGCAGAACTTGAAGTGATTTGATAAAATTACATAAAAAATATTTGTAATAAGTATTCACGAGCATTTTTTACTATATTAATTATTAATTAATAATCCATACTAATATATAAAGCTGAAGAGTTTGTTTGTTTGTTTCAACGCGCTAATCTCAGGAATTACTGGTTGGAATTGAAAAAATATTTTTGTGTTGGATAGTCCATTTATCGAGGAAGGTTATAGGCTATATGACATCACGCTACGACCAATAGGAGCGGAGCATAAATGAAAATGTTGCAAAAACGGGGAAAATGTCCACCCGTGCGAAGCCGGGACAGGCCGCTAGTGGATTTATAAAACTATGGCTGAACTATGTTGCCTAAGCGGTCTGCGTCCCCGTGTATACTGAGGCTTAATCATGAGCTGAACACGCGGTGAGGTCGACATGCAATCGTTTGGTCCAAAACTAGTCAGACAATCCCGAAAAAGTTCTCTATGGTGTCTGTTGTTCGCACCAGGGCAGCGTAGTGGACCAAGGCCTTGTGGAAAAACGAGGTATGGTGTTCCTCAAACGAAAAGGCAGGACCCTCCTACCAGGCGGGTGTTGTGCCTGGCGGGCCACTGCCCAACGGTTGATGTTGGGAACTTGTATACAATATGTAACATAATTAACGCACATCCTGAAAGTAGTTTGTTCAGAATCGTTTACTGAATCGATTTCTATCATTTTTAATATAGGTAATTTTTTATCCCAAAAATAATTAAAATTACGGAAATTAGTCACACTACCCCTGTACAGTGAAACCAAACTAAAATGGACCGTAAATCAAGGCAAAAAGACTTCTAAAAATACATTTTTATTTGTATTAAAACAAATTCCGTCATTCAATACAAAATAAAGAAAAATAAACCATAATTCAAGAACATTAATTTAGTAAATAACAATGCATAATTATACATGTTAAACTGAAATTTCAGTGTATGTATGAACATAATATTCTAATTGGGGTGTTTGAGGGTGTGCGTTAATTACATTACATGTTGTATAATATACTATCTGCGTGTCAAATCTTGATATCGCGATGCAGGATTTGTGACGTCTCATCTGACAGCTGTCATTGTTGTCGCTATAGTCTGCTAGACGTTCGTCGTGCTGTGTAGTTCTCATGTGACATCTTAGATGCCGCCACAGCCTAAACCCTTCTTTTTCAAAGAATAGATTCGTGTCCAACAGTGGAATAGTAATAGGCTGATAAAACAACAATGCTTAAATATGTTTACAAATACAGAAAATAAACTTAAATCAAGTCAACTACGTACCATTACATCACAAACACAATACACAGTCGAGCGTAATCGTAGCCTATACACTGCAGGCCGAATTAATAGTCCGCTTGAATTATATGAAGCGCGATAATCAACACAGTGAGACGCGTAATAGCTTATTATTACCTTTTCGTTGGGCAAAGGGCTGTTGGTAATAATGAAGGCGTATTAATTAGAAGTCGGATAGTGATTTGTGAGTACTTCCTATTGCTGCTTTTGTAGATTATTTTGTACAAAGCTGTTATCTTAATATGCACCCATCTGTACATAAATGATTATTATCATTGTTGACTGCCTTGTTGGCATAGTGGGCGCAAGTGCGACTGCTGATATAAGCATGGGGTCTTGGGTTCGATCCCCAGGTCGGGCAAAGTGTTATTGAGTTTTTCCATTCGGAATTTCTTAGTAGCAGCCCGGAGTCTGGATTCGTGTCCGGATAATGGCAATAGGCTCGCCCCCTATTACATGAGACTTAAAGACAACTGGTGAAACGAGGGTGTACTAAAAAAAACACCTTTGCCGAACCCTTCAGAGAAATGGCGTGATGTTATGTAATGTTATCATTGTTGTAACCGATTCTGCTACTAAACACAGTTCTTATAAGGAAATTTATGTTGATGTGATGATAATTCATGGACAGTGCACAACCTAATGTCCGATTCCTATAATTTACCGAGCGTTATCGGTTAAAATGAAGACTCTTGTATCTTTACCAATAATGAAGCAAAGACCATATAGATTTACATTGTAGAGGTACTATGCCAGTAGCGTGCATTGGTTTTCGGACTAGGTAGGCAGGCACTAGCGATGTCGCCTTTCAATTGTACGCTTAAACCCATTTCAATACGATTCTGACCAAAAGAAATCATAGCCATACACGCTTATTTTATTTATAGTAATTGTTAAAGATGGAGTCGTTAATTAAATTTTATGAGGTAGGCACTGCTTAATTGCCTATATGCAAGTTAATAACTATGCGGCCTACTATGTAAAGCTTATGGATTTTGTTAGTAGCTATCACAGGTGAAATTAGCTTGCGAGTCTATTTATATGCCCAGTTTTGCTACCATTGGTAAGCAAAACGACTTGTTATGGCCATTAGTTAGGACAGGTCAACTCAAACCTGCTATAGCACTTTCCTCAAAAGGCCATTCCAGATATTGCCCTACATTACACTCGCATAGTTTTTATGCAAAAATCTGGACTTTATAAGAGACCTTGATATCTGAGTTTGTTTCGGTTTTTCTTCTCAGAGCTAGTCAGAGAGGACCAGCCAGCGCCATCTAGTCTTAAAAAAAACATTACATTGACTTGTAAAAGTGTCTGTAACCATTGCGATATAATGTACTAACGTTATATTCCAAATCCATAATTCAGATAATTTATGTATACAAAGAAACGTCAAGAAATGTCACTATCAAAATGACATGAGAGTGGTACAAAACATTTTATCATTAAATATTTACTAAGTTATCATCTATAAAATTAAAGTTGATTAATTATAAGAACTATGCAAACAAAATACCGTAGCCAAACAATGTTTGCGGCGCTCATATCTAGCTCCGATTAGGATTAAGTAATATTTTTTTCATGGTGTGTTGGAATCTGAATAACAAACTATCGGTTTTGGGATCGGATTCATTCTCATTTATGACAAAACTATTAATAACGTCATCAATTATTATCACCTTTGTAAAAGTAGGTGCCTCATTTCTGCGAATAGACTGGTGTACGATTGGTCTTATTGCAGACAGGGTAAAATCGTCCATTATTTGGACGAAACTGGTCTTTGGACCTTCTTTCTTGGGAGAAGTAGGGTTAAAGGTTGTTTTGTATTCTTTTATTACAATTCTTCCCACTGACACTGCTGATATTCTTAAAAATTCAACTGTTTTGGCAGCACAGTCTCCTCAAGACCAATATATTTGCCCTCAGCCCAAGTCTTGTATGTCTGCTTGTAGGCATTCAGCACCATGAGTTGTTCTGTGGCACTCAGATTTTCGAGGCCGCTTTTTGACAGGGAACAAACTGTCGCGGCGGTGGCCTTCGAGGGACCCGGCTGAAGCTCCATTAGTCAATTAACAAATGAAACTTAACAAGAAACAACAAACACGCAGCGAAAAACATTTAAGTTCGATCGGGGAAAAGTAAACGAATGAATTGAAATAACGCGACTTTGACATAGGTACTATCAAACGAAATTTGAAAATGTTTGGAACTCCTGCAGTGCTACCAGTATCATAAAATATTTTATACCAGAAAACCTCCTTTTTTTAATAACTTTGTTTAAAATCGAAAATTTATAAAAATAATTACGGTATAATAATTTTATAATAAGTAATTATTTCTAAAATCAGTATATAAAAGAAAATCTAGCATTTTTTTTCGCAATTTTTTGTGAATTACCATTAATAAGATATTTTTTTGATCTGTTATCTCCTTTGTTTACATAAATTATCTGAATTACGAAATCTGTTACAGACATTGAGGTATAATGTACTATAGTACATTATACCTCAATGTCTGTAACAGATTTATTTACAGAATTAAAAATCATTTATTATCATTAAAACGGCATTACTCAACCAATAGCAACTACACTTCTACTTACGTTATACTAGTAAAGTACCAGAAAAAAAACTAATTGAATTTCATACTAAACTTTATTTATATTTTTTTTAATTTTAACTAATAATGATCCTCCTCTCTCCAACTTTGCTGTGCCCAACAGATCGGCCCAAGCGATATTAGACGGATGACGTTTTTTTTTTTAGATGCTCCTCTCCCTCTTTCTCCTGTATCTTGGGTGCATTTACAAACACAAACAATTTGCAGCTTCTTTTTCAAGCGATAGGCGATAGTTGGACGACCGTTTTTGTTTTTTTTTTTGACGTTCCCTTCACTCTTTCGATTTCTCCGACTGTGTGACCGGCCCATCGGGTATTTGCCCGTATGGCCAGTCTGGGCCTGCATCATTTTCTATTACTAGGTATCACCTAAGTAACATTGTGGAATACGCAAATAAATATTGATTATTGAGTAGAATCAGTTCACGATACAAAATTGCCTCTGATAATTACAGCACCCATAGCACTGATTTTCAGATCTACACTCGGAAATAATAAATCCAGGCTACCAACATAAAGCCTCGTCTCCACTAGGCAACATTTGGCGCACGTCATGTTGCACAACATGTTGCTCAACGTGATGAAAATCAGCGCGAAACTTTTGTTTAGCAACGTTGTCTGTCTACACATGATTTCGCTCGCATCAGTCGTCGACAACATGTCGCCAGAGGAACTAGTGTTGATTTCAGCGGCGGTAGTTATAATGTTATCGAAAAATGCATCGAAAAGAAAAAAGCCACATTGATGGGTTAGAAATTACTTACCAAATAAAGTAAATGTATTCAGTGTAATCGTTACACCACACGGACATTTCTGCGCGTCACATTTTCCACTCGACAACATTTGATGCTCAACTGCATGTTGCACCGAAACAAACAACAAGCCGTGCGTCTAGTTGTGCACTAGCTGGCAACATCGCGCGATGTTGTGCAACTCTGCCGAAGATGTTGAGCATCACGTGTGGCGCGTCAATTGTTGCCTAGTGGATACGACGCTTTAACCTTAATATCCTGGAACATTATTTAACATTTTAACATTGTTTATGTTTGTGACCCGGATTCATTGCTCACGGGTGTATATGTAGCCGAAATCTCCGACAGCAAAAAATGTATCCAAATCGGTAACTGTTGCAGTGATAGCCTAGCGGTGTGACAGTCGGACTGCCAAGTCATAGGTCTCGAGTTTGAACCCAAGGCACGCACCTCTGACTTTTAGACATTTTTTTTCATGTGCGTATTGTATAATTATCACTTGCTTAAAAACGGTGAAGGAAAACATCGTGAGGAAACGGCATGCCTGACAGATATTTCTCGACGGCATGTGAAGCCAAATCAGAGGCCCATGGGCGGTAAAACTGACACCAGGTTAGTCACTAACCACACGAAAAGAAGAAGGTAACAGTCTCGTTGGTCTAGTGGTGGCAAGCGCGAATCATGAGGTCCTGAGTTCGAACCCCAGGTCGGGCAAAATGTTATTGGGTTTTTCTGTGTGAAATTACTCAGTAGCAGCCTGGAGTTTGAATTCTTACCCGGTTGATGGCAATAGGGTGTTACTATATATCTCTATCCAACTCTTCGGGGAATACAGGCGTGATGTTATGTATATAAGTATTATCGGTATTTGCAGAAACACAACACAATAGTGTGGAATACCCTAAAAGCGTATGGTGTAGTGGGGAATACCCTAAAAGCGTATGTTGCAACCGACTGGTAGCTGGTACTTGAATTAACTCGACATCTTGTCAGATATTCTGGCCCTTATAAGACGTTTACGCCGCTGCAAGCACTCAAGCGTGCAGGCCTCTCAATTTGCACGAGGGCCAAGGCGTTCCTATTACTCAAGTCTATGGACCCTAAAAGCCGCTTAAGCCTATTACTGGGCATCTAGTTGGATCTAATTCTCATCCTAGACATTGTAGGAAATATATTATTGAACGTTGATAGAGAAGCTACTAATCCTAAAAATCATCTATCCTAAAAGTCCTATCTGAAAACCAGCGATGCGATATTTTGTTTTTTTTTAATGTCGCAGCATTGAGCTGAGATAGGAGCCCTTTTTGGCCTTGTGCAGGTAGTCTAAATTCTTATCTATTCTTTTTTGTAAATATTGTTTTTGTTTCTGTAACTGCCTGTGTGAGTCCAGAATAAATAATTTTCTTTCTTTCTTCTTTCTAAAATATGACATTAATTTTATGTAGTATGTATCTATACTAGGTATATGGAGCAGTGATAGCCTAGCGGTTGACCGCTTGCCTTCCATGCAGGAAGGTCTAAGTTCGGTCCCGGCCCGCACTTCTGACTTTTCGAATTCATGTGCAGATCATAATTTGATTATCACTTGCGTTAACGGTGAAGGAAAACATCGTGAGGAAACCTGCATGCCTGAGAGGGCTTCAAAAAGTTCTCGATGATGTGTGTCCACCAACCCGCACCAGGCCAGTGTGGGAGACTAAGACCCTTCTCATTCTGAGAAGAGAGCCGTGCCCAGCAGTGGGACTGTAGTAGGCTGATTATGTTAGAAAGAAAGAAAATTATATATTTAAGTCTCTTTACATCTCGACAAATAAAATAAAACAACAAAATAAAAAGTTATATGCCTCCACGAGACTAAAAAAGGAGCCCATCTCAGCATAATGCTGCTACACAAAAGTATAGCAGCGCTGGTTTTTGGATGGGTCCTGATAGTGAGGCCACGGACAGCCACGAGCAAATACACGTTGTGTATCTATAGTATTTAAAAGCAAGGGGAGCCTCTATCTGAAATTGATCGACATAATTTTGAATCCCTCAGTTGGAGTAAAAGTACATAGAATACATTAAAAGAGCCTCCACGAGTGACGATACTTAAGTACGTCCGGCGCACCCTGGGCAGGCAACCCCACTACCAACCTTGCTGACTGGATAATCTCTTCACCACGGCATGACCTATTCTCGTATATCTCTTAGTGACTAGAGACGAAGAAATAGAACACGATGATGGTATTCCAACCACATGTGATCAGATTCGTTCTGCCTAGCCTTTTTCCAACTATGCTGAGGTCAGCTTCCAGTCTAACCAGATGCGGCTGAATACCAGTATTTTACACGGAACGACTGCCATCAGACCTCCGCAACCCGGTTACTGGACAATGCTGATATCCTAAAGTTAGACTGGTTGTCAGACTTTTGCGCTTCTGACTACCCATAACGACTGTTATAGGTATCCGTATGACACCCGGAACCGACTGTTTAACGTGTTCTCCGAGGCCCGGGGTCTCGATGTGTAACGAATGGTCACCCATCCACGGACTGACCGTGGCAAGTGCAGCTTAACCTTGCAAACCATGTGATCCGCGCAGTTGTTAATAAGCCACTAGATTGATGATCAAATTCCCAGATCAGAAACACAATTACACAGTCATCTCATTAAAGAGTTTGTAGGTTCAATTATACGTCTGCCGGGGTTGTGGTTCATGCAATAGCGAATCTCGTGACCCCAGCCATAGGTTAGAAGGAGGAACATCATCATCCTCCTGCCTTATCCCAACTTATTTGAGGCCGGCGCAGTATGTCTTCTTCTTCGATACATCTCTATTAGCCGTCATCTCAATAGTCACCCCATTTCTAGCCATATCATCTTTCACACTATCCATCCATCGTTTCTTTGGTCTTCCTCTACTCCTATAACCATCCACATTCATACTCAAAACTTTCCTCACGACATGTTCCTCGTTCCTCCGCATCACATGCCCATACCATCGTGGGTTTTTAGCCGGTAAGAGTCACGCAGGCCCCCTCACCTTCCCGGGACGAGGGACGTCCATGAAGACTTTCGCAAGACAAAAAAAAGAAAAGGTTCAATTATACCTACTTTGTTTAAATGTTTACCCTCCAGTGATTTGAAGATCCAGAAAAGCAATTAGATAACGCAGCATCTCGTAAAGATAAATCAAAGTTCTATATAAAACATTGATACAATATTAAAGATAAAGTAATATCCGAAAATCTTTTAGCAAAATACGAAGAACAGGGAGGAAATAATTACAATAATTAAGTCAACATTCCTGAATAGAATAAATATAGTATCTTTTACTTAGTTTTCTCTAAAATCAATTTTCCTCGTAAACGGATAAAAGAATAGGACGACGGTATTAGGAGGAATGAACCTTTTACCTTGGAGTATTTAGTGCCTTTTTAGGAACAGTTGTTTCTATGGTTCTTTATACCAGAAGGATGTACTTATGTTGAGAGATCCTGTATACAAGTTTAAGGGCGATGCCTCATTAGTGCGTTGCGTTGCGTCGTTGCAACGGATCAACGCATTGTATGCCACACCTGCGTTGCGACGACACACGACGTCGCAACGCAAGAGGACGACGCATGCACCTCTAGCAGTGGAACACTGTCCGTAGTCGCACCGGAGCTCCGACAGCGCAGCGCATCACCCTCCCCCCGCTTCGCCTCTCGTACGCCGATCCGTTAAATGTTGCGTGCGACGACGCAACGCTTTAATGTGGCATGTCATTTAAAATATAAGGAAAACGACGCAGCGTTGACGCTGCGACGACGCTACGCAACGCACTAATGAGGCAGAGCTCTAAAAGGTCAAAGAGCAGAAAATTTTCAGAGACGGTTAAACAATAAATTTCTTTTCGCCAAAATCAAAACTCTGGACTGAAAATCAGTACTTTTTTAAAGATTACTAAAGCCCACCATTCACCGCTTCCTAGTGTTTATGCTAGGAAGACGTTTTTAAATCAACGTTTGCAACATCTGTTGAGAATAACTTCACATCACAGATCGCAGATTTGTATTTTGTGCAAAGACTAGAAACTAGGCAGGCCTTCTCAAAATATGCACGTGAATAAAACTCTTTACATCCTTAAGCATGTAAATCGTTAACAAAGATTATTATGTTATCGGTAGCTGGTAACACTGGACAGTGTTGATAAAGGAGGCCCAATCGTCAAGATGAATCAACGTACCCGAGGTTCTAAAAACTGTAGTCATTCGACGGAGCAGAGGATTCCATGTCAAACAGCCGAAAAAGTGTGACCTTTTACATCTGATTAGCTTGTCTTTATTTTCTGATCTTGAGTAAATTATTGCTGTGTTATATTGTGAACTAGCTTCTGTAACTAATCACTAACCCAATTAAAAGTACTCTCAGTGGTGGAGAGTCTATGTTGGTTTCATTTACTTTATTTACCGTGCTCCCAATCCTGACATTCCGATATTAGCTATAACTGTAATGATAGATTCATCCCCTACAAGATTCTGTTGTATGTCTTTTAGAATTATTATGCAAAGCTTACGTTTATATTAATCACGATTGTTCAGTTAACAAGATGGGCAACCTGATTTTATTACCCGAGTTTGATATTCACAGTGCTCACCCTAAAATACCTTTCAAAAATCTTTTAAGTTAATCTTGCAGTGCAGCATAAAGATTTGAGGATTGAAGTTTGAAATTATTATAATGTTGTATTGTCATGAGTTTCAGGAGAACTGTAATTGAAAAATCTGTCGCAAAGATTTAAATCAAACAAACAAATATACAAAGTGAAGCCAATTAAAAACTATTTAAAAAACGCCATCTTTTTGGCATATTTATGGCTTACTTCATGGTGGTTGAAGTTAAGGATGTACCTTACACGAATAAGCGGAAAAATAATGCCTTACATAAGAAGAAAAAATCATACGAGCATATGGCAATTCTACGGGACAGAGATAGGTACAATGCAGGCACATTGCGACGGAGGGTGACCGCCAGGCTCCGTCGATTTCCCATAGGACGGCCATTTAATTACGTTCACGAACGTTCAGCCCAGCTTTTATTTAAAGAACCATTTAATTTTTCTTTTCCACGGTAGTAGGTAGAAAACGAGATTGTTTTGTTGGTTCTCAGCTGAGAAATGGAATGTGCAATGTTGTTTTGACTTTTGCGAACAAGTTTGTACGAATGGATGTTTCGAAAAATGTGCATTGTTGTACTTCAAGTTTTCTTGAGTAATATTTTTTAATAAAAAACCGGCGAAGTGCGAGTCGGACTCCCGCACAAACTTGTAGATAGATAGGAACGTAATTTTTTTTTTGTTTTGCAAGTTCTAGTTTGCGGTTTTCGGATATATCCCTTTACTTGTGCTATAAGACATTGCTTCTTGCCAAATTTCATGATTGTGGGTCAACGGGAAGCACCCCATAGGTTTTGATTCCCTTGCGAGTGTCAAAATATGCGGCATAAACGGCCATATCTTTTGATTGCGTTGACTTAGATGTTTTATTTTTTCCACAGCTCCAAAGGATTGCAGACTTGAGTATTTGATATTAATCTTAACTTGATACCTTCACGCATTTCTGTAAAAATGGGTCTTGACAGACAGACAGACAAGCAGACGGACAACGAAGTGATTTATTTATACATGCAGTTCGCATGTATAAATAAGGCCTCTTCGTTCAAAGTTTTCTTTTGCTGTGCCCGACAGGTTCCACGATTGTTACAACAAATTTTTACTTACCAACTAAACTATACATTGTGGAATGCAATTAATGATCGAGTATTGAGTATTGAGGGTTCCCTTTTTTCCTTTTGAGCTATGGAATCCTAAAAACGTTATATGTTAACGCTAAAGTATTAAAGCAATTTAACAATAAGAATAAAACAATATTTAACTTACAATGGGCATAAAACATTGGGTAACTCAGTCAGAGAGAAACTTAATTAATTCTTCCTCTCTAGTAACAAGTTGGCAGCCGCCTTTAGGTGCACTGACCCCACTAAAGTGGACGTTTACGACATCCCACGGGATATTAAGCAGCTGATACATTATATGTTTTATCTTTTTCTCCTAACAAAGAAGAATCGAATCAAAATCATGTGTACGGGCTTAATGATCATGAAATTTAAAAAAACTTTTACTCGATTGTACCTATTAGAAACAGCAGTGATAGCCTGGCGGTTGAACGCTTGGCTTTCATGCAGGAGGGTCTGAGTTCGATCCTGGCCCTTACTCATGTGCGGATCATAATTTGATTACCAGTTGCGTTAACGGTGAAGCGAAAACATCGTGAGGAAACCTGCACACCTGAGAGGGCTCCATAAAAATCCCGATGGTGTGTGTAGTCCGCCAACCCGCACTATGCCAGCGAGGTGGACTAAGGCCTAAACCCTTCTCATTCTGTGAAGAGGCCCGTGCCCAGCAGTGGAACAGTAATGGGCTAATTATATTTTTTTATATATAAACAAAAAAGAACAATTTATTCAGCACGTAAAGACACAATCAAAATGGTGTAACGGTAACCTAGAAATACTTAACAAGCACCGTGTATAGTATAGCTTACATTATTATTAAATACATACATACATAAACTCACGCCTTTTTCCCATGGGGGTAGGCAGAAACTATAGAACGCCACATGCTACGACCCTTACATACCCCTTTCGCTTCATCCACATTCATACATCTTGTCATACACGCACGCCGGTTGAGAGTACTACGCACCTGACCTTTGTGAAGAACATCACCAATAACATCGATGTATGTCCTTCTAGGACGTCCTCTACCGGCGTTCCCATTGACATCCGCCTTATAAATTCCTTATTAGTAAATACTCCACCAAGAAGAACATAGTCAGCTTAATTTGCGGCAATAAGATAGACCAGCATATATTATCATTTTGGGACCCAGTGCATAAATCAGCAAGCACATTGGGTCACCGGCGCGACGGCGCAACGAGTATTCCCAGGGAGAGCTGATGTCAGGCAGGCGGCCGGTCATAAAACAATAAGCCAAAACCTCTAACAACATGGATTTATGAAATACATGTTGTGCCGACACCACCTAGTGTGGGATAGGGGCAGGAAGAAGAATATTACTAAAAACTAAAATATAGAAATGCGTTGCATTCGCATGTGAATGGGTCAGCATAATGGTGATGTAATATTAAACAAACGTTGCCCTGCACTAGCAAGACTACAGACAGAAATCTTCGCTTGCATAAACACCTAGGCCAGGAGGGTTCGATTCCAGCACGGAACAAGTATTTGTATACTTGTTCCGTGCTGGAATCGAACCCACTACCCGTTGTGTAGCAGCTACTCACCCACTGTGCCAATCGAGTCATCATGTATTATTATAGGGATATTTCAAAACATCACAGAGTTACTAGGTATCATTAATATAACACATTCGAATAAAACTGCCTCGTTGGTCTAGTGGTGGCAAGCACGACTGCTGAGCATAGGGTCTTGGGTTCGATCCCCAGGTCGGGCAAAGTGTTATTGAGTTTTTCCGTGCAGAATTCCTCAGTATCAGCCCGGAGTTTGGAATCGTACCCGGTTAATGGCAATAGGCTCGCCCCCTATTACGTGGGACTTAAACATAACGGCGAAATGAGAGTGTTACTGTACACCTCTGCCCAAGCCTTCGGGGAATACAGGCGTGATGTTATGTTAAAGTAGATGTTAACGAAGTGTTGTGGTGTAACTTTGAAAGATAAAGTAAGGAACAGCGTGATAAGTGAACGTTGTGGAGTGAAAGAAGATGTAGTGAGAAAGGTATGTTAAGATGGTTTGGTCGTGTAGAGAGGATGAATGAAAAGAGATTAACGAAACAAGTGCACAAGGTGAGTGTGGATGGAACAGTTGGAAGGGGCCGACCTCAGCGAACGTACCACGAACAAATCGCGGACGTTCTCAAAAAGGGCCAGGTTGGTGGCACCCTAGACCGACGAGCATGCATGAGAAGGTTAATGAATGTAGATGAAGCGAAAGGGGTGTGTCAGGATCGTAGCAGGTGGAAATCTATAGCCTCTGCCTACCCCAATAGGAAAAAGGCGTGCTTGTATGTATGTATGTTATGTTAAAATACCTACTATAGCATAATAGTTAGGCATCTTGTTGACTGAAGCTTAGGTATTTTTTTATTAACCGACTTCCAAAAAAAGGAGGTTCTCAATTCGTCTGTGTGTTTTCTTTTTAATGTTTGTTACCTCACTACGCCCTCATTTATGAACCGATTTGAAAAATTCTTCATTTGTTTTAAAGAGTATTCTTTCGAAATGGTCCCATTTAAATTTGGTGAAGATTTGATAAAGAACTTCGGAGATAGACATTGAAACTCCTCAATGACGAACAGTACGCATAATGTGATGATGTGATTATGTTACGAGCAGCGTCTTTAGTAGGTCCAGCCATGTTTTAATTAAGGCCACTAAAATGAATGAAATAAAAAACATTTTAACAAAAATAAAACCGACTTCAGCAAGACGGAAAAAAGAATAAAATAATTACCATTATTATAAAAGTAACAGATTCAGAAGTCGGTGCCTTCAATTTGGTTCAGCGTGGATTAGCACCGACTTCTGAATCTGTTACTTTTATAATATGGTAATTATTTTATTCTTTTTTTCGTGTTGCTGAAGTTGGTTTTATTTTTGTTAAAATGTTTTTTTGAATATGTTCCAGTTAATTTGAAGTTACTCTGTATATGTGTTTGCATTCGTATGTCACTAAAATAAATATTATCTTTATTGAATAACATCAGTAGTTCTAGCACGAATGCTGTCGAGTTACTCACGTAAACAACGTTAATGTAAGTAAATTTTGAATTGGAAATACTCGTTGCGCACATACTATTTAATTGAATTGAAACCTTTATTCATATCTATGTATGATACAAACTGTGCATGTCGCAAAAAAATAAACCAAAATGTTGGAATAGAATCATAATTTATTTGCATAGTAAGTAGGTACAAAAAAATGCAGATGTTTTATAAATTAGAGATTCTTATACATTTTGCCTTAAATTACTTAGGCATGCAAACATTTAGTACAAGTGCTTAATAGACTTAAATACTGTCAATATGAAAATTCTTATAAATTGTTCAATTAAATAAAATAAAGAATTAAAGATGACAGGATTATTTAAGTAACTATAAAGTTTTATCATTTAGAAATTCACAAATGGAGTAATAACATTTATCAATTAATAAGACTGACAATTTCTTTTTAAACAGTGGAATGGACTCATTTTTTATTCCATCGGGCATTTTATTTTGTTATAAATTGTTGAGGGGCTCGTGGCTAAATAACAACCGCGCCGATCGTACGATATGCGAGGATAAGCTGCGCTTGCCGCGGTCAGTCCGTGGATGGGTGACCATTTGTTACACATCGAGACCCCTCCGTGCCTCGGAGAGCACGTTAAGCTGTCGGTCCCGGGTGTCATACGAATACCTATGACAGTCGTTACGGGTAGTCAGAAGCCTGAAAGTCTGACAAACGGTTTAACCTTAGGATATCGGCATTAACCAGTTACTGGATTGCGGAGGTCTGATGGCAGTCGCTCCGTGTAAAATACTGGTATTCAGCCGCATCTGGTTAGACTGGAAGCTGACCCCAAGATAATTGGGAAAAGGCTAAGAGGAAGAAGATTTTATTTTGTTATAGGACAGTTGTATTTTCGATGCAAAATTCGCTTACATTTGCCATATGTTTACGATACCTACGGCAAATGTTCGTGCTAAGCCAACTGTTCACCACATGATGTGAAGTTAATGAAAATTGGTGGGATTACCACAAAACGTGGTCAGTACTAGTTAGTACATACGTAACACGTTCCAGTGCGTGTGATGAATTTTAATTAATTAATCAATCAGTACAAACGTTTGGTATTCAACTAATATTATGGTTGATCTAAAATATCATTTCTGTGTTGAAAATGTTTAATTTAATCATTTGAAATTCAGGCACGTCCGGTTCGGTTTGATTACACATTTGATCCGACCCGAATGACCAATAACCCATTTGTATAGCATAATCAGCCTATTATTGTCCCACTCCTGGGCACGGGCCTTATTTCAGAAGGAAAAGGGTTTAGGCCTTAGTCCACCACGCTGGTGGACTAAGGTCTGGTGCGGATTGGCGGACTACACATCGAGAACATTTTTTGAAGCCAGTTATGCAGGTTCCCTCACGATGTTTTCCTTCATCATTAACGCAAGTGATAATCAAATTGCGATCCGCACTTGAATTTGAAAGGTCAGAGATGCGGGCCGAGGTCGTACTCAAACCCTTCTACATAGCAGACGCTTGTCTTGCTTGTTCCAGCGCTAGGTTGTCACTGCTGTTTTGTTTACTACACTACAAGTTAAATAATTAAACACAAGACAATAATGACAGGATACTGTTTTAGATTCAAATGGGATATTTTACTCGTTTTTTTTTGGGAATTAAATTAAAACATCGGAACGTCGGTCCCAAATTTAGTAATTTAACTTAGCTCCATAGTTATTACACGTTGAATATTATTAAAACACTTTTTCTTTGGTCTGGCGTTATAAGTACCGGTATTTGTCCAACAAAAAGTATTTCAAAATAAAACGCATTACGACATTAAGCCCTTGTTCTTCCCTATAAGGCCCCGGCCCCGTTATTGAAACACGGGATCACCCGCGCACTCCGCCGCGTATTCCGACGCACACTCCGCTGCACACTCCGCTGCACACTCCGCTGCACACTCCACTGCGCATTCCGCTGCTCACTCCGCCACACACTCCGCCGCATACTACGCTACACTCACCTCCGCACACTCCACCGCTCACTCCGCCGCACACTACGCTGCACACTCCGCCGCGCACTCCACCGCGCACTCCTCCGCACACTCCACCTGTCACTACGCCGCGCACTCTGCTGCGTACTATCATACAACACAACTACAACTCAAATAATATGCAGGGAAAAATGCATCTCCATGAACACTCTAATACATCGTGATATTATGTTTGTATGGTCCGCTATACGCCCCGCATAACGCTCCGCGCTAAGCTCCACGTCTCTATAAACGAAACCTAAGGCTACGTTTACATTACAGCAAAATTTCCCCACCAATGTACTATTTTACATAAGCGCTAAGTGTGTTATTTAATTTATACATTCGTAGCTCGTACCTTTTTAGGCGAATGAATTAAAAGCTCGGCATTCCTTATCAGACAGATGGAATGTAGAGTGACAACTTTCAAGCTCGTAGGTTTATTAAAATTATTTTCTGTTCTAGACTAAATTGCGTTCGTATTAGTTAAAATAATTATAAATAAATTACTTTTGTAGTCACAAGAGGCTACAAGATCATTGCGTACTTACTATTATTATAATAGGGCTACTACAAAATTATCTTGTTAAACTTCACAGGATTACTAGATAACATTATTATTGATAAATATCTAGGGTTTCCAACTCTGCAGAAGGAAATTCCGGGAGTATGGCAAAAAACAACGCTTTGGGTGGTTATGCGCCATTTTGTGGAGCAAAATCCGTTCGCCAACGCTACCATCACTGCGAACGGCCTTTACTATGATTTGGCGTGCGTTTCAAATTTCGGGAGATTTTTATTGAACACCAGAAGCCTTTCAAGAATTGGTGGTAAATTCCTGGACAATCACAGAATTCCGGGCGGGTTGGCAACTCTACCTACTACAGGCGCACTCTTCGCTACTCTATTAGTTAAGTGACTTGTTATCTAATTAACTAAAGTCACTTTAAGGTAATCCTGCATACTGTATTGTCTATAAGCATAATATACTGGCCTGCAAAAATAAGTATCACACTTTTAAAATTGCAATAACTTTTTAAGTACACAAGATATATTTTCGAAACAAAAAGGACTCAAAAAAGAGTTTAACTTTGTTACTATAGTTTCAAAGAAAGCTGATAAAAATTGCTATAAAACGTTTTTTATTTTAAATCTCTAACTTCTATAGTTTAGAAAAAATTGAAATTTTAAAAGTGTGATACTTATTTTTGCAGGCCAGTGTATATTGTTACTCCTATATGCGTATAAAAAACGAAATTCTATCGCTTGCGCGACTGTCTTGAAAGACTGTCAGATATTTCATCTTTTAAAAAAATGATATCATACAAAACTCTTGTCTTACCATCCATGCCATCTTTAAACCCATCAAAATACACCATTTTACTGAAATAAGGAAATTCACCTCTTAGATCCACTCATTTCATGTTAATAAGCTGTCTTACCTTCGTTGGGAAAAACTCCCATCGTTTCGACCTATCTGATTGCATTAGGGTACCCCAATGTTTATGTATTATTACCCCATAAGAGATAGGGTAATATTACATATACATGAAGCTTGAATTGACCTCATTGCCCCCATATGTGAGCTGCCAATAATCTTTAAGTTCTTTTAGCAATTTCTATTATATGATACCAAGTTGCCAAGCGACCAAGCGGTTATAAGCAGTGATAGCCTCGAGACTCGTCGCTAATTATCTACCGCATAGATCATACGATTTGCCAGGTTAAGCTGCGCTTGCCACGGTCAGTCCATCGATTGATGACCATTCGTTACACATCGAGACCCCTCCGTTACAAACATTACATCCTTAATTTATGTATTTGTAAGTACTCACTGTATTTCAATTTAGTATTTTTAGTTTTTATTGTAAGGACCGCCTTTTAAGGTGAAAGCCTCCTCCATTCGTTTCCATTCTTCCCTATCTCTAGCAACTCTACTCCACAAATTCCCTACTGTTTCGGTGATGTCATCGCTCCATCTCTTGCGTGGCCTGGCTGGTCTACGTTTCTTATTAATGGGGTACCAGTTCATGACTTCCTTGGACCATCTTTCGTCGGTTGTCCTATGAATATGTCCGGCGCATTTCCATTTTAAACGTAGTACAGACATTGCCACGTCCTTAGCCTTGGTCTTTTTCCTTATTGTGGTGTTCCTTGCTGTATGTTTTAGCTTGAAACCCATAAAACTTCTTTCTATACCCCTCTGGCATACTGTAAATTTTTCTAAATTCTTTTCGGTCATTGGCCAAGTCTGGCAGGCGAAAATAAGACATGGCATTAGACAGATTTCCATAGCTTTGGTTTTTTAGTTTTGGTGGTAGATTGCCTTTGAAAAACAGTCGCTACGGGTAGTTAAAAGCCCGAAAGTCTGACAACCGATATAACCCTAAGACATCGGTATTGCCCAGTAACTGGGGTGCGGAGGTCTGATGGCAGTCGCTTCGTAAGCGAGGCTAGGCAGAACAGTTATAATGTGAAACACGATCTATCAGGAACGCATTCACTCTGCGGCCACACTTGTAATTATAGCCTATTCCATTAGAAACGTTTTCTAGGTAACAGCGGCTTAAAAAAACAATAATATAGAAAAGATTCCAATATGTTATTCAAAATGAAAATCTCACTTATCCATACACATTACCATATCCTAAGAAAATATGAAGGCAATAACTTCTCAGGTCCATTTCTATTCTACGCTTGAAGTATTAATAAGACGAGCACTCAACGATCGGCTAGCCGTGACAAATACAGGTACCCCGATTGACAGTTAAAACGAGTGTAAGGGAACACTGTCATAATCACCAAACTTAGCAAAGAGGCTGGTGATGTCCATAACGTTGCGGTCCCACGGCCCGTTTACTGACAGGCCGCGCCGGACGATGCCACGCCTGTCGAGGCCTGTCGCGGCCCGTTTTAAACTCCGCGATAGGTATAGTTCGACCTTGTAAATTAGTTTTTATCCGTAACCACGCATCATGGACATCGTTCTGTTTTACGTAGACGAAAAGTATGAACAAATGAAATTCGATTTTAATTTAGTGGGAAAAAAACTGCAAATATTACTGCTACTGATAAAAATAATAACAAATACAACTAAAAAAACATAACATTGTGAAAACAAAACTATCAAATTGGTGTACATTATACAAATTCTAAATTTAAAAATCCCCCGCTCTCTAGGGCTGCAGAGATTATTATCAACCATAGTTAACAACCATTGAGATTACACCAGTATTGAAGCAAAAAAAACCACATTGAAATCGGTTCATCCGTTTGTGAGCTACTACGGTGCCATAGACAGACAAAGGACGACACGTTTGGTGCAGTGGCTGAGTGATTGGCTTTTGCGCAACGGGTCGTGGGTTCGATTCCCACACGGAACAAATATATGATTGGCCTACAGATAGTTGTTCCGGGTCTGGGCGTTTGTGTATGTGAAAATTTGTGTCTGTAAACGCATCCACGATACAGGAAAAATCCTAGTGTGGGGCAAAGTTTTTACAAAAAAAAGGGTTTAAACTTAAAACACACCTCTTGCGTCAGATTACGGGTTAAAAATATCTGTTCATAATTGTGCCGTCAAGCTCGCATGTATTTCAGCGCTCTTTATCTGTATTAATACTCAAGACTGTACTCTGTTCGTCCAGTGTGCGGCTTAGTCGAAAGGCAAGCAAGTCCGAACAGATATTTTATTTTAGGGCCGTTTATATGAGTCTTATTTCACTAAAGTTGGACTAAAGTAGAAATGTAAATGAAAATATATATGGATGATGAGGACCTAGAAAAACATAGGGAAGCCGTGGAAGAATCACTATAATGTTCACATATACAGTGAAAGAGCTTTTGGTAAAGTCAGTATCAAAACGACACGACACGACACGTCACGACACGACTCGGCATGACACGACACGACTCAGCATGACACGACACGACACGACATGACAGGGCACGACACGTTTGATGCAGTGGCCGAGCGATTGGCTTCGGCGCTACGGGTCACGGGTTTGATTCCCGCACGGATCAAATATTTGTACGGCCTACAAATTGTTTCGGGTCTGCGTGTTTGTGTCTTGAATACCAAGTGTAGGGTAAAGGTTTTTTTTAAATACCTATAAGTATTAAGAAGTAATTGTCGATTGTTCAAAGTGTCAATAATAGTTTGTGAATGAAAACTTGTTAATTATTGCATTTGTACTTGTTAATTATAGCTAATTATTATACTTGCTTGGGTTTTTTTTCATCAAACATTTGATTTTTTCAACTTTTTTCGTAAACAACGTTATGGCTGATCTAATGTAAAGAACAGGTTTATAAATTATACAATTATAATATTACACATTATACAATAAGCCGACCCCGCGAATGCCGGAAAAAATATTTTCAGTGGTTATGTAGAAAACCGCGCACAGATAGACAGATAAACGTAGCGGGAAACTTTGTTGTATAATTTGGATAACACATAAAATATTGTAAGGTACTAATTATATTTGAAAGTTCTAAATAAAATGCATTCGCGCACTATTCGGCATGAAATAGTCTGAATCTTGTAAACCGGTTTTCAAATCGAATAATCTTTTAACTGTTCCCAGCATTTTTATTTATGAGGTCGCTAAATTCGTAAAGTAGGTACCACAGTTATGTTTGGATACAACATCAACACCCATAAACGACAAGTAACCCATTTGACTTTGAGAATGCCCGTGACAAAGTTAGAACTTTTTAGAAGATGTTGTGTCTACCTAGTCTGGCCATAAATACTGTTACAATTAAAAATAAGAAAGATATTACATTTGAATTTGGAATCTGTCCTTTTTATACGATTGTTCATTGTGTTTTCTAATTTTGGCGCCAATACATTGTACAATATTTTGCGATATTAAAATGGAGTGGGGTGATAAAGAGAACCGAATCGCTGTGATTGCATTACACAAAGTTGGTATGGAGACAAATACAATTTTTAAAACTCTCCATACGCTTGGTATTAGTCAAATGTTTGTGTACCGGGCTATTAATAGGTACAATGAGACCTCCTCTGTTTGTGACAGAAAAAGATCTGGCCGTCCACGTAGTGTTCGTACGAAAAAGGTGGTCAAAGCAGTAAGGGAAAGAATTCGAAGAAATACTGTCCGAAAGCAAAAGATTTTATCTCGGGAGATGAAGATAGCACCCAGAACCATGTCGCGTATTTTAAAAGATGACTTAGGACTTTCAGCCTATAAGAGACGCACTGGTCATTTTTTAACTGATAATTTTAAAAAGAATAGGGTGGTAAAATCGAAACAACTACTGAAGCGGTACGCAAAGGGAGGTCACAGAAAAATTTTATTTACGGATGAGAAAATCTTTACAATTGAGCAACATTTTAACAAATAAAATGACCATATTTATGCTCAAAGCTCTAAGAAAGCTTCCCAATTAGTCGACAGAGTGCAACGTGGGCATTATCCGACTTCAGTGATGGTTTGGTGGGGTGTTAGCTATGAAGGAGTGACTGAGCCATATTTTTGTGAAAAAGGTATCAAAACATCGGCACAAGTGTATCAAGATACCATTCTTGAGAAGGTAGTTAAGCCCCTTAACAACACCATGTTCAATAACCAAGTATGGTCCTTCCAACAAGACTCGGCGCCGGGTCATAAAGCTCGGTCCACGCTGTCTTGGTTGGAAATGAACGTTTCGGACTTCATCAGAGCTGAAGGAAGACTGGCCGTCGTCTAGTCCCGATCTTAATCCGCTGGATTATGATTTATGGTCAGTTTTAGAGAGTACGGCTTGCTCAAACCCCATGATAATTTGGAGTCCCTAAAACAATCCATACGATTGGCAGTGAAGAATTTTCCCATGGAAAGAGTGCGTGCTTCTATTGATAACTGGCCTCAACGTTTAAAGGACTGTATTGCAGCCAATGGAGACCACTTCGAATAAGCTTTTTATATTGTTTTATATTTATGTATTAAACTAACACACTGTAAAAGTAATAAATATTATTTGCAATAAAAAAAAAAAAAATTTTCTTCGTGACAATATTTATGGCAAGACTAGGTATATGGCACCACTTATTTTTAACTCCTTTCCCAAGAGGATGGCAGAATTACCTTATTTTTTTTTTATTGTGCACTACGGATGTGGTCAATACAAGAAAGATTTTACTCCACTAAAGATTTCTTAAAAAATAGTTCTTGCCGCTACTGCGCTTATTAAGAGACATTTTATTTATTTATTTATTTATTTTTAAAAATATAAGTTAACAGTACTTACGACCAAATCACTTACATTTTAATTTAATACTTAATTAATACTAACAATAATAAAAATTTAACAACTATAACAAACTTTGACTTAGACAATATTTACTTAAGCATAGATATATATATTTACAAATTTGGTATGGCTTATCATGGAAGATATCGAGATCAATGTGCTGAGTGAGCAAATAGTTCAGCAGTGTGACTGCTCGGGCAGTGGGTGCAGCAGCATTGTATCATGCTGCTAGATACTTTATGTTATAATATTATAATGTTTGATTCTATTTTTTTAAATTGTTACTACATTTGACATGTATAACTTAATTTAATTTTCGCATGCCTATATTACCTACTGGTGAAATATGTCTTGGTCTATTTATTTATGTAACAACAGTTAACGAGAACAGTAATTAGCACATTCCAAATTATTTCATAATACCTTCCACACGTTGTTACTGTTATAACACAAAAAAAATTGTAACACTCACTGACAAGATTACATTAATTATGTACATTCATTGTAAAAGACAGGAAAAGTGGCTCATGTGATACATGTTGTGTCTTTCTTACCCAAATTGTGGGACTAATTATGTTTTCAGAAATAATGATACTACTGGTTAGTGCCAAAATATAATTGAGGCACAGAAGGTTTAAGGATGATTACCACCAAACGGCTCGCATCGCATCGGATCGGAACGGAATTTACAATCTTTAAACGATATTAAATCGTGTACTCAGTATTTAAAGTCTATATTACCAAGCCGCGCACAGCAGCTTGACCGCGGGCGTCTTCCGCGACACGCGATCGTAGCCGAAAGTATGCTACGACGCGCGTACGGCTCCGTTCGCCTGTCGTCGTATCCGATCGGATCCTTTCGGCTGTCAACACGGTAGAAATGAAACTATTTGACTAGCCGCAGAAACGGATACGTTCGCAAGTGACGGTACGGAGCCGATCGTATGCGTCGACATCCTGCCGGACGCGATCGGCTGTCGCCGCATCCGTTCGTATCCTTTCCGATCCGATGCGATGCGAGCCTTTTGGTGGAAATCATCCCTTAGTCGTAACAATATGATCAAAGTGAAAATATACAATTAACAGATATATTGGACTACCGATAATATAAGAGCATGTTAAATTCTTAATTATATCGACAAAGATTCCCCCCTTTTTAACCGATTTAAAAAAAAACGAAAAAAAAAGGATTAAAATAATTACCATATTATAAAATTAACAGTTTCAAAAGTCGGTGCCTTCAATTTGATTCAGCATGAATTATAGTCTTTTTTTTCGGTTTTTTGAAGTCTTCTTTTATTTTTGTTCATTTTTTTTTTTGACCTATCCATTCATGTAGGTATTCACCGGGCGCAGAGGGGTTAATCCTAGTCTTGGGTTCAATTCCCATATTCTCGAACACTTTGATTTTGTAATAATCTTGTTTATGATATTTTTACGTATAACAGTCAGGTAAAATACCGTTGATCAACAACGTTGACAACTGCCTCGTTGGTCTAGTGGTGGCAAGCGCGACTGCTGATCGTGAGGTCCTAGGTTCAATCTCCAGGTCGGGCAAACTGTTATTGGGTTTTTCCGAGTGGAATCCCTCATTAGCAGCCCGGAGCCTCTATTACATGGGACTTAAATATAATGGTGAAATGAGGGTGTTACTATACACCTCTGCCCAACCCTTCGGGGAATACAGGCATGATGAAATGTGATGTAAAATACCATTAAGAGTCGCTAAAGGATAATTAGTTGCTGTTACACAGTAACTATTACTCGTGGCTAATTACCAACCGCGCGGTTCACACGATTTGCGAGGTTAAGTTGCACATGCCGCGGTCAGTCCGTGGTGACCGGTCGTTACACATCAAGAGCCCTCCGTGCCTCGGAGAGCACGTTAAACAGTCGGTCTCGGGTGTCATACAAATGCCTATGATAGTTGTTACGGGTGGTGAACCCGAAAGTGTGACAACCGGTCTAACCTTAGAGTATCGGCATTGCCCAGTAACTGGGTTGCGGAGGTCTGATGGCAGTCGCTCCGTGTAAAATACTGGTATTCAGTCGCTGGTTAGACTGGAAGTTGACCCCACCATAGTTGGGAAAAGTCTAGGCAGATATAAACCGTGTAAGATAAGTGGCCGTTTTGCGCGGATGTGACGCATATTTTTCCCCAAGTTTCTTTTCATTTTTGTTACTTTTATTTTATTTTGTGCGTCATGTTGGCGCGATTAAATAACTTTTCTTTCTTTCTTTCTTTTCTTTCTAAGTCCGATATAATAATACCTACTGTAAGGGCTCATTGTACTCATCATTATGAACAAGTTTTACTAGGAACCAACCCTGAAACCACGAAAAAAGAACTGCTGCTCCATACATTTATGTTTGCATAACTCGACAAAATGTAGGCAACAGCAGATTTTTTTTTACGATTTCAGAGTTGGTCACTAGTAAAAGTTGTTAATTATGATGAGTAGAATGAGCCTATAAAGTATTATTTTGGACTTCTGTTACACGAGGACAAGATGTAGTAATTTAATTTCGTTCGACGCCTACTTATCCGTATCTAACATTCATTACAGTTCGTACGGAATGATCCTTCTGTTCTGTTCTTATTATAAATTGTCCACTATACAACAATCCATTATAACTTACTTTTGAAAGTAGCTCGAGTCTTTTATGTATTTTTTAACAGTTAACTCATAAAAAGGAAACTCATAAAAGGGTTAGTTTAAGGAACACGGAAAGGTATGGTTGTTAAATTAAAAGATTATGTTAAAAGTGACACAATATACAAAGGTTGTTCCATTGTTAGAGCTTAGGGCCAAGCCATAGCGGAAGATACGTCGCCGATCTTCCGTCGCGTAATTTACTCGATGAATTTTAGTAACGCATCTTCGGCCAAATGTGTACGGTTTGAGATGTTTATATGGAATTATGTGTACCGGCAGAAGATCGGCGACGATTCTTCCGTCAGATGTGGCTTGGCCCTAAGAGTATACAACGCGTAACAGAATTGTCTAGTAAAGAGAAACTACTTTGTTCACAAAATGATTAACTGAATACATTTTTTTTTTTATTAATGTGTTCTTTCCTTTTTTTTTTTTTCATAAAACTTTGTCACTCTTGTCGGCACAATTTGAAACAAATCTTATGCCGTGCGCGATTAAGGTCGTGATTTAATATTCCCAATGCCATTGATAGAGACTGAGTTAATAACATTTTATTTTAATAATTTGATGCTTATTTTTTTTTTTGCTTTGGTTGTGTGATATTTCTGGTTAATTCTGTTGCGCATTGCTTATATGAGAATACACATTTGTTTATATCTACGCACTTGGCATACAATAACAGCTAACGCTTCTGAAATGTTAAAAATAAACTTATTCACGGAAGAGAAAAGTGGGCGGGGCTAGCGTATCGAAAAACGCTCAAAGCATTTCTTTTTATTAGAATGTACTACCGCCATCTTTGTCCACTGTAGTTACGATTTTTAAAAATTACAAATGGAAAGCTCAATTTTTTTATTATTAGTTAAAGTACCCATGTAATTTTATTTATTCAAAAATAATAAAGAGTTTATGTAAAATACAAGTAGAAAAGATAATTTAAATCATTTTTATTTAAGCATGCTCGTCTGGTTACTAAAAATGTAATCGTTAAATAAACAAACTTCATTCACACTAATCAAATAAAGAATATACATAGACAACCGTGAATAATTTTCAAAAGCCAGTTAGTTTAAATACATTGGATTATTTGCTTTTGTTTTTCAAACTCATGATTAGCACATTTACAATAACGAACTTAGGACGTGAATAACATTACAATACATTTTCAATGATACGTTATACTATCCACTGCATGCTATGCTATCCTAAGAGCCATATTAAACTATCATAGAAATATGATCAGAGATGTATGAGTAATTTTTAACAGTAACAGCAAGTTTTTACACAGAAGCTAACGGTGCTACGATTTACGATGTGTCAGAACCGAAGTCCCTTGCAAAACTGAATGAGTGGGTCAAAGAACTGCAACTATACTCCACCAAGAAGAACATAGTCTGTTTAGTTGTTGGCAATAAGATTGACATGCATATCATTTTGGGACCCAGTGCATAATATCAGCAAGCACATTGGGTCAACCGCGCGACGGGCGCAACGAGTATTCCCAAGGAGGTTTGATGTCAGGCAGGCGGCTGGTCATAAACAATAAGCCAAAACCTCTAAAAACATGGATTTATGAAATACATGTTGTGCCGACACCACCTAGTGTGGGATAAGGGGGCTTAGACAAAGTAACAATTTAAAAACGATAACGAAGTTAGAAAAGACTAAAATGTATGGGATTGACATAAGCCACGTTAAGTCACGTGGTCAATCGACATCGTTATCGCAAGTTGCTAGACAATGTTATAATTCGTAACGAAACCATAAAGTAACGAATCGTTATCGTGTTAATCCCATACAAATGCGTAGACAAGCAGCGCTTTCAGTGTTCGCTTTCGCCTCGATCGTGATCGCCAAAAAAGATAACGAAACGAATGTTAAAACGTTGTAGTTATTGAAACAATATGGCCGGAGTTCATTCAGCAGCAGATGTTTGATACTGAGTGATTACATACTCTTAGGTATTTATTCTGTGCTAGAGACATTATTGCAAATCGAATAAATTATAAATTATAATCAAAAGCGATTAAGACAGCGACGGCAATTGGAAACAATTGAAGATATGCCAGATTTGTTGTTTATCCAACATTTCAGGCTTAATAAAAGAACTTTTAGGAAGTTATGTAATGACCTAAAAGGTCATGCCGGATTAAAAGGTTCCCCTGAAATTACCCTGGAAATAAAGGTAAGAAATTTTACATTAATAAACCAATTTAATATTTTATTATAATTTGCAAACGATTAAACGCAACACTCACTTATTCATATAATTAAATTTTAAAAACAACAAAAACGTTCGCGGGTTTGTTCCGTTTTGACACTTCTTGACTGACACTGACAGCTAAATTTTCGATACCATAACCAATATTTTTGTTTGTTAACGAATAAACAATTCGACACAACGATCGCGACAATAGATATACATTGGCTATGAAATGTTTATCGATATCTCAGAGACGATGACGAATTTAGATATCGTTGCGCTACGAAGCGGTGTTACTTTGTCTAAGCCCCAAGGGCAGGAAGAAGAAGAAGATGTATGAGTAATTTTTATATGAAGAATCTATGACGGTATAATAACTACATATGATTCATATTATCTATGATTAAGGGATCCTATTTGACAGCAAGCGTACAAATATAATCATATCCGTTTAACCTCAAAAATGGCGTCAAAATGCAAGAATAATAACTGAAAACACGGTTAAATCGTTATCCATCTTGATGTTTCAAGTATGACGTTTATGTATACTAATATTATAAAGCTGAAGAGTTCGTTTGTTTGTTTGAACGCACTAATCTCAGGAACTACTGGTTGGAATTGAAAAAATATTTTTTGTGTTGGATAGTCCATTTATCGAGGAAGGTTGCTATATAACATCACACTACGGCCAAAAGGAGCGGAGCATAAATGAAAAATGTTGCAAAAACGGGAAAAATGTCCACCCGTGCGAAGCCGGGACGTGCGAAGCTCGACTGCTGAGCATGCAGTCCTGGGTTCGAACCCCAGCTCGGGTAAAGTGTTATTGGGTTTTTCTATATACATTTCTCAGTAGCAGCTTGGAGTCTGGGTTTGTGCCCAGTTAATGGCAATAGGCTCGCCCACTATTACATGGGTCTTAAACATAACTGGCGAAACGAGGGTGTACTAAAACACCTCTGCCGAACCCTTCGGGGAATATAAGGCGTGATGTTATGTTATATCGATGACCGCATCGTTTCACTTGGAAACCGATCGTTGTTGTGTGGAAACCTGTTGTCATGGTATAGGCATGTGATGCGGAGGAACGAGGAACATGTCGTGAGGAAAGTTTTGAGTATGAATGTGAATGGTTATAGGAGTAGAGGAAGACCAAAGAAACGATGGATGGATAGTGTGAAAGAAGATATGGCTAGAAAGGGGGTGACTACTGAGATGACGGCTAATAGAGATGTATGGAAGAAGAAGACATACTGCGCCGACCTTAAATAAGGTGGGATAAGAGCAGGACGATATTACTGCATCGTTTCACTTATATCCCTGGTATAGCTTCGTATAGCTTATCTACAAATGGTCAACAACCCCTACCGTCCTAACACCGTTTGGACAAAACAATTTATATTCTGATGAACATGTCCAAATGAATAATGCAACATGTTACAAATAAATTAATCAAAGAGAGAGCTTGTACGCAAACGAGCTTTTTATAATAAATCGATTTGGTTTAATACCTAGATTGTTCTGTTTAGAATGTATGCGAAATAGCCAGTTATTATCCATTACTGCTTTGTGTTAGTAATCTAGTGAAATTGAATATTACAGTAATGATTCTATTCGTTTTGTGGCGGGCTTGTGGCTAAGTGATGACACATTTGGAGCAGTGGCTGAGCGACCGGCTTCTGCGCTACGGGTCGTCGTACGGAACAAATATTTGTATGGCCTACAGATAGTTGTTCCGGGTCTGGATGTTTGTGCATGTGAAGATTTGTGTCTGTAAACGCACCCACGATACAGAAGTAATCCTAGTGTGGGGCAACGGTAAAAAAAAAGTAACAATCACGCCGATCATACGATTTGCGAGGTTAAGTTTCGCTCGCCGCGATCAGTCCGTGGATGGGTGACCGTTCGTTACACATCGAGACCCCTCCGTGCCTCGGAGAGCACGTCAAGCTGTTGGTCCCGGATGTCATAAAAATACCTATGACAATCGTTACAGGAAGTCAGAAGTCCGAAAGTCTAACAACCGGCCTAGCCTTAGGATATCGGCAGACCCTTAGGATAACCCCGAAGGGTTGGCAGAGGTGTACAGTAACATCCTAATTTCGCCGTTATGTTTGAGTCCCATGTAATAGGGGGCGACCCTATTGCCATCAACCGGGCACAAATCCAAACTGCGGCCTGCTACTGAGAAATTCAAAACGGAAAAGCCCAATAACACTTGGCCCGACCTGGGGATCGAAGCCAGGACCTCACGATCAGCAGTCGCGCTTGCCACCACTAGACCAACGAGACACTTACAAACGATAAGGTTGTATAACTGGTTTACATTAGTTACGTCACAATGGGTTCAGTGGAAAACCAGCGTCAGGCACTAGTGGTCTGACATTTATGCTGAACTGAACCTATTTCGCGCAGCCGCTCGACACACAGCTACTTTATATTTTTGTTTATTATTAAATATATTTTTTAGTTTTTTTGTGTTTTCTCTCTTATGATTTTTTTGTCTGTGTGTGACTGCTTTCGTGCCAAATAAATTTATTTCTTTCTATAAGCAATTTTTTATCTCTGTATTTATGTAGGTCATGTCGCTGTAACCTCTGCTGATCTACTAACCTTCAGAGAAATAGTAACTGTAATGTGTTAACAAATATGTAGGGCACAGATGTGGGACACCGGAGATTAACTGTCCAATACACACTCTACAGAGGAATATGTCGCGGCTTTGGTGTAAAATCTGGAGTATTGAAATTGTTCTAGTTGAATTTAAAACTTGACGGAATTTAATTATTTTGTGGTTTTAAATTAAAAGTTGAGGCCAATTTATATTACATTTCGGGCGACGAGTCGTGGCCACTCTAAACATAGGTCTTGCGAACTTTCGCGCATGTACACTCGTGAACAGTTACCGTGAATAAGGTTGCCAGGTGTTCGGTTTTAGCCGGACATGTCCGGCTTTTTACAATCGTGTCTGGACAAATATATACAAGTCTGCCCTGTCCGGCTATTTCTAGGCTTTTGGCCCCGCCCCGCCAAAAGATGCCGAACGAAAACGAGCGAACCAAATTTTTCTTCTTTTCAAAATCAATGTGACAGGCTTTCAGGGCAAAATGTCCGGCTAAATATGAATCTATGTCCGGCTTTTCTATTTTTGGGCGTGGCAACCCTAAGGTACTGTAAAAAGTATTAAATAAACTTTACTGAACTATTGGCCAATCCTAAGATCATAGTTATTAAATGGTAACTAAAAGCTATTTGGTTGCTAAAAAATGTATTCCGCAACCACCTGCACGATGTTCAGAGCGGCCAAAATTAATTGGCAATACTGTACTTTTTTTAAATACATTAAATTTAAATAAATTAATATTGTGTTAACATCGTCTGAGTACTAATGCAATAATGCAATATTTTTATGGTAAATAAGCTCATTAATTTTAATTTGGCTGAGTTTAATTTACTTATTACAGGAAAATAGCAATATTTCTTTAATTAATAAATTAAACTCGGCCTGTCGCACGACTGGACTTAATCATGTATTTTTTATTAGTGTTAGAATATTTCTGGATTAATGACAATCATCCATATTTAACAACAATCCTGCAACATACACTACACGCGCGACATTCAGTTCATAGAGAACAGAAACAGGTGACGTCGAGTGACGTCACACAAAGCGTGGATATTGTTAACCTGTAACTGCACTTGTCGATCTGATTGATACACACAATACTACAATACATAGCTATCGTTGAGGGAGATCTGTATGTTAGCTCCGATAAGGAGATATCGCTCATTTGGTGCGACAATGACGTAATTACGCTTTTTTTTAAAAACAAGTTTAATATTTCAAAATGTGCGGAAAGACTATTTAGATCGAGAGAAACATCTCCTGTAAAATTTCTAAAAGTGTAATTATGCCATTGTTGCACCAAATGAGCGATATCTTATTAATTATTACATATACTTGCATAACATAATTTATGTGGATGGCAGAAGAAAATGGTACAATCATGATACCACCCAGCAGCCACCCAGCAGTGGATGGTTACTGATAAAGACAAAGGTTGCCAATGCTACCCAAGTTGCTAGCACGTCGCTTATACTACAACATTAACTCCTACTTAAATATAGGTAATGTTGTCATTTTTGATAAAAAAAAATTCTATTCCACTGCTTGTAGATGGTCTTGCGGACCGTTTCTACGTAACCGGGCAGTTAATGGCGAGACCTGAAGGGTCTCCAACCAATGGGGACGAGAGTAAAATACTGAACCTAAGCTAACTACTACTACTCACATCATGACTAGCTAGCAACAACAGCACTAAGGGCGACCCCTAATGGGACTCGGACCTCCGCTTAGGGCGTTGCTTGCGAGAGGACTGAGAGGGAGACAGCTTGATGAAGGCTGAATTAACGGTGTGTATCATTTTTGAAACATGAACACATTATAAATATATTGCTACTATGAAGAATGTTTAATTGCTATAGACTTGGCTTCAAGAAACGATATGTAATCTCCTTCTTCTTCTTTTCGTGTGGTATGTGACTAACCAGGTGTCAGAGTTTATGCCGCCCATGGGCCTCTGACTTGGCTTCACATGCTGTCGAGAAATATCTCTCAGGCATGGCCGGTTTCCGCACGATGTTTTCCTTTACCGTTTTTTAAGCAAGTGATGATTATACAATACGCGAATCTGAAAAGTCAGAGGGCGTACCTTGGGATCGAAGTCGAGAGCTATGGCTTGGCAGTCCGACAGTCACACCACTAATGTAATGATACAGTTACTTTTTCTTACTACCCACAACCACAGATTACCTCATAGTTACTACGTAACCGCAACACTGTTAAAAGATTGTGCTACTACTAAAGGCGGACGCGCACTTGTAAGCACCATACGCGCCGCAGTCATCGCATTTGAATTCTTTGTGTGAAGTTCTATGTAACCTCGCACGCATTCGACCCTCGCTCACCGCAGTACCGTCAACAAAAGTGAACAAAGGTGATGATTGCGGCGACTGTGGCTTGTACGGTGCGAACAGGCGTGTGTCTACCTTTACTAGTATATGCCTGCCATTCTTCATAAGTTCATATAATTTCTAATAATTACAATTTATTTATCATGAGAAATAATAATAGTATTTCTCATTATAAATAAATTTTATTCTTTTTGAGGAATAATGGCCAATACTCAAACGCTACTTAATTTTAAGTTGGTGTTAATTTCGTGCTGTCACTTTCATTTCGCCTTAAAATGACAGTGACAGCACCAGACTTAACGGCAACTTACTTACTTTGACGCCACGTTTGGGCAGTGGTTGAGCGATTGGCTTCTGCGCTGCGGGTCGTGGGTTCGATTTCCGCACAGAACAAATATTTGTATGGGCTACAAATAGATGTTCCGCGTCTGGGTGTTTGTGCATGTGAAGATTTGTGTCTGTAAACGCACCCACGAGACAGGAGAAATCCTAGTGTGGGGCAACGTTTTTTTAAGAAAAAAAAAACAGTATTTGGCCATTTATTCCTTAAACCGAAACTCTTCCCACAATTGACTTTCACAAAATTGTAAATGATAACTAAATTTTACATAAAAACAGACAAACAAGGTTATCATAATCATTCTCACACATAATGGCTTATTTAGATAAGAGACAACATCGTTGCCGAAACGACGCAAGTTTGTACCCCCCGGGACCCCGTTTTATGGACGTGTGAAACATTAACGATATGTACCAAATTGACAACTTGATACTCAAACGTGGGTGTGTGAAATGAAATGTATTGGAAGTTTGAAGGCGTTTTGGGAATTGGATAAATCGACGGTCCCTACGTATACTATCGAAACTACAAAATCTCAGTTTTTTATTTTATCTGCTTAAAATGTGTGAAATTATGTTATCTTAAAGGTTATAAAATAATACATTTTTATGGGACCAAATGGCAACTATTCCGCATCAAACTAAAGAAGAATCACGTAAATCGGATCATAAATCTTAGCGTAATCGGTGTACCTACATAACAAAATAAAAACTGAGATTTTGTAGTTTCGACAGTATACGTAGGGACCATCGAAATGTGATAGCATTATTGGTTCTCGATTGTCTTTGAATAAACCATTAACAAGTATTTTGGACATGGCTTTTTGTGTTTTAATGTAAATATTGGTTGATGGTTTTGGAATCGGGGATCCAATCTTGGATTTTCAAAAAGCTTGTTTTTGTAATCGAATTTTAGTTTTAAATAAGATTATTAAGTCAATGATAACTTTATATTTGTTCTACCTAGCTTTTTCCCAACTATGTTTGGGTCAGCTTCCAATCTAACCAGATGCGGCTGAATACCAGTATTTTACACGGATTGACTGCCATCAGACCTCCACAACCCAGTTCCTGGGTAATGCCAATATCCTAAGTTAAGACCAGTTGTCAGACTTTCGGACTTTTGACTTCCCGTAACGACTGCCATGGGTATTCATATGACACCCAGGACCGACTGTTTAACGTGCTCTCCGAGGCACGGAGGGGTCTCGATGTATAACGCACGGTCACCCATCCACGGACTGACCGCGCCAAGCCCAGCTTAACCTCGCAAATCGTATGATCCGCGCAGTTGGTAATTAGCCATGAGCCCCTCAATAGCTTTAAATTTTTATCTTTTTTGGAATTTGGTCAATTTTATCTAGACTTATAAAATTAAAGGCTCCACCTGCATGAGCCTTATTGAGTTTTTCGGAATAAAACTAATTAAAAAACATAACATCACGCCTTACATTCCCCGAAGGGTTCGGCAGAGGTGGTTTAAAACACCCTCGTTTCGCCAGTTATGTTTAAGTCCCATGTAATAGGGGGCGAGCCTATTGCCATTAAACGGGCACAAATCCAGACTCCAGGCAGCTACTGAGAAATTCCTAATGGAAAAACCCAATAACACTTTACCTGACCTGGGGATCGAACCCAGGACCCCATGCCCAGCAGTCGCGCTTGCGACCACTAGACTAACAAGGCAGTCAGCTAATAAAACAATAAGTAAACTAATTAATTTCACAATTAACCCAAACCGGCTGTTTCCACGAAAACCGCTACACATCACTAGTTATTTCCCACGTCTGGCCACCGTCGCAGACAAATTACAACGTTGGGCAATCCGTCCTTTGTCCAGGGCGTGACTAATGTGTGATACGGCTGTAATTCCGCCCGGCCAATAAGCGCACTGACCGGCTACAACCGTTACTCAGGAGCGTAGGTAGTTTGTGATTTGTGATGCAGTTTCAGTATCCGACGGTGTTTTGTTCAAGGTTCTGTAAAAGACAGCAACAGAAAATCGTGTAGGGGTGAAGCTAGTTACAGTTATAGCTAATATTGGTCGGTCAGGATTGCGAGCATGGTAAATAACGTCAATGAAACCAACATAAACTCTCCACCACTGAGAGTAGTTAAATGTCGGAGAATTAATGATTTAGAAAATAAAGGAACCCTCCTACCTACCCAGTCGTCAAGATGAGTCAACGTACCCGACGTTATAAAAACAGTTGTCATTCGACAGAGCGGGGGATGCCATATCGAACAGCCGAAGAAGTCTGACCTTTTATATCTGACTAAATTGTCCTTATTTTCTGATCTTGTGTAAATTCTTATATTGTGAACTAGCTTCTGTAACTCACCACTAACCCAAATACAAGTACTCTCAGTGGTGGAGAGTCTATGTTGGTTTTATTTACCAAAAGTACCCGCTTTACCTTCTGATAAGCAGACACTGATCTGAACTGTAATGCTATACTGAATTCTAACAAACTCTATAAACGGGGTGTGTCTGCGATATATATTTGGGTTAGGGGTTAGTTACAGAAGCTAGTTCACAATATGATAATTTACACAATTTACACAAGATCAGAAAATAAGTAGAAGTTAATCAGATATAAAAGGTCAGACTTCCTCGGCTGTTCGACATAGAATCTTCTGCTCCGTCGAATGACCACTGTTTTTATAACGTCGGGTACGTTGATTCATCTTGACGACTACCCTCCTTTATCAACACTGTCCAGTGTTACCAGCTACCGATAACAGTACACTCCGCTATAATACAGGATGTAAACGAGATCATGTAATTCCTTCAAACCTCGTGATGTATTGCTGACATATATTAACCCTGCACGAGATACTTTTGGATATAATAAAAAATAATGATAAAATGATGAAAAATGAAATAAATAAATAATAATAAATAATAAATGATAAATAATAAATGTAATAAATAAGAAATAATAAATGATAAAAAAAATACAAAAAGTAAACATGTGTTCTTCACGTGAGGCATTCTAGCGCCCCGAGTTAGATGACCGCGCGGCGAACGATACCGCGCAATTCGCTCGGGCCGCTAAAATGCCTCACGTTAAGAACACGTTTACTTTTTGTAAAAAAAAATATTCCAAAATTATCCCGTGCAGGGTTAATCTATGTCAGCAGTTCATCACGAGGTTTTAAGGAATTACATGATTTCGTTTACACCCTGTATACACCGTGTACGTTTCCTGTCTAACTAAAGCTACCCTTTTTTCTCCCATGGGTGCTATAACAGGCGACTCGGATTATAGTCAGGTAGGTAAACAGTAAACCGTGTGAATTTCGGCGAAGTATACGTATATGTACCCTCCCCAACCGCTCTTCGCATGTATGTCGTAAAAGGCCACTAAAGGTAAGCGTCCACCTTTCTGCAGCGTACGCATCGCATAAAACAGATCTGTAAACTGTAGTGCATCCAGTACTGTCGCTGAATGCCGACGCACGAAAAGAGCAATCACATTTTTGACATTGTCATTCAGTGTGAATGACGTCATCGGCATACGCGGTATAGTTGACGCTCCGATGCGTGCGTTCCATCTGTTGCAGATAAGTGAACGCGCTTTTATGACTAACCATACAAAGAATAATTGTTCTGCCTAGCCTTTACCCAACTATGAAGAGGTTAGCTTCCATTATATATAGTGTGTGTCCATATTTATAGTGTGCCTAGTGTGCACACTATAACTGAGCTGTGTTATGCAATATTGTGTTTCCGGGTCTGGGCGTTTGTGTCTGTTAACGCAACCACGATACAGAAGAAATCACTCAGCAACGTTATTATAAAAGAAAAAAAAACTTGCGCAAGAAAATATACTTTTAAATTAATAAACAATGAAGAGAACATTTTAACTAATTGTTTATTTAAAAACCCGCCTCCAAAATGAACATCAAAGAGGAAACTCAAAAAAATATTCTAAACGAGTAATTCCACTTAAAAATCCCATTAAACCCAACACTGGGAGACAAAGATATCTTATAATAAATTTATGAACACCCTCATGGTGCCTCAGGATGTGACGTCAGTAATCGCTTTCACAAAATTATGGTGTCCCCACGCTTAAATTATTAACAGCGAAGGAATAAGGAACAGAATTAACTCTTTTGTTAACATACACGATACACAATGAAGATTAATTGAGAAGGTCTACTAATGCGAATATTAGTACTATTTTACAGACTGGTCCATATGGTGCAGTACGCAGGATAAAACAGTTTCTGGACACTGTTTTACCTACATTATATGTTAAAATATGTAATAGAGTGCGCGCAAGATAACTCTGCGCGCGACGGACGGCGTGCTAAATGTTGCCATGATCGCAAAAATACAAAGTCCTACTTTTTAAGGAAAAGTAATATATTCGTGAGCATCAAAATTGGGCAGCCCTCTTGCGGTTTATTATATTTTAATTGAGCTAAGTTATGTTCATTTAGATTTACTACCTATCAATTAAATTAATTAGTATTTTTACGTAATTTGCAAAGGAAAAGAACTAAGCTGATAAATGTGGCGTGACTGAATAAGAATGCGTTATGATTATTATCGTCTGATGAGGTAATCTTTATTATTATATTTTCTTTTATTCCTAAAATCAGGCAGATCTAGTGACAAAGTTAATAAAACGGCAACACTATGGCGGACCATGATTTGTTCCGATTTTGGCCGCGCGCAGAGTTATCTTGCGCGCACTCTAGTATCGGTATTATTGAGCGAATATTATCAATCTATAAAATCATGTCAGTCTATCGGCAAGTAGAGTCTGACCAATTTTGTATGAAAGCTAAACAAAACAGATACGTAAGCTTATATTTTTATTATTATTTCGTTTATTCATTTATGTACATATTATTTACATTTTTAAATATTTCTATAAAAAATATAAAAAAACATTTAAAAATATAAAAAATAGTAGCCCACCGGCATCGGGAACAGGGTCCAAGCTACCGGTGGTCAGGGCCTCAGAGAGAGGAACTTCCTGACAATACGCGCCGTGTCCAGAAGTACCGCTTTCTGTATCAGGCCTTTGACCCAGCTGCCCAACGAGAGCCTCGTCAGATGATGGTCGAGGCTCTTGGCTATTAAGCCATTGGCCGTAACGACTATCGGCACAATGACTGCTGAGTCAACCTCCCACATGTCGACAACCTCGTGTGCCAAGTCTTGATACTTAATTTCCTTATCTTTCTCGGCTTTCACAAGGTTCTCGTCATGTGGAACAGTGATATCAACAATCATTGTGAGACGCTCTGTTCGATCTATCACCACTATGTCAGGCTTATTGGCAACAATAGTCCTGTCGGTGATGATAGATCGGTCCCAGTACAATGTGATATGGCCATTCTCGAGAACTGGGTCGGGCACATACTTGTAGTATGGTACTTCTGCGTCCACAAGGTTGTATTTCAGAGCAAGTTGCTGGTGGATAATCCTAGCTACTAGGTTGTGTCTGTGTAAATACTCGCCGTTAGCAAGACGAGAACAACCGGAAATAATATGTCGAATGGATTCACCGGGACAGTGACATGCCCGACAGATGTCAACCGTGCCGTCCTTCACAATATATTTCCGGTAGTTGTTCGTCATCATAACTTCGTCCATAATTGCACAGACAAAACCTTCGGTTTCCCCAAAGAGATCACCGAAACGTAGCCAGGCTACGGACGCTAGGAAGTCTACATCAGGCCCATGAAGGGCCCGGTAAAAGCGTCCGTGAAGCTCCTTGCTCTGCCATACCTCCCTGCGGCCATTAGTATCCAGTACTACAGGCTTGCGCCAGTTCTCTTTAGCCAAGGAGAGCGGGGTGAATCCTTTGTCCACTGCGACAACATCTCGATGCATCCCCACGTCTGCTTGGAGGAAGTACTCCCTGAGGCTGCACACCTCGCGGTTGTGGAGGGTCTTAGCATTTAAAAAGCCTCGACCCCCACACTTCCTCGGAATGTACAGCCTCATCACCGATGAACGTGGGTGATGCATTCGGTATGCAGTCAGCAGCGTACGGACCCTCCTATCCAGGGCGTCAAGTTCAGTCTGAGTCCACTTGAGTATGCCGAAGGAGTACATCAAGACCGGCATGACCCAACCGTTAAAGGCGCGCACCTTATTTCCGCCTGATAAAAGACTTTTAAGTACCTTTTTCAGGCGGCCATAGAAGCGCTCCCGTAACGATTGCTTCATGTCGGTCTCATTGATGCCTAATGCCTCCGACATGCCCAAGTATTTGTAGGTTTCGGTTGAGGAGAGGGATCTGAGGTGTATGGAATCCG
Source organism: Amphipyra berbera (assembly GCA_910594945.2). NCBI lineage: Eukaryota > Metazoa > Arthropoda > Insecta > Lepidoptera > Noctuidae > Amphipyra > Amphipyra berbera. The sequence goes on along the minus strand of OU343131.1, from coordinate 3,838,166 downwards.
AGAGTTGTGTTCCCACGGATTCCATAATCCCTCCTCGCTTTACATGCATGACTGCACACTTGTCCACACCAAATTCCATCCTGATGGAATTACTGAAAGTTTCAGTTACTTTCAGTAACTTCATCAGTTGCAAGTTGTTGGGGGCAAAGAGTTTCAGATCGTCCATGTAAAGGAGGTGGGATATTACCTGACCACCTCTTCTCAACCGGTAGCCTAACCCTGAACCCTCAAGCAATGTGCTCAGAGGGTTCAAGGCTAAACAAAACCACAGCGGGCTCAGACTATCGCCCTGGAATATACCTCGCTCAATCCTTATTGGTTCTCCTCTCCCTTGAATTTGCCGACATCCTGGATAGTGAAGGACTGTCCTCCATTGCCCCATACATGACGTCAGGAAGGCGCATAGAGTTGTATTTACTTTATACAACTCCAGCACCCTCATGAGCCATGTATGTGGTACCGAGTCGTAGGCCTTCTTATAATCTATCCAACATGTTGACAGATCCTTTCGGGATCGGCGAACTTGTTGGCTAATGGCCATATCAATGAGGAGTAGCTCCTTAGTACCGCGGGACCCATTCTTACATCCATTTTGAGAAGCAGACATGATAGAATTATTTATAATGTGAGTATTAATTTTGGCTCTCAAAATGGACGTAAGAAGCTTATAGATGGTCGGTAAGCATGTAATGGGTCTATAATTTTTTGGTTCCGCAGTACTACCTGATTTGTGGAGCAGATGGGTAATTCCAGTCGTTAAAAACGGTGGAAGCGACCCAGATTCCAAAGACGACTGGAATTGTGAGGCCAAACGAGCATGTGAACTGCGTAACCATTTAAGCCAGAAGTTGTGCAGTCCGTCTGGGCCAGGGGATTTCCAATTCGCCATTGGACGGACTGCACTGGTTACGTCTTGGGGGACAATAATAATGTCCCCCATTTCCTCAATCGGTTCACATGCTCGCTGGACCTCCTGCATCCAGTCACCTTCAGTGTGAGTGACAGGCATCGACCAGATATTGCGCCAGAATGTATTCATGACATCATTATCCGGTAGATGTGTGTCACTCACATCGTGCTCAGGTCGCTCCCAGGTTCTGTATACCCATCTTTCATCGCTATGAAACATGCGATTCTGGGTATATCGCTCCACTCGCCGCTTATACCTCCGGATACGGTTTGCCCATGCATAAACCTTCTGCTTCAGGAAGTCGATGCGCTCTGTGACACGGGACATGTACTCTCGGGGATTGATATCAGTCCCCGAGAACGCCCGCCTCACAAAGCGCATCACTCTAGGACGAGTATTGCCCTCCCTGAAGCAGATTAGTTTGCCAATGAGCGCTCTAGCCTCGTTAATACGACGTTCAATCCTGCACTGCCAGGCTGGTACGGCGGGTTTTGGTCGTGTAGCTCTGTCATTATTATCAAATTTGACGTGAGCTACACGACATGCCGCAACAGCCGCGCAGTACAGGATTGAATGAGTATCCTCGAGGCCTTCGCTGTTATCAAAATAATTTGATAACAGCGAATCTAGAGCACACATTAGCGCCCTATTTTGTCTGTTCATGGGCAAACGAGGTATGCGTGGTCTAAGGTTTGGCGGAGTGAATCGATACTCTCGAATCGCAAGCTCCAAAGCGCTCCTCAGTTGTTCATTGCACTGGGCACTTACAATCGTAACCCTATCATCGCTCTCCTCGTCAGCGCGGATGGGCTGCGGCGGAACCATTGGTGGGACTTGCGGTTGGGCCGCAGTCTGCGACTGGAGAGAGATGATACAGTTACTCTGTACCTCAGAGCGTAGCCTATCAAGTGCGTCGTCAGTCAACCTGTGATCACGTTGGATGACTCGCACCTGATCCGACAATCGTTGCGCCGAGACGTTGACAGCTGGCTCAAGTACCTGAAACAGAGAGAGCATCCGACCACGGTACGCGGTCAGGTTAGTTCCCCCCTCTGTAGCCCCAAAGTATGCGCGCATGCAGTTCTCGTTCATGGTTGGAGTCCAACGCATGCGCTGCACACTTCCACCGGGAGCGGGGACCCTGTCAGAGGCCGGTGGGCCTCGAGGTCCCAAACTGGCCGGCGGTCGGCCTCTTCCTCGCCGTCGTGGTGGTGGTGGTGGTGGTGTACTCGGCGGCGAGAAGTATTCGTCGCTCGAGCTCGACGCAACTGCAGCGGCCGGTGTCACATCACTCACGATTGAGGAGTCCGGCGGCTGCGAGGCGGAGCTGAGCGACGAAGCCGAAGGTCTTGGGCGTGTGTTCTGGGCAATGGCCTTCGCCCGGCTTCTTGTCAACATGTTAAGTATTTACAATTTTATTCGATGGACATTAGACATTAGAGGTTGCGTATTTCTTTTTTCTTTTTTTCATATTTGGTTGCTATTATTGTACTATTGTTGTTTTATAGGTCTTGAAAAAATATTTGCAAAATTATTTTATTTCAAATTTTCTTTTCCAAATATTTATTATTATTATTATTAAAAGCTTTTATTTAACTTGCAATGTTTGTATGTATGTTCGGTTAAAATCTTGCAACTGAATTTTGAACCGCTTCCTCTTATCCTACAGAGTTGAAATTTTACATGTTGGTTCAGTTCCGATGACAATACATTTTTATGGTAAGCATGACCTGAATCGACATTCAGGATTAACTCCAGATAAAGGAACTTATCAACGGTCAACAGCACAGACACGAAATGTTATGTACGCATTTTATTATGATATTTGGTTTTAAATTTTACCGTGACATGGTTGCTGCACTCAGGGTTGGGTCCTGACTAGGGAACTCCTCAATGGTCGGCAGTACTGACATGAAATGTTGTATACGCATTCAATTGTGAAAGTCCGTTCTAAGTTTCACTATGACATACTAAAAAGTAAGTAAGTAACTAAATTAATAGTAAAAAAATGCTTTTAAAAACCAACTTTTATATAAATGCTCTAAAAAGAAGAAAATATGAACGATTCATGTGCTCCTGATTATCTGAAAATATATTTTCAAGTGTTGGGCAATTCTCACAATCGCAACCTTCGTGCTTCTGAAAATTTACTTCTCGAAATACCTTCCCATCTCACAGGTTTCATTTCTAACTCCTTCGCTGTCTCAGCAATTAAACTTTGGAACGTATTCCCCCTTGATATTAAAAAAGCTCCTAGTAAATTCTCCTTCAAACGCAAAGTTAGGAAACACTACTTGAAGTCGCTGCACTCCTAATCATCTAATTTAGTCTTCGTCATAATTGCATTAAGTTTTTCATAACGTTTTGTAATTGATATATATATATATTATAATATCTATATATTTTATTATTTGTATATATGTATTTTATGTAATTTATATTTAACTTTTGATTTCCTAATATATTCAGTCCAAAATTGTCAACTCATCTTTTTCCTGTACCTACGTATTTTGATGCTTTTCTTTTTAACCCTAAGGTTGACTGGTAGAGAATGCCTTATGGCATTAAGTCCGCCTTATGTACCACAATAGTGCATAGAAGTATAAATAAATAATAAAATAACCTTCAAATTAAATCACACCCATTAATTTATTACAATTAATTTATTTATATGATATAAAAGCTTGTCGCGAGATACTAAATAAACAAAAATACAATAATTGTAACTTGATCATGACACAAGTAGCTCTAAGAAAAAAATTATGTATTTGATAAAATTGACAATCTCGCGACAAGCTTTTATATCATATAAATAAATTTAATGTATAATGTAATAAATTGGTGGGTGTGATTGAATTTAATGTTTATTTTCTTCTTTTTAGAGCAAAAATGTTTTAGACATTGAAATAGCTACGTGTTGTTCGTCTGTATGAAATCATGACAGAGTTTCTTGGTTAGGCGGTTAGTCTATTCAACAATATACTTTTGGTACTTACGCGGGACGATTGGAACCACTTATTGGATTCACTTATTGGAAGGATTGGCCGAAGAAATACTTAAACCGGGAGGAATGGAAAGAGGGTAGGAAGGCCTTTGCCCAACAGTGGGATGATAAAAAACTATAGGCTAGCATGGGATTGATAGCTACGACTATCATCACACATTTTAGAAAGTTAAACTTCTGCATCTGTTTTCTGTGTACGCATACTAACAAAGCCTTATTTATTAAATAAACAGGCAACAGTATAAAGGGAATGTATTCTCATTATAACTTAGGGAGGGAACTAATTAATTTTTTAGAAGGAAATTCTTGGCCGCGTTAATAATGATTAATTCATAGAGATAGAAGTGAATTGCTTCTTAATCTAATAATAATTGATTAAGAGGAGTGTCCTTAGCCTTTTATGCTGGAAATTTATGAAGAAATTTGATACTTAGCTATGGTTTAATATTAATTTTACAAAGAAAAACTTTTTACTGTTCTTTCTGTAATTTTATTTTTGTGCTTGGTGGTAAAATCTATACCGTCCGCCTGGCTAGCTACCACCCTCACATTAAAGTCCGGCGCCAAGCAGTTTACTGTGTTCCGTCGTGTGTATGTGAAAGCCAGAGGGGTACAGGAGAATACCTCTACATCTCTGTTCCTTGGATTCGTGTGCTCCATCTTCGACCTTGTCTGCGCTTACCATCAGGGGAGACTAGGGCAAAACGCGACAATATCAAGAATAAAAAAGGCTTATTTGGCAGAAAAGAAAAATTAAAGAAAATGTATTATTGACACAGTACAATTAATAGGTACACATGAAAAAGTCAAAAAATAAGTGCCAAAAGAGCTATCAACTCAGCATAGATACTAACCATCTAACGCTGTTTTCAGCTGCAATCTACGAGTGATATACGCTCGAAACTAGGTAAGTAGGATGTTAACATGTAGATAGATATATAACATCACTTAACATCACACCTGTATGCCCCGCTCGTGTTACTATACACCTCTGCACAACCCTTTGGGTAATACAGGCGTGATGTTATGTTTACGTAATTTTTGGCTACATTTTGCTATTCCTCCGAAACCTTATATAAAAGTACTAGCGGCCCGTCCCGGCTTCGCACGGGTGGACATTTTTCCGTTTTTGCAACATTTTTCATTTATGCTCCGCTCCTATTGGTCGTAGCGTGAGATTATATAGCCTATCACCTTCCTCGATAAATGGACTATCCAACACAAAAATAATTTTTCAATTCCAACTAGTAGGTCCTGAGATTAGCGCGTTCAAACAAACAAACTCTTCAGCTTTATAATATTAGTATAGATTTGATATAAAAACCTAACTAACTCCATAACAAAACAACACTACACGATACTCCGAAACAATCGACCTCGCTAATCCAACCAATCAGTTCTACAGAATCGTGTTAAATAACTTACTTAGTCTAGCCACGAGCCACGAGCCCCGAGCCGGGATCCGACTGGATTGGGACATGGCAATGCCATTCTAAACTTGGCTAATCCCAGATTTGCTCCGAAGTCACCCTGTTGAACCGCTAGATATTAGCAGACAAGTATATTGGATGTTGGTACCTATATAGCAGTCTTTCTCAAAGTGGGCGATAATGTCCTCTTGTGGGCGCTAGAGGCCTAGAGGGGGGTAGTAAGAGGCCCAGAAATTTCTTTAAATTTAATAATCACTTTTTAACAAAAATAAAACCGACTTCAAACGGTCTATCTCCGAAGTTCTTCATCAGATCTTCACCAAATTTAAATGGGACCATTTCGAAAGAATATTCTTTCAAACAAAAAAGAGTCATTAAAATCGGTTCACAATTAGCAAAGATATCGCGGAACAAACATATAAAAACAAAAAAAAAATACAGTCTAATTGAGAACCTCCTCCTTTTTGGAAGTCTGTTAATTAAATTATACAGGGTGTAAAGAAAATCATGTAATTCCTTCAAACCTCTTGATGTACTTACATAAATTAACCATGCAAGGGATACTTATGGTTTCAATAAAAAAAAATGCGCGGCTATCGCTCTCCGCGTGGACATTTAACTAGGGTCGCTAAAATGCCTTACGTCAAGAACACATGTTTACTTCTTGTAATTTTTTTTTATTGTATCCACAAGTATCCCGTCCAGATTTTATTTATGTCAGCAGTACATCACGAGGTTTGAAGGAATTACATGATTTCGTTTACACCCTGTATAAAGTAATGAATGTCATCGTGGTTTTTAAGATGTGGTAAAGTAAAAAAAAGTTGGGGGGCATTGAAAAATAATTAATTTTCAAAGTGGGCGATGGATGAAATAAGTTTGAGAACCTCTGCTATATAGGGTGGGTAGTGGTAGGTATTGTTGTGGAAAAAGAGCATGAATACACCTAGAACTCGCTAACAAATTATTAAATGTGATCTATTTGCGGACGATTTTAAAACTGTAATGTGCATATGTCTGAGCTTCTGCGAAAGCAAGACGATTTGACATTGTTTCAATTGTTTTATTATATATATATATATATATATATTATATTTGTTATATTTTAATTATTTTGTTATTTAGTGTGTTGATTTCCTGTTCTAGTCTTATGTTAATGTAATTGGCTTATTGAAGCAGTGCTAGCATAGATAAATAATAAATAAATAAATAATAAATAAAGGATTGCTTTATAGATTTTTGTAACGTTGATGAGAAGTTTCTTTTGTATTTACATAACATCACGCCTGTATTCCCCGAAAGGTTGGTCAGAGGTGTACAGCTAGTGCAACATGTAATGTAGTATAGCATAATCAGCCCATTACATCCCCACTGTTGGGCACGGGCCTTTTCTCAAAATGGAAAAGGTTTAGACCTTCATCCACCACGGTAGCCTGGTGCGGGTTGACAGCACCCTCATTTCGCTGTTATGTTTAAGTCCCGTGTATAGAGGGCGAGCCTACAGCCACCGACCGGGCACAAGTTCAAACTTCGGGCTGCTACTGAGGAATCACACACGGAAAAACCCAATAACTCAATAACAGGACCTCACGATCAGCAGTCGCGCTAACCACCACTAGACCAACGAGGCAGTACATACATAATTATATGATATTCTTGGATTATGGTTAAATGTAGGGTGGCTAGTATTATTAACGCAAGTACGAGATAAGAATAAAATTACTTTCAACGTTCAATTAATTTTGACACGAAGATGCCAATGCGACTCGACGTTAGAAAAAAATCTCTGATAGGCGATTCCTATAATTTATGGAGCATTATTGAAATTGAGACTCTTGTATCTGTACCAATTATGAATCAAAGACCTTAGCTTTGCATAGTAGACCTTCCCATATGGAAGTAAAAAGTGCAAACTTGCATTTTATGAGAACCATGTTATCGGGCTTGTGGTGGAGCCAAGAGTGATACAAAATGGATAGATGTCAACACCTCATCTTAACAGGAAGTGCGTACCGCGCCACCTGCTGTTTCAATTGACATTGCCATATTTTGATTTTGATTAGCTGTCATAAATAAAAAGTAGTTTTTATCTTTTATTTTTATTATATTTTTGTAGTTCATCTCAATATCTTCCTAGTACCTATATGCATTGTTTATTGACACATAAAACACTTTTATCCGTTCAAATATAATAGAATATATATTTAAAATTAACTACCTCCATCCGTGTGTCACTGCGGGGTACCAGCTGAAAATCAGCGCTGGTGTTTGACGCCTAGCATATGCTGAGGTGGGGACCTTTTCGGCATGGACATGCTCGACAGCATAAATTGTGTATGTTTAATTCTTTTTATATTGTTCTTTCTTTCTTCATTTTTATTTATGCTGTCATTGTGTTCTTGGCTGAATATATTTTTTTTCTTTCTAACTATCACAGGTAAATTTAAACTGTTACAATTGTAAAATTAATGATTAATCATTCATTTTCAAAATCTTTTCATGTTTTTATTTTATGTTTTTATGTTTTGTTAGAAGAACGTATTTTGTTTTGTTCAAAGAGGAATTTATTAAGTTATATTCAAGGGATTTTATTTTATGTTTATCTCTGTATGTTTCTTTTCTGTTTTAATTTTAGGTTCATAGTTTATAATTTGTGGAAGCTTTTAAATAGCAATTGTAAGTGCTATTGTACATGACTTATAAAGATATTAGACTGTAAGCTTTCTGAAGAATAAATAAATAAATAAATAAAATTAGCTTACGAGTCTACTTATATACCCAGTTTGGCAATAAAAAGTATTGGTAAGCAAAACGATTCGTTTTTGTTTATAGAAACAGGACATTAATGTTAAGAAATGATGGTAAAAACGGCATGTAGGTGTGAAATAATGACTTCATAGTTATTTATCTCCAAACCATCAATCTCTGGCAAAAAAGTTGGCAAACTAGGCAACATAACATAATCAGCCGATTACTGTTCCACTACTGGGCACGGGCGTCTTTTCAGAATCAGAAGAATTTAGACCTTAGTCCACCACGCTGGCCTAGTGCAGGCTGGCGTACTACACACACCATCGAGAACCGTATGGAACCTCCTCAAGTGTGTAGGTTTCTTCACGATGTTTTTCCTCCACCGTTGACGCAAGTGATAATTAAATTATGATCCGCACATGAATTCTAAAAGTCAGAAGTATGGACCGGAATCGAACTCACTCCCTCTTGCATGAAAAGCAAGCGTTCAACCGCTAGACTATCACTTCTTACAACAGCTAAGCAAAAAAAAATATTTTTTCAAAATAAAACCTATTTAAAAAAAAACGCAAAAAATTGTAAAATAATTACCATACCAGTTTTATTTTTGCTAAAATGTTTTTTATCTTTTTCATTTTAGTGGCCTTAATTAAAACATGATTGGACCTACTAAAAACGCTGCTAGTAACCTAATCACAACATCACATTATGCGTACTGTTCATCATTGAGGAGTTCCATTGTCTATCTCCGAAGTCCTTCATCACTTCTTCACCAAATTTAAATGGGATCACTTCTAAAGAATACTCTTTCATACAAAAAAATAATTTTCTTAATCGGTTTATAAATAAACTAGTTGTGTCCTCACGGCTCCGCCCGTAGCCTATGTTACTCAGTGATAATGTAGCTTTCTAACGGCAAAAGAGTTTTAGAAATCGGTCTAGTAGTTTTTAAGTTTATTCGTTACATACAAAAATCCAAAAATCCCAATCTTTCCTCTTTATAATACTAAGTATAGATGACGGCGTTGTGAAGTAACAAACATAAAAAAAGAAACAGCCGATTTGATAACCTCCTCCTTTTTTTGGAGGTCGGTTAAAAAAATTCTAGTGGCCGGTGGGTCCCTGTCCGCTAGCATCAGAATATCATGAAACAGCTTACTCTAAGCCGTTTCCATTAATTCAGTTTATCTTCTAATCCTATAACAGCAGATAAGTACTAACTCCAGCTCGGATTCACCGCTGATCAAATGATGTAGAGAATCCAATTTATTTGTTTGCACCTGTTTTGCGGATCCTCTTCTAATACCTACACTGTATGTAGCTTCATTAGACAAAATTGGAGGTGTTACCGCAACTCATTAGCCTTATTCGGATTTGTTATTAAAGTTCGCATGCGGACTAACAAAGTTATACCAGACAGGACCATTCGGCGTTTCCTCTACTGTAGCGGGAAAGTAACCAAATATACAAGGTTAGTCGGAAAGGGGGTACTAAGCCGAAAGGGTGTTAAAGTACCCATAATAACGGATAACTTTTGTTCTACAACTTTCCCCAAAACTCGATAGTTTAAGAGAAATAGCTTTTCAAAGATTTCTTAAAAAATATGCTAAAATCTATCTGTCCATAACTATGATCAGCTGTTTTTACAATTTAGGTCATATTTGGGGTCACGGATTAGAAAAATAATTTTCTGAATTCATAACTAAAGCAGGTATGTTTTTTTTTTTTAAAAACTAAAATAAAAAAAAATTTTCATGCAAATAAAAATTATCGAATTTTGAAATTTTAACAATTGTTTTGTAATAGTCATCAGTGATACTTTAGGTGGCCCGCGGCTTAGTACCCCCTTTGCAACTAACCTTGTATAAGGTCCAACCAAAATACCTGGACAAACTTTTACAGTGTTCAGTACGTTTAAATAAACATATCTATGCAAAAAAAACGAGATCTACGTGACATTTTTTTTACCAAAAAATAATGTTTTAAATTACTTTACTCTCTAAGAATAAACTCATCCATTTTTTATGCATTAGTAGGCGCGCGCTACTTCTGCGCCGTGTTTTACCTAATAGGCGAAAAGAAAAATGTAAAAAAAAATATAATTAAATTAAAATTGATGGTGAAAAACTTTTTTTGAATAAAAAAAAACACAGATCTTGTTTTTTTTTTGCATAGATACGTATAGTTAAACGTACTGAACACTGTGTAAAAGTTTGTCCAGGTATTTTGGTTAGACCTTATATAATAGTATACCTAATATGGAAAAACAGTCAATTACCGTAAAATGGTGTGAATAGGTATGCAGAGGTGAATCGGGACGAAACTTTAAAAGGGATTTTAACATTGAAATAATATAGTTTGTTGCCAAAAAGGACTCTAACGTGTTTACTGTATTATAATTAACGATTAAAGGTCAAAGCACACATATCAAATCGGAAATGGATCGTCACCGTATCAACTCAAGCCGTTCAGTATTCTTTATATGAAACTCCCTACTGCAACGCACACTAATCGGAATCGTAACGTAATCGCCTCGCCTCGGGACAAGCTCACGAACCGCGGTGCGGTGTGTGGTCAACGTGGTTCCCGCGCTTACGGCTAGTCGTCCCCGCGCTTACGTCTCTCCGTACCCGAGCTTACGTCTATTCGTCCACCCTTGCCCCTCTCACCCCTCCCGCGGCTGCCTGCAGTACACTACTGTTACTGCGAGCCGTAAGCGCGGCGTCGCCTAGCCGTAGCCGAGTCGACGTATCGGAGCTGCTGATCCGGTTTGGTTACGTGCTTACGTTAGGTTGACGCCTGTTTGACGGCGAGGCGAAGGGCGATACGGTTACGATCCCTTTCCGAGTTGATATGTATGCTTTGACCATAAGTGTCCTTGTTGGCAACAAACTATAACATTTCAACGATAAAATCCATTTTAAAGTTTCGTCCCGATTCACCTCTGTATCCCTATTTACCCCGTTATATGGTACCTACTTATTAAAACTGCCTCGTTGGTGTAGTGGTAGCAAGCGCGACTGCTGATCGTGAGGTCCTGGGATCGATCTCCAGGTAAGGCAAAGTGTTATTGGGTTTTTCTGAGTAGCAGCCCGGAGTTTGAATTTGTGCCCTGTAGATGGCAATAGACTCGCCCCCTATTACATGGGACTTAAACATAATGGCGAAATGAGGGTGTTACTATGTATAGTAACACCCTCATTTCGCCATTATGTTTCCCCGAATGGTGTCCCCGAAGGGTTGGGCAGAGGTGTACCTCTGCCCAACCCTTCGGGGAATACAGGCGTGATGTTATGTTGTTTTACAGATACGTAAACTTAAAAAAGTATTATTTCATCAAGCTATCATGTTACAAAATTATCGAACATTGATAACAATAATCGAAACTTCAAACCAACCTATCCTCAATCTTCATAACTCACCGTATTCCAAAGTACCATCCAACACACACACACACAAAAGAAACTCAAAAGATCTCCATCAATTGATCGCTTAACGCCGACAATGGAGCGAGAGTAGCAGAGGTGCTAAGAGCGATTTGTTAGCGCACAATGAATGTGCTGGAGATAGCACAGTCAGTGCCATTAATCCTAATAACGGCCTTCCCGTATCGAACTTTAAAAAGATAGCTTTTGAAAAAAAAAAGTATTACCTACTGGTTAGAAAATGAGAAAGATTCGAGGTTAGTTAAGTAGTAACTGTCGCGTTGGTCTAGTGGTGGCAAGTACGACTGCTGGTCGTGAGGTCCTGGGTTCGATCCCCAGTATCATTGGGTTTTTAACCGACTTCCAAAAAGGAGGAGGTTCTCAATTCGACTGTATGTTTTTTTTTTTGTATGTTTGTTCCGCGATAACTTTGCTAATTGTGAACCTTTGCTAATTGTAATTGTTTCAAAGAGTATTTTTGCGAAGTGGTCCCATTTAAATTTGGTGAAGATCTGACGAATAACTTTGGAAATAGACAATTTGAAGTCGGTTTTATTTTTGTTAAAAAGTGATTATTCCGTGCAGAATTCCTCAGTAGCAGCCCGGAGTACGGATTTGTGCTCGGTTGATGGTAGTAGGCTTGCCCCCTATTATATAGGACTTAAACATTGCGACAACGTTTGGAACTATTTCTGCTTAACCGATTTTCCTGAAACTTCGCACACACATTCAATTCCCGTGACAATACTATACATTTCAACCTTCAATCCTCGTATCTCGATGCTGCAGGGGTACTGCAAGATAAAACTTAAAAAAATAAGGGTTTTTATTTCAATAATTTTACATTACTCTAAATTAAAATGTTTCTTTCTTTCTTTCTTAGCTGAGCAACTATTAACTTAATTAGCTAATATACAAGGTTAGTCGGAAAGGGGATAAGCCGCGGGCCACCTAAAGTATTACTGATAACTATTTTAAAGCAAGTGTTAAAATTTCTAAATTCGATAATTTTTATTTGCATGCAAAACGATTATTATTTTAGTTTTTTCAAAAAAATACATACCTGCTTTAGTTATGAATTCTGAAAAGTAATTTTCTAATCTGTGACCCCAAATATGACCTAAATTGTAAAAACAGCTGATCATAGCTATGGACAGATAGATTTTAGCATATTTTTTACGAAATCTTTGAATAACTATTTCTCTTAAACTATCGAGTTTTGGGGAAAGTTGTAGAACAAAAGTTATTCCTTACTATGAGTACTTTAACACCTTTTCGGCTTAGTATCCCCTTTCCGATTAACCTTTTATATCTAAATGAGCTTATACAACACGTAACGTAATTAACGCACACCCTCAAACACCCCAATTAGAATATGTTATATGTTAATAATAAAATAAAATAATTATGTTATAATCATAATACATACACTGAAATTTTAGTTTAACATGTATATGCATTGTGATTTACTAAATTAACGTTCTTGAAATAAGGTTTACTTTTCTTTATTTTGTATTGTATGACGGAATTTATATTAATACAAATAAAAATGTACTTTTAAAAGTCTTTATGCCTTGATTTACGGTCCATTTCAGTTTGTTTTGACTGTACATGGGTAATGTAACTAATTTCCGTAGGTAGTTTTAATTATTTTTGGGATAAAAAATTACCTATATTAAAAATGATAGAAATCGATTCAGTAAACGATTCTGAAGAAACTACTTCCAGGATGTGCGTTAATTGTGTTACATATTGTATACTTATCTCACCTACCTAACTAAACTACGCGTGTGTAAATCGGGCTCATAGAGAGATATCTTAGTTCTGCAATTACCAAGATGTCTTGATTATTTGTTCATTGAAGTAGTTAAGATTGTGGCAGCATCATTTGCGCTTGTTCCGCTAACTATAGTTAGCATAGTTTGAAACTAGCGCTCTGCTATATACTGCTTTATGTTAGTTTTTTATGTATTAACTAGCTTTTGCCCGCAGCTTCGCTTGCGTGATTTTTTTTCACCCCCTTAGGGGTTGAATTTCGAGAAATCCCTTCTTAGTGGATGTTTACGTCACAAAATGAACCTACTGTCAAAATTTCAAGTTTCTAACCCCAGCCGTTTAGGCTGTGCGTTGATAGATCAGTCAGTCAGCTTCTCCTTTTATATATACTGGCCTGCAAAAACAAGTATCACACTTTTAAAATTGCAATAACTTTTTAGGTACACAAGATATATTTTCGAAACAAAGAGGACTCAAAAAAGACTAACTTTGGTACTATAGTTTCAAAGAAAGCTGATAAAAATTGCTATAAAACGTTTTTTATTTTAAATCTTTAACTTCTATAGTTTAGAAAAAATTGACATTTTAAAAGTACGATACTTATTTTTGCAGGCCAGTGTATATAGATAGGTACATAATTAATACGTTTAAAATCGATTGTAAAATCCGTTACTAAAAACGTTAATATGAAGTTTAATTTTATTTGACCATAACTTTTTTCCCACAGCGATTTGAGACTTCCCGCCATAGTAAAAGTTGTAGAATATAAAAAAACCTTTCAAAACGACATATCGCTTAATGCTTGCTCATATAGGCTAAATTGCCGGTCTTCCTTTAATATTATGCTTACAATAGAACTGTAATGAAACATTTTATAGTTTTGATTCGCGCGATCTGAAACTCCGCGATTCTCCAAGCATTGACCTGTGTCAATCCTTCGAGGTCAGTCAGAGATATCCAAAGATTTAACTTTATCAAGAGGCCAAAGTAACTCATGATTCAGCCTTCCAGTTTCCAGCCTATTTGTATGTCCCTCGCCCGGGGCAGATAACCCCTCGTTACCAGTAAGACTCTGGTAGTCCCCCGTCTGCCGGACTCTTACCGGCTAAAGACCCACGGTGTTCCTCCTACTGACCTAAGGCCGGGGTCACGGGATTCGCTATTGCATGCACCGCAACCCCGGCAGGTCTCGGTCCACCAGCTTCCTCTGGTGGACCTCTCCAGTGGTGGGGCAACTTCTCCCCTGCCCCACTTCCTTCTGAGAGGCGCGCGCGGAACACGGCGCGCCATCCTCCCGGGCCTGTTACTGGTCGGGCGACGGGTCCCCTAACCCGCCGCCCGCAGGCCACTCACTGCGGTGGCTGGAGATCGTCACGCGCCCTCCGGAGCATGACTAGTCCCTTATTTATTTATTTTTCATTTAAAAATCCTCCTGGTTGTCCCTCACCTGGGGAAGGCGAGGGATCTGCCGGACTCTTACCGGCTAAAAATCAACGGTGTCCCTCCTTCTGACGGACGCAACCTTTCTTCCTTTTGACGGTGTTCTCCGCAACCCCGGCAGAGCATGACTAGTTCTGAGTCTACGTAAAATAAGTCGGCTCAAGTCTACGTAAAATAAATCGGCTTACGTTCAATGCAAGTCTCTCGAGACCATAATTTAAATATTCATAAGTGCTATCCATTTTTATCTCGATTTTACAAGACAGTGTTATCCAAAATCTATTAACAACTTCATAATCTCGTACTCATTAAGGAAAATCCTTTGACTAACATGATAATTAATAACATTCTCCTCGATAAACACGATCCTTCCTCGTCCTAGTGTATCCAGACCAAAGCATGGAGTTGCTCTCATTAGTCTTGATCCTTTATTTATCAAAACCAAATTATTTATCCACATAATATACTTGCGATGTTACACAAAGTTTGAAAATAATTAGTCGATACGTAGCAGCTTGGTGCTACGAAATCGTAGCTACCGTATCTGAGAACGCTGCTACGCCGTAGCAACAATGTAATACTGTTATTCCATTTATGAAATGGTAAATTCTAGTTTCATACGAAGCGACAGCCTTCCAACTTTCAATGACATGGCTACAAATCATCCTAATTAAAGTCAGCTGTCTCTGCTGCATATCCAAGAAAAAAACAGACGATGTACCACCCACGTATTCTGTTCTGCCTAGCCTTTTTCCAACTATGTTATGATCAGCTTCAATTCTAACCAGATGCTGAAAATCAGTGTTTTACATGGAGCGACTGCCATCGGACATCCGCAACCCAGTTAATAAGCAATGCCGATATCCTAAGGTTAGACCAGTTATCAGACTTTTGAACTTATGACTACCCGTAGCGACTGTCATAGGTATTAGTATGACATCCGGAACCGACTATTTAAAGTGCTCTCTGAGGCACAGAGGGGTCTCGTGTGTAACGAATGGTCACCCATCCACAGTCTGACCGCGGTAAGTGCAGCTTAACCTTGCAAATCGTTTGATCTGGGCGGTTGGTAATTAGCCACAAATCTCTCGTATTCTACCTACATGATGTCTATTGAAAATAGCCAGTTTCAAAATCGAGGTACAAAGTACATAGTGTCAGTAGTCAGTATATGTAGCATCACTAGGACCGTACGTCAGTATATACGTGAACATCATTTGCGTTACTGTACCGTTATCAACGCACATAAACGCGCGGCTTCCGCTAGTGAGAACACGCCTCTATTGATAGGGCTGCTTTTTAAATTTTGGGTTATGTAAAACAATTAATTGATTGTGGTATGGAGTTGTGTTTTACATAGCTTGGAAGACCAGACCTAGCAAGGATTTGCATTATAAGAGATGGGCCGTGTTATGCAATAATGTGTCAACCCACAAAAATATGAATTTTGTGTTAACGTCATCCAGTTCTTGTGGTAGGTCTACTCAACTATTGAAAAAATGCCCAGAACTGCAGTAAATTTAATAGACCGCCGTCTATCAAAAAATCTTAATGTAGTTTGCATTTTTTTAAGCGGACATTTTGAATTGAATTGAATTATTGCATAACACATTTCAGATATGTCTCGACTTTCCTCGAAACTCTTATACGTAATTCGATCAATTTAAAAACATACATAACATCACGCCTGTATTCCCGAAGGGTTGCTCAGAGGTGTATAGTAATACCCTCATTTCGCCGCTAAGTTCCATGTAATAGGAGCAAGCCTATTGCCATCAACCGAGCACAAATACAAAACTCAGGGCTGCTACTGAGAAATTCGATACGGAAAAACCCAATTACACTGCCCGACCTGGGGATCGAAACCAGGACCTCACGATCAGCAGTCGCAGTTGCCACCACTAGACCAACGAGACAGTTATGAATTTTGTACCACATAATTGGTTTATCTTATCATTGAACGCCATGTGATGGGTGATGGTGAACTGGTGGGGGGTTCGGGCCTATAAAAGGTTGGGCACACTGCAGATCGTCCCTCTCGCGCCACTGCAGTTGCCAACTTAAGTGCTACACCTGCTCAAGAAGACCCTGGACTCCTCACATTGTACGATCCACGCCCTGTTGATCTACTTGTAATTCTTATTAAAATATATATAGTGTACGGTTACAAGTGTTACTCTTTATCCTCCCATAAGTACACGCCTGCTAAATTTTATGTGCACATGCTAGTTGAGGTTTGTCTCTTAAAGCCACACTAAAGTGTTACAGCCATGCTCATGAAGCTCATGTCGTAGTGAAAATATAATCTAGTCAGCAAGGTCGATAGCGACGCTAACTACCCAGAAGGTGCCGGACGTACTTGAACATCGTCACTTGTGGACGCTGTTTTAATGCACTCCAGAAATAGTCATCGATAATTACAAGAAGTCAGAAGCTCGAAAGTCTGACAACCGGTCTATCCTTAGGATATCGGCATTACCCAGTAACTGGGTTGCGGAGGTCTGATGACAGTCGTTCCGTGTAAAATACTGGTATTCAGCCGCATCTGGTTAAACTGGAAACTGACCTCAACACAATTGGGAACCGGCTAGGCAGAACGAGAAATAATGATTTTTTTATTTATTTATTTATCACACCTTAAAACTATCATTACAGGTTACCCTAATGCGATAGTTAAGTCTACACATAAATCTCCACTTTCGACTTATTGAGTATATGTATTGGGTTCCTACCTTTACATATTTCATCGATCATATTTGATCGATCAACATTACTGTAACTATTATGAAGACCTACATTTTTCTCACAACGATGTTATAAATATGGATATTGTTAGTGTACATATCATTTTCCCAATTCGGCCAGCCCTGAGTTCAGATCAGGACTTCAACCGCACGACATAAGCCCGGTACACACAAGTATCGTTCCGAAACTTTTCAGGCAGCGGGATTTACAAGGAATCCACATTTATCCATTTTTCACGGTTGGCGCCTTATGCACGATAAACCGTCCGAGGTAAGCTTTAATATTTATCGTTCTCTCTTAAAGAAAAGGTATTTCACACTCTGATATTGTAAGCTACTGGCGTTTACGTTTGTTGTGGTTGAAATATTGCTAGAACAGAACAACAGAATATTGCTGTATTGTCGCTCCAGTCAAGCTCACGATTGTTTAGGATGGCCAATTATACTAATAAAATTGTTGACAAATCGCAACCAAACCACGTCGTTTGACGGCTTAAGAATACGAAATGTCCAAATGTCTGCTAGACCAGCAGTCGCGACATAGATAGCGATCACTTTGCGACCGATTTCGGTCGTAAATTAACGTTAAAAAGCATGCCATAATTAAGATTAAACTAAACTCTATGTAAAAAATTATAAGTTCTTCTATTCGTGTCTTAAAAGTTTATCGTTATGACCTAACGATTATTATTATCTATATCGGGACTTCAGGCTTTGGCCTCCAGCCCCCTGATTCAGGACGTTTCGATAAGTGAATTGTCGACCGATTCGATTTGTTATCTCATTTTGTCACGACTCTCATAACGAGAGAAAACGAAATAAAAAACCGAATCGTTCGATAACTGACTTATCGAATTGTTTACAATCAGAAGGCTGGTTTGTCTTCAGTTTTCTTTTGCATCCACATACATTATACAATTTAAATTAAAGTTAAAAAATCGTCACTGTTATCTATCGTCTACTTTTTTTCTGAGATCCTGGATGCAGTCCCCAAGTCGACAATGAGTTTTTTTTTCGTGATCTCATTTAAATACCCATAAATCCACCCAAAAAGCAGACGCACTACAATAGTACTAAACCTCTAGTAACTGCAAGCTGTGTGTGTACTACGTAAATATACAACATAAGTTATTTTAATAACGTAAATGCTAGTGCACACGCTAGACACTTGAGCGATGCGGACGTGGAGCGCGCCGTCCGGGTTGTCCGGGCGACTCGCTTCTAATTTTAGATGCTCGAGCGAGTACAGTGCTGAGGGCAACTGAGCCCTTAAAGAAACTAGCCGCTTAAGTGAGTACGCTTGTGTGCACTCGCCTTGATGCAGTTCCCACTTTGGTCGCATTTTGTTTGTTTAATTTTGTAGTCATATTATTTTATATTTCTATGTATTTCTTTGATGTAGAAGTAGGTCACTTCAACACTTCTTGTCTGTCTTCTCTTACGATGGTTAATGGTAGAAATGGAGTAAATGATAACAAAGAGACAACAGTCACCTTATTCAACATTGACCATCATTTGGTTTTAGTAAAAATAAAGGACTTAAACATTACGAGTATGAATGGATTACACCGTAGCTAAAACATAACAGCAACATATACATTATTATCTTTAAATTTTGTTCAACCCTTTAAATCGATGGTATCTAATACCATCGTTAGAAACACCATCGATATATTATGATTCATGAGGGTATTTTTTTCAATTTCCCCTTGTAAACATACTTCCCTCATATTAAAACACAGAGGGAACATTTCAGCAGATTTTACCGTATTAAGCACAACTTATTGATCGCTTCGATAAGACCTTTGGCTTTTAACAAATTACTCTTTAAACGTACCTACATGAAAGCCTTTACATGTTCGTACAATAACAAGCTAAATTATAAAAGGTTTATTTTTAAGAGCGCTTAATTGGTTTTACTTCATATCCAGGGATCAAACATCATACATGGGTAATAGGGACTCATTAGATTTTAAACCTGTTTTCTTTTACCTTGACGACTTTCTGATTTCGGATCAAGTGGTGTTATTATATTTTGCTTTACATAATTTCATTTGATACTGCCTACTTACCAAGTTATTCTTGTATATCGGATTAAAAACGTCAGAGGCATTGTGGATGGTTTTATTTGTAGCCAGTTTTTGTGTACGAGTAACATAAAAACAGAATTATTTTTTATAAAAATGGTAACTTGCGCCTCCCAACTCCCTCGTTGGTCAAGTGGTGATAAACTCGACTGCTGATCGTGAGATCCTGGGTTCGATCCCCAGGTCGGCCAAAGTGTTATTGGGCTTTTCCGTATGGAATTCCTCAGTAGCAGCCCGGAGCTTGGATTTGTGCTCGGTTGATGGCAATAGAATCGCCCCCTATTACATGGGACTTAAACATAACGGCGAAACGAGGGTGTTACTATACACCTCTGCCCACCCTTCGGGGAATATAGGCGTGATGTCGTGTTAATTTGCGCAATCAGCTAGTTTTAAATTTACTATTTCATTATGTGTAAAAAAGCTAGTCGATCGCTGTCATGCGCAAAGGACAACATAAATTCAAAAATACCTGGTAACTATTCTAATAGAACATCGACACCAAAAACCCAATAAACAGCAACGTACACCAGCAAAACAATTCAATTCAAACTGCAAACTAATAGTTAGATTCGAACAATACGTTTCCGAATGCAAGCCGATCGTAAGCCGGGCTTCGGTATTCATGTCCTTGCTTTCTTTAAGGCTTGCTGAAAGCTGTTTTAAAATTCCATCTAGTACTAACTGAAAGTCTAGCTGTCGCCACCGATGTATTGGAGACAGATGCGATTCGAATCGTGATTTTGAGTACAATTTTCTTCCGAAAAATTTTCGCTTTATTCTTGATAGGGTACTTAAGATAACGGCTGGCTTTTGTGGTGTTATTGGTGACCGTATACAAGATTTCTGAGAAAGTTAGTGAACTGAAACTTAATCCTAGAAAAACATTTTAATATTAACACTTTGACAGTGATTTCACTTTACGTAATCTAGTTAAGGTCTGCGTAGTTATAAATGAATGTTTGCAAAAACTAGACAGTTAGTATGAAACCTATTACGAAAATCTTATCAAGAAACAACTCTTACTTTATGTTTCAAAACATGGATCCGCGGCCAATATAAACAAACGTTACCCTAACATCAGCAGTACTACATACTCGTATTATTACAATAGAATAATAAAATTACAGCCACAATCCACCGCTATACATCCACGTCTCTCCAGTTTTATGTGCATTGCCTATGGAAACGTATCCATTAGAATAAATAGTTTTTTATTACACCAACTGTATACAGTCTCACCATAAAACTGGTCCGATGATGGAACCTTGTGGGAACCCAGATGATATTTGCATTATGCAGAGATTCATCAGAGATGAGTGGAGTCTCTTGAAATGCATATGTTATGCATGAGGAAGCATTTTGTCGCTTATTTTCTTGCATGGGGTAAAGGGAGTAGTAAATCAAATTGACGGTATTTCGCAGTGACGCACTAGAAAACTTTAGTATTCAAGATTGCAGGTTCGATTGTCATCTCAGACTATTGAGGCACTTTCACAAGATTACTGCGATTTGAATTGTAAAATTTTAAGCAAAATACTTTTCTGCAGTATTTATGATGTTTTAGTTAGAACTACATATAAGAACTGCATATATTCGATTAACAATAATAATTTTCATAGTTACGACCCCAACAAAAGATAGAGTGGCATAAATTCTGACCAAAAAACCACGAGATTATTACAAGACCTAATTTATTTTTATTATCAAATTTAGTACATTTCCTTTCTACAAACCTAACAACCCAAAATAAATCCTGAAACATGTTGCTGATCAAGAAAAATCTGCGCCCAAACTCAGAACCATGTAAAATATAAATTATTCAATATCCCTACCTTCCATAAGTTTATGACATTCGCACATTTCACCCTTGTCATGACTACTTACCTTCCTGACTTGTGTAAGGACATGAGAATCTCCCTTCATACTTCTTTGTTTGCCCTCTTCAATATTTGATTTTATGAATGATGGGAAAAATTCTGCTTTGATGCGGATATGAACGTGACTTGCTCTTTTGGGTGTAATTGGAGCAATTTATTTGGAATGAGGAAGTATATAGGTGTCAATTTATACTTTAATGTCAATATTGCTTTCCTCTTTTTCTTATTATACCCAATCAACCTATACCTCAACAGTCAAATTGAGTATTTGATGCTTCTTTAATTATATGTTTTTGGGGCTGATAATATTGGGGTGTAAAAAGAAAAATGTATTATACCTGATTACCGTATACGTCAGCAGTGATAGCCTAGTGGTGTGACCGTCAGACTACCAAGTCAAGTCAGGTCTCAAGTTCGAACCCAAGAGACCCACCTCTGACTTTTTGGATTCATGAGCGTATTGTATGTGATAGTTATCACTAGTGATAATTATCACTTGCTTAAAAACGGTGAAGTAAAACATCGTGAGAACATGCCTGAGAGATATTTCTCAACGGTATGTGAAGCCAAGTCAGAGACCAATGGGCGGCATAAACTCTGACACCAAGTTAGTCACTAAGAACACGAAAAGAAGAGAAGAAGAAGAAGACCGTTTACATCATCGTAACAAGAGCTGTCACGACCGGAATGACTGGCGGCATCAAGCTGGTTTTGCAGTGTTGACTTTCCCAGCGTACTGACCACGAGCGTCAACCCAGGGAGAGGTCTCAATAATCGACTTCGATAAGCGATGAATTTGAATACAGCTTTAACCACCGCACTCAAACGTGTTAATGAAACATTAACTACCTAACGTTTCCTTAAGAGTTCCCAGTATAGATATTATATAGAACACGCTTAAATAATCGTTAGTTAATGACCCATTAAGCTTCATGAGTATATCCGTTAGTATTGAAGCCCATAAATAAAATAAATACTGCAGCCTGTAAAATAAAACCAATAAACACAACACAATTTTTATAACAAATCCAAACGCTATCCACACCTACATCCAATCAATTACATAACAAACAGTTTATATCGTAGTCAGTAACGAAACTCAAACAAATCGATGCAAATAATTCTCACTACCCACATATGAATATAAATAAATGTTTAAATTGCATTAACTTCGCGGATTTCCCTCGAGGTACAGTGGTGAGAAGCGAATTTAACTTGAACAATACCTGGCCACCAGTCCAAACTTGTTTAGTAGAAAAAACTTTGGATAAGTGGTGGCGAATAAAGTATGGTATTTCGTAAATTGTTTACCATTGGTGAGTGTTTACTACATAGGTACTATTAACACACTCATAAGTTATGAATGTATTTCATAGATCACATTTTATGAGTCATAACATCATACACTTCAAAATGTAACACGCAAATAACACGGCTTTTCCATCAAAATGTGAAATTGGAAAAATGGGGTGTTCATTTTTAATGTACTGAATTTGATATTTTTTTGTCAAATAGCCTTTGCTAGTAGCACAACCATGAACTGCCAAATAATAATAATAAATAACTGGTGTGCTGATATTCACGGATGAGATTATCAAATCAATGCAATAGCAAACCCAATTGCCACTGAACGGACATAATCCTAAACTCCAAATTGCTTGTTGGAAATCGAAGAACCCTAGATCTTACACCTTTTTAAACAGTATTAATTAATTTTACTTCGTTTATTTGTTTGTTTATTTCAAATCTTGCCACAGATTTATCATATACTTCTGCTTAACCGATTCTCATGCAACTTTGCACACAAGACATGACAGTACAACATTTTAATAATTTCAGCCTTCAATCTGTGACAGGTGGTGGCTGACTGGCGGGGGTTCGGGCCTATAAAAGGTCGGGCACACTGCAGATCGGCCTCTCGCGCCGCTGCACTTACCAAGCTAAGTGTTCACTTGATTAGGAAGACCCTGGACTCGTCGCATTATTCGAACCACGCCCTGTTGATATATTTGTAATTCTTAATTAAATATATATATAGTTTACAGTTACAAGTGTTATTCTTTATCCCCCCGTAAGTACACGCCTGCTAAATTTTATGTGCAGATGCTAGTTGAGGGTTGTCTCTTAAAGCCACCCTAAAGTGTTCCAAATCCTCAAATCCTGATGCTACAGCGATACTGCAAGAGAAAACCGTTTAACTTAAAAGTTTTTTTAAGGGCCTTTATTGATCATATCAATGAAATTTCTTTAGTACCAATAATGGTATCCACCAATGGTATGTACCATAGATTCCTAAATTCACCTTCCAGATTCTCTAATCTATACTAACTACTATACTACTACTAGCGGACCCAGCAGACGTCGTCCTGCCCGGAAAAGTAGCGCCACCTACCGGGTCCAATTGTGAATCTAAACCATCCAGGGCGCCACCCAAAGGTATACAAAAAAATCATTCAAATCGGTCCAGCCGTTTAGGAGGAGTTCAATGACATACACACGTACAGTCGAATTATATATATAAAGATTATAAACCTGAAGAGATTTTTTGTTTGAACGTACTAATCTCAGGAACTACTGGTTGGAATTGAAAAATTATTTTGGTGTTGGATAGTCCATTTATCGAGAAAGGTTATAGGCTATATAACATCACGCTACGACCAATACGAGCGGAGCATAAATGAAAAATGTTGCAAAAACGGGAAAAATGTCCACACGTGCGAAGCCGGGACGGGCCGCTAGTAATTTATGTCTATTTTAAAATAATTGCAATCACTTCATCAGAATCTCTAACCGCCTTTACTTCTTCAAACAAACAAGAACTAACAATTGCAATTCTCAAGGCGTACCATTGGAATGAGAGCTCTTTATCTGCAAGTGATATTGTAAAGAAACTTGCAATGAAATCTAGTTGCTATCAGTAAGCATATAGAAACGGTGTTAAAGAACTTTGCTGGTAGAATAGTAATCTATTTTTTTCCAAGTACAACACCTGTTTATTACGCAAGTGTTATGTAAATACTTTTGATACAAACAGTAACATAACATCACGCCTGTATTCCCCGAAGTGTTGGGCAGAGGTGTATGATAACACCCTCATTTCGCCGATATATTTAAGTCCCATGTAATAGGGGGCGAGCCTATTGCCATCAACCGGGCACAAATCCAAACTCGGGGCTGCTACTGAGGAACTCCGCACGGAAAAACCCAATAAGAATGCCCGACCTGGGGATCGAACTCAGGACCTCACAACCAGCAGTCGCGCTTGCCACCACTGGACCAACGAAGCAGTTTCTATTCAATAAAATCGACACCTAGTTTTACTGGCTGGCCACTAAGGGCCTGGCCACAGTTTCTGGCGGTGCGGGGCGCGGTGCGGCGAGAGGCGCGGCGGGCGGCGTGATTTGCGGTGGTATGCCACAGCTAGACTAGCTGCGACCGCGGCGGCGTCAGCGGTGGACGTATTTAGAGAACGGCTAAACTATTAATGTCCCTATCAAAAGTGGCACGGTATTGCCTTGAAACAAGTGCGTTCTCAGCTCAAGATATCATTCAGTCAAGAATAGGAACGCACCCAGTTAACCAGAAAAGGAGAGAACTTGGCGAATTTCACACTCTTTATTATGAATATAGGAACTAACCCGATATTTTTTTTATTTTATTTCGTTATTATTTTTATATTATTGTTGTTTTATTTCGTCCCACATTTTTTTATAATATGCCTATATTTATGATGTGGATGTTTTGACATCCATATTGCTGGTCTACTCAGTATTTCACTAATAAATTGTTCCATATCCATTATTTTTATGAGCTCAACGCGCGATATAAACAAAATAATTTGTTTCGATCGTGCGATGCCTGAATGCGTCCACCGATACCGCCGCGTGCCGCTCTGAGCTGTGGCCGCCTCGATACTCGCTAGTACATTTGTTTCACTCGCACACCACGCAGCCCGTCGCCGCCGCGTGCCGCGCGACTCTCCCCGCGCCACAGGTCGCGCCGCAGTGCGCGTCGCCGGTAGCTGTGGCATACAGCATACTTCTATAAGTTGTCTACCATTTATTTTCGCCGCTCACCGCTTGCCGCGCCTCACACCGCGCCGCAATCCGCGCCGCGCTTGGCTGTGGCCAAGGGGTAATGGATGGGAGGGTCACTGTTTACGCACCATAGGCAAATTGTATGGGATTACCTCAATTTATTATTACAATTGATATATCTATCGTTGAATGATTAATAAAATCAATTCAATATAATTATTTCATTAAATATTTATCTTATTTTTAGCATTTAATCAAATAAAGCTGGTAACAGACAAATTTGTTTCTCTGGTGCCAATTAATTAGACAGCATTTTATGTAAAATACTAGCGGCCCGTCTCGGCTTCGCACTGGTGGACATTTTTCCCGTTTTTGCAACATTTTTCATTTATGCTCCGCTCCTTTTGGTCGTAGCGTGATGTTACATAGCCTATAACCTTTCTCGGTAAATGGACTATCCAACACAAAAATAATTTTTCAATTCCAACCAGTAGTTCCTGAGATTAGCGCGTTCAAACAAACAAACAAACTCTTCAGCTTTTTAATATTAGTATAGATTTAGGGTACAGTCGCATTCAAAAAAGTTTTAATAACTTCTTATGTCGTATACAAGGTGGTCGTAAACGCCGTATGTGTGAGAGCACTCGACACAAGCGAGACTTTACTTCAACTCACTACAAACGAACTTGTGCAAGTCGACACTTCACGCCTACGTGACGTCACGGCGTTGTTCTGCTGTTCATTATGAAGACTTGGGCTGTAATTGTGTTATAATTGTGTGACTTTATTTCACACACTCAGTAGAATGTAGAGGATTTTTATTTAAGGAATCTCCACTTGCATACGCTGTGTGCTTGTTACACTTTGGTATCTGGCTAGATAGCACTTTGCCTTCTCTAAAGTGGATTATCCTTTAGCATATCCCGACGAGCATATATAGGGCAAAAATGAGCGACTACTGATCGTGAGATCTTAGGTTCGATCCCCAAGTTGGACAAAGTGTTATTGGGCTTTTCCATGTGGAATACCTCAGTGGCAGCTCGGATTCTGGATTTGGGTCCGGGTTATGGCAATAGGCTCGCCCCCTATGACATGGGACTTAAACATAACTGGCGAAACGAGGGTGTACTAAAAACACCTCTGCAGGACCCTTCGGGGAATACAAGGCGTGATGTTAAGTTATGTAAGACAAGGGTCTTTAACCAGTGTGTATTGCCAGTGATGACATATATGGATCTGAGACGTGGTCCTTGACTGCTGGCCTTTTGGAGAAACTCAGAGTCACCCAGCGGGCAATGGAGAGAGCTATGCTCGGAGTTTCTTTGCGCGATAAAATCCGGAACGAGGATATTCGCCGAAGAACCAAAGTCACCGATATAGCTGTCAGGGTTTGCAAGCTGAAGTGGCAATGGGCAGGCCACATCGCTCGAGGGACCGATAACCGATGGGGAAGAAGGTTCTTGAGTGACGACCACGAATCGGAAAGCGCAGCGTAGGTAGGCCTCCCACTAGGTGGACCGATGACATTGTGAAAGTCGCGGGCAACCGATGGATGCAAATGGGAGATTGTCGTTCGATGTGGCGGTCTAAGGGGGAGGCCTTTGTTCAGCAGTGGACGTCTTCAGGCCGATGATGATGTTATGTTATGTTAACCTATCCATAAACCAGTTACAAAGTTTGCTCTTCGTTGTGTTACGTACTGTATTATAATTGATCATTATTTCTTCAGTATACTGGACTGGTCCCCTTCTGGGTTTACCCCCGATTTCCGAAAAGCTGATCAAATGTGATTGGTCGATCAAAATACTAACAGCCAATTACATTGAGGGGCTCGTGGCTTATTAACAACCGCGCAGATCATATGATTTGCAAGGTTAAGCTGCGCTTGCCGCGGTCTGTCCGTGGATGGGTGACCATTCGTTACACATCGAGACCATATTAAACCGTCGTCGCGTTGGTCCCGAGTGTCATACGAATAACTATGACAGTCGTTACGGGAAGTCAGAAGCCTGAAAGTCTGACAACTGGTCTAACCTTAGGATATTGTCATTGGCCAGTAACTAAGTTGCGGAGGTCTGATGGCAGTCGCTCCATGTAAAATGCTGATATTCAGCCGCATCTGGTTAGACTGGAATCTGACCCTAACATGGTTGGGGAAAGACTAGGCATACACATTAGCTTTCCAGCAACCGGGGGTTAGTCTAGTTAGACTCTAGATTACTAAAACCCACATTTCTACAAAGCATAATACTAATACGTGCTTTGCTAACAACATAGGTACTCGAAGCCTAAAATTTTATCTTCCCACAATAACACAGTAAATACCACGACCATTAAGTTTTACAGTCACAACGGCCGTACGTGACGTCGACGACGACGTAACGACCACGGAACGATCTGTTTACGTTCACGTTAACGAACACGTGTCGTGTTGGCAATCGTAAAACGTACCTTGTATAGATTCGCTCGTGCTTCCGCGGTGGAGTACGAAATGATTCGACAGTCTATATTGTACCTAATGATACTTACATTATGAAGAATGAAGTTCTGTTTGTGTGTTTGTTTGTAAGGGATGGACATAAAAATTACATAACATCACGACTGTATTCTTCGAACGGTTTGGCAGAGGTGGATAGTAACACCCTCATTTCGCTGTTATGTTTAAGTCCCATGTAATACGGGACGAGCCTATTTACATCAACCAGGCACAAACCCAAACACCGGGCTGCTACTGAGAAATTTCACACGAAAAAACCCAACACCACTTTGCCCGACCTGGGGACCGAACTTAGGACCTCACGATCAGCAGTCGCGCTTGCCACCCCTAGACCAAAGAGGCAGTCAAATAAAAATTACTTATCTGTATTAGGTCAGATTGACATAACATTTAACATCAGCATTTAACAGCCACGGAGACGAAATTGGTGGGAGGAGACAGTAGAATAGAGTAAAATTTAATGTATTTGTTTATTGCAAACCGCGACGTTATAACTCAGTACAAACTTAGCACTGTCTAATGAATATTATAAAGCTGCTAACCCATCTACTTAAATAATTCCTTAGAGCGCTTATGTACTGCTCCGAATTTGAATCCGAGAGAGTTCGGTCCTACCTACCTGTAGTAGTATTTGTATGAAAGTCTGTGTACTGCTACCGATCCGAACTTCACAGTAATCCAGCCAAGATTTCGCGGCCCGTATTTTCTCGGATACAGATCGGACACAGTGCTCAAGCACTCTTAATCACCACCCACGAGAAAAAGATAGAAGTAGCCCGTTTTATTGCAAAAACCATGAAATAAATAAAATCACTCCTCCCATAGGAATCCAGTTATTTGTTTCATGCGTTGTAGCTATCAGTGACTTCACCTCAAGGTCCCATCAGAATACCAGCGCTGCAGCATAGCTATGTTGCAGCAAAATGCTAATCTGTTCTGCTTAGCCTTTTCTCAACTATGTTGGGGCCAGCTTCCAGTATAACCAGATGCAGAATACCAGTATTTTACACGGAACGACTGCCATCAGACCTCCGTAACCCAGTAACTGGGCAATGCCGATATCCTAAAGTTAGACCGCTTGTCAGACTTTCGGGCTTCTGACTACCCGTAACGACTGTCATAGGTATTCGTATGACACCCGGGACCGACGGTTTAACGTGCTTTCTGAGGCACGGAGGGGTCTCAATGTGTAAAGAATGATCCACGAACTGACCGTGGTAAGCGCAGCTTAACCTTGCTAATCATATGATCTTTTTAGTTATTTTATGTTATAAAAATAAATAAATACATTTATGACTGAATTGTGATCCGTTTGCGGATGAATGGAAGAATAAATTGTCAGGTGCATTGTGAGGGCTGTGTGAAAGAGGTGTCTCATATTGTTATATATTTTTTTTTAATCATTATTTTTCGTTCCATTGTTTTGTATGCATCTTCTTCCATTCCTGTTCTTTTTTCTATATTTAATTATTGTAATTGGTCTAAGACCGTTTTAATTAAAGTAAAATAAATAAATAAATAAATGATCCGCACGGTTTTTAATGAGCCACGTGCACCTCCTTTTGCAACATAATGCTAAGATATGGAGCTTTTTGGCATAACGCATGTTTAATTTTATGTATAGCTTTATTTTACCTTTGTTATTTGTTCACATTATATCACTTATTTATTTATGTGTGTGAGTTTTTTTATATCAATTTTAATTAGCTAAACTTCGTATATTTGTTTGTTTGATTGAAATCTTGCAACAGATATTTCAACTACTTCTGCTTAACCAATTTTCCTGAAACTTCGCACACTAATTCAATTCCCATGACAATACAATATTGTATTAATTTCAACCTTCAATCCTCAAATCCTGATGCTGCACTACTGCAAAATAAAACCGCGTTACTTAAAAGTTTTTTTAATGGATTATTAATTGTGCAAGTCAAAATAATGTTATATTTTTCTTTTCTTTTCTTTTATTTCTTTCTTGTCACGGATTTATAATAGAGTATTTGACTATATTTTTTTATTAGAAATCTCGAAACAGTTACAAAAATGAGAAGCAACAGTGAAAACACTAGTGAAATATTTAATAAAATGCCCAAGTTATAAACGATTGAAAATTGCTCACTAGACAGAGACAACATGACGCCACAATGACGTCATACCTTGCAAACTTCATAATTATTTGACATCACTCCGTACAATATCCGTTTCGCGCGACAAGGACAAAAAATGCCTCCTCCACAAACTCCCAAGCGTGTAGCTCCTCTATTTTTTCATCGATTAAATTTATTTTTCACATAATATCAATTTGTATCTATACGTTATTTAAAATAATACTAAATTGTTGTACATTTTTAATAGTACTCAAATACCTTATTTGAAGGAATTTTACTACCGCATCCAAACTCTTTTCGAAGCTCTGCACACCTCATTGTTAGGTTTGAATCCGGTGAACAGTTTTTATGTCCCATTTACGAGCCCATGTCGTCTGATCATCGACTCAGCAGCTCCACACTCCATAAACGATTGTGATTACCTTTTTATTACGTTACAAAGGAATAATGGGAGTTTCAAATCGCAGTGGATTTTGATGGCGGTGGATCTTGATAGAGTAGTACCTAGTAACAGAAGGTTAATGACCCATCTTGTTAAAATGTTTGATAGGTATTTGAGGTCATTGACCAATAATTATTCATTTAGGGTCGCTCATAATAGTTTAATGCGATCATTTTTTTATTAAATATCTCGTTTCTTAGGGTTCCGTACACAAAGGGTAAAACGGGACCCTATTACTAAGACTCCGCTGTCTTTCCGTCCGTTCGTCCGTCCGTCCGTCCGTCCGTCTGTCACCAGGCTGTATCTCATGAACCATGATAGTCAGAGAGTTGAAATTTTCACAGATGATGTATTTCTGTTGCCGCTATAACAACAAATACTAAAAAATAGAATAAAATAAATATTTAAGGGGGCTCCCATACAACAAACGTGATTTTTTTGCTCGTTTTTGCTCGATATTGATAACGGCAACAAGTAGACGCTTAAAATATCACAGAATATTTAGTTATATATTCACTTTAAAAATAAATAATTAAATTAAAATAAAACAAATATTTAAGGGGGCTCCCATACAACAGATGTTTTTGCCGTTTTTATAGACAATGGTACGGAACCCTTCGTGCGCAAGTCCATCTCGCACTTGACCGGTTTTTTTATTAAATATCTCTTTTTTTTTAAAAGCGCTGTCACCCATTTCGATATTTTAATAAAATGTCTAAGTTCAAGATTCAAAATTCATTAATGTCCTCAGAAATTTCACAGAACCTTCACATCACTCCGTAAAATATTTTTGCACGACAAGGAAAGATAATCCCTTAAAAAAATGTGTTAGTTAAACGGTTTTATATTGCAGAACCCCTGCAGCATCAGAATTTGAAGATTGAAAGTTGAAATTATTATAATGTTGTATTGTCATGGGAATTGAATTTGTGAGCGAAGTTTCAAAAGAATCGGTTAAGCAGAAGTAGTTGAAAAATCTGTCGCAAGATTTGAATCAAACAAACAAATAAATAATAACATAACAATATAACATCACGCCTTGTATTCCCGGAGGGTTCGGCAGAGGTGTTTCAGCACACCCTCGTTTTGCCGTTATTTAGTCTCATGTAATAGGGGGCGAGCCTATTGCCAAAGAAATATTCAAACAAAAAATATACGAAGTAAAGCTAATTAAAAGCGTTTAAAGATGTCCAAAAACTTGAAAAACGTGTATCTCCTCAATTTTTTTAACGATTTAATTGTTCTGTGCCTTCTTTGAAATAATAATCTTCTTCTTTTCGTGTGGTTAGTGACTAACCTGGTGTCAGAGTTTATGCCGCCCATGGGCCTCTGACTTGACTTCACATGCCGTCGAAAAATATCTCTCAAGTTTCCCTTCACCGTTTTTAAGCAAGTAATAATTACAATTACAATACGCACATGAATCCGAAAAGTCAGAGGTGCGTGCCTTGGGTGCGAACTCGAGACCTATGACTTGGCAGTCCGACGGTTACACCACTAGGCTATCACAGCTATTTATACTAATATTATAAAGCTGAAGAGTTTGTTTGTTTGTTTGAACGCGCTAATCTCAGGAACTACTTACTAGTTGGAATTGAAAAAATATTTTTGTATTGGAAAGTCCGTTTATCGAGGAAGGTTATAGGCTATATAACATCACGCTACGGCCAATAGGAGCGGAGCATAAATGAATTATGTTGCAAAAACGGGAAAAATGTCCACCGTGCAAAGCCGGGACGGGCCGCTAGTTAAAAAATAATAATAACTTCGTCATATTTGTTTAAAGTAATCATGTACCTTTACCTTCCAAGTAAAAGTCTATGCTTCGCCGGGAAATACAACTACCGATCATCATTATAATGTCGAATTCAATTTGACAAATGGTCTAACCACATTATGGCTTCCTTGTTTGATGTGTCATGTCGTGCATTATTCAGTTGCGTGCAGTGGTCTATAGCCGCAGAAATCACTCTGTGTGCATTGTGTGATTCCTAATAGACATATGGTATATTGTACATAATGTAATGCGAGTACACTTAGGTGCTCTAAATTAGTACCCCCATTGTATGTATGAGCACTAAGAAGATTGCACGTAGTAAACATAACATCACGCCTCACATTCCCCGAAGGGTTCGGCAGAGGTGTATTAGTACACCCTCGTTTCGCCAGTTATGTTTAGATCCCATGTAATAGGGGGCGAGCCTACCGCCATTAACCGGGCACAAATCCAGACTCCAGGCTGCTACTGAGAAATTCCAAATGGAAAAACCCAATAACACTTTGCCCGACCTGGGGATCGAACTCAGGACCCCATGCTCAGCAGTCGCGCTTGCGACCACTAGACCAACAATGCACATAGTGTAGATGAGAATGTTGAGATGGACGTGGAAAGCGACGCGAATGGATAAAGTAAGAAATAAGTATATTAGAAGGAGTTAGAAAGTGGCACTAGAGACAGAAAATTTCGCCTCTTATTCGCTTCTCGCTTGCAAAACGCATGTGAGAATAACGGGATGTCCTGCGTAAGCGACAAACGCGACGCGACGCGACACGACAGGGAACAAGTACGCGTTACGTCGTATCTCGCTACATAGGCCGCCAGTAGGGAATGCCGTTGTTTTGATCGTGTTCGTCGCATCCGCCGCATCGCATCGCGTCGCGTTTGTCGCTTACGCAGGACACCCCGTAAGCCAACCGGTTATACAAAACATGGGCATATACGATGTCATTATTAAAAATATATATTTTTATCCCTCTGAAATAATCCTTTAATAGGTTCTGAAAACACCCTCTTATTTTAAATTGGTCTTATGAAAATCCCTTATGATTTAAATACATGCATAACAACTATCATATTTTACAAAGTTACGATAAGGAACCGTAAGGATGGGTTCCTTAAATGCCTCTTAAATCCTGTTAAGAGTAGTTTAAGTTTTATTAAGACCCCTTTAAAATAATGATACCGTTATAAACGATAGTAATATTAAGATTCGATATCTCGGTCAAAATCGGTTATTCGATAAAGTGTTTAAGTTTTGTTGAGATTCTGTAATATCGATACATTATTATTGTAATAAAAATTCATAGCCTGTCAATATTGGCCTTAACTCGATATAAATAAAATGGCCACAGACACGCAAGTGTAGTGATAATGGTCCAATAACTAGAAGTCGGCTGGAGGACAGAAGGTCGCAGGTTCAAATTCCAGTGGATGAAACAATTTTGTTGGTAAATAAAATACAGTGGTAAATGGTTTTACTTCAAAGAATATTTAGCTTAGTTGAAAAGGTTACAAGTCCAAAGGATTCTAATTATAAATTGTGTCTGTCTGTTAACTTTCATCCATATCTTATACCTCAGGGCTGTCCAAACCACAGCCCACGGGCTGCATGTGGCCCGCGATTTTTAATCTTTGGTGTTATGCATTAAGAATTTTTACAGAGAAGCTCATGGTGCTATATTATTTACGATGTATCAGAACCAAAGTCCCTAGCAAAACTGAATGAGTGGGTCGAGAAACTTCAAGTATACTCCACCAAGGAGAACATAGTCTGCTTAACTGTCGGCAATAAGATTGACAAGCATACCATTTTGGGACCCAGTGCATAATATCAGCAAGCGCATTGGTCACCCGCGCGACGCAACGGTGCAACGAGTATTCCCAAGGAGGGTTGATGTAGGGATGTCAAAAAATTATCGATTATGGAAATAATCGATTAAAATCGATTTTTACTTTTAGAAAAATCGATTTTAATCGATTATAATATGATTATTAATATTAGTACGTGATTTTAATATTACAAAAAATCGATTAATAATTGATTTTTTTTATAATAAAAAATTCATCATAATCGATTTTTCATCTGACACCTCCCAACATTAAGTCTGGTATGCTATGCCCGGAGCGCGAACTATGCACCCAAAATATAGGTCGATAATTTATTAATCGATTTTTCATGCTAAAAAAACAATCGATTTATTAAAAATCGATTTTTTATGTAGAATGTCACATCCCTAGGTTGATGTCAGGCAGACGGCCGGTCATAAAACAATAAGCCAAAACCTCTAACAACATGTATTTATGAAATACATGTTGTGCCGACCCCACCTAGTATGGGATAAGGGCAGGAAGAAGAAGAAGTGTTGTGGAGTAAGAATATATTTAATAATTGTTTTTTCTTTAATTAAAGACTGATAACTTTTAGTGTCTACGGCCCGCCGCGCCGGTCCGTATCGTAATTTGTATTGGCCTGTTAACGTCTCCGATCTTGACAACCCTGTTATAGCTAGAACTAATTTTACGCTGAGCAGCGTAGCAACTCATCTTTTCGTACAATATATACAAGGTTAGTTGGAAAGGGGATACTAAGCCGAAAGGGTGTTAAAGTACCCATAATAAGGGATAACTTTTGTTTTACAACTTTCCCCAAAACTCGATAGTTTAAGAGAAACAGCTTTTCAAAGATTTCGTAAAAAATATGCTAAATCTATCTGTCCATAGCTATGATCAGCTGTTTTTACAATTTAGGTCATATTTTGGGGTCACGGATTAGAAAATTAATTTTCTGAATTCATAACTAAAGCAGGTATGTTTTTTTTTTTGAAAAAACTAGAATAAAAATCGTTTTACATGCAAATAAAAATTATCGAATTTTGAAATTTTAACACTTGCTTTAAAATAGTCATCAGTGATACTTTAGGTGGCTCGCGGCTTAGTACCCCCTTTCCGACTAACCTTGTATATAAATCCTACAACGTCCTACAACTTCTATAGAATTTGACGACACGTTTTGGTGCAGTGGTTGAGCAATTGGCTTCTGCACCGCGGGTCATGGGTTCGATTTCCGCACGGGACAAATATTTATATGACCTACAGATAGTTGTTCCGAATCTGGACGTTTGTGCATGTGTTTGTGTCTGTAAACGCACCGACAAAACAGGAGAAATGCTAGTGAGTTGCAAAGTATAAAAAAAAAGACAGTGCTATATTTTTTGACGTGACTGATTGACGACGTGATTAATAAGTGTGAGCGATAGTCCGCGCGGAACTAGTTGGCCGTGCCTTAGGTATGTGAGCGGCAGGAGGGGGGTGCGAAACAATAGTCGCGCTCTGTCAGTTTGCTTTGTCTTGTCTACAGTGCACACCCCCCTCCTGCCACTCACATACCAAAGGCGTGGCCAAATAGTTCCGCACGGACTAGCTTTACTTTACTTCACGGTGAAAGCCAAGCGCTACTCTGCAAAAAATAACAAAAGATATAAAACAACCATCATATTATATACCATTATATCAAAATAATTAAACCCCTTACACAATAAACAATTACTTTGCCGTCATAAAACGAAAACAATACAATGTCCACAGTACGACTAAAATGTCACCCCGTGATTGGACAGAAGTCGTAAACACTTAACGACGCTGACCCGCTATAACTATCGGTTCCACAGTTAACAAGGCTTAACTGTAGTTTAACTGCCACACAGTTAACCCTTATTGGTGGACTGATACAATGTTATCGTTGTAGGATTAAGATGGTGATCTCTATTGATACAAGTTACTGTTGTTAGTAGTTGGGTTATATGATGCCGAAGTTAACAAATGAAGTTTGTTTATGTAGGTTGAGTTAGTTGAATCTTCATTGGCCTGCGGGCGGCGAGTTACGGGACCCGCTGCCCGACCAGTAGCAGGCCTGAGAAGGCGGCGCGCAGTGTTCCGTGTGCGCTTCTCAGGAGGACGTGGGGCAAGGCCCCACAGAGGAGCCCGCCAAGGGTTGGCACACCGGGACCTGCCGGGGTTGCGGTGCATGCTTTTGCGATCCCGCGACCCCGGCCGAAAGGTCAGGAGGAGGAACACCGTTGGTATTTAGCCGGTAAAAGTCCGGCAGACCCCCTCGCCTTCCCCAGGCGAGGGACATCCATGAGGATTTTCCGACGAGAAAAAAATAATAATATTATAATTGAATCTTCATATTAATAAAGTTGAGAATTGATGTTAGAAGGTTCATAAAAAACCATAGTTGTGTGGCACCATCTATCACGCCACATGCAAACTACGCAGCACGACGAATGCCGAGCAGACTACAGCGACAATAATAATAACTCTCAAAAATGACGTCACAAATCCTGCATCGCGATATCAACATTTGACTCGCAGATAGTATAATATATACTACTTCCCAACATCTACGGTTGAGCCACGCCGTTAATTCAGCCCTCATCAAGCTGTCTCCCTCCCAGTCCTCTCGCAAGCAACGCCCTAAGTCAAGGTCCGAGTACCATTAGGGGTCTGGCGCTAGGGGGCGCTGTTGTTGCTAGCTATTCATGATGTTAGTAGTAGTAGTAGTAGTTAGCTTAGGTTAAATGTTTTACTCTCATCCCCATTGGTTGGAGACCCTTCAGGTCCCTCCAATAACTGCCCGGTTACTTAGAAACGGTCCGCAAAACCACCTACAAGCAGACGAAGAGAAAAAAAAATCTATGGTTGAGCAGTAGCCCGCCTGGTTGGTGGATCCTCCCTTTTCGTTGGAGAAACACTATACCTCGTGCTTCAACAGTTGCTGTACATTGATGACACGTTTGGTGCAGTGACTGAGCGATTGGCTTCTGCGCTACGGGTCGTGGGTTCGATTCCCACACGGAACAAATATTTGTATGGCCTACAGATAGTTGTTCCGGGTTTGGGCGTTTGTGCATGTGAAAATTTGTGTCTCTAAACGCACCAACGATACAGGTGAAATCCTAGTGTGGGGCAACGTTTTTTAAAAAGACAAAGACAAGACATTATTATAGTTACTAAATGTAGTGCCGTCCTCGGAAGAAGACATGAGGCTTTACATTGTATCGCAGTGATAGCCTACCGGATGAATTCTTGCCTTCCGCGTCCGAGTAAGATCCAGGGAGCCTATACCAAAAAATACAGCAGTGATAACCTAGTGGTGTGACCGTCGAACTGCCAAGTCATAGGTCTCGAGCTCGAACCCAAGGCACGCACCTCTGACTTTTCGAATTCATGTGCGTACTATATAATTGTCATTTGCTTAAAAACGGTGAAGGAAACCGGCCTGAGAGATAATTCTCGACGGCATGTGAAACCAAGTCAGAATCCCATGGGCGGCATAAACTCTGACACCAGAATAGTCACCAACCACACGAAAATCGAAATTCCAAATCAAACTTATAATCAAGGTACTGTCAAACTACGAACTACTAGATGTCAATTAACATTTGGGAGTAGGATGAACGAAAAGTAAAATGTCAAATCGCGTTACGAAACACTTTCGTAGTTGAAAAAAGTGCGATCCGTCAGCCGAAACGTCCTAGTTCAATTTTCCTGTATTGAATCTTCGAATACGTGTGCAAATCAGAATTTGATTATCACTTGTGTAAACGGTGAAGGACAACATCGTGAGGAAACCTGCACACCTGAGATCACACCATAAATTTCTCGATGGTGCGTAAGCCGCACCAAGCCAGCGTGGCCTAAACCCTTCTCATTCTTAGAAAAAGCCCGTGTCCAGCAGTTAGCCTAGCTATCAATAATAGATCACATTCCAATAAAAAAATACCTAAACTGAAGTTAATTAGATAACAAGATACCTAAGTAATAGTTGCAAAGAGCGCACACATAATAGATACCTACCTATTTAATAACCTAAAGATTTGGTATATTTTTTATTTGATTAACCTCCCTTCGTATATTTGTTTGGTTGATTCAAATCTGGCGACAGATTTTTCAAATACTTCTGACTAACCGATTCTCCTGAAACTTCGCACACAAATTTAATGCTCATGACAATACAACATTATAATAATTTCAATCTTTAATCCTCAAATCCTGATGCTGCAGGGGTACGATTGAGATTATATTAATTTAATGTCTTTTATTTTTTAAATTTATTTATTCCTATCTATTCTACAAGGTTAGTCGGAAAGGAGGTACTAAGCCGCGGGCCACTTAATGTATCACTGATGATTGTTTTAAAGAACGTATTAAATTTTCAAAATTCGATGGAAAAAAAAAACAAAAAATTATGTTTATTTTAGTTTTTTCTTTAAATTCTTCATCCCTGCTTTAGTTACTAATTCAGAAAATGGAATTTCTAATCCGTGACCCCAAATATGACCTAAAATGCAAACACAGCTGTTCTATGTAAGAGTCGTAGCATGTGGCGTTCTATAGTTTCTGCCTACCCCCATGGGAAAAAGGCGTGAGTTTATGTATGTATGTATGTACAGCTGTTCATAACTAAGGATGGATAGAATTTAGTGTATTTTTTTATGAAATCTTTGAGCAGGTATTACTCTTAAACTAATGACTTTTGGGGAAAGTTGTAGAACAAAACTTATCTATTATTATGTGTACTTTAACACCCTTTCGGCTTAGTACCCCCTTTCCGACTAACCTTCTATATTTATTAATTTAATGTGTTTTATAACCTAGAAACCTTGAAAAAATACACCAGTTAATTTGAAATAACCCTGTAGATAAATGTGAAGGTACGTAGATACTTATACAAGCCGTAATGGAGAACTCTGAAGCTGAAATGTATGGGGTACTGATGCTATAATCAAACTCCGCTTACGAACTTTGCTGTGTATAATATGTTAAACAAAGTCTTAGACATCGAAGCCACCTAAGTCTTAGACGCAGAAACTTTGCTAGTAGCTTTATTTGTAAGTTACAACGAGTAAATAATACTGAACGAGAATTAATTTTATGGACTATTTTGTTGGTAATTTAACTTTTTCAAGCAAGTGCGTGAAATGACCGTAGTGAAATGACCTACTAATAGCCTTAGTAGACAATAGTCTAAAAATAACCGATAGCCTATTTATAGCTGATAGCCTACTAATAGCCAATAGCCTACTTATACCCAATAGACAACTAATAGCCAATAGTCATCTAATAGCCATTAGCCTACTAGTAGCCAATAGCCTACAATAGCCTTTGAAGCAAACGAGTCTTTGTGTGTTAACTAAAAAGTGAAGTGATGCTACGACATGATGATGGCAGCTCGGATAAATAAAGAAAGAAATAAATAAACAAAAATTTTTTTACAAAAAAAATAAACCGACTTCAAAAAAGAATAAAATAATTACCATATAAAATTAACTGTTTCAGAAGTCGGTGCTGATCCACGCTCAACCAAATTGAAGGCACCGACTTCTGAAACTGTTAATTTTATATGGTAATTATTTTATTCTTTTTTGATGTCGGTTTAAATTTTTTGTAAAAAATGATTTTATTTTTTTCTTTTTAGTGGCCTTAATTAAAACTTGGTTGGACCTACTAAAGACGCTGCTCGTAACATAATCACATCATCACAATATGCGTACTGTTCGTCTAAGAGGAGTTCCATTGTCTATCTCCGAAGTTCTTCATCAGATCTTCACTAAATTTAAATGGGACCAACTTCGAAGTATACCCTATCTATTAAAAAAAGAATCATTAAAATCGGTTCACAATTGGCGAAAATATCGATGAACATACACAAAAAAAAAAACATACAGACGAACATAATAACCTCCTCCTTTTTGGAAGTCGGTTAAAAAAATATTTAAGCACAACAGCATACAATAATTTATTAAATAAACAATACAAAATAATATATTTGATGGTAATAGGCTCGAACCCTATTACGTGGGACTTAAACATAATGGCGAAATGAGGGTATTACTATATACCTCTGCCCAACCCTTCAGGGTGTGATGTTATGTTACAACTAAAATAAATAAAACATATTAAGTAATAAATAATTTCAGAATGGTGCACGAGACTGAAAAAAGTGGCTTTAAAAGGCTTATAAGGCTGCATAAGTATACTCACAACTTTATAATGGCATTATGACTGGCAGTGAACTAAAATGGTTCAAAGTACTATTCTTGCAATAAAAGGTACCTTACCTAACTTAAAACCGCTCGGGCTGGTATTCACCAACATTAATTCTCTATCAAAACAACCATTTACTTAAAATTCTGATAAAATTTGTTTAAACCAAAGAAATTAATGTTGATGAAAACGAGCCTTTTTTTTCAATATTTTTTCGAGGCATTAGTTCGCTTTTCAGCGACTATGCAAGCCTCATTATGTACGTCCTATATTATTAGATACTTAAAGAATAAAATAAAAATTCATACAAAAAAATAGGTATAGGTTCGTTCACACGTACGTATCGACATTCGAACATAATTTCGCCGACACGGATTCCCATAACAGAGGGATCAGTGACACTCCCAGTCAACCCCAAAACCAGCCTTAAAGATGCATGTTATTAACGTAAAGAAACAGTGGGTACGTATTGCAATATCTAAAATTAAAAGAACTAACGTAAAATAACATCGTTAAAAATCCCTAAAATCTAAATACCTAATGATTGTTTCACCTATATTCAAAATACCGAAAGTTTGAAATGTCAAATGGATATGTTACTGAAGCTCATAAAGCTAAAACTTGAAATTCCTATGTACAAAGTTCCTATTGGTTTACCTCACCGTTAATTGACCAAAGTGAAAAATACCGATCTAAGTACCCATGTAAAGTTCAAAATCCAAATAAAAACACAATAATTATTTTAAATGTTTAATAATATATGAATACAATAATTGTAAAGAAGCTATTACAAAATGACAGTTCTAAATAGCTTTAGTACCCAAAATCCTAACCCTACACGGTCGACGTCAAGGGAACCCTGAGGTTCGGTTTGGTTAGGTACCTGTAAACTCTTGAAATAGGAGCTCCGCACAGCGGGGCTCCGCCGACAATTTGGTGGAGTTTGACCTCATCTAAACCAAATGATTCACCAATAATAGAGGGGATGTGGTGCTCGGCGGCCGCTGCCGCGGTACGCTCGCTTCGCTCACTCGCCTTCACGCGTTAATTTACACTGTTCTAACCTAACCTAGAACATTCGATATTCTGTACTTCGATATTTAGGTCTTTCGATATTTCTCTTATACGCTCGCGGAACCTGATCTACTACTTCATACAAATTGCTCGCAAGTGATGCATCATTTTAGGTATTTTGACCATTTGGTATTTCAAATGTTGGTGTATCAAACTTAGGTGTAATAACTATTGATATTTTAAACATTAGATATTTAGTCCAATCAGTTTTTTTAAACTTAGGTAAATCGTAGGTAGGTGTTAGTTGCTTAAGTATTTGAAAAACATTAGGTAATTAGATTTTAGGGATTTTGAACGTAGGTTATTTTACGTCAGTTCTTTTAATTTTAAATATTGCAATACGTACCCGAAACAGTCAAAATAATTCACCTTTGAACCAAGCAGGACAGAACTTTGAACATTGTCTAAAACCATTGTGAACTATCTCATACTGTCTCCATGTACATCAGGGAACA
Organism: Amphipyra berbera; assembly: GCA_910594945.2. NCBI lineage: Eukaryota > Metazoa > Arthropoda > Insecta > Lepidoptera > Noctuidae > Amphipyra > Amphipyra berbera. The sequence goes on along the minus strand of OU343131.1, from coordinate 3,796,277 downwards.
TTGAAAGTGAAGGAAGTGTCCTCCGTAGTTCCTTGCGCACGATTCTCTTTGACTTTGTAAAGGTGCTGAAATACTAGTGTCTGGATACGTTATTCATATGCTTTCGAGGTGGAATCAAATACGTGTAAGGTAATTTTGGTGTACTAAAACTAAAACAGCGAATTTATTCAAATAGGTCTTTTGCCGATTTTTCTGATTTGATTTTTCAATAATTTTGCATTTCTTTTATGTCAAATAACTTATAAGTAGGTACTACTACCTACTGCTACTACTACCCTACCTACCCTACCTACCTACCCTACCTACCTACCCTACCTACCTACCTACCCTACCTACCTACCCTACCTACCTACCCTACCTACCTACCCTACCTACCCTACCTACCTACCCTACCTACCTACCCTACCTACCTACCCTACCTACCTACCTACCCTACCTACCTACCTACCCTACCTACATACCTACCCTACCTACATTAACTACTCTTATGCAATACATAAAATAAATAACTAATATACTATATCTATATACACAAACCTAATAATATACACCCAACTAAACACATCTAATAATAATTTATAAAAATATTTAATTGCTACTTAGCACTCTTCCTCTCTCCTAATTTTGCTGTGCCCGACATATTGGTCTTTTAATTGTTATACCATCTATGTTATTTATATGGAATGCAATAAAGTATTGAGTATTAAGAATTGAGTAGGTACTATTAGGATGAAACGGATTTTGTAAAAAATAAAAAATAACATTCGGAAATCTTCTGGAATACCTTTTACTGTTTTTCAATTCAGAACGATGGACTGAAAATGCTGTTTCAGTGTTCAATACACCGTCCCTTACAATTGGTATACATCTTACTTGGTATTCGTCTTCAGCTGTAAGCCTCTGCTCTTGCGCTAATCTCAGGAACTACTAGTTGGAATTGAAAAAATATTTTTGTGTTGGATTGTTCATTTATCGAGGAAGGTTATAGGCTATATAATATCACGCTACGACCAATAGGAGCGAACCATAAATGAAAAATGTTGCAAAACCCGTAAAAATGTCCACCCGTGCGAAGCCGGGACGGGCCGCTAGTATTAAATAAATAAAATAAAATAACTATATGACATGTTTGGCGCGCTACCTAGCTGATTACCTTTCTGCGCTACGATTTGATGGCATTCAAATATTATGTAGTTGTTCCGGGTCTGGGCGTTTGAATATGTTTCTGTAAACGCACTCACGATGAAGAACAAATACTACAGTCAAAGTTTAAAAAAAACAAGGTAAGTCGGAAAGGGGGTACTAAGCCGCGGGCCACGTAAATTATCACTGATGAATATTTTAAATCAAGTGTTAAAATTTCAAAATTCGATAATTTTTATTTGCATGCAAAAAGATTTTTATTTTAGTATTTAAAAAAAAACCTTACCTGCTTTAGTTATGAATTCAGAAAATTAATGTTCTAATCCGTGACCCCAAATATGACCTAAATTATAATAAAAACAGCTGATCATAGCTATGGACAGTTAAATTTTAGCATATTTTTTACGAAATCTTTGAAAAGCGAGTGTAGAAAGTTGTAGAACAAAAGTTATCCCTTATTATGAGTACTTTAACACCCTTTCGGCTTAGTACCCCCTTTCCGACTAAGAAAAATTCGATCATGCAGTAGACCTATAACTCAGCTTAAAAGTTATCTACCAATAACAAATATTACTTAACAGAAAAGTTTACTAAAATACCATTTTTCCTCATGTTACAAGAGGGTTGTTGATTTCATCGGAGTAGGTATATAAATTATATTAAAATACAATTCCTTTTGTTTTCAAGCGTTTTCCAAATCCGGAACGGAGCGTATATCGCTAAATTCAATTAAGTCGCTTACTCTGGCGCATGTTATAAGAGACGGCGAAGACTAATCTTCGTTTTATACTAACGTTGTAATTGATAGCCTGGCAGTGAAAAGAAACAGTATTAGTAGAACTTATTGCACTTTTTTTTTGTTAATTATCTATTTTTACTAGGTTTATCAATTTTACGTGTACGATTTTGGGTGGAGTCATGACCCCTACGACCCCTCATCTTCGAACCGCCTCTGATGCTAACCTTCTATGCAGGAGGGTCTGAGTTAGACCCGGCCCGCATCTCTGACTTTTCGAATTCATGTGCGGATCATATCGTGAGAAAAGCTGCACACCTGGGAGGGTTCCATAAAGTTTTTGACGGTGTGTTTAGTCCGCACCAAGCCAGCGTGGTGGATTAAGGCTTAAATCCTCCTCATTCAGCATGAGAAGAAGCCCGTGCCCAGTTGTGGGCAGTGTTGGGCTAATTATGCTTATTTTATTATATTTATTTATTAGGGACTAGGGTACAACTCTTGGTTTGTGTGGATAGTCCCAATTTTGAGTACTGCTTCGTCTGGTAGGTATCTCGGGGTAGTTGAAAGACGGAGGTCAGATAACCGAATATATTTCACGCGAACCCAACGAGAACCGTTCGCTCGGACCAGTGCGCAGTAACTGTCCTTTCAATGCATACATCACGCTCACATACATTTTGCTATCCTTGCACTCTGTCATTCATGCTTACATGTGTCCCTAGATGTTTATGGGTCAAAAATATCCTTATGTAATATCGGTTATAAGACTGTTTTGGCTCCTGACTACAGTCAATTTGGAAAAAGTTTTGGAAATCTAGGACGAGGCATTTACTTAGCAATGGAACGTTACAAGCTAACAGTTACAGTATGTCCAGTATAGGGCTACTACAGGCCAAATTGTGTAGCAGAAAAACAGACATCCTGGCAGTTTGTTGAGAAGGGGCTAATTACCAACCGCGCGGAGCACATGATTTGCAAAGTTAAGCTGCGGTCGCCGCGGTCAGACCGTGGATGGGTGACCATTCGTTTCACATCGAGACCGTTCCATACTTCGGAAAGCACGTTAAGCCCTCGATGCCGAGTGTCATACGAATACCTATGCTAGGCGTTACGGGTAGTCAGAAGACCGAAAGTCAGACAACCAGTCTAACCTTAGGATATCGGCATTGCCCCGTAACTGGGTTGCGGAATTTGATGGCAGTCGCTCCTTGTAAAATACTAGTATTCAGCCGCATCTGGTTAGACTGGAAGCTAACATACACTGGCCTGCAAAAATAAGTATCACACTTTTAATTTTTTTTTTTTCTAAACTATAGAAGTTAGAGATTTAAAATAAAAAACGTTTTATAGCAATTTTTATCTGCTTTCTTTGAAACTATAGTAACAAAGTTAAACTCTTTTTTGAGTCCTTTTTGTTTCGAAAATATATCTTGTGTACCTAAAAAGTTATTGCAATTTTAAAAGTGTGATACTTATTTTTGCAGGCCAGTATAGTTGGGAAAGGCTAGACAGAACTTGTAGATGGTCCTTGCAGATCGCTTCTACGTAACCGGGTAGCTTATAGGCGAGACCTGATGGGTTTCCAGTCAACGAAAAACAGACCCGTCTTTCTCTTCCCGCTTACACCTTCCACCAAGCCCCCATAGGCGCCTCTAGCGTGCCCTCGAAACATAAATCGAACCCCGTTAAATCAGGCCTGGCCAATTCTCACGGGGCTTCTCCTTAAAATTTACTTAACGAACAATAAGGCGTTTTATATAATTTCAAATTAATTATACCCTCTATTATGCTGTGCCTTTTGAATTTGTCTTCTGAACAACTTAATAAAACTGTTTTAAGATTTTGTCTGAGGATTTAATTAAAGTTCTGGGTGTGATAGGTAGGTACTTTTTTGAGTAGAAGAGTTGCATATTTTTGTTTGTTGTTGAATAACAACTAATTCACTAATTCATCACAGCATTCTTGGCTACATATGATGGTGGTTGAAGTGTAAAAGACATACAAAAGAATCTTATAGGGGTGAATCTAACATAACAGAGGTTTGCGAGGATGGTAAATTAAAGTAAATGAAACCAACATAGACTCTCCACCACTGAGAGTACTTATATTTAGGTTAGTGGTTAGTTACAGAATCTAGTTCACAATATATCACAATTAATAATTTACACAAGATCAGAAAATAAGGACAAACTAATCAGATAATAAAGGTCAGACTTCTTCGGCTATTCGACATAGAATCCTCTGCTCCGTCGAATGACCACTGTTTTTAAAATGTCGGGTATGTTGATTAATCTTGACGACTACCCGCCTTTATCAACATTGTCCTGTGTTACCAGCTACCGATAACAGAAGGTTTTAATATAATGTATAGCAAAAACAAAATGTTATCGCCTTTTAATGCTGAATAAACAACACGATTTAACACTCATAAATTAAAGTATTTAAACCATAATAAAAATATTATTCTACCCAACATTTCGTCGTAACAGAATATAAATACAACACCCCGGGGCTTCGCCAGCTAATAAATTACTTCAGTAAATAGAAAAATAAAGGTCCCGCCACACTGGATGAGCAATAAACACGTAGATTCTACTGTAATGCGAAATAATGTTGTTATAATAGGTGCAAACAATGATTTATGTGCGGGCGCTCACGTAAAAACCTGTAGACGGTGGTACAAATTACCGCCAATCGGTTTATTTACCTGGTGGTAGGGGCTTATATAGTGTAGATCCGACTTTATACAGAACTTCATTAAAACAGTTTCATCGTTGATGGAAGAAGTAGGTACAAGTGTGAGGCGACCGCGTGAATCATACGATTTGCGAAGTATACAACGCTTGCTGCAGTCAGACCATGGATGAGTGAGCATTTGTTAAACATCAAGACCCCTCAGTGCCTCGGAGAGCACGTTAAACGTCATACGAATACCTATGACAGACGTTACGGGTAGTCAGAAGCCCGACAGACTGATAACTGGCTCAAAAAAAACTCAAAATATTTATTTACACTCTAAGGTAAAATAATACAGGTGTTATTATATAGAGTAGGTACAGCTTAGCAACCTTTTCCAGGTTTTGCAATATTTGAGGGCTCTAATTAGATAAAAGTATATTTATAAATTTACTTATGTGTCTACTTGGTACATAGTGCCTAATTCTTGACTATTGTTATTCTTAATACACAATATTTTTAATTAAGGATACTAGAACCAAAACAACATCGTAGGTATATCAAGTAATATGTTATCGAGTAAATTTTTGCTTATATTGGGTGTTTTAAACTTTTGTTATTTTCAAAATATTCGTTGATTGAGTAGAAGCATTTTTCTATTAAATATGTTTTTAATTTTCTATTAAATACTATTTCTTTTGTTTCGTTTTGAAGATCAACATTCTTTAGAAAATAACTTTGAGAACTAACAACCTCTACATAAAAACATAAGAGCACCCTTCACAGCGCAGTCTCTATCAGGTTATCTAGTAACACATTTTACCACAAATTCCATTTGTCGCGTCAAACTGACAGACAATTTAGCGCGAGCCCACCATGCTCCTCATTGCGTATGCGCTACACTTAAGTAAAATACATCCTTAGCTTATGTCACGTGGCTAGGAGAACATTGGCTTTGAGTGAAAAGAACCAAGAAAAAATGATAAAACAAAAAAATAATGATGAACTTTAATTTACTGCCGTTTACTGGGCACGTGGGCACGGGCTTCTTGATAGAGTAAGAAGAGTTTAGGCGTAATACCACCACGCTGGCCTGGTGCGGGTTGGCAGACTACACACTCCATCGAGAAATTTTGGAGTCCTCTCAGATGTGCAGGTTTCCTCATGTTTTCCTTGCACCATAGACTCTCTACAGTACAATGGTAGTCTATGCCATAGACTATAAATTATTAGCCATAGATTGTACGGATTGTTGTATTTTTATATTTTTTAACTTCTTTGGTGTTTGGGTTATGAGGTTATTATATGTTTAAATTTAAGTCCAAAGGAGATGTTTCATTTTTGTATGGGACTCCGGCCATAACGTGTACCTTTTAGAAAAGCTGGGAAACTAAACCCTGAATAGCTTACAGTAACATTTTTTTGCATAATATCAAATGTTTTTTATGCATAAAATAAAAGTTAAAAATGTTTGACGTTTGTCGTGAGAGTTATGACAGCCGTGAGAGGTTGTAAAGATGACGTTTACCTAACCTAGAAATTGATATTTGTTAATTACTGACTGACTGTGACCTGACATTTTGAATTTTTCGTTCAGAAGTACACGTCAAAAAAGAAGAATAAATATATTTCTAACGATGAAATCGTCACACTAGCTTAGAATTAGTCGAAAAAGATGGCTAAGAGAATAATAATTATTATTAATTGTACAAGAACACATACCTTTCATATTTAACGTCTACGTGAATTGTGTTTTGATTTGACATGATTTCAGAACGAAAGCAGGCTATGCAAACTATAGGACGCTATGTTGAATAGAATATGGCAATAATTGAAAACTTATTATATTTTGTGCACATCAAATCAGGTTTAAATTCACGAAAGAATATTTTTCCTCAATTCTTGGATTTTTTTCACCTTTTTCGATAAATGTACATCTTATGGCCGAAAATGAAACATCTCCTTTTTGTTGTAGTTTTAAGGATTAAATTTTAAGAATTATTATATTTTTAATTTTAAGTATGCGTGTGCGTCCGCTTGGGCGAAAAGATAAATACTTTTTCTTTCTTCACCATTAATGCAAATGATAATCAAATTGTGATCGGCGCATGAATTTGAAAGGTCAGAGGTGCGGGCCGGGATCTCACGCAAGCCTTCCTGCATGGAAGGCAAGCGTTCACCCGCTAGGCTATCACGGCTTTTCATCATCAGCTTAGCTTTTTCCTAAATAAGTTGAGAGCCGTTTCTAATTTCACCAGCTGCAACTGAATATTTGTATTTTGCACGAAGCTACTACCTAATTACTGCAAAATACTTATGAAATGGTTGGATCGGTTGACAGACTTCAAGGATTCTGACGACCCGTAATGACTGTCATAGATATTTGTATAACAACGGACTAAGGAGAACTGCCTTGCTGGTCTAGTGGTGGCAAGTGCGACTGCTGATTGTGAGGTCTTGGGTTCGATTCCCAGGTCGGACAAATGGTTATTAGATTTTTCCGTGTTAAATTCCTCTGTCGCAGCCCAGAGTTTGAATTTGTTCCCGGTTGATGGCAATAGGCTCGCCCCCTATAACATGGGACTTAAACATAATGGCGAAATGGAGGTGTTACTATACACCTCTACCCAACCCATCGGGAATACAGGCGTGATGTTATGTTGTTGTGAGTAGTACTTGGCCGTTAGATGGACCGATGACCTGGCTTAAGGGAACATTGGGGAGAGCATTCAGAAAGCAGAGAACCTAGTATCATACAATCATAGCATACCTGGATCTGTTTTAGAGCCTTTCTTATGTATAGGTAGTTCTACCTAGCCTTTTCCCAACTATATTGGGGTCAGTTTCCAGTCTAACCAGATGCGGCTGAATACCAGTATTTTACACAGAGCGACTGCCATGAGACCTTTTCAACCCAGTTACTGGGAAAACGCCGATATCCTAAGGTTAGACCGGCCGTCAGACTTTCGTGCTTCTTACTTCCTGTAACGACTGTCATAGGTATTCATATGACACCCGGGACCGACTATTTAACGTGCTCTCCGAGGCACGGAGGGGTCTCGATGTGTAACGAACAGTCACCCAACCCCAGATTGACCGCGGCAAGCACAGCTTAACCTCGCAAATCATATGGTCCACGCGGTTGGCAATTAGCCATGAGCCCCTTATTATGTATAGGTAGTAGGTACTCTAGTTAATTTAAATTGCTCAGGTAAAACATCTTTATTTATATATTCGTTTATTGAATCAGCCAAAGGGCTAGATAATACAACAATGTCAACAATGTCAAACGTCAAGGCGGATGCATACGTAGGCACACTATAAATCTAATAACTTCAAACGAGCAATTCTTGAATATGTGTATATATATATATATAATCTGAATCTCCAACGATTTTCATGAAATTTAGTATGCAGGGGGTTTTGGGGGCGATAAATCGATCTAGCTAGGTTTTATTTTTAGAAAACGTCGATTTACCAAAAAAGTAAAACCTAGCAAAGCTCGGTCATTCAGGTACTATTATTTATTCATTTACATACAAATATCTAAGTATTTATTGTAATTAATTTATTTATTTATGTAATTTATTTATTAATTTTTGTATTTGCACTTGGCTGCCCGTGGCCTCACTACAGGACCCATCCGAAAACCAGCGCTGCTATACTTCGGTGTAGCAGCATTATGCTGAGATGGGCTCCTTTTATAGTCTCGTGGAGGCATGTAACTTTTTTATTTTGTTGTTTTTTTAATTATTATTTAATGTGTTTGTATGTCTGTAACGAGACTTAAATTTCTTTTTTCTTTTCTTTCAATGTTTTCTTTTATGATAGTCATAGGAATTTCATCATGACCAAAAGACTTTTTACTATCCATAATCTTAACTAGTTTGAAAACTTCGATAGCAACTGCGGATAAGCGTATATCAAATGAGATGATGACTAATAATTAAGACTCATTGACTTAATCATGATCATTAACACAGCTGCACTAATCTTTACCCAGTATCGAAGGTAACCAGGTGCAGTCAAATCTCTTAATTGATTAGATATTTAATTAAGTATCAAAACATCTGCCAGACGTCATTCACATCAATACCTAATGATAAACGGTGATAAATAAAAACGAAATCTAAATGAATCACATTTGATTTCACCTCTTACATGTTATTAGGCAATACATGAGCTCTTAAATGTACAGCAAAATAAATAAAAACATCGAATACCAGGCTTAAATGCAAGAAAAAACTCGACACTTGGCTAAGATCACTCACATAATATGATGCGACTGAAAAATTAATGGAAGTGAAACATCTCTATAAACATATACATTCACTACATACATTGGTACACTTACACTCACACTCCTTCACTCACCCGCCTTACTCGCACCTCACATACTCACCCACCCTCTCCATTCGAACTCATCTTCACCCCCAACTCTACATTCAAACTCACGGCCCACATTTAACTCTCTTTTACTATTTATTTTTATTGTTTTTTATTGAATGAGTGAACGGCGATTAACAAAAGGAATTTATAAGACGGATGTCAATGGGAACGCCGATAAAGGACGTCCTAGAAGGACATACATCGATGTTATTGGTGATGTTCTTCACAAAGGTCAGGTGCGTAGTACTCTCAACCGGCGTGCGTGTATGACAAGATGTATGAATGTGGATGAAGCGAAAGGGGTATGTAAGGGTTGTAGCATGTGGCGTTCTATAGTTTCTGCCTACCCCCATGGGAAAAAGGCGTGAGTTTATGTATGTATGTTTTTTATTTTTTTCTCTTGTCTTACCTATTTTTGTTTAATATACTTTTGTTATGTATTAGACTGGAACAGCTTACCCTCTCACTTGGAGTCGGGCGTTGGTAGCTGCGCCACATCTTTTGCAGCTATCATCGTTTTATACTTGTCCTCTTACTGTACTTGTTTTTATTCCAAATAAATGATTATTATTATATTATACAAACGATGCCTCGTAACCAGTGGCATGCATTGGTTTTCGAACTAGGCAGGCAGGCACTAACGGTGTCGCCTTTCAATTGTACGCTTAAGCCCATTTCAATACGATTCTGACCAAAAGAAATCATAGCCATACACGCTTATTTTATTTATAGTAATAGTTAAAGATGGAGTAGTTAATTAAATCTTATGAAGTAGGCACTGCTTAACTGCCGATATGCAAAGCACGTCACTGACTCGTAACTATATAACAACCGTGCTGATCGTACGACGTGCGAGGTTAAGCTGCACTTGCCGAAGTTTGTTTGTGAATGGGTAACCGAGCGTTACCCATCGAGACCTCTCCGTGCCTCAGAGAACACAATAAATCGTCGGTCCCGGTTGTCATACGAATATCTATGACAGTCGTTACCGATATTCAGAGGCTCGAAAGTCTGAAAACTGGTCTAAACTTAGGATATTGGCATTATCGAGTAGGCTGGGTTGCGGGGGTCTGATGGCAGTCGCTCCGTGGAATATACTGGCATTCAGCCGTACTTAGTAAGACTAAAACCCGAACCCAACATTGTTTGGAAAAATCTAGGAGGAAGGTTGTTAGGCAATATATGTACAGTACAATCCATTCCTTTCTCACATCACGGACACATGTTACCTTTTCAAACTGTTGAACAGAACAGACCAAAGTATGGAAAATTATGTTTAATTATTAGGTAGCAAAGATCAAAATTGCTATTTGCCTCCATATGACGCAGTAGTGCCATGTAATTTGATTTAAGGAGTTTTGTTCTAAAAACCATGATTCATCAAATCGATGATTAAATAAATTGACATTACTTGTGTCTGGCACCATGTCACCATAATATCCTGTCAAAAATACTAGTATTTTCATTTCTACAAAGTGTGACGGGTGGTGGCTGACTGGCGGGGGTCCAGGCCTACAAAAGGTCGGGCACACTGCAGATCGGCCCTCTCGCGCCGCTGCAGTTGCCAAGCTAAGTGTTCCACCTGCTCAAGAAGACCCTGGACTTCTCGCATTGCCACGAACCACGCCCTGTTGATCTCTTTGTAATTTTGATTAAAATATACATAGTGTACGGTTACAAGTGTTATTCTTTATCCTCCCGTAAGTACACGCCTGCTAAATTTTATGTGCACATGCTTGTTGAGGGTTGTCACTTAAAGCCACCCTAAAGTGTCACAAATGTTGGCAATACGTAGTCGGTAAAAATTATTCGTTTCTTGCACTGTGCCAGTAAAAATACACCTTAAGGTACATGACCTTTTCTTTCCCCTACTGTACATACAATTCAAACTTCCGTAAAACAATTTTCAACTGCAACGAGACGTGGCATAAGCTAAAGATGTTGTCGCTATATTCTAAAGACATTTTCCGTCTTACGTGCCCAGTTTGCATGGACGAAGTAAGACTCCGTAATATCCGGATATGTGTCTACTATTACAGGATATGGACTACTATTAATAGTTTAATGGATAATAGCATTAAAATTATAATATATTTTATGGCCTGCCTCGTTGGTCTAGTGGTGGCAAGCGCGACTGTTGATCATGAGATCCTGGATTCGATCCCCAGGTCGGGTGAAGTGTTATTTGGTTTTTCCGTGTGGATTTCGTCAGTAGCAACCCGGATTTAGGATTTGTACCCGGTTGATGGCAATAGGCTCGCCCCCTATTACATGGTACTTAAACATAATGGCGAAATGAGGGTGTAACTATACACCTCTGCCCAACCCTTCGGGGAATACAGGCGTGATGTTATGTTATATTTTATTGTACTAATTTCGTGTATTGTTTTTAATTAATAAAAAATACAATTGTTACACTAAAAGAAGGGTCGCTTAACATACCTAAAGGATGTACAATATTTTTGTGTCATTCAAGATTTTATCAAAACCATTGTATAAAAATTTTGATAAAGCATTTTAGGAAAATGTATTAATATCGCTTGTGTATAAAATTTAATAACACCTATTGTTTTGCTCGGCTTCGTTAATAATTAAACATAACATAACATCACGCCTATATTCCCCGAAGGGTTGGGCAGAGGTGTATAGTAACACCCTCATTTCGCCGTTATGTTTAAGTCCCATGTAAGGGGCGAGACTATTGTCATCAACCGGCATCCGGGCTGCTACTGAGGACTCCCACACGGAAAAACTCAATAACACTTTGCCCGACCTGGGGATCGAACCCAGGACCTCACGATCAGCAGTCGCGCTAGCCACCACTAGACCAACAAGGCAGTTAATAATTAAAATGCTAAATAGATATTGCACTGCAGCTTTTTGACGTGACGTAAGCTAAGTATACTATTTCTGTTATTTACTTCATGACACGGCAGGAACTGTCCAAAAGGGGCTTCACTTAGCCAACGAATAGGTGACGTTGGAGCCAGTATATTCAAATTTGTACTTTATGTTCACTGCTCATAGTGCTATATCGGGTGCAAAAATACTCTTAACGAAGCCGAGATCCACGTATTCTTCCCATCATTACGAAGATTTTTTTGTACTAAGCCATACCTGGGAACCGACTGGTTATGGAGATATGGAAGGTCAAAGTCAGATTTTTAACGTTTTTTACGAAAACTAATTTTAAATGTTATCCATACTAATACTATAAAGAGGAAATATTTGTATTTTTGTATGTAACGAATAAACTTAAAAACTACTGGACCGATTTCAAAAATTCTTTTGCCGTTAGCAAGCTACATTATCACCGAGTAACATAGGCTATATTTACTACTGGAATAAAACTTATTACTCGTGACACAGCTAGTTACTAAATATTCTTCTAAACAAACATTATATATTTTTTTTAAATGTAGCCATAGTCTGCTTTACGCGCGCTTATAATGCGCGCTATAGTTAACAGCTGTTTTGAATACCTAAAAATTAAAGTATATTTAAACTGCCTCGTTGGTCTAGTAGTGGCAAGCGCAACTGCTGATCGTGAGGCCCTGGGTTCGATCCCCGGGTGGGGCAAAGTGTTCCGTGTAGAATTCCTCAGTAGCATCCCAGAGTTTGAATGTGTGCTTGGTTGATGGCAATAGGCTCGCGCCCTATTACATGGGACTTAAAGATAACGGCGAAAAATGAGGGTGTTACTATACACCTCTGCCCAACCCTTCGGATAATAGAGGCGTGATGTTATGTTATGTAAATTAAAGTCGTTTCCCAGAAATTATGTTTCCTCAATGTTACTTAGTTTGATGTACAGTACAATACAGTTTGACGACACGTTTGGTGCAGCGGCTGAGTGATTGGCTTCTGTGCTACGGGTCGTGGGTTTGATTCCCGCACGGATCAAATATTTGTATGGCCTTCAAATTGTTGTTCCGGGTCTGGGCGTTTGTGCATGTGAAGATTTGTGTCTATAAACGCACCCACGATACAGGAGAAATCCTAGTGTTATAGTTAGATAGTTGTAGGACAACGTTTTTTATTTAAAAAAATAAAAGTGTGCGTAAACTTCGGCTTCGTTAAGACTATTTTTACACCCCGTATATATTCAGCTACATTTTATAATTATTTCACCTATATTTTTCATATCCAAGTTTCATCTAGCCAAAGCTCCTATTTAACGTGTAGAAGTATTCCAATAACCGGATCTGAATCAATATACCAGCTCTCCTTGAAGGCGTCCCAATTCCCATATTGTATGACGTCACTACACATGTTCTGGCCGGATATTGCAGCGCTGCGCTCTCAAACTTAACGCGGAGTTTGAACACTGTGACGTCAGAATGTCTTTAGAATAAAGTGAACTAAATCGTATTACAGCGTTGCATAGCAATATGACGGAAAAGATCACTAAGAGAGATCAAGACATCTTTGTTGTATTTAATGTTACATCTCCCCTTAGAGCGCTTATGTACTGCGTCCAATCCGAATCCGACAAAATACATGGGCAACAATCCAAAAAAACTCGGCTGCAAATTAATGAAATTCGGATCGGAATTCAGAAGTCGGACCGTTCTGACAAACAGTACTGCAACTTGTTCGGACAGTATTTATATTATCTTTATATAATAAAGATAATAAGTAAGAGCATCGTTACATAGTATAAAACAAAGTCGCACCCGCTGTCTGTACGCTTAGATCTTTTAGGGATTTTAATGCAGTTTTCAGCAATAGACAGAGTGATTCCAGAGGAAGGTTTTATACCCCACATTAGTATCTACATTGCACCCGTGCGAAGCCGGGGCGGGTCGCTAGTAATATATATAAGGTATAGGGGAATCCCTCTAGGTATATCTATGTTCCTTGAATTCGTGTGCTCCAACTTAGACCCTGTCTGCGCTAACAATCAGGTGAGACTAAGGCCAAATGTGACCAAGTCAAGAATAAACATAAATTCATAAATTCTACATTTAATTAACGATCTTCTCCAATACATTGTTACGCTAGCTTTGGAGTTTCTACTCGACAACGAGACTGACTACCGACAGATGGCGTGACAATCAATTCATTTGACAGCCTTATTCTATACACCAGCGATGGCTGACGCACTGATCAGCAGCATGATCTGCGTGAACGAACTGGCTCTGCGGGTTCCAGCCAAATATTCTCAAATAATCTTGGACAACACGTTTGGTGCAGTGGTTAACTTCTGCGCTACGGGTCGTGGGTTCGATTCCCGTACGGATCAAATATTTGTATGGCCTACAAATAGTTGTTCCCGGTCTGGGCGTTTGTGCATGTGAAGATTTGTGTCTGTAAACGCACCCACGATACAGGAGCAATCTTAGTGTGGGGAAAGGTTTTTTAAAAAAAAAACTCACCTTAATCCAGCCTTTTACGGGCCACTGCGGACCACACAGATGAACAAAGATAAGTAAGTTGATAAAAAGTTTTCACCAAAAAGTTCTTACCCCGGAACGAACTCCACCATTGTCGTAACACATAATGTATAATATCAGCTGATATAAATCGAAAAGGTACTGAATTAGCATGGTGCGACGTTGCCCATCGTTTGCATTAAGGTCCGGTGGCAACCTTAGATTAATGGACCTGGACGCGTATGAGTAAAATCTACTGTTCACAGCGTTGAAATCGTATAGTGTCTCAGCGCACAGCGTACATATTCTTGTAGTATTTCTGAGAGTTTTTACTAGTCAGTAGGTAAGTATCAAACATTTCTTCTACTAGAAGTTGTAGTTCAAAAAAATCCTCTTTTCGTGTGGTTAGTGACTAATCTGGTGTCAGAGTTTATGCCGCCCATCGGCTTCTGACTTGGCTTCACATTCCGTCGAGAAATATCTCTCAGGCATGCCGGTTTCCTTACGATGTTTACCTTCACCCTTTTTTAAGCAAGTGATAATTATACAATAAAATCAAAATCATCAAATACGTACATGGATCCGAAAAGTCAGAGGTGCGTGCGTTGGGTTCGAACTCGAGACCTATGACTTGGCAGTCCGACAGTCACACCACTACGCTATCACTGCTGTTAGCTCAAATACTAACAAACAATAACTGATTATGAAGTAAACACACACAAAATTTTCAAATTCAAATAAAAACAAAATATTTTTTTCATTATAATCGCTTTACCTTAAAATTAGAAAGCAATAAGGAGCTTGTAATGACGTCGTCAATAACTTCCGAATAAATTATGTGACCTGAAGACATGATTATTTATTAATTGAAGAGAATTTCCAATAAAATGCTCGTCGACAATTTCGTAAACGACTTATTGTTCAAGGTTAACAGCGGCATGAAATGCGCCATGTTGTGACTTCATAGAATCTCATTAGTGCAAACGGAATTAAACCATTCGACATATTGTATACATACGACCCTTACATTTACAGTCTCGTTGGTCTAGTGGTGGCAAGCGCGACTGCTGATCGTGAGGTCCTGGGTTCGATCCCCAGGTCGGCCAAAGTGCTATTGGGCTTTTCCGTGTGGAATTCCTCAGTAGCAGCCCGGAATTTGAATTTGTGCTCGGTTGATGGCAATAGGCTCGCCCCTATTACATGGGACTTAAACATAACGGTGAAATGAGGGTGTTACTATACACCTCTGCCCAATCCTTCGGAGAATACAGGTATGATGTTATGTTATTACATGTTTTTTTTTTTAATTTCGCAGCGTTTTGCTGCGATGGTACTCTTTTTTGGTTATTTTTTTTATCAACTTCTGTAACTACGTGTGCTAGTCTAAAACATGTTTTATTATTTATTTTATAATTTAGTTCCGTCGAACAACTAAATAAAAGAGTACTTTCTTTCGTAATTCAGAAATACGCGTCCCAAAAAACCGGTGAGTGTCCATTTTTCCCATCTCCACTTCACGTCCCTTGCTCGAGAGTAGAAAAATAACCCTCTTGCGCGATCCGCACCGGGTAGCGTCGGACATTTATAAGATATGACTCGTATACAAATGTGTGAAAAAGGTCCTGACAAATTATGTTTATCATGAATAGCTTTTTGTAGGACGACACTCATCATTCAGGTTCCTTAGAAGAACATTTTTCATATTTTTCGTTGTTTTTCTGGGTATAATCGCTGGAAAAACTCGTGGTCGCGTTAGTATTAGGTCCCCACCTATGAAATTGGCGTTTTTTTCTCACAAATAGAGAACCTCGTCACTTCTATAATTTAAAATATATATCAATTGCTTGATATAATATCGAATGATGACCATCATAGACAACTACCAATTAGTAAAAAAACCTTATTTCTTATAGTTTTCTAAACATAAAAAATACCTTATTAATGACTCCTCTTTTTGTTAGCAGAAATGACCACTATTTGTGTTTTAACTTAGCCAAAACTTATTTTTGTTGCATAATCTAAGTGGCATACGTTATCTTAGTTTTTAAACATTAGTGCATACAAGTTTTAAAACATTAGTGTTCATAGTTGTTAAATAAATTAAGAAAATGTTAGTATGAAAAATGCAACTTCTTTAAAATTCTCCATACAAAACGCTGATTTCATAGGTGGGGACCTAATACTTAGACCACCACTCTGGCCTGGTACGAGTTGGCGGACTATACACACCATCGAAAACTTGTTTTTTTTTTTGTTAGCAATCTTAGCTATGCTGGTTTCCATAGGGAGTATCCCTTGACGTTAGCGCAAAAGTCCTCCTACAGGGAATGTTAAACCGCTAGGATATCAGTTTATTTTTGCAACTGCGGTTTATTATAATAAGAACGAGTTTTTTTTATATAGCATTGATTATTTCAGAGCCAATGTATAATATCAATCAGTAGGCCTGGCACGAATGATGACGATTTAGTGACGTAATGGTTAATGTGAGTGAATTTTGAACCGAAAATACTTTTTTCGCCCATAGTATTTAATTCGATCGAAAACTTTTGTCATATATAGATATACGTATCATATACAAGGTTAGTCGGAAAGGGGGTACTAAGCCGAAAGGGTGTTAAAGTACCCATAATAAGGGATAACTTTTATTCTACAACTTTCCCCAAAAGTCAATATTCCAAGAGAAATAGTTGTTCAAAGATTTCATAAAAAATACGCTAAATTCTATCTATCCTCTGCTATGATCAGACGTGTTTACATTTTACGTCATATTGGGGGTCAATGATTAGAAACTCCATTTTCTGAATTCATAACTAAAGCAGGGATAAAGAATATCTGAAAAAACTAAAACAAAAAAACAATTTGATGGAAAAAAATCGATTTCTTTAATTTTAACACGTTCTTTAAAACAACCATCAGTGATACATTAAGTGGCCCGCGGCTTAGTACCCCCTTTGTGACTAACCTTGTATAGATGTACGATACAAATTGTGCATGTCGCATAAAAATTTACCAAAATGTAATAGTATTTTCAATTCGCAATTACATTAGCGATACGTCAACAATACTATAGTCAAATGTTCGTATTAGGCCTACAGATCCGAAAAGTCAGAAGTGCGGATAGGGATCAAACTCAAAACCTCCTACATGGAAGGTAAACGTTAAACCGCTGCTTATTTTTACAGTACAATTTTATATAGCCTTGATTATTGCAGTCTCAATGTATAACCTCCAACTCGTATCAAAAACTATACGTGTACTCCACTAAGCAGAACATAATCTGCTTAGTTGTCAGCAATAAGATTGACAAGCATATAATTTTGGGGCCCAGTGCATAATATCAGCAAGCACATTAGGCCACCCGCGCGATAGCACAACGAATATTCACAAGGAAGGTTGATGCCAGGCAGGCGGCCGGTCATAAAACAATAAGCCAAAACCTCTTACAACATGGATTTACGAAATACAGTACGAGCCCACCTAGTGTGGGATAAGGGCAAGGAGAAGAAGAAGGTGTACTGGTTTGCTTTTTCAAACTCATAATATCATTATGACGATTACGTGCTGAATCTCATACAAAAGGGAGTGAGTTCGAACCATATGCATCTATATAAGGTCCAACCAAAATACCTGGACAAACTTTTACACAGTGTTGAATACGTTTAACTAATCACACCTATGTAAAAAAAACGAGATCCAAGTGTTTTTTTTTTCTAAATAAAAAATATTAACTTTTTAAATTGCCTGTACTCTCTAAGAATAAACTCATCCATTTCTTATACATTGACCGCCATTGGGGCGAGCGCTAATTCCGTGCCCTGTTTTACCTAAACAGCGAAGTGAAAAATGTGAAAAAAAATCAATAAAAGTAAAAATAAAGTAGAAAAAAAAATTTGGTTAGAAAAAAAATCACTTGGATCTCGTTTTTTTTGCATAGATATGTTCAGTTACACTTACTGAACACTGTGTAAAAGTTTGTCCAGGTATTTTGATTGGACCTTATATATTATCATATAACCATTTATCAATCACAATTCTAAACTACACCACAGAAATACGGTCATACGAAACTACATTAACAATTAAACAACCACGGAACTACATCCTTTCAACAAAATGCTATTGTTCACTAAAACCCAACCAACTAAAAATACTTTGAATCTACATAAAATTTAATAGAAACAATATCGCAACGTTCGTGTGGAAGTCCAATTTCTCTTTTAACCACAAAATTGGCCGCGTTCAAATATCTAAAATATGATAATTCTGCGTTCATAGAATGTCGGAGCTAAGAAGTTAGACTGTAGGGTTGGTTCGTACGCCGGCTGAATATTAAATAAGAAATAAAATGGTTAATACGTGGCGGATGTAGGGTTGAGAGAAAAACATGTATGAAAGTCAATTAGGAGGAATATGGAAGTTATATCCCATGTGGGATCGGACTAGAATATAAAACTTACCGCACGCTGGGAGTAGACGCGCGTTGAAAGATTGAACAAAACCAGCACGCATGGTGGTAGGATCTATACGGTTCGCCTGGCTAGCTACCACTCTCACTTTAAAGTCGCGCCAAACAGTTTACTGTGTTCCGTCGTGTGTGAGAGCCAGAGCGGTAGTAAGGGAATCCCTCTATATCTCTGTTACTTGAATTCGTGTGCTCTTAGACCCTATCTGTGCCTACCATCAGGTGTGACTAGGGTCAAAATCGACCTAATCAAAGAATATCGAATTCTTTGAATAACATTTTTGATTGCCTTGTGACTGCCTTGCTGGTTTAGTAGTCGAAAGCACGACTGCTGAGCATGGGGTCCTGGGTTCGATCCCCAGGTCGGGCAAAGTGTTATTGGGTTTTTAAATTAGGAATTTCTCAGTAGAAGCCCGGAGACTGTATTTGTGCCCGGTTAATGGCAAAAGGCTCGCCCCCTATAAATTATATTACATGGGACTTAAACATAACTGGCGAAACGAGGGTGTACTAAAAACATCTCTGTTATTCTTGACAAAATCACTTTACAACTGGCGACTTCTTTATTATTTCACACGAGCAATCTAACAATCTTCGTTTTTCTTTGAGTGTATCAGATAAAATTCTCCACGAACACTTGAAAGCGCACTGGAAGGTTTTAAACAAAAAAACGGATAACGGGCACATCGCCGGAGGCCCCATTAATCGTTCGACATTCCGGGCCCCAAAGGCGCAGGGCACGAATTCGCTAATATACTTGACGTAATTAAGGGACACAAATTTTATGATCGCATTTTCTGAACTGGCACTTTAAATTAAAGGGACAATTGGTTATTGTGCTTAATCTGTTTTATTTAAAATAATTTTATACAAGGTTAGTCGGAAAGGGGGTACTAAGCTGAAAGGGTGTTAAAGTACCCATAATAATGGATAACTTTTGTTCTACAACTTTCCCCGAAAGTCAATAGTTCAAGAGAAATAGCTGCTCAAAGATTTCATAAAAAAAACGCGAAATTCTGTCTATCCTCAGCTATGATCAGACGTGTTTACATTTTACGTCATATTTGGGGTCACGAATTAGAAACTTCATTTTCTGAATTCATAACTAAAGCAGGGATGAAGAATTTTTGAAAAAACTAAAATACAAATAATTTTTCATGGTATTGTTTTACCGAATTTTTAAATTTTAACACTTTCTTTAAAACAGTTTCAGTGAAACATTATGTGGCCCGCAGCTTAGCACCCCTTTTCCGACTAACCTTGTAGACATTTTATATATCGTCGCTGTACAGTCACGTGTAATAAGATGTATACACATAGCGCACTTAAAAAGCGAATTTATTTTAGAGAATATAATGTAATTAAGAAATATTTGAAACTGTAATTCGTATGTGATTGTAGAAACTATGTGTAGAATATTTCATAATTCTAACGGACATTTTAGAAGGAAATCGGCTATTAATTTCGCTATGTGTATACATATTATTACACGTACAGTGAAAACCGCGTAAAGCACAAATTCATTTTCATTTTTTGTTATTAATTTGTTGGGCAGAAAACCTCGTAATACATATTCAGAAAGAACGCGTACAGCTCGAAGATGAAATAGATTAATAAATAGATAATAAAACAGAAGAACCTTACATCTACACTTCATACTTTTTTTTAACAGGCAGTTATTATCTTCTCCTGTAAAATTACGTTCATTGTAATTACGAGGTTTTCATTGCACAGCAACGATATGAATATTTAGTACGGCAAGGGTTTCTGCTTAATTTGTCACCACTAGAATTCACATCGGTAACAAAATTTCTACAAGGTTAGTCGGAAAGGGGGGTACTAAGCCGAAAGGGTGTTAAAGTACCTATAATAAGGCATAACTTTTGTTCTACAACTTTCCCCAAAACTCGATAGTTTAAGAGAAATAGGTTATCAAAGATTCCGTAAAAAATATGCTAAAATCTATCTGTCCATAGCTATGATCAGCTGTGTTGACTATTTAGGTCATATTTGGGGTCACGGATTAGAAAATTAATTTTCTGAATTCATAACTAAAGCAGGTATGCTATTTTTTGAAAAATCTAAAATAGAAATCTTTTTGCATGTAAATAAAAATTGTCGAATTTTGAAATTTTAACACTTGCTTTAAAATAGTTATGTGATACTTTAAGTGGCCCGCGGCTTAGTACCCCCTTTCGGACTAACCTTGTATACATGCATTAATCGGCATTAGCCGTAAAAATAATACTTATTCTTCGAGACGTAACGTGATCGTTACTGTTTAAATTAAAGAGCAACAGATAGAATACACGTCCGGTACACATCAATGTTCTAAGAATAATGACGCGGCGCGCGTGTAGCGATTCGGCTATCTGCTACGATGTCGTAGCTCGTAGCGACATAATCACATCGGCTACGTCGTACCAACAGTTCAATAGGAGACAGCTAAAACCGTTTCTTCAGGCAAGCAAAGGTAGAATATTTTCTATAACTTTAAAAATAGTGGAGTAAATTCTACTTCTAGTAGTAAAGTGCAAGAATAAAGCGAGCGTAGTTCACATAAATTACAACAAACGTATCTTTCACATTTTTCTCCTGATATGAGGATTTAAAACCCCGTCGCATAAAGAGAATGCTAGAAATTCTTGGTTTTTTGTATTGCTTTCTATTCAATTCAGGTGTAATACCATTTCACTTTAGAATGTGCTAGAATAAAATTATTGATAAAATTGTTTCATATGAATAATGTGAAATGTAATGGTGCGTCCAGACCTGACGAACGCGCCGCGAATGCGCCGCTCGCGCAGCGCGCGAACCGTTCGCGAGCCGCTCGCGAGCTGCGCGCGTGCTTTTCATGTTCGTACAAAGCTCCGCGCGCCGCTCGCGGCGCGTTCGTCAGGTCTGGACGCACCATAATCTACATCGATGAGTAGCATAACACAACATCAAGAAAGAAAGAGAAAGAAAGAAAATTATTTATTTTGGACTCAGGCAGTGACAGAAACAAACAAAATATTTACAAAAAAAAAAAGAAAGGATAAGAATTTATACTACCTGCACGAGGGCAAAAAGGGCTCTTATCTCAGCATAATGCTGCGACATTTAAAAAAACAAATATCACACCTGTATTCCCCAAAGGATTGGGCAGAGTTGTATAATAACACACCCTCATTTCGCCGTTATGTTTAAATCCCAGGTAATAGGGGGCGAGCCTATTGCCATCAACCAGGCACAAATCCAAACTCCGGGCTGCTACTCAGGAATTCCACACAGAAAAACCCAATAACACTTCGCCGACCTGGGGATCGAACCCAGGATCTCACCCTCAGCAGTCGCGCTTGCCACCTCGTTGGTGTAGTCACCAACTAGGCAGCCAAAAATGATGAATAGTTACAATATAAAAGCATCGATATCTTTCAAACGATCGATCGACACGAATTTTTGACTCGAAGCCACAAATCGGCAAACCTAGGTATCTTAGAAAGGAGACTTTGGATGCTGAAGACAGAAAATCATGTTTGTGAAAATCCAAATCGTTACGAATATTCATATATATACCTTACGCCTGTAATTCTCGAAGGGGTAAGCAGAGGTGTTCTACTATTACAGGAATCTGTACACGTTTCGCCTCTTGTTTTATTGCCATTTTTCGGCCACAATTATGGTACCAGACAGAAACAGTTTTTTTTAACGTGGTAAAGTCGTCATGTCTTCTCTACGCCCTGCGTAAGACGGAGGGTCATACCGGGCTGTTCTGTTTTGCCTAGCCTTTTCTCAACATGTTGGGGTCAGCTTCCAGTCTAACCAAATGCGGCTGAATACCAGTATTTTACACGGAGCGACTGCCATCAGACCTCCGCAACCCAGTTACAGGGCAATGCCAAGAGACTGGTCGTCAGACTTTCGGGCTTCTGACTACCCATAACGACTGTCATAGGTATTCGTATGACACCCGGAACCGACTGTTTAACGTGCTCTCCGAGACACGGTGGGATCTCAATGTGTAACGAACGGTCACCCATCCACCGACTGACCGCTGCAAACGCTGCTTAACTTCGCAAGTCTTATGGCGGGGTTGTTAATTAGCCACGAGCCCCTCATATCGTGTAATACCACCACGGTATTTGACGCCACTAAGTTTGGCGTATCTTTCCCTTTGTGAAACCTTGCCCCACGTACTCCTGAGAGGTACGCACGGAAAACGACGCGCCGCCTTTTCGGACCTGTAACTGTACAAGGTGAAAACGAAATCACGTAATTCTTTTAAACCTCGTGATGTACTCTTCTTCTTTTTGTGTGGTTATTGACTAACCTGGTGTCAGAGTTTATGCCGCCCATGGGCCTCTGACTTGGCTTCACATGCCGTCGAGAAATATCCCTCAGGCATGCTGGTTTCCTCACGATGTTTTCCTTCATCGTTTTTAAGCACGTGATAATTATACAATACGCACATGAATCCGAAAAGTCAGAGGTGCGTGCTTTGGGTTCGAACTCGAGACCTATGACTTGGCAGTCCGACGGTCACACCACTAGGCTATCACCGCTGCTGCTCACTGCTAACCTCGTCATGTACTGCTGATATACAAGGTTAGTCGGAAAGGGGGTATTACGCCGAAAGGGTGTTAAAGTACCCATAATAAGGGATAACTTTTGTTCTACAACTTTCCCTAAAACTCGATAGTTTAAGAGAAATAGCTTTTCAAAGATTTCGTAAAAAATATGCTATAATCTATCTGTCCATGGCTATGATCAGCTGTTTACTATTTAGGTCATATTTGGGGATCACGGATTAGAAACTCCATTTTCTGAATTCATAACTAAAGCAAGGATGAAGAATTTTTGAAAAAACTAAAAAAGAAAGTTTATGATGGAAAAAAATAATCGTTTTTTTTAACACTTTCTGTAGAACAATCATCAGTGATACAATAAGTGGTCTGCGACTTAGTACCTGGTCCCTTTCCGACTAACCTTGTAGACTAACCCTGGAAGGGACAGTTTTGGATTCAATAAAAAAAAAGTTGCAAGAACTAAACATGTGTTCTTAACGTGAGGCATTTTAGCGCCCCAAGCGTATTGCGTGGCTATCGCTCGCCGCATGGCCATTTAACTTGGAGCGCTAAAATGCCTCACGTTAAGAGCACATGTTTACTTCTTGTATTTTTTTTGTTTAATGAATCCAAAAGTATCCCGTCCCAGGTTAATCTATGTCAGCAGTACATCACGAGGTTTTAAGGAGTTACATGATGTCGTTTACACCCTGTGTAGGCGCGATCGTACTCATCATTCTTCTACCTGTGGGGTTCATACCTACACCATACCATTTATTTATTCATGTTATAAAGTTACACAACACAACACATTTATATACAAACTACTTAGGCAAGGTTAACACGAAGTAGGAACTCTTTCCTCCGCACGGACAAGACAGAACAATAAGAAGAATTCATAACGTCACCTGCTTGTCATGTACCTTTGACCGTCACTAATATCCAGCAAATATAATTATATAATAATGTTACTAATGAATTAATTATATATGTAACTAGCGGACACGACAGACGTCGTCCTGCCCGGAAAAGCAGCGCCACCTACCGGGTCCAATTGTAAATCTAAACCATCCAGGGCGCCACCCAAACGCATACAAAAAAAATCATTCAAATCGGTCCAGACGTTTAGGAGGAGTTCAGTGACATACACACGTACTATGCGTGCCAAATAAGATTACCACTGTCAAGATGCCATTTTGTTCCGCAACTTCATTACCAAAGTGTAAGGTGTACAAAAAATTAAATAAAAAAATTATATTCAGTTTAATTATTTTTGTTCACTTTTTTGGTATTTCTTATCAATTTTACGCCAAATTAATTACACAGTAATTATTTTATTATTATGGCGACATATTAGGGTGACCAGTAGCATTTCGTGAAGTTAACTATATAATATATTGGTTCATTTCTTTAATGAATACTGTTTTCAAATATTATTAATTTATCCAAAATTATCTATATATGGAATTCAATAAATAACATTTTATAAAAATGAATGTAAATAATAATGAAACCTATGAATAAAAAAATATAACATTTTTTTTTCATAGTATTTTTTTGCTGGCAGTACCAATTTGACAGCTATCGTGTGAAGTTGTAGCAAGCGCGATCCTATTCTGATTTGGCACGAATAGTACAGTCGAATTATATATACATATATATATAAAGATATGTGACACCTTGTTTATCAAAGTGTTTTTTTTATTGTTATCATTGTGTGTGCCTATCGCCTTCGTTCACTATGCTCCTTCTGACTGTACTATACCGTACTATATATATATATTTTTTGTGTACTTATATAGTACACAAATTTCGATACACATTGTGTACCGCCAAATAACATTTAACTCCTAAAATTACGTATTTAATTTCGTAACATTTTGTCGGTATGAGCACTCCGTCTCCTTCTTTTCTTTGAAGTTAGAGTGAGAGAGAGTACTCTTTCTTAGAACAAGAGTAAATTTGCAAGTGTTTATGTTCACAAAATGGCTCTGGGCGTTATGTTAAGCCTGCAATCTGGTTTGGACCGGATATTACAAGTCGCTTGCCGCCTTGATTTTGTTTCCAATATTGTATTACAATTTCGAAGTATTTCATAAAGCTTTTTTTTACAGGCAACACTCTTACAAATAGCAACCTTAAGCACGATGTAATAAGTTCTACTCTCGGAAAACTAGCATCTTTAACAGTACAATATAAACAAACACAAATGACGTCATAACATTCCTAAATCCGCACGCAATATCAAAAAATGAATTACAAAAAAAACAAAAACATCTTATTTTCAATAACAAAAAACCGTCCAAGTGCGAGTCGGACTCGCACACGAAGGGTTCCGTACCATTATCTATAAAAACGGCAAAAAAATCACGTTTGTTGTATGGGAGCCCCTTTAAATATTTATTTTATTCTGTTTTTAGTATTTTTTGTTATAGCGGCAACAGAAATACATCTGTGTCAATTTTAACTGTCTAACTGTCACGGTTCATGAGATACAGCCTGATGACAGACTGACGGACAGCGGAGTCTTAGTAATAGGGTCCCGTTTTACCCTTTGGGTACGGAACCCTAAAAACGAATTACAAAAAAACAAAAACCATCTTATTTTCAATAACAAAAAAACATTGCCACAAAACACGAGACAAACACTGACATCTTATATCTCTGCTTGGTCCCCAGCGAGACATACCTCGGAATACGGAAACTGTACCCAACAACTCATCCCATACATTCACGCCTCATATTTCCCGCCATCAAAAAATGAGTGACGGCTAAACAGAAACCTTTTACTGTCACAAACACCACTAATATAGGCACGTTTTTTTTTTCACAGAAATCTCAAAGGACAGGCAAAAAGTGATACGGGACTGCCCGCAAATGGAAGCCATTAATTTGAGCCACGGCGTGTCTGTCAGGTCGACGACAAGCTATCTCGAGCGTCCAGTTTGGTTGAAGTTAGTTTTTGCTAACACGTCATATGTGTATGGAGTATCGTATATTTTTCATGATAATCTTATCAGTATTTAGGTGAAGTTCTTCACAAAGGTCAGGTGCGTAGTACTCTCAACCGGCGTGCGTGTATGATAAGATGTATGAATGTGGATGAAGCGAATGGGGTATGTAAGAGTCGTAGCATGTGGCGTTCTATAGTCTCTGCCTACCCCTATGGGAAAAAGGCGTGAGTTTATGTATGTATGTATTTCGGTCTAACCTTAGGATATCAGCATTGCCCAGTAACTGGGTTGCGAAGGCCTGACGATAGTCGCTCTGTATAAAATACTGGTATTCAGCCGCATCTTGTTAGACTGGAAGCTGAGCCCAACATGAGAAGAGGCTAGGCAGAACAAACAAATCTTATCAGTATTTATTTGTGACTAACTGTGTCCGTGACTTAATTTTTTTGCGCGGTACCCTTATTCTTTTTTTTCTAAAATAAAAGTAGTCTAAGTTACTCCTTATAACATCAGTGAAAGTCCCGTTAAAATCGGTTCAGCCGTTTCGGAGATTAGCCGGAACAAACAGACAAAAGATTTAAAAAAATGTTATAAGTACCGTATATACCTTTCATATATCGACGGTTGGCAGTGAAAACCACGTATGTGTTAAATTCAAATTATTAGAAGAGATAGAAAAAACTGTCTCCTTAAAAAAATGGCCGATCAATTAATGTTAACACAAGTTATTCATCGTACGTCAGAAATAACTTAGTAGTATTTGAATTGAAAGTTTGTTGAACTGGTACGCGTATGATGAGTTTATCAATCTAAAGAATAAATGAAACGCTTTTGAAGAAAATTTTATTTACGAGGTTTTCACTGCCGAGTTTTGACATGCATTTGGTACAAAACTATTATTTTGACATTATAAGCAGACACTTCAATTTTATATATTTGTATAGATGTATATCGGGTGTAAAAATACCCTTAACGAAGCCGAGAGCCACGTATTCTTCCCATCATTACGAAGATTTTTTGGTATTGGGCCATACCTGGGAACCGACTGGTTATGGAGATATTGAAGGTCAAAGTCACCATATTTTTGAACGTTTTTGACGAACACTAAGTTTAAATGTTATTACTAAACATTCTTCTATACAAACATTATCAACATTTTTGATATGTAGACCCAGTCTGCTGCGCGCGCGCTTACATAGCGCACTACAATTAAAAGCTGTTTTTTAATACCAAAAAATAAAAGTCGTTTCCCAGCAATTATTTTTGCTGTATGTTACTTAGTTTGATGTACAGTATGCGTAGACTTCGGCTTCGTTAAGGCTATTTTTACACCCAGTAGATTATATAGATGATAATGTCGTCCGTTTTGATTTGAGATTCCAGTGAGATAAAGCTTAGTAGACCTCCTTGTGAAAGACTTCGTCCGGGGAAGTAGGTACTACCTATTTCTGCCACTAAGCAGTATTTCTGTTCCAGTTTGAAGGGTATAGGAAATTACAGGCAGACTTTCCAACTTTTTCTCTAAGGCAGTCAACGCATTAGTAATCCTCTTGGTGTCGTAGGTGAAGGGCTGTCTCCGTCGGCTTGTTTGCCAATCAATTAAATAAAAAAACAGAAATCATGCAAGCTATCTTCTTAAATCAACTAATGGGTGAATAAATAAATAAATAACTCTTATAGTCTACAGAGCTTTATTGGTTGAAATTGAAACTCTTGTATCTTTACCAATAATGAAGCAAGTATTGTTGATCGAAGTAAATAATAATAATAATAATTTTATTACCAGGCAACTGAGGCCCATAGAAAAAAATACACAAAATAATCTTATACAATAGTAAACTAATACATATTAAAAAAACCTTGTTAACTAAACACGTAACGTTGTCGGCGGCGTCGTGTTTCGCTGCGTGGTGTCGCGTAACCGACCTCGGAAACGTCGATATACGACACCCTTCAGCCAAAAGTCCTGTTTCAAGAACGTCTGTAGCTGGTGGGTTGGAACCCGTACCACGAACGACTTAAAGTTGATGTTGTAAAAACCCAATAGCTTTGCATAGTAGACCCTCCCATACAGAAGTAGCTACAACATCTAAAATTAACTTACTAGTCTTTTTATATGCCTAGTTTGGCAAAAAAAATGTTACCATTGGTAAGCAAAACGATTCGTTTTTGTCTATAGGAACCGGGCATAAGAAGCTATATTTGTTTAACTGCACTAGGGAGCATAAATCCGGGTCACCAATATAAACCATAATATCTCTGAAAACATTGTTAAATATTGTTTAATATTTTAACATTATTTTTATACATCGATGTTATTGGTGATGTTCTTCACAAAGGTCAGGTGAGTATTACTCTCAACCGGCGTGCGTGTATGACAAGATGTGTGAATGTGGATGAAATGAAAGGGGTATGTAAGGGTCGTGGCATGTGGCGTTCTATAGTTTCTGCCTACCCCCATGGGAAAAAGGCGTGAGTTTATCTATGTATGTATGTATTAATTTGTTTATGTAGGTGACCCGGATTCATTGCTCCCGAGTGTATCTACCTATATACATATACCTATATAAATACTTATTCAGACTGACAGACTGACTGTTCATTAACACAGAGCCTAAACCACTGAAGCTGGAAACATGAAATTTGGACATTAGGTTCCTTTTGTGACGTAGGCATCCACTAAGAAAGAATTTTTGGAAATTCTAACCCTAAGGGGGTAAAATAGGGGATGGAAGTTTGTACGAAAATTCACGCGGACGATGTCGCGAGCTGAATGCTAGTCTATACTAATTTTATAAAGAGGAAAGATTTGTATTTTTGTATGTAACGAATAAACTTAAAAACTACTGGACCGATTTCAAAAATTCTTTTGCCGTTAGAAAGCTACATTATCACTGAGTAACATAGGCTACGGGTGAAGCTGTAAGAACATAGCTAGTATTCTATATAATAATTTCTCGTCAATTCCCTATGTATTTTGAATTCCAATGATATTCAACCTCTATTCTCGTTCCTGTTATATTCATGCAGAAACATAAACACGAAGGCTTTTACTTATAGCGGTGCTACCCCTTCCAGAATATGCAATGGTACATAAACAGATAAGCTTGGTTGTTCTCAACTGCGAACATGAGAAAACCTTTTAGGTTGTTTTTCTTCCATCTACAGGTCTTTTACAGAGACATGTTTATTTATAAACTAGCTAGTGCTCGCGGTTTCACTCGCTTTCTAGTGAAAATACTTTATACATACACTAGCGGCCCGTCCCGGCTTCGCACGGGTGGATATTTTTCCTGTTTTTGCAACATTTTTTCATTTATGCTCCCCTCCTATGGGTCGTAGTGTGATTTTATATAGCCTATACCTTCCTCAATAAATGGACTATCCAACACAATTTTTTTTTTTTCAATTTCAACCAGTAGTTCCTAAGATTAGCGCGTTCAAACAAACAAACTCTCAGCTTTATAATATTAGTAAAGATACATAAACTCACGTCTTTTCCCATTGGGGTTTACAGAAACTATGGTAGCTACACCACGTGCTACGATCCTTACATACTCCTTTCGCTTCATCCACAGTCATACATCTTGTCATACACGCACGCCGATTGAGAGTATTACGCACATGTCCTTTGTGAACGACGTCATCAATAACATCGATGTATGTCCTTCTAGGGTGTCCTCTACCGACGTTTCCACTGACATCCGCCTTATAAATTCCTTTTGTTAATCGCCGTTCACTCGTTCTCTCAACATGACCAAACCACTTAAGCATACTCCTTTAAATTGTTGTCACTACATCATCTTTTACTTTATGTACCCGTATAAAAAATGTCCTATGCGGAGGGTATGGGAGCCGGAGAAATTACAGGCACGTGAGATTTTCCAATTTTCTCTTTAAGGTACGTAACGCATCAGTAATCATCTCGGTATTGTGGTTGTATATAGGCGTCGGTAACCACTTGTTTCCGGCAAATTATTAGATAAACAATGGTTTTCCTGTGATGTCATTTACCAGGATACTTTCTGGATCAAGATCAGTTCAAAGACACCTCATTTGTTGAAATCGGTTCAGTAGTTTAGGCTGTGCTAGGACACAAACTTACATACATAGCCAGTGAGATTCATAACTCTCTCTGCGGTAGTCGGCTAAAAAGGCATATTATACGAACATGCATACGCATGCACACATTTCCGCATCGATTCAACTTTCGCATGCATCAGCACGCTTAGCTGAAAGCACACGATTTCACTAGCCTAGGCTAACTATACTATACCGGTAAACCGTATTAGGAAGAATGTGTTCAGACTTCGTACAATTTGAGTTTTATTACGAAACGATTTTTTTATCAAAGTTACCCCTGGATTCAAAGTAACCCCTACTTTGAATCCAGGGGTAACTTTGATAAAAAAATCGTTTCGTAATAAAACTCAAATTGTACGAAGTCTGAACACATTCTTCCTAATATTTTTACGATTGGCAGCATTGAACGTCACTGTTAGCTGGTGATTAGTCGCAGTGGGTGGATCCTTGCCGGTTGATGGAAAATTATTAAAAATATCTTGGTAGTGTATTCTTGTGTATTTTTTGTAATTCCTTATTGGGGTTACTTTCAAATTCCTTAGGAAAAAAAGGGAGGTATCAAAGTAACGCCAATCATAGTTTAACATTTATCATCAACATTTTTTTTTCTCAGGTAGTACTATGGAATATTATAATTTTATTCAAGAAATAAACAAAATCGGTATGTGCATTTTTATTTTTATTTTTTTGCTTCACATAAGCAGTGATAGCCTAGTGGTGTGACCGTCGGATTGCCAAGTCATAGGTCTCGAATTCGAACCCAAGGCACCTCTGACTTTTCTGATTCATGTGCGTATTATAATTGTAATTATCACTTGCATAAAAATGGTGAAGGAAAACATTGTGAGAACAACGGCATGCCTGAGAGATATTTCTCGACGGCATGTGAAGCCAAGTCAGAGGCCCATGGGCGGTATAAACTCTGACACCAGGTTAGTCACTAACCACACGAAAAGAAAAAGATGCTCTCATATTTCAAGAGAAAAATACATTTCAATTTTGAAATTGATCAAAGTAACCCCGGTTTACGGTACGTCAGTGTTGCACAAATTCGCCTAAGCTACCCCTTGCTTTGAAGGTACCATTAAAGTCTCATGGTTAATCCACAAAATTAAGTTGCCGTGTATATTCCAGAGCCACACCACAGGGACTCCTTATAAAGTCGCGTAATAGATGTTTTAACCCAAAAACGATAAAGAGGTCTCATTTGCATACAAAGTTCGTTAACTTTAATTACTTACCCCCACGGACAACTTATAATATCTTTGTTGCGTCGACTTTAGACTAAGGCCCCTCGCCCATGGCGACTTTATGTAGCGATGCTGTCGCGCGTTTCGTAAACGCTCGACTGCATCGCCACTAAAGCGCGTTAGTCGCATTTGCAGCGCACTACAGAAGCAATGCCAACGCGCTACTAACGCGCTAGAGCACCAAAGACAACGTGACTAATTTTGCCTCAACGGAGACCATCTTGCAACTGTGACATTTTTGTGCCATTACTGAATCGCGTTTGCATCGCGACTGAGAATCGTGGTGTGGGTGGGGGCAAATAGTTAGCGACCGCATCGCGACTGTATCGATGAGAACGCGCTACAGCATCGCTACAAAAAGTCGCCTTGGGCGAGGAGCCTAAGGGGCTCAGCATAAAGGTAGAGGTACACTCTGTCCCTTTCTATCTATTGGTGTGAGAACGGGATGGGGTTATCAAAGATAGAGGAAAATTAAATAAGCAATTAAGTTGTGTAAAGTAACAGCGATATTTTGTTTATTTGTTCTGCTCGTTTCGCTTAACCGACGTAGATGTTTCCGCTTGTTAAATGTTGAGGGATATAAAATGGAAGTTCGACACATCACTATACACATGAAGTTAGTCGCTTGTTTTGTTTTATGAAGTGAGTATGTATGAAGTTATGAACAGGCTCGTAACTTTTATATAAAATTTCCTCTGGGAATAGACGCTTGTTGTAAGATTCAACAAAACCCAGCGCGATTGGTGGTAGGATCTATACGGTCCGCCTGGCTACCACTTTGACGTACTGTGTTCCGTTGTGTATATGTGAGTGCCAGAGGGGTATATGGGAGTCCCTCTATATCTTTGCTACTTGGATTCGTGTGCATCTTATACCCTGTCTGCGCTTAGCACAATTCATAGATAAAATAACATATTATACATAATATATAAACAAAGTCGGTCCCGCTGTCTGTACGCTTAGATCTTTTAAACGACGCAACGGATTTTAATGCAGTTTTCAGCAATAGACAGAGTGATTCAAGAGGAAGGTTTATATGAACCACATTAGAACCTACATTGCACCCGTGCAAAGCCGGGGCGGGTCGCTAGTTCAATAAAAAATAACCGAGAATTTTCTAACAGAAAGACTCAAGCATCAAACCCACGTCATCCAAGTTGGTTCTCTTGCTTGCTACCTGTACGCTTCCAAAAGAGTTTGCTATAGACTAATA
Source organism: Amphipyra berbera (assembly GCA_910594945.2). NCBI lineage: Eukaryota > Metazoa > Arthropoda > Insecta > Lepidoptera > Noctuidae > Amphipyra > Amphipyra berbera. Next base: position 3,763,446 of record OU343131.1, on the reverse strand, counting down.
AGTCTCTTTTACAATATTAGAATTTAATACCTTTCATCATGAATTTCTAGAGTGATATAAAAAAAATACTATACCAACTAGAGCAGTTGAAACTTTTTGTCGGAATAAGTTCGACCGTTTAGTTCCAAAACAAATTAGTTTGAAACCTGTTTTTCTGGTCATTTTCCTCTATATTGGAGAAAAGTTTCAACTAGTCAGAATACGAGACGTTGACCGTGCGTAGTTTTATTAAAATTGTATGGAATTAGCGGCGTGCGTGTATGACAAGATGTATGAATGTGGATGAAGCGAAAGGGGTATGTAAGGGTCGTAGCATGTGGCGTTCTATAGTTTCTGCCTACCCCCATGGGAAAAAGGCGTGAGTTTATGTATGTATGTATGTATGGCATTAGGCTGATAAATGCAAATTGTCCAAAACGGTATGGTATGCCTCACTGCATCGCTGGTCTAGTGGTGGCAAGCACGAATACTGACCGTAAGGGTCTGAGTTCGATCTCCAAGTCGGGTAGTGTTATTGGGGTTTTCCGTATGGAATTCCTCAGTAGCAGTCCGGTGTTTGGATTTGTGCCCGGTTAATGGCAATAGGCCCGCTCCTATTAGATGGGACTTAAATATAACGGCGAAATGAGGGTGATACTATACACCTCTGCCCTACCCTTCGGGGAATGCAAGCATGATGTTATGTTATGTTTTGTGTGGTATGGTAGCATTTAAGGTACGTCGAAACCAACGCGTTCAGCTGGTCATATGAAATAGAGTATAGAGATTCCCAATTTTTAACCAACTTTTAAAAAGGAGGAGGTTACTATGTTCTTCTGTATGTTTTTTTTGTGTATGTTCGTCGATATTTTCGCCAATTGTGAACCGATTTTGATGATTCTTTTTTTAATGGATATGGTATGCTTCGAAGTTGGTCCCAGTTAAATTTGGTGAAGATCTGATGAAGAACTTCGGAGATAGACAATGGAACTCCTCAATGACGAACAGTACGCATATTGTGATGATGTGATTATGTTACGAGCAGCGTCTTAGTAGGTCCAACCAAGTTTTAATTAAGGCCACTAAAATGAAAAAAATAAAAACATTTTTTACAAAAAATTTAAACCGACTTTATACATACATAAACTCACGCCTTTTTCCCATGGGGGTAGGCAGAAACTATAGAACGCCACATGCTACGACTCTTACATACCCCTTTCGCTTCATCCACATTCATACATCTTGTCATACACGCACGCCGGTTGAGAGTACTACGCACCTGACCTTTGTGAAGAACATCACCAATAACATCGATGTATGTCCTTCTAGGACGAAAAATTAACAGTTTCAGAAGTCGGTGCCTTCAATTTGGTTCAGCGTGGATCAGCACCGACTTCTGAAACTGTTAGTTTTATATGGTAATTATTTTATTCTTTTTTGAAGTCGGTTTAAATTTTTTGTAAAAAATGTTTTTTTACATTGCTTGTTTTAGAAGTCGTTGAGGGTGACCACACACGAGCAACTAAGTGACCGGGACACTTTGTGTCTGAAGACATAGTTTTATGTCTCGAAACAGTTTCAAGCCACAAGATGGACCCTCGTGCGATCAAACGGTCATAGCGATCAACTTCCTCTGGAGCAACTTATGGCCGGTTCATATAATTTACAGAGCGTTATTGGTAAAAATTGAGACTTGTATCTTTGTCTTTATAATGAAGCAAAGGCCTCATATCTTTGCATAGTAAACCCTCCCATATGGAAGTAGCTATCACAGATAAAATTAGCTTACAACTATTTATATGCCCAGTTTTGCAATAAAAAATGCTTCCATTGGGCAAAAGGATTCGTTTGTGTTTATTGAAACCGGGCTGTGTCCCATCTGCAGACGGCCTTATTAGGTAGAGTTCAAATATATGCCAAACACACCTAGCACATTGAATTTGGCACTCTAAAGCAGGTTTCGCCAACTTCAACATCAGAAATAATAAAACACACCCGCATTTCCCCGTAAAATTCAGAACACTACATAGTTATCATGCAAAACTATCACCAAAATCTTTATTTCATTCGTCCAAGCGTACGGCGCAAGATTTTATTTTTCAGTGTCTGCTAAAAGGCAGTTTTCTCAACTGGCGGTACAGTCAACAAAAGAAATAAGTATGCAAGCAACTAATAAAATTTGTATTGATGAGTGGTCTCCATCTCTCGTGTCGGCACGAGCTATATGAGAATAGCTCATGCCGGGGTGTAAAGGGTAGCCAGTTAGTAAAGTTGGTCGAAGAGCTGACTGCCCAGGGTGCGCTGGAAGTCGGTACTTAAGTATCGTCACTCGTGGAGGCTCTTTTCATGCATTTCTCGATGAGTGGTATGCGTTTGTCATTGCTAGCATGACAGAGTTTTATCCCTAACCATTATTACACACACAATAACATATCTGCCTAGCCTTTTCCAAACTGTGTTGGCGTCAGCTTCCAGTCTAACCAGATGCGGCTGAATACCAGTATTTTACACGAAGCGACTGCCATCAGACCTCCGCAACCCATTTACTGGGCAATCCCAACATCTAAGGTTAGACCAGTTGTTAGACTTTCGGGCTTCTGACACCCGGGACCGACGGTTTAACGTGCTTCCCGAGGCACTGAGAGGTCTCGATGTGTAATGAACGGTCACCCACCTACGGCCTGATTGCGGCAAGCGCAGCTTAATCTTGCAAATCATATGAATCACGTGGTTGTTAATTAGCCATGAGCCCCTCCTACAGACACACAATATCAACTACAGTTGTCTGCGTGTTGCATAATGTTCGTCGTTCGTCGTTCGCCTGCATACTTAACTCGTTCGCCGTGTGTACATGCGGCAGGATTGTTAATATTCCGTTCTCGGACCTACACGAACCAGCAACGTGCTCCGACTTCGAAGCATACCACTTGCCAATGCAATGTCTTTAATAGGCCCCATATATTGAATATACATTAGCATGCGAGGAACTACATGAAAATAGACTGGGGGAGTGGGGGTACGTATTTGAACAGTGGTTGTGTGATTGTATTGGATTTTTTTATTGTTATACTGATCCATGTTTTACATAGATATGAGATGCGGTTAGGTTTTATCTCGATCTGGCATTAAAGAAACGGTAAGACCTCGTTTATGGAGTCGCAGAGCTTATAACTGACGTCAAACAGACAATTTGAACATTATGACGTTGTTTTGAGAGACACGTCTAACTTCATTGCTTCCGTATAGACAGACATTGCTATCCCGAAAAACCATTTATAATCAACGAAAGCAGATGCCAACATCACCGTAAGAACTAATCAGAACCAATCACAATGAGTTGAATTGACATTATCTATAATGTCAAACACATTTTAACCAATCAACTTGCTAAAACATCAGCGATGGTGGCGCCATTCGTTTTAATTTCCTCCACTTCGTATATTTGTTTGTTTCAAATCTTGTAACCGATTTTTCAACTAGGTACTTTTACTAAAATGAATCTCCTGAAACTGCGCATACAAATTCAATTCCCACGACAATACAACAATATATTAATTTCAACCTTCAATCCTCAAATTCTGACCTGATGCTGCAAGATAAAACTGTTTACCTTAAAAGTTTTTTTAAGGGATGATTTAATATAATTATGAACCGCGAACGTTGAATTTCAATAAACGTTTTAAAAATTCAACCCTTCAAAAGCTACAACACCCTTTACTGTATACATCATCATTATAAACATAAATGACATATTTGCCGCCGACTGGGCAAAATGTTCCTGCTACATTTTTACAAAAAATTAAGTCGGGATGGTGGAAACATGACTTATCATGTGTTAAATCTTGTGTAACGCTCGTAACAAATGATTGAAGTGTAATAAAACATGTTTTATTGCATAATTGAATGTTGTATAATGATTATATATTATTTATGGGAATTGATTCAAGATGGTAATGTGGCGTCAGCGTTCAAAAACAGAAGTAAGGAATGAAAGAAAAACATTTATTACGCACGAACCACAAAGGAATGTAAAAGACGATACAACAGAATCTCTTAGGGGTGAATCTATCATTATAGTTATAGCTAACATCAGTCTGTCAGGATTGCGTGTATGGTAAATAAAGTAAATGAAACCAACATAGACTCTCCACTTCTGAGAGTACTTATGACGTTAGTGGTTAGTTACAGAAGCTAATACACAATATATCACAATATAAAAATGTACACAAGATCTGAAAATAAGAACAAGCTAATCAGATATAAAAGGTCAGACTTCGTCAGCTGTTCGACATGGAATCCCCTGCTCCGTCGAATGATCAGTGTTTTTATAACTTTGGATACGTTGATTCATCTTGACGATTACCCTCCTTTATCAACATTATCCAGTGTTACCAGCTACCGATAACAGGAACATACATTATAAAAAAACAAATCTTAATTAATAATTTTAAAAAACAGTAGGTAGTGCTGTGCTTAGCGGCTGCACCAAACAGGTCCAGAATATCAAAGTAACCATTGTCATTAATATTACATTAGAAAACACGCCATGAACTTTGAAAATCTGGGTCCGATCTCTAAAACTCGCTTAGCGCCTGGCGTCTAGCGAGACGCCAAGGGAAAAGAAGCAGATATACGGGAGCGGCCGCACTGTGCGTATGGGCGACACGCCAAGCGACTAGCGAGGAATCCCTACGCACCTTATCCACTAGCAAGTCTTCTTACGCAAGTTATTGCACTCCATTGCTCGCTTAGTTCTTGCTTGCAAAAGTCGACTTGCTGTGGGTGTGTCCAGTTTAACAGTAAGTTACATAACATAAAACATAATTAGCCCATTACTGTCCCACTGCTGGGCACGGGCCTCTTCTCAGAATGAGGAGGGTTTAGGCCTTAGTCCACCACGCTGGCCTGGTGCGGCGGCACACTACACACACTATCGGGAACTTTATGGAGCCCTCTCAAGTGTGAAGGTTTCCTCACGATGTTTTTCATTCACCGTTAACGCAAGCGATAGTCAAATTCTGATCCACACATGAATTTGAAAAGTCAGAGGTACAGGCCGGTGTCGAACTCAGACCCCTCTGCATGGAAGGCAAGCGTTCAACCGCTAGGCCATTACTGCTTGAAAGTAAGTTACACAAGTTAATTTAGTAGTTAAATTAGTCGTTTCGATGGTTTAGGAAGAGTAGGTACCATCTTGAAAAATTATGATTTATAATTGTTATCAACTGATTTTTTAAACAGTTTTAATAATTAGCTTCAGCAATTCACATATTTGTTTGTTTGATTGTTGTTTTGTTTAAAATCTTGCAACAAATTTTTCAAATCCTTGTGATTAACCGATTCTCCTGAAACTTCGCACTCAAATTCAATTCCCATGACAAAACAACATTATAATAACTTCGACCTTCAATCCTCAAATCCTGATGCTGCAAGGGTATAGAAAAAAAATAACTTTAAAAAAATAAGAGATTATTTTTACTTCCAGAGTCCAGTTGCAAAATTGCCACAAAATCATCAAAGAACAAACAAATACATGCAGATATCCACAAAACCACAAAGTATTGAATGTCCCATGAACAGATTGCGTGCCAACGAAACGTAAATATACTCCTTGAAGTGTCCGGGTAGGAGTTACAAGTGGCAGGCACAGGCGACCGACGCTTTATGACAGGAAGCGGGGAATCCATAGTGGAAATGTTAAAGACTGGACAGGTATACATTGTGGTCTGATGTTTATGAGACAGGGGAATGAGACCCCATCGAGGAAGAACGCAATGACGTAATTAGTAGGTGCACATTCGACTCCCAGCCTACATACGATAAATGTCAAGTTCAAACTGTGCAAGCAAATAACAAACCTCAAGTTTTTACAACTGTTGGACTATGATGACAGCTGTTTCGCTAAAAAAAATTGCAATAACAACAAAGGTGTAACAAAACGGACCTGACCAATAGACCAGTTAAAAGTTAAGACTAACGGGGTGTCCTGCGTAAGCGACAATCGCGACACGATGCGATGCTGAGAGCGCATCGATCGCGATCAGAACATCGGCATTCCCTACAGGGGGCTTATGTAGCGAGACGCGACGTAACGCGTACTTGTTCTGCGTCGCACCGCGTCGCGTTTGTCGCTTACGCAGGACACCCCGTCAGATGAAATCATTGAAAGAGAAGGAGTTACAAGTGGCTTAAACAGTCAACGGGCGTTTTATGACAAGAATCCACTAATGTTCTGATGTTTGGATGTTTATGACATAGGAAGATCGAAGACGAAACGTTAGAAACATTTCATTACATTATTAGTACTGCACATTCTATCTTGCAACCTGGCGAGATGTACAATTTGATCTTTCCGCAAATGTTAACATTTTAGGAAATGGCATTCTGTCTAGGGGGCCTGGATTCCTAAAGTATGGAAGAGTAGGAGAGACTAAAAACACAGACCCTAGCAATGATTTAACATTAGCATTTTCATAGAATGTACCTCTTCTAGAACCTGTTTACCGATTTTAGTTTTCAAAACCCAATTCTTCTACAACAGAAACGCCTTCCATATTTTTAGCTTTATTTCCTTCCTCTAAAACATTTCCACTAACATTTCTGCCAAATTCACGTCCATTTCCACCGCCCATTGCAGTTTCAAAGCGTGGCCTTTATAAATTAATTAAGCCACGCAACTGCCCACACTTTGTTTGTGCCCACAAAGACCCGTTGAGGTTAAACAATTGGTTCATTTTGTCCTTTACGCTGCATGAAGTATGTACATATCTTCATAGACTCCTTTGTTCATAAGGCTGCATAATCAGCCGGTTACTGTCAAATTGCTGGACACGGGCCTCTTTTTGGGATAATAAAGTTTAGTACACAACGCTAACCAGGACCGGGTTGGCGGACTACACACACCATAGATAACTTTTGTTTTGTGGATCTTTCTAGTGTACCTGATCTGCTTGGTCGGTCTAGTGATAGCAAGCGCAACTAATCGTGAGGTCCTGGATTCAATCCTCGGGTCAGGCAAAGTGTTATTGGGTTTTTCTGTGTGGAATTCCTCAGTAGCAGCCCGGGGTGTTTGGATCTCTGCCCGGTTAATGGCAATAAGTTTGCCCTTATTACATGGGACTTAAACATAACGGCGAAATGAGGGTATAACTACACACCTCTGCACAACCCTTTGCGGAATACAGGCGTGATTTTATGTTATGTTATACTTTCTAGTGTGCAGGTTTCCTCAGAACGTTTTCCTTCACTGTTAACGCAAGTGATAATCAAAAAGGATTTGAAAAAACAGAAGTGCGGGGCGTGGTTGATATCAGATCCTCCTGTATGGAAGGCTAACGTTCAACCGCTAGGATATTACTGCTAAGGATCACTACGTAAGAATGTGCACATATTAATGCAAGGACACGTTTGAATCGTATTGGGCAATAGTGCAGTTCCTCACGTTCTAATGCGATGTTTGTGCTAAGGAGAGCAGTGATGTGTCCTTTTAGTGTTTGGCCAGACTGGCAGCGCGGTGCGGGGAGCGGCGCGGGTGCGGAAACGCGCGCGATTTACCTGTACGCAGTGGAGCGTGGCTTCGTTCTGAGCGTTGTCGTGTCCAGTGTTTGTCAAAATATCATATGGATGAAGAAGACTTATTTTTACTGGAAAATTCTTACTAAAAAACGATGTTTCGACATCCACCGTGCAGATCGTGCTTGAATAGCGCTTATTAATTCTTCAACATTTAATTTTGAAGACGCCATCACAACAACGCGCGTGGTCAGCTCGAACTAGTTTGGGATCCCCCGCTCCCGCGCGGGTTGTCGCTTGCCGCCCGCGCTCTCACTGCGGCCATTTGTATGAACGACCTATGGCGTGCGCTACCCGCGCGCTCCCCGCGCCAAGTAGCCCGAGCCGCTTCCCGCGCCCGCGTGCCCACTAAGGACACTCAAATGAAGTTCTTCTGTTTGAACTCGCCGCACCGCGCCCGCCCCGCGCCCGCGTTTGCAGTCTGACCAAAGGCTTAAAATATGGGGAACAATATTGCAACTTAATGCAATCATTTTTGGGTGGATACTTTATATCTATATCTATACTATAATATTATAAAGAGGAAAGATTTGTATTTTTGTATGTAACGAATAACTTAATAACTACTGGACCGATTTCAAAAATTCTTTTGCCGTTAGACAGTTACATTATCACTGAGTAACATAGGCTACGAGCGGAGCCGTGAGGACACAGCTAGTCTTCAATACTTTAATGGAATGAATACGTATCGTCGTAACAATATAACATCACGCCTGTATTCCCCGAAGGATTGGGCAGAGGTGTATAACACCCTAATTTTGCTGTTATGTTTAAGTCCCATGTAATAGGGGGTGAGCCTATTGCACAATCCTATTATTTTAGAGTTATCCGTTTGAATTGTAAGTCCTGGTTAAAAATGTATCGTATCCATGGTATCGTTTATACCAAGAAACGCCTCATTTGTTAGTAAATGAACTTTAGCATCTAGGTACTCATCTTAAACCGACTTCAAAAAGGAGGGGGTTTTATATTCGATAGGTTTTTTTATGTATGTATGTAAACCGATTACGCTGAGATTTATGATCCGATTTACGTGATTCCTCTTTAGTTTGATGCGAAATAGTTTCCATTTGGTCCCATAAAAATTTAACACAGTTTGGCCCAGTAGTTTTCATTCTATGAACATTTTAATTTTTTTATAAACATTTTAGTTTACGTGGACGATGTAATTATTCTACCTGATGTAATTTAGAAAAATCCTAATTTAGTTTACAGAACAACCTATTACAGACAATAAAAAGTAAAATTAAAAAAACTACATTTAAAAAAACCGACTTCAAAAACTAATTATTTTTATAAAAAGAAAAAAAGATGAGTGTTGCTAAAGTTAAAAGGAAAGAATTTATTCTAAATTTGATAGAGAGACGCGCTCGTCTTTATACTAACTTAAGCTACCTTCACAAAATCATGCCACATGCTTTTAAAACAAATTCAATTTAGAATAAATGTTACTCCCTGCATCAACAAAAAACGGATTATTGTTAAATACAGCAACGTCACACAATTTTGCTCTAACAAAGTACAACTTAGAAATAGACCTGAAAACATTAATAGCCAAATAAAAACCAAATAACTGAAATAAACAATAGTCGCGCCCAATGAACACATAAATAACAAATTGTTCAGTGAATTTTATGAATACACGACTTGCAAACGACCTTCGTGACCTTCAGCACTCGGCCCTTCGCAGTCACCCGTGACCATGTTAAATAAGAATGGAAATTAAGATAATATTCTAAAGTACTCGCCTTTCGTGAACATTGAAGCGTTCATGATGAAATTAAAAGGGAATGTTCAATTTATTCACGTCTAGATGCCAATACAAAAGAATCTATTTCTGAACCTTTTGGAGTCTAGTAAATCTACTAAAGTAAATTTTAATAGATATAACATAGCATCACGCCTATATTCCACGAAGGGTATGGCAGAGGTGTATAATAACACCCTCATTTCGCCGTTATGTTTAGGTCCCATGTAATAGGGCAGGACACAAATTCAAACTCCGGGCTGCTACTGAGGGTATCCACACGGAAAAACCCAATAACATTGCCCGACCTGGGGATCGAACTGAAGACCTCAAGGTCAGCTGTCGCGCTTACTAACACTAGACCAACGAGGCAGTTGAAATATAAAATATTGTCTATAGTATTATTTAGTTAAAATTAATTGCTATGATTATTAAAAGTATTGCGATGTTACAACTAGTTCACACAGAATCTGTTTACAGGACCATTTTTAGCGGATCCGTTTTTATTTTGGTGATGGCGCTTGTAGTTGTATGAGCAAGTTCACATACACCACATACGAATCCAGTGCTCCGACATTTTTACATGTTCCGTTTTGTCATCAAAAACTGGATGCCGGATAAAAACGGGACCCGTACATGAAGTTGTATGGAGAAGTAGAAGATGCGACGCAGCTGCCATTTCTTTAACTGATCCGTTGGTACCTACAGATGTGAAGAGCACATCCAGTACCGATGGATCCGCTGCGTGAACGGGCTCCTAGTCTTGATAAAAGATTTTTTATTAATAACAACATGTTTTTATCAGATAAGATCTATGGACTTTTAGAAAAATTTAGAATACTAAGTAATTCTATTAATACTAATTCTTAATCCGTGGAGGGACAGATTAAGAATACAATCCCCCTAAGTGTTTGGCCAGACTGCAAACGCGGGCGCGGGGCGGGCGCGGTGCGGCGAGTTCAAACAGAAGAACTTCATTTGAGTGTCCATAGCGGGCACGCGGGCGCGGGAAGCGGCGCGGGCTGCTTGGCGCGGGGAGCGCGCGGGTTGCTCACGCCATAGGTCGTTCATACAAGTGGCCGCAGTGAGAGCGCGGGCGGCAAGCGACAACCCGCGCGGGAGCGGGGGATCTCAAACTAGTTCGAGCTGACCACGCGCGTTATTGTGATGGCGTCTTCAAAATTAAATGTTGAAGAATTAATAAGTGCTATTCAAGCACGATCTGCACTGTGGATGTCGAAACATCGTTTTTTAGTAAGAATTTTCCAGTAAAAATAAGTCTTCTTCATCCATATGATATTTTGACAAACACTGGACACGACAACGCTCAGAACGAAGCCACGCTCCACTGCGTGCAGGTAAATCGCGCGCGTTTCCGCACCCGTGCCGCTCCCCGCACCGCGCTGCCAGTCTGGCCAAACACTAAGCCAGATAAGAGAGTAGTAAGGGGCGACGAACCAACGACGAACATCGAACTTATAAATATACGATAAAATTATTGTCAAACAACGAACTACTAGATGTCAATTAACATCTGGGAGTAGGGTGAACGGAAGATAAAATTTCAAATCGCGAAAGTCGAATCGATAATTTTCCAACTCTTTCGTGTTTTGAAATCAAATTTCGATCCGTCAGTCAAAACTTCGTACGATTTTCGAGGCAGGCCCCCTGGCACTATAATTGTGCCCGAAAAATGGCAATTGGCTCGCCACATGTGACTAAATTCTAGAGGTTAAACGTAGGTGTACGAGTGGCGGTCCGAGGGGGGGCGGGGTCGTAGGGGTTCTGACCCCCCCCCCCCCACATCGTACACTTGAAATTGACAAACCTCCTAAAATAAATAATTTATTAATTTACAAAAAAAAACGAATTAGGAAATTGGTTAATTATAAAAATAATTGTTGGTCTAGTGGTCGCAAGCGCGACTGCTGAGCATGGGATCCTGGGTTCGATCCCCAGGTCAGGTAAAGTGTTATTGGGTTTTTCCATTAGGAATTTCTCAGAAGCAGCCTGGAGTCTGGATTTGTGATCGGTTAATGGCAATAGGCTCGCCCCCTGTTACATGGGACTTAAACATAACTCGCAAAACGTGGCTGTATTAAAAACAACTCTGGCGAACCCTTCGAGGAATTTAAGGCGTGATGTTATGTTATGTTAAAAAAAATGTGCAATAAATTCCCCCCAAAACCTTGACCCCCCCCCCCCCCCCTCCAAAGTCTTGGGCTGCGACCGCGCCCCAGACTCTTGTAATAGGAGAACACCTCTGTTTACCCCTTCGGGGATTATAAGATAGGGTACATGTATGTATGTAAGGTAGTATACCTACTTACTTATTCCGTGCCATTTTAACTTATTCACATTATTCTGTTATGTTTCAACTGCATTAAAACAAAATTGTTTCAGAAGCTTTTAAAAATCATACATAAGTATTTACCTCCAAAACCGAGAACCCAAAACGACTTCCCAGAAAAGATGGCCGCCAAAAATTACTTCACTTATTTATCCAAAGAAAATTGAATAAAGAATTTTTAAAACTTCGTTTCCAACTTCCGAGTGCAAAATTATAAACTCGGAAGCGTAAGAAAAAATGAGAGAACCAATAAAAATGTTGCCAACGCAAATATTACATGTAGAATTAAAATACGAACTAATTAAAGTGCTGGGAAAAGCGGGCAACCGAAGCGGGCAACCATAAAGAATTGGATTGCATTAGGAATTCATCGGGCACGCTACTACTCATAAATTGTGTATTGGCATTAGCATGCTGTGTATTCAGCATAATGAAATAGACTGAAAATTATAGTGTATTGTTTAGTATTTTATGTTATTTAAAGTCGTGTAATAAGAAATATATTGCCGATCATCCCTTTGTCGTTACTTAGCACATTACTGTTGTGCCGACGCGGGTGGCGTTGACTTTGAACGTAGAAAAATTAAATACCAAAAAAAACTCGTTTATTTAAAACTAGCGGCCCGTCCCGGCTTCGCACGAGTGGACATTTTTCCCGTTTTTGTAACATTTTTCATTTATGCTCCGCTCCTATTGGTCGTAGCGTGATTTTATATAGCCTATAACCTTCCTCGATAAATGGACTATCCAATAAAAATAAAAATTATTCAGCCATTATGATTGACACTGAATTAATTATTTACTAATCCCTCAAGAGACTTGAAGATATTCAAAAATAATTACGTACAGTCAAAAGCCTCGATAATTAATATTCATACATTACTTCGTAAGCCGTGTACCGAAACCATCCAGTCCGGGCAAGAGAGACATCAATCAGCACATCTCGGGCAAACCACAAGGCCTACGGGCAAGATTAAGGCATTTCTGTCGTACATAATCCTGCGGCTTTTCAAACAATGTGACCACACTATTAGATTGTGTTGGGTTATCTAAATGATCGTATATTGTGTTAGAACAGTGGAGTTTATTTTTCGAAATAAAATAGGGATTAGTTAGTGTATTCATAATATAACATAACATCACGCCCTGTATTCCCCGAAGGGTTCGGCAGTGGTGTTTTTAGTACACCCTCGTTTCGCCAGTTAAGTCCCATGTAATAAGGGGCGAGCCTATTGCCATCAACCGGGCACAAATCCAAATACCAGGCTGCTTTTCTTTTCTTTTAAATAAAAAAGTTGCCCCACACTAGGAATTCTCCTGTATCGTAAGTGCGTTTACAGGCACAAATCTTCACATAGACAAACGCCCAGGCCCGGAAAAACTATTTGTAGGTCTTACAAATATTTGATCCGTGCGGGAATTGAACCCACGATCCGTAGAGCAGCAAACGTGTCGCCAAATAACTAAATAAATAAAATAAATGCTACTGAATAATTCAACACGGAAAAACCCAATAACACTTTGCCAACCTAGTGATCGAACCCAGGACCCCATGCTCAGTAGTCGCGCTTGCGACCACTAGACCAACAAGGCAGACAAGGTAGTTCATAGGTAGGTAGTTAGTATTCACTTAAGTAAATAAACTAATACGTAAAGAAATTAAACACAGTATATTGAATTTTTACTTCGTATAGTGTCTTCCATTCTTTTAAAATTGACTTCAAATCCGTTAAAAATACTTTAAGTTAAACGATTTTATCTTGCAGTACTCCTGCAGCATCACGATTTGAGGATTGAAGGTTGAAATTATTATAATACTAGCGACCCACCCCGGCTTCGCACGGGTGCAATGTAGATACAAATGTGAAATATAAACCTTCATCTTGAATCACTCTATCTATTGCTGAAAACTGCATTAAAATCCGTAGCGTAGTTTAAAAGATCTAAGCGTACAGACAGCAGGAGCGACTTTGTTTTATACTATGTAAAGATTGTATTGTCATGGGAGTTGAATTTGTGTGCGAAGTTTCAGATGAATCGGTTAAGCAGAAGTAGTTGAAAAATCTGTCGCAAGATTTAAATCAAACAAATATACGAAGTGAAACTAATCTATACTTCTATACTAATATTATAAAGAGGAAAGATTTGTATTTTTGTATGTAACGAATAAACTTAAAAACTACTGTACCGATTTCAAAAATTCTTTTGCCGTTAGAAAGCTACATTATCACTGAGTAACATAGGCTACGGACGAAGCCGTGAGGACACAGCTAGTTAAATATAAAACCATTAAATAATTTAAAAAAATAGTAAGTCGGTTAATGATACAATAAAATTTTAACACCTTTAACACCTTTTTCGCTGGTACCTACTCTATAGCTTATAGTGTTATTGCCTTCCCATTATATTAAATTCATCGAGACGTATACATTATAAATCCCCATAGAACATTACATTTCCCCGAATTGCCACTTACAATATTCGCAAGCAATCAATCAACTACCGACAACCCTACACACTTCACACCGACCTCACCGCGGAAACCCTAATTCAAATTAATACGACACAACATTATATTATTTATTCCGTACCAATACGAAGCAATATCGGTACGGCATTAAGAAAACAATCGCTCATTCGTACAGTAATCACGCACGCGTATTCCCAACACGCAACAAGCAATTCTAACAGAAAATACATTTCAATTCTTTATTGAATCCTACCTCCCCTTCCCATAACTTAACTCTCTTGGGTTTTAGTCGGCCATCGGTTCCGTATCGAGGTACGAGAGGATGTTATAACACGGTGCTAGATGGAAAGCGAGCGTGCTTCGTCGTGTCTTTGAAATTATTGAGTAGGTTCAGGTTGAGTGGAAGCGTGTGGAATTAGGTGGTTGAGATTATTTATTTGTATTGATAACTGGTGTGATCGCTTTGTGATTTTGGGGAGTGGATTGAAATCAAATTGTGGTTTTTTTTATCGTTTTCCCACTATAGGTGACGAGCAGATATACCTTTATTATTGTATATCACGCTTATATACGCTCCATTATACGGTATGGCATAGTAGTCTAGGGAAATTCCTGTGACATAATGAGGGTGTTCATAGCACAAAAAAAATGCATTCGGGCATGGATTGGTCGGAATCATGTAAACCGATCTAAAAATCTACTAACTGTTCCCTGCATATACATTTACGAAGTAGCTAAATTTGTTAAATACCACAGCAATCTTTTCACCATCAATGACAATACATTTAAACGGAAAATTAACCACCTGCCCTTAAAGATGCCTGTGCCTAAGCTAGAACTGTTTAGAAATAACTGTGCCTATATGGCACCTCTAATATACCTATATAACTCTTTGCCCAAAGGAATGACTGACCTGCCATATAAAAGGTTCTGTTGTGCCTTGCGAAAATGGTTAATCCAGGAGAGTTTTTTTACTCTTAAAGATATTTTGAATAAAAACACGTCTATTTGGTGCCCACTAAGATACTGGCACTTCTTTGTATTTCCTGTGACTTAGTCTATAATATTATTTCAATAATTTAAATTATTGTAATAATTGTAATTCAAATAGTTCTTATAAATTCTAATTAAATAGTTCTAATAATTGTAATTTTACAGAAAATAATTGTTGTAAATTAACTATAATTTTGCATGCCCGTAATGAGGGTGAAATATGTTCTGTGCTATAATCTAATTTAACATCTTGTGTACCCACCATATTTCAGGCAAATAAATGATTTGATTTAATTTTAGGAATACTCCTATATCGTGGGTGCGTTTACAGACACAAATCTTAACATAGACAAACACACAGACACCGTCCCGTGCGGCAATTAACCCGCAACTCGTTGCGCAGCAGCCAAGCGCACATACAAAGGCGGACAACGAGTCATAAAAAAAATTGTATTGTAAGGTCACCTTTTTGATAACTACTGCATTTTTTCAGCCTGACCATTTGTCATTTGTCATAAAAAACTGAACATGCGGTAACGTAAAAACAATCTTTAGTTGTCGTGCTAACTATAAAGCTAGTTCCAAAATGTACGTATAACAGACTAAACAATGACAATAGTGCTGAAACACAATTCGTTTCTTTTGCTTGCTAACATAACCAGTCACATTCACACAAAATGTCGTTTCATATTTTCACTGACATATAAAAAAATAAAACTTGCTTCTCTGTTTACATTTCTCAGTATTACTATCCACGTTTCAGAAGTGCCGAAATGTAGGCGATTGCGAGGCATCCCCACCGGCTTAATCCTCTTAAAATCGTTCCTG
The DNA here is from genome assembly GCA_910594945.2 of Amphipyra berbera. Classification (NCBI taxonomy): domain Eukaryota; kingdom Metazoa; phylum Arthropoda; class Insecta; order Lepidoptera; family Noctuidae; genus Amphipyra; species Amphipyra berbera. Next base: position 3,747,507 of record OU343131.1, on the reverse strand, counting down.
AGCTCAAATTTTCCTTTTTTCTGAGAGCAAACTTGCAAAACTGCCTCTGTCAGTCGATTTCGTACATTTTGACGTTTATCCTTTGTATCGATATTTGGAAAAGAATAATTGGAATATTTTTTCGTTTTCCCAGTAGTCATAACTTTAAGTAAAGTTTTTTTTTTTATCAAAGTGAGTTCAAATTCTCCTATTTTTATCAAGTTTTAGTAACTTTAGTAGTTAGGTACTTATTAATAGGTACATCAAAATATGTTTGTTGTTTATCTAACAAGATTTTTTAACGACGAAAGGACAAAGCATTGAACCAAAAAAATCTATTTTTGATAGATTATACAAATATTACTAAGAATATTATTATGTTAAAATCGACACTACTTTCCTTACCTATGACGTTTTTGTTATAATAAAGCCAAAATAATTGCAGCCAAAGAATAAAAAAAATCATACTTCTTTCAGTTCATCAATATGAACACAGAACAATTAACCCCATTCTCCTCATAGTATCCGTGAGTCGGCTTGAACCGTGCGCCTCCCAATTTATTCGCGCACACGGCAAACACACGAGTTTTCACTGATTGCGAATGTTTGACCACCGGACGGTACCGACAGCATGTCAAATGGGAATCAAGGTGTTTTTAAAGAAGATATGTTCGATCGATTGTTTCGTAAGTACTCTGTCACTCATTTTTACGTTTTCCTTGACAACAATTAATTATTAAGTCGTTAGGGGCAAATATATCGCGGTACGTGTCGCCAATGATGTCCGCGGACATCGCACGACGTGGCCGGACATCGCGTGAGATGTCTGGCGACTAGTCATAGCACGAAAATGAGCCATGTAAAAGTCTATCCGAATCTTCGGAGCCGAACGAAACACGAAGTATGAAGGTACCATGAAGTTTCTTCGCATTTAATTCTTTAGTTCGGAACCATAGAGTACTTTGGTGATTGAATGAATGATAACAGGTGTGTTTTTGTTAAGGTTTTCTTACCTACGCATAGAAAAATGTAGATGTTGTACATATAAACGGAACAAATCAAAAAGTTAATTCTTATCTAATACCTACAAATTAAGAACATTTTAAATAAGTCGTGTGCAAATGCCAAGTACGCCGTCATCGTCTATCTATTTCACTGTAAGATATTAATTAAAAATCGAGATAAATAATTTAAAGAAATATACCACGAAAAAGACACAACAAATAGGAAACATAATATTCACACGGACTTCAGACCGACAGGTCTGCAAATCATGAAGGACTAAATAATAGTTATCAATAATCCCGAGTCTTAAATACCGTCATACTTGTTACCAGTACACCAATAAAGCAATTATACCAAAATAAAAATATTTCTCAATTCATAATAATCTTTTTTCCCATCCATACATACTAACGAACCGATTTCCAAACGACATATGTGAGGATTCATTAATGCACGGAAAAATGTGGAACAAGGATCGTTTGTACTTCAAACATCCGCCATTTTGTTTTCTAAATCATTGGAGCACACGCGCATTCGACTATCGAATTAGCTAAAACCTTTTTTGTTCGTATTTTTAATCAGATTCAAAAAAGGAACATAATTCTATTGTTCAAAGATTGTTAATGGAATTGTTCTGGCTAAAAATAATTCTGAACGTTTGATTCCTTTGTTATCTTCTTCAATATGAATAGGAAAATATCGAGTTACATAAATATTATTATCCAAGTATCACCCCTATTTTATTTAAAAAAGCAATAGGTATATAGATTACATTTATTAACCGGTCACGTGTTAAGAGCTGGTGTTAATTGAGCAATCATTATTAACTGTCCAACTCACCATGCCCCCTGCTTCGGGGTTTACTACTAAACCAATTTTCTATACGCTCTACAGCGTAGTAATAAAAATCAAAATGATAATTAACAGAAATCGTAATTTCCCAAACCCACTCGAAACGCCATTTTTATTAATCGAAGCCTCAATACCGCACAATAGTTCCGTACTTAACAAAATAAATACCTACATAAAAGTATACATATTGATAGACCGGCCATTTTAAATAATGACCAGCGAAACACTCGCGTTACGTTCTTTCATTTGCGTAAATGACAGTTATAAAATATTCATTGGACGAATAAATATGCACTGCATTGTAGGATAGTGGTGATTAAAATAATACGTTGTTTTCAGTAATATAAAATTCTTATTGTAAAAATCTTTTTGTAACTGTCACAAAAGGTAAATAAAGATAGATGAGTGAATATGTAGTGATAGCCTAGCGGTTGAACCTTTCATGCAGAAGGGTCGGCTCGCACCTCTGACTTTTCGAATTAAGAATTTGATTAGCACTTGAGTTAACGATGAAGAAAAACATCCTGAGGAAATCTACACACCTAAGCGGCCTCCAAAAAGTTCTCAATATTGTGTGTAGTCCGCCAACTAAGAAGAAGCTAGTGTATAGCAGGGACAGAAGAAGAAGATGCATGGGTTATGGGAAGAAGCATATAATGTTAGCAACTGTCACTGTGTGTGATGAGTAATGAAGGTCCATTGATCATACAACGCATGAACTGATTTGAATTACCAGAATATTGAGAGACTGGAAGAGTACTACAGGAAAGACCTACTTCAAGCTAAATAAAAACAAATCAAAAGTATACAAAGGCACGAAACCTTTTTGACGCATCCACAATTGAATTAAATCACAAAAACATTACTTACACGAGCGTTCTGAACAAAAAAACAGAATTCACCGCACAAATAAAAAATTCAAAAGATCATATGGTAGAGGCATTATCTAAACTTCACAAACAGCCCGTATTGGCAGTTTGAAACAGATAAGGGCGATAAAAACCCTGTCGATGATCGACATTGAGCCTCCTCAATGAATGGACGAATCACAAAGGAATATCGGAAAATTGGAATCAATTTTGCAAAGTTTTCCATCGTGATTTTGTGAGACAGTTCTAATTGCATTTATGATGTAAAGTTCTTTTTCTATTCTTGCTTTTTTATTATTTGTTGCTGGGGTTCAAATCAGTTCAAATAGGTAATGTTTTTTTTAAATAATATGATTCAAAGATTTACTGATTTATTTCGTGGTCCTATTAACTTAGGGCACGTTCCCACTATGTCGGGACAATAAATTTATCGTTGGAGGACTGTCGTCTCTAGCTGTTCCCATTATAACGACTGTTTGTCGTCAATTTTTTTTATCGTTTAGTGACTATCGTATCTACCTGTTCCCATTGGATCGCGACGACATTTTATCGTTTCACGGCAGTCGCTTTATCGTTTGCACATCAGTAGCAAGCTACAAAACGAGACGATATTTTTATCGTGGCCACGACAGATAGTTGTAACAACGACACATGATTTTCCGTCACGATGTCGTGACGTTTTCTTATCGTTTTACGACTGTCGTGTTAGCCGTTTCCATTGACTTGACAATCTGTCGTCACTGCAAAAACAAGTCGTGAACAACAGTTAATCGTGTCGTCTTATATGTGAACACTTCCATTTAAATATATAAGCCATGGTACTTAAAACTACACGATTATCTGTCGTCACAACAAAGTGGGAACGCGGCCTAACTGTGAACTTAAACCGACCTAAAATTAAATAAAAGTAATAATGTTTCCTCCAAGAGTATGTACCACAGCAAAACAAGAAAAAAACATTATTTTCGTTCCTCATTATCTAAAACTCCAACACCAAAGCAAGATACACTCGACAATATTTTTCAAGAAATCTCAAACTGAACACGACAATACGAATCAGTTGTTCAACAACAATTCAATTAGTCGGCAATTGGAGGCTGGAGGGCTTACTGAGCATCTTGAACGACGACGCTCGAACTGACAAAATAGAGCCAGTAATGAAGACGGATTACTCCACAAAAACAAGTGAAGGGAAACGAACAGTAGATAATAAAAATGGTGGCCAAAGAGGTTTGGAGAGCTTTCGTAGGTGTAGGCTAAGTGTTTGAAATGAAAATAAGAAACGCATTAGAATTTGTTTGTGTTGTACTTAAGTGCGTTTTTTTATGGTACCTTTAGAGTTTTTCTGTGTGAGTACTTGAAAGTTCGTTCTGTCTAGCCTTTCCCCAACTATGTTAGTGTCAGCTTCTAGTCTAACCAGATGCGGCTGAATACCGGTATTTTACACGGAGCGACTGCCATTAGAACTCCGTAACCTAGTTACTGGGCAATGCCGATATCCTAAGGTTAGACCGGTTGTCAGACTTTCGGGCTTTTAACTACTAGTGACGACACCCGGGATCGACTGTTTAACGTGCTCTCCGAGGTGCGGTGGGGTCTTGATGTGTAACGAACGGTCGCCCATCCACGGACTGACCGCGGCAAGCGCAGCTTTACCTTAGAAATCATATATGATCCGCGCGGTTGTTAATAAGCCATGATCCCATCCCTCGTTAACTCTTGAATGTGCGTTATATAATTGTACTGACACAGTCTAGCCATTCCATACAGTCGTCCGTCGCGGTGACGTGGTGGTGCGGTGACGTCATCTCCCGAACAGCCTTTAATAACTGTCAATGTCAAACTCTCAATAAGCCACTGTATGGAGTCGGTTAGTTACACTATGGTACTACCACAACTTTTTTCCATTGAAAACTTTAGCAAACAGTTGTATTTTGTTTTATTTGAGTTTCTTCTTTCTTTCTACAGTAATTACCTATGCTAAATTCTAGTATTTAGCTTCCTAAAAGCTGTCTGAATGCACAATATGCTAAGTAATTACTACATCCGTTCCGACGATGTACTTAACATTGTACAAAAAATAAGTTAACAATAAAACGCATTTACAACCCAAAACAATCAACCCATTCCTTTAAATCTAAAACAAATCAAGACCTGCCCACAATAAAACATTAATGGAACCTCCACCTCCAAGACCTATTAAACTCAAGATATCCAGTAAAAAATATCCGTCTCACGTTATAAAACGCGACGCCACCACACCGTGAAATTGCCGGCGCTCCCGCGAGAGGCCGCCACCCGCGCCACGTCTTTTTCGACGCCAAGAGGTGTCCAAGAAGCCTTTATTCATTTCACTTCCCCTCTAGAGAATTTGGAGTTTGTAGATGTGATTCGTTTTGCGATACGTGAGCCTTATGTTTTGTTCTTCAAGATGGTGGTATGCACGGCTAGTATAAAAGGCGAGGCATGTCGTTGAATGTTCTGTGCCAAATATTCTGGTAATGGATTTTGGCTTGGGAATAGTTGGCAACTTTTTTTTTATATTCATAAGATAGTTTCGCTCTATTTATCTTTAACTTATTTTTAACCCCTGACGCAAAAAGAGGCGTGTTATTAGTTTGAAGGCTTTGTCTGTCTGTCTGTGACATCGTAACTCCCGAACGGATAACCGATTTCATAACATCACGCCTTGTATTCCCCTAAGAGAACAGCAGAGGTGTTTTAGTACACTCTCGTTTCGCCAGTTATGTTTAAGTCCCATGTAATAGGGAGCGAGCCTATTGCCGATTTCAATGCGGTTTTTAAGCAATGTTTTCATTACTCGATTTCGTCGGCCAGCAACTATGAATTGGCATGTATTAAAATTGATGTCTAACAACAATCATGATGTAATAATTTTATTATGTTTATTTGTGGCCGCTCTGCTCCGCGTAAAATAAAACGTAACGTAAATCCAGCATAAAATAACATACCTATACATTATTTTATAATTAATTTCAAATTGTTATACCTAATTATAACAAACATAACACATTATGTGTTACATGTAACATACCGCCTGTATTCCCCGAAGGGTTGGGCAGAGGTGTATAGTAAACCCCCTCATTTCTCCATTATGTTCAAGTCTCATGTAACAGGGGGCGAACCTATTGCCATCAACCGTGCACAAATCCATACTCCGAGCTGCTACTGAGAAATTCCACACGGAAAAACCTGATAACACTTTGCCCGACCCGGAGATCGATCCCAGTAACTCACGATCAGCAGTCGCGCTTGCCAAGTCGATTATAACAAAGACTCATAACTTCACAAAGCAGAAGCAAATAATGAAAATATAGAATTTTTCTTCATGTATTATTAATTATACTAAACTAACAATAAAAACTCATTACATCATAATCCGATAACACATTTGAACAAAAAGAATTCCAACATATTATTTATTATGGGTATAAATTAAAAGCTTCGTTCCTAGTAGTCGCAAATAATTTACTATCATTATTTTCTTTGTTCCGTTAAATTAATTTGCTCGCTACAAATGAAAGCGAACAGCTTTGCGTCTGAATATATTTTGATAAAATTACAGAAATAAAGGAATGTTAAAACGAGATCGGCGTTTGAATATAATAATTACTTTCTAAAGGTAAGGTAAGGTACCTATCCAGTTACAAATTGGACAGGGATGAACAATTTGTAACTGGAGTAAGTCCACGGGAATCTATTCTGGAGAATTTTGTTAAAGATCTTTGTACCTTTGTCAATCTAACATACACACGACGGAACACAGTAAACTGCCTGGCGCCGGACTTTAAGAGGAAACGTGGGCTGCAAAATATTAATAATTTGAATAGGTTTTTGCGATCTATTTTCGTCCCACCCCTCCCGCAAAATTTCCCAATTGAGCGCGAAAGAGACACCTGCATCTCGGACTGATTTCTCCTGTGCAATATTAGCGAAATCGTACTTTCGTATTTCCCTGTTTCCTTCTTCAAATCTGGACCGAATTTAACATTTTTTTCTGTAATAATTTAAAAAAGACTGGTCTGTATATTTAATTTAATTTTTTTATATTCTTCAAATTTGTTTGCCAGATGTTTGAAAACGGTGGTAAAACCGGACGATTTTTGTAAAATTGAAACGGTTCTAGTTCTTTTAATAATTAATTTATTGACAAAAACAAAACATAGGGACATAGTGGTGGTATGGTAAAAAATATTTACTCTAGTGACATTATCCAAGGAGGAAACTGAGGAGTACGTTTGTATGGACTAAATACCGACCGCGTTTCTTCAAATTTGAGGGTGGTAGCTAGCCAGATAGACCGTATAGATTCTACCACCAAGTTATCTAGCTTCTTTATCTATAAACACATACGTAGCAATCTCTCAAACATTCCACGCCACATGTACCGAACTACAATGACACTTGTTAGGTTAGTTCGCGATAGCACTGACATTTGAAGGCACTCTAGTTAAGGTTCTACACGGGCAATTAATTGTTGGGCGACAATCGCCGAACAGTGGAGCAACAAGTTGCTGTAAGTTTATTTTTGACATCAAAGTTAAGATCTTGGGGGAGGAGCAGTGGGACAGTGTGGACGGACATAAAAAAAAAGTTGGCATACCGGCCGATGGCACTATAGCAAATAGTTAAAATACCCTATGGACACCTACAACACCAAAAGGATCGCCGATGCATTGCTGACCTTAAACACAAAGTTATGTTAAGTCTGATGTACCTATAATTTTACCGAAACTTAATACCCTCAAAGCGAAACACAGCAAAGCTGTTCGGCGGCAGAAATAGGTGGTAGTACACCCCTGGAAGAACTCTTTAACAAGAAACTGTCGTAATACTGGCTGGGTTCAGAGTCATGCTGACCGCAAGCTGACCATCGGCGCTGACAGCCGAAACGTATGAACTTCTAGGAAGCGTTTTAGAATAGCGCGTAGCTATCAGCGCGTGCGGTGGTCAGCGCTGACGGGGAAGTTCATACGTTTCGGCTGTAAGCGCCGACGATCAACGTGCGCTCAGCGTGACTAAAACCAGCCTGATAAAACCAGCCTAACATAACTATGTTGATTCATATCGCTCAATACGATCTCAGCGACTGTCCTCGATACTGTGTAGTTGTTGCCCACACTTCAGCAACTTTTAATCGCCCGTGTATCGCATCGTTACTAAAGTACTTCGGAATTTGTTAAATATTTGCACCATCGCCGTTATTCGCTAGTGCTTCTTTGGATTAGAACTAACTGGTGTTAGGTGGAATCTTTATTTGATAGTTTTACTGTGAACGTGAGCTCGCTATAGACGGGAACATTGCTGACTGGCTAACATTTCACCACGGCATGAGCAATTCTCGTATAGTTTGGTATTCTCGTGTTGGGACACGAGGGAAGGAAACATAAGAGCAAAACTGCAAAGTTTTTTTTAAAAAAAAACGTTACCCCACTCTAGGATTTCTCCTGTATCGTGGGTGCGTTTACAGACAAAAATCTTCACATGCACAAACGCCCAGACCCGGAACAACTATCTGTAGGCCATACAAATATTTGATCCGTGGGGGAATCGAACCCACGACCCGTGGCGCAGAAGCCAATTGCTTAGTCACAGCACCAAACGTGTCGTCAAAGTCCCATATAACTATACTTCCTCGAAATAGGTTGAACATTATGCCAATAGTTTGGACAACAACACGCTCCGACAATAATATAATAATAACAATATACTGTATGTGGAATAAACGATACGATACGAATGTGGAATATACAATATACAGAAGGCGGTAGTCTTGGACACGGCAAGTATCGTGAGAAGGTTCTTCATTCTGCATCCCTAACCACCGGTAGCTTGGGTCTCAGCACCTCGCTGTGGGCGTTAAACTGTTTTTAATATCTACATATTTTTAAAATATTTTTTTAGATTGTAATTTTTATTATTTTGTTAAAAAATATGGCAAAAATAAAGAGATAGTAGGTAACTACGATCACCAAAACATTTGTCAAGCAAAGCTGATTTCAAAATCACTTAACGTTTTACCGTCTTCCTATAAAGGTCCCTAAAGAGTGCACCAAAACGTGATGTATTGCAATTGCCTGCACTACCAGCTATAAGTATCAAAGATTTCTTTCAATTTCCACATCTGGACAGAAAAGCTAACATACATTTTCCAATTTACAACATGTAACAAGTTGTGTAGTACCTGAGCCCCATAAAAAATAATTGTAACATAAGAATTCTAAAGATGTTAATTTAAAAACAGGCAACATTATTCTTATCTTAAACTCCAAAACACCTTAATCAAGAATCACCGAAAACGCCACCTAAATTTTAAACGAGCCACTCCATCAACGAAATTAATTTCACAAAAACAATTTAAGTGTGAGCAATAAATTATTTAGCTCCGGGCTCAGTAATAATGTAACGTGAGTCCCTCCTTTATAAATAACGGTGCTAAGACCAGAAATGTTTATTTAGCTTTGTAAATGCATTGCAACTGTGTGGAGTAATGCAAAATACTTGATTATTCTAAATCCACGGGACGGCGCACCTACTCAGTCCGGCAGCTTCACAATAACGGCCACTGCAATGCAAATAGCTAGAATAATACTTAAATTGAAATATTTCGCGGCGAAACTCAAATAATTTTCAACTCTAACACGTTGTGGTAAGGATTAAAGTGATATATGAGTGTACAGATGAAAACGTTACCATCATATTATTTGATGAGTGGGGAATGAGTGTCCTGAATAAATTTGCAAGTGGTTTACACGATATGGAAAGGTATGCTTTTAATGGTGCTTCCTTGTTTTAAATTAGCAGCTCGGGCACAAATCTGTCATGGCGGCTTGCTAAAGAACCCGCTTTGAACAGAAATCGTGATGGATTTTTGTTTTACTTTATGAGTGCTTCTTAATTTTATGCAGAACACTTAAATTAACACTTGTGCAACAATTTCAGCGAAGTTCTTTGAATTCCTTATCTATAAATATTGCTGAAAAAGTTCCGGGTACTGAATATTAGTTGGCTGAAATTTCATGGCCTATATAAAGTCTGATATTCTATGAAATAAGTAGCCTGAAACAATTTTTTATTGAAGTTTTGTTTCTTTGCAATAGGTAGGTACCAAAAAATTAAATATCTCCATGATGGTTTTCTGTGATTAAAGAAATATATAATTATGTATAAGTAAGTAAATCAACTGGATAGTTGACAATATTTTTTACATGAAACTTTTACAAAAAACATAGGCAACAACGAAAAAACAAATAAAATATATAATTAAATGGGCAAGTTAATAAGCGATTTAAAATTGTTAATAGACTGAGACAGCACTATTGAATGATGACGTCATCGTTTAAAAACTTTATAGTAACTTGACATTACACCGTACAATGTCCGATTCGTGCAACAAGAACAGAAAATACGCTTTCCAACAACTTGAAAAACATGTACCCTCCTCTATTTTTAGATTGATTTCCTCATTTTTTTCTACAAGCGTTTTCTTTTTATACCTTTTTTGGTATGATAAAAATTCAAACAATTTCTTCCTTATAATCAAATATCGTTTTTCCTTGTGGAATTCTTCAGTAGAAGCCCTGGGTTTGGATTTGTGCCTGGTTGATGGCAATAAGCTAGCCTACTATAACATGGGACTTAAACATACATACATACATACATAAACTCACGCCTTTTTCCCATGGGGGTAGGCAGAAACTATAGAACGCCACATGCTACGACTCTTACATACCCCTTTCGCTTCATCCACATTCATACATCTAGTCAACGGGACTTAAACATAACGGCGAAATGAGGGTGTTACTATACACCTCTGCCCAACTCTGTCTTAATTTTTAGGATTCCGTATCCAAAGGAACCACCCAAAACGGGACCCTATTACTAAGGCTCGGCTGTCCGTGCGTCCGTCCGTCTGTCACCTGGCTGTATCTCATGAACAGTAATCGTTAAACAGTTGAAATTTTCACAGATGATGTATTTCTGTTGCCGCTATAACAACAAATAAAACAAATATTTAAGTAGGGCTCCCATACAACAGACATGATTTTTTTGCCGTTTTACTAAACGGAACCCTTCGTGCGCGAGTCCGACTCGCAACTTGGCCAGTTTTTTAAGTAGTTAACTACCTAATTAAGTCGGAAAGTGAGTCTTTCTTCGCTCGCTCCCACAAAGCGCATTACGTACTGTTTGGAGCGATACAGAGAAGTCTTTCAAACGGATCGATAGTCTGTTAAGCCAATTAATGCATTACGGGTGGCGCACTAACGAACGGCTGCGGTTACTACGAACCGTTCAGATAGTTCATGGATGCCTTTGTCAACAGTTTTTGTCAACTCCTGTTTCAATATTCGTCATGTAAGTTCGTATCAACGCTCGGCAGTGAAAGCCTCGTAAATAAAATTTTCTTCAAAAGCGTTTAATTTGTTCTTTAGATTGATAAACTCGTCATACTCGCACTAGTTCAACCAACTTTCAATTCAAATACTTCTAAGCTATCTATGACGTACGATGACAAACTTGTAGTAACATTTGATCGGCCCTTTTTTTTGCAGGAGACAGTTTTTTCTATCTCTTAAAATTTTCTATTTTACACATACGTGGTTTTCACTGCCGACCGACGGTATAGTGATAGAGGTTCTTGTGGTGATCGGTACTGGTAACTACAATTTGCAATCTTCTTTTTTAGTGTGGTTAGTGACTATCCTGGCACGCAGCAATGCTATTTGGCAGCTGAATTGGGTATAGTACCACGCAAGCAATGCAATACCGATTATGCGCAATACCGCGTGCAATACCAAAGATAATAGAAAGTAAACTGAACAGTTAGATAACAAGCAATGTATTTTGTACAAAAATAATAGTGTCGTCTTGCACCGTATATGCAATGATAACATGGTAGCGAATATAATAATTATAAACTTACTGTTTTTAAAGACAATTAAGGCAAAATTCTTATACTTACATATGGTATGAGACTCCTTCCTTAATCATATTGTTGAAACGGCTTTGATTTTTACATTCGAACACGGAACAACGCGGCATTTTATAAATGTTTCAGTTACGCGGTCGAAAGTAAACTGATTTGCCACAATGGCCGTTTTCTACTAATTTGCAATGAGGATTGCAAGAAGCGATCGCGCGGTTACGCCCCCTTACCATTTCTCCTCCTTTCATATTTCTATGTGCAATACCGATTATGCTTTAGACGCTCCCATCACTCTTTCGATTACTCCTGTATCTAGAGTGACACAAAACCGAAAAAATTGAAATTGGTCTCAATTAGATGAGTCGCTCGATTTGCCGCTCCCTGGGCGTGCCGCCCGCGTGCGGTGCACGCGTTGCACGCCCGCTTGCGGCGGTCCTGACCATACGTATTTCCTCAGGCGAAATCATTCACAAGGAACAAACTACTTAGTACTGCAATAATTTAAACTAATCCCTTAAAAACAAATTTAATTTAAACGTTTTTATCTTGCAGTACCCCTGCAGCATCAGGATTTGAGGATTGAAGGTTGAAATTATTATAATGTATTGTCATGGGACTTTAATTTGTGTGCGAAATTTCAGGAGAATCGGTTAAGCAGAAGTAGTTGAAATATCTGTCGCAAGATTTGAATCGTATAAACTAAAATATACGAAGTGAAGTCAGTCTTCTTTCTTTTCGTGTGGTTATTGACTAACCTGGTGTCAGAGTTAATGCCGCCCGTGGGCTTCTGACTTGGCTTCACATGCCGTCGAGAAATATCTCTCAGGTGTCGGTTTCCTCACGATGTTTTCCTTCACCGATTTTAAGCAAGTTATAATTATACAGTACGCACATGAATCCGAAAAGTCAGAGATGCGTGGCTTGGCTTCTATCTCGAAACCTATGACTTGACAGTCTGACGGTTACACCACTAGGCTATCACTGCTGCAATCATTTACTGTAATCGCCTTACACGCGGGTTTTAATCCAATCAATGCGTATTTAAGCAAAACTATGGTATAGAAATTTTATAATCCCTATAAGAGGGATGGCGAACCAATGGCATGCGACAATAAATTGTGTGCACAGTATTAATTGTATAGCTGGCACGTAACTTGGCAAGAGTAGAGAAGAGAATTCCTCGCCTTTCTTTCTTTCTTCTGACATGTTTAAAAATAAATTATGGCAATAACCATAGAATAATGACGAGTAATAAAAGTGAGCGTTTATTTTTTGTACTAAGTGTATAGTCAACAGCAAAAGTTGATGATCATTTTGGAATTTCAATATTAATTATCTCAGGAGTTAATTGCTTATCTATATTACCATAATATTATTCTATGAATAAACCACTCCTCTATCGTTATTTGTTAGCAAAAATAATAATTTGTAAAGTTTTCATTCATTAAGCAATTTGGAAACTTTGACCAATCATCACTTACTTTGATGCTGACTGTACATGCTCAAACTTACTCCCAATATGCCAAAACCTTGCCAAGTTACGTGCCGGCGACTATACCTAATCGGAATAATTTAAAATTTGTTAGTTGTTGTCAAAAAAACAACCGGTATTGTCAAAATAATTATTTTAAATCATGGCAATATTAAAAAAAATTGACACGTGTTTGTGTTAATGTTCGCCATGCCTACTCTGTAAGGGCCAGCATAATCTTTACATAGTATAAAACAAAGTCCTGCTGTCTGTACGCTTAGATCTTTTAAACTACACAACGGATTTTAATGCAATTTTCAGCGATAGATAGAGTGATTCAACAGGAAGGTCTATATGCCCCATATTAGTATCTACATTGCACCCGTGCGAAGCTGGGGCGGTACGCTAGTATAATATAAAGTAAATTAAAGGTCAGAATTGACTAAAAGACTTTTAGTTGTCCAAAAGAGCAGTGATTTTCATATCAATTCAACATAAAAAAAACGTAATCAATCACCCAAATACCGATCATTGTTTACCGATGTGTCAAATCCAACTCAAAACATTACGCCTCTAAATCCATTTCACAAATAAACACGAGACCCCAGAGTTCAACCGAAAAGGCTTTACGATATAAATCTTCAATGAAAGCTACAATACTGTGTTTACGTTATGCCGAGCAGAAAATTTACAACGAAATGTAATTATTGTAATCTTTTCAAAGGTGGAGTTTGGTACGGGACGCGTATATTGAAATGCGACTTTAGTACGGCGTCATGTGGAGACGATTAATGTATTTTATACCTATGCTTTTATGCACTAAAATACGGATATGACATTATGTGAATGTTTATGAATTTGAAAGCCAGTATCATTATGTTAGTGTTTTTTTTTTTCAATTAGATTACAGTTAGGTACTTAGCTACGGCAAAAACTAGATGTACAATTACGAATCGTGGGTCCTATGGACAAGAGCCGACTAGATACTCCATAAATACTGTCTTAAAATTATTGTAACAATATTTATGAATATTTGTACAATTATTGTGTATTTAATCTTATCGATCAAACAATAATAGCGGTCACCAATTCATTGTGGCAATCTATTAGGCGCTGAGAGAATCCAAATTAGCTGAACGTATTTTGTGCGTTCATATAAACCCTTTAATGGTAAAAGGCATAAAAAACCTACTCCTTATACGTTATCATCGAATGTAAAGATTGAGAACTTGTAGACTTTTTCTGGCAAAAAAGTCATAGAAATCATAACTCATTTCAACTCCACCAGTGTAGGCACAGAGAAGTAGCATTCCTATTTACGCGCCCAGTGTACCCTTTGTATGGCAGGGTCCCGTTTAAGCAAGGATTATGACGTAGGTGCCATAATACCCGAGAGTGGTGTAAGTTTGACAAATCCTGAATTCTGTTCGCCCTTTGTACCTGTTTGTTAATGAGATTTAAATGGTAATTATAATTATATTATTGTGTTGCCTTTTTAGACACGTTTGTGGGTCATTACTCATGAGTTACTTTTAATGCGAGGTGTTTTTTTTGGTAATGTTTGTAAGATCGCCTCTTCGGTCTCGTGACCTGAGGAACTAATGACGTCACACTTGGTGAATCATTCGTTACATACATAAGATAACATCACGCCTGTATTTCCCGAAAGGTTAGACAGAGGTGCACAGTTACACCCTCATTTCGCCGTTATGTTGAAGTCCCATATAATAGGAGGCGAGCCTATTGCCATCAACCGGGTATAAAACCAAGCTCCAGACTGCTACTGAAGAATTCCACACGGAAAAACCGAAGTACACTGCCCGACCTGGGGATCGAACCCAGGACCTCACGATCAGCAGTTGCGTTTGTCACCACTAGACCACCGAGGCTGTTTCATTCGTTTCTTCGTAATCATTACTGGAAGTGTACTGCACAGCCAGTCGGCAGTTGTCATGCAGTTACACTTTCTAAATTCGACTTTTCATAAGCACCTGTATTGGTCTATGTGAAATATTTTTTTTATTATTTGATTTGATTTGATTTGACTGACTGCATCTTATATGCCTTCAAATTGCATTTAGCAGTCGCGTTCGGGACGCAGGGATGAACGAAATATGATTCACCAATGTGACGATGTTTGATGGATTTGCCAGCGAGCCATGAAGCGCAGTATCTTAAGATTCCGGCTATCAGACCGTATAACAAATAGTGTACTGCGCTCTAAAACTCAGATCGCTGACGTTGGTCAGAAAGCCGCTAGCTTAAAATGGAACTGGGCTCGTCATGTCTGCCGCATTTCGGACGAGCTGTGGGAAAAACTCATCACTGAGTGGAGCCCACACAACGTCAGACGACGTCGCGGCAGGACCAGAAGGAGATGGCGGGACGAGCTAGACACTTATTGTAAGGATTGGCCGCAGAGAACCTTAAACCGAGAAGAATGGAAGAAGGGTAGGGAGGCCTTTGCCCTGCAGTGGGATGATCATGGCTGAATAATAAATAATAATAATAAACATGAAACAATCGTTGAGGGAGCGCTTCTTTGGCCGCCTGAAAAAAGTCCTAAAAAGTCTTTTGTCAGGCGGAAACAAGGTACGTGCCTTTAACGGTTGGGTCATGCCGGTCTTGATGTACTCGTTCGGCATACTGAAGTGGACTCAGACTGAACTAGATGCCCTGGATAGGAGAGTCCGGACTTTGCTGACCGCAAATCGGATGCATCACCCGCGATCATCAGTAATGAGGCTCTACATCCCGTGAAAGTGTGGGGGTCGAGGCTTATTAAATGCTAAGACCCTCCACAATCGTGAGGTGTGCAGCCTAAGGGAGTTTTTCCTCCATGCTGACGCGGGGATGCACCGGGATGTGGTCGCAGTAGATAAAGGACTCACCCCACTATCCTTGGCTAGAGAGAACTGGCGCAAGCCTGTGGTACTTAGTACTAATGACCGCAGGGAGATATGGCAGAGCAAGGAGCTACACGGACGCTTTTACCGGGCCCTCCATGGGCCCGACGTTGATTTCCTCGCGTTCGTGTCCTGGCTACGGTTCGGTGACCTATTTGGGGAAACCGAAGGTTTTGTCTGTGCAATTATGGACAAGGTTATCATGACGAATAACTACCGGAAGTATATTGTGAAGGACGGGACGGTTGACATATGTCGGGCATGCCACTGTCCCGGCGAGTCCCTCAGGCATATTATTTCCGGATGTTCTCCTCTTGCTAACGGCGAGTACTTGCATAGGCATAACCAAGTGGCCAGGATTATCCACCAGCAACTTGCTTTGAAGTATAACCTTGTGGAATCGGAGGTACCGTATTACAGGTATGTGCCCGACCCAGTTCTTGAAAATGGTCGTATCACGTTGTATTGGGATCGATCTATCATCACTGACAGGACTATTGTTGCCAATAAACCTGATATAGTGGTGATAGATCGATCAGAGCGCCGCACAATGATTGTTGATGTTACCATCCCGCATGATGGGAATCTCGTGAAAGCTGAGAAAGATAAACAAATCAAATATCTTGACTTAGCACACGAGGTTGTCAACATGTGGGATGTGGAATCGGCAACCATTGTGCCGATAGTCGTAACGGCCAATAGCCTAATGGCCAAGAGCCTCGATAAACATCTCATGAGGCTCTCGTTGGGTGGCTGGATCAAGGGCCTGATACAGAAAGCAGTCCTCCTCGATACGGCGCGTATTGTGAGGAGATTCCTGCCTCTGGAGCCCTAACTGCCGGTAGCCTGGACCCTGCTCCCGCTGCCGGTGGACCCCTATTTTTTATATTTTTAAATATATATTTGTTTTGTTTTTGTATGTATTTAAAAATGTAAATAATATGATCAAACATGAATAAAGGTGATAATAATAATAATGTGATGATATTAGCGCTACTGAAACACGGCTTCCGAACGTAAGATGGGTTTGATTACCCAGTCGGGTAGTGATAAGTATAGTTTATTTAACAAATTTTCAACTGCAGCAGTATAAAATTGTACCTAGCATATAGTTGTAGAAATACCACCTCTTGATATGGGACCCAATTCTGTGATTGGTGAACTGTAGGTTTCCAATGACAATTGATTACAAAATTCCGAACTATTCATTATTTTGCTGTTGATCGTACAATTAAAGATGATTTCCAAACGGCTCGCATCGCATCGTATCGGAACGGATTTTACAATCTTTAAACGATATTAAATCGTGTAAACAGTATTTAAAGTCTATATTACCAAGTCGCGCACAGCAGCTCGACGACGGACGTCTTCTGCGACACGCGATCGTAGCCGAAAGTATGTTGTGACGCGCGATCGGCTCCGTTCGCTTATCGTCGTATCCGATCGGATACTTTCAGCTGTGAACACGATAGGAATGAAACTATTTGACTAGGCGCAAAAACGCATACGACCGCAAGCGACGGTACGAAGCCGATCGTATGCGTCGACATCCTGCCGGACGCGATCGGCTGTCGCCGCATCCGTTCGTAACCTTTTCGATCCGATGCGATGCGAGCCGTTTGGTGGAAATCATCCTTTACGGTACACCACTGGTAAGTAAGCACCTACCTCTTGCTAAGATAAAAAAAACTGATACCTTTTTACATCAAATAGATTCTAACACCCATATTCTAAGACGTTCCTCCAAAACTTACTCGACTCATAATCGACTTAGAACGGCCTCAAAAACACCTTCAAAATTGTATTCTTAGTCGCAATTTTGAGTGAGATTTGAGGTTCCTCGACGGAGTCATTACGTCATAATTTGAATTATCTGCATCGCGCAAATAACGCCGCGATAAAAAGTTGTAAGGATTATCGTAAGCATATTCGATAAAGTCTTCAAAATTAATTTTTATTACATACGAACTTTGACACTTCCGTCCTTAAGGTAGGTTCCGAGGTACCTTGAGTTTGACAGATGATTCCTTACCTCGACTGAGGAAAAATCTCGAGTCGAGGACGTTTATGTCAAGTCGAGGTGGAGTCGAGTCGAGTAAGTTTTGGAGGAACGTCTTAGAATAAGGGTGTAAGGCTACAAAACACAGATTCTAAGAATACAGACTCGAAGTGTTTTCGAAATTTTAGGTAGGTAAACCGTTGTTTAACTAAAGATTGAATATCGGTGAAAACCAGCCTTAGTCAATCGTTACTGAACAAAACGCTCCACTTTACATTATAATTTAAGTATGATAACCTAAATTGTGAAGCATTCCAAATTCCTACGTATTATAAAGTCAGAAGTTAATAAAGATAATATTCGTCTACTCATAATGAGCAAAGAGCATGCAACGCTCGTTCAACTTTGAAGCTACGAATGCAAATAATAAACTTTAATTGGTAGGAGATACGTACTCGTTATTTAAACGCAAATTAAACTGTTTGTTCTAATTTCGAGTTTTTCGAATTCATGTGCGGATCAATTTTGATTATCACTTGCGGTAACGGTGAAGAAAAACATCGTGAGGAAACCTGCACACCTGAAATGACTCCAGAGAGTCCTTGATGGTATGAGTTGCCCACCAACCCGTACCAAGCCAGCGTTTTGAACTAAGGACTAAGCCCTTCTCTTTCTGAGAAGAGGCACATGCCTGGCATTGGAACAGTGATAGGCTGTTTTTTTTTTTTATTTGAAATGTGTTTTCTCTTGACTCTAGTCTAGGTCAGCGGAGACAGAGACAAAGTCTACGATGGAGTGAGCTTACCCAGAAGAAGCCTGTTAACTCTAACTTTGAAGAGATTCAGGTTGAATGCGTTCGGGAACATAGAAGCAGGTAGTGAGTTCCACTCTTTTGCAGTGCGCATTATGAAGGATGTTTAGAAGCGCTTAGTGCGAATTGGTGGAATGGCAACTATGATACTACGATATATAATACTATGGATAATTATGATTATGCTTAGGTATGTTCTAAATTCCAGAATTATTTGCTTTTTTAAACAAGCATAGGGTTGGCTGTTCTTTAGAAACATGCCCTCTACTATCTTCTCATTCCATGCCGTAAACGCACTCTCTTGTGTCATCAGGATCTACAATAGTTACCGACGCAACAAAAAACAACGTGTTTCCAGGAATTGATTTAACTGTCTTGGATCCACAAATAAAATACAATGTTTCTTTGCAGCATATGAAGGAAATATTCACATTTCGATGATGATGATTCTCCTTCCTTAGCAGCAATGTAGATTAATGTTAACCGGTTCAAAGTTTACTAAAGCAAGTAAGTAAAGTAGGGCCATTTTAATAGGTCACATTTGACATGATATGTAAGTCTATTGTCTGTTTGTCAAAGTAAATCGTAAAATTGTTTCCTTTTCCATTATTAAAATAAATATATATTTAGTAGCTGAAAAATTTTGTCCAATTGTGCCTTCTAACTTTGAAAAAGACAAAAGAAATGGCTACCATTGCAAATAAGTATTTTGATGAAGTGTATAATGTGACCTATTAACATGGCCCTACTTTAAGTAGTTTATTCGCTGAAGATATGGTACATAAGCTCTTAAATACTAATACATGTTCAAAAGCATCTCGCGTTTAGCAGGCATGCGAAAACTTTAGTTGAACTACAAAATATAAGTCTTCAAACACTTGTTATATCATAATACTATGCTTATTACATTAAAACAGTCCACTAGTCGTCCAAGACAAGTAGATAGTATCGCTTAACATCACCATATGAAAGCCTGTCAAAGCGACTGGCTCGCAAAGAGTGTGTGTTGTGCTTCCAATATCCGGGTGTCGTTCTACGACGGGGACATCGCTGCTAGAAATATGGAATAACGGTCGGGGTTGCCTAGTTTAAAAATAAAATACGTACGAAAAGTAATATATAAATGAACGCGACATTATGCTTTATTGTTGAACGCTAGTTTTTCTGCGAGGGCCATTTATGAACGTTTTCTTTTTTTGTGTGTGTTTGCATTATCAACTACTAGCGACCCGCCCCGGCTTCGCACGGGTGCAATGTAGATACTAATGTGGGGCATACAAAACTTCCTCTTGAATCGCTCTATCTATTAAAAAAACCGCATCAAAATCCGTTGCGTAGTTTTAAAGATCTAAGCATACATAGGGACAGACAGACAGCGGGAGCGACTTTGTTTTATACTATGTAAAGATAATAAAATAAAGCGAGTAGACAATGGTACAGTACGTGCGAAACTTATTGACTGCTCTGAAGTCAGGTGAACGATTGCGCAGTAGCTAATTTACCTAATATTACGCTACTGCGCAACCACTCACCGAACTTCAGAGCGGTCAATAAGTTTGGCGCGTACTGTTGGCCTAGTGAGTGGCATAACTTTTTCAGCGTTTATTCCTAAAACAGACAATGAGTAATCAATTATCATTCTAACTTTAAAACGTAAGAAACTTTACCGTACTACAAATAAATGAAGAGTGCCTACACAAAAAACTTTCTTTAATAGAGCTATTTAAAACCTAATTACCATACATGATCTGGAGCAAGAACATTCAAAAAGTTATCGTACTCATTAATGTTAATATTCTTAGTGGCAACCCAGTAAGACGAGCTTGTGCCGGAACCGTTCATCGCGTCAAACATCGCGCGACCGACGCGACACGACTCTGTTACACGAGTTTGTTTGATACTGGTGTTTGTAACCTGCAGTCATATTGTCTATGACTTTGCCTTCAGCTTAACTGACACGACATCGAAGCTGGAAGTAACTTGTTGGTTTTATTATACCACCTGTATACAGGGTGTAAACGAAATCATGTAATTCCTTCAAACCTCGTGATGTACTGCTGACATAGATTAATCCTGCACGGGATAAATATGGAATCATTTTTTTTTTACGAAATGTCAACATTGTTTTCTTAATGTGAGGCGTTTTATTGCTCCCAGTGAATTTCGCGGCTATCGCTCGCCGCGCGGCCATTTAACTCGGGGCGCTAAACTGTCTCACGTTAAGAACACATGTTTACTTCTTGTAATTTTTTGTTTATTGAATCCAAAAGTATCCCATGCGGTGTATGCATCTATGTCAGCATGCAATCTATGTCAGCAGTACATCACGAGGTTTGAAAGAATTACATGATTTCGTTTACACTCTGTATAGGTGTTTTTCCGTAGTATTGCTACACTGTTATTTTTTTAAGTGCATACAAGTTACAAACTCTTTGAGTTTTGAAAGTCGTAATCTTTTTCTAATACAGATGGTACAGACGCATTTTCTTCGTATAATTTCACGGAATGTGTACCTATTTAAATGAGATGTTGTTCTGCCTAGCTTTTCCCAACTATGTTGGGGTCAGCTTCTTATGGAGGGGCTCGTGGCTAATTACGAACCGCGCGGATCATACGATTTGCGAGGTTAAGCTGCGCTTGTCGCGGTCAGTCCGTGGATGGGTGACCGTTCGTTATACATCGAGACCGCTCCGTGCCTCGGAGAGTACGTTAAACAGTTGGTCCCGGGTGTCATACGAACACCTATAACAGTCGTAACGGGAAGTCAGAAGCCCGAAAAGTCTGACAACTGGTCTAACCTTAGGATATCAGCACTGCCTAGTAACTGGATTGCAGAGGTCTGTTGGCAGTCGCTTCGTGTAAAATACTGGTATTCAGCCGCATCTGGTTAGACTGGAAGCTGACCCCAACACAGTTGGGAAGAGGCTAGGCAGAACTGAACTGTTGGGGTCAGCTTCCAGTCTAACCAGACGCATCTAGTTAGACTGGAAGCTGTCCCCAACAGCCGCCGTCAGCCGCAACTGAATACCAGTATTTTACACGGAGCGACTGCCATTAGATCTCCGCAACCCAGTAACTGGGCAACGACATCCTAAGGTTCGACCAGTCGTCGGACTTTCAGACTTCCCGTAACGACTGTTATAGGTATTCTTATGACACCCGGGACCGACGATTTAACGTGCTCACCGAGGCACGGAGAGTTCTCAATTTGTAACGAACAGTCACCCATCCACCGACCGATCGCGGCAACCGGAGCTTAACCTTGCAAATCGTATGATTGGCGCCCCTCCTACCTTATAAATGCAATACATTTTTAAATGGACCCGGAAATACTCCAATCCGAACAATCCGCGGTGCAATGTAACTCCAACATAAAACATTGTCTGTATCTATGGAACAATGCAGTTAATATTAATTGCCAGTTACCTGACGTGTGATGTTGGTACAAAACATACATATTCGATGCCATACATTGTCCGCGGTACGTTAGTGGACGATATAAAATTCTGATTGGATCACAGATTATATATTACACGCGGACTTTAAAAATAAACATTGTGTCATCCATTTTTGGTATGCGGACATCACGAAATTAAACTTATGTGAAAACTTAATTGAAGTTCGCAATAGCAGTTGAAAATAAACGCAGAATTATGTGGAAATCAAAATTGGTTGTTACATGTTTCGAAACTACCTCGTTAGTCTAGTGGCGGTGAGCGCGACTGTTGATCGTGAGGTCCTGGGTTCGATTCCTAGGTCGGGCAAAGTGTTATTGGGTTTTTACATGTGAAATTCCTCAGTAGTAACCCGAAGATTAAATTTAGCAATAAGCTCGCCCCCTATTACATGGGGCTTAAACATAATTGCGAAATGAGGATGTTACTATACACCTCTGCCCTATCCTTCGGGGAATACAGGCGTGATGTTATGTTAAATCGTTTCAAAAATATTGTCGAAATTGCAATATGATTTATTCGAAAATATATTTTAAAAACACAAAACATTTATGAAACAAAATTAATCTACTCTTACATAGGTACTACGCTTCTTTGTTGTATGTGATTTACTAGCCTTTAGCTCCAGTTTTTATTAAAGTAATCGACTAGTTAGCCAACAATCAGTAGTCCAACAACCCCTAGTACCTACAAACTTGCTAATTACGAAAACGGCAATACTTACCTAGTTTTCTTGACCTCGATACGCTCTATCTCTCTTACACACACCCGCAAGAAAAGAGACAAATATATTATTCAGATTGACCAGCTCATTAAAACTATTGTAATTAATGTAATAGCTGCAGATGCTTTTCAAGGCCAAAACCTCAATATGTACACAGAAAATACCCGCCGAAGGAAACAGAAATGGTGGTGTACGCAGTCGCCGCAACCCGCACAGATTATAAAACAAAGATGTCAGCCGCGACCCCTTAACACTTAAGTTAACTAAACGTTGTACTTAAAACCATTTTATTCAGCTGCAGGCATTTTCCCATCATTAACGTTTTTTATTAAGGGGAAGTGCTAATAGCGCCAATGGTATTCGAAGGATAAGTGGCGGAAGGGGAACGCAAGAGAAACGGAATGCAAAAAGTTGAGGGGTTCTTATGGAGGGCGAGTTATTGTAAGGGATAAAGGGGGTAGGTTTTGCTAATCTCCGAATGTGGGATGCATGGGGTGTAAATAAGTAGGTAGTTAGAATTTGTTATCCAAAAGAAGAGTCCACAGTAAGAGATGGGCGTTATATTTTTTTTTAACGTAGGTATTTTTCTTCAAGGTTCTTGAGTGGCGAAGAATCGGAAAGCGCAGCGTAGGTAGGCCTCCCACTAGGTAGACCGACGACATTGTGAAAGTCGCGGGCAACCGATGAATGCAAATGGCGGATTGTCGTTCGATGTGGCGGTCTAAGGGGGAGGCCTTTGTTCAGCAGTGGACGTCTTCAGACTGATGATGATGATGGTGATGAGGCGTTTTTCTATTGAACTGGGTCATGCTCTCATTAGGCGACCAAACATTTAATTAACAATAAAAATATATCATGTAAGTGCGATTGAGAGCTGTGGCAGATCTGAATCCGGAAAAATACGATCCGAACTAGCTGTAGTTCTATTTGTATGAACGCTTTTACACTGCGATCCGAATTTCATACATTTGCAGCCGAGTTTCCTCCGATTGTATTTTCTCGGAATCTCGGATTCAAATCGGATGCAGTACAAAAGCGCTTCTGTATGTTGTCTTACTTCCGCTACCCTGAAAGAAATAATACTACATACATACATAAACTCACGCCTTTTTCCCATGGGGGCAGGCAGAAACTATAGAACCCCATGTGCTACGATCCTTACATACCCCTTTCGCTTCATCCACATTCATACATCTTGCATACACGCACGCCGGTTGAGAGTGCCACGCACCAGTCCTTTGTGAAGAACATCACTAATATCATCACAAATAATACTATTTATCCTAAAAATAAATAACATGACGCCTGTATTCCCCGAAAGGTTAGGCAGAGGTGTATAGTAACACCCTCATTTCGCCGTTATGTTTAAGTCCCAAGTAATAGGGGGTGAGCCTATTGCCATCAACCGGGCACAACTCCAAACTCCGGGCTGCTACTGAGAAATTACATATGGAAAGACCCAATAACACTTTGCCCGACCTGGAGATCGAATCCAGGACCTCACGATCAGCAGTCGCGCTTGCCACCACTAAACCAACGAGGCAAACTAGAAATAGAACAAATAATAACCTCAAAATTAAGGAAAGTAGCTAAAATAACCACGTAACAAAATTTCCCGTAATCACATTAACAATTCGGGTGTAAAACAACAACTTCGTAATAATAGTTTTGATATTGTACGTTACGTTTGAAGCCAGTGTTGCCAACGTATAAACATTACTTTTGCTGCAATGGGGCACCGTTGAGATCTCCGAGTCGATAAGTTGGAGCGTTAAAAGCGCAATGGCACGAACTATGGCCTTCGTGAGCGATATTAACCAGTGTTATAATTGTTGTAAAGAACGAATAGCGTTTGAAGATTTTACTTCGTTATTTTTTTTTATACCTGCTTGCTTATCTTGGATGTTTTTTTTAATCGACATCGAAAAGGAGTTTCTTATTCGATGGTTAATGTGTTTTTTTAAGTAAACGTGGATAACGCTTTTTATGCATAAACTGGGTTATAGGTGTATTATGTATGTTCGCGGATGAGTACTTACGCGTGCCCGTGTTCCCGCCATACGTGGCAGAAGAGGACACCGTGGAGTTTTAGTGGGTTTGTCTCACATAACTGCACTATCTCCCCGTGGTGGTGCAGTATGCGTGTGCATTTCTCCACGACAAAAATATAAAAATAAGGTGTATTATGTATCAATTCAGTAAGTATGCTATGTATTTCAGCAGGCGTAGCATGACCATCATAAATAAGGGCATCGTCGACAGAAGAATACGAAAAATGGCATTACACACAATGACAATAATTACGTAATTTTATCTATTCTTCTGTCGACAAAACCCTTGTCTTCTGTGGTCATACTACGCCTACCAGTGACTGTTTGCATTAGGAAGAAACCTTATTAAAAACTGCCCCGTTGATTAAGTGTTGGCAGGCGCGACTGCTGATCGTGAGGTCCTGGGTTCGATCCCCAGGTCGGGAAAAGTGTTATTGGGTTTTTTCGTGTGCTATTACTCAGTAGCAGCATGGAGTTTGGATTTGTGCCCGGTTAATGGCAGTAGGCTCGCCCCCTATTACATGGGACTTTAACATAACGATGAAATGAGGGTGTTAGTATACACATCTGCCCTACCCTTCGAGGAATACAGGCGTGATGTTATAGAAATCTTACCCTACACGCTACGATCTTTCGTTTCACCGCAATGCCGTCTCTACGCTTCGCTACGCCCGCTACGCTTCGTATACAGTAGATACATTGTGTCTTACAAAATAATATAAGGCCTAACTGTAATTAAACCTATGTCATCGATTTGTTACCGTAGCTTCATTGCGTTTAAAAAAAAAATATACAAACATAAACATAACATCACGTCTTGTATTCCCCAAAGAGCGCGGCAGGGATATTTTTAGTACACCCTCGTTTCGCCAGTTATCTATACTAATATTATAAAGAGGAAAGATTTGTATTTTTGTATGTAACGAATAAACTTAAAAACTGCTGGACCGATTTTAATATATTAAACACTAGCTGTTTCCTCACGGCTCCGCACGCGTAAGAAGTTTTATTCCAGTAATAAATATAGCCTATGTTACTCAGTGATAATGTAGCTCTCTAACGGCAAAAGAATTGTTGAAATCGGTCTAGTAGTTTTTAACTTTATTCGTTACATACAAAAATACAAATCTTTCCTCTTTATAATATTAGTATAGGTAACTGTTAACTAACTTGGCGACACGTTTGGTGCAGTGGCTGAGCAACTGGAATCTGCGCTACGGGTCATGGGTTCGATTCCCGCACGGATCAAATATTTGTATGGCCTACAAATAGAATTCCGGGTCTGGGCGTTTGTGTATGTGAAGATTTGTGTCTGTAAACGCACCCATGATACAAGAGAAACCTAAGTGCGGGTGGCAAGGTTTTTAAAAAAAAATAACTAACTGTAAATTCTAATATATTCCATGGGAATAGCAGTTATGACGTAGCATATCAAAGTACACCAACGATATCTACCTACCAATATCTGTCTGACAAACTTACAAAACTCATCACGAAGTGTGAATGAGTACCTATCAAGTAATAGGTACAAAATTTTAACTGAAATTAAAGAAAAACATTCTTGTTATTGGGTTTTTCCATTAGGAATTTCTCATGGCAGAATGGCCTGGAGTCTGGATTTGTGCCCGGTTGGTGGCAATGGGCTCGCCCCCTATTACATGGGACTGAAACATAACTGGCGAAACGAGGGCGTATTTATACACCACTGCCGGCCCCTTCGGGGAATACAAGGCGTGATGTTTTGTTATGATAAAGAAAAACATATGCAATGATTCCCTATTTTCTCTAAGACTACAACTGTATAGCAACTGAATTAATAATAATAAGAGGCTCTCGTTGGGTGGCTGGATCAAGGGCTTGATACAGAGAGCAGTACTCCTTGACACGGCACACATAGTGAGGGGGTTCCTTTCTCTGGAGCCCTGACTACCGGCAGTTTGGACCCTGTTCCCGATGCCGGTGGACTACTATGTTTTATATTTTCAATGTTTTTTGTGTTTTTATAGAAATATTTAAAAATGTAATTTATAAGTATTTTAAAATGAATAAAGGCATAATAATAATAGTTTTATTGTTCCAAAAAATCATTATACAAATGTAGGATGAGGCAGCCCCATTAAGTTATTAACAATACTTGTGTTGGGGCCAACCAAAGATAATAGAAAGTAAGAGATGGGCTGTATATTTAAAAATGCATGAAAACCTAGCGAGCCATTTTTCCCTCACCATTTATTACAACTACGCATGCAAGTCAATAAACACGCACTAAACGCACACAATCATAACGGATACAACATTCTCGTGACCAATCCTAACTGTACTCACACTAAGCCAAACGCACATACACATTGCCGTCATCCAATCGTGCCGAGCGTAATGCGGAATAAATGTACAATAGTTATTTACACACGCGCATTAGGGAGGTGGCACAGTCAGAAAATATAAAATTGTCGATATTCGAGAATGCTTGATTCCTATCACATGACTGTCGTTTTTACTTACCATAGGGAAATTATAAAATTTTAATAAGTAAAAGATATTATAGTTTGTTGCCTTTTTATTATTAAACGTAATAATGTAGGTACATAATATGTGCAGATAAATAACAAAATTTAACTTTATAAACGTTTTAAAATTAATATTTGGTCGCAATTAGTTTTATTATTTCCATAAATAAACAATGACATTAACAAAATTTTTAATGTCATTTGGAAAAGTAGATATTGTGACTTGTACAAATCTTGGTACGAATATCTTCATAATTGAATGAGTAGGTGGTTGTTATCCGTAACATTATTTAACAATCCCGAGAACACGGTATCATTATTATCGATAGGCTAGTACGACTGCAGTGTCACAACACTCACAACACTCCGGCGCTGCTGGCGTAACGTTCGCGGCCTGCGGCCGTACCAAGCAACGCGCCTCTTATTGTGCGATTCGTTTGCAGTTAATTTCATTGCGTTTTTTATTCACAGAATGTTAAACTGAACAGTTAGATAACAAGCAATGTATTTTGTACAAAAATAATAGTGTCGTCTTGCACCGTATATGCAATGATAACATGGTAGAGAATATAATAATTATAAACTTACTGTTTTTAAAGACAATTAGGGCAAAATTCTTATACTTACATATGGTATGAGACTCCTTCCGTAATCATATTGTTGAAACGGGTTTGATTTTTACATTCGAACACGGAACAACGCGGCATTTTATAAATGTTTCAGTTACGCGGTCAAAAGTAAACTGATTTGCCACAATGGCAGTTTTCTCTAATTTGCAATGAGGATTGCAAGAAGCGATCGCGCGGTTACGCCCCCTTACCATTTCTCCTCCTTTCATATTTCTATGGGGCCAACAATAATAATGTTAATGTTAATGTTTCAGTCTAATATTTCCAGACGGTGGATTCTGAGTGAACTAAAGAATCTAACTACGTCAATCTATAGGGTTTATGCAGTTAGGAGAAGTGACAGTATTTAAACACTCAATGATTTTAAACTGCCTCGTTGGTCTAGTGGTGGTAAGCACGACTGCTGATCGTGAGGTCCTGGGTTCGATCCCCAGGTCGGGCAAAGTGTTATTGGGTTTTTCTATGTGAAATTCCTCAGTAGCAGACTGGAGTTTTGATTTGTGGTCGGTTGATGGCAATAGGCTGGCCCCCTATTACATAGGACTTAAATATAGCAGCGAAATGAGGGTGTAACTATACACCTCTGCCCACCCCTTCGGGGAATACAGGCGTGATTTTAAATTACTACTGACTTAAAAAAAAACAATCATTTTCGTCACCTTCAGCACGTTAACGTCCACTGCTAAATTGCTGACAAAGAAGTATTTACAACAATACCTACCTATCATAATTCATAAGCCTCTCACACCACTGATTCAAACAAAAAATCAGCCTATTGTTAAAACAATATAAATTACAATTGGAAATCAATAATCAATATAACAAAGACAAACATAACATTCAACAAAATGGGGTGCAAAGTGAAAAAGAAAAACGGATATTATTTTGATCGTACGATGTATCACGCGAATGGGAATGGAGGGAGGGGGTGCGAAAACAAACTCACTTCCAATATCCAATGAAAAATCAATCCATCAAATCCAATAAAAAATCTAGAGCAAGTTATTATTTTGTGTATAGCTGGCGGGGAACGATTTGTGGCTGCCTATAGTTTTGCCGACAATACGCATATAAACTTTTATTTGATATCCTCCCTTTATCGGTTTATGGTTTTATCCGTTTCCGTTTTTTTTAAGGATTTGGACGCAACTAAATTGATAAACACATAACAATGAGATTTTAGGGCTGCGGAATCAATTTTCGTGGGTACATTTTCATAGTGCAAAGCTTTTGTTGAGCCTGATTTTGTGACTTTTAAAATCTACGTAGGTAGACTTTAAATCCTCAGCTCAGTCAAAGAGCCCATACTTAAATGGCAGAGACTGATTGCTCTATCAAAATCCACATCGACGACATTGACGACACGTTTGGTGCAGTGGCTGAGCAATCGGCTTCTGCGCTACGGGTTGTGGGTTCGATTCCCGCACGGAACAAATATTTGTATGGCCTACAGATAGTTGTTCCGGGTCTTGATGTTTGTGCGTGTGAAGATTTGTGTCTGTATACGCACCCACGATACAGGAGAAATCCTAAAGTGGGGCCAGGTTTTTTAAAAAAAAAGAAATCAAACAAACATTCTGTGCTTCCGGCTTTTGTGGTTCCAACAGAACCGATGGACTTGTTAAAACGACTTTAGAGCGGTTTGATACATTATTAAGGGGGAAAAGATTGAAATGCTTCTTCTTTTCTGGTGTCGCGTCGTGGTGAAAAAATTAACTAGTCATCAAGGTTGATTGTGGGGCTTACTGCCCAGGGTGCACCGCAAGTACTTAAGTATAGTCTCTCGTAGAGGCTCTTTTAATGCATAGCCCTATTTTATTTTTAAGTAAATGAATGGATTTTTGTGTAGAAATCATACTACGTATTTTTTTGATAGATGCTCTATTAAATTTACTATAGATCTGGGCATTTTTTCAAGCGTTAAGTAGACTTACCACAAGAACTAGATGACGTTAACACAAAATTCATATTTTTGTGGGTTGATACATTATTGCATAACACGGCCCAATTATGCTTAATAGTATTGCTGTTCTTCACTAATTCCTCCTACAGAAATTATATTATCGTGTAACTGAACGTTCTTCTGACCGTCAATGTCAAATTTGAAAATTCTGAATTTCGCTGTCAAGTGTCAACGTCAAAGTATGTGACATTATTTTCTCGTTTGTTGTGTTGTTTCAGCTGTTCAGAAAAATATTATATGAAAATAATAAATTTAGCTATTTAATATTCATAATTATAAAATTACATGCACGTATATAAGAATATTATTAAATCTATGAGTATTATTTTGAGACCGGGTAAGTCAGTAGAGGTTATCTTTTATAACAAGTACGAAAGTTCTGACTCCATGATATGCAATATTAATTTTGTATTTAAAATACTGTTTTAGGTGTATTTAACATCCACAGAAGTATGTCTTCAATGTCTGGAGTAGTGGAAGGTACGATAAGAAACAAATTGCTATCAACTTTAAATGCAAAACATTTGGATGTAATCAATGAATCTTATATGCATAACGTACCGAAAGGAGCTGAGACGCATTTCAAAGTAGTCGTGGTGTCCGACAAGTTTGATGGATTGCCATTAATAAAAGTAAGAACGTTTAGCTACCTATTCTATAGCCATAGGTCACTTTTTATTTTAAATTTAGCTGCTTCGTCACACTTTCAACTTTACTGCAGAGTTGAGGAATGTGCTACTTTGTATGAGGAGAGTGGATGAACTCCAATTACGAGGCATCACTTATATCGTCCGTCAGCAGTGAAAACCATGTATGTGTAAAATACAATTTTAAAAAGAGATAGAAATAACTGTCTCCTACAAAAAAAAATAGCTGATCAAATGTTAATACAAGTTTGTCATCATACTTCATAGATAGCGTAGAAGTATTTGAATAGAAAGTTTGTTGAACTAGTATGTGTATGACGAGTTTATCAATCTAAAGTACAAATAAAATGTTGATGAAAAATTTATTTATATGGTTTTCACTGCCGAGCATCTATATACATTTTTTCAATTCTACTAAAACATTTGAAACCTTGCAGTGGCTGATCAGCTGGCCAGCTACCCCCCCCCCCCCGTCGAGAAACTGTCTAGTTATGACAATGGCTGTAATGTTTCTCTATTTCCAATGTTACTGGACCCAGTTACTGGATCAATATGCCTTTACTTACACTTGTTTTATAACACCACTCTGCTGCATTATTTCAGAGACATCGCTTAGTGAATGACATACTAAAGGAAGAACTTCAAACTGGTGTCCATGCTTTGTCCATTGTAGCAAAGACTCCCCAGCAATGGGAAAGCAGCGACAAAGTCGTGGAGAGTAGCCCCACTTGTAAGGGTGGATTTGGAAAATAGTCTTGAATATTAGTGTTAATTAGTAATTATTTCTGTTTATAATAAATATTGATATTAGATTGTGCATCTTATTTTGCATTACTATTAAGTCTATTTTGGTTAGACGTGTTCAAATCTGGTTTAAAGAACCCCTTAATGTACACAGACTGGCAAGATTCAGAAAAAAATTTAACAGCTATCAATAACCAGTAAGCAAGGCTGGGTAGCAGGGGTGGTTGCCCAGGTATAATTATTTTTTATTTATTTATATTCACATGAGGTAACTATAATTTATGAACTAAGCCCCACAAAACCATAGTAGGTAGTGGTTTGACTGTGGGGTCAGTGAATATCTGTACATTCAATTAACTTAGTACTTAAAATTATAATTTAGAGGTAGCACCTTACCTTAAAAAAATTCTAAATAATATTTTTTTAATTTATTTTTAAAACTATTTTTGTTCATATCACTCCTTATGTCAGCTGGCAGATCGTTCAATAGGTATGGTATTCGTTTCTTTATATATGTATACTCATGGAAGTTTTTATTAAGCACTTCAATTAGGCTAGCAACACATTCAAGGGTGGGAACCTGCCCACCTTGATGTTCAACCATAAAATAAATGGTGATCACTTATACATCTAGCAAAATAATGGTATACAGGTGTCCCATGGCTATGAGATGGAGGGATTGCACTTTAAATATTGTAAATAGGATATTTTGCGTCATGGAGACATTTTTTTTTTAAGTTATTCTGCATTTCGATTTTTATAAAGTTTGGTTCGTTTGGGAATATATCCAACCAAATGTCAAAAAATTACTTTATGATGCAGATCGAAAGGGTGAATCATAAAGGGTTAAACATAGTAAGTACCTATCTTAAATTAAAGGAACAGTGTGAAAGTTTAGGAAGATGAACTATAATGTCTTGCACTGTCGTTTTACGTACTTCTAAAAATATCGGCATTATAATTTCATAGATAGCTTTGATTATTTACTTAAAATGTCAGTGTTTCTTTTATTGTATGTGGATTTGAATAATAGAAATATAAATGTCGACGTCGAAAACTTTATTCTTACACCATTTCTTATAATTCTAATTGGACTTTCATTTTGCAGCAGATCAACATTTTGTCATAATCAAGATTTTTCTTGTAATACTCAATAACACATAAATGTATTCCATATTATATCGGGTAAACATTAATTATTATTTGTTTCAATATTACTCACAATTTCAATGAACAACAACAATATTTGAAAACTGTACAGCATGCATTCATAGACAACCTTTATACAGAATTTAGTTTAATATTTTATTAGAATAATCAGATTAATATTATTTTCATTGATTTACAATACTTGGAATAATTACCATTTTTTGTTCAATAATTATGTTTCTCGATATATTTTTATCTTATACGAGTTTATAACATCGTAAAAAGTGTTGGCGTTGGCTCAATATGCTATTAGGCATTGCCTAATGTTTTTGTAAAAAATAAATTATTTTTTGTTTTTTTTTCTTCTGCCAACGCTGAGCCCGCCATTATGCCAGCACGTTATAATATCATGAAATTGTAACAAAGTAGTTTTAAAACATGGTGGCAGCGAATGGTCGATAAAAATGATCGAAGCTCTAACAGCAGTTGTCGAACTGCTGCGGCTTGCAATCGATGCAAGAGCAAATCAACTGCTTGCAAAATGCGAACGCTAATATCAACGTGCCATGGCCGGCCCCTATCAACATAAGCATAGACCCGGAGGTCTTTAAAGCGTCATGGAAGAATTATTGTAGAGCTACCCAGATGAACAGCTGGGCCCACAGAGAAAGAAAGAAAAGCCGGTATCCTTTTTGGCGCCATAGGAAAATAAGTCTTGAGAAAGTATGGCTACTTCGGCATCAACCAAGCCAGCGATAAAACTTAAGTAGAAGTTTTACAAAGTGTTCGAAAATGGGACCCCAAAGAAAAATATAATTTGTAACAGATATTAATTCTGTAGCAACAACCAATCGGAAGAATCTTTTTTTATCTTTTACAGCAATCTATCGCAACTCATAGAATGTATGCAGATGAAATGAGATTGTCCTTGGCATTAAAGACATGACCCTCAAAAAAAGAAAGCGTTAACTGTTAAGAGGCTATAAATATGACGTGTAGAGCTTCAGAAGCCATAAATATACAAATAAAAAACCTTTCTGTTACAACGAATTCTAAAATAAAAACCAAAAATTAATTCATTTTTTACAAAAACAGTCAATGGCTATTAGCATATTGAGCCAATGCCAACAAAAATCTTAATTTATGTTATAAAAACCTAATAATAAATGCAATATTCACTATATTCGTTTATTGATATTATATTTTCTTTTTAAGTTTCTCGCAGTCCACTGTTGTACAGTAAATTTCAAATAGTCCACTTTGATCACTGAATAATTAGATAGTCAAATCCACGAAGACGCACCCCTCTCTCTTCGCCTAAATCGCTTCAGTGCAACTGTGCATTATAAATTGCTATTGTGTTAGTTCTTTCGGCACGCACTAATGATGAGAAGTATGCACACGCACACCAATATGAGGATCATAATAAAGCGCCAATTCCACTAACAAATTTTACTGCGCATCACACGCAGCACTACAACCAACGACGTTGAAATAAATAGACACGCTACCTCTTATAGGTAACATGCGCCAAATGCATTGACGCAATAAGGTTCAAACTACCGCTAGAAAGTTGTGAAGTTCAATGGCACTGTGGTTCTGGAACCACAAGTTTCTGATACCATATTGCTCTTCTAAATAGCGCATCTAGTACGTAAGTACATATTAAATCAATGACTACAACCAACTTTCAAACTGTGGACACACCCGCTGCAAGTCGACTTATGCAAGTTTTACGAACTAAGCGAGCAATGGAGTGCAATAACTTGCGCAGTACAACTTGCTAGTGGATTTGGCGATTTAGATATGTGTGCATGCGCACCGCGCGGCTGTCCCTCACACAAAATAGTGGGATGCGTTCGTGGATTGATCTATCTGTAACACCTGTACTCATTACTCAGTACGCTGCACTCTGTCCATTCACACATTTCACACCGTTAAACGGTGTTAGTTGTATCAGAGGTTAAAGTTGTCAAGTCGTAGCTTGCCCTCATTTTCGGTCAGGTAAAGTAAGTCCGCCATTGTTTGTTCGCAAATAGCTTCTTCCGCTTTTTCGGACATCTGAAAATTATAGAATTTTTTCTTTACTGTCTTTTTTACTCTTGGGGATATTCCGCTTTATTTGTGGAAAATTCCCAAGGAGGGTTGATGTCAGGCAGGCGGCCGGTCATAAAACAATAAGCCAAAACCTCTAACAACATGGATTCATAAAATACATGTTGTGCCGACCCCACCTAGTGTGGGATAAGGGCAGGAAGAAGAAAACTTGTGGAAAATTTGATTAAGTCTAACATCCTCCATGACTAAATAGAAATTTGGGAATATGGTCTCAGTCAATTTTTTTCTGCTATTCGATGTACTACCCGAATACCTAAAGAATAGGATTAGAAAAGGCGCCTTTACAATAATAAACGTGGTCATTATTACCTCGCACTTACGCACGTTCTCTGTGAGCAAAAGGCAACCCGTGGACCCACCATTCCTTTAATTAATTAGGTTGTAAATATGCCTACCTAGAGGACATCACACAGCAAGCAGATCATATTACAAATTAATTGCGAAGGATCAAATAGTACAAAAGTATACTCACTGGTCTATATTTATACTCGCTGGACGGCGCATACTTGAAATTAGGTCCGAAATTCACACTGACAGTGACATTTTTATGCAGCGACACAGTAGGATAATAGCATCCTTCGTAAATGTCAACGAAGGCCTCGCCTTGACACTCGCCGTTTTTGAAGTAGTATACCTTACTACCTGGTAAAGGCTTGAGATTGTTCAGAGATTCTTGTATGTTGTCCTTATCTTCATAGTAGAGGTGGCTCTTGAATTTTACTAGTGGCTGGAAGGAGTAAGGAACCGTTAATTTTATGAAGTAAGGCTTAATGAGTTCGTGGAGCAAGCGAGTCGTAAGAGGCGACGATCATGGCGCAATAAATGTATCCGGAAAATGTCAATAAGCTCTACACTATCACATAGGACTTGAGTGTACACTCTTATAATAGGAGAACACTTTTGCTTACCCCTTTGAGGATTACAGTCGTGAGTATATGTATGTTATGTGTGTATGTATGTCAGGCTTGATTAGTCTACATAATATAAAACAAAGTCGCTCCCGCTGTCTGTACACTTAAATCTTTTAAACTACGCAACGGATTTTAATGCAGTTTTCGGCAATAGATAATGATTCAAGAGGAAGGTTTATATTATGCCCCACATTAGTATCTACATTGCACCCGTGCGAAGCCGGGGCGGGTCGCTAGTATAGGATAAAGTTCTTTACATTTAAGGGTAACACCCTTGCCTGATAGGACCCAAATCTTTCGTGCAAATAATATTTCGATGGAGCGGACATCAACTCTATTAATAAACATCCCTTCTGTTATTTTTCGTTCTGGATTACAAATGTTATTCTTATGTTGATTGTGTGGCATTACATGGCCTTCAATGGACTTACCCTGTCTTTGTAAGTATTAGGAGTATATTTGGTAGTGGCGCTCTCAGGCAATACGACGAGGAAGCCTAGTGTGTCGCCCTCGCCGTAACCATTACTGTAGTGCTTGCCTTTCGACTCGTGAAACCTGCAATGTTTAATATTTTAGAGGTAGAGATATTAGGACCTATTTTCGTAGTTTGACTCCATATGCATTAATAACAATTGTATGATGAAATACTAAGAATTCAAGAAATGGATAAGGGCCGGACTCCACCAAAGCTGAGAGGAGACGAGATGTCTCGTAAACAACCAATAGGATTTTGTTGTGAGTTGAAGCTAAGCGGAGAAATATGTGAAAATAACATGATTCTGTTGGTTGATCGAGACATCTCCTCTCCTTCCCGCTTCGGTGGAGTCCGGGCCTTAGTCAATTTATTTATAAGAACGAAAGGCCCAAGATTTCGCCCTCGTAGAACTACAACTGTTATTAAGTATTATTGGGTCTAAAAGTCAGCCTACAACTTAGGAACTCCAACGACAATCATTAGCAGCGTACAACATTCAATAACATACCTAGTACCCTTGCGACTTCGCCAGGAGTATCCAAACTTGTCGTACCCGAGCGGCGCCTGCAGATTAGCATACCGCCGCCCCCAGCCCAGTCGCGTGGCCGCTCCCTCCGGCATCTCCTCCACCGACACTTCCCAGTACCAACAGCCGCGAGATACGCCTGGGTAACAGAAATGTACAAAACTTTTGGATTGAATCCAGTCTGATACGACAAGGTCGCTTCAAGCTAGATCCTAATTATATGTTGCTTAAATTCGTCCCTGTTCTGTTTCTAGGTCAAATGTGTTTGCTTTATTTAGAATATTATTAGAGGCATGAAAGTAGAATAAATGCCGTGGAAATGCGTTCCTTGCGAAGTATGTGCGGTGTAACTTTGAATGATAGATTGAGAAATGAAGAGATTAGACAAAGTTGCTGTTTAAAAGATGATGTAGTGACAAACATTGAAAGGAGTATGCTTAGGTGGTTTGGCCATGTTGAGAGAATGAGTGAAAGGCGATTAACAAAGGAATTTATAAGGCGGATGTTAATGGGAACGCCGGTAGAGGACGTCCTAGAAGGACATACATCGATGTTATTGGTGATGTTCTTCACAAAGGTCAGGTGCGTAGTACTCTCAACCGGCGTGCGTGTATGACAAGATGTATGAATGTGGATGAAGCGAAAGGGGTATGTAAGAGTCGTAGCATGTGGCGTTCTATAGTTTCTGCCTACCCCTATGGGAAAAAGGCGTGAGTTTATGTATGTATGTATGTGTGTTATTTAGAATAAGGAGAGCAAAAACATTATTATTTACCTCTTTAGATAACATGCCCAATATAAAGTGCTTGTTTTTAGGGTTCAGTACCTCGAAAGGCAAAAAGGAGTCCTTATAGGACTTCGTTGTCCGTCTGTCTGTCAGTATTTTAACACCTACCGTGCGTCGCCCGCACCATGCAGTATCCCTTGTCCCCAGTGACTGCTAGCCTATCTTCTGATATCTTCAGTTGCGGCGCTCTGTCGTGTAACGCCAGTAACACTATGCCGGGGCATAAGGACCGGTACAACCAGCCGGGGATTGGCTTGCCACTCCACTCATTGCTTTCGTCAAACTCCTGGATGAAGTGTGAAGATTTTATAGCAACGGTACACTTAAACACAATCTCGATAAAAGGTACAATATTATCTAATAAATTATTTTTGAAGTCGTTTTTTACTCATGGATAATAAATAATAAAGATCATGAATTGTGGTTAGCAATCAATAGATGAACAGACGACCTGTTTGAAGGTTGCCCAAAGTCATTGGATCTAAAGCAGCACCAAACCGTTCGGTATACATTTTTTTTGCAGCAAAGCAAGAGGCAGAAATGTGCCATTTTCAGACTGATTATGATGACGAGTATCATTTTTTTTTAAACAATTGGGGTATGCAAGGTTAGTAGGAAAGGGAGTACTAAGCCGCCGGCCACCTAAAGTATCACTGATGACTATTTTAAAGCAAGTGTTAAAATTTCAAAATTCGATAATTTTTATTTGCATGCAAAAAGATTTTTACTTTAGTTTTTTCAAAAAAAAAACATACCTGCTTTAGTTATGAATTCAGAAAATTAATTTTCTAATCCGTGACCCCAAATTTGACCTAAATTGTAAAAACAGCTGATCATAGCTATGGAGAGATAGATTTTAGCATATTTTTTACGAAATCTTTAAAAAGCTATTTCTCTTAAACTATCGAGTTTTGGGGAAAGTTATAGAACAAAAGTTATCTGTTATTATGGGTACTTTAACACCCTTTCGGCTTAGTACCCCCTTTCCGACTAACCTTGTATAGTGGCGAAAATCAGCACAGGAAGTGTTCCAGCTAACATAACAAATAATAGTGATGATCTCTTCTCTGTTTCTTGTCTCACCTGTCGGAAAGGCGCATGCGGGTCTGGCTCAGCCAGAATATACCGGTACCCATCTTTATTAAACGGATGCTCAGTGGGGTATCCATGCGAGGGCAACTTCAGAGCTCCGAGGTCAGCGGTACGTCCCTTCTTGCCGACGGGAGCGCCTGCGTCTGAAGCCCCGCCGACTGCGGGCCGCCGCTTCCCTTGCCTACCCTTTACGTTGCCGGCTAATGGTACTGGAAGAAATAAGTGTGGGTTCTCATTTTAGAGTAAACCAATGTGTTGTTCGAAGAATAGTAAGTTCATACGTAAAGAAAAACAAAACTGGGTCGGAAAAATATTTTTTGGTCTTTATGTTTTCCAAACCCATTGCTAGGCTCCTCGGGGGGTTGATGTCAGGCAGGCGGCCGGTCATAAAACAATAAGCCAAAAACCTCTAACAACATGGATCCACCTAGTGTGGACCCACCTAGTGTGGGATAAGAGCAGGAAGAAGAAGATTGCTAGGATCCCCGGGTCAGGAAAAATCTATATTCATTAAGAATTTAAAAGAAAACACTAAAAGAAACGTGTCAGGATCGATATAAATAAAAACATAAAAGAATATAATCAAATACCTAAAACCAATGCAAAAACGTGTTGGCATGGAAATTTGGCTGGTACCTATTAATTACTCGTATTGTATGCAAAGTTAATTGATTCTGCGTTATTGCATAGCTTGATACACAAAACGTAATGAACAAGCACGTGTCTGAACCATAAAAGGATCAACAAATAAGCGAATAAATTTTCATCTGTGCACATTACGAAGGCGTTAGAAGGAAATTAACAAGCTCAAATGAATACCATTTCAATTAACACCCATTGCAAGATCACGCCTGAAACTGAATCTTATAGCTTAAGTAGGTAGGTACATAACGGGTTATGGTGACGATTTTCCTATCAAATCCTATGATAGATAATATTCTAATAATTTTGGAAGGCTGGACCTTGTTATCCCAGAAGTGGACCCCGAGGAACAGGAAAAAAGATAAGTCGGGTTTTCGAACAATTCGGTTAATTATCTCGTCTCCCCTCGTTATGAGAATAAATAGTAGGCAAAAACCAAAGTTCGACAAAGTTTCGAACCTGGGGACTGTGTTGGCCAAACAACACATCAGAAAATCAGTAACTCCTTTAGGTGCCAAAGTACACGCTTCTACAACAAAATTCCAGGCAATATTCAAGACTTAAGTCTTAAAGGTCATTGGGCATATCTGACCCGCTTTGCGAAGAGTGGCGGATATTAACCAAAATTACTTTAAAATAAAGAAAATAATGTGTCCTTTCATTGTATATAATTGTTAGATTAAAAATCGATGGGCGAAAAACGAACCGAATATTTTTTTTTTAATAAAACATCGACGAAAATATCATCTTTTTTGTTTTTAGAAAACGTTAAAATTTTTTCGCGAGCAAGGATTCGAAAGTACGACCTTCTGGTTAAGCACACCTATTCCCTACATCACTTTAGTAACATTAGTACATCGACGACATACTAAAGTTGTATTACGTTACTTTTAATATTTTCAAGATTCCCACTACCCACATTAATGCGACTAATATCATAGTATATCGAAGTCATATATCAATACATTCTGCTATATTTAATTTGTGTCCGCCGTGGGTAAGGTTTCCATACTAAAGTGCCCAATGACCTTTAAGTCCTATGTAACGCAGAAACTATGCAAAAAGGGTTTCTATAACGTTAAAGATTATATGGACGACAAAAATGCTTGGAATTGAGCCGCTCGCTGTTATCACAGACACATCATTGTAATTATTGAAATTATTTTATAACATTATTTTTTTATCCTTTTGACATTTTTAATTGAATTATTTTTTCAATGATTATTATTAGGTATTTTATCATCGCCTTATTTTTTATTATACTTTTTTAATAAATTGTGAATGTGAGTACCATGTAGGGTAGCTTTATACACGAATTTTGTAAACGCCTGGCGGTTCTTGTTTTTTTTTTTGGGACCCAAACAAATGTCCAGCTGATTGATAGCGTTGTGCAGCGGTCGGGTTGTTGAGCTCCCTACAATAAGGTTTGAGCTCCGCGATGACTGATGCAGATGTGCCGTCAGTTAGGACAGGTCAACTCAAACCTGCTATGGCACTTTCCTCAAAAGGACATTCCAGACGTTGCCCTACATCGTTTCACTCGCATAGTTTGTATACTACAATGTCTGGACTTTAAAAGAGACTTTGACCTCTGAGTTTGTTTCGGCTTTTCTTCTCAGAGCTAGTCAGATAGGAAATGCCGGCGCCATCTAAGTCTTAAAAAAACATTACATTGACTTGTAAAAGTGTCTGTAACAGATTTATTTACAGAAATAAAAATGATTTATCATTTCATGAAGTCCATCGAAATAGAAACCTATTTATCGGTTTAGGGTCTGATCTATTGACGAAGCCGGGTTATTTCCGAAGATAGTTGCAGACGAATAAGTGCAAAATAACGTGAGCAAAAGGCCAGGCTAATGTAACGGTATCGTTTAAAGGAACTGTGTTCTGTCAAGTGTAAACTTAATAAGCTAAGTTTGCTAGCGACGTTTTTAAAATATGGTTACAGAAGAAAAGAATCGAGAAAAACAATCTACAACAATTTGACCAGCTATAGGTGGTTCTTTAATCTAATCGATATGGAGGTTTTGTGTTGCAAGTCATAGCGCTTTGCAAAATTACCATAACGGCGGTCGGCAGTAGGAAACCACGTGTGTAAAATACATTTTTTAAAAGGGATAGTAATAACTGTCTCCTGCAAAAATGGCCGATGCAAAAATGTTAATACAAGTATGTCATCGTACGTCATAGATAGCTTAGAAGTATTTGAATTTAAAGTTTGTTGAACTAGTACGTGTATGACGAGTTTTTCAAACTAAAGAACAAATAAAACGCTTTAGAAGAAACATTTACTTACGAGGTTTTCACTGCCGAGCGTCGATAAGTAATGCTTTACTTTTTAAACCCGCAAGTCACCAAGCTGAAATTATGTTGTGTCTTGCCGATATGAAAAAACATTGCACGCGTAATCAATCATGCCGAAATTCGGCTGCGTGGTGTGTCGCTTGCTACACTTAAACTTCATTCCGCGATGTAATCTAAAGTTGTTTGATTTTGACCGCTCTAATGGTCTTCTTTATCATTCTAAAAGATAGCAAGTCTAGTTGTTACTCCACAGAATCCGAGCCACTGTAGCAATATAAAACACAGTCGCGAATATTCTATCGTAGTGAAAACTTGCAGAGCCAAACGGACAGTGACACGCGATGCAGTCATAGCGATAGCATCGTGACCTCGTTTTACATCGATGCAAAATGTCGCCATGACCGACATATGGATAAGAGACTTCTTATCCGTTGTTCATATGCCCCAAAAACGATCCCCGAAAACTTCGTCGGAAGTCAAGTGTTGGCAATTCGTTTTAAGTTGGTAACCCGATTAGTATGTCGATGTGAAGCTTGACATGCACCACGTAGCCACAGTAACGTTTTCAAGGAAAAGCTGTGAGGTGGATAGCTATGTAGTTCCAAGTGTTTTTTGGACTTCTTAGGACTGTAACATTGCCACCCTAGTGTGTGGCCTGCGGGTGGTGGGTTAGGGGACCCGCCGCCCGACCAATAACAGGCCCGAGAAGGCGGCGCGCTGTGTTCCGTGTGCGCTTCTCAGGAGGATGTGGGGCAAGGGCCCACAGAGGAGAGGTCTGCTGAGGGTTGGCGGACCGGGACCTGCCGGGGTTGCGGTGCATGCTTTTGCGAATCCCGCGACCACGGCCGAACGGTCAGGAGAAGGAGTACCGTTGGTTTTTAGCCGGTAAGAGTCCGGCAGACCCCTCGCCTTCCCCGGGCGAGGGACATCCATGAGGATTTTCCAACGAAAAAAAAAAAGAAGGACTAACATTGGAAGAAGAATGCAAATGATTAAGTGACCTACATAACGTAGGCCAACTGCTGCAAAAAATCAATCGAACGAATGTAAATTTCTTCAGTTTCCCCAGGAATCTGTAATTCCTTTGAAATAATAAAAAAATTACATCATAGAATTCGAACACCACGTCTCTCTAGACTCGACACGCATACGATACGTAATGGTCATTGTTACAAGAAAACCTCCTCGTACATTTTCCGCATTGGACACCGAAAATTTCGAATAAATTGCTAAAGATAACATTTCGTAGCTTGACCATGTTTGCAAACTAGATTTGATATCAGAAAATATCTTTATGGCGGCAATAAACACTAATAACCAGCGATTACTCGATATAATCTTACACAAGCTCAATCGAATGCAGTTTTGTTGCAAAGACGACGAGTAAATCCTAATTGAATAAACGAATACCGAGGTTCATTTCGTACTACGCCTGCCATATAAATCGTACAAGTGCAGGAAACAATTATTTATGCAAAAGAATGTTAGCACCATACCAAAGACCAGCATTAAAATACACAACTAAAATCAATTGAAATCTTAAGAACTTACTATCCATGTCGTGAACACCGATATTATCTGGACTACTGACAAACTTGTCATATATTTAGTGCAAGTGTTGATAAGATAAAGTACACGTATCGAGACGAACCTACGCGCCGATTTAATCGGAGTCTTACGTGACAAACAGCACAACAACGTGGGACGCCGAACATAAACAACCAACCAACATCATATAAGGAATAAATATAGTTTCAGCTATAAACATACTTTACTTTAACGAGATAAAAACGCGACGCCAATACATACCTACTTATAAGTAAACATTTGTTCAAGGCAAATTACGATTCTGATAACAGATAGCCGTGTAAACTAATTATGTATGCACATAACATTCTAAGGAGGAGTAACAGTGAATTTGAGAAAAGAAAAAAATGAACGTTACTCACCAGCCATAAAGTTCAAGGTGATTATGAAGTGAACTATTTAAATCTAAAATCAATAGAGGAGAAATCGCGCGGCTAACACGACGGTCCTATGTGTACTTATCGGCGAACATACGAACACACTAACGCAGAATATAGTGTTTTAATGGTATCGCTGTGTGCGTCGTGAAGTTAGTGTTTACATACACCAATGCATAAAGAACAATGTCATTATTCAATAACATGTCTTTGTGGTCGCCTCTACAATTCTATGTATGCACCGCGCGTTACGTGTGTACGTTTTTCAGTGTTTTGGATCGTTTCCAAAGCGACATGTCAGTCGGTCAATTATGGTGTTATATGCCACTTAACAATTTCCAACTTTACGTTACTTGATTGAGGTCAGATTAATAGGTCGCGTTCACCATAATCTTCTTTCCTGTGGTAGTAAATATTATGGTAGAGTCACTCGTTAATAAAATGTTTTAAATTGATGATTTATGACAACAACAACCGTTAATTTATTAAACTGTCTGGAAATCTTGATTGGCTAAAGATAATGCTTAATTAATAGTCATTGGGCTGTTATTGTGGAACTGAATCTTCACAATATCCACTTTATTTGACTAGGTTTTCTCTCTTAATATATAATATAATCGGCCGTGACAACCGCTTTGCATAATAATTACTATACAGCAGGTAGATACTATTAAATTAGCTTCATAGGCAATATAAATATCTATAGGTACCATTTCCTCTATTGCATTAATATCTGGATAACAGTTTATCGTTTCGCAAATGACGAAAATTAAATTATAAATAATATTTTTTCAATATTTAGACATAACAATAACATAACAGCACGCCTGTATTCCCAAAAGGGTGAGGCTGAGGTGTGTAGTAACACCCTCATCTC
This sequence comes from Amphipyra berbera, assembly GCA_910594945.2. Classification (NCBI taxonomy): domain Eukaryota; kingdom Metazoa; phylum Arthropoda; class Insecta; order Lepidoptera; family Noctuidae; genus Amphipyra; species Amphipyra berbera. The sequence goes on along the minus strand of OU343131.1, from coordinate 3,703,100 downwards.
ATTACGCAATATTTAGAATGCTTAATTTATAAAAAATATCACATTGCCTGTCTTGTTGAATAGATTTTAAGAACATTATTGTAATTAAATAGTTTTTGAGTTTAGTCGACGTGTTTGTAAAATTGGTCCTTTCGAAAGTTTGACATATTTTATAGAATTGGTCCTTCTGAGAAGAAGGTGTTTTCGAACCTTAGCACCCGATGATTCCATACCTTTTCGAAAAGTCAGTTGACCGCCGATTCGGTTTTTTATGTGGTTTGTGTACGACAAAAACGACGAATTAACGTAAAGGTTTTAGATCGGAGTGTTGTAGTCAGAGTACGAAAACGACAAATTCCTAAAGTTATGTACTGGAAGTGACTTATTATTCAATCGAACTTATCGAAAAGGTTCTGAATCGGGGGGCAGTAGCCATCCCTATTATTCTTCCAGATTCAACCCAAGTCACTCTTACCGTCGCAAACGTTTACGAGATTATTAGAATACGAAAATTGGGGTACTAGATTGTTCTAAGAGTTTGTGTCAAACAGACTTATTTGGAGTAATTTGGACGACTTATTTTGTACGGCGCCCGAATTATTTCCGCCTTTAGACTCAAAAAATACCAACACTAAACTAAGCGGCCATTCCATCCAGACTCATTCTAGTGAAGATTTTCTGAAACTCATGCTTTCAGCGCGGCTGAATAAAAAGCTATTTCTAGCCACTAATTAGCTCGTTTTTTGTGGATCGACACTTGCATCGTCTAAAACCGAGCAAACAGCTTGTTATATTATGGTAATGTGTTTTTATTTTTTTAAATACTTTGTTCACCCCATTTTTTTTGTCGTTTGCAAAATCCTCATGTATGTCCCTCGCTCGGGGAAGGCGAGGGAGTCTGCCGGACTCTTACCGGCTAAAAACCAACGGTGTTCTTTCTCCTAACCGTTCGGCCGGGGTCGCGGGATTCGCGTCAGCATGCACCGCAACCCCGGCAGGTCCCGGTCCGCCAACCCATGGCGGACCTCTCCTCTGTGGGGCCTTGCCCCACGTCCTCCTGAGAAGCGCGCACGGAACACAGCGCGCCGCCTTCTCGGGCCTGTTACTGGTCGGGCGGCGGATACTTTGTTTACCCCTAGGATTTCTCCTGTGTTTTGGGTGCGTTTACAGACAATAATCTCTACATGCAAAAACGCCCAGACCCGGAACAACTATTTGTAGGTCATATAAATATCTATTCTGTGTGAAATCAATCCCATGACCCATAACGCAGAAGTTAATCGCTCAGCCACTACACCAAACGTGTTGTCAAATAAATCTGTAGACACCTTTACACACACAAATTAGAAACATTTAGCAAGTTACGTATTGATTTAAAGGCTCAGCTTACCGGTTGCAATGCCCATATCGGTAACTTTGAGCTGACCCTGCTTGATCATAGCCTCATAGTTGGGCTTGATAGCCGTGAGCTCCATGTTGTATAGCCCAAACATTGGTCCTTGGTTAGCGTCCTCCTCGTATGTGAATATTACTTGGATGTCCTTTATTAGGGCCCGCTGCACTGTCGCATACCAGGATTGGGTTACTCTGGAAGATTGTGTATGGTTAGAAAACAAGTTTAATTATTTTTTATGGGGAGACCACTATCCTATGGAAGGCTATGGTAGTGTTCAACTTAAATTTGCATTTGCAGGAAGTGAAAGGTACTTAAATTAAATTGTGATAACATTTTTTGCCTAAACATCCACAATAAACTTATCTGAAAGTTCCTGAAATGGACACAAATTGATAACTTCTTTTGTTTTTTTTTTATTTATCCATAAACTTTGTTATGCTGCCAGTACCCTAATCCAGATTATTTAGTAAAAACTTTTTTATTCTAAACCTGTTTTGAAAGGCAGACTTCAGCCCAAATAAAAAAAGATATTTTATTAAAAAGTATTTTGTACATAAAGTATTATTGATGACCGAACTTTTTGTCGATTTCTATTAGGTTATATGTTTGTATGCTGTAAACTGCCCTATATATTTTTCTTGACAATTCTTTCTATCCAAAGGTTGTCTGGAAGAAATTGCTTCAAGCGATAAGACCACCATTTGTACTGTTCTTAATAACGTGTACTCCTTCTGTTTTATTTCTTTTAGTGTATAATAAAGTATACCTATCTATCTATCTGATGCATTCTTGATTGATATGAAGAAGAATGGTAGATATACTAACAAATGCTGGTACAAATCATATGAGGAGATGCAGTAGTACAACAGGTTATGGTCTGGGTACAATCTTTCTTGTGTATCTATTGCAGATAGGTCATTGTTGCATAATTCGTACAAATTCGGAAACAGGTATATTTCCGAGGCGCGCATACCTTATGTCCTAGAACTAGCTAGACAAATATAGAACATTTATTTAATTGATTTTAAATCATTTTTTTTATTCTTATGCTTATTCTTTATTGTACACAGAATAATAATATATAATACAGTTTTGTTGGTAAATTCATGTACAAAGGCGAACTTAACTGATGAGTTTTCTAACAGCAAACCTTAGAGTGATAGAGAGATTTGATGAGATTTTATGTCGGATAGGTTTACACATTACGTAACATCACGCCTGTATTCCCTGAAGGGTTGGTCAGAGGTGTATAGTAACAATCTCATTTCACCGTTATGTTTGTCTCATGTAATAGGGAGCGAGCCTATTGCCATCAACCAGGCACAAATCCAAACTCCGGGTTGCTATTGAGGAATTCCATACAGAAAAACCCAATAATGCTTTGCCTCATCTGGGGATTGAACCCGAGACCTCACAATCAGCAGTCAGGGTTATCACCACTAGACCAATGAGGCAGTTTAGATCACATAATTATATTTTTGCTATAGTTGGGGATTTAGCACAGTTTTGACTGATCCACTTATAGGATCTAGCAGACAAAACTATGTAAAACAACTAGAGATCTTACCTTCTCGGCATAGTGGTCATGGCTTCCCAGTACTGATCTATATATGGTATGATCTCCCGATCCTTGCTGAACAGAAGTCTGTTGCTGCCTTCTTTTACACTCTCCTGACGTAGGTTTGCTATAGCTGTCAAACACATCTGTGGGAATGCTGTAAACACATGTGCTTATAAATTGTGGATAACGATGTGAGATGCACGTTTTTATTATCATGTATTTGTTTTGCAAGTTAGTTCATAAGATCTAATGTGTAACTGATTGTTAGTCCCAAATAAATAAATAAAAATGGTTTGAATGAAACAAAAAACAATACCTTATAAATATTAACTAAACTAACTAAGGTGATCTCCAGTTCAAATTATTAACATCTAATAAATACAATGGTTGCTTTTGATTAAATACATAGTTGTTTGTGCAAATGATATTATCTTATTTAACTTTTTCATTACTATATTTTTAACCAACTTTAGGGCAGATGAGAACCTTTTTTAAAGTCTCATTAAATAGAATTTAAACTTTTTTAAACTAGTCAATATAGTATCCTATGATGTTCATGGTGTAGGTCATATCAAGGTTTAATTCTGTGTATGACCCCTAACCGGTCAAAGCCACTAGTTGCACGATAGTGTCTGATTACAATGTATAGTGGTTAAAAAAATGTTTAGTGGAAATAGACTATACAATAAACACGTCATTGCAGTCAGGTACTCACGAGCCTGATTCTTCTTGAATGTTTCGAGTCCAGTTGGGGAGCAATTCTTGCATATAAATAGATAATTTGTCATAAACGGTACCAATTTCCCCAGTTGGTATCCAATGCAAGATTCGTGGAACCATCGATTGCAAGACGCACACAGCAGCTCTGCTATGTTCAGATTTCGATCTTTCCCGCTAAAAAAATTAAAAAGGTTACACATTGGAACTCCTTTCAATTTGAATTAAAAAGTAAAATTACGGAAGTGTACTCACCAGTAACAATTACCCTGAGATTCGTTAGAGGTTTTGTGCGGTTTATTTCTTTCTGCATTGTCTCCCGGCTTCTGAGATTCCGATTGATTATTATGAGCATTGTTGGAAGCAACATCTGCCTCCATGGATTTCTTGAATGACTCCGCCGTTGCTGACGACATTTTCAATGTTAAATCGTTGTAACGACCGAAATTGATAAACCCACTCACATTTTATGAATATTGTCAATAGTAAAGATTCCAAAATAAATAAAATACGAAACTGGAAACAAGGTGAAGTATTTCTCAGCAGTCTCACATAATATTATACCAGTAAATATGATTAGATTACTATTACAAATATTAATTTCATGGCCGTGGCGCTAGTAGTGCGTGAATATACTTAGGTGGAAAAGAGAAAACGTAATATTTGTCATGGAGAGACCGTACAACGTACATACTAGTTTATTTGGAAGTATAAAATCCGTTCAGAAATTCACTAAATGTAAAATTCCCGTGGGTATGTAAGTAGTTCGTAAAAAAAATATCAATCTTGGATATTGATTTTATGTTGCAAATTACAATTTTAAATAGACTGGTCCATCAAAAAGTATTGTCTTAATAAAATAAAATTCGATTATGATAAAATATTAACGTGACTTTGTCAAATATCTATAATTTCTAGACGAAAATCTGATTCTGCAAAGAAAAGACAAATTTGAATTTTGATTGGTTGCCTCGAGTCTGAGTCCATTGGCCTCGCTCATTCGGTATAGTTATTGGCTCTGATTGGCTCATTCATTTTGAAATAGTTGAAATCGACATCAACGCAACGGTTGTCGTGGTAACTGATTTGTTTATCAGATTTTATTTTATTGAATTCAACAAGAAAGTCTATTACACAGAGTACTTTTATATATAGGGAAAGTCTATTATTATTCTACTGATTTCTACAATGGATTCAGTTACAAGCACAAGCACGGAAGACTTATGCATGGACATAAAGATGACTCAAGAGAATATGTTACTTGAAATTATTAGAGAAGTGTCTAGTGAAAATAACAAATTGTCGGAAAAACTGAAAGGGAAAGTAAACAGGATCATAGCTGATTGTGACCTGTCGTATTATTCCAGTCTACACAGGCTGAGCACAGCTGATGAAAGCACTGCTACTCTGCTAGGTAAGAATATAAAAAAAGTAAACAAACCTTCTTGATACAAGTAGGTAATTACTTTTACCAAATACTTCTGGTAGGTATTACATAGGTTTAAAAACTTCCTACCTTGCCGAAAAGTTTTAGACATTATTTTCTTGACACATTAGGCCTAAAATTGCGTCGCATGATTTTGGCAAAAAAAAGCTAGCCATACCAGATTACCATGCTAACACATCATAGATTTTACACAAGTGAGGTAGAACATCATAAAACCCGTATTACTCAAATAAATGAATAACATAACATCACGCCTGTATTCGCCGAAGGGTTGGGCAGAGGTGTAAAGTAACATCCTCATTTCGACATTATGTTTTAAGTCCCATGTAATAGGGGGCGAGCCTATTGCCATCAACCGGGCACAAAGCCAAACGCCGGGCTGCTACTGAGGAGTTCTACATGAAAAAACTCAATAACACTTTGCCCGAGATAGGGATCAAACCCAGGACCACACAATCAGGACTTGCGCTTGCCACCACTAGACCAAAAAGGCAAATAGTATTAGTAAATTAATTTAATAATATCCATAACACCTATTTTTCCAGGATTCATGCACCAAACTGCAGCAGAGCTAACATTTGATGAACAAACAGAATTTAACCAAGCAGTGCTACAAAAAATACAAACCAAGCTGCCAGCATTCACTTCGGAACTCGAACACCTTAAACAGTCTGCTAGCAGTAAGAAACCCCAAAAAGATGAGAAGAAGGAACTCCAAGATAGCATTGATAATAAACTGAACACACTTGAAGAACAAGAGTCTGAGAAAGTGGAGCTGATGATGGAGTGGCTCAACCACAGGCTTCGGGAAGTTACCAAGTTCACCAATCATTCTAGTGAACTGCTGACATTGAAAACTAAAATTCTGGATTTGAAATCTAAGTGAGTATGTTGTAATAACAATTTTTTTAACTGTTCCTAGCGAGTGATGACTACTGTGTTATAGTAACAGCATACTACACAAAACAATCAACCCATTACTGTCCCACTGCTGCGCATGGGCCTCTTCTCAGAATTTCAAGGATTTAGGCACCATGCTGGCCTGGTGTGGGTTGGCTGACTACCCATACCCTCGAAAACTTTATGGAGCCCTCTCAGGTATGTAGGTTTCATCAAGATGTTTTTCCTACACCGTTAAAACAAATGGTAGTCAAATTCATCCGCACATGAATATGCAAAATCTGAGGTAAGGCTGGGATTGAACTCAGACCCTCCTGCATGGAAGGCAAGCCTTCAACCCCTACGCCATCACTGCTAACATACTACAACATCATTCTTCTTCCATATATCTCTATTAGCCGTCATTTCAGTAGTCACCCTCTTTCTAGCCATATCATCTTTCACACTATCCATCCATCGCTTCTTTGGTCTTCCTCTACTCTTATAACCATCCACATTCATACTCAAAACTTTTCTCATGACATGTTCCTCGTTCCTCCGCATCACATGCCCATACCATGACAACCTGTTTCCACTCCACTTCTCAGTCACCGGCGCCACTTTCAGGCTTCCTCTTACATAATCATTTCTAATTCTATCCATTCGCGTAATACCTACCACACATCCCTCTTAGCATTCTCATCTCAGCTAACATACTACAATCAGCATTAAATTATTTCACATGACAATTTCTTAAAATAGCAATAAATGAAGTAGTTTGTGCTTGCATATAATTCTATCTATGATAATCAAACAATATAACAATGATTTATGTGGTAGGTAACTATTTAGTTTCATACATCATTAGCATAACTAATGACTGTATCTTCATAATTAAACCCCATTAAAAGATAATGGCGCTTTGAATATAATCTTTTGTTTATACAAGGCTGTGAACTCTGCTCTCAAAATAGGTTTTAAGAGTGTATGCTAAAAAAAAACAACAAGTTTTTTTTCTAAGGGCCGATTTAACCAAATTTGGATAACTGTTAAGGATGATTTCCACCAAACGGCTCGCATCGCATCGGATCGGAAAGGATACGAACGGATGCGGCGACAGCCGATCGCGTCCGGCATGATGTCGACGCATTAGTATCCGTTTCTGCGCCTAGTCAAATAGTTTAATTCCTACCGTGTTGACGTTTTCTAATTGACGCGACGACAGCCGAAAGGACCCGATCGGATACGACGACAGGCGAACGGAGCCGATCGCGCGTCGCAGCATATTTTCGGCTACGATCGCGTGTCGCGGAAAACGCCCGCGGTCAAGCTGCTGTGCGCGGCTTGGTAATATAAACTTTAAATACTGTGTACACGATTTTTATAGATTATAAAATCCGTTTGTATCCGATGCGATGTTTGTGTGGAAATCATCCTTTATCCGAGGAATAAGTTTGCAGTTTTTATACATTCTGTATAGAAAATCTGTTAAAACGTCAAATTTATTCCAAAGATATTTATAGTTTTAAATTTCCATGGTTATTGACGTTAGTAGAACACATTGTAAAAAAACACATACATATACATGGTGTAAATCCGGACATAGTTCATTCTACTAAAGATATTTATGTTATCCGACGTTGGTAAAATCTCACCTAAGAATTATATTAGGTACTCCTTTGTGTTCTTCATTGAAATCCTTTATAATTGGTATCAGTTGCATGATTAGACAGAGTCAGCCGCTGAGCAGGCTAAGAGTTAATTGTACGCTGCAGATTTTAATTGCCGGTAAATAAACCTGAAATTGCAGGCACATGTCATTTTCCAACTTTGTCTCTAAAGTTGGCCATTGCCAATGCATTGGCATCAGCAATCCTCTTGGTGTTGTAGGTGTATATACCTTGGCGGCGGTAACCACTTTCTATTGGGTGGGTCGGCCGTGAGGTTCTGGGTTTGAACCCCAGGTCGGGCAAAGTTTTATTGGATTTTACCGTGTGGAATTCCTCACTAGCAGCCCGGTGTTTGGATTTGTGCCTGGTTAATGGCAATAGGCTCGCCCCCTATTAGGGACTTAAACTTAACGGCGAAATGAGGGTGTTGCTATACACCACTACCCAACCCTTCGGGGAATACAGGCGTGATGTAGTGTTTATAAATTAAAAATTATATTCTCTTTTCAGAATTCTTCACCTTCAAATTCTGCAGAACATCTTTACTGAAACAAACCAATCCATTAAAGCGTATGGTGAGATACACAAGGATATGAAAGACTCCATCAAAGAAACTGAGCAGAGGATCAAACAATTCCGGGATATTATTAACAGTGATGCATAATTTAAAAGTTACATGATCACCATCAGTATGAGCACTCATGATCACTACCACTGACTCTAATGCCCGCTGGAAACGACGCCACTTCGCAGGATAGTTCAGTGAGTCGGCTCAGTAAGCCAGTAGCTCATGGACGCGGACACGAAGCAAAGCGCAGTACAAAATGTATTCGTATATGAAGCCAGTGACTGAACTGACACGAAAACTGGCCTCGTGTCTAGAATACATAAATGCCCGATTCTCAATCACTACTTAGATATTGGTGTCGATTCTGTTATACATTATGACACTACTAAACTAGACTAAATGCAACTGTCACTTTCTTTTTCTATTGAAACAGAAAGAGACAAACACCCTTAGTTTAGTCCTGTCAAAGTGCGCTGCAGAATCGACACCATTGTTTTAAGTTGTCGTCAAGTCTCGTGGTATCACTGTCACTTTAAGGGGAAGTGACAGTGAAAGCACTAGACTAACCCCTCGTTCGCACGAACGCTATTTCAACGCGCGTGGAAAAAGCGTCCAACGCGCGCAATAGATAAGCTGCGTTAAAAAAGCGCTATCATGTGAACACATATAAGGCTTGCTATTTGTTGTATTAGAACGCTTTTTTAACGCGCGTTAAAAAAGCTCTAGTGCGAACGGGGGCTTACAGTAACTAAACATTGAATCGCGCATGAGAATTTGGCTATCAAAGGGTTAGATAGTAATTTGTTTGGAACATCACAACTACAGTTTGAAAGATGGTTATGTTCTATGAGATATGGTATGAGCCTAGTCTCCTGTCATATTCTTTAACAGAAAAGTCCAAAATACTTTTATGGGACTAGTCGACCCGCCAATTTTACGGAAGCCCTAAAGAGAGGAAGCAATGCTAATTGCACCTTCTGACCAGTGATAAGTACCAATATCCTAAGGTCAGACCAGTTTTCATACTTTAAAAGAAAAATCCCGAAGATTTTTTTTAAAACAATTATATGAAAAACATAATCCAGCCTTTGCTGTCGCGCAGTCAGATAAAACTTAAGCCTAGACCTATAAGGAAGCGTTGCCCAACTGTATGGATTGTAAAACTATGACGGAACTGCAGTGGCGTAACAAAACCATCAAAGGCCCGTGGCAAATTCACTGGATGGGGCCCACGTAAAAATCGTCACGTTTTAAGCAAGCGATTGTTGGGCGAGCTTTTTTTCCCTCACTCTTTGATTTCTCCTGTATCTTGGGTGCATTTATAAACGCAGAAAATCTGCCGCCCTAGGCTCCAGACTACTCAGCCTGCTAGTGAATCCGCCACTGTCCGGGGGCCCCATCGGCCGTGGGCCCGTGGCATTTTGCCAGCCCTGCCACCCCATAGTTACGCCACTGCTGAATTGTGTTCCCTGCGCGGGCTGCGCCTCCCTATACCTACGCCGAGGCTAAGAATGTTTTTTATACCAATTGATGATTACATTTTCTTCATTTAAAGCCGTTTGCAAGAAGGATACAAAATAAACGAAGGACGACCTAATTGAATGTAAAAGAATACGTACCTACGATTATTTATTTGCAGATGACGATAGGAAGTGGATACCTATGTATTTTTATTTTGTTTTTGTTTAATTAGTGTTTTTGTTTTCAATAAAACTTGTTTATGAATTATGGAAGTCTGATTTACGTCCTCTATTTGTCCCTTCCTAATTTTCTAGATTCGACAAACGTTTTTTTTGCTTACACGCTGCGAAGAAGTTCCAACATTACAGACTGATACCTATGAGCTGATGAATTGATTGAAGCTCTTTAAGCAAAGTTACTTCAATAATGAGAAAAGAAATACAAAAATATTAACAAAAAGAAAAAACATCTAAAATAAACCAAACTACCTACGTAAATACAAAACAAACAAGTGTTTATCAAATATATTTACCAAATACCTACCTCATAAAAGTATGTCGTCATTATTTTTTTTTATCTGTAGGTAGCCAGCTCCGCAAATATAGCAACTTTAAATTTTGTATTATACGTTAACTTTTTAAAGTTAGAGAAAATTAAGTTCCTACAGTCTATCTATGATAATCAAGATATTATTCCTTCTAATATAAAACTAAGTTGACGCGATTCAACCAGAATAAACAGAAGCTGACATTGAGAATTAAAATCGTCTTATTTAATTCATTCGTTAGTCTGTTATTGTGGCGAGTACCCGCGCCAATGAGTGAATCAGTGATAACGTGTATTACACCGTGATTTTCAAAAATGGAACATATTTCTATGGTAATGGATAAATTATCAAAGACTTTCAGGTACGTAAGTTTTTTTTATTTATTTTTTATTTTAACCATGAAGGTTAAAACTATTATGGTCATTGATAAGTATGTAAACAACGGAAATTGGTTTGCTTCCAGTCAGATAAACACAATCGTATATGAATAAGTATAATGCCATGGTCATGTACTACATATGTACTTACATTGTATAACTTTGTATTACCTACCTACTTAAAAGTAAATAGTCTTTGTCTATAGAAATTTAACATCGATGCATCAGGGACCAGGGCAGGAAGATGATGATGATGATGCATCATTTCTAAGTCACCAAAGACTTTTGAACCGTGTGTTTGGATCTCAAACAATACCTAGTTAACAACATTTCATTCAATACAATCCTAAAAATATAATTCAGTTCTATAAAAACTGACAAATTAACGCACATGTGTTTCTAATGAATTGAGCAATCGGGGCCCCTATCCAATCTAAGGTATGCAATTTAAAAACGTACCACATTATGAAATAAAATTCTCTCAAGTTGTTGACGGTTCACAACAATAGGATTTTTTAGGTATATTTAAACCGTTCTAGTTTCCTACCTATCCACTAATTTTGTGACTAAAAATAAGTCAACAGTTTGAAGTGTTGAACTGAAGGTGTAATTTTATTTAAAGAGAGATTTAATTCTTGTAAACACGCAAATAACTAACTGCAGAATTAACTTGGCACGTAACTATATTACGTCGGTTAAATGACAGAATAAAAATAAAACAGAATGCGTTGTGGTCTCCTAAGACCATCCACAACGTAAAGTTCGTGTTAGGGCATTTGTAAAAACAATTAGAACACGTTGTGGCTATTTAGAAATATAGGTAAACACTTATATGTTTGCATTGTGGATGATCTTAAGATACAACAACGCGATCTGGTCAAGTTTCTCGCTCAACGAGAGTTAACGGTCTTCAAGCCTAACGTATCTATTAAAAAATCTTGTAATTAAAAAGCTTACTAATTAAGAAGACCTAAAACTCGTTACGCATAGCCACACCAACCAGATGAATATTTGAGACCTGTTTAACTAGAATGGAAGGAGTCCCTGACATTCTACATCAACGTACATACTTGTGAAGAAGCTAAGATAAATTACCGATAAAGGATCTAAAAAAAATATTATAATATCGATCTGTGAAATGATTAACACTGCGTGAGAAGTACCTATGTCGTGTAAGAAACCAGTACCTACCTATCTAGGAACAACTGCTTATTAATTTTAATCATGAACAATTTGATCTCGCCTAGGTAATTTAGATGTCGCTAGACAGAAATGTGTTTGTCGTTGGATGACTAATAATATTCCTCTTCTTCTCTCGTTTCCGCGTGAATTATATAAGAATAGCACGTGGTAAAGATTGGCCAGTCAGCAAGGTTGATCGTGGAACTGGCTACCAGTGCCGTAATAGCCATAATTTTTGAAAAACCCAGCATTTTAGAGGGCACCGTCATAGAAACTCCCACCGGGCAAACAAAAGGCTATTTACGGCACTGCTGACTGCCTAGGGTGCGCCGTTTGTACTTAAGTATCGTCACTCGTGGAAGCTCTTTTCATGTACCCCAATATAAAGATAATCCTGGGAAGATTGTATTGGTGTTTACGACTGTCAATGTCAGTTTTCTTTACGAGCCCCGTTGTGCCTATGGGCACGGGCGTAGACCCGATTGTGTCCAGGGTAAGGCAAACTCAGTCAAACATTAAATATTTGTCTTCTCAATAAATCTGGAAGTGTATAATGGGATTATGGGGCAATTTTGCCCCTTATTTTTGAGGTGCAAATAAGTATAGACTGAGTCGGGCATTGGTCTTCCTATTTTGGGTAATAGTTCTGTGGACATGGGTGGCAAATTGACTGGCTCTAGACCATTTACCTATTCTTTCCTGTGCCAGGGTGAGGCAAATGCCTCATCTGCCCCATCCTGAATACGCCCATGCCTATGGACACAAGAACAGGCCACTCCAAACAAACGTAGATCAACCGAGTCAGGGTGCTCCAAGTTCCCGAGAAATATATATTTATCCTAAAATCTTCGAGGATGATTGTGATTTACTTCGCGGAATGACAATCGTACCCACCGTTATAATCTTAGGATCTTAGATTAATGATTATGTAGGTACCTACTTAGTCTCGAGCGCAGCGAATACCAATAATTAATCTAAGCTTAAGATTATTACATACATACATAAACTCACGCCTTTTTCCCATGGGGGTAGGCAGAAACTATAGAACGCCACATGCTACGACTCTTACATACCCCTTTCGCTTCATCCACATTCATACAAAAGAAATTTATAAGGCGGATGTTAATGGGAACGCCGGTAGAGGACGTCCTAGAAGGACATACATCGATGTTATTGGTGATGTTCTTCACAAAGGTCAGGTGCGTAGTACTCTCAACCGGCGTGCGTGTATGACAAGATGTATAAATGTGGATGAAGCTTAAGATTATTATAATGATCTAACTGTTGTAACTATCCTACGATATTATTACCTAATCTTGTATGTACTCGTATGAATGTACCTACCTAGCTGTATTTTATTATACGCATAAGCAATCTTATTTACTCAGCCTATCGCTGTTCGGCCGTTCGACTTGGCCCTTTTCTAGAAAGAATGTCAACATGCAAGCGAGTTTATCATTCGTAATTCTAAGAAAGTTTTAAGGAAGTACCTATTTATCTCTGTAATCAATCTTTAACGGAATCTATTGCACCGTTTAATTAAATTTTAATTATCTTTGAGGGATACTTCCATAGGTAGGTACGCGTTTTTTGTTTTACTTTGTCCTATTTACCTGCACTTTAAGAATACTCCTGTATCGTGGGTGCGTTTTCAGGCACAAATCTTCATGCACAAACACCAAGACCTGAAACATTTTTCTACTTAGTCCATACAATACTTGTTCCGTGCGGGAATTGAACTCGCGACGAGTTGCGAAGCAGCCAACAGCTCAACTACTGCGCCAATGTCGTATTTTGCAATTGCAATGCTCGCTAGGTATATACTCGTATGATAATATTAGGGTAAAGATTGCCCCTTACCACCGACCCAATACCTACTATTCTTATTCGCTTCTCAGCAGGAGCGTAGCTACCGCTGTATCAGCCATATCAATATAGGCCCCGACGTGTGTAATTTCTTTTGTGAAAAACTTTACCCTCCATTTGGGATTGGCCGTGGTCGGCTAGAAGGCCCCCCGATAAATTTTGATACAAAGCCCGTCTAGGGCAATACGTCACTGCTTCTCAGCCTTAGAAAATGTATTGGCTTACCGTAAGCCGTTGACCACAAGACTTAACTCGCGTCCAAGCGGTCGACGAGTTAACATCTCCTGAGGATGCCCCGTGGAGGGGCGAAACACGTATCGTATCGGTTTGATTTGTTTGTGTGTTGCATGTTATTAATCGCACCTACTGTATTTGCATATATTTGCGGGCGGAAGGGCGGTGCTGCATACTGCATTCAGGCTTGATCAACTATTTTTAACGGACTTCCAAAAAAGGAGGAGGTTCTCAATTCGACTGTGATTTTTTTTTTGTATGTTTGTTCCTCGATATCTTTGCGAATTGTGAACCGATTTTAATGATTCTTTTTTTTGTTTGAAAGAGTGTTCTTTCGAAGTGGTCCCATTTAAATTTGGTGAAGATCTGATGAAGAACTTCGGAGATAGACAATTTGAAGTCGGTTTTTTTTTGTTAAAAAGTTTATCGCGGAATTAACACTAAATATTTTTATTGTATATTGTTTAGTAATGAATTTCCGCAAAGTAACGCCTGATTCCATCATTTATCTAAAATCAATAATTCAATAAACTTCCAGTCACAATCAAAGGGTAATAGAATCGTTCTTCAATAGATTAATAGTCCGTTTACCTACATTTCGTAACATGCCCCAGATAGCATACCTGATAACATATCGGAGTTAGTGTAAATACCTTAACTTAATACGCTCTTACAAGTTCATGACTGATAACGAGTTGTGGATTTGTACAGTAAGTTGACTAATCTTAATTCTGCGTTATACATTTTTTACTTGAAACGTGATAATTATTCCATATTCTACAATTACACTGCATTGCAATGGGTGCATTAAAAAGGCTCCTTTTTTTCTATACGTCAGATGGTCTGAAGGACCGTTTCTACGTAACCGAGCAGTTATTGGCGAGACCTGAAGGGTCTCCAACCAATATGGACGAGTAAAGTACGTAACCTAAGCTAACTATTACTTCTAACATCATGAGTACTAGCAACAACAGCACTAATGGCGACCCCTAATGTGACTCGGACCTCGGCTTAGGGTGTTGCTGGCGGGAGGATTGGGAAAGAGACAGCTTAATGAGGGCTGAATTATCGGTGTGACTGAAAAAAGCCTCCACGAGTGACGATACTTAAGTACCTAGGTACGTACGACGCACCCTGGGCAGTCAGCCCCGCTACCAACCTTGCTGACTGGCTAATCTGTTCACCACGGTATCAGCTAATGTTAATAGTAATAGAAGTGTACAGGATAAAATATGGAGAGAAATAGGAGATTACAAGGTACCTAACTAATACAGTAGCAAAAAGCACGCACGTAGGAGGTAGGTACCTATGTTGTTATCAAATTAAATAACGGTTAAGTTTTTTTTTTAATTTGAAGGTGTTCTATTCATGCTAACTACTTAATTGTCCTGTGAAGTTCTTATACATAGTTCGTATCGTTATTATCAACACTAACATCGGCTTAGAAGAGCAATAAACCTTATATCGTATAGTCATAAGACATGAATCGTATCAGCAATTTTGTCTCATCATCTTGACGCACATTCACAAAACTTTAAAACTTTCCTCATCAAAATAGCACGCAAACTCTTAGGTCAAAAGTACATTCAAGTGCATCAAAATAAACCATTATGTGTTATCATTGTTATTTAGTTACATTTATGACTAATGAAATAAAGAGAATCATAAAAATGGCGGGTCGACCAGAGTTCATCATATTTCTTGGATTACCATTGTCAGCGCGGGAAAATTATATAGAAATTAAAATTAGTCATGATTTGGTACCATGTTTACATGTGATTTGTACACATGTTTATGTGACTTTGTCAGTAAATAAAATGCTTTGATGATAAATAAATAAACGAAAACTCATAGTTTTTTTTTGTGATTATTGCTGTCTAAATTCTTATTTCAATTGAAAGACCACCAACTGTCGAACAACAGCAGTGCTATGTTACTGCCAATTAGGGTTGCCATCTTTTTTTGAACAAATATAGTAGGTATTTTTCCCAAAAAAGATGCAAAAATATAGTACATTTGGGAAATTCAGGAAAAAGAAATTTTTTGGAACCTGAGCAATTTAGATTCATAAGTATTAAAATAAATTAACAATTCATTTTTAATTAATTTAATAGATGCTTTATTACTTTCTTCTTTCCGTTTTTACAGTTAATATAAAAAAGCGCGACAGTTGAATTAGGGATAAAAATATAGTATTTTTTGTACTAAGTATATTATTTTTCTATAATATAAGTACATATAGTACAATTAACTAAAATATAGTAAGATACTATATACCTAGTCTTGCCATAAATATTGTCACGAAGAAAAAAATTTTTTTTTTATTGCAAATAATGTTTATTACTTTTACAGTGTGTTAGTTTAATACATAAATATAAAACAATTTAAAATATAAAAAGCTTAATCGAAGTGGTCTCCATTGGCTGCAATACAGTCCTTTTAACGTTGAGGCCAGTTATCAATAGAAGCACGCACTCTTTCCATGGGAAAATTCTTCACTGCCAATCGTATGGATTGTTTTAGGGACTTCAAATTATCATGGCGTTTAGAGCAAGCTGTACTCTCTAAAACTGACCATAAATCATAATCCAGCGGATTAAGATCGGGACTAGACGACGGCCAGTCTTCAGCTCTGATGAAGTCCGAAACGTTCACTTCCAACCAAGACTGCGTGGACCGAGCTTTATGACCCGGCGCAGAGTCTTGTTGGAAGGACCATATTTGGTTATTGAACATGGTGTTGTTAAGGGGCTTAACTACCTTCTTAAGAATGGTATCTTGATACACTTGTGCCGATGTTTTGATACCTTTTTCACAAAAATATGGCTCAGTCACTCCTTCATAGCTAACACCCCACCAAACCATCACTGAAGTCGGATAGTGCCCACGTTCCACTCTGTCGACTAATTGAGAAGCTTCCTTAGAGCTTTGAGCATAATACGGTCATTTTGTTTGTTAAAATGTTGCTCAATTGTAAAGATTTTCTCATCCGTAAACAATTTTTTTCTGTGACCTCCCTTTGCGTACCGCTTCAGTAGTTGTTTCGATTTTACCACCCTATTCTTTTTTAAATTATCAGTTAAAAAATGACCAGTGCGTCTCTTATAGGCTGCAAGTCCTAAGTCATCTTTTAAAATACGCGACATGGTTCTGGGTGCTATCTTCATCTCCCGAGATAAAATCTTTTGCTTTTGGACAGGATTTCTTCGAATTGTTTCCCTTACTGCTTTGACCACCTTTTTCGTACGAACACTACGTGGACGGCCAGATCTTTTTCTGTCACAAACAGAGGAGGTCTCATTGTACCTATTAATAGCCCGGTACACAAACATTTGACTAATACCAAGCGTATGGAGAGTTTTAAAAATTGCATTTGGCTCTATACCAACTTTGTGTAATGCAATTACAGCGATTCGGTTCTCTTTATCACCCCACTCCATTTTAATATCGCAAAATATTGTATAATGTATTGGCGCCAAAATTAGAAAACCCAATGAACAATCGTATAAAAATGACAGATTCCAAATTAAAATGTAATCTTTCTTATTTTTAATTGTAACAGTATTTATGGCTTTACTAGGTATTATAGTACGGGTGGCAACCCTACTGCCAACCCCTTAGTAAGCATGCTATGGCAATGGTGAACAAAAATTATCATTGACTTCAGCGTGTGTCAAACTGCAAGCAAAGTGACATACATAATTATGATATTGGTCAATATAGTTGATCAAAGGATATTCTAATCAAAACTATGCGTTACCTAGTTAAAAAAAGGGTTGGTTACGTACTTATTGCATAATAATTATGTTACAATAAATAAATAAATCAGTTGGTATTAAAACCTTTATCGCTAAATATTAATACAAATGATGAAAATAAACCATCGAGATAACTTCGATAAGACTTGTCGTTTAGCAATAATGTCGTAATAGCAACACAAAATTTTTAGTTAATTAACATGTAACATATAAAAACCATTTTCTTCTAAAAAGGTTTCTAAAAAACGATATGATGTCTACGGTTCCGCAACCGATTCCAGATTACGCCAGAATTCGGGATTATGTTCTGATTTCACCTGAATCGAGGTAATTCTATGAGGCATACTAACAAGTAATTTGGACGTTAAATGCTTACCGTAGGCCTTCCCAATGAACACTCATATTATCTACCCATTAACAGATGGACGAACTCATGAGGCCCACACGTGACTATTTCTTTGTCCAAGTTTAGGTTTGTACAAGTCTACGAGATACCATAGCGACAGTCGGCAGTGAAAACCACGTATGTGTAAAATACAAATTTTTAAAAGAAATAGGTTAAACTGTCTCCTGAAAAATTGGCCGATCAAATGTTAATACAAGTTTGTCATCGTACGTCGTAGATTGCTTAGAAGTATTTGAATTGAAAGTTTATTGAACTAGTACGTGAATGGCGAGTTTATTAATCTAAAGAACAAATAAAACGCTTTTGAAGAAAATTTGTTTTAAGAGGTTTTCACTGCCGAGCGTCGATAGCGCTAAGTAGATATTTATTTGCGCAAATTCTTCCCACATACGTAACTGCATAATGAGTTTAATTTGTGCAAAGAAATAGTTGACGACACGTTTGGTGTAGTGGCTGAGCGATTGGCTTCTGCGCTATGAGTCGTGGGTTCGATTTCCACACAGATCAAATATATATGGTCTACAAATATAATGTACTAGCTTTTGCCCACAGCTTCACTTGCGTTCACCCCCTTAGGGGTTGAATTTCGAGAAATCTCTTCTTAGTGGATGTTTACGTCACAAAATGAGCCTACTGTCAAAATTTCAAGTTTCTAACCCCAGCCGTTTAGGCTGTGCGTTGATAGATCAGTCAGTCAGTCAGCTTCTCCTTTTATAAGTATAGATGGTCTATAAATAAATATATGGCCTACAAATAGTTGTTCCGGGTCTGGGCCTTTGTAACATGTGAAAATTTATGTTTGTAAACGCACCCACGCCACAGGAACAATCCTAGTGTGGGGGAGCAACCTTTTTAAGAAAAAGAAATATAGTATAGATAATTTCGTGTGTGGGCTCCATTAGTTTGTTGTTTTTGGCAGACAGGAGGACGCTGCTGGTCAGCTTCTTGACATAATCTCTTGACGAAATCCCTTCATCGCCTATTAGGTACGTTACCCACGGACTGGCAAGAGCCGGGACCACACGCGATATACAAGTTTATTCGGTAAGGGGGTACTAAGCCGCGGGCCACTTAATGTATCACTGATGATTGTTATAAAGAAAGTGTTAAAATTTCATAATTCGTTTTTTTTTATCCATGCAAAATGATTTTTATTTTAGTTTTTTCAAAGATTCTTCATTCCTGCTTTAGATAAATGATGGAATCGGGCGTTACTTTGCGGAAATCCATGATCTATAAATATACAATAAAATATTTAGTGTTAATTCCGCGAAAAATTCCCTGCTTTAGTTACGAATTCATAAAATGGAGCTTCTAGTTCGTGACCGGTAATATGACCTAAAATGTAAACGCAGCTGATCATAGCTGAGGATAGATAGAATTTAGCGTATTTTTTATGAAATCTTTGAACAGCTATTTCTCTTAAACTAATGAATTTTGGGGAAAGTTGTAGAACAAAAGTTATTGATTATTATGGGTACTTTAACAACCTTTCGGCTTAGTACCCCCTTTCCGACTAACCTTGTATACTATCACATTTACAATATAAAATATATTGCAATCATTATCATCACCTGCAACAAATCACCACGCCTATATTAACATCCCCAATTTTATCATTCCAGCCGGTTATCCGAGCTGCTGGGTATACAATGGGCTCCTATGCACATTCCCATGGCACGTCGCCTGCAAACCCTGGCAGCCTTCGTCTGGATCTACCTCATACTCTTTGGAGAAGCCTTCAGCGTATACCTGTTCATACAGCTGGTGTACTCCAGGTTTTGGTGGCTTGCGATACTGTATGGGATATGGATGTTAAATGATATTGAGATTTGCAATCGTGGTGGACGAGCGTAAGTGGTTTATTTATTTTTGTATTGAAATGTATTTTATTACCAAACCATAAGTCTAAGCCTTACCTCATGTTACGAAAGATGGTTTAAGTAGAACCCAGGATTTAAAATCGACTCGTCTCTTTTTGTGAGATGACGTTAATTTGCTATGGACATAAATAAATTAAACCTTTTCCCAACTATGTTGAGGTCAGCTTCCAGTCTAACCAGATGCGGCCGAATTTTACACAGAGCGACTGCCATCAGATCTCCGCAACCCAGTTACTGGGCAATGCCGATATCCTAAGGTTAGACCGGTTGGCAGAATTTCGGACTTCTGACTTCCCGTAACGACTGTCATAGGTATTCGTATAGCACCCGGAACCGTGCTCTCCGAGGCACGGAGGGATCTCGTTATGTAACGAACGATCACCCATCCACAGAATGACCGCGGCAAGCGTAGCTTAACCTCGCAAATCATAATATGATCCGCACGGTTGATAATTAGCCACGAGCCCCTCTATAAATAAATTAAACTATATCTCGTAATAAGAGGGTATGAGATTAGGTAGATAGGTAGGTATCTAACTAAAATAGTTGTTATACCTTAGAGTTCTGCCTCATTAGTGCGTTGCGTTGCGTCGTCGCAGCGTCAACGCTGCGTCGTTTTCCATATATTTTAATGCCACATTAAAGCGTTGCGTCGTCGCACGCGACGTTTCAACGGATCGGCGGACGAGAGACGAAGCGGGGAGAGGGTGATGTGCTGCGCTGTCGGAGCTCCGATGCGACGACGGACAGTGTTGCACTGCTAGAGGTGCGTGCGTCGTCCTCTTGTCTGCGACGTCGTGCATCGTCGCAACGCAGGTGTGGTATACAATGCGTTGATGCATTGCGACGACGCAACGCAACTCATTAATGAGGCATCGCGATTACCCAACCCCACATTTTGTTTGATATTATAACAGCTAACTGAAAATATGTTTGCGTTTGGCAAAACATACCTACTTTATTCATTACGTTATGACAGTTTAGTTTTCAGTAGGTGGCTAGCTGACAGAAATGGACGTTTTATGTAAATACATTGTTTTGTTACTTGTGGTTTCGTCTCTTCTCCGATATTGGTGTCTATTCTATTGCGCATTTTGACAGGACTAAACTAAAGTGTGTTTGTCTCCTTCTGTTTCTATAGAAAAAGAAAGTGACAGTTGCGTTTATTCTAGTTTAGTACTGTCAAAATGTGCTACAGAATCGACACGATTAATTCTCGATTCTTTCCAAACGAAAATTATTAGATTCTAATACCAAATGTATCTGATTCCAGGTCCAAATGGGTGAGAAACTGGGTCTGGTGGCGATATCTCTGCGACTATTTCCCCATCAAACTGGTGAAGACGGTCGACCTGGACCCGTCGCGAAATTACATGTTCGCTTGCTTCCCCCACGGCGTCATATCTTTAGGTGCTTTCGGCAACTTCTGCACAAACGCTACTGGCTTCCACAAGCTGTTCCCTGGCATGACATGCCATCTCATCACTTTGGGAGGACATTTTCTTGTCCCATTCTTCAGAGACTTGGGCCTTGCCCTCGGAATTTGCTCGGCGTCGCAAGAAAGTCTCCTCCATTTGCTGGACGAGAAGAAATACCAGGGGAACTGTGCTTGCATGATTGTTGGGGGTGCTGCAGAAGCGTTGGATGCTCATCCGAAGGAATATAAAGTGATTTTAAGTAGAAGGAAGGGATTCATTCGCGTTGCTATGAAGTCTGGGTAAGATTTATTCATGTATTTGGTGAATTCTAGCTAATTAAACATTAATTCTATAATAATGACTATGTAATATTTTTTGTGAGGCAAATAATGTACGTCATCTCGGCAACTCATTAATTGACTAACCAACGATAACGACATTTTTTTGTTGTTGTTGACACAGTTATATGTTAATTTATCCTTGACGTTCCAACCAAATAATGAGCTAATAATAATAATAATATTATGATTCGACATATTATTTCTGGTTGTTCTCGTCTTGCTAACGGCGAGTATTTACACAGACACAATCTCGTGGCTAGGATTATCCACCAGCAACTTGCTCTGAAATACAACCTTGTGGACGCAGAAGTACCATACTACAAGTATGTGCCCGACCCAGTTCTCGAGAATGGTCATATCACATTGTACTGGGATCGATCTATCATCACCGACAGGACTATTGTTGCCAATAAGCCTGACATAGTGGTGATAGATCGATCAGAGCGTCTCACAATGATTGTTGATATCACTGTCCCGCATGACGAGAACCTTGTGAAAGCCGAGAAAGATAAAGAAATTAAATATCAAGACTTGGCACACGAGGTTGTCGACATGTGGGAGGTTGACTCAGCAGTCATTGTGCCGATAGTCGTTACGGCCAATGGCTTAATAGCCAAGAGCCTCGACCAACACCTGATGAGGCTCTCGTTGGGCAGCTGGGTCAAGGGCCTGATACAGAAAGCGGTACTTCTGGACACGGCACGTATTGTCAGGAAGTTCCTCTCTCTGAGGCCCTGACCACCGGTAGCTTGGACCCTGTTCCCGATGCCGGTGGGCTACTATTTTTTATATTTTTAAATGTTTTTTATATTTTTTGTAGAAATATTTAAAAATATAATTTATATGTATATAGAATGAATAAACAAGTAAAGTATATTATGAATAATTTAAACAATATTATGTTACCTGATGATTGCCCAATATGTTTTCGGTTGCCGTGGCAACAACCCAAATATCAAATAATATTTTATAAAAAATATTTTTCGTGTATTTTTTACATTGAGAAATTGTATATTATTTTATCGGTGAGTGCAGTGTGGATAAATCCAATCCTAGCGTTCACAACAGGAGACTGCAATTCATCATTCCCAGCTACAATCGGAGTTGACTACAAATAGAAGCTCACGGTGCTATATTAGTTTACGTCGTGTCAGGACCAAAGTCCCAAGCAAAAATGAATGAGTGTAGAGGAACTTCAAGTATAGGTACTCTACCAAGAAGAACATAGTCTGCTTAGTTGTCGGCAATAAGATTGACAAGCATATCAGTTTTGGACCCAGTGATAATATCAGCAAGCAGATTGGGTCATCCGCGCGACGGCGCAACGAATATTCCCAAGGAGGATTGATGTCAGGCAGGCGGCCGGTCATAAAACAATAAGCCAAAACCTCTAACAACATGTATTAATGAAATAGGTACATGTTGTGCCGACCCCACCTTGTATGGGATAAGGGCAGGAAGAAGAAGAAAAGGAAATTGCCCAAAATAGTTGTTATCACAACCGTCACCAACATTTATGGAGCTCAACTACTTTCTCATACGTCATGTTCTCATACCGACGCTGCGACTGCAAAATCCGCTGTGTTTATTTTGAAAATCTGTCTTTGATGCTATTTTATTACTTATAAAAGTTCTCAAGCCACGTGCACCTGTAAAATCTGTTTTTTTAATAATTTATTTGGTTAAAAGAAGATACCAAAATAAATGATTAGAAATCGTATTTTGCCCGTGGCTTGAGAACTATTATAAAATAGCATTAAAAACAGATATAAAAAAACACAGTGGATTTTGCAGGAGCCTGCAAGGGATACATGTGGATTTAATAAACAAAAAAATTACAAGAAGTAAACATGTGCTCTTAAGGTGAGGCATTTTAGCGCCCCAGGCGAATTGCGCGGCTATCGCTCGGCGCGCAGTCATTTAACTCGGGGCACTAAAATGCCTCACGTTAAGAGCACATGTTTACTTCTTGTATTTTTTTTATTTATTGAATCCACGTGTAGGTATCCCATGCAGGGTTAATCTATGTCAGGAGTACATCACGAGGTTTGAAGGAATTACATGATTTCGTTTACACCCTGTAGGTATATTGAATTAACTATTTTATTATTCTAGCTAAAATATGTTTTAAGTTAAAATATTTGTATGTTTTAATATGAATAAATATGATTTCGTATTTAAAGTCGTTTATTCAAAAATATATGAGCAAATTTTATAATATTGTAACGATTTATTTAGTGGCTCTTTAAAAACTGATATTTTGTAAATTGCAACTTTTTTCTCTTCCACCTCAAAAGGTTGCCGACCCCTGGTTTAGGGCATAAGATCCGGGCATAAATGACGAACTAATAACCGATATTAATATCTGATCATAATTCGATGTAGGTTTTTGACAGAAATGCAATAGAAGTAAAGTCAAAATATTACATCAATCCAGAGATTTTGATTGAGATCCGTTATTTATATCGGCTTTTAATGATCCAATTGTGGCGATCAATGGATGTCTATGCGTATATTTTAATCAGAACACTACCTATAATAGGTTTAATGTTCTGCCTAGCTTTTTCCCAAGTATGTTGATGTCAGCTTCCAGTCTAACTAGATTCAGCTGAATACCAGTATTTTACATGAAGCGACTGCCATCAGACCTCCGCAACCCGGTAATTGGGCAATGCCGATATCCTAAGGTTAGACCAGTTGTCATACTTTTCAGGCTTCGGACTTCCCGTAACGACTGACACAGGTAATCGTATGACACCCGGGATCGACTGTTTAACGTACTCTACGAGGCACGGACTCCTCCGTGCCTCGATATGTAACGAACGGTCACCCGTCCACGGACTGACCGCGGCAAGCTTAACCTCGCAAATCGTATGATCCGCGCGGTTGGTAATTAGCCATGAGCCCCTCGCATAATACGCTTTAAATGCTACATTTCAAAAATCTCGTTATTTTCAGAGCCTCTCTAGTGCCAGTATTCTCATTCGGCGAGACAGACCTGTTCCGTCCTCCGAACAACCCTGAGAACAGTCTGCTGCGCCGGTTCCAGGAGAAGGTGCGGGAACTCACCGGGATCTCTCCAATGTTCCCTATTGGACGGGGCATGTTCCAGTATTCCTACGGTGTGCTGCCTATGAGAGCGCCGGTCACTGCTGTCGGTGAGTTCATTGGTCTTACAGCTTCTTTCGTGAAAGATTACGAGGCGTTTTGTAGCTTATTGATAGGAACTCGTTATCTTAACGATTTTTTATAACATGATATAATTTTTTATTTTATCCTTTTGACATTTTACAATTGAGTTATTTTTTCAATAATTATTATATCATCGCCTCATTTTTTTAATAAATTGTAAATGTGAGTACCATGTAGGGTAGCTTTATACACGAATTTTGTAAACGTCTCGCGGTTCTTGAGTTTTTTTTTTTGTGACCCACACAAATGTCCAGCTGATTGATAGCGTCGTGCAGCGGTCGTGTTGTTGAGCTCCCAAAAATAAGGTTTGAGCTCCGCGATGACTGATGCAGATGTGCCGTCAGTTAGGACAGGTCAATTTGAACCTGCTATGGCACTTTCGTCAAAAGGCCATTCCAGACGTTGCCCTACATCGGTTCACTCGCATAGTTTTTATACTACAATGTCTGGACTTTAAAAGAGACCTTGACCTCTGAGTTTGTTTCGGCTTTTCTTCTCAGAGCTAGTCAGATAGGAATTGCCGGCGCCATCTAGTCTTAAAAAAAAACATTACATTGACTTGTAAAATTGTCTGTACCTAACAAATTTATTTACAGAAATAAAAATCATTTATCATTTACTGAACGTTAATAAGTATTAGGTCTATTATGCTAGACTACCTACGCTTTCTGATCCACTACTATGCCTTAGGGCCAAGCCACATCTGATGGAAGATACGTCGCCGATCTTCTGCCGGTACAAATAATTCCATACAAACATCTTACACAGTACAGATTTGACCGAAGATGCGTTACCTACTAAAACTCCTCGAGTAAATTACGCAAAGATCGGCGACGTATCTTCCGTCAGATGTGGCTTGCCCTAAAGTACCAAACGTATAGTCATCATCAAAGAAAACAAAATATAAATTCTAAACAAGGCCGTGTACAAACGACGACAAATCGAACTATAAAGTTCCAGTTTATGCTGAACTCACATTGTATGGAAATTTCCTATAATGAGAGGTCAGCATAAATTGGAAATTATAGCTTCATTGAGTGTACACAATAATCACTTTTTAACAAAAAATAAAACCGACTTCAAATTGTCTATCTCCGAAGTTCTTCATCAGATCTTCACCAAATTTGAATGGGACCACTTCGAAAGAATTCTCTTTCAAACAAAAAAAGAATCATTAAAATCGGTTCACAATTAGCAAAGATATAGCGGAACAAAAAAAAAAAGAAACAAAAAACATACAGTCGAATTGAGAACCTCCTCCTTTTTTGAAAGTCGGTTAAAAATTAGAAGCTCAAGTTAAGTAGAGGGACCTTGTATATAATTATATTCCATAACGACGCTCGGCAGTGAAAACTACGTCGATAAAATTTTCTTCAAAGGCGTCTTATTTGTTCTTTAAACTCGTCATACACATACTAGTTCAACAAACTTTCAATTCAAACACTTCTAAGCTATCCATGACGTACGATGACAAACTTGTATTTACATTTCCATTTTTTTGCAGTAGACAGTTATTTCTATCTCTTTTAAAAATTTGTATTTTACACATACGTGATTTCCACTGCCGATCGACGATAAGTAGCCTTAAAAAAATTACCTGTCATTACTCATAATTATGTAAGTACATAAGGTAATGTTGCATGACATTGCCACATTTCTAACTGCCTCGTTGGTGTAGTGCTGGCAAGCGCGACTGCTGATCGTGAGGTCCTGGGTTCGATCCCCAGGTCGGGCGAATTATTACTGGGTTTTTCCGTGTAGAATTGCACAGTGGCAGCTCGGAGTTTTGATTTGTGCCCGGTTGTTGGCAATAGGCTCGCCCCCTATTACATGAGACTTAAACATAACGGCGAAATGAGGGTCTTACTATACATCTCTGCTCTACCCTTCGTGGAATACAGGCTTGATGTTGTGCATAGTTCAGTGTCAAAAATAACTTATTAGGTTTTTTATATAGGTACAAGGTTAGTCGGAAAAGGGTTACTAAGCCGAAAGGTTAAAGTACCCATAATAATCCCTCGTTCGCACGAGAGCTTTTTCAACGCGCGTTAAAAAAGCGTTCTAATACAACACATAGCAAGCCTTATATGTGTTCACATGATAACGCTTTTTAACGCAGCTTATCTATTGGGCGCGTAGGACGCTTTTTTAACGCGCGTTTTAAAAGCTCTCGTGCGAACATGGGCTAAGGGATAACTTTGTTCAACTTTTCCCAAAACTCGATAGTTTAAAAGAAATAGCTTTTCAACGATTTCGTAAAAAATATGCTAAAATCTATCTGTCCATAGCTATGATCAGCTGTTTTTACAATTTAGGTCATATTTGAGGACACGAATTAGAAAATTAATTTTCCGAATTCATTAGTAAAGCAGGAATGTTTTTTTTTTTAAAACTAAAATAAAAATCTTTTTACTTGCAAATAAAAATTATCGAATTTTGAAATTCTATCACTTGCTTTAAAATAGTCATCAGTGATACTTTAAGTGGCCCGCGGCTTAGTACCCCTTTTCCGACTAACCTTGTATAGTTATGGGCAGTGTAAAAATGATGCGATAAACACTGAAAATGTGAATGTAGGTAATGGTTAGCGATTATGTGCAAGAACAATATTTTTTGTAGATAATTAAATTTAAACACCTAAAAATTCATAAAATCTGAATCTAATTACAGTCGGTCCTCCAATGGAAGTACAGAAGAACTTAGAGCCAACAAATGAAGAAATAGACGCTGTGCATGCAGCGTTCACGCAGCGTCTGCAGACACTCTTCGAAACTGAGAAGGTTAAATACTTAAAGTACCACGAGGAGGCCCAACTAGTCATTACGTAGTGCAATTATTTAGTATAACTGTTGCCCGCGGTTTTACTCGCATTCTACAACGTGTTACAAAAATACCCCTAAAGCCGAAAGGGAGTTAAAAGGTCCCCTGTAAAGACTCTGTTGGCAATATTTGAAAACCGTAGTATGACCCAAAAAAAAGATTTTGGATAAAACATAAAACAATCATCATTGAAACGTAACCCTGAAAACATAAAACTAAAGAGTAGACTACCCAGAAAGTTATTTACATTCTTACCTAATTTCCTCTGAGAGGTAAATGATAACAACAACGAGGGGCTCGTGGCTAAATAACAACCGCGCCGATCGTACGATTTGCGAGGTTAAGCTGCGCTTGCCGCAGTCAGTCCGTGGATGGGTGACCATTTGTTACACATCGAGAACCCTCCGTGCCTCGGAGAGCACGTTAAGCCGTCGGTCCCGGGTGTCATAGGAATACCTATGACAGTCGTTACGGGTAGTCAGAAGCCCGAAAGTCTGACAAACGGTTTAACCTTAGGATATCGGCATTGCCCAGTTACTGGGTTGCGGAGGTCTGATGGTAGTCGCTCCGTGTAAAATACTGGTATTCAGCCGCATCTGGTTAGACTGGAAGCTGACCCCAAGATAATTGGGTAAAGGCTAAGAGGAAGAAGGTAAATGACAACAACCATAAAAGACTACTTGATTATTTACATTTTTCATGGGGAATTATGTAACACGTTGTATAGGAACTACTTCATGTACCCGGATAAACAGTAGTCCATGTGTTAATCCAGTACATAGTCCATTTGTGAGCAAAATTTTATTCAAATTCGTTGAGCCGTTTATGCGTTATTGAGTAAGAAACATGAACTTTTACATTTATATTATACTAGCACTAAGCCCGCGACTTCGTCCGCGTGAATTTTCATACAAAGGAGAATGGGCTTTTTGGTCTACCTCTCCTCTAGCAATGAGTGATATATCAATAAAAAGGTTATTTTAAGTACAACATTCTTTTTGTATTACAGCTACTGTCAATTATTAGTATTTATGGAGTTAATGCTCATTAAATGTAACCATTTAAAAACTATGTTAACACTCAAATATTATATTTATTATCTTTTTTTAAAGTTTTGCCATAGGAGCTTTGTCATAATAATTATTTAAGATACCTATCTAAGTAACACACATAACATGACGCCTGAATTTCGCGAAGGGGTAGGCAGACGTGTCTAATGCACCCACGTTTCGCTTTCGTTTCGGATAACTATTATTTGCAAATAATATGATAAGAATGTTGCGATACTTTAGACTAAATAACAAAAAAAAAAGAAATTGTTGTAGTATGGATATAAATTATGTTTCACTTTAAAGGTGTTATAACTCCGAAAATACTAACAATTGACTTTAGTTGTGTTAGTGCCAAATGTTTCACTTAAAAATACCTTTCTAATGACGTAGGTATCACTCATTGCTAGAGGACGAGTAGACCAACCTCTAAACATTTCGCCCATTCTCCTTTCCATCCCCTATTTATTTTTTTATTTTTATTTGGAATGGGTTAGCTTTTGGTTTTGCTATTTTACCCACTTAGGGGTAGAATTTCCAAAAATCCTTCTTAGTGGATGCCTACGTCACAAAAGAAACATACTGTCCAAATTTCTTGTTTTCAGCTTTAGTGGTTTAGGGTTTACGTTGATGAATCAGTCAGTCAGTCAGGACAAGTAATTATTATGTATAGATTAGTAGGATAATGGCCCACGCTAACTAACAGGATAGCATGTCAAAGGATTTATTAAACTCAAATAACATTAAACCTTATTTTAATACCCTTAGCACACGTATTTTGCTTTTACTGAGATGCTTTGTCGTTCCGCGGCATCTCGAACATTACGTACGCTTCGCGCGCTTCTTTGGAGCAAAAAGTCGCGCACACGCTCGTAACGATTCGCGCGTGCAGAAACGAAAACGGTTGAGAGGGCTTAGTAGCGTAACATGTAGGAGGATTGCTCCAACCGAATGATACGCAAATTAGGTCAGCTTGCGTTATCTATTTAACTGTATCTACCTATGATTAGGACAGTGAAATTTCCTGGCCTTTCAAAATGGCCGCCTTATTGTCTAATTATCTTGGAACATAGATTAAAAATATTTTCATAGACAAAACACATTATAATATTAACAAAATTACTATAATCCGACCGGATAACTCAGTCCTCGCCCGCGACGCTACAGAGACGCGGGGGATGACGACTAAAAGATGATTTCCAACAAACGGCTCGCATCGCATCGGATCGGAAAGGATACGGACGGATGCGAGCCGTTTGTTGGAAATCATCTTTTAGTCGTCATCCCCCGCGTCCCTGTAACGTCGCGGGCGAGGACTGAGTTATCCGGTCGGACTATAGTTACCTCCATTATTACATTAGAATTATATTATAATATCTTTAATTCCAATTACTTATTATGTAGTTCATCAATTAATTTAGTAGAAATACTAATGCCTTTATATAATAGACTGATTGATATTATAATATTATGAATTAGTTATAAGTTTGTTATAAATAAGTGGGTTGATGAATAAACTTTTTATACGTTGTAGAAATGTATTTTCATTGTCTTTGAGTCTTTGAGATATTTGATGGATCAATGATGAGTGCTAGTCCCCGCCTGAAGTATGGGAGCGGCAGGAGGGGGCTGCGAAACAATAGACGCGCTCTGACAGTTTGCTTTGTCTTGTCTACCGCGCACACTCTCCTCCTGCTGCTTCAATACCTCAGGAGGTGATTAGCACTTGTGCGCTGACTATAAGTCAGATCTCAGCTAGCAGACATCAATTTAGCTTTGCTTAATATTTTTGGAGTTGCAAATTATACACCTGGCATTTTGGGGGTGCCTTAAGGCAATTCCTCAAGGTACCTACGTCTGGCGCACCCTGCACTGATAGTCAGCCTCGCTACCAATCTTGTTGACTGACCAATCTTTTCACCACGGCATTAGGGATAAACTACGATAACATGTCCCGCCCCTCCAAAATTCAAAACGCTTCAATGTATTTGTGAAAGTATTTATAAAGCACCACCAATACTCCCAACGCATGTGTGCGTGTTGAGACAGCCATCAAACAAAAACTACAACTACATACACACTCTTTCGTAAAGATGTGACTGAACACATTGAAATAGTAATTTGGACGGGCGGGACATGTTATCGTAGTTTATCTCTACCTATTCTCGTATAGCTCGTACCGACACAAGAGAGAGAGAGTTAACATTTTAATAAAATAAAAACAATACAATTTTACTATTTTTATTTATTTTATATATTTACATTTTATATACAACGTTAACATTAACGAATGCGCATGTCTTAGCGCACGACTCATTTGAGCATATTTTTAATACTCGGCTATGGACGCGCAAAAATGACACGACACGCTTTAAACGCACAAAATGTAGTACCTAACCGAGTAGTTACGCATCTGAATATACCGATATACCGAAGTGAAGAATGAAGCGTCATACAAATAGCGGGAATGGTATTTTTTGTTCTATTTAAGTTAAAAATAATCGCCCCCGCTCCGTAAACGCCCCAGATCTCGCCACGCCTTCTGCCTGACGCTTTGGTTCTGCGCTTCAATAGCTGAATATATCCAAACTGCGTCTCCACCAACCAATCTTTCTGCTACACCACTCTCCTAGCTGTTAAATGTTCTCTATAAATCTTCTAAGTTCCTTTGTGTGGCGATGACGTCGGCACCCGAAGAAAATTCCATCTTTTGCGCTTTTGATCTGATAGCGTGTCGTCACATTTGTGCGTTCATAGCCAACATGCCTCCCTTACGTTTCATGAATGAAGGTATCATTATAATTATACACAATAATATACAATACGAGCGGGAATGATACAGAGTATATCGGGCATGTTACTACGTTACTTATAATAACTAATTAATGATGGTGCAGTAATATTTGAAACATATATAAGTGTATGTTTTTATGGGAATATTTGGGAGATGATCCATAGCTATAACACATCGTGAAGCGGTAGGTTATGAATGTTGTGTGGGGTAAAGAAAGAAGAAGAAAGAAAGTGGGGATAATATCTGATCTGATTAAAAAATTCTACTTCTCAATCAGATCAAATCAGATTTAAATAGTTACTACACAATTACCAACGATTTAAAATGAATATTTTAATATCTAACATCGATCAAACTAATCTGGCACAACAATTAAATATAGAATTTTATATTCAAATAGAAATAAAACATAATGAAGTATCGTAGTATCATGCGGGCGTCAGTCCAGCTCCCGCCCATTGGACAGTCACTCGAAAAAAATGAGCTCTTAAACAAAATCACCGACAAAACAACTATAAAATTCATTGTAACATAAACGACTGCATACCAACAGCAATTTATGAGACAGCTATAAACACGCAGCAGGATTTTATCACCGCAAAATTTACAACAACGATATTAAAAGACACATGGCTCAATATTATTTCAATATACTAAAAGTAAAAATGTTTACTATTCATTAGTAATATTGTTCGAGAGCTCAGAAAACTCAAACACAAACTTAACAAAGGCTCAACGAAACCTAAAAGGCTATAGACAGTAAGTAACAAGAAGACATGTTCGGTGAAAAATCATTGTATTATAAACACGGATTGGATTATGGAAAATGGTACATCTCACACTATATTTCCATACAGATTTATACCGAGAATACAGTCTTAACGAAACGATCATACTTCAAAATGCCATTGAACAAAAAATGAAGGTCATCAATAAGCCGATCCTAGATCGGGTTAATTATTATAAAAACTTGTCTGTTTCAATCCAGTGTTTTAACCGTCCACTAAAAATCTCTATAAAAGTTTGATCCCAAGAACGTAAACGTCTAAGTTGATCCTTAGTCCATGTCTGAAGATAATTTGCATCGGTGGATCGTCAAGGACTAACTGATCATGTGTCAAAGTCGGTGTAGATCTGAGCCGTGAGGCTGATAAGTCACAATCTATATAAAGAAGACTAGAGTCTTTGGAAGCTCACGCTTGCTTCGGATGCGGCGCGGGGGCCGGGGGCGCAGGCTTGAAGCACTGCATTAAGAAGGCCGTGTACATGATGAACGCTATTGACAGCGCTATCAATGCGTACATAAAAATGTTTAGCTCCGGCTGTCGGAATCTGTTCTTTCGAAGCCACTCCAGAACTTCATCTCCGGACATGAGGTCGCCTGAAAATATTTTTATGTTAAACGTTGGAAAAATCTAAGCTTTTGGCAAAATCATTTGCAATTACATTATTTACGAATTAAGTAGTCTGTGTCTTATTCGCCCTAAGTTTTACTTGACCCATCACCAAATATGAAAGTCTTACCTCTGTATATGCTGGGGAATCTTTTCCTGAAGTACACGATAGCCGGCAGCTTGGTGACTCCCCACTTGCGAGCGTACCGTGGGTCTTCCATCTTCACGAATGTGATATCCAGGTTATCAGTTTCACTGTCAATGTTCTCCAAGTTATCCAACACGGCGTGACTTTCTGATGATTTTTCATCTAAAACCACCAAAAAACAGTTAAGATTCCATACTGATTAAGGAAATCATTAAGACTTATAATGTTTAATTTTACTTACAGAAGTAAACAGCCAGGAATTCATTCTCCTCCAACAATTTGTCCAACATCTTACGGTTCACCTCCTCAATTTCGTTTTTGATTTCAAAAACATCCTGAGAAGTCAACCACTGTAAGACCCTGTCCGCTTGATGGAGGTCGCCGTCGTATAACATCGGTATTTGTTTACGGAAGTAAACCAGGGAAGGTATGTTAACAACGTTATAAGTAGCGGCTGCTTCAGGACTGGCGATCTTGACGAAATCAATGCCAAACTGGTCGACTTCTCCGTCTATTTGTTCTAGAGATTCCAGTATTTCTGCACATTCTGAACAATCTTCTTCATCATCTAAAAGTAAAGTGGTTATTAAAAATGTTGAACTTACTTATACTAGTTTTAAGAAATTTGCTGGATTGCATTTGTTCCAAAATAAAATCTTAAAGAACTCTTTATCTTCTCTAAGAAATCAGTGCATTCATACATACAGAAAAAGACCACCAACAGATGTGATTCATAAAGCAATCTCTCCAACATTCTTTCGTTGACAGACTCAATTTCATCTGCCAGCTCCCTGTTTTCGTCGTCAATTAGCCATTCTAGAATAGATTCTTCGTTTTGTAAATCGCCTTCAAATAGAAGTGGGTTACCATTCCTGGAAACAAAATTTTCATACAAAACTAATTCAAAATCAGTTTGTTCGCATTCATCGTATAATATAAAGTTACCATTTTTACCTGAAATAGACCATTGCTGGGAAAGTTTTGATTGAATATCTTTTAGCTAGTTGTGGATCTTGAATCTTTACCATGTGAATACCGTAGACGTCACATTCATCGTCAATACTCTCCATTCCCTCAAGGATATGGTCGCAGATATGGCAGTTCAGCTTGTCTAATAAAAGGGAAACGATTATTGATATTTCTATTTTAGAAATGATATTTATCAAGAAGAATTTTTAGCATTGTTTATACTTACAAAAGTATACAGCCAAATACTGTGTTTCTTCCACCATCTTTTCCAACATCACTCTAGTGATAAGCTCGATACGATCTTCAGTTTTCTGAGTAATCAACCACTGCAATACTTCCTCTTCTTCAATCAAAGATCCTTCATACACGTTTGGTACATTATTTTCAAAGTACACCATTACTGGGAAATCAGTTACTCCATAAGCCTCGGCTATAGAATAATCTTGAGTCTTAACGAACTTGATACCATGTCTATCACAGTCGTCATCGATATTTTCTAGTTCTTCCAATATTCCGGCACATTGCTCGCAGTCGGGACCATCTGTAACATCCATATCTTTTGCCAATTAAAGTGTAATCACATTTTATGAGCAAACTGCATTGAATGGACAAACTGTTTTGGTACTATTGTGAGCACTATGGGCAGTTTCAATTGTGCTGCTACGTAAACCAAAACCAAAATACCATTCTTTATGCACTCGCAATTGGTAAATCACAATTTGGATGCGAACGTGGACAGAACACTTCACAAACTCGACACAAGTGAGTGTGGAAACGGGGACTAAATTAACTACTTAATCAAAAACATAGACCTCAATTAAGTACCTACACTTAATGCGTTCATGCTACATGCAACAAAAGAAATGACTACACAGACATAATAGGGTCATTAGAAAAGTTTGCGATTGCAAGGGAACATATTGCCAATGGACTTGACTCTAATGGGATAGAAGTACCCTCTTGTTCCTGTCCCTCTTCCTCCTCATAGAGACCATGATCTTTCTTTTTCGCTGTCTTTTTCGGCAGTTTCGAATTGCATATTTCACATAACGTTCTGTTCCCTAATAAAAAGCAAGATTATTAATGAAAGATACATAATAATATGTTAATTGTATATACTATTATCTTCATCGTCATCTGTCTTCTTATTTTCTTCGTGTTTCGTGATTTCTTCTTGAATATCAATTAATGTTTTAGATAAAGTGTTAAATAGCATAGTATGTATAATATTAGTGGTGTGATGTGTGTGCAGTATAGAAAGTGTATATTTCCTCTCTGTCATGCAACTTACAGAAGTAAACCGCAAGTGATCCGGACTCTTCAATCAAATCCAATAGATCTTGACCTTCGAGAGCCTCTATGACGTCGCCTGCTGGATTTTTCTGAGTTAACAACCAGCTTAGTAGTTGTTGTTCGTCATACAAATCTCCTACAAAACAAACAAGTTTATTGTTAATATGATGCCCCTCAATACAATGTAAATTTATTTTTAAAGAACGTGTTAACCACACTTCAAATTGATTTTTTAACTACGAAAATACGTA